>CM056994.1:32300460-33593793 GCA_029891345.1 Dryococelus australis | reverse complement strand
CTAGGATACGTCAAAGTGTAGGAGTGACTGGATATGTACTGGTACGTAAGGGTGGGGGGGAACTCGAGATCCCCATGGAAATCCGCGACCAGCGGCATTGTCTGGCAGGGTTCGCACGAGCGGAAACCCGGGATCTACCGCGGAAATTTTCGCAAATACATCTGGCGCCCGGCTAATTTTGGAAAACTTGCACATCTGTGCTATCGCTGTCATTCCCCTTTCCCCCACCTAAACAGCTGCTTTGGGACTCTTGAGACTGCAAAGAGTTGACGACTTGGTGACAGAATCTTGTGCAACCCAGTACAGAGCAAATAAACGAGTCTGGACGCTTGGTCCATGATCGAGGTCATGCTTCATTTAATCGTTATTCACGGTCGGAGCTGTACATAACAAAGAATCAGTGATCTGTATTTTAAGCGTCTTCGTTCCGAGTAATCTGATTTGCTGGAGTTTCTGCACCTCTCATCTGTGGTTAATACAGACGTCAGCGAACACGCGGTACATTGTTCACTGGTTGCGAAAAGTATGCTCGGTACACGTACAGCGCCAACTATTGCAACACTGAAACTCGGATACTAATATGTAGAGACCTGCAAAATTCGCGTTATTATTCGAGGACAAGATAAACTTCAAACACGCGTACCTTTGCAACATGTTTGTTATTGGACCATACTTTATTTGACACGCCCTGGGTAGCTCTGTGCCTATAAATGAGCGCTTCACAACTGTGTACTCCAATCACATGCAGTTGAGACAGAAAGGGCGTGGCTTCACAGCTATACAGCAGCCAACGGAGAAACGACGCTGGTTCGAGTGTATACAATACTATGGAGTTTAGAGCGTGGTTCCAATAATAAAGCGAATTTTGCATGTCCATATTAATTCGGGACTGATAGGGTTGAGAGAAAATTACTCTTTCTATGAAACAGCAGACCATGAAGTTGTCAAATTGTCAAATCAACTGACGAAATCCTTGGGATTCTACCGACAGGCTTCAGTACCGTTTACACAGCCCCGCGCAGTCGACCAGCAAATGAGCACGCCTCAGTGTGCACAGCTATTCAGCGGACGATTCGCCAAAATGCCATGAGTACCGACACAATTACACCCTCCCTCACAACAAGCTTTTTTACAATATTCTTATAATCTGCATTGGTGGTCTACGACTCCGTATTCACTTTTTGTTAATTCAACTTAACTGCTCCATGAAGGAACAGTTAGTCATGGCTTGTGGGGAGTTAGCGGTTCCAGTGGCGACTGGCGACCGACAATTGCTCTTCCGACGATAATTAAAAAGCACTCAGCAGCGCTAAGTAAGGCCCGCGCCCGAAAAACCAGGCGACGATGTCCCATTGACAGCTGGCGCGGGAAATTCAGGCAGTTCTGAGCAAGTGGAGCGCCGAAAATTGCGCTCGTCCGTTGATAGTAAGTTTTCCGCGAAAAGATTTCCGCAGATGCTAGACTTCAATACCTGGCCTACTGGCATGCCGTTTGTATCCGTATGCTTTTTGTCGACGTGTCTCAGCTACCACCCAACTGAGAGGCCAATTGTATCTCAGCTCACGTAGCACGGGACTATGTTTCCTTGATAGTTTGTTGCTGACTCAAGAGTCTTCGAGGGCGTTTCAGTCATAAGTAGAGATCTGAGAAATTCGCGAGTTATATTAATTATAGGCTAAACTTCACAGTCTCACATATCTATTAACTGTTTATTGGTTGGTTTTAGTGGTACTAAAAGGCTATGGTTTGTTGCACAATTTATTGCATGTTTGTTATTGACTCATTTAGCTCCAGGGGGTGTCAAACAACACGTCGACCAATTACAAAAGTAACATGAACCTACAAGTGTGTGAATTCCAAATTGTCTAGAAATGAATCAGTGAAATTCTCGGGTTTCTAGTCATAAGCTGTGATTCGCGTCACAGAGTAGATTTATATACAGACACAAATGGCACGACAGTTCCTTTGACGCGGGTGAACCCACTCGCTGATTGGTTGTGCAAAAGTGTACGGAGAATAGGCCTTGTGTCTGATTGGCAAACGCGCTCTGCGAAATGTACCTAATTGGCTGGGCTACTGGATGGCGAGTAAGTTACCGAGCGCTGATTGGCAATAGGCGTTCCGACATGTTGCTGGCCAGTGACGCCATTTTGGTGGCGTGTGCGGCTGGCGTTCACGAAATAAGCGACTATTTCACCTCTGTATTCTTATTTACTCTGTGCCTGTCTTTTATATTCCCACGTGTTGGGAATCGATATTGTTTTGAAACTTATCCATATGCCTTTATCGCCCCCACAACCCATCCGGCGACTATTCTCCAGTGACGGTGAAGGTCAGTTTTCTGGTCCCGTACAAAAAAAGTTACATGACTAGGGATATGCAAAATTCGCGCTGTTATTTGGAATCAGTCTTAACTCCACATTACTGTATACACTCGAGCAGGAGACTTTTCTCCGTTGGCTGCTGCGTATCTGTGAGGCCATGCCCTTTCTGACTGAACTGCATGTATTTGGAGCACACAGTTGTGAAGCGTTCACTTATAGGCCCAGAGTTACCCAGGGCGTGTCAAATAAAGTATGGTCCAACGACAAACATGTTGCAAAGGAAACACGTGTTTGAATTTTAACTAGTCCTAAAAAAAATAAAGCGAATTTTGATAGGCCAGTTGCACTTCTTATTTTTGGAGAGCTCTCTTTATAATATAGTTCGAGCGTGATACTGGATTGGATGGCCTTGCAGGACTTCAAACATATCAGTAAACATTGGGTCACCCAGGTGGCCGAGTCAAACGGGAGAATAAGTTGCGACTGGCAGAAGCCAATGAACAAAAGACCTGTGCTGGAGTATGTAGAGCAGCTTATAGCCGATCACGGAGCTCCAGTTACTCGAGGTGGTTTAACAATAGCATTAAATCCCACTTTTTCAAATATTCTGTTAACCCTAATAATCTCGAAGGCTTCTCAATTGCTTCACATTGAAGTCGCTACTTCGCAAGAACTGCAATTTAAATTTGCTTCGTCATCGAAGACAGTCGCCCGAAGGAGAATCTATCAGGACATCAATGTGGTGCGTGAGCTGCTAGGACTGAAAACCAGGAGGAAATTGTTGCAAGAGTAAGGAATAAATAAAATAACTAATTAAGTTTTTTTTTTTTGTTATTCGCAGTTCTTTAAATCTACAATTTATTAACCTCTGAATATTTTGTGCCATTCTCGAAAGTGTTGATTTATACTGTGAAAGCATATCGATAAATATCTCTTCCACAGAGTACAGTCGCGGCACTTGGATATCTACGGTGTACACCTATGCTTTACTGACATAAGTGTTACATGTAACGCGTACATAGACAGTGAAGTTTAGCAAAAAAAAATTTTCAGACAACTTATATTTCGAAGCACTGTAAGTCATGTTTGTTTACCCTTCTCGATTGGTTACATTAACATGTTACTCTCAGTACGCGAATAACTTTGTTTCCTTGCCAAAGTTGTTGAATCTTAATTTGCCCGATTAAAAACACATACAGCTTCTCATACAGAGAGCGACCTATGGTAAAATAAATATTTATGTTTGTGCTTGATGTCTACCATGAGCTCAGATTTTTTTCGTGAAAAATAACTGGCTCTACGCATACGTCAGATATTGGGACTAATATTTCTCAACATTTCAAATATGCTGAGGAAACCGGGATTCAAAAGGGACCGTGTCATGTTTTTTTTAAAGGAGATGTACTGAAACATATAGAAATTAAATAACGCGGTTTATAAAGTCATCCCTCTCGCAGAATGCAAAAGGCGACTTTAACGATGGAGTGGACACGTAACCCATCACGAGTAACTTTTTTTTTTTGTAACTCGGGACGCATTTCCGCTTTACCAGTGGACGCAGATGTTGGTTATTACTCAGGTCTGGATGGCGTTGGTAACAATGACAAGCTCTCTTGTGATGGTCGTAGAGAATGCCTCTCTCGCATCGAGCAAACGACACATCTATTGTTCGCGGTGATGAAGCAGTCATCTAAGAGAAACAGCCACGTGTTAGAGTCGTGTAGGGAAGGGTTAAGGTAAACTTCATACAGTTTAAGACCACAGTGAAAAATCGTGGAATTGCACGCAGAACCTAAAATTTTGCCGCAACAGTGGTTAATTTTTTTTTTTTTACTTCTTAGACATATAAGAACATATTTCCTCAAATTTCATTGGGTTAATATATGCAGTTTGGATGTTATGAATTTTTCAATATTGTAATATAACATTAGAATGCCTACACTTTCCTACATAAAAAATCGTGTGTTTCGAGTTGTTGCAGATATTATCACAATTATTTGCTGGTAAATGTAGTAATATACATGTATCATTTTGGAACTATAATGACAATTCCTCAAAAATGCTGTCATATTTTGTTGCACGTTTTACATGTTCATAAAATCAGTGAAAAAAGGCTGTTTTTCATCGTTATTCGAAAATATTTCACTAGACTGATGAGTGAGCTATCGAAGCCGGCGTTATCCATAGAGCTCTATCTGCAGGGAGAACGCCAGCAGTTGATTTTAAAAGCCGGTTTTTATGAGTTCAGTACATAATAGGTATGAACGGCCTCGCAATAAGGCGGACTCGAACCAGAAACCCGCGGTCCGTTCTGCTGACCGTTAACGCTGCCTGGAGCCGGCATGCTTCCCAGCAACAACGCGTGATACTCCCAGCCGTTAATTTCTCGGCTGGGAGGTGTGTCTTGTACAGTTCGTGACCTACAAAGGAAAAAAAAAAAAAAAAAAAAGTGTACTCACGAAATGTTTTGATGGGTTGTGCTCAAGGGGCGCGCGCGCGCGCACACACACACACCGAGAAAGAGACAGACAGAACATAACGAATTACTGTTGAGTCACGAGCTACGTACAGCCGCAGCAACAAGTTTTAATCCTTGAGCCCGTTGCCTTTCCTCTTAGCAACTTGAATATGTAACCCTTTACATTCGCACCACAGCATTTGTAGGGATGTGTACGGTTGTAAATTACGAAATTTTTAAAGTTGTTTCGGCATCGTGGAAAATCAAACAAGTTGTGTACATACATGCATAGATATGTTGGCGAACGTCGTGACGCGAAGCTCTTCTGCAATGTTAATGATAGCCGTTCAGTTTTGCTGTGGAGTAATTCTCACTAGCCCTTTTAAGTAATGAAGGGGTTTTTTTTTTTTTTTTTTTTTTTTTTTTTACATTTCACACTCGTTAACCACTTAACATAAAATACCAAATAAATTCGTTCAGTTACACTCTAACTATTGAAAAATTATTTCAATCAGTATACTTATTTCACTGAATCTTTGCTGGTGGTTAATTAACTACTTATCCGCTAGCGAATCAGTGGAATGCGCTGAAATTTACAAGACCAGTGCAGTTCATTAGGAATAAGTGAAAACCACTGTTTACTCTGCGAGCGTCAGAAACTGAAAAGGTGCTGATTAAGGTGCACGTGTTTCAACAGACCTGCAGCCCAATTAGATGATTTGGCGCTGTTTCAACTGTTTCGATCTTAGAAAGTATGGTTCGCTGTAAATTACGTGGTGTTCCGTCGCATTCACCCGTGTACAAAAAAATTTATTAAAAAGAAAAATGAATGTATAATAAACTACTCTCCAGATATTTTTATAATTATTACGAAATTAAATTAATGAATGTCAGATCACCTAAACATGTTTTATTAACCCGTAAAGCAGGCATTCGTTAAAAAGCCAAATACTTTTCTTCTCAAGATGATATTTAAAACAAATTTGGTGTACAGTAGTAGCGTCTTTGTAGATTTATCAATATGTGATACATTTCGAACATAACGTAGTCGGTTACACGTTAATCACGGAAGTTCAGTACCGGAGTAGTCGATATACAAGAAGTACTTTGAAATTCATCGATCACTTGACAATCCTGCCAAAAAATTAGTGCCTGCACAGATTACGAGCGTTAAAGAATCTATTTTTTCGTTAAAATTAATGGATTTTCGATGATGGACTGCTGCGAAGAAGCGCCCTTTGCACACAAAACGTGTAGGCGCACAGAAGCGAGTGTACGGCCATAGAACAAGCACGCATACAGAAGCAAAAAGGTGCGGCGGTTCTTCTGACTGACTACGAGAACTTCTGGGGACGAGGCCTTGTGTCTGACTGGCTATAGGTGGGGCCACATGTTATTTTTTCTTTGAGAAATGATTAACGCAGTGGTTAAACTTCAATATGCTAAGTGCAGTCTTGCAGCCATCCTTCGGCTATTGGCCGCTTGTCTTTGTGTGAAAACTGACTGCTATTGGAGTGAACAAACCCCAGTTAAGTTCTCCGTTACTGATATTTTTGAGAAAAACAGGTTGCCCTAGCTATAGTCTATTCACCGCTACTTCACTCTTTTTATATCAAAACTTTGAAAAAATATCCAGTGTATGAAATGTTTCGTTGTTTCCTAAATATTCCATGTACCACGAGCGTTTTATACTTCTGTTAATATAAGTACCTTATATTTGGTTATAAAGGCTGTTCACGATAAAGTAAGCACTTTTGAAATCAACCTTAAAAAAAGTCACTGGTCCTGCCTGCACATATTTTAACGGACGCATTGAGTGACATTC
Organism: Dryococelus australis; assembly: GCA_029891345.1. Lineage (NCBI taxonomy): Eukaryota > Metazoa > Arthropoda > Insecta > Phasmatodea > Phasmatidae > Dryococelus > Dryococelus australis. Next base: position 33,587,186 of record CM056994.1, on the reverse strand, counting down.
GCCCAGTAAAGTTGGCAACGACGGATGGAAAGTTGTTCCATATATGCTATTAAAGTCGAATAAAAAGTGTTAGTTAACTATCTGCGATAATCATCGAAGCGTACAAATTAGCAGATCTGTGAAATACTTACTTTCCTAATAATTTCACATGTTTTACTTGACCGACGTATGGATAAAGTGATGAGGTCCATGGCAATGTTAAATTTACATAAGGCGGAAGAATACACAGCGTGTACACAGGCAGATCTTAAACAGGGCTTTCAAAAGTGCTCATTTTACCGTGAACAGCCTCTACCTAGAAAGCGCTGACTCCTCCGTTGCCACATACAACGTGTAACTAAAAGACACCGACAAACTCCAGGTGGTGATTCATGACGGAAATATAAGATGAAAATATAAATGTATCTGTTTTTCTCTAAAGTGATTATTGGAGGAACTATGCGCCAAAATCGATTTTTTTAAATGATTTTCTTTACGAATATCAGGAACTACTTGCTATTAAGCCACAAATCAGTAAATAATGTTTTTGTAGTACGGGGATATTACACCTGTGAAAATCTGGTTGATAATACCATTCCCCTTAATCAGAAAAATAGGGGTTTGCCACCCTGGTTTTTGTTACGAATCAGCACCATTAATTTCTCGATGAAGAGGGGTGGTATTACAAACCACATTTTCACAGGTGTAAGATCTCCGTTCTACAAAATACTATTCAGCAATTTGTTGATTAATCACAAGTAATTCCTCATATTTGCAAAGAAAATCATTTCAAAAAAATTCGAATTTTGGGGGTGCATAGCTCCCCTAATAATTACTTTAGGTAGAAGGGGGCACGGTAGCTGAACAGTTAGCCTGCTCGCCTCCCACCAAGGCCATCCGGGTTCAATCCCCGGCCGGGTCACTGCGGATTTTCGCATATGGGAATCGTGCATGACGATGCCGTTGGTCGGCGAGTTTTCTCGGGGATCTCCCGTTTCCCCCGCCCCCCTCATTCCGGCTCTGCTCCATACTTACGTCAATCACCCTCATCGACTCTGAAGATCTCGATGTTAAGAGCCGCCCAAATCTCATCACTCACTTTAGGTAAAAATAGCACATGCATTTTCGTCTTATATTTTCGTCAGGAATCAGGAATCACCCCCTGGAACTTGTCGGTGCTTTGCAGCTGCACGTTGCGTAAAGTGCACCGAATTCGCAATTCGTGGAACACAACCCCAAACAGCTGTGCTTCTGTAAGCTTGGATGTTCTGCGTCACAAATGACGCTCCTGGCACGATCAAACGTTTGCGCGCGCGGTGTGCGAGCCAGGGAACCGGTTCGGGAAGACGAGAAGAATCCGGAACCACGGTCGGGATAACGTGTCGCCAAGGCGCTACTTTCGTGAAGTGCTCGTGGTCTGCCGGACCTCAATGTGTCTTCGCGTCCTCGTCGGCCATGCATGCCCGTGTTACAGCCAGCCTCCATCACAGAGTAGGTAAATACACAGAGGCGAAACAACAAGCCTGTGCCTTTGATGTGAGACGTACCCATTCTCTGATCGGCTGCGTCAGGCTCTGGCAACGTGTCCTGAGACTGATTGGCTATTGCTAGAGACCTGAAAAATTCGCCTTATTATTTGAGGACAAGTTAAACTTCAAACACGTGTACCTTTGCAACATGTTTGTCATTGGATCATACTTTATTTGACACGCCCTGGGTAGCTCTGCGCCTATAAACGAACGCTTCACGACTGTGTACTCCAATCACATACAGTTTAGTCAGAAAGGGCGTGGGTTCACAGACATACAGCAGCCAACGGAGAAATGACGCCGGCTCTAGTGTATACAGTACTGTGGAGTTTAGCATGGATCCAAATAATTACGCGAATTTTGCGTGTCCCTAGTTATTGTTAGAGACCAAAAATTCGTGTTATTATTTGGCGACAGATTAAACTCCAAGATGCTATACATTGATAGGTATGGGTTTTTCGCGATTAAATAGTAGTACATAGTAGACTTCAAAATTTTACGCACCCAACAGCAGTTTATCTATTGCCAATGGTTTCTGCCTCCTTAAGAAGGCGTTTTCATATTTTATCGGGCCAATCAGAATTAGGCAACATTGGCACGGCTCATACGTGATTGCGTGCAGACAGTTAACACGTGTCAAAAAGTAATTAAACCAGTAAAGATAGGCAAACTACCGTACAGTGTTTTGAAATATAATTTGTCTTGAAATCTTTTCGCCAAATTTCAATACTCCTATCTACTGACTGTTGCCATAGGTAGACAAGTTGTGTGAGTCGTCTCAAGGATACTTTAAACCAATGCCAATAGTAAATACTTAAATATTGATTAACCTATCTCAAGCAAAGCACTAACAAAGGTAAATGACGTCTTGTGATCCCAGTAACCAATGTCATCTCGTAGTATGGCATATTACCAAATAATAACGTGAATTTTGCATGTCTCTAGCTATTGTGTATCTCTGTAGGCTACCAGACGTTGATTGGCGAGTGGCCCTTCAACACTACTGACATGATCTGCTAGAATTCGCGGAATAAGCCTCTGTATTCTTAACACTTTGAGGTCGGCGCACTTTTCCAGCTTAAAAGTCAAGCTAGACGTTAGTCACCTGTATCCATACCGCTGCAGGTACACCGTGTTCTATTGGTCCCTATGTCACTTAAAGCCATTCTACTGGTCAAAACGACACCAGTCTTTCCGTATTGGCCGGCTACTAACCAATGGAGTGTCGAGTTCACCGTCTTCCAACCAAATGTTGATTTCGTATGTAACGAGATGTATATCCCATCGTGTTGATTCCCGTAACTATACAAAAATGAATCGTTCATTTCCGAAGTTCGTTATGATGTTGTATTAGTTCCTATTTGAAATCGTTATGAAATAGTGAATTAATGTAAGTATTTTTTATGTGGAATGAAATATTCAAACAAGTTCTGCCCGAACTACACTAGGAAATATTTCCTCAAAATGCTAACTGTCGTACGTACCTGGAGTTGTTTTGTGACATCCGCAGACACAGAAGCGAGAGAGAGGGCAGTAAGGTCGACAACGACCCGCGTACCTATCGCCCTTTCATAACGAACTGTCTTGGTTATGAAATTCCCTTGCAGTTTTCCCATTGCACCACTCGAATTATGGGACCTTAAGCGGTGACCCAGTCAGTTTATTTACTAGTGCAAAGCCTGTAGGACGGTTGAGCACACGTCCCCTCACAAGTTTTGGGTGTTTGCGACCAGTACATTTTGCGACAAGTCAGTGCGAAAAGGCAGTTTTTGCATACGTTGTCGAACTTGGTATTAGTGTTTGTGATATGCTTGGTGTCTTGATAGCAGTCTTCGTAACTTCAAGTGTTTTTTTTTTTATCGTAGATCAGTGTATACCACGCACGCAAAAAATAGTTTCGTTAAAACGCTGAGGATTCTACTCGAGTGTAGTTCGGGCAAAAATTGTTTGAATTATTTCACTCCTTATACATAGGTAGGGATAGGAAAAATTCGCGAGTTCAATGACCTGTAGGCTAGACTCCACAGTCATGTATATACTCGAGTCTCAGATGTTTGTTCATTGGCTGCTTCCTCATAGAGTAGCCAGTGTTACTCCACACCTGGCAGTATGGCACTCGCTACTTGTTTCCTTGCAAGTCTGCTATTGGCTCAGAATCGTTCAGGGTTTGTCTAATAAACTGAGATCCAATTGCAAAGTCAACTTCAGTTTACACGTGTTTGACGTCTGTCTTATCCTGACATGAACTCACGAAATGTTCCTATCCCTATACGTAGGGCTAGTGAAATTTCGCGAAAATATTCCAAGACAGGTTATATTTCAAAACACTGTAGGGTCGTTTACGTATTATCATTGGCTGAATTACTTTTTGACACGTGTTAACTGCCTGCACACGCATCACCTAGGAATCGTACCAATGTTCCAAATTCTGAGTGGCCCAGTCACATATGAAAACGCCTTCTCAAGGAGACAGAAACTTATGGCAATAAACAAACTGCTGTTCGGTGCAGTTTTGAAGTCTACCGTGTACTCATTTCCCCCCCCCCCCCCCCGAGAAATCACTAGCTCTACTCATAAAAAACAAAACTGGTCCGGGTGTACTTACATCGCTTCCTTATTTAATAAAAATATTTCAAATAGGAACTAATACAGCATCAACAACGAGCTTCGTGAATGAGCAACAAATTTTTGTGTAGTTATTCAAGTCAACACAATGGGATGTACAAACTGTTCACGGTAAAGTGAGCAGTTTTTAAAGCCCTTACAAATTTTTCCTTTCATCCAATTTCATCTTCTTGCAGTTTTTTTTATATAAACATTGCAACGTGACCAATAACCACGGTATATACTTTTCATCACCCTCGAATTTAACGCTTAAGGCTGCAATAAGATATATTTATTAGTGGCTAAAGCCTGTTGGGAGGGCCTTGAAAAGTGCTTACTTTATCGTGAACAGCTATACATCCTGTTACACACGAAAGAACATTTGGTTGGAAAACGGTAAACTCGGCTCTCCAGCGGTTGGCAGCTGGCCAATACGGAAAGACTGGTGTCGTTGTGACCAGTAGAATGGCGTTAAGTGACATAGGGACCAATAGAACACGGTGTCCCTGCAGCGGTATGGATATAGGTGACAAAGTCTAGCTTGATTTTAGAGCTGGTATAGGCCGGTCACGATAAAGAGAGCACTTTTGAAAGCCCCTACGTTAGTAATAATAGTCATTAGACATGTTTTTTTTTCTTTCGCCTTAGGCGTAAACTTCCGAGTGGAATGAAATATACACACTGTGTTTATTACTTAACATGGCAATACTTGTTTTAAAAGGCGGGTAACGGATAAAGAAATGGCTGAAAGGAAAGAGCAACTAGGGCATTAAAAGTGCTCACTTTACCGTGAAGAACCTATAAAAGAAAGTGTTAAATAAGGGTGTAATTCGATCGCTCTGCAACACAGCTCACGCTGCAGGCAGTGAATATCCTGGATCTAGGCACTATGTGCCTAGATCCAGGACTGCGGTGCGGTACGATTCATACCCCCTCGCTCCACACCCGCCTCCTAACCTAGTTTTCACTTCGACGGGAATTAAAAAAAAAGACCCCCTCCTGCAAACTTTCACCGACATATCCTTGCCGTTGTAATTCGCTTAATGTGTAAAATAATAGTGCGTCGCAGCTTTCTCTCTCTCTCTCTCTCTCCCTCCTCCCGTGCGTGATTCTTCAGCATTCGACACAGGAGCATTTTTTTTTCCTTTGCCCCGACTTGCCTTTGCATTTTCTTACGGGCTGTGCCTCCGAATTCACCCGCCAAGGGCCCTTACCTGGCCCCTTGCCTTAGAAAAGGGCATTTGGGATGTGACGTCTCTTTGTAATTGTCCGAATTCTAGGCAAAGGCACGGATGCACCCTTGAATGTAGGTGTATCCTCCAGGCAAGGTCACGAGCGATGACGCCTACGCACGCCCTACACTATAAGCTATTCACGATAAAGTGAGTACATGTTTTTTTTTTCTAGTCTTAGACGTTAACTTCAGATTGTTGTGGAATACAAGAACTGTGTTTATTTCTTACGTAGCAAAATTTATTATAAAGTTGGCTGAAAGGGAAAAGTAACTAGGGCCTCAAAAATGCTCACATTACGGCGAACAGCCTTTATAAGTTTTATTTTTCAGTTAACAAATTGCCGCATCTTCCTGATATTTTGTGGACACGGTTGCTCGTAAACAAACTGGAGAAATGTAAGAAAATGAGCTCAATTAATTGAATTTTTCGCATATGCGTTGCAAATTGCGAAGCGAAGAGGGGAGTTTGAAATTATACCTACTTCGTTTCCAAAGGGTCCGAGAAATGTGGGTAATCGTGGGTACCGAAGGTATTAAGGGTAAGTGAGCGAGGATACGCTGCAGTGAATTCGGGCACAGCCTTATATTGATGACTCCAATCTTCACGCACATTTTCACGCTTCGGCGATAGGGACATACAAAATCCGCGTTATTATTTGGAACCAGGCTAATCTCCACAGTACAGTATACACTCCAGCCGGCGTCGTTTCTCCGTTGGCTGCTGTATAGCTGTGAAGCCACGCCCTTTCTGACTGAACTGCATGTTATTGGAGCACACAGTTGTGAAGCGTTCCTTTATAGGCGCAGAGTTACCAAGGGCGTGTCAAATAAAGTACGGTCCAATGACAAACATGTTGCAAAGGTACACGTGTTTGAAGTTTATCTTGTCCTCAAATAATAACGCGGATTTTGCAGGTCTCTAGTAATTACTATAAATAAAAATAAATAGAAAATCGGTGTGTTGTTAATGCCTAGTAAGAAATAGTTCTCGTGCAAAATATTATTAAACTGAGTACGCTAAAATGCTGGACGTTCTGCCTTTAGTGTAATTTTCTAGACTTGGTTAAACTTTGTTTTTGAACGAGGCAGAGGGATTTACTGAAAGTAGAACATTAGCAGGGCTTCAGAAAAGTTGGAAGTAATCATGAATGAACTTAATTCCGTTTGTACATAAGACTCTGAAGTCTAGTCTAGAGGTCAATGAAATTGCGCATTTTTCAAGTCTCAACCAACAAACAAAAGAAAGCTGCAGGTGAGCACATAGAACATAGATGTCCAGTCCGTGTGTAAATATTTACGCGAAAATCGGTGATCCCTAGTTATATAAAGTGTTGGAGTTATGTAATATATAGCCTGCTCGTGGTAAAATGAGAAATATTGAAAGCCCCGCTTAACATCTACTTGTACGCACGTTGTTTACTCTTCCGCCGTATGTGAAATTAACATTGACATGGGCCTCATCACATCATTCATGATTCGGTGTAAGTGAAGTTGTGAAATTATTAGGAAGCAAATATTTTACAAATCTGCTCATGTTTGCACTTCGATGCACAAAAAAAAAGCGAAAGAAACTATTTAAGTCATAGCAAACGATTACCCGACACTTTTTATATGACGTTAAGATATGGAACTACTTTACATGAATCGTTACCAACTTAACAGCGCGAATGTCACAGTGCGCCCATTAAAGTATGTGCAGACAGGGGCAGCGACTTTTTCTAAGGTTCATTTCAAAAGTGCTCACTTTATCGTTAACAGCCTTTGATTAAATTTCTTACAAGTAAAGTGGCAATAGTTTTACACTCTAGTTTGCACCGCGGAAGTCGGAAATGCCGGACGCCATTTCAGTACCAGAGGAGAATCAAGCGCACTCGAGCAGAGAGCTATGACGCGTCTCTAACTACCGCAGCGACAAACGGTTAAGCCAATCAGCGTCCAGGCAGGAAGTTGCCAGTTCCTAGCTCAGCCAGTAGGAACATCTCAACCAGTGAGACTTACTGCACTTTCCCAACGCACCGTGTAGCCTGTGATCAAGCCCGCTTACATCAGACGTACCCGCAACGCCATTCCACTGCTTCGTGTCGACCTATGGCCGGTGGAGGAAAAAATAAATTAGTTACACGTGAAACATCCACGTGCTGTTTGCATGAGACGACTGGAAAAGGTAATAGTTTTATTGGCTCATTAATAAAAACCTGCCAAATTCGCGTTATAATTTGGGGACATGCTAAACTTCAAACACGTGTACCTTTTGCAATACGTTGGTCATTGGACCGTACTTTATGACACACCCTGGGTGACTCTGCACCAATAAAGGAACACTTCACAACTGTGTGCCTCAATCACGTGCAGTTCAGTCAGAGAGGAAGTGACTCCACATCTATGCAGCAGCCAATGGAGATACGACTCCGGCTCTAGTGCATACAGTACTGTAAAGTTCAGCCTGATGCCAAATTAGTATCGCAAATTTTCCATGTCCCTAATAATTTATCTCCAGGAGGTGTCAAACAACGAGTTGACCAATCGCAAACGTAAAATGAATGTACAGGTTTGTGAATTCCAACTTGTCTCGGAATGAATCGGCGAATTTGTCAGACATAAACCGTACTGCTTGTCTGTGTTATGAATGATTCATATTATTATAGCCAAACAATACGTCTAGAGCTCATTGATTATAATATCGAAACAAGTTCCGTGTCGGTTAAGGTACAGTACACATAAAAAGTTTTCTAATTTACCACACATGAAACTGTAAAGTAAATCGGATACATCCCGGCCTACAATATTTAAGAACAGAGAGGCTGCAGCTTATTCCGCGAACTCCAGCTACACGCCCCAGCAACAAATGGCGTCACTGGCCAGAAAAATGTTGGAACGCTCTTCTCCAGTCAGCGCCTGGTAGCCTGCTCTCCAGCCATCAACTCTACCAATAGGGAACCTTCCATTGCATGCAAGAGCCAATCAGACATGAGGCCCGTCCTCAGAGCCCTTTGTGTCTCTGCAAGTCTACTCTCTGGTCTTCTATAAAGGCTGATGCACTCGAAAAATGTTACTGTCCTTAATGACGCGCTGTCATCATCACTCATCAATAAAAAGCCGAAAAATTCGCTGGTTCATTTCGAGACATGTTGGAGTTCACAAACTTGTGCGTTCATGATATTTTCGCAATTCGTCGAAGCGTCGTTTGACACCAACTGGATATTAATGAGCCAATAACAAACATGCAATGAACTGTAGGCCAAATCACCGGCTTGTACTGCCACAACAAGCAACCAATGAACAGTTGAGACCTGCATGGGAGTATATAAGAATGTGAAATCTACCTTACAGGTCATTGAGCTCGCGGATTTTTCAGTTCTCTGCTGATCAACGACACAGCAGTTTCGTGAGTGAGTGAAGAGATTTCGGTGGCTCTTAACCGAGAATTCTTGAGAGCCGATGAGAGTGATTGAGGTGAGTATGGAGCAGCGCCGGAATGAAAGGGTGGGGGAAACGGGAGATCCCCGAGAAAATACGCCGACCGACGGCATCGTCCGGCACGATTCCCATATGCGAAAATCCGGGAGTCACCAGGCCGGGGATTGAACCATGTTCACCTTGGTGGGAGGCCTACAGGCTAACCGCACAGGATACCCGTCGGGGAGCTGTCTCGGTCGGGGCAGAATAGCTCGCCACCTTCCTAGGAAGTGTGAATGATGCTTTCGAATAGAAATAGAATTTGGAACTTTAATTACGGGCGCCCAGAGAACAGCCGCCCTCCAACAAAAAAAAATGTATATCTATATAACTAATATGCTGTTTGTTAAATATTGCAGTAGTCATGAAGAATTGAACACCGTGGATGACTATACTGCTAAGTAGGGTCAATGAAATATATATATATATAAAAAAAAAAGGCTAACCGCTCAGCCACCGCGGCCTCAGCGGTTTATTGAAATGCGCAGAGTTGCGATATGTATATCCTCGATATAGCTATGTCGTCGTCCAGATCAGCTCGATGTGACGACTCCCCTGGAGAAGGAAGGGGGGTGGTTATCGCGGGCACACCCCCGGCCCACCTGTATAGAGGGGGGTGGGGCGGTGGGCCGGGCCACCCACCCAGCCTCCCACGACGAGGGGAGTTCACGATCCAGCGGGCACGATCTGGCCCCGGCCGAGCAGGGGGCGCCTCGCCCAAGAACGGCACTCTGCCCTCCTTCCTCGCCGAGAACCTGGCTTCAGGGCCGGCGGTCCATCGCCGGGGAGGTCCCTCGGGCTCCGGGTTCGATTCCCGATCCGGCCATCCTCTGTTTGGCTCTCTATGCTTTCCCGAAGTCATTACAGGCAAATGCCGGGGTCACAGTGCCGATGAATTCACAGAGACGTGGGGCCACTGTGGATGAGCGGTTAGACTGCTCGACTCCCACCAAGGAGAACCGAGTTCCACATCCCCGGCCGGGTCACTCCCGGATTTTCGCAAGGTGTAATCGTTCGGGATGATGACGCTGGTCGGAGGGTTTTCTCAGGGATCTCCTGTTTCCCAAGCCCTTGAGTTCTAGCTCTGCTCCATTCTCGCCTCATTTCACCCTAATCGGTAGAGACCTGCAAAATTCGCGTTATTATTTAAGGGCAAGTTAAACTTCAAACACGTGTACCTTTGCAATATGTTTGTCATTGGGCCATACTTTATTTGACATGTCCTGGGTAACTCTGAGCCTATAAATGAACGCTTCACAACTATGTGCTCCAATCACATGCAGTTTAGTCAGAAAGAGCGTGGCCTCACATCTATACAGCAGCCAACGGAGAAACGACGCCGGCTCGAGAGTATACAGTTCTGTGGAGTTTAGTCTGGTTGCAAATAATAACGTGAATTTTGCATGTCTCTACTAATCGGCTCTCAAGACGTCGATGTTAAGTGATGCCCAAATCTCTCAACTCTACGAAACGACGTGGCGGTTCCTTTGATGTGGACGTACCCGTTCTCAGGGTGACTGTGCTAGACTCTGAGAACGGGCCGTGTGTCTGGCCGTAGCATGCTGCTGAAAGCTTGCTATTGGTTGGGCTGCCTGCGGCTGGCGAGTGGGTTACCAGGCGCTCATTGGCGAACGGTGTTACGTTATGTTGTAGTTCGTCCAGTAAGTGGTTGTTTAATTTCTGTATGCTTAAGTTCTCTGTGACTAAACTCCACTTCCTTAATGTATTCTCGAGCGTCAGGGCTACAGGTACTTTTCCATTGGCCGTTGCCCGCATGAGAAGCTTGTTTGACCCGTACATAGCGGGAAGGGATTCTGTCCTTGTTTTATTGCAGTTTTCGTATTGGCTCAGGGGTGTGAACGTGTTTTAGTTCAGCTTGTCAGAAAATAATTCGTGAAATTTCACATAGCCTGCCCATTAATTGTGACAATATCATTTCGTCTAATAATTCGGCAAAGGCCTCATAGTGAAAAGTGATTTATTGTGCGTGAAAGGACTTCCGTCCATCCGCCACACGCACTGCAGGACTCAGTTCAGCTTGTCAGAAAATAATTCGTGAAATTTCACATAGCCTGCCCATTAATTGTGACAATATCATTTCGTCTAATAATTCGGCAAAGGCCTCATAGTGAAAAGTGATTTATTGTGCGTGAAAGGACTTCCGTCCATCCGCCACACGCACTGCAGGACTCTGAATTAATAGTGATGATCTAGTCCTCGGGGGCTAAATACTGTATGGCTGAGTCGAACAGGAGAATGAGTTCTAAATGATGCATAGTCTTGAAGAAGCAGTCTTGAGTCTGGACACTTGTTTCGTGTTACGCCTATTACGAGGGACATGCAACATTTGCGGTATTATTTGGCATCAGGCTGAACTTCACAGTACTGTGTGCACTAGAGCCGGCTAGATGTGAAGACACTCCCTCTCTGACTGAACTACGCGTGATTGTGGCACACAATTGTGAAGTGTTCCTTTACTGGGGCAGAGTCACCCAGGGTGTCTCACATAAAGTATGGCCCAATGACAAACGTATTGCAAAGATGTATGTGTTTCAAGTTTAACATGTCCCCAAATAATAACGCGAATTTTGCATGTCTTTACCTATTGCATGTCAGACTTCTACGAAAATAATATATTGATAGACATTTTCACGTAAGCAACTTACATCTTGAAGAGACTACGATCAGGAAAAACTCGTTTCAGCGTCCTCAAAATATTACCATCGTCTTAGAGGTAGGTGCATGCAGCGCGGAAACAAATGAGATGGTTGCGCCATGTTCTGTTGTTAGACCACGGATCGCTAACGTTCATTACTGGAGTTAACGGAATTCGGATTGCACCGGGCAATTAGGGAAACCCGCTATTCCAGAAAGGAAAAAAAAACAGCTGATGAGTCCATCGTGTGCTCTTCTTCGTGGTCAATTATACTTTTTTTTTACATCAACTTCTCAAGGGGAAAAAATTCCATTGCAGTAACTGCTTCGCCTGTACATTCGGAGGAGTATATCTGATTGTGTTTCAGGCTGTGCTAATTTACAAATATTTCATCGTACTTTTACCACTTAGAGCACTATCAGTGTGTAACTCGAAATACTTAAAAAAATTCGCGCGGATGTATTTTTATTGTGTCATTAAAGAATGTCAAGAACTAAAAAAAAAATTTACAGTACATCATCGCTTATAGCTGTGAATGAAATATTCATCATTTTATATAGTTAGGGACATGGAAAATTCGCGTTATTATTTGGAACCAGACTAAACTCCACAGCACTGTATACACTCGAGCCGGCATCGTTTCTCCGTTGGCTGCTGTGTAGCTGTGAAACCGCGCCCTTTCTGACTGAACTGCATGTGATTGGAGAACACATTTTAGAAGCGTTCATTTATAGGCGCAGAGTTACACAGGGCGTGTCAAATAAAGTATGGTCGAATGACAAACATGTAGCAAAGGTACACATGTTTGAAGTTTAACTTGTCCTCAAATAATAACGCGAATTCTGCAGGTCTTTACAGGAATTAAAAACATCCCTGTTCCCTCACGGTTTTATTCATATTAGTTTCAAAAGAAATACTATTATTTATAGGCAAAATATAAGTAAAAGTGAGTGAAGAGATTTGGACGGCTCTTAACATTGGCGTCCTGTGAGAGTCGATGAGTGTGAAGTGAGGTGAATATGGAGCAGCGCCGAAATGAAGGGGGGGGGGGACGGGAGATCCCCGAGAAAACCCGCCGACCAGTGGCATCGTCCGGCAAGATTCCAACTTGCGAAAATCCGGGTGGGACCCGGCTGGGGATTGAGCCCGGTTCGCCGTCGTGGGAGGCGAGTAGACTAACCGCTCAGCCATCACGGCCGCTGTAAGCAAAATATTAATTTAACCAAAAATAAGGTTCTTTTACGTTATCAGCATTATAGACACTTGTGACACGTTAAATATTTAGGAAATAACCGAACACGTCATACGTAGGGGAGGGGGGGGGGGGGTTATTTTAAAGGTTAGATTCAAATGTGTGAAGAAACAGTGTGAATAGACTATAAAGTATAACATTTCAAACGAACAATTAAGGTTGTATTACTTGTATATTTGATTGGACGTTATCAACTAGGCACTCCATTGGATGACAGCCTGCCGGTAGTAAAATTTGTTCAGTGGCGTAAGCTTGTCAAAAGTAGTGTACAGTCCAACCGGCTGGTACAAAGTGGAAAATCAGAGATCAACAGAGTATAAATATGGTCTCTATAATGGTGGATATAACTGACACAAATTTAGGCTTATTTTTAATGCCAGTAAATGCGTGCAGATTGCAAAGTGTTAAGGGTTAACATTTAGCAATTTTGTTTTGTGTAGGTAAAAATCATATACGCTACCAATAGAGACTTGGCTTGGCTTCACAGTCTTATATACACTTATGCAGATCTCAACTGTTCATTGGTAGCTGGTTGTGGCAGTACAAGGCTGTGATTTGGCGTACAATTTATTGCGTGCTTGTTATTGGCTCATTTATACTACAGGAGGTGTCAAACAGCGCTTCAGCCAGTTCTGAAAGTAGCATTAACGTACAAGTTTGTGAATTCCAACTTGTCTCGAAATGAATCCACGAATTTTTCAGGTGTCTAGCTAGCAGTTATAAAACCAGCAGAAGTAAAGTTATATGTCCTTGAAGAGGCGCGATGGACATAATGGTTTCTGACTGCGGTTATATGTAGAAAGAAGAAGCAAAGAACAGGTAATTATACAGAAGCGAAATGGAATAGCGGTTCCTTTGTTGTGGCTGAACTCTATCCCTCATTAACGTCGTGAAGCTGTGGGAAACGGTACTTGGTCTCACAAACGTCCGTCACACCCATAAGTCGCCCGTCCGTCAGTCAGTCATCCGTCAGATTTTTTTTCTTCCGTTAATTGGAAGCGTCTCACAACAATCCGTCGTCTGCCCATCCTTCCGTGCCTACAAAAACCTTCAGCGTGACAACTTAACATAGCGATATTACTTTCGTAGGAGGTATATGTTAGTTGGAAATACATTTTCAAGAGAGGAACTTTCGGGGAAATAATTTTTTTACGTAATAAAAATTTATACTGAAATATTATTTACGTTTTAAATTTCTGAATTTACCACCAATATAAATAAACACGTCCAAGGATTTGCATTTTATTTTAAAGTGCGTATTCGCGTCTACGTAATGTCGTCAGGTGGCACTGGTCCATCCATAGGTCCGTCGAAAGTTTAGGTTTGAGAAATATTCGACGGATTGACGGATAGAAAAAAAAAGTGCCCTGCGATTGGTCGAAGTTCACGTGACCGCCTGATGGACAGGTGACTGGCGGATGGTTGTGAGTCCAGCTTTAGGGCCTGTCTACAAGCGGCCGTTCCTGTGGACGTGGGTGTGGCCGAAACTCGCCGTCAAGTGACGTCACATCGACGCAGTCCGGATACGGTCTACAAATGTGTTGTCCGACGTGAGATTCGAGAATCTAACACTAGGTGGCAGTAAACAAATTCGGCCCATTATTTGTTGTTACGTAGCGATGTGTTAAACTTGCTGAATGATTGATTATTTAATGTTTACGAAATTGATGATTTGATATTTATTTATAATAAACGCCTTAACGGTTTTATTTTAAATAAGTTCGCCCACTGACATCCAAATTTTATTTTTTAAACTTACGTTTTAAAAGTTTTAGCCTTCAAATAAAATTGTCAGACCGAACGAAGATATCACTAATTATTTATAAGCATTCCTTCATATTTGTTTTGAAAAAGCCCGCCTTCCACATCCATTATTTACATTATATGCGTTCTGTGCTTAAGGTTTGAAAGATCTTGTTTGATTATCACAACCATGCTGTAGGCTTTGTGTCCGGTGATCAGTGATATGAACCAGTCATACCTTAGAGTAATAGCACTCTGGATTAGTGCTTTATATCATTGGCTCAGAATATAAGACAAAGAAATGTATCACATACATTCATATTTATCTTCGACACACGAAGTAATACATCAACGGCGCAACAGCACAACGTGGTTCGGCTTCTGTGTGCTTGGATGTTCCGTGGCGGATGATAAAAATAACATCGCCAGGTGAATGTAGGACCAGAGGTTCGACCTTGAAGGTGAGACACGTGCGTTCCACGTGTAAGGCACCATTCCACCATCGCCCTTCCTCCTCGCGATGGGGGGTTTTGGAGGGGGAGAAGGGAAGGTATAGAGGGGTGGGGCAGTCGCAACGAAAACACGCGTGAGCAAACAAAACATGGCGGACGACGGCGGTGCAGCGTTGAGAATGCCTGCCCCCCCCCCCCCCTTCACCGGTCCTCCTTCCTTCCTCTGCCAGGACCGGTTCAGCGGCGCACATCTGCAGCAGGTGGACCTCTGGTAGCTCTTGTCCACGTGTCGCTTGGCTTTGTTCTTTAGCGCCACACGCTCTCTTTACTGATCTATTTACATAATACACACTTATAATTGCTAACCCATCCCATCCTTACAGTTTCTCACTTTACAATTGTTTCTAGATCATATTCTAGTTAAATAATGTAACTTAGCAAAGTAATGTCCCCATATTTATATGGTGGATAGAGTAGTAAATAAACATACATTTCAAATTGAACTCGAAAACAAAATTGAAAATATACCCTCCTTGTGCCTCACTAACACATCATAACACAATAATAATAAAAGCATAATTATAAACAATGTATCTACATGCTCACAAAGATATCATTGTATAATTGTAGACATTTAAACAAATAAACACCCACAACAACACAACACAACACTGACACCGACACAGTTGCCAAATTGCAGCTCGACCAACAGGTAACCTTCTGCAACGAGCAATATCCAAGCGTTCAGATGTTTGTTCATTGGCTGCAACTCCAGAGAGTAGCCAATGTTACTTCACACCTGGCAGTATGACACTCGCTACTTGTTTCCTTGCAAGTCTGCTATTGGCTCAGAGTCATCCATGCCGTGTTTAATGAACTGTAATACAATTGTAAGAGTCACTTCAGTGCACACGTGTAGGACGTATTTCTTGTCGTGAAATTAATTTGCGAAATTTTCCTATCACTACCAAAAGGAAATCATTTAGGCCTGCGATATGGCCACAGAGTAGGTAAATACACACACACGAAATGGCGTGACATTTCCTGTGATGTGGCCGTACCCATTCTCGTATTGGTTAAGCGAAGCTCTGGAACGAGCCCTGTGACTGATAGGTAGAGACCTGAAGAATTCGCGGATTCATTTTGGGACAAGCTAGAATTGAACACACGGGCGTTTATATAACTTTAGCCATTGGTCCACACGGTGTTTGACACCTCCTGGGTGAACTGTGTCCAACCGTCGCCTTCCACTGTGACAGCAGGCAACCAATGTGCGGTTGACATCGGCATATTTGTATGTACATAAGTCTGTAGAGTCTAGCCTGCAGGTCATTGAACTCGCGAATTTTTCAGGTCTCTGGTAATAGGCTACTGCGTTCTGCGCGAGATTCCTTATCGGCTCGGCTGCCAGCTTGCAAGCTTGTTGGAATTCCGCGACAATCGAACGTCGTTCGGGCATGCATCTGGCTAGATACACAATTTTGCTGGCATGTGCAACTGAAGGCTGTTTCGAGTCTGCGTTATGAAATACTTGGTTTTTCGACGAGTGCGCCTGTAGAAAGAATCCATCGCAGTAGTTAGTTTCTGTATACGAACGTATCCTGTTGTAAAACTTTCATCAAGGGCTCGTCAACCAGCGGACAAATTACACCGGTCTGAGTGTCTGAGAGTATTGCGATGTCCATCTTGAAGGTAATCAGACATGCTAATTAGTTTTTTTCCAATACCAACTCTTTGACTTAGCGCGAGAAGTTTCTCTAGTGTTGGTCCCCACCAATCGGTAGTGACCGAGCAAGAAATTACCAGGTGTGCCACTAAATAAAATGGAAAGTTCACTGTCACCGAAGAGAGAATGATTACAGAATGGGTAAGTGTACACAGAAGCTAATGGCGTATCGGTTCATTTTATGCAAGAGTACTCGGTAACTTATTGGCAGGGACATCCGCAATTCGCGAAAATATTTCCGCGCATGCTATATTTCAGTACCCTAAGGGCATAACAGCAGTTTCCTTTTGCTTATTGGCGGCGTGTCTTTGCGACAAGGCATTTTCTTACTTGACTGGCCAATCAGAATTAGTTTACTGCGATATTGTACGTCTATGATTGGCGAGCATACACCTAAGACGTGTAACTATATCATCCAATAAAGAAAGAGGAATCAGAGATGAAGTCTCATGAAATACAACTGGCCGTTTTTCGAGAAATTTGGCTGTCCCTACTAATTAGTCACGTTTGGCTCTGGAAATGAGCATTGGATCTGATGGGCTGTTGCTAGAGACCTGCAAAATTCGCGTTTTTATCAGGCGTCAGGCTGAACTTCACAGTACTGTATGCACTAGAGCCGGCGTCGTTTCTCCATTGGCTACTGCATAGGTGTGAAGACACTTCCTCTCTGACTGAACTGCACGTGATTAGGGCATACAGTTGTGGAATGTTCCTTTATTGGTGCAGTCACCCAGGGTGTGTCACATAAAGTATGGTCCAATGACAAACGTATTGCAAAGGTACACGTGTTTCAAGTTTAACATGTCCCCAAATAATAACGCGAATTTTGCAGGTCTGTATGTATGGCATAACAAGCGTCGATTTTTAACGTTACAGCGTTTCACCTTTTAACATCTAAAAAAAATCACGTTATACATAAAATGGGAAAACGAGTAACGAGAAGTAAATGTTAACCTTTATGTAAGGACAAACTGTTTTTAATTACTCTGAACCAAATATTATCACACGAAAACGAAAGATTATTTTGAGAAAAGAACATGATAATTAAGAACCATAATTCCCGTTTTAGAAATTTGCAAACTACTCATCATGTTAATAGTTGACGCTACGTCATATATAACATATACTTAAGATATGGAAAATATTTTTGTAGCTGTTCAACGCTCTCAATGTCCAACTGAAGTGTATCGAGAGACAATTCCGGTCCCGCCGTCACCTGGCGGCCACTTCCTGCACTTTGCCTCGAGTTGGCGCGCAAGTAGCTCGCTGGCCGCCATTGTTCAGTGGCGCATCGCGGCCAAGTTGCTAAAGGCTGTTCACGATAAAGTGAGCACTTCAGAAATGAACCTTAAAAAAAAAAGTCACTACCCCTGCCTGCATATATTGTAACGGGCGCACTGAGTGACATTTTTTTCCCAGTTTAGTTGGTGACGATGCATGGGAAATAATTCCTTATCTTCAAGTCTAAAAAGAAGGGGTAGGTAACCATTTGTGATAATTTAAAATATTTGTTTCTCTTTCTGTTTTTCTAATGCATTAAAGTGAGAAAATGAGCAGATTTGTATAATATTTACTTTCCTAAATTTTTCAGTTTTACTTGACCGGCGCATGAATAAAGTTATGAGGCGCATCGCAATGTTAATTTTACATAGAGCGGAGGAATACACGACGTGTTTACAAGTAGAACTTAAGCAGGGCTTACAAAAGTGCTCATTTTACCGTGAACAGCCTATAGTACGAAGACTCCGGCAAACTACTGTCGCCAGCAGCGACACACAGGCATTTCTCATATTCATATGCATGCGTAGGGGGCCACAGTGCCCAGCGGGTAGAGCGATCACTCTGCACCAAGGCCAACCGGGATCTTTCCCCTGCGGGTGGGTGAGCGAAGAGATTTGGGCGGCTCTTAACAGCGAGGTCTTGAGGGTAGATGAGGCTGGAGGGGCGGGGGAAACGGCAAGTCCCCGAGAAAACCCGCCGACCAACGGCATCGTCCGGCACGATCCCCACTTGAGAAAATCCGGAGTGAACCGGCCGGGGATTGATCCCGGGTCGCCGTGATGGGAGGCGAGCAGTCTAGCCACTACACCACCTTGGGCCCCTCCAGTATTCGAAGCGTGTGTATTTAAAACATCCATGTTTCCTTAATAGTCACTTTAACTGAAATTTTTAGGGCGGGGAGTGCTTGGGCTCACACGATCTAGGTTCGAAATCTCGGTCGCGCCTCCCGTTTTTTATAATAACCGAAACTGTTTAATGTGCGTACAGCCAAACAAATCCTTATTTCCACCAGACAAAATATTTGTTTGGGGCAACCAAGCAAGGACCACAAAACAATTTGGTTTCAACAACAACAACAACAAAATATGATTACCCCTATACCTACACACAATTAATTTGACCGCGCCAAACAAACTCTATTTAATTCAACAAAATATTTTTTCTCAGCGTATTTACAAAATACAGAGTTTCTTTACAACAAATAACTTAATGTGCAGTCAATTTTCAGACACTCTATGGTGTAGTTTGGAAAACAACTCCATAGGCACTTCCTCGTATGAGCTGTAGGAAATTCACATTTATTACTGATTTCTACGGATGGATCTTTCTGCCTTTGCATGAAGTAATGGCGTGTTACTTATTTTACGCATAATTATAGCTTGATTTACAATACGAACAACATTTCATAGCTTAGAGACTTGACAATATCGTGTACTGATTTTAGGATGAGCTGGAATTTATACGCATACTTGCAGATGGGCCACAGTGTATTATATAAATAAGTAGGGCTGGTAAAATTTCGCGAAAATATTTCAAGACAGTTTATGTTTCAAAACACTGTAGGGTCGTTTACTGAATCTCCTGCTATCTACAATATTCAAGGTCGGAACTGGATATGCTCTCGGGCAATAGGAAACATACAACTGAGGGTCGTATAAACAGAGGACTGCGCAGTCCACAGAAACTGCAAAAAAAAAAAAAAAATGCTATTCCGGTTTTCAGCAGATACACTCGCAAACCAGTACGACTAGAATGGCTAATAAAATCAATTATCGATATGTGTATCGAGTGTCCCGTACTGGGATATGAGATGCTTCCTCACAGTGTACAGGAATGTAGGTTTTGGTGTGGCTTGGTGCTGCACGCTACGCCTCCAGCCCACGGCACGGGGCTGGCACACTGACCTACTACAACCTCTTGTGGAGGAGGGCCCGTGTAGCGGGCGGAGCCTCACGTTCGCCCGCCCACGCCGCCTCCGCGACTTGACGTCACGCCTGCCCCCGCCCCCGGGCAGTCCAGCTCCGCAGCGGCGAAACTGCGCTATGTGCCGCTCGAGCCACACCAGGTGCGTGGTGAGACGTCTCTGCAGCTACTCCATACACACCCTGCCATTTCGCCTTCTAGATTGCAGAGTAGGGCCGCGGTTACACAAGATGCACAACTACTTCACCTATAGGTAGCGATTGGATAATTTCGCGAGTTCAATAACCTGTAGGCTAGACTCCACAGTCCTGTGTACACAATAGCCTCAGATGTTTGTTCATTGGCTGCTGTCCCAGTGTTACCTCACGCCTGACAGTATGAGATTCGCTACTTGTTTCCTTGCAAGTTTGCTGTTGGCTCAGAGGCGTCTAGGGCGTGTCTATTGAACTGTGATCCAATTACAAAGGTGACTTCATTGTATATGTGTTTGAGGTCTATCTTGTCCCGAAATGAATTCGCGAAATTTTTTTATCCCTGCCTATAGGCTGTTCACGGTAAAGTGAGCACTTTTTAAGGCCCTCCCACTAGACATTAGCGACTAATAAGTATGTTTTAGTGCAGCCAGACTCATACATTAACTTTCGAGAATGGTGAAAGTATACACCATATTTATAAGTCACATGGCAATATTGATTCTAAAAGGTGGGTAGAAAGATAAAAATTGGCTAAAAGGAAAATATTGGAAGGGTCTTAAAAAGTGCTCACTTTACCGTGAATAGCCTATAAACAAGTTCAGCCATTTAAGAGGTTACGTTACCGTCGAAGGAGTTCCGATTGCAGTTGTTCGTTCAAAGTGAACAGTTTTAATAAGTCGTTTCGAACGACTTCGCTTCTCTGCTGCACTCCTATTGGCTGCTTCGAAGTAAGTAAGCAGTGTAATAAATATTGTTGAGTTTGACGGGAATTCCTGCACTTGTTGAATTAATTTAAGTTTAAGTTTGAATGTATATATACCCACCCATTATACAATTACAGAAAAAAGTGTAAGTTTCATAACAATTAAAAAGACCAATAGTGATAAATGTTGGAGGTTATTATATTTAAATATCATATATTTTAAGTTCCATTTTTGTTGAGGTTAGAATTTCCATTGATTTCATTCTGCTTTGGGTGTGTGACCGCGAAAACACGATCTGTTTTTAAACTTGTTCAGACATGGCTACCGAATGTATTTAGCTGAATGTGTTTAACAGCGCTCGTGTATCCACGGCCTAGGAAAGTACATAAAAACGGACCCTGTCGAGAATCCCGGTGTAACCGGCGAATCTTATCCCAAGGCGGGTAGGAAAGGACGGACATCCTTGCGATCGAGACAGGAAAATAACGTAATAAGTACATCATTATACCATTAGTGACATGTCGGCTCAGAGGGGTGCAGTGCGGAAAGAAAATGGCAAATGTTCAGTATAAGGGTTTTTCGGAGACAAAATTTATTTCGTGGAAAGAAGTTTAATTCCACTCTACTAATTACACAGAACCCGAATTTACTACGTTTGAAAATCATTTCTGGGGAAACTCCAAGCTTCGCTGATGAGTGACCGCTTCGCGGTCACCACCTACAAAAAACAGCTGGGGTGCCTAGAATCACTGTTTTGGGGATTAACTCCCCTGCTGGCGCTGAGGATCCTGGTTCGGTGCGTAATGTTTGGCTACGCTTGAACAATAATTTTATTTGCGAGGGGGCTACGATTGTTCCTTAAATGATTATTCTACCAAGAGACACTGTCTGGCGAGAAAGTGACGAGGGTAATGCTCACGGGGAATACTGCCAACCTAATGTATTGTTGTCAGCCGAGGGTTGTAAACAGTGTTATACTGTTGTCGCGGTTGTCAGCGGGCCAACAAGCTACTTTGACACTTGCTGCCACTTGGGCATTAAGGATGTAAGAATAGCCTGGGTAAAACTCGCCTGCTACACCAGCACCACGGTGGCAAAACGGCTCGCCAACAGTGTCGCTCGAGCTTGGGGTGTGACTTCACGCCCCCCCCCCCCCCCAGCTACGTGGTGTGAGGTATCTGCAGCCTGTCCAATGACACCCTGGTATGCACAGGCGCAATGGCGCGGCGGTTCATTTTATAGGTAAGGCACCTGTTTTTCGCGAAAAGCTTTACGCGAAGGCTAGACTCCAATGTCCTATATCATACGTACAGTTATCCTTTAGTTATTGGCCATGTGTTTATGTCGGGAAACAGATCCTTTCCTGACTGGACCAATCAGAATTAGGTAACACCGAGAGTGAGTGTCCGTGATTCGCGGGCAGACACCCACAACGCATGGCAGTTAAAATCATCCAATCACGATGGGGGATGTTAGCTCTAGTGTTTTTGAGTACAAGAAGTCCTGAAATATTTTCGCGAAGAACAGGTGGCCATATTTATAGGCTCTTTAGATAAACTGAGCACTTTTGAAAGCCCTGCTTAAAATCTACTTGTATGCACGTTGCGTGGTCTTCCGCCTTATGTAAAATTAACATTGCCTTGGGCCTCATCACTTTGTCCATGCATCGGTCAAGCGAAACTTTGAATTTATTAGAAAAGTAAGTAATTCCACTCATTTTTACTCTTCCAAAAAAACCGGACACGAATGAAACAATTTTAAGTATTCATAAATTGTTACCTAACACTTTTTTTCGACGTTAAGATAAGGAACTACTTTCCCCGCATCGTTACCAACTTGACTGGGCGCATGTCACCCAGTGCACTCGTTGAAACATATGCAGGTAGGAGCAGCTGATTTCAAAAGTGCTCACTTGATCGTGAACAGACTTTACGGGGAAGTACCCATCCTCTGTGTCAGAATCTGGGAACGGGCCTTGTGTCTGATTGGCTGAGTAGTGCTGCTAAAACTTCCCCATTGGCTGAACTACCAGCAGGCAAGTAGGATAGGCCTACCTGGCGCTGATTGGCGAACGGCGTTACGGCGTGTTGCTAACCACTGACGTCATTTTGCTGTCGTGTACGGCTGTATTCCGTTTCCTTCTTAGCATTCGTGGGTACTATATGATTATATGTTAGTTTCACGTGTGACTTTGCACCCCAGTTTACACAATACACCTACACGACTCTGAAACAGTAGTAAACAATCAGCACTCGGTGACGACATTCCGTGTGGCCAAGTCAAATAGGGGAGTGCGTTCTGACTAAGGTCAGCAGCCTACGAACACTGACGTCTACTCAAACCTGTGTGTGTAGCTGGGAGTCTAGAATGGGCGTAGTGCCATGGTTTGATACCCGAGAATTTCGTGGGTTCTTTTCTAGACAAGTTGGAATTAACACACTTGTACGCTCATGTTACTTTTGTAATTGGTTGACGTGCTGTTTAACACATCCTGGAGATAAATGAACCAATAACAAACATGCAATAAATTGAGCGCCCAACCACCGCCTTTTACTACCACAACAATCAGCCAATATCAGTTGATATCTGTATGAGAGTATATTAGACTGTGAAGTCTAGCCTACAGGTCGTTGAACTCGCAAATTTTTAAGGACTCTAGCCGTGGTACAATTCGGAATTATAGATACTTTACTGGTCCACAGATAATTAATCACACTACATCCAGTGTCTTTCTGCGGCTGTACATATTTTTAATGTAAACACTACGTGCAACACAAAACTGTCTGCAAGTAATTATTAAAAGTACTGTTATGTACTCGCATGGTATTTACAAGCAGAGAGCCGTAAAATAAATATCCGGCATCTGGCTGGACCTCAGAGTCCTGTACACACTGTAAAGTATTACATGTCATTTGATTATTGGCTTCTTCTTTAGATGATGCCCATTCTATTTTCTTAATAGACTGCACGTGACTGTACCCTTCCGCCACTAGTGACGTTTTGTAAGCTCATTGTTAGCCAGGTAGAATACAGAATAATTTGCAATCCAGTGACACGAAAGTCATAACGTACAATTGTTAAAAAGAATATTATGATAAAGTGAATTTCGTATTTTCCTCTCGATAAGGTAGATAAGTAGTGTTTAGTTTACTGAACATTGAAATTGAGTTCACTGTCTTTAATATATATGAATCGGAACAGTGATAATAGGATATCTAAGTATGTAAGGATTTCGCAGTGCACATACTTGACAGATGTATAGTAATCTTGAGTAGACAGTGAATTTTCTTGCAGATAGCTGTCCTTGTTAAATTTCAATGTCCTTTTCATGAATATGCATTATCGGAAAATATGTGCGATTTCAGCAACCTGTAGGTTAGACTCTACTGTAGTAAGTACATATTTTCGAATCTCTGGTATTTGTTCATTGTCTGTTTCCATAGTGAGTATTCATTTTCGGCTTAGATCAAATGGCACGGAATTCTGTTTTGTGTTTCATTGCCGACACGTTATTGGCTTAGAGATCACGTGGTAGTTGCCCAATAACATGTGATCCGATTATAAACGAAACATAAACGTACATGACTTTGAAGTCTAGCTCGTGCTAAAAACGAATTCGCGAAATTTTCTGGTTATTATGTGTTCCGTTTCTGGCGGTCGCCCGTGTATAGGCTATTCACGGCAAAGTGAGCACTTTTGAAAGCCCTCTTAATTGGAAGAATAGTCAATAAATATATTTTATGTTAGTCTTAGACGTTAAATTGCGGGTGTGAAGTGGAATATACACACTGTGTTTATTACTAACATGGAAGTATCTATTTGAAAATGTGGTTTAAGGATAAATAATGGCTGAAAGGAAAAAGTAACTAGGGCCTCAAAAGTGCTCACTTTAAGGTGAACAGCCTATACCAACTATTTCCTCGTTTGACTGGTCCAGTGAAACTTCCACTACTCTGAAAGCAAGCGTTGGCAGTTCACGTGTGAAACACCTGCCCTTATAGATCAGAAAAAAACCGCTGGTTCAGCGCCCTGCAGGCTGTGCTGCACAGCTGATCGTATACTCACGCCACTGACATTTGCTCTTTCTCTGCTGCCACTGTAAGGCGCCAGTTCATGTCTGAACCGGGTTACCCACGAGCTTCTCAGCCTCTCACTTTAATTGCGGATTTAATATTGGCTCAGTCAATGCCTTCCTGGGTGTGTTCAGCAAGTCGTGGCTGGTCCACTTGTGAGAGGAAAACAGAAACAAACACTGCGCGCGAAAATATTTACACGAAAGCTAGACTTCAATATCCCATGTGCACATTTGCAGCCTTCCTGTGGATATTGGCCGTTTGTCTTTGTGTGAAGATAATCTGTTACATGAGTGAGCCAATCAGAATAAAGTTTGTCTAATACTGATCGTTCTTGATTCAAGGGCAGGCGGATAAGATGCGTACCAATTCAAATTATCCAATCACGAAAGTTGTTCTGAAGCATAGTGTTTTGGAACACAACTTATATATAATCACCATATTAATTTACGAATTAGTTTGTAACTGCAAGATTCGCTTTATTGCCTGGCATCACGTAGATTTCGCAGTCCTATATAATGTGGCCGCGGTTGCTCAGCGGCTAGAGCGCTCGCCTCCCACCAAGGCAAACCGGGTTCGATTCCCGGCGGGGCGGCATCCGGATGTCCGCACGTGGGAATCGTGTCGGGCGATGCCGCTGGTCGGCGGGTTTTTTTTTTCGCCGTTGCATTCCCGCTCTGCTCCATACTCGCCTCACTTCACCTTCGTCGGCTCTCAAGACCTCGATGTTAAGAGCCGTCCAATTCTCTATAACTCACTCGCTAATTCTTTCCGGCTCCAAACGCACGAGGTACGAAAATGGCGTCACCCGAACACTGTTCGACAGCCAGGCTGGCCCAGTGCGACTGGTGGTGTTCCCAGGCTGTAGAATTTTGTGTGTTAAACAGTCAAAGTTTTATATAATAGTAATTAAAATAAGTATTTTGTTTTAGATTGTATGAGTTTGAAATGCTTTAAATTGTTATAATATTGCAATTATTCTATTGTGTAGCAATATCTGTGTTACCACTCAAACGCTGCAAATATTGTTATAGTTGCCAGCTAATTTGTGAGGGGTTAATTTGTGTTTTCAATTGTGAAAACGAAGTAAAAGTAACTGGAATTAGGCGTATTTGTGACCGCCTGGGGACTTACTCGCCAGCCAGTAGCCCGGCCAGTAGGGTACATTTCGCAGCACGAGGGTAGCCAATCAGACGTAAGGATCGTTCACAGAGTCTCGTACAGCCAATCAGAGAACGAGTACGCCGACATCAAAGGGAACCTCCACGCCATTTCGTCTGTGCGTGTTGTTATGATCGTATAGAAGAGCCCTAACTGGGAATCCATACATGAGTCCTCCGCCAACACAACTTCGGAGTAAACTCAGGACGCCAGGAATTGCGACGACGTATTGCAGCAACCACCGGGCGAGGCCGCTTGCAAGAACCCCCTCCACTAGCCAGCGATTGGGGACATGGATGACTAAACGACGCATCGATATAGGCCACTGTAAGGCGGAGCCCAACGTCCTTTCCACATCCGACCAGCCAGGGAAGATCACAACATGGGGTGTCCGTCCGCCGGTATCCGATCAAATAGAAACAGCCTCCGGTATCAGGATTCAGGCGGGGACTGTCTCCAACTTAGATGTAATAAAGAGCGATGGCGAGAGATAGTCATAACTTAAATTATAATGGGCAGCGGTGGCGCAGTGGCTACCGCATTCGCCTCCCACATAGGCGATCCGGGTTCGATCGCCGGCGGGTTCGCGCCCGGATTTTCGCATGTGGGACTCGTGCTGGACGATGCCGCTTGTCGGTGGGTTTTCTCGGGATACTCCCGTTTCCCCCGCCCTTTCATTCCAGCGCCGCTCCGTCCTAGGGTCTCATTCCATATCATATCCGGGGAAGATGATGGGCACCTACGGGTCCCAGCTGGAAAGCCCGTCACTCGGAGGGTGTTGCCTCGCCCTGGGTCCACCCCCATACGCATTTATCATAATACTTAAATTATAATAATATCTAATAAACATTTAAAGTAGCTCCCCTTTACAATAACTCTTACAGTGTTGTATTGCCTGTGTCTCACATATCATGAATAAAACCCCCCTCAGTTATAATAAATGCTCTACCATTAACTATAATTTCAGCTACGCTCCTAACCCCTTTTTTGTGCGGATATGACCTTAAGGGTTCTATGTACTGAAACTTTTTCTGTGAAATCGTTGTTTGCGCCCATACGCGAGTCTCGGTAAATAAATGTTCTGGAAATACGAAGTTTTGCCAGAAAGGATTTAAAAAAACTATTGCCTATGTCGCTATATTTTTACTTTTATTATATTAAGTGTATTAAGGGAGGGAAAAAATCGTGAAAGTGTTTAAATATCGCATTATTAAAGTTTGCCTATGAAGTTTATTTGACCGGTAAGAGAAAAGTACGATTATACGCAGGTAGTTTGATTTGTGTACTTCAGTCGCGTGTAATGAGAACCCAAAGTTACAGATCTAGTTTACACAGTAAAGCGTTAGGAAGGAAACGCTGCACGCCATGCGCGTAGGAGCGATAAGGCGTTAGGCTTGCGTGTTAGTGTCGCTCGTATCGCTCCCTAGCTTCTTGACCTTGGACGCGCATCTATATTATCCTCTTAAGGTTCAAGCAAAGCATGTGCCTATGGAGCACTGCTTTTGACTGAACAATGTGAAGAACTCGTTAAAAATTATTTCAGGCACCATGAGGATTGTAAGAAAAGGGTGATTTATGCTGTATATGAAAAAAGAATGTATATATTTTGCAACATTATTAAATTTTTTTACTGAAATATACGTTTAAATGTTAAGAAATTAATTGATTGATAGAGCCCGCATTTTTAACTAAATTTAAACGAATTTCTGTTTTGGTTGCTTTGGAAATCAGAATTTACAAACAAATCTTTTTCAAGAAAGATAGTCATAATATTTACTGTGATTATGAATAATAAAATAATAGTAATAATGTATCATAACAATTTTATAATTAACTTTATTTACATCAGTAACAGGTTAAAATTACATACTATTTTAATCGATTAATTTTTTACACTTAAAAAGTATATTTTAGTAAAATCCTTTTTTAATGTTGCGAAATATATACATCATTTTTTCATATACAGCATACATCGCAATTTTCTGACCATTTCCATGGTGTGTGTAATAGTTTTTTATGAGTTCTTCACGTTGTATTGTCGAGTGCAGTGCTTCATAGGTAGAGCCACGTGTATTTCGCGAATTCATTCAGAGGCAAGCTAGACTCCAAACACTTTTATCTTTTCTCCTACTGTTCTGATTGGATGACAGTAGTTTAGACACGACCCGTTTAACTGTGAGCCAGTAATAAGCAGGGAGCAGTAGCGCGAGTGAGTGTTGAACAGTCCTGTACAGAGGCCTCACTTGATCACAGCAACCAATAAGCAGACGATAATGTCTCGAGTGCATAAAAGGAGGCTTGCCGCCAACTCTATCCGCGAAATACTCTGGGCTCTATCCATAGGCAGTTGCTTTACTTCAACGTTAAGTCATCCCCGTGGCACAAACGTGTTTATTTACTGTGCGTAGCCGGGCATCGAGCGTCGAAGGAGGGGGGGGGGGGGGGGCACAAACGTCGCCTGGGAGAGCCAGGGCAGTAACCTCGGCTCGACTGTTACGCAAGGCCGCAGCAGCGCGGCCGAACGTCGGGGCGACCTTGCGGGACTCAACACTTCCTGCAGCATCTCGCGTCGCTGCGCCCCGCTGCGCCGTGTCCCATTCAGCATTCCGCCGCGGCCAGCGCAGAACAGGCTCGCGTACAGAAGCGCGACTACCCCCGCTGCCTGTCGGCCCGTCTCGAGCAAGCGTTCCCCTCAGCCGCTCGTTTCGCCTACATCGTTATTAGTGGAGACCTGCAAAATTCGCGTTATTATTTGGGGACAAGTTAAACTTCAAACACGTTTACCTTTGCAACATGTTTGTCATTGGACCATACTTTATTTGACACGCCCTGGGATAACTCTACGCCTATAAATGAACGGTTCACAACTGTGTGCTCCAGTAACATGCAGTTGAGTAAGAAAGGGCGTGGCTTCACAGCTATACAGCAGCCAACGGAGAAACGACGCCGACTCGAGAGTATATAGTACTGTGGAGTTTAGCCTGGTTCCAAATATTAAACCTAATTTTGCATGTCCCTAGTTATTAGTAGAGACCTGAGAAATTCGCGTAATTATTTGGGGACGTGTTAAACTTAAAACACATGTACCTTTGTAATACTTTTTTTCATTGGACTACAACTTATGTGACACGCCCTAGGTACATCTGCGCCTATAAATGAACACTTCACAACCGAATCACGTGCAGTTAAGTCAGAAAGTGCGTGACTTCACACCAAGGCAGCGGTCAATGGAGAAACGATACCGGCTCAAGTATGTAGACTAGTGTGAAGTTTAACCTGATGCCAAAAAATAAAGCGAATTTTGCGCAGAGACCTGAGAAATTCGCGAGTTCAACGACCTGTAGGCTAGACTCCACAGTCATATATACTCTCATACAGATATCAACTGTTTATTGGTTGATTGTTGAGGTAGTAAAAGGCGGTGGTTGGACGTACAATTTATTGCATGTTTGTTATTGGCCCATTTATCTCCAGGAGGTGACGAAAAACACATTGACCAATTACAAAAGTAACATGAACGTACAAGTGTGTGAATTCCAGCTTGTCTAGAAATGAACCCAAAAATTCTCGGGGTCTCTTGCCATTAGACACCCTGAAATTTCGCGAATTCATTTCAGAACAAGCCAGACTTCAGACACACGTAAAACTGACCTTGTTTTCTAATAGCACGGCCGTTTGTAAGCCACGCTCTGAACGGATGTAAGCCAATAACTAACCTGCAAAAAAAAAAAAAGGACCGTTAACCATGCTACCTTGTCTGGGGTAAAACAGGAGCATCAGCCAATGAACAACTAACTGACTCTCAAGTACTCAAAGGTAGGACAATTTCGCGATTTCAGTAACCTGTATGCTAGACTCCACAAATCTTTGTGTAGTCGAACTTCAGATGTTTGTTCATTGGCTGTTGTCCCAGTGTAACCCACATTTGACAGTAGGGATTAGCTTCTTGTTCCCTTGCAAGTCGGCTATTGGCTCGGTGCGTTACGAGTCGGGTAGAGCGATTAATGTCATCCAAAGTAATTATTGAATCAGAGAAGAATTAGTAGTTATAGACTTAGAGATAGGAATTTAACGTAATCACTAAAGTAATTTTAAGTAAGATAGTTGAGATCTGAAATATAACTAAAGGTGGAAGGATTCAAGAAGTGTTGCGTTTATTGTGTCTGAGTAATTTGTAATTGAGTTTAGTTTTGTTTATGTAATAAAGTTTGATATTAATGAAGCAACCTATGGTAGTAATTAAGAAGAGTTTGTTAAGTACTTTGTTAAGGGCCTTGAGCCAGTGTGGTTATGCAAGTATATAGATACGTTGTACACTTGGCTAGGCACTACAACAAATGGTGGAGGCTCCGTGGCCTCTTTGCCATCGTTTGTTTAATACTTGTGTGAGTTGAAATTTGCATTGTGTAGGAGAGTGGAATAGGCACCAACATCGCGTGTCGCATTTGGTTTTAAATACATTCCAGACTTGAATGTATTTATTTTATAGAATTGTTTTATCCCGGAGCTTGCAGTTGTAGTAGTCGAGTAGAGAGAGAAAAAGAGATATCGTAGCAGTTGTAAATAGCGACGTCGAGGCCGTGTGAAGTCAGGGTCGCGGTAGGAACTTGCGAACACAGCGCAACGTAGTGGTCTCGCCTTGCACTCATTGTTTGTAGCTGTAGTGGCAATAGTTGTAGTAAAGTATCAGTTTCTTACTGAAGTACAGCGCGTGTCCGACGAGGAGCAAATCAGCGTCTGTCGAAAAGTTCGTAAAGAAGGCATTATTAGACACTCCTGAGCTCGAGAAGTTAGAAGTCTAAGAGGCAAGCAGGAGCGAGCGTTTCAGGGCCACGAACAACAGACGCAGACCAGAATGTTGCGTGAGAATTCTCGTTTAATAATGATCCAGAGAACGCGTCCGTAGATCAGAAGGGGGAGTGTTACACTGCTCGATGCGGAGGAGTATCTAACACCTAAGGAGCGTACACCAGCGGCAGCAGTCGACGAGAATCAGTACGTAGCACCTGCTATAGTGCATAGGGAACGAGGACAGGCGACCGTAATAGGAAGATATTCACACGGTCGTTAATCAACCAGAGAAGCTACCGACATTCTGCGGTGAAGCCACAGAAAAGGCCCCAGAATTTCTAGAACCGTTTCATGCCGTGAGCGAGGTGAACGATTGGGACGATAAGGAAAAATGTCTCCGAATAAAAATTCACGTCAAGGGAGCAGCGAAGCACGCTATAGAGAATTTGGTGCAAAGTCGTGGTCTAGAGCTAACGTGGACGGATGCCGAGGACAAACTCCGCAGCACGTTTATCCCTACAGCAGAAATCGAGAAGTATAAGAAGCTTCTATATACAAAGAGGCAGCAACTAGGCGAAAGTGCCCAGCAGCATGTAGAGACCCTTCTATATTATACACGCAAGTATAATCCGTACGTGAGTGATGCGGAATTCATTAGTATAATATGGAAGTCATCGTTTCCATCCATCGCCGATAAAATTATAGGCCTTGAGAAAGATACGCTTGAACAGACGACACGTAACCTGACCCGAGTGGAATTAGGGCTTTATCGCTATAATGAGGCGGTAGCGCACGCTACGGCCAACGCGGAATCGGAAAATTTTCCAGACGGGAATCACCAAACTTAAGGAGGAGATAGGCAAACTAACTATCCAGAAAGAACAATCGCAGGTTGCATCGCGACAAGAACAAACACAGAACAGAGGCGCGTACAGAAGTCGCGGGTGGCAGTAAAATAATCGACGAGGGTAGCAACCAAGGTATTACAGTCAAGATTACGGCAGGAAAGTATTCGGGTGGCAACAGAGGCGGCAAGGTGTGCAAACGGCCTATCGTAATAGTGAAGGAGTGTTCAGGGAAGGCGCGCGAGCGTAATTTTCCCCAGCAACGACATGGTCGGCGGAATTACGGCAATTTAGGCATCCGCGGCACACACAACACACGTGCCACATCTTCACAATCACGTGATCACCAGTACGGGTACAATAACCAACACTGCACGTTTCGGGGCACCATCCTGTACGTTCGCGCAGGCGGACGGCCCCGCCAGCGGTCAGAAAACTAAGTCACGAGGGGGTCAGATAGCATTTCTCCCGTCGACAAACAAGAATGGATACGATAAGCTTGTACGACGTTCTTCCACAAAGTCGCGCCGGGACGGACATACGCAAGTACAGCGAAGTTCAATGCTCAGAGCCAGGACGTTGTCCGTATCAGACCCGCACAGTAAGCGCCACCACCGGAAGAACCCGCCAAAACGTGTGGCCAGGTAAAAACACAGCAATTCGGCGATAAAGTTCGGCAACCACAACGCATATCGACCCAAGATAGAGAACAATAGGGCGACACAACAGTCGGCGGTCCCCGACTCGGTGATACGAACAACCGAATCGTCATCGCGTGTTTTGAAAATAGAGGCGAGAGGCGAGGACAGACCGAAGAGTAAGCCGGGAGCAACAACACGGCGAACGCGTGTGCTCTGTGCTTCTATAGCGGGCATAAAGCACGACGCTGCACACTTTTCCCGCCACCAGGGTATTGAATATAACACTGACATAGCAGCGCGGTTCAATCAGTGCAAACAGAAGTTTGAGGCGCGAACAGTTAAAAGTGCACATCAGTGGGAATAACGATGCAGTCGTTGACGCCGCAGTCAACCGCCCCCCGCCGCGGAGCGTCACATCGGCAGTGATGTGCCTGCACATGCACCGCGGCGACTGAACCGACAGGCGTCCCGACGTCGGCGACAGAGCGCCAAGGAACACGAAAGTCAGCAGATTTCTATTCGTACAGGGACACCTCGCATACAAGTAAAGAAATGCGGTAGGCCGTTTAGGGCACTAATAGATACAGAATGTTCGCGAAGTTGCGTGGCATCCACAGTAATCTCAAAACAGAAACTCGAGCCCATTCAGGAAAAGTTGACGCTCGTAGGTGAGACGGACGAATTAGAAGCACCTCAGTTTAAGACACAAATAAACTTGAGCATTGCAGGATACACATATAAGCAGGAATTTTTTTGCCATTCTAGGAGTGGATTTCTTGAGACAGTATGATGTGATACCATTTTTAAAACACAATATATTGTTCATCGATGGTAATAATTCAGATAAGATCGTTGAAGTTCCAATCTATTCATCGACAGTTGACATCAACAATATAGGAACGATCGAGTATCGTATAAACAAATTGGAATCAATAGATCTTTATCCGGCAAAGCAAACCTTACCTCAGATAATCAATAACTTAGATAAGCTACAGAAGCAAGCTATAGAAGAAGTGATAGAGGAATTTAAGGACCATTCTGCGCATTCCATTATGGAATTAACAGAAGCTAGGGATTAAAGTATTAAGTTGGAATTGACTTCCGATAAGCCGATCGAATAAGTCCTATAGTTAGGAACAATATGTTGCAAATAAATCCGAGACATGGAGAAATCAAAAATAGTTGAGAAATCTTCATCTCCATATTCCGCACCAAGTCTAGTCATTAGAAAGAAATCCGGAGATATGAGATTTCTTACGGACTTTCGTAAGCTGAACCAGTATGTTAAGCGTATTCAGTATCATTTGCCACGCACGGACGACATCTTGAACATTTTGCAAAACTCTAAATATATAACAAGTTTAGATCTCTTTTCTGGGTTTTATTCAATTCCGGTACGTTAAGAAGATAGTCACAAAGTCGGGTTTTTCATTGATGGAATAGGATTATTTTCCTATCGTTGTCTCCCAATGGTCCTCAGCTGTTCCCCACAACACTTTCAACAGTTCATGGATATTTTACTAGGACCATTGAAATGGAATACAGCAATAGCGTATATCGACAACATATTTACTATAGGACATTCATTCTCTGAACATATTAACAATATTAAGAAGGTGTTTCACAGAATAAGAAGATTCAATGTCAAGGTCAATGCTAACAAGCGTGTTTTCGCACAACGCGAAATAAAGATTCTAGGGCATTATATAACACCACACGGAATAGCCACAGATCCAAGAAATGTCACCACACTAGTAATGTGAAACAATTGTGCACATTCTTAGGTTTAACATCTTATTTAAGACTATATATAGATCATTATATATAGATCACTATGCAGAAAAGGCAGGATCCTTAGTGGAGTTGACGAAACAGGCAAACAAGTATTAATGGTCAAAGGACCAACAGAAGGAGTTTTTGGAATTAAAGCACACGATTCAGCAGGCGCCCGTGTTACAAAGATTTGATGAGAGTAGAACATGCATTTTAGTTTGTGACGCATCTATGACAGCAATCGGGGCGGCTCTTTTACAAAAAGATCCGAAAGAGAAATCACGATATGTAATCGCGTTTGCTTCCAAAAAACTATCTAGTCCAGAATCACGTTGGAGCGCTACCGAAAAAGAGCTTGGTTCGATTAAATTCTTTTGCAATTATTTCCGGCAATATTTATATGGGTGTTACTTTGTTATTGAGACTGGCCATTCTAGTCTTCGCTACCTGAGCACAATGGTGGATCACAATTAAAGGATACAGAAGATGGCCATTGTGCTGGCTGAGTACGATTTTGAGCCACGAATCGTGAAGGGGAAACTAAATACAGTTGCAGACGCGCTCAGTCGGCTTCCCACACATAGTCAGGTTAACATGCAAGTGGTAAATGCCAATGGAAAATGTTATAAAGTAAAAAAGAAATTCTTACAATGTAAGTCATTGTTTCAGGCACTTGCGGAAATTTTATTCCAAAATCCCGAAAAAGACGAGGAAATTAAGGTCATCCATAAGTATGTCGTTAACAATTGGACCGAAATCAAACAGTATATCCGACTAGATATGCAAACGAAAGAGAAATCAGTTCTTAATAAGACAATTTTGAACAGTGAATACATTCCAGCCTATGCGATAGCAAAGATAATTTCTCAGAATTTTCAGGTCAATGTAGAAATAATCTTGCAAGATCAGTCTAAAAGTGTACTTGTCACATGTATAGATCCTTTGCTTTATTGTCAAATGTTTGTAGTTCAGGACAGGAATCAAGTGTGCTATTTGCCAGTATTCATGCACGAGCAGGAATACATTAAAATTGATGACGACCAACAACTTCATTTAATTCCTATAGATAATAACACATCTCCATTTTTAGGGGAGTATGAGAACGACCTGCACATTTCTAAATTAAAGGCAGTACTTATAGATCCATATAAGGAAGACCATAAATACAGAAAACTCGCAAGGCATTATGGAATTTGTGGAAACGGGGAGATTTTCTCAAGGTAAATACACCCGTCGGAGAAAGGAAACTTAAATTAGTTCCAAGATATTATGTCAATGAGATAATTACAGCTCACCACAATGCTATCCTAGGGGGAAGTCATTTGGCGCTATTTAAAATTTTGCAAAAGATAAAGCACACATATTATTGGGACAACGTGTATCGATGAAAAAACTTATATAAAACATTGCCAAATATGTCAAAAGGTAAAAGCACCCAATTCTCTGCCTCTTGGCGAACTGAGACCAATTTATCCACCCCTCATTGTAAAGGCATGGGTCTTAGATGCCAAAGGACCACTCCCTGTCTCACAACAAGGCAATAAATGCATCTTAGTCTTGACTGAAGTTTTTAGTCGTTATACAGTTGTGGCGGCAGTAAAAAGCATCGATGCTCAACTAGTGCAGCTTTTATCAAGGATATCATTTTGAAGTACGGTTGTCCTCAGCAGATCTTAACAGACTGAGGCACATCTCTTAACAATGCGCTAGTTGCGGAACTCTTAAAAAAGTCCGAAAATCACAAAACTTCAAACTACATCCTATAATTCTGCTTGTAATGGCCTCATTGAAAGTCAAGATAAAATATTGTCCACGCAGCTTACTGCATTAGCTCAGCAAGATCCACATAACTGGGATTGTTATCTACCATTTGCAAAATTTTTAATCACAATACTTCAACCAATGTCAGCACGAAGTTTACTCCATTTTACATAATGCATGGTGTCGCGGCAACCCAACCTGCGGAAGTTGTAGCAAACAAGTACTCGGGAGTAAGATGCCAATTGGTGCGATCAATTACGCAAAGACAGGCAGCAAGCACTGGTGGCACAAAAACAGCAGAAGATGCAATTTGACAAACGATGCAGACCAAGCACGATTAAGATAAATGACTGGGTTTGGGTTAAGAACCGCCTGCACATTAAGGCGCTCAATTTCAAATACAAGGGTCCGTACGGAGTTTTAGAAGTGGTAGGCCCTTCCACGGTGAAAATACAGACGAACAGAATAAGTGATCCCAAATATGATAAAGTTAACACCCGCAACATTAAGATTGCTCATGTGTGATACAAACAAGTGTGCAGTCATTGCACGTTCTTAACAGTGTGCATCACGCTCATGTGAACGACTTTTGTTACAGTGTGTATGAGTGCATGTTTCTGTGGAGAGCGAACAGCGTACACCGCCCGCAGCACTGCCAGAGGCCGACTGAAGTTCAGTAGTGAAGCGAGCGACTGCCCGCCAACCCAGTGGACGCGGGACGCATGGGATGTGACTGGTGGTGCTACCTGTCAACCAGCATGGCTCCACACTGCAGCACACAGAGTGGTGAACTACGGAACTCCCAGCGCAACGCCACAAGCGGACTGCGCGATCATGTGGCATCATGTAGATCAGTTCCCAACAATAGGCAAGACAGATGCCGCTGTTGTTATTGTACTATGTTATGTCATCTCCATCACTTCTGTGTCCACGGGATTTCGTACCAACGCTGGCATCTATTGGGTTCCAGCAGATGTGAAATTTTTGTATGAGGAAACCATTCTGTTATACTATTCACTCACCATACAAGCCCCCGTTACACCCACATCCTTGGACACATGGTTAAATGGGAAATTCAGATATGCTTCTTCTAGTGATTGTCTTCATACCGGGCAGATTTTCAAATATGTCAAAACAGTACAGGATGGAGTTTTAACAGAGTTTTAAAGCGAAGTTTCAACACACATTCGCAGACGCTACGGCATTCAATTACTGGGCGACATAGGTAGCTGGTGTTGTAATATATTCACCAACAAAAACTTACATACTCTTATAGCCAATGAAGAAAAAATAATTTCCCAGCTGAATGAGCTCACTCAACGGGTAGTAACTTCTGATACAGAGTTGAATATCACAGTTAAAGCTGTCATTCACATCAAAATGCAAGTGGATGAAAACGTGAACAAATTGGAACAAATGGTCAATTCATTATCAACCTTCATCAGGGAATATAATCCACCTTATAAATAATTTGGTTACGAAACAGCAAGTTGCTACTGACATACAATATTGCCAAGACAATAAATGACCGTTACACGCAGTCTCTAAGGAACAGTTGATTCCAGATTTGCAAAGACTGGAAACGAGTTTGCGTAAATTAAACTTATGGCTCTGCATACCGACAAGTAACGTAATTAAATATTACATGCATGAACTCGTTGCATGTTCATTCTCACAAAATCAGGTACTCATCAAAGTACAAGTCACATTACGTAAGGCAGTTAGGGAATGGATGATTTACAAGGTATTCAACATCCCATATTTCTATACGAACGAATCATGTCGCATTGAGACACCGTCCAATTTAATAGCTATAAGTGAACATTTTTTGCGGGTTAAGGAACTTCCAGACTCGCCAGATCATATGTTCAACGTATTTTATTTTCCCAAGGAGTCAGTGCACAGTGCAGCTTATGAGTGCATTAGAGCAGCCATAATATTAGATGACTAAGAAAACCTTTTGACCAAATGTAAATGCACGTGTTCCACATACACGCGTACAGCTTTGACACAAATTCTGCCACACCATTATATTGTAACCAACCCTCCAACAGGTTTTGAAATTTTGCGTATTAATGCATCTCTCAATCAGGTAATATCTCACAACCAGGGAGGGAATTTAGATCTATTCTTGCCATTTGGGTGTCAGGTACAAGTGGGAGAGACGACATTTATTGAGACAATGCACATTTGTGACGTGCCGGCACCGTCCGAGACGGCAGCTATTACTCTAGTACCCATTCACTGGCTATAAAAGAGTTCTTTTGCCCTCGAGCAATTGTCCATAATGAATGGGATCCATTACCACAATGTTACCACAGCTCTTGACAAGCATTGGAAAATCAAACACGCTACTTTACCCCATATCACTCAGTTTGAGGCCACTCTATTACGACGCCAGTGGGCGCCTAATCCGGTGTTTTCCTTTCTTGAACAAGACACCTACAATTACGTATCGAGTGGCTATATAATGTTGTTGTTATTGATAGTAGTGATGATTTATGTCAAAATGTTACAAAAATGTCCCAATTGCTACGACAAGTGTTTCGTAATGACTAATTGTGAAAGTTGGACATGGGTTACAAAACTGGTTATCAGTCATATTAATCTCACATGTAACTCTATTGTGCTCTGGCACGTCCAATGCTTGTGAATAATAGGAATACATGTCATGTCCAGTAGTATAATACTATGTCTACCATGTCATATGGATGCAATGCAGTCAAATGTAAATAATGTATAATTTGAAGCTATCATGTTTTTAATATGCATGTATATCTTGTTACTTCGCATCACGCACAACATTTCAGATTACGTACGTTTATCATGGTCCACCTCAGCGGGTTGCCATAATTGATTATATCGCAGGCCAGCGACGACTGATAGCATCTCATCCTAGAAATGGCAGTTTAACGTTGTCGCAGTGTATTCTAATGGCAGTGTCCACTTGTGTCAATATAAGCCAGCCGGCCACTGCTGTTTATTCAATTTTACATCGCTCACAATACTGATGTTTATATCCATTCAGATGTATGTTAATGGCATGAGAAGTCAGTTGGGACGTGTTTTGAATTTCATGTTTATGTATTATACTACATTTTATATTCATGTACCATTAGGGCGGTACAGTATTTGTGTAAAAAGGTCTCCGTACACAGACATGTTTTATACTTATATGTTTTTGTATTGTATGTTACCGTTTTTTGTATACTTTCATTGTGACTTAGATTTAGGACTCTTTGTAGGTTATTACAACCCACGCTTCTGTAAACTGGTCACGAGCTGCCAACCTAAGTATTTCAGTCAGTTCATCCACACATACATGCTTCTTGCGTCCACTTGTAAATTCCCACACTGTCGTTTTTTCATATTTTTACTCAACACTGTGATTCAATGTATTCACTGTTATTC
This sequence comes from Dryococelus australis, assembly GCA_029891345.1. Classification (NCBI taxonomy): domain Eukaryota; kingdom Metazoa; phylum Arthropoda; class Insecta; order Phasmatodea; family Phasmatidae; genus Dryococelus; species Dryococelus australis. The sequence goes on along the minus strand of CM056994.1, from coordinate 33,547,997 downwards.
TAGGTGCACCATGCTTACATTCATTCATTCATAATGTTCCACCGTTTCACGTGTCATATATGTTTTCACATTACATTGCACTACTGTGCGCGGTGTTTTGCTTTAGCGAGCAGGAACAGGCGTGTCAACTTTCACAGCACTGCCGACTGAGACTGGGCGCTTACCAATGTCACATTTTCTGCTGTACGACGATTCTCACAGTTTCATGTATGATAGCCATAATTTGTTCATTTCTCTTTCAGGTACACCTTTTTTGCACCGAGCGTCTTGTACAGTGTTAGGGTATAGGTATGGGGAATATGGCGTGCCCGTTCACCAGATGCATCACCATACCTCCCTCCACACCATCCCGGTATTCGGCTCCTAGCGGGTAAGACTTCTGTATATTTTCTTGGGCATACCTATGTGGCTGAATGCACTCCCATGTCCGGGGAACTCGCACGTTGCATTCCTTTACAAAAGTATTTATGTGCGCACATTAATTATTCACATTCTTACCTATTGTTAGTAAATTTTTATACGTTGTTTTTATTCATAACTTGACTCAATTGCAAACTTCGCGACACCCCTGTTGGGATTTATACCACAATTACTGCATTCTACTTTACATATATACGTTACTGTTTATGGTTGTATATTTTCTTTGTTTTCGGTGCATTATTCTGTGTTGAGTAACGTTGGTATACTGTCATTGAGTTCAAATTTTGATATACTAATATTTTATTTCCCGCTCTTCTACTCTTATCGTCGCTCTTTTGCATTTATATAAATTCACGACTCGTTGACCTTCTCGCGCGTCCTTGCAGTTTGCATACCGCCTTAGAATGCACTGCTCATATCGCGTCGCTGGGGAAGAAAGTTCTTCCGAGCGGTTTCTTACCCACGGCGGTCTGTGGCCCGGGTGCCGGTCAGCTGCCGCTACCCCTTGCTGGTCCATGTCGTCTCTTCACAGCACCCTCTATAGCAGCCGGGGACGTCTGCACGCGGAAAAAGGGGGTTTTGTTGTGGACACAAGTGAGAGGAGAGCTGTCCTCGAGATCGACGCCTGCCCGTGGTCGAAGGCGACGCCCCGCAGGGAAGAGAGAGACCTGGGGACAGCGGGGTAGGCCAAGGACGTTAATACGAACCCCCCCCCCCCTTCTCCCCTCGTGAGATTGGTAACCTGGTGCGTGTCGGAGGTTGGTCGTTCAGCGAGGCTGGAGCGATCCCTGATCAGCGAGTCTGCCGATGCTGGAGCAGCGTCGGGCGGAGCCAGTGCCGAGGTGGTCCAGGAGCTGCGTCGAGACCAGGCTTGGGCAAGCCGTCCTTCTTCACCACATCTCCACTACACGAGCTGACGGAGGAGATCCGGCGATTCGAGGCTGTCAGTGGTAGGTGATCTTGAGTAGAGTGCAAGGGTGAGCAGGGTGCGATTCGAGTCGGGTAGAGCGATTTATGTCATCCAAAGTAATTATTGAATCAGAGAAGAATTAGTAGTTATAGACTTAGAGATAGGAATTTAACGTAATAACTAAAGTCATTTTAAGTAAGATAGTTGAGATCTGAAATATAACTAAAGATGGAAGGATTCAAGAAGTGTAGCGTTTATTGTGTCTGAGTAATTTGTAATTGAGTTTAGTTTTGTTTATGTAATAAAGTTTGATATTAATGAAGCAACCGGTGGTAGTAATTAAGAAGAGTTAATATAGTCGATCCTGGTGCTTTGTTAAGGGCCTTGAGCCAGTGTGGTTATGCAAGAATATAGATACGTTGTACACTTGGCTAGGCACTACAACAGTATGTAACAGAATGTACATCCCATCGTGTTGACTTCCATGACTACGCAAACATTTGTCGTTCATTTATGAAGTTCGTTGTTGATGTTGTATTGGTTCCTTTTTATAATCCTAATGAAATAGGGAACTGATGTGTCCACCGGACCTTTTTTGTTTTATGTAGGATGAAATATTCACAGAAGTATTGCCGGAACTACTTTCGGGTATAGTCCTCAAAGTGCTAGAGACTGTTCCACACACTACTGGCTGCACTATGCTGCAGAATTTTCCTTGTCGGTTCGGCCAGCACCTGGCACATGAGTGTCGAGTGAGAACTTTTCTTTTGCCGCCACTTGCTATAGTTCTGCGGCGACCTGCCTGGTACAGTGCCGACCAAGAGGTACACCACCAGTGCGGCGTCACCCTTCAACGACAGTCGTTTCCGGGCCAGACACTGGTGATCCAGCTGCCTTCACCGTGACTCGGATGTGGGTCATCTGCCCCCCACCCCCACCCCACCCCGACGTGATCCCCCCTCCCTCAATCACAGGTGGCCAGGCAGTTCCGCCTGCCCCTCCTCTCGAACCCCTCTCTTTATGTTCCACTTACCCCCCCCCCCCCCCCGACTAACAGCAAGCCTTCCTTCCTGTTGTACACGAGATACTGGCCCAAATAGTGAGGCGACCCGCTACTCCCGCTGACAACCTGGCCGGGCAGGTTCCTGCCGCCTGATTGATTATCGCTTCAAGCAGAGAAAATTATATGTGTAAATATACCAGCGTTCAGATGCCGATCTCAGATCCCGACTGTCTGGAAAGTAATCTACTTTACCCATACGGGAGGATACGAGTCGAAATTTAAACCCGCTTTATTTACAACGCCAATTCTGTTCGCCCTCGATGTCCTCAGTTTTACTGTGTTCAGCAAGATGTTGTCAGAAGTGGTGTATTAGTTTTGTGTATAGCCGGAGACGAATAATGAAGTCATGCATATGAATTGCGAATTACTGCTGTAAAAATCGCAGGCGAATACGAAGATCAAATATTATTTGGCATATTTAAGGATATTGGATTTTTAGCTGTAACTTCTGGCAACATGTTGCAATAACGAAATAACCTGTTTCCGTAATTCACATCTTTGCTTGACTAAATTTTTCTGTTCCATTTGGCATTAGTAGAACTGGGTCACCGCCTGAAATATAAAATGTCGCTGGTTCGCAAATAAAAAGAGACCAGTTCTCTGTTGATAGGTAAATACTTTTGCCCTGATTGTGTGAAATCGTTTACTTAGCTATTTAAGTTAAAATCATGTTTGCTATTGCATTTGATAATCAGAAACTCTTCAAAACATTTGGTGTTATTTTAAGAAGTTGTGTCACACTGTCACACCTCTCGGAGAAGGGTATTTCTTGAGAAAATTAAAATTTACAGGTATAGACAGTCTGTTCCTTGGAAGCAGAATATGGTAAAATGGGATTCTACATACACTAAGAGACAATAAATACTACAAACCTACGTTATATATCGATCATTCCGCGTAATGTTAGCCTGTCTAATAACCACAAACGTTTGTTGATTAGCCGAGAGTGATACATGTCGCAAACTAAGCCGTGGTCCAAACTCATCTGCTATTGCTATAGTCCCTGGGTGTGCTATAGATAACTGTAGATTCTTTGTCCGGGCAGATTTGCTCTAGTACTTTACACTGAAATTGCACGGTCATAGACTTAACGCCTCATCCGTGCTTCCTCATCAACTTCTTTGTCTCACTGCTGTCGCCCGCTTGGCAAACTCCACTCCCCATTGTTTACATCGTCTTCCTCTCTCTCTCTCTCTCTCTCTCTCTTTCTCTCCTCCTTCATTATCCCCCTCCCATGTTACTCTGCGCCCTCGTTTCTGGTTCACTGTTCAGGTAGGTCAGTCATAAATATGCCAAGAAAATGTGGGCTGATGTGCACGAAGGTTTGCCATTCGCCATATTCCAGCGGGCTCTCTCAAGTGTGCACGACCTCGGCCTAGCTGTTGCAGAACTTGCTTCCTAAATAACTTCAGCCTCGTGAGAAACGTCTGTGAAAAGGAGCTAACTTTTCTTTGGACAAATAAGCGGGCAAGATCGGTATAGTCGTCTGTACACTGCCACGGAGTAGATAAGTACTCAGAGACGAAATGAAGGGAGCCGCGGTGGCTGAGCGGTTAGCCTGCTCGCCTCCCACCAAGACGAACAGGGTTCTATCCCGGCCGGAATAGTGACGGACGGTGCTGCTGGTGGCGGGTTTTCTCGGGGATCTCCCTTTCCCCCCACCCTTTCATTCCGGAGCTTCTACATTCCTCAATCACCCTGGGGGCAGAAGGGCCTATCCCACATCTGCGATAATGTATGCTGCATTTGTAGTACCTGCCCGTCTATCACCAAGAATGAGTGAAGTGAGTGAAGATGTTTGGGCGGCTCTTAACAGCGAGTTCTTGAGAGCCGATGAAGGCGATTGAAGTGAATATGGAGCGGCGTCGGAATGAAGAGGCGGGGGAAACGGAAGATCCCCGAGAAAACTCGCCGAACAACGGCATCGTCCGGCACGATTTCCCACTTGCGAAAATCAGCTGACCGGTCGGGGACTGAACCCGGTTCGCCTTGGTGGGAGGCGAGCAGGGTTATTAAACCACTCAGCCACCGCGGCCCAGTGAGCACACAGATTGTCTTCTCATTCACTAGATTACATACTGCAAAGTCTTTTCAGCTCAGGTTGTTCTTAAAATGAAGGAACGATGGTATTTTATTGATTAGCAACTGTCAAGGCCAGCTACTTTCTTATTTGCCTGGGTAGCCCGAGACCGGGACCCTGAATGTTTACAAACATAATAACCATTTCGCAGAAATATTTCAAGGTCACTCACGCAACGTAACACTTTCCATTTTTTTTAATTAATGAGAACGAAACTTTTTTTAACCGTCTCAGATGTAACACATGAATGGCAGGCGATAAAACACTAAAGTTATCCGAAGGGATTGCGTTGTAACATACTTGTGGCCAATAAGGAGAGGCAGAAAATAGAAAACTAGGCGGTATTCAGACTTTAGAAAAAAGGTTATTTCTATAGTTATTACAGTTGCGACATACTTCATCGCATATTCTTTTATAAAAGAAAACTCAGCTGTCAACATTTTAAAGACTTTTTCAAAATTTATAGCAAATAGTAAAACCGGAGAAATTTCTGCAGTTGCTTCACGATGTATATCTCAAAAACAAAAATCGTTTTACTAGGGGTGTGAACTGAAGTACTATAAGCTAATAACTAGAGACCTGCAAAATTCGCGTTATGATTTGAGGACAAGTTAAACTTCAAAAACGCATACCTTTGCAACATGTTTGTCGTTGAACCATACTTTATTTGACACGTCCTGGATAACTCTGTGCCTATAAATGAACGCTTCGCAGCTGTGTGCTCCAATCACATGCAGTTCAGTCAGAAAGGGCGTGGCTTCACAGCTACACAGCAGCCAACGGAGAAACGACGCCGGCTCAAGTCTATACAGTACTGTGCAGTTTAGCCTGGTTCCAAATAATAACGCGAATTTTGCACGTCCCTACTAATAGTGCCCGGTATGAATATTGGGCGAATATATAAAAATAAATCCTCACAAGAACCTCGAGTAATTGTAAATGACGGCATCTGATGTGCGGTCACAAACCATTTACGTTCACAGAAGGAAAATTACGAATCAGTTATTTGATTTTCACCTACTCGGTCGCTAACTGGTTCCAGCGGTGCTCCGGAGTACGGCCGTGTATGTCTGATTGGCGGCATCATCCTATTGGAAGTTCCCTATGAGTTCAATTAGCGCCTGGCAGGTCTGCGTCTAAAGGTGGTGCACAATCAATTTTGTATACGTAACAGACGTCTGCTTAGAACGTTTACAAAAAGGTGTGGTATATAGTGGCCGTACTCGCTTTAAGTTCAATCATTCACACACTGCTAGAAATCAACTTGAATTTAGTGCAATAGTGACGAATGAATTGTGAACAAATTTCATTTCATTTCATGTGCACTCTTATTCCGTTACTACTTACTGCACAGGATTTGTAAATAATATGAAACAAAACAAGATAATACAATGCAAATTAAAATACTAACTATTACATACAAATAAGACGAATTTTGAAACGTGTCATAGATAGGGACATGCAAAATTCGCGTTATTATTTGGAACCAGGCTAAACTCCACAGTACTGTACACACTCGAGCCGGCGTCGTTTCTCTATTGGCTGCTCCATAGATGTGAAGTCACTTATTTTCTGACTGGACTCCACGTGACTGGACTACATAACTGTGAAGTATTTATTTATTGGCTCATAGTTACCCTGCGCATGTCAAATAAAATATGGTCCAACGACAAACTTGTTTCATAGGTACATGTGATTGAAGTTTAAAGTGTCTGCCAATAATAACACGTAAACAGAAACAAGATTGCCGCTTCCAAACTGAACTCCAGCTGTACTCCTCGGCAAAGTGGCCTGGGGCTACGGTGGCTGAGCGGTTAGCCTGCTCACCTCCCACCAAGGCGATCCGGGTTCGATCCCCGGCCGGGGTCACTCCGGATCTTCGAATGTGGGAATCGTGCTGGACGATGCCATTGGTCGGCGGGTCTTCTCGGGGATCTCCCGCTTCCCACGTCCCTTCATTCCGGCGCTGCTCCATTCTCACCTCAATCATCCTCATCAGCTTTAAAGACCTCGATGTTAAGAGCCGCCCAAATCTCTCCACACTCTCCACAGCAAAGTGATCTAACTTGCCGACAATATGGCGGACCAATAAGAAACTTTCCACAAAACTCCGCAGCCCATCAGAAGCAACTACTTGTTTCCAGAGCTTCATGCAGCCAGTCAGAGAGTGAGCATGTTCACTAGAAAGAGAGAGCTCAATAATTTCACCTGTGCGTACTTTTCTGCTATGTCACCTGCTCGACACAAAACTGGCAGCTTCCTACCATGGCTAAGTAAATTGTTAATGAACAAATGGCTTCGGTGTCAGTACACAGACGACAGTGATTTGTGACCTGCAAAATTCGCGCTATTATTTGGGGACTTGAGAAACATGTACCTTTACAATACATTTGTCATTGGACCATACTTTATGTAAAACACCCTGGGTGACTGCACCAATAAAGGAAAACTCCTCAACTGTGCTCCTCACGCTCAATCACGCGTAGTTCAGTCAGAGAGGGAGTGACTCCACATCTATGTAGCAGCCAATGGAGAAACTACTCCGGCTCTAGTGCATACAGTACTGTGAAGTTCAGCCTGATGCCAAATAATAACGCGAATATTGCATGTCCCTAACGCAGCTGAAGTGTTTCTTACTTTTTGTGCACAACAGAAGGGGGGGGGGGGGGGAAAGACTAAATAGTAATATATTTATATTTCTAACAATTATAGAGAACTCCATAAACTCCATAACTCCATAGTTATGTACATTACAATGTAATATTCACCTATGGTGGAAGTATTCTCAACGGGCAGGAGGAATAAAATAAGTAGAACTCTCGGAATTATCGGCGAACCATAAACTATGTGTACTGCTTGCAAGGCGAGGAGTCATCAATGACAGTCGTAGTACGTCATCTTCTCGAATTATAACATGTCGAAACTTATTAAAACGATTTTGTTGAATTTTTCAGCACCGATTGCAGACGTTCATGTATATCCGGACCACCCCACCCCTTCCACCCTTGTATCCTACGTTTACTTCTCTGTCCCGCCGACTAACGGCATCGTCCGGTACGATTCCCACATGCGAAAATCCGGAGTTACCCAGCCGGGGATTGAACCCGCATCGCCTTGGTGTTCAGCCAATGAAGATACGTAAACGACCCTAGAGTGTTTTGAAACATAAACTGTTTTGAGATCTTTTCACGAAATTTCACTACCCGTAGCTTATATGCCCGTACCTCACAGTCTTATATGCTCTCATGCAGATCTCGACTGTTCATTGGTTGTTTGCTGTATCAGTGCAAGGCGGTGATTGGGCCTACAGCTTATTGCATGTTTGTTATTGGCTCAATTATCTCCAGGAGGCTGCCAAGCAACGTTTCGACCAATTGCAATATTATGATGAACGCACAAGTTTGTGAATTCCAACTTGTCTCGAAATGAACCCGCAAATTTTTCAGTCCTTTACTAGTAAGAAATAGTTCTCGCACAAAATATTATTACGCTGAGCTGTATTTGCATGAGGCGGATGCAGTTCCTGGAAGTAAGTAGAAGTTTGGCAGAACTTCAGAAGAGTTAGAAGTAACCGCGAATGGGGTATTGTTAGGGGTAGTGAAATTTCGCAAAAAGATCTCAAGACAAGTTATATTTAAAAACAGTGTAACTCCATTTACCTATTTTGAATGGCTGAATTGCTTTTTGACGCGTGTTAACTGATTGCACACGAATCACGTAGGAGCCGTGCCGATGTTGCCGAATTCTGAGTGGCCCGGTCAGATATGAAAGTTCCTTCTCAAGCAGAGAGCGACCAGTGACAATAGACAGACTAACGTAGGGTGCTAATAGTGTTGAACTCTACCCTCTACTGAAGTCACTAGCTCTAAGTATTGTGAAGTGCATGGAGTGCGACGGTGGAGTGTGGAAGGCTTCTCGCGCCAGATACGCTATGAACAATGCCCTGTTTTGGGGCGCCTCCCCTCCTTCCTCGCCCGACAGTCTGCTGCCCACGCCCGCTGCGGGGAAGGGGATCAGTGGAGCGGCCCCCTGACCCCACCCCCCTCCCAAAGGCTGGGAACCGGCCCGTCGTAACCCGACCAGCCGTGGCTCACCTCGCTTAAGGGCGACGCACCCCCCAAAAATTATTTATTTTATAATTGCACCAAACTTTGTTCAACACGTACGCATTGTATGTGATAAATTATTATTATACATGCAAAATTCGCGTTATTATTTGGAACCAGGCTAAACTCCACAGTACTGTGTACACTCTCCATTGGCTGCTGTACAGCTGTGAAGCCACGCCCTTTCTTACTGAACTGCAAGTGATTGGAGCACATGGTTGTGAAGCGTTCGTTTATAGGCGCAGAGTTACCCAGGGCGTGTCAAATAAAGTATTGTCCAATGACAAACATGTTGTAAACGTATGCGTTTTTTTTTAATTTTCACTTGTCCTCAGATATTAAAACGAATTTCGCAGGTCTCTAATTATTATTAATAACAACTATTAAGCTGTACAAATGAAAAAAAAATTACGAACTAAACTAATGGCATGGGCTACCGCGTGATATATGTTTCATCACCAAATAACAAGCCATATATATGAAAAAAATTGTTACCACGTTCAGTACCTGTGGCCATGATAAAGGACATGTTGCACTTGGAGGTATTAATCGTCGGTGCTGTATACAATAAGGACTCACTATCAGTGCCTGGTGTTTGGGGCGTATTTCTTGCAAGAAATCTGATTTGTTGAAATTTCTGCAGTCCACGTTTGGAAATGGCTAATGCTGACATCAACTAATATGCATTACGTTTTTCATTGGTTGGGAGAAGCACGCTCGATACAAGTACATAGCACACCAAAAAACTAAAGGTATGCAACACTCGACGTGGTAAATTGAATCAGGACTGAACGGGTTAAATAAATAGTTTTTTTCCCTTACTGTAACTTTTTTATAAATATATGAACTGTTCTTTAGTGATTACATATATGTCACATGAGAGCTCATTGCATTAGTTTGATTTGTAATTTTTTTCATTTTTACAACTTAATTAGAAATTGTCATAATGGTTGCAGCAAAACAGAAAATAATTTGAATTTGACATCAAATTATTCACAAGATATAAAGTGTAGAATTTTTTTATTAGAGGAAAAATATCAACACATAATGTGTACAAGTTGAGTGATGTTTGGTACAAAAATATAATAATATTTTTTTGGGATCCACCACCGTTAAGAATACAGAAGTGAAACAGCTACTTATACCGATAATTCCAGCTACTCACGTCAGCAAAATGGCGCCTTTGGCCAGTGCGCCGTTAGCCAATCAGCGCCTGGGATCATAGTCGCCAGGCAGCAGGCTAGCCAAGAGGGAACCTTTCGCAACGTGCAGTAGCCAATCAGACACAAGGCTTGTTCCTAGAGCCTCGCGCAGTCAGATGATGTGTACACCGTTATCAAATGAACCCATAGCTGTTGTACGTTAAAATGAAGCTAGACTTATGTCAGCATAAGTTCTGTACTGACCAAAATATCACTTATTCGTAGAGATGATGGGCAATCGCGAACAATTATTTTTTATCCAACATATTTTACATAACACTAACTAGTTTATTCATTCATGATTGGAGGAACAGGATTCTGACTCGGCTACGTTGTCTGCAGACCAATCACGAACGTTCTGCCTTATAGTTTCAGAATCCTCATTGGCTCAGTGAAATTGGGTAGTAGCTTCATACATGCACGACAGCCAATAAGAAGAGAAAACTGTCAGACATGTGTACAGTAAGTCGAATACTAGTAGTCAACTTTCCCCGCGATAAATCATCACCATCATCTTTACTTATTCGCAATTCCTAGAAACTTTAACCTCTTTGGGGTTGTTTAATCTGATGTGAACGTTAGAGGCCCTGGATATTTTGCGAGTTCATCTGGCAACAGCTTTAACTCCGCAGTGCTCTAGCCACTGGCGCAACCTAGTTTTGTTTAGTCGGCAGTAATTCATCTAGGCTTGGTTGCAAGCGACCGGCCACTTTGTTTTCATCCTTTTTTAATAGCTCAGAGTTCTCCAATGATTGTATACATTACAGAGAATCAATTATTAAGCAACTGGTAAGTAATAAGTTTCCGATGGTGGCATCTGTACAATAGCAGAGACCTCTTCTGTTCAAGGTACTGATATTATATTATCTCTTCACATAAAATTTAACCCTAATGCTTTCACAAACTTCAAGTGACAATAGCACCTTTGTCGTACCTCTCCATGAAAGAAACATTAACGTAATCTATTTTATAAAATTGTCGTCCTACGCAAGTCACGAACAATGAAAACCACATACGTGCTATTTAAACAAAAGACACCGATGTTAGTCTTATAATTAACTTCCTCTTAATTTTTATGCTTGTTATGCTACGTTACTACAAAGCATCTGTACTTTTACGTCTTACTGCTATTTATTTCGCTGATAACTGTTTGCTTTGTGTGAGTTTAAATACCACTTTCTTGGATAATGGTAAGTTAATGCGCGTTGTTATTCTGGTTGGAGTCACGCAGCGGCGTGTGGTGAACTGATGCAAGGTAGGCTGTGTTTTTCTCTGTGCTGTACCTAACCGTCTGCTAGTTTTACACGTCGGCTTCTTAAACGTAGTAGTACATTTGACGTCACAGGACGTGCGTAATGAGGGCCTCGCCGCTCTCTCGTGAGCGGCAGCAATGCATCCAGTTTCTCCCAGCCGCACTCTGGTCACAGGTTCCTGCTGCGTGCGCCGAGTGTGTGCAGCACTGGGCAAGCACCAGCTTACTTTGCAACACTCCACCATACGCCACTGGAGCATAATTGCTTTGTTTCAAAAGGGGTGATTGATATATAGGCTTTGTGTAAGTGTAAATACCACTTTCTTGGATAATGGTAAGTTAATGCGTGTTGTTATTCTGGTTGGAGTCACGCAGCGGCGTGACATTCGCTTTGGTTTTGGTAAATACTTGTAGGCCCAAGTACCATACAATAGGCACGTAAACGGAAGAGGAATGGTGTGGTGGCCTCTTTGACATAAGCGTATACGGCCTTGTGATCGGCTGTTGCGTGTTACGCAGATGGGGTAGGTAGGATTTTTCCCCTACCTCACTACGAATCGCTTCAAGCTACTTCTTATTCGGTCGGATAACTAAAGCCGAGCTTTCCTGATAACGAACTTGGCCCCACCTACCCAAGTGAAAGAGAGAGGCAGAACGACTTGTCAAGCACCAAACACAGGTAGCTGGCAGGCGGGCAGACGAATTTGCAGGCTCTCCCTCCCACCTGCCACACGTTGAAAATAGATGAAACTTCTTGCATGCGACATTTTAATTAGAGTTGTGTGACAAATTCCTTCGCTTGCAATCGGCTCTCAAGAGCTATCTGTTAAGGGCCGCCCAAATCTCTTCGCTCACTCACTCACTTTCATGGTGCTACGAAGTATAGACAATAGCCAGTTACGGGGGCCCCAGCAGACAGTCTTCGTCATAAACAATTTCCGGAACTCATAACTAGAGACAGGTGTGTCTTCGCGAAAAGATTTCAAGATCAGTTGTACTCCAAGATACTTTTGTCCATATGCACTTTCGTGGTTGGATGATTTTAAATGTCACGTGCCTCAAGTGTCGATCCGCCAATCATGGACGTCCAGTATCGGAGTACTTTATTACGATTGGCCCAGTCAAATAAGGACAGGTCTTCTCGCGTAGGCACACGGCCAATAAGCAAAGAAAATTGTTGTTGTGGACGTAAGATATTGAAGTCTAGCATGGCCATAAATATTTTCGCGATGTGCACCTGTGGCTAGTGATAACCCGTTCCCGCGGACAGTATTCGCAAGAGGGGTAGATGTGTATTCGTTTGTGTTTTGTTTTTAATAGTAACGGTATCTAAGTAAATGGGCTAGCACTGAACCAGTCATGGCACTTGTTGAATACGTGTTGCTGACGCAAGCGGATGGAGTTCGCTGCACAAAACGCTTTCGCCCCGTGTCGTACTCGAGTGTTACAACTAAAGACCTGCAAAATTCGCGTTATTATTTGGGGACATGTTAAACTTGATACGCATGTACCCTTGCAATACATTTGTCGTTGGACCATACTTAATGATACACACTCTGGGTGACTCTACACCAATAGAGGAACACTTCACAATTGTGTACCCCAATCAAGTGTAGTTCAGTTAGAGAGGTGGTGTCTTCACAACTATGGAGCAGCCAATGAAGAACCGACGCCGGTTCGAATACATGCAGCACGGTGATGTCAAATAAGAATGCGAATTTTGCAGGTCTCCAGTTATAACTAGCGACCTGAGAAATTCGTGAGTTCAATGACCTGTAGGCTAGACTTCACAGTCTTATATACTCTCATACAGACATCAACTGTTTATTGGGTGATTGTTGTGGTAGTAAAAGCCAGTGGTTTGGCGCACAATTTATTGCATGTTCGTTATTGGCTCGTTTATCTCCAGGAGGAGTCAAACAACACGTCGACCGATTACTAAAGTAGCATGAACGTACAAGTGTGTGAATTCCAACTTGTTTAGAAATGAACCCGCGAAATTCTCGGGTATCTAGTTATAGTCCATTCACGGATACTTCACACTTTCCTGTAGCACTGCTAAAGTTCTACGGTCAGGATATTCCTCCGCCTCTAGCAAACTTAGCTTAACTAAGTCTAGACTATTACAACAAACGAAAACGCACCGAAGTCGCGCGCAATCTAGTTGTAATAAAATTTTGTATGAGAACTGTTACTTACTCTGCGCTACCAAAACAGATTTGTTCCCACTGTTTTTATTTATGTTCATTATAAATGAAATATTATAGGTGAAGAGATTTGGTTTTCTCTTAACAGCGAGTACTTGAGAGCCGATGAGGGTGATTGAAGTGAATATGAAGCGGCGCCGGAATAAAGGGGCGGGAGAAACTGGAGATCCCCGAGAAAACCCTCCGACCAACGGCATCGTCCGACACGATTCGCACTTGCGAAAATCCGGTGACCCGGTTCGTGCTGGTGGGAGGCGAGCGAGATAATCGCTCAGCTACCATGGCCCCACGAAATATTATAATTTATAAATAAAATTTAGGCAAAACTTCAATTTAACGACAAATAATACACTTTTATGTTAACAGAGGTACAAAACGCTTGAGATACATGGTATATTCAGGAAATAACTAAATACGTCATACATGGAGTGATTTTTCGCAGGTTTGATTAAAAAAGAGTGAAGAAACCGCAAATAGACTATATAAGACACGGCCACAGAATACAAAGAATACAGATACGAAAAGCTGTTTAATATACGAATTCAAGGTGCATATGTAAGCGAATCTGCACCATTGGCCAGTTACACGTTGGCAACGCTGTTCGCCAATCAGAGCCCGGTAACCTCTCGCCAGCTGGCAGACCAGCAAATAGCGAACGTTTAGGTGCACGCAGTAACGAGTCAGACGCAAGGTACGTTCTCAGAGCCTCGCGGAGCCACTCGGGGAAGGTATACGCCCATGTCCAAAGAACCTGCGCACTTATCTATAGTTAGAGACTCCCGAATTCCGAGAAAAGATTTCACGACCAGTTGTATTTCATAGCACTTTAGCTCAGATCCACTTTTGTGATTGGGTGATCTAGATGTTACGCGTCGTGTCTGCCCACGAATCAGAGTCGTAGAGTATCGGAGTTACTTAATTCTGATTGGCCAGTCAACTAAGAAAATCTCTTCTCACAGACAGACGCCACAATAAACTGCTGGTACGCTCGTAGAGTGTTGAAATCTAGCATGTGCGGAAAACTTTTCATCGCGAAATTCGGGTGTCCCTATCTATAGTATATTCGCTGTTTCCTCACACTTTTTTTAATGTAACCTTTGAAAAATCACTCCATAATATATATATAAGCTAACGATCTACAAAATTCTCTTTAATATTTGGCATCAGGCTAAACTTCACGCTACTCTGCATACTTGAGCCGGCGTCGCTTCTTCATTGGTCGCTGGCTAGAAGTGAAGTCACGCCCTTTCAAACTTAACTGCACGTGATTCGTGCACATAGATGTGAAGTGTTCATTTATTGGCGCAGAGATACCCAGGGCGTGACACGTAAAAATTGGTCCAACGACAAACGTATTGCAACGGTACACGTGTTTTAAGTTTAACGTGTCCCCAAATAATAACGCGAATATTGCAGGTATATATATATATAACGTGTTTGGTAGTTTTATAATCATGTTATGTTTCACAAGCCTTCTATACTTGTTAAGTTGAAATTTTATTTGTATTTTATTTATATATTATAATATTTCGTTTATTGTTTATATGAATTGAAACAGTGAGAAAACAGGTGTTTTGGTATAGGCTGTTCACGGTAAAATGAGCACTTTTGAAAGCCCTGCTTGAGATCTACTTGTATACATGTCGTATACTCCTCCCCCTTATGTAAAATTAACATTGACCATGGACCTCATCACTTTATTCATGCGTCGGTCAAATGAAACTGGATTTATTAAGAAAGAAAATACCTTACAAATCGTCTTATTTTTACACTTCGATGCGTTAAGAAAACAGAAAGCGATAACAAATAAATGTAAGTTATCACAAATGGTTAACGTAACACTTTTTATTCGACTTTTAGATACGATACTACTTCCCATCTATCGTCAGCAACTTTACTGGGCGGATGTCACGCAGTGTGCCCATTAAAATATATGCATGCCGGGACTGTGACTTTTTCTAAGGTTCATTTCTGAAGTGCTCATTTTATCGCGAACAGCCTATAACACGTAGTAAGAAATAGTTCTTGCGAAAAATATTACTCGACTGAGTGCGCACGAATGCAGTGCGTCGTCATTTTTGGTGTAATTTTTTCTAGACACGGGTAAGCTTTGTTTGCACGGAGCGGAGGAACATCGACTGCAGCAAAGGTTCGGAAAAGTTGGAAGCGACCGTGAACGGACTCTACTTGTGTTGCCGGCTTGGAGTTTGCTTCTGTATCGCCGCCCGTCGTGTGCGCGCTAGCGGACCAACAGGATCGGCTGCGGGCGTCATGCTCGAGTGGTATCCTGACCAGCGCTGTGCGGGACTAACTGTTCTCGACGTAATTCGAGGGAACTGTTAGTCTAACGAGTATCCGTGGTCCGGACGTTGGGAAGGGAGAGGTGGGGGGAGGGTAACCAGTTCCTTGGACCTGGACAAGGCGAGGCCGGCGGTAATTCATGGAGAGGAGGACGTCCTCCTGCAGGGTTGGTCGCCCGCAAGGCCCAGTTGGAATTCGATCACGGCCCGCCATGTTCTCTTTTTACCCGGCCGACCTCAGGTGACTGTACATCCTCGAAGAACTAAACCTTAAGGCCAGTGGTGCATGAAAGCATTATATGTATATAATTTTTGTCATAACTTGTTTCACGACGGATTTTTCAAAATTTTTGGCTCGTCAATACGTAAATAACAACTTTTAGCACCTTCTTACGTTATTAGGTATTCACTGCCGTCATTATACCAAGCGAACTCATCAGGCAAATAATTTCTACATATAAATTGCCGCGCTAATGCGATACATATACTACGCCGCAGTATGTTATAAGAAACACCCACTTATCTTGTACAATTATATGAGTTGAATTAAAAGGATATACTCGCCAAATTCTAACTTTTTTAAGGCTCAGTATAACGTATGTAAAATTGAAATAGACCATAAACGTATCTCAATATCTAGATTCGCAGCTTAAATCTGTAAGTATATATTTTTCAAAACAGGCACTGCCACAAGTACAGAATCCACGAAATTAGACCACTTTGAAGTTCACGATACGCTGCTGTAATCATTCTGTAATTAGGCTCGTTATGAAAGTAGTAGAAAAATTACAGAAACTGCTTTTTTTTTTTTTTTTAAAGAGTTTTTTTCATTTGACAATGTCGTATCTTATCTAAATGTTAATTATTGCTTTCGTCTATAACACAATGGAAATGTATTTTTTTTTTTTTAACTCATTCTTTGTACGGTACAACTAGAAAATAAGCTATTGTTATGAGCGGTTGTATCGAGTGGAATTTCCACGCACGAAATTACTTTTGTAGTAATGTTAAACTCTTATTTAAGAAAAACACGTAGACTGTAGTCAAGTCTTCAAAGGCAGTTGCCATGTGACTTAACTGCGAGACAGCTGTATCAACTAGCGCTTATCGAGGCACATGGGCTGATACCACAAAAAAAAATTGTTTTGTTTTATCACCAAGCTAGCAGTTTGTTACCAGCATATCTATAAGCCTTCCTACCCCCCCCCCTCCTCTGGAAACAGTTATAACTGTAATACAATTTAAGTATGCGCGTGTAACGATTGGGCTTGAATATCTCCAACGTACGGTTTTATGAAATCCTGATCGCCTACAGCTTAGCGTATAACTTTTAAATAAGTTTTCAATTCGTAACGTAAACCTCAAAATGTTATTTGCCATATATGAAAAGTTGCTGACTGGCAGTAAAGACGTTGCGGGGAAATTCATTCATTTTTGTATTTACAGCGATTACTTGACAATATTTTTATTTTAACTGGTGGCTATTTTCAAATTCTCAGAGACAAGTATAATTTCTTGCCATTTCTTGTTTTTTTTTTTTTTTTTTTTAATTTTTTGTAATGCAAAATTATTTTATAATTATAATGTGCAATTCACCCGTCGATAGCGTATCCAGCAGAGACCGAAATTTAAATTCAGTGAGAAAATAATAAACCCACATAATGTATTTTAAGATTGAAGTACGCCAGAAAAATCTCTTAATATAATCTCCCGTTTCACCCGCCCCTTCATTCCGGCACTGCTCCGTACTCCACTCAATCACCCTCATCGGCTCTCAAGACCTTGCTGTTAAGAGCCGTCCAAATCTTTTCACTCACTCTTCACTGACTTTCTCCAATGCAAATATTTATAATGCAGTCTTCAAAGTTTTTTTTCTTCTAACAACAAAGAAAATTCCCCATGGCGACGGTTTTTGTTCTTTTAATACTGATTTCAGTCAGATCGAGTGTGCTGGATTATCTCATGTTAGTTCTGCTTGCTTCAGTACATTACGAGCATATCTAGGATGGTTCAAACCCACTCACAGTCCAGTCTAGATTGGGAAACAATTGTAAACGGGGTAAATGACTGCGGGAATCTCAAGCGACAACAAGTAATTTTCCGATCGCCTGTGCAGCCTGAGCAAAATTGCTTCAAGCACGCGAACGTGACAAAATCGTATCTTACTGGTAGCTTGTGCGTACGCGCGTATGTGTGTGTGTGTGTGTGTGTGTGGGTGGGTGGGTACAGGGTTGCAACATGCGTCATGAGAACTTTCCCAAGTAACGTGGTGTTATTAAAATTTTATTTTCTCTCATCGCCCTGAGCTCATTAGCGTTCCAGATCCGTGAGAGAATGTTTATCGGTGTCGCTGAAAGGAAATTACAGCTTGCGCTATGTTTGTAGGCGTTTAGCCGCCATTAATATTTCACGCGGTATCAGACGATGTGCGTTATTTGCTCATTGAGTCGAAATATATCGAGTATATTCGCTGCGATTTTGTGTGACGAACAATAAAATCCTTGCCATTATTGGTTATCTGCACCAAAACATCCAGTGTCTTTCTGTGGTTATGACATCTGGGTCTGTTTGAAGTGAAGAGATTTGGACGGCTCTTAACATCGAGCTATTGAGAGCCGAATATGGCGATAGACATACGTATGGAGGAACACCGGAATGAAAGGGCGGGGGGGAACGGAAGATCCCCGAGAAAACCCGCCGACCAACGGCATTGTCCGGCACGTTACCCACTCGCGAAAATCCGGAGTCACCCGGCGGGGGATTGAACCCGGATCGCCTTGGTGGGAGGCGAGCAGGATAACCGCTCGGCCACCGTGGCCCCGGTTCTGTTTGGTAGCCATAATTTTATCACTGGCCCTTGTAGGTACTTGCAGTTTCTACCAAAATTTTAAGACCACTCAGTCAGAAACGTGAGTCTTATATTACAAATGATTTTTACATAAATACTACTCAATACGCTAATGACCCATTTATAGCACGTGTTCTATAAATGTTTTCAGTAATCAATGACATCTCCTGCAGCTTTAAGACACGTCGATATTTTTGTAAGCATACTGCGGTTGCAGGTCAATACGTTCCTGTATATTCTAAAATAGCTCGAATTCCTTTCAATTTGTCTGCGCGTTAAGTTTACGATATCCGTGTTTGTTTTCTTACGCATCCGTGCATTTCATAACGGGCTTAAGTATATTCAGCAAGTAGCATTTGTTTGTAGAGTTCCTAATAGTGGAAAACGTAAATTTCCTAAATTGCTTATTTAAAAAAGATTAAAATCCAATGAAGTAGGGGGATATTTTTAAAATTATTTCTTACCAAAAACGTTTTATTTTACAACACTTGTAATAAAAATTAGGTCCACATTCATTACCTTAAAAGTTTAAGGGCAATGATACATTGTGTGATAATGGCTGGTGGTCTTAAACAATTGGTAGAGACTGTACTTAGCAGTGTATGAGAAGTAGGCATTCTTATGTTTGAGTGAGACAAGAAATATCTACGCCTGAAAAGAAAAAACTACATTTAAATTAATTGATTGATTTCGCTGTATGTAATTTTTTCAGTTATCGCTAATGAACATACAAGAAGATGGGCCAGTGAGGACATGAATTTCTACATTCAATTCTGATAATATGTTCCGTCAAAGTACCGAATTTTGGTTTAAATTGGACGAAAGGTTTCTGAGAGATTGCGTAGCGCCCTAAAATTGCAGCCATTTTGAAAATAAGCAACCCGCATAGTTGAAAAGCATAGAAATCGGGTATGTCTACTATATGTGTACCAAGTTTGGTAAAAATCGGTGAAGGGGTTAGAAAAATTTTAAGCAGAGTCGCACACTCACACAGGGAGATGTAAAATTCAAACAAACAAGAACACATTCTCATGACTCCATGAGCTTATCTTTCCTCCGGGAAATAGGCTAACGAAGGCAAAATGAGGTTTCGTAATTTGTAGATAAATTGCTTAAATTACACGATTCTAAGAGGAAATCGTTCGTACTCAGCCTTAAATAAGAGTTACGGCACGGAACATTTTTTTTATTATTGTAGTGTCGTGTAGTATTTTTACTATTTTTTTTATTATTGGTAAATTTTCTTTACCTACAAACGGGAGGAACAGAAATTAAATAATAATATTTGCGATATTAGACAGGGGATAGTTTCTGAATTAAGCGTAATGATTTTCTTGAAACAACTTGTGTTATGGTTTTGTTTGAACGTGGTTTACTCGTCGTCTCCAATTGGCTGCATTTTCATGACTGGCCGGGCTGCTCGGTCCTTGGTTATTCCGGTAGAGAATGCACGTAATTCACGAGGGAACGGCTACGATATCCAGGCATAATAGAACAACGCCTGAATGTTTTGAAACATAATTTTGTGTCGAAATGATAACGCGAAAATTCATTGTCTCTTAACCATGCCTATTGTATAAAAAGTTCCTTGGAAGGGAAGCTCTCAGTTAATTGTTTCTGTCCTACGACGTATCAGTGTTTCATTTGCTGTTAATAGTGAAAATTTTTAGTTATATCGTTAAAATTAAACCTTTCAGATCGGCAATGATCTAGCACTTTTTGTTACAAACAATAACTACATTTTTTAAAATGAATGCTGTACTTAAGTCCACACAACACTTGCTTCTATTCATAACCTGGAACGATTATAATCCACTCACGGTTATTTCACACTTTTCTGTGGCCTTGCTAAAGTTCTACTTCCAGGATATTCCTCCGCCTCATACAAACAAAGCTTAGCCAATGTTTGGAAAATTACACCAAAGGACAGCGCACCGAATTCGTGCGCACTCAGTTGTAAATATAGTTTACATGGAAACTATTTCTTACTAGGCGCTACCAACACACGTATTTTCTCACTGTTTTTCCTCGTATTTGTTATAAATGAACTATTATAATTTATAAATAAAATGCTGATAAAACTTCAGTTTAACGAAAAATTAGGTACTTTCATGTTAACAGATGTATAAAACGTTTGTGATATATGACGTATTTAGGAAGTAACTAAGCACGGCATACGAGGGGTGATTTTTCAAAGGTTTAATTAAAAAAGTGTGAACAAACCACGAATAGACTATAACGAATCAGTAGAGACCTGCAAAATCGGCGTTATTATTTGAGGACAAGTTAAACTTCAAACACGTGTACCTTTGCAACATGTTTGTCATTGGACCATACTTTATTTGACACATCCTGGGTAACTCTGCGCCTATAAGTGAACGCTTCATAACTGGGTGTTCCAATCACATTCAGTTCAGTCAGAAAGGGCGTGACTTCGTAGCTATACAGCAGGCTAACGTAGAAACGACGCCGGCTCGGGTGTACACAGTTCTGTGGAGTTTAGTCTGTTTCAAAATAATAACGCGAATTTTGCATGTCCCTACGAATCAGTTACCCACAGCGAAGATCATTGGGCGCTATGCCCCGCAGTGTTACGAGCACATATGTGTATAGGTTGTTCACGGCAAAATAAGCATTTTCAGAAGCCCTGCTCGAGATATACTTATGAGCACATTGCGTATCGTTCAACATTTGTAAAAAAAAACATTTTCACATACCTCATCACTTTGTTCAATCGGCAGTCATGGGAAAAGGTGAAATTATCAGAAAAGTAGGCCTGTATATTTCACAAATTTGCTATTTCTTAATCTTACATGTATTAAAAAAAAAAAAAAACTGAAATAAAAATAAATTATTGTAGTGTTGGTAAGTGTTTATCAAACGCTCTTAACTGGAGGTTAAGCCATAGAACTGCTTACTCTCCGTCGTTACCAACTTTATTGGGTGCACATCACTCGTGTGCCCGTTAAAATACACGCAGGCAAGGGCAGTGACATTTTTCAAAGGTCGATTTCAAAAGTCCTTACTTTACCGTGAACAACTTTGTACTGGGTCTGACTGGGTTAAGCTGAGAACTGACTTCCAACTCAGTGAGCTGAGGGCTTAACAATAGTGACACGAGCCAATCAAAAACTGAAGCACCAGGAATATTAAACGAGCTAAAGACTGTTCACGATAAAGTGAACACATTTGAAATCAACATTAGGGAAATAACACTGCCCCTGCCTGCGTGTGTTTTAACGGGCGAACTGAGTGACATGCGCCCACTGAAGTCGGTAACAAAGAATGGAAAATAGTTCAATATCTTAACGTCGAATAAAAGGTATCAAGTACCCATTTGTAATACTTGAGTTATTTATTTCCCTTTTTTTTTTTTTTTAATTTTAATGCTTCGAAGTGTGAAAATGAGCGGTTTCGTAAAATATTAACGTTTGTAGTAACTTCACAGTTTCACTTTACCGACGCATGAATAAAGTGATGAGGCCCATGGCAATGTTAATTTTACATGGACCGAAAGAAGACACAATGTCCATGCGAGTAGACCTTAAGCAGGGGTTTCAGAAGTGCTCATTTTACCGTGAACAGCCTGTAGCTACCACAGGAAGGTAAGACCACTGGGATACGGGCCTCACTGTTGTACAGTGCCGACCAATGTATTAGCTCTACGGAGGAGTGAGTGTGGCGAAGAAAGCGCGGGAATGATAGGGTGGGGGGAAACGAGAGATCCCCGAGAAAATCCGTCGGCCAGCGGCATCGTCCGGCACGATTACCACACGCGAAAATCCAGGGGGCGAACCCCGCCGGGAATCAAACCCGGTTCGTCCAGGTGGGAGGCGAGTAGTCTAACCACTACACCACCTTCTCTCTGTGGAGGACGTGCAGATATTCCACTCTAAAAGACAATGCCTGGCGAACTTCCTAAGCTGAATCGGAAGTTTTTAAAACATATATAGGGCAAGTGAAATTTCGCGAGAAAAAATTTCAAGACACATTATACTCCAAAACACTGTAGGGTCGTTTACGTATCTTTATTGACTGAATTACTTTTTGACAAGTGTTAACTGTCTGCACACGAAT
Source organism: Dryococelus australis (assembly GCA_029891345.1). Lineage (NCBI taxonomy): Eukaryota > Metazoa > Arthropoda > Insecta > Phasmatodea > Phasmatidae > Dryococelus > Dryococelus australis. The sequence goes on along the minus strand of CM056994.1, from coordinate 33,525,532 downwards.
CACGCATGAACCGTGCTGATGTCGAATTATGAGTGGCCCGGTCAAATATGAAAACGCCTTCTCAAGCGGGCAGTAACCAATGGCTAGAGACAAACTGCTAATGGGCTGTATTTCAGTATCCTATGCGCATACTTGCAGTCGCTATTTGGCAATTGGCTGCTTGTCTTTGGTGTGAAGGCTGACTGTTACATGGGTGAATCAATCAGAATTAAGTTTCTCCGATACTGACCGTCCGTGATTCGCGAAAAGACATGTATCTAAGATGCCTAACAGTTCGAACGATCCAATCACGGAAGTGGTTCTGAATTAAAGTGTTTTGGAACACAGCATGTATTGAAAAAAAAAAAAAAAAAAAAAAAAAAAAAAAGTTGCCCCTATTAATGGGTAGAGACCTGCAAAATTCGCGTTATTGTTTGGGAACATATTAAACTTGAAACACGCGTATCTTTGCTATACGTTTGTTACTGGCTCATACGTCACGCTACAAGTTATGGGTAACTGTGCGTCAATAAATGAAGAATTCACAATTGTGTGCCTCAATCACGTGGAGTTCAGTCAAAAAGGGGGTGACTTCGCATCTGTGCAGCAGCCAATGCACAAACGGCGCGGTCTCCGTTACGTACAGCACTGTGAATCTTAGCCTGACGTAAAATAATAACGCGAATTTCGCAGGTCCCTACTAATGGGTGATTATCGTATTGGAGTCTATCCTATACTCATATTTATATTTCGCGAAAAATCACTAGTTCTACCCATATATCGTATGGAAATAATATCATCACATCTGACTAATCAGGAATGTTAGGCGTCGCTGCTGTATAAAGTTGCGAACTTTTCTACACATTTGACTGTTTCCTGAGAAAATGTAGGAAAACTTTACCATTCGCGCTTTCTCACTCTACGTGTACAGTCGCAGCTAGAGCTAGTGACTTTTCGAGAAAAGACATGATTGCAGGGCAGACTTCAATACTATAAATATCCAACAGCAGTTTGTCTACTGCTATTGTTTACTGTCTGCTTGAGAAGACGTTTTCTTATTCGACCGGGCCTCTCCGAGTTCAGCAACAGCGGCACAGCTGCTAAATCTTACCGCACTGGCCAATGTTGTGTAAGCTGTGCGTTAGTCACACGGCTGCTTTTTTTCACGCGACATCGGGTGTTTTGTCACCCGTGCAGCGGGGATTGGCGAAGTGGTCGGGTTTTGTTTAAAAGGGGAAAAGAGGGAGGGGGGAGGAATGTTCTGTCTCCGTACCAGCCACTTGCCTCGGCGACCGGAGCCGATCGTCGTCGCGTCATTGATAAAGCGGGGGGGGGGGGGGGGGTAGTGTGACGGTGAATGCGGGGGGGGGGGGGGTCCACGCTTGACTGGGCGGGTACAATGTCCCCTTCCTCGCTCCTTTAGAACCACGGCACAAATTTTTATATAAATAACCGTTCTCCCTAGTGTGGCCGCTGGCGAGGTTGAACAACCACCTGTTGCTTCCCCTCGTTTCCCCACTCGAGGAAAAACATAACTCCCTATAAATTTCGTGGATATTTGCACGTTCCCCTCTCCAGTAATTCAACTCTAGATCCGGGCGTTTAACAGTAATGTGGCCGCCTGGATAGGCAACACGCCTGTTTGCTCAGAAGAGCTCCAGCAGACAACGGTTTATTAAAAACCCGTCCAACGTGTATGAGTGGAATCTGCTTACGAATACCATTTAAGAAACGTTACACGTCTGTTCATGTTTTTCAGTTCCTTCATTGTGATAGGGAAAATGGCTCAAACGAGTGTTTTCACGGTCAATTTGAGGTATGGACACTCCAGTACAAAGCATTAAAAAAGGAATAGGGACGTGCATCAAACATTAATTTTTATTATTACGTCATAAAATGATAGGGTATCCGCTGGAAGTTTCGTAGAGGCCCGTTATCGACGCCAAGACTGCACGCCAGTTCAGTGCTCTGCGCGTAGAGGCGATGAGAGAGCTGATGCGCATGTCTCGGTCGCCCCTAGCGCTCCCACGCTTTTAGGCCTGAGACGTGCGAAATTCCTTCTACCAGGCGGCGACCTTAACGGGAAAATGTGAACTTGTGGTAACTGTAGTCGCGCCGGCCTAAGGACGTACTTGGCTCCGCCTACCCAAGTGAAAGAGAGAAGCAGAACGACTTGCCAAGCACCAAGCACAGATAGCTGGTGGGCGGGCAGACGAATCTGCAGGCAGCCCCTCCCACCTGCCGTACCACAATAGTCCAATTGTTTCCTTTCTCGGGGAGAAGTGACCCGACATTGGCAGAGCTCCCAAGTCCCAAGTTACAGCAACGCCACTATAGTTTGCGAGTCGTTACCTTTACGAACACTCATTGAGATACTTATTCAAATCTTACACGTCAGTCACGCAAGAATGTAGGTAGATATTTCCTATATTTTTTGACGCAGTTATTCTGCAAAAGCGCTAGAAAACTTTAAAGATGTTTGCGTTCGTTAAACGTACATTCATTTACAGGCAGCTGATCATGTTCATAGCCTGTCGAAGTTTCACACGAAAATCTCAGAAAACAATTATCTTCCTTTCCAGGTACTGCCAGCCTCCCGTGGCGCAGTCGGATGCTACGTCGCCGGTCTAGGCCGCGGAAGATTCTGTGTTGGAATCCTAGGCAAGGCACGGGTGTTTGTAAGCCATCCCCTGATAAGCCTTCAGGTATAACACCGGAGGACGTTGATAAGCCATTTCCAATCCAATCCTTTCCTGGTTCTAATGACTATTCGTGACGAATCCGTGACAATGAACGATGCTGCCGTGTATAGGCTACTCATGATTAAATAAGCACTTTGAAAGCCGTGCTTAAGATCTGCTTGTATGAACGTTGTGTATTCTTCTGCCTTGTGTACGATTAACATTGTTATGGGCCTCATCACTTTATTCATGCGTCGGTCAAGTGAAACTGTGAAATTGTTATAAAAGTAAATATTTAACAAGTCTGCTAATTTTTTACACTTTGATGAATTAAAAAACACAGAAAACGAAATAAATAATGCAAGTTATTAGAAAAGGTTGCCTAACACTTTTTATTCGACGTTAAGATACGGAACTACTTTCCATCCATCGTTACCAACTTCGCTGGGCGCATGTCACTCAGTACGCCCGTTAAAACATTATGCAGGTAGGCGCAGCGACTTTTTTCTAAGGTTGATTTCAAAAGTGCTCACTTTTATAGTGAACAGCCTTTAGGAAAAAAAGGGGGGGTTACCCCCTCTCCTCCCCCCCCCCCAACCCAGCGCCCTGCTAGCCCGGGCACCTTTCCTTACACCAAGCACTGCCTAGATCTGTGTTGACCAACTTAACATACCGAATCCAACAGATCGTGTAGTTACTCGCTTGCTTTGTTTACATGCCCCCCCCCCCTCCTCCTCCCTCCTCCGCGGCGAATCAGGACTGCGTTACGGGGAGGTGATCGCGGTGAGCTAACCGTTCCACTCCGCTCTGCCTTGTCTTTACCAAGGAGTATCGGTTACGGAACAGTAGCGCTCCGCGCGGCCGGGAACTGGCACTAATGGGCGAAGCAGGCTGACCCAGTTTCCGCCTGCGGTCTGATCCGTGGGACTTTTTCGGGATTGGAACTAGCTGGCTATACCCGCGGGCGGAAAAAAAAAAAAAAAGGTATTCCAGACGTTGCGAAACGTCCATCATCAATGGCGGGCCGTAACTTGTATAGCTTGCAAATAAATTACGAAACACAATAATGAAAAAAAGTTCGTGGCTAGGGACCTGCAAAATTTCGCGTTATTGTTCTACATCAGGCTAAACTTCACAGTAATGTACGTAAAGGAGACAGCGTCGTTTCTCCATTGGCTGCTGCATAGATGTGACGTCACTCCACGTGGTTGGGGCACACAATTGTGAAGTCTTCATTTATTGGCCGACAGTTACCCGTAGCTTGTCACGTAACGTATGAGCCAGGGACAAACGTATAGCAAAGATACGCGAGTTTCAAGTTTAATGTGTTCCCAGAAAATAACGCGAATTTTGCTGGTCTCTATTTATGGCTTATAAAAGTGTGTCTCACACAAGATTTTCTAGATTTTTCTAATGGCTTCTATTTGAAAAAAAAAAAAAAAAAAAAAATTAAGTTAGTTCTTGAGATCCGAGGAGAGCAAATCGAGGTGAGTATGGAGCAGCGCCGGAATGAAAAGGCGGGGGACGGGATATCCCCGAGAAAACCCGCCGACCAGCGGCAACGTCCGGCACTATTCCCACAAGCGTAAGGCCAGGGGATAACCCCGCCGGAAATTGAACCTGGTTCGCTTTGGTGGGATGAGAGTAGTCTAACCACTACACCACCGCGGCTCCAAAAAAAAAGCTAGAGAATACTGATTTAGTGCATGGTTTTAGTTATTCAACTCATCAAATATATAGGTCTACTACTGAAAGGCGGATGGCGTAAATCAATTTTTTTTAGACTACGTAAGATAAAATTAATTATGATATTTATTCCTAAAAAATGAGAGCATCCAAGTGTATAGCGAATATATAATATACGTAATACTCTCAAACCAGTTGCAAGGGGCTTTGCAGTCTGCGACACATCCTTCCTTCTGAGATATAACTGTCTGAACACTTTCCAAAACGAATTACTCTGAAATCATATCTCTTTGAAATATGTATAAAGTAAAAGAAAATGCAAGTAAAAATAAGGTCTCTTAAACCTTACTGGTAACGTTGCTATTTTTACATTGATGGTAGCGCACTTACGTACGTGAAAAATCCATTTGCAATACAGCCAAAGTAATTTTACATTGATGGTAGCGCACGTACGTACGTGAAAAATCCATTTGCAATACAGCCAAAGTAATTTTACATTGATGGTAGCGCACGTACGTACGTGAAAAATCCATTTGCAATACAGCCAACGTAATTTTCCCCTAGACAGTAGTCTGTCTAACCCGCTGCTACAGTATACTCTAAATGGTGGAGAAATAGCCCTTTATCCAAAATTTTCATGCTTGCTGACTGACTAGACGGCAGCAAAAAAGCCTGAGACAAAATGTACTATACCAGAGGTTCCCAATTGTTTGTGAGCGAGATATCACTGTTTGGTGAGCGAAGGCAAATTAGGTGGTACTAGACAGTAATAAAAAAAAATTAAAAAAAAAAAACCTTATTAATTTACTTTATATTCCTCAAAGTGTTTTGTTTTCTTTCAAATATCCAAAATTTTCTTTTCTTGTTCGGAACCCCCGAAATTGACAAAAATGTGCATAGAATTGCTAACTCACCACACCGCAGGTATTTAGGTGGTACCCCCATATTAATAATAATAATATTGTTAACCCTTACAGACCCACATTAATTCATGGTTTCAGGCGTGGCAAACAATCAATTTTATGATACGTGCTGTACTTAAGTCGACTGAACAGGTTCGTTTGCACAGCCCATGAGTAGGGACATGCAAAATTCGCGTTATTATTTGGAACCAGGCTAAACTCCACAGTACTGTATACACTCGAGCCAGCATCGTTTCTCCGTTGGCTGCTGTATAGCTGCGAAGCCACGCCCTTTCTAACTGAATTGCATGTGATTGGAGCACACATTTGTGAAGCGTTCATTTATAGGCGCAGAGTTACCCAGGTCGTGTCAAATAAAGTATGGTCCAATGACAAACATGTTGCGAAGGTACACGTGTTTGAAGTTTAACTTATCCTTAAATAATAACGCGAATTTTGTAGGTCTCTTACCCATGAGCTATAGACTATATGCTCGACTCTAGTAAAATGAACCAAATATTACTTAGACTAGTGATGCGGTTTCCGAATCATTTACCCACAGGTGAAATCGTGTGTTGTAGTGTAAAGTTAAGATAAAAAAAAAAATTACTTGCACATGCGTAACGTACAGAAATGTGTACACCGGGTCTGAACGGGTTAAGTGGTATTCGAAAAGTTTGGGAATTGCTGTATTAGATCTACAGCTTGGTCGTCACGAGACACAGGCGTGCTAGAGGGAACAGGAGTTGGCCGCTGTTGAAGCGGGAGGTAGAAGTTTTTGGATGTGGAGATAAACCGCAAGGCACGTGATGCAATTTTGCTTGTCGCGGGAGACCCTGACACTTAGATCGTTCTCTCGCGCCTTCTGCACAGCGCTGTCTCCTCTGCTTTTGCGTGTCCCACACCCTCATTTAGAATGGCACTCAGTAACCATCCTTAAATACAATTTTCAAACATACTAACATTCGCCTGGACTGACAATCAGATCAGGAAATATTTGCAGATTCATATCACGTCAGGTTAAACTTCAAACAAGTTTAAATTGTAGTAACCGTTCAGTAATAACGGGATCGCGTTTGCTCTATATACATTCTAGAGGACTGAGTTAGTAAAATAGTTACCCATTCTACACGGCAATAGGGAAACCTGTATTCTTACTATAGGCTGTTCACGGTAAAATGAGCACTTTTGAAAGCCCTGCTTAAGATATTTGTGTGCTCGCTGTGTGTTATTCCGCTTTATGTAGAATTAACATTGTTATGAGTCTCGTCACTTTATTCATGGGACGTTCAATTGAAACTGTGAAATTATTAGAAAATTAAATATTGTACAAATTAAATGCATTAAAAAAACAGAAAGCGAGATTTAAAAAAAAAAATCAAATATGGTTACCTAACAAATTTTGTTCGACGGTAATGTAAGGACCTACTTTCCCCTCCATTATTACCAACTTTACTGGGTGTATGTCACTCACTGCGCCCGTTAAAATATATCCGGATTTGGGGCAGTGACATTTTTGTAAGATTGATTTCAAAAGTGCTCACTTTATCGTGAACAGCCTTTATAACATGGAGCACTGTGGAAATAGCAAAGGTTTGAGTTAGCAGAGGGCTGTGCAGTCTAATCTAGAAGTCAAGGAACTAGTTTTTTTTTTGCCATCAAGAATGTAAAGATTTCTTTCTTGGTAATCCAGTTGTGTTAAATAAAGAGAAAAACCTGTATACAAATGCCTGCAGATTATGTCCGAAGTGAAATCCTGTACATGCTATTCCCGGTAAAGTGAGCATTTTCTTGAAGCCCTATCATTTGAAATAATAACCAATAAATATATTTTATTGTAGCCTTGGAGTTAACTTTTGAGTACAGTGGCATATATATATATATATATATATATATATATATATATATATATGTATGCACACTGTGTTTATTATTTACATGGCAATATTTATTTTTAAATGTGGCGGAAGGATAAAAGAATGGCCCACAGGTAAAATGCAACTAGGGCCTTAAAAGTGCTCACTTTATCGCGAATAGCCTAAACTAACTTTAGCAGCGTAAGTTCTACACGAATAAGATTGAGGAGCCACTTTACCTGATCGGAACACAGCCCGTTAACTTCCAGCCTGCAGAAGGCACGAGGATAGTGAAGCAGGGATGGTAAACCGACGGAATGTCTTCTAGGCAGCGAGTGGGAACGTCACGAAATACACCCTCCAGCACGCAGGTCTGTCCGGAGTATTTCTTAATTTATTTAAACACTTTTTACTAAAGGCTGTTCACGATAAAGTGATCATTTTTTGAATCAAAATTAGACAAATGTCACTCCCCCTATCTGCATATATTTTAACGGGCGCAATGAGTGACATGTGTCCAGTAAAGTTGGTAATGATGGAGGGAAAGTATTTCCATGTATTAACGTCGAAAAAAAAAGTCTTAGGTAACCATTTGTGATAACTTAAATTATTTGTCTAGTTTCCTGCATTTTTTAATGAATGGAAGTGTAAAATTGAGTATAATTGTACAATATTTATTTTTTAAAAAATAATTTCACAGTTTCACTAGACCGATGCATGAAGAAAGAGATGAGGCACACGGCAATGTTAATTTTACATAGTATGGAATAACACACTACGTGTATACAAGTAGCTCTTAAGCAGGGCTTTCAAAAGTGCTCATTGTAACGTGAATGGCCTTGAACTAGAATATCTAGATGTACAGAAGCTAACCTTCTTGTACATGGCAATCTGTGCACACCGTAACCAAATGGCGTCATATTCTACAAATATGACCCCAAGTTCACAAATCCAGTCAGTACCTATACAAGCATATTTGCCAGTCGCTAGTCGAGCCAATATGAAGTCTTCCAAGCTATGACGTAGCCAATTATACTCAAGGCTCGTGCCCACAGCATCACGCAGGCAATGGCCGACTGACGACGTTCACATCAAATAGATCGCAACAACATTCTGCTCTTATGTGCTTATCTGTGTTGCGCTGCCATTAAAGTCGCATCTCAAGAGTTTACTTCCTCCACAAATTTGTAAACTGTGTCATCGTGTTATCTGTAATTGAAGTGCTAGGGCATGTGAGTGCCTGCTTATCCGTTAGTTACGCCTTGCAGATGGCAGCTAACTCCTTTACACCAAAGATCAACTTAAGCCTTTCACTACCAGGACAAGGAAGCAGTGACTTGTAGGGTGGAATAACACGGTCTTATTTGTACTAGAGCAACAGTTTTTTTTTTTTAAGCTGTTTTTCATTCGAGTAAGCAAGCAATATTACAGAAGGTTGCACAGTATTCAGTCTAGTATTCAGTACTTCTGTCCTTGTAGGATTGTTATGGACGCCCTCCAGAGAGTTGATAATGAAATATTAAATAATATAACTAAAACAGCAGATTGTCTTGAATGAATTTAAAGAAACTTTCCAAACCATCCTCTAAAAAACACATAAAGCGAAATAAATAATTTTAAGTTTTCACAAATGGTTAACTAACACTTTTTATTCGGCGTTGAGATATAGAACTACTTTCAATCCATCGTTACCAACTTTTCAGGGCGAATGTCACTCACTGCGTCTATTAAAATACATGCATGCAGGGGAAGTAACTTTTTCTAAGGTTCATTTCTAAAGTGCTCACTTTATCGCGAACAACCTTTAACAAAGCGGAGATAGGCGAACGGCTTCCATCAATTTGCTTAACCGTCTCACAATTCTATTGGCGCATGCGGTTGGAGGTCGCGGTATAAACGTTTGTTTCGCCTCTGTACTCATAACTACTCTGTGATACAAGTGCGCTTATAAACTCAGGCGTGTCCTCAAATGAAATCGCTAAATTTTTAGGTCTCTACCTAAGGGTGAGAGGGTGAACATATTTGGGCGGCTCTTAACAACGATCTCTTGAGAGTCGATGACGGTGATGAGGTGAGTACGGAGCAGCGCCGGAATGAAAGGGAGGGGGAAACGGGAGATCCCCGAGAAAACCCGCTGACCAGCGGCATCATCCGGCACGATTCCCACATGCGAAAATCCGGGAGTGTCCCGGCAGGGGATTGAACCCGGTTCGCCTCGGTGGGAGGCGATCATGCTAACCGCTCTGACACCGTGGCCCCTCTACCAAAAACATGAGAGAAACTAGTATATAATATTACGAAGTATGTCATTTTAACATAAAAACGCCAAATGATAGTTTGTACACACATTGAGAAAAAGGTTTTGTTGAATCAAACAAGATTTGTTTGCTACAAACAAATTGTTTGTTTGTAATGGGGCAATGAAATATGTTGTTGCCGAAACCAAATTATTTTGTTGTTCTCATTTGGTTTCCCCAAAATGTAAGATTTGGTTGCTGCAACTAAAGATTTGTCTGGCTAAACGAACATTAAACAGTTTTGGTCGATATAAAATAACTCTATAAGTTCGATCTAGTTCCGAACCTAGATCACCTGCGTCCGAGCGCTACGCCTTAGTAATCTCAGCTAACGTGACAGCTGATGACACCGGAAAGCTTTTAATTACATATACTACAAATATTGGACAACGTGTGCCAACAAATATTTCAAGTTTTACTGCTTTACTTGTCAGGGTCTTATTGCGTTGTTTTATTAATGTTTTTATACGATTGTTAAGCATCTATGGATGCACTAACAAACTGTCACAAAGAATACAAACAAACTCTCGAGCTGAATTTTCAAACGAAGGTAGTCAAATGAGTGGCCAAGCAAATATATAGAGTTGAATCAACAAAATACATAGTTGACTGTCTAATTTTTTTTTTTTTGGCCCAACACAGAGATTTTGTTTATTCAAACATATATTCTGCTAGTCGAACAAAAGTAATTTTGCTACTTAAAAAATTTTGTTTGCTCAACAAAATATTTTGTTAGGGCAACTAAGTATGTATTTGGTCCTATACAAATAAATATTTTGTTCGATTTTCTCTCAGTGCATGATTCGCACGGATTCTGAGTCATGATCGCTCACGTGGCAAGCTAGCATCTGAGCAGATTTCATCACAAGATCGGCTAAGACTAGAGAGCGTTTGAAAGTGTCAATATTGGAATACAGCGCTCATATCTGAGCCTTCCTTTCTAGAAGCCCTGGGGGCAGTGGTTCGTAACGGTGACGTAACTCTTTGCTAACGTGGCAATTAAACTCCCCGAGTCCGAGTGTTTCCGAACACTGGGCTACGTTGTTTGTTTTGAAACCCAAAACGGTTATGGTTTTTCCTCGGCCAACTGTTTCGCTTCCGAGTTTGAAACATTCCCGCCTGTAGCCACGTAAGCTATTCGTATTTGTTCGCTAGGTGCAATCGATCCCCGTAAGCTTAAAGAAGAGAGAAATGGGCAGTTTGATTCGACAGGTAGATCAGATGTCGTGTTGCTATTTTCTATCACAATTTCGAGAATAAACATTTAACTAACCAGACGGAGATATTGAAATTTTTTTTTTCTTCAAATCGTTATTGCTCAAAATTCATACAGAGGATTTGTAAAGGATAGGGTAGCCCGGAGATATTTCGGACACGGGGGTATTCCGAACGTGTGACGTGTTTTGTTACACTGCGCACATATCCTGCGCACTGGTTCAGCCATATTGCTACCAGTTGTGCTCAGTACTAAGTACCAGACCTCTGTGTCCAATCCTTGTTCTTACGACGTTGGACACGCACCGCAAGGAAAACAATTCAGATTTAAATCAGCGGCATTCTTATCAGCAACGCCATCATTGGTTGAAACTTCTACGCCGCGCGATTGGTTGTGCGAAGAGCGCGATGGGATTGCTCACTTTGTTCATTGCCTGCCCCTCCCCTCCCCTCCTCCGCACCTCATACCGCCTCGCGACGCTCCACGGTAACGAAACACCTTCGTAATGTAGCAATAAAAGAGCATCAAAATGATTCGAGTGCAATTCCAAAGACGAATTAAACTTCGTTGCGACACACGGAAACGTTTAATGCTTCTCAGTACGAAATGTTGCGAAATAAATTGAAGAAATGACAGGAGTCTCGAGCGACTAGAATGCTCTTTTCAAGTCAAACTGTAATCAAAAAGCAAGCAAAAAAAAAAACCAGAAGGAACATTGTAGTGTGTTTCCCGGGCTGTAGGTGCCCACGCCATTCAGCAGTGTTGCCAACCCTTAAGATTTTTCTGTACGTCTACCAAAACAGATTTGTGTCTGTCAAAATAATCTAATTTCTACAGGATGCTTTTCTTAGTCTTCATATAACAATAAGCCTCAAACAATCCGTAAAGAAGCTACCTGAAAATTTTTGCATATTGTTATGTTACCAGCGATGAAGCAGAAGGTAAACAACACATGTAGGTTGGTACGAGATGGCTACCGCAAGCATGCACCTTGTAGTCTTACGTATTTCAGTCGTGTTTTGAATTGTGAAGTTGTGCCTAGCAAGTTTTCTCTCCTTTCTATGTAGTATAGGCTAATATGGAAATTGACGTTGACAGTCATGGCGCTAGTCAAAAAGGCCAAGTTCTTGTCAGTGCATTTGTCACCATCATGTGACGTTAAAAGTAACAATGATTTTATTTTAAAAAAAACAAAGTCAGAAAAAAATATGGTGCAAGTGCTGAATAGCCACTGAATTGCCTCATGTGTTAGTGAAAGAAGTTTGCATATGTTTACGTTAAACGCAAAAGAAATAGCATCACATACCAAATAAAATACGTATTTGACAGAATGGAATAACTTTTCACTTCGTAGGAATTACCATAATTGTTCGTTGATAGTCTAAATTATGATTTTTTTTTTCTCTCTTTTGGCGCGTGGATATATTTGCTACCCAAATCTAGAGACTTTTTTCACCACTGTCCACCGATTGATTCCTGGAGAGGGTTGCCAATACTTTCATTTGGCAAATAAGAGGAAATAGCTTGCCAGAAACTAGCAGAATGAATAAGATACTGTACAAATTTGGTGAGTTAAAACGATCTGCAGTCTGGACTCGACAATCATTTGTGTAATGGATCCTCAGCGATTAGCTCATTAGCTGCTGCCTAATGAGTTGCAAGTTTGACCCCAGAGCACAAAGCAGAAGGCACAATATTTAGTCCTTGTATTCTTGCAGGCTTCTTATTGTCTCGGAGTCTCTAAGGTCGTATTTTATAAACCGTGATACAGTTGCGAAAATAAGTGATAAGGACATACATCTGAAGTACACAATTGCAATAATCTTAGGAAAATGTGTTATAAGAAAACTAACAGTATCAACGTTGATATCGAGGTCTTGAGAGAGAGCCTTTGAGAGTGAAGCGAGGTGGGTATGGAGCAGCGCCGGAATGCAAGGGCGGGGGAAACAGGAGATTCCCAAGAAAACAAACAGACCAGCGGCATTGTCCGGCGCGATTCTCAAGGGCGAAAATGCGGGAGCCACCCCAACCGCCGGGGATCGAACCCTGTTCGCCAAAGCTGGGAGGCGAGTAGTCTAACCACTACACCACCGCGGCCCCTCGTCGCAGACAATTGATAGCCGAAAAGGTGCGTTATAGTCTGGTCACGGTTTCTTCATACTTTTTTGGATCAAACCTTTCAAAAATCACCCCATTCTTGATGTGTTTAGGTATTACCTAAATATGCCATGTATCTCAGGCATTTTATACCTCTGTTAACATTAAAGTTTCTTATTTTTCTTTAAATAGGAGTTTTATCTATATTTTATTTATAAATTATAATATTTCAATTATAATAAATATGTATTAAAAAGTGGGAAAACATGTGTGTTGGTAGCGCCTAGTAAGAAATAGTTCTCATGCAAATTATTATTGCAACTGAGGGTGGACGAATTTGGCGCGTTTTCTCTTTCCTGTGATTTTCTAGACTTAGTTAAGAGTTGGTTACATGAGGAGAAGGAATATCCTAGAAGCAGAATTTTAGCAGATCTTCAGAAAAGTGTGAAGTAACCGTGAATGGACTATATCTCCCTGTACGATGGAGTCCTGCGCATCTGTAGACCACGAAGAATGGCTGGTGTTCTGCGCAGGCTGCTGGTTAACCCGTTCCCCGCAGCTTAGGCTGGAGTCACAGCCATCCGTCAGTCGCCCGCCCGTCCGTCTGTCAGGCAGGCATCCGTCAGTGTGTTAGTCGGTCAGTTGAGAGCGATCCACGACAATCCGTGAGGCCACGGTGCCTGAGCGATTAGCACGCTCGCCTCCCACCAAGGCGAACCGGGTTCAGTCCCCGGTCGCGTCACCGGATTTCCGCAAGTGGGCATCGTGCCGGACGATGCCGTTCGTTGGTGGGTTTTCTCGGGGATCTCCCGTTTCCCCCGTCCCTTCATTCACGCGCCGCTCCATACTCACTTCAATCATCCTCACCGGCTCTCAAGACCTCGCTGTTAAGACCCGGCCAACTCTCTTCACTCACTCACTTAACATCGTAATCTTTCTTTAGTTGAAGGTATATTTTGGTTGGAAATACATCTGCAAGACAGAAACATTTTGTGAAAATAATTTTTTTACGCGATAAGAATTTTTGCTGAATTATTGTTTACATTTTAAATTACTTAATTTACCACCGAAGGTAAATAGACCCATATCTACCGCCTTGCATTTTATTTCAAAGTGCGTAGGCGGTGGCCAATCCGTCCGTCCGTCGAAAGTGAACGTTTGAGAAATATCTGACAGATAGAAAAAAAGGTTTTCCTGCGATTGATTGAAGATTACGTCACCTCCGGACGGACGGGCGTGTGACGGATGAGACGGATGCTTGTGAGTCCAGCCTTACCCGTCAGATACTCCGAAAGAACGCTGTCATTGGTGGGCGTCCTGCTTCGGTGATGGGGGTGGGGGCGGGGATTAAAGCACAAAATATAAAGAGGAGGAAAATCTCGGCGCTGGTTCTCTGTGCCACACACAGACGTCAGGCGAAAGTTAACACTTGGCTTGGACTTTTAAAATTTATACCTATAAATTTGTTAATATTTTTATTCCTTTGCCAGGTACGTTAGTCGTCTCGACGTCTTACAACGCCACGACCCTGCCAGTGACTAAAAGCTGAGTCACCCGCCGAGCGGGTTATGTAAGACCTGGGAAATTTCGCGAGTTCATTTAAGAGAACCCGCTGTCGTGTTCTGTTAGTACTGTACTCTCGGAAACAGTTTCATCTTTTGGCAACAATGCGCACTCTACTGTTGAGTTCCCATTATTTTCCCAGGATTCCTCCAGGATGCGCCTAGATTTTTTAACCGCCCTGTCGTCTCTGGAGTGGTGTCATATTTGCCTTCTTGTGTTTATCAAGACAATATATAAATTTTTACGTACTGTTAAGTTTTGATATTAAAATTCAGAACTTAGTATTGCATACAGAACTGCTTTACAGAATTGCCGAAACCATAGCGGACTGATTTCAGCCACTATTTTCTCGCGTGAGACTGTAAAAGAATAGTCTATTCACAGGTTCTTCACCCTTTTTGAATCAAGCCATTGAGAAATATCCCCATGTATACAGTGTTTAGTTATTTCCAACATATGCCATGTAGTACAAGCGTTTTATAATTGTGTTCATAAAAGTTACTTTTCGTTCTGTTAAATTGAATTGTTATGCATTATAATTCTTCATTTATAAATAATTGTAATAAAACAGTGAGAAAATAGGTATGTTGGTAACGCCTAGTGAGAAACAGTTCTTATACAAAATACAGTTTCACTGAGTGCGCACGAATATGGTGCGTTGTCCTCTGGCGTAATTTTCCAGACTAAGTTAAGCTTAGTTTGTACGAGGAGGAAGAATATCCTGGAAGTGGAACTTTAGCAGGGCTTCAGAAAAGGTTGCAGTAACCGTGAACGGATTACAAACAATGAGTTAGTCTTTATTGTGGTCACCGATGCCACAAAAACGACGTGGGCAAAATAATGTGGACTTTGAAAAATTTGTCAACATATGCCCTGTGCCCTGACAGCCCTAGTTTTCAAATATTTGACCTGAAACATAAGTTAGGCGGAAGAAAAATAAATACATGATAGAATGCAAACTAACCCCCTTAAACCTAGGCACAACGCTCGTTTATTGAGAGAATATTACTCGAACCTGACAACACCAAACCAAGCCTAATTGTATAACAAGTCGGACATTCTGTAATGAAAAATCTGAGTTTTAGATCACCATAATACTTTCAAATCGAATACGCAGTCTTGAAGTTAAATATCGCCACGTGAATGTAACAATACACATACCTGCGACAAATTAGACTCGTTTAATGTTATATTTTAGCTATTTTAACAAACAGTGATTTACCACAAGAATATTAGGTGATTGTACTGTTTAGTCCTTTTCGTGCAAGTCCAAAAAAATTCTGTAAACTTTTTTTCTGATGTTTTTTTTCGGAACGCGTTATGCTGCATGGACTACAAAATAAATGAATGACACGTAGATAAAATAACTACACGTGTACGAGTTGGGCAGTAACTAGTTCGAAGCAATACCTCCCGGATATGGGTGTTGTTTGAAGCATATACTAAAGATGGGGTAGACCGCTTATTCGTCTTCTTCGCGCGTACCCAACGTTGACCTACCCCAAAGGAACACAACTGTCAAAGTCACATGGTCAACACTGATGAACGTGTTTGTTTACATCCTAATTTTCAAATGACAAGCACTATTATGTTAATAAAATACTTTTGCAAATATGAATTTAATAAAACTGCATTGAAAATTGGTCACAGGAAGTATATAAGCATCTCTAATAACTTGTTAACAAATCAGTTTTCTAAACTGAAATCCAAACAATGCCGTTTCTGCTAGACGCATTTACAGGTGAGCAGTTCAATGTTGGGACACGGAGATTGGTTGTGCGCAGCCAGCGAGATCGGCCTGCCTCATCTTTAGTCTATGGAGTGAAGTGGAGGCAGCAACTTATAATGAACGTTCAAATGCGCTCGGTTCGGTTGCGAACAGAACTATGAAGCCCAGCATTCTGAACGAAAAAAACAATGCGAAAGTATCAGTTCCCTACCAATAAGCTACTTGGGCATAAATCATTTAGGTTGGGTTATTATTCTAACTTTAGTTGCGTTGCTGAAGTTAAGACTAAACTGCTACTTGGTTACGAACGCCTTTGTTGCACTTAGCCTATTTCGTTACATACGATGTTCGTTTAAAAAGTTATAAATATTATTTCAATCACAAACTTATTACCACTAACGAAAGTAAACAAAGCTCCATTTAACGAATATACCGGGCGAGTCGCCCGCGCCAATTTCCCGTGCGTGTCCACGCAACCCGCACCCAATACTATCCATATAACAAACATCTCCTCCGCTGTAAAATAATAGTATCTCGTGTAGCCGAGTCCCGTGCCGAGTACTTACTCGTTACAGCGCCTCGTCTGTTATCTGCACATTCGACGCCGTTGTCAGCCTGCCCAATCAGCGGCGCGAAAATAGGAAATAGATACTAAACAGCACGTGCACATTGATTCGCTGCAGTGAGCGGTGGCCGTATTTTTACGTCACGTGAAGAACCGCAATGCCTCGAAGCGAAGCGGATGCGTGTTACTAAGGACGCAATCTTCACGTATCAACGTATTCGTTAGCCATCACAATAATCTGTTTTCGACAAAATAAACCAACGTGCATTCCTTGAAAAGCGACTGCTTCTCAACGCACTGACGTCATGACACCGTCCGTTAACCGACTACTGTACCGACAACGACCACGTGGTGTTCTGCTACGATTGATATTATGTGAGATGGGTAGTAATGCAAGCGGGTCGCACAGATACGGAAAAGTAGGCGCGGGAAGTCACGAAAATAAATCAATTGTATGCATAATATGTAGGGACATGCAAAATTCGCGTTATTATTTGGAACCAGGCTGAACTCCACAGTACTGTATGCACTCGAGCCGCCGTCGTTTCTTCGTTGGCTCCTGCATAGCTGTGAAGCCACGCCCTTTCTCACTGAACTGCATGTGATTGGAGCACACAGTTGTGAAGCGTTCATTTATAGGCGCAGAGTTACCCAGGGCGTGTCAAATAAAGTATGGTCCAATGACAAACATGTTGTAAAGGTACACGTGTTTGAAGTTTAACTTGTCCTCAAATAATAACGCGAATTTTACAGGTCACTAATAATATGTTGTGTTGCCTGTAAGCGAACGAAATTCCAAAAAAAAATAAAATAACAGCCGAGCCATGAACATACAACACTTACTAAAAAAATTTAATTAACTAAATTGGAAATAAATATGTATCTGTGTTGAACTGGCGAACAGAGGCGTGGCAATTAATTGGCTATAACGCTGATAAGAAGGAAGCTTAGTAAACTCGAACTGATAACATTAAATAAGTGATATGAGTATGTAGAGCCCCGAGTATTTCGCAGATTGTGTCGGCAGCAAGCTAGGCTGAAAATCCCTCTCTACACTCGAGGCATTATCGTCTGCTTATTGGTTGCTGTGATCAAGTGATGTCTCTGCACAGGACTGTTCAACACTCACTCACACTAATTGCTCCCTGTTTATTACCGGCTCACAGCTAAACGGGACGTGTCTAAACAACTGTCGTCCAATCACAACAGTAGGAGAAAAGAACAAGTGTTTGGAGTCTACCTCACCACCGAATGAATTCGCGAAATACTCGTGTCTCAGTATAAGTAATATGTACAGACCTGCAAATTTCGCGTTATTATTTGAGGGCAAGTTAAACTTCAAACACGTTTTTCATTGGACCATACTTTATTTGACACGTCCTGGGTAACTCTGCGCCTATAAGTGAACGCTTCACAACTGTGTGCTCCAATCACACGCAGTTCAGTCAGAAAAGGCGTGGCTTCACAGCTGTATGGCAGCCGACGGAGAAACGACGCCGACTCGAGTGTCTACAGAAGTGTTGAGTTTAGCCTGGTTCCAAATAATAACGCGAATTTTTCATTTCGCTAGTGATATTTATTGAGAGATACACGAAGGTGTCCGCGTGGAAATCGAAATGCGATAGCTAGCGTTGGCTTGTTTGATTACGAAGTCATCCGTGCACAGGCCTGGCTATCAAGTGATCACACCGAGCACCGAAGACAGTTGATGAAGCTGAAGAGGATGGCTTGTTATGGTTTTGTTATGGGCGAGGCGGACAGATGCCGTCGGCAACATCTTAATGTCCTGCGGCCTGTGTCCTGGCGATATCCTCCGAAGATAACGCCTCGTTTATTTTCACAGGCGCGCCGGGACCGTTGGCTGTTGCCGTCCTGGGGGGGGGGGGGGGGGAACTCTCCATCCGTTATTCTGGTAAATGGGCGTTCCGTGTTATTTCTGTAAACCGCAGCTACACCACCCCCCAGTTTCCTGAGCGAACCACCATGAAAGCACGTCGATAGCACACGCCGTTTTCGAGGCTGACCTAGCATAGGTAGCGCTAGTGATTTTTCACGAAAAAGATTTGAGTACAGGATAGACTTCAACACTGTCAGCACCCTACAGCAGTTTGCATATTGCCATTGGTTGCTGTCTGCTTTGAGAAGGCGCTTTCATACTTGACTGGTCCACTCAGAATTCGGCAACATCGTCACGGCTCCTACGTGATTCGTGTGCAGACAGTTAACACGCGCCAAATAGTTATTCAGCCAGTCAAGATAGGTAAATGGCCCTACAGTGTTTTAAAACATAACTTGGCTTGAAATCTTTTAGCTAAATTTCGCTACCCCTAGGTATAGGCTATTCACGGTAAAGGGAGCATTTTCAAAGTCCTCTCATTTAGAATAGTAGTCAATAAATATATTTTATTTTAGCCTTAGACGTCAACTTCCGAGCGCGGTGGAATATACACACTGTGTTTATATACAAGCTGTGTTTATTATTTTTTTAAAGAGTGTTTGAAGGATAAAAAATGTTACAAAGGAAAAAAGTAACTAGGCCCTGAAAAGTGCTCACTTCACCGTGAACAGCCTATACTTGTATGCTCCTTGCTAGACAAGATAGACTTCAATTACGTGTCCCAGTGACGGTCGCAACTGGATCACAGTTTGCTAAGCACGCCTTTGATAATAATGCCGAGCGAGTAAAAAATCTGCGAGAAAAACAAGAACTGAATCACTTGCTTCGTGGTCTGGGGTGAAACTCGTTGCTCACTTGTGAGGGGGGTGGGGGATAGAAGGGTTGTAGAAACTTGAAAAATATTCAGGACAGTCGTGTACAGCATAAATGTTGATAAACGAGCGAAATTTTTCAGTACATATTTATAACGATTGTTTGACACAACACTGATCGCAACTGCCATTTAAAAAAGAGCAATCGACTTGGGTACGGAATTAAAAGGCTCGTGTTGAAAGAGAAATGGAATCGACACATATATACAAACATGTCAAATTCATATGACGCTAGACCCAGATGTTATGTGTTAAGAACGAAACCTTGATTCATTTGAGGACAAGATAAACTTGAATATCGTGTACACTTGAGTTTCCGTTTCTAGATAACCACTGTTTGTTAGACAAGTCCAGGACGAATTGCAACCAATGCATAACTTGCAAGGAAACAAGGACCGATTCTTAGCTACCTGCTCTGGGGTCAAAATGAAGCAACAGTCAATGAACAGTTAACCATGTCTCGAGTGCACATAGGATTGTGGACTAGCTTGTTGCTAGATGAATCCGCGGAATTTCCGAGTCTCTAGTAATACTCTTAAATTTTTGCAAAGCTATTTCACTTAACAAAATATTTTAAAACCGAACAGAGTTTTTTTTTTTGTGTAGGCCTATGTATATACAAAGTGATTTTCTGCGAGAAAAAAAACTCCTCTTGAGGTTTCGCTACACCATTAACGTGTCTGCAAAATTTTTCTGCTTTATTTCTGATGAGTATAAAGTAGTTTCCTCATTGACTGGGCCAGGGATAATAACGTTCTTCCAAGTTCAAGGACTGGCGGTCTATCGCGGTAAATATACATTTCAGTTTTTCTTATGTTTTGTCTGTAGCCTGTGAGAAACGGCATTTTACTTATTGAGTAAATTACCTACTTGGAACTTTGGGGGGAACTCGGTTTGGAACTTTGGGGGGAACTCGGTATGCCTATGACTCGTGTCAAGAACGTTTAAGATATTCAAGATTACTGCTATAATTGGTTACAGAAATCAATAGAATTTACAAGTGATTCATTTCCAGTCCGCTAAGCCAGTCAATAATATATCATGCAATCGTAACATTAAGTGGGATCTAAAATGTTTAGTTAAACATGTTGGAACAAGTAATTTTCTCTATAATCCACCGCGTATAGATAGAAACGAAAGTACACTGCTGTTCCCAGTGTGGTTGATCAGTAAATAGGTCAAATACGTGTTTCCATTTCATCTCGGAGCGGAGGCAGAAAATAAAAGGAAATTTTTTTAGCACGAAAATATTTAATTATGTTCATGCCACTTTCTTTAATGAAATATATCCTACCACGCTCAGGATCGTAGGTTTAAAAATCCTGTATAGGTATACAATCAACACACATTACTATACAGATTTGTTTAGTTAGAAACAGCTCTGCAAACAAGAGCGCGTTTCAATTTCTAGTAATATTTCAGTCACTAAAATACAACTGAAGGAACGTGGTCCCTATAATCACCTAAGCAAATGTTTATTTTTGCTCAAAAATTATAAACGAGGCATAGGAATTCACGGACATTCAAATATTTATTTCTAATGAAAATACACTGGAAAACAAAAGGAGGTTGCTACTAATTCTTGAATGGAAGGATTATTACGCGTATTTAGTTCGAAAAAACTGTAAATGAGAGTATGACAAAAAGGTTCTTCAATAAAGTCTAGTGATATAAACACTAATACAGTTCCTGTGCAACGAAAAAAAAAATAGAGTTGGCGTAATATATTTTGGAACACTCTGTAGTGGTGATCGATTTCTAAGTGACTTGTATATGCAGTATAAATACGCATTTACGTTTTCTAACAGTTGGAATGTCAACAACTCAATAACTATTTTTTTCCTAATGGTGACCACTGGCTCGCTGACTGTAGTTACATGTCTCAATATAACTCACATTATGCACCCATGATAAGACATAGTAATTCTACTGCTTTAACACCTGGAGACATGTCTCAATATAACTCACCTTATGCACCCATGATAAGACATAGTAATTCTACTGCTTTAGCACCTGGAGACATGTCTCAATATAACTCACATTATGCACCCATGATAAGACATAGTAATTCTACTGCTTTAACGCCTGGAGACATGTTTCAATATAACTCACCTTATGCACCCATGATAAGACATAGTAATTCTACTGCTTTAACACCTGGAGACATGTCTCAATATAACTCACCTTATGCACCCATGATAAGACATAGTAATTCTACTGCTTTAACACCTGGAGACATGTCTCAATATAACTCACCTTATGCACCCATGATAAGACATAGTAATTCTACTGCTTTAACACCTGGAGGTCGGCACACTTTTACCAGCTTTAAAGTCAAGCTAGTCGTTTAGTCACCTATATTCATACCTCTGCAGGGACACCGTGCTCTATTGGTCCCTGTGTCACTTAACGCCATTCTACTGGACAAAACGACAGCAGTCTTTCCGTATTGGCCGGCTTCCAACCAATGGAAAGCTGACTTTACTGTTTTCCAACTAAATGTTCTTTCGTATATAACAGGATGTATGTACACCCCACCGTGTTGATTCCCGTAACTGGACAAAAATTGGTCGTCCTTTTACGAAGTTCGTTGTTGACGTTGTATTAGTTCCTATTTAAAATCCTTATGAAGTAGGGAATTGATGTAAGTACCTATACCCGGACCAGTTTTGTTTTTTTATGTGGAATGAAATATTGAGACAAGTTTTGCTCGAACTACACTCGAGTACAGTTCTCAAAGTGTTAAGCTATACATATCGAATGGTTAAAGGGGATTGTTAACATTTGGTAATTTACTAAACCTTCGTCTCACACATTCCACTACATTCTGAACTTGAATAAGTGAGAACTGAGCCAAATCAGTGAAAAAAGTGGAAATTGAGCGACTGAAAATCAGTGCTAGATAACTAACTAATACGGTGGCTGAACGTCACTGATTTATTTGTGAATCCCACTCAAATGTCAAGAATTTCAATGCTATAAGTCACTTGTTCCCGGTTAATTGGCTTGATTCACCATTCGGCAGTAGCTTATCTGACTTTCGGTGTAATTCCACTGATTTATCTAACTGATTCAGCAGACTTGGAGTGTAATACAAGAGCTGCTAGGGTGTTGCTGTCTAACACAATTCTTTTTAAATCCCTAATTTAACATAGCATAATGTGAGAAAACAGCTCTCCTTTTTTTTTATTCCTAGTTTCTATAAAACACGACTTGCGGAGGACACGCTGAAACACTCTGTCTGCTGTCTCGTAAGTCGTGTTTTTTATTCGTATACATGATAGTTTTATCGCCTCTCACCCTCCTTAAGCAATATTTTTGAAAACGTTTTATTTCATAACACTTGTCCCCACCACTTCTCGTCCATGGGTGCTAATGATTTCAAGAATTTTCCCCCCGCTTTTGTGGTCATGTTCAGGTGAAAACCCAGGACTACGCCACACAGGAGATAAATACACGGAGACCAAACTGCGTGGTGGTTCCTTTCACGTGAGCGTACCCTTTCTGTGACTGGTTGCGCGAAGCTCTGGGAACGGCTACTGCATGCTGCGCGAAGATCCCTATTGGCTAGGCGGCAGGCTGACGCGCGGGTTGCCAGGCGTTGATTGGCAAACGGCGACCCCAAAATTTTGCTTGCCAGTAATGCAATTTCGCTGGCGTTTGTAGCTGGAAAATGAAGTTCGCTGTTATAAAGGTTGTTCACGGTAAAATGAGCAATTTTGAAACCCCTGTTTGAGATATACTTGTATGCACGTTGTGTATTCATCCGCCTAACGTAAAATTAACATTGACATGGGCCTCATCACTTTATTCATGCGTTGATCAAGTGAAACTTTAAAATTATTGCAGAAGTAAATATTTTACAAATCTGCTCATTTTTCCATACCGATGCATAAAAAAAAAAAAAACGAAAAGCGAAAAAAATAATTATAAGTTATCACAAATTGTTACCTAGCACTTTTTATTCAACGTTAAGATATAGAAGTACTTTCCATCCATCGTTACTAACTTTACTGGGCGAATGCCACTCAGTGCACCCATTAAAATATATGCATGCAGGGGCAGCGACATTTTCCAAGGTCCATTTGTGAAGTGTTCACGTTATCGTGAACAGCCTTTAAACGGGTGTTTCACCTCTGTATTTTCAAGTACTCTGTGACCGCACGAAGTTTTTATATAGTTGCGTGATCGGGCGCTCGCCACCTGCCCGACACCGTCTTGGGTTTGTTCCCAGCTGCCGGCAAGCAAGCGTAGGTTTTAGAATGCCTTGTTCAGTACGGACCAGCTCTGGGTAATGGGCTCAGCACAGAGCAGGTAGGTACACAGAGACGAAATAGCGTAGTGGTTCCGTCGATGTCGGCGTACCCATTCTCCACGATTGGTTGCGCGAGACTCCGAGAACGGGCTTTGTGCCTAATTGACTACTGCATGCCGCGAAAGGTTCTTCATTAACTTGGCGAACGGGCGTTCCAATATATTGCTGTCCAGCAAAGCCGTATTTCTGGCATTGTGCGGAGTTCGTGGAACAAGCTGTCTTTTCACCTCTGTATTCGTACTTACTCTGTGTCCAGGCTGTGTTTCGAGCTGACTTTGGTCTAGCGATGAAAGAAGTACAAACGCAGAAGTTGTGCTCTGTCCCTTAATTAGAACACGAATTTCGCAGGTCCCTCATTCACTAGAGCAGGGGTTCTCAACCTGGGGAGCCCTCCCCCCTCCCCCTGGAGAAGCGTAGGAGAATTTTAGGGGAGGCGTGGCGTGTTAAGGAGGGAAACATTCATAAACTTTGTAAACCTATAAATGTTTGATTGAAATGTTGCAAAAGTCAAACGGTCCCGTCCCTCTCATTAATGTTATGTTTCAACAAAATATTGTTGTATTTGTCCACTAATATGTTTAATAAAATCGTATAAGAGACATTTTAAGTTCGTTTTTTTAACCTAAACAACAAAGTTTTTTTTTTTTTTTTTTTTTATTTCAATATGGGATGGGGAGGCGTGACCTCAAACAATGGTCCTCGGGGGGGGGGGGGGGGGAGCATGCCCTAAAATGTTGAGATCTCCTGCACTAGACTTCGATAAATCTGAAGTTAAACTGAACGCAATGTTGTTCCTAGTAGTGCAGTTATTGCAAGAGAAAATATTTTTACATTGGTCGTATCCTCTCTCAAATGAATTCGTATTTCAGTAAATTGAAAATATAGCAGGCCTATACAGGTTGTATCTAAATTTGACTGACAAATTTCGACTGCATTTTCATCACGAGAAAAGAAGTTGAAAACATATTCTTCACGACCTATGTTCTAAATCGGAGAAATTATTTAAGATGGAACACTGGTTGGCCAGATAGTAGGTAAATGAACAAGAATATGCAAACACTACACCACCTGTCTGTCGCCGTCATCAAATTATTTCCTGTAAATAATCACGGTTGCTATTCTTGTTTCGAACTAACCTCCATGACGCGGTATCATTCGTGGCGTTAAAATGGTGGATTGTTATTTCCCAAGCCACAGTTGGCGAAAATGGTTGCCTTGTATCAATTCCTTAAGCGTCGCCATTTTCGAGTTATCCGTGTTTTTGTTTCAAAGTGATACTTTCTAATAACTGGCAGGTGGGCAACACACAAAACACTCAATAACAAACTGTTGCGGCTATCGAAGGGTGGGGGAGATTCCAGAGAGAGGTACATAACAGTCGAGCTGTAATAAACTGTAGTGTTTAAGGTACAACTTTAAAAAAAAATATGTGTACTACCCCTATAATTCACTTTAGACCATAGGTTGTATATATGTTTCCAAGTTAATTTTTCGTGATTAAATGTAGCCGAAATTTGTTAGGTCGATTTTAGATATGTATGTGCATACATTCTCTATATAGCTGTAATGTCAGGAACTTGATTTGTAAAAATAATAAATTATCAGAATAGGAAACGTATTAGAAACCCTGCTAAATCAACATAAAATAACCGGAAAAAAATATATATATATATCTATTTTCTGCTACTGTCTAAAACTACGTCTACCTAGTTATAATGGTATTTATAAATGAAGTGCATTTCGCCATCAACCCATATACTTAAAGTAGTTAGAGGAAATTAATAATAGGCAAATACAACTAATACACACAGTCTATCCAGCAGAGTTTTAGTCTAACATGCAGAGAGCTGGGGAGTCTTTACTATTAATGCGTCACCATTTTTCAGGTAACCAATCTATGTTCACGCTACTGTAATGAGATAATAGTACCTATGTATTACACACATATTTTTACACAAGGAGAAAATATTTAATGGGAAGAGAACTCTTATTAAACACATATGTGATTGTGATTCAGACTTGGTTATTAATACTTACGTACCTGCATACGGCTACAAAATAAAAATAAAAATAAATTTAAAGTTGCAATACGCGTATCTATAGGATATTACTAACTCTTAAAAGTAGTAATTATCTTACCAACTGTTGACTGTTAAATACAATTTCATAGAATTTTTTTTTTAGCAAAAAAATACATTTCTTAGGTCTGTTTAATTTAAAAAAAAAAGTTTTATGTACAATCCAATTCCATACTTCATTGTATTGGCCAAACTTATTGCCACATTTTTGCTGACTCATTTACTAAGGGGGCACAACAATCTTGTGAAGTATATTTTGGTAGAGGGGAGAGGGGTGGTTCAGGTAAAAGGGAAGGTAAAAAATGTTTAAATAGTTATGCAAGATGTTAGCTATGTACACAAAAAAAATAAGCAGAAGGACTGTTAGCTGGAGAATATCACTGTTACAAGAACAAACGGAGGTTTGTAAGGATGACGCCTTAATTCGGGTGTTCATTTGTCTGTGTGCTTTAGTGTTTGTTGTGTGGGTGTTCGAAAGTACCCGAAAACCACCTGGACAGAACAGCTCAAGATTTTCTTTCAAGGATTGTTTTGTTCATAAGTTTTTCCCTTTGCATGTGCTCCACACGGCATTCTCGCACTGATCGTGCCCACTGGCTGTTACGCTTAAGTGCCGCCAACTTAACGTCGAACCGACCGCGTCGGATGGCTTACGAAATATTCTGCAGCAGTGTCCTCATCCGACCGGAACAAAACGTTGGTCGCCAGCGACTAATGTCGTAACAGATCATTAACCGGACTTTTATTTACAAGTTACGTTCGCTCTGCACCGTGTATATCTGTTTTACGGTCAATCGAACTCTTTTGAAATCGGCAAAACAAATCCGCTGTTCGTATCTGCTAACGTTTTGAGGTAAAAAAAAAATAACTAATGGGGAATCTGTGGTAATGTTAGCCGCGAGATATGAATAGGGATCTCCGTGGATGAGGTTGCCAAGATGTTCTATGATGGCGAGGTGCATGGTTCGAGTCCCGGGCAAGTCATGGATTGCATGCACCAGTTTCATACCACTGATACGCTAGCTTAACATGGTGGATATGCTAGGAGAAGTTTAATGTTTGAATTTGTGATTACATATTTGTTTGTTTTATAAATACCAGAGCAAAGAATTTTTTATCAGTAAAGTTATGTATCTCACAATTTTATAGTTTCTTAAATGAAGCACGAATTCTACAGACTGTTCGCGGTCCTATGAACTCTTTAGAAAGTCCTGCCTAGGAACTACTTTCCTGCCAGTCCTGTGTTCATGCACTATATGTAAATATTAGGCCTAGCACTGCCGTTGATTCTGACTCCTATTCGCGCGTTGATCAAATGAAGCTGTGATACAGTTACGGACGTAAATCTGTTACTGACGTGCCAATCATTACTTTTATGTGCATCAAAACGAGCACAGCCCAATGGAAAATGCAGTGCCCGCAAATTCAACCGCCGTCCTTTCAATTCAACTTAAAAGGCATGAAACATCTTTACTGGGACAATGTGCAGATGATAATAAACGCAATTAGGAGCGGGGACTTTTTTCGAAGGCTGGTTTCAAAAGAGCTCAGTTGATCATGAATCACGCAATACTATTCTACGTATAACAGGCAGAAATAATACAAAAAAAGCCGGTACTTCAAAAGCATTAACTTAGAAAGACGTTTTCGTTTAGGCCTATAAATACGCACGTTTACAGTTAACTATTGAGTACAAAGATTCATTACACAAAATGGCCACCTAGAGGAGGTATTTAAAGCGTGGATTCTGCTCGTTTAGTGAAAAATCCAGGGATGTACAAATTTATACATAAAAAATAATTAAAGCCACTGGTAACGATTCCTTTTTCTTTTTTATTTCCCCAAAATATATTTAACTGCTTTATATCGTAGTTTTAAAAATCTGACAAGTGATTATTATTTTATTTTTATAATATCGATGGACAGTCGTTGAAATATCGACGAGATGAATGGTTTTTTTTCCGTAGGTTCCGAGAGAACTCTGGATGACCCTTATTGTCGATAAAAAAAAAACTACTTTAGCGACTGCAATTTACATTCTTTCATCGCCTTTATCTGATTACTTTTTTTTTTTTGTATTCGGAAGCATCGCCTTTCGGTTATGTGAAAAAAAAGGGGGTGGGGGGAGGATCATGTCCCGTTTGCGCATACGGAATTCTTCTGGGAATCCGGAAGGCGGCAGCGACAGAAGTATCACGCGCATTTTTCGCGTCTTAATCATCAGCCGCCGTTACGTCACGTGAGTGGCGGTTGTAGCAATCTCTTCTACGAGACGCGGCCGACTGCCAGCGTGGGACGTCGTGGCGCAGTTACGGCTGTTCGCGTCTGCTGCCACTTGCCTATAGGTAGAGATGATGAGAAATAGCGGGGAGAAAAAAAAAAAAATTTGGAGCCAAAATATCTTGTACAAAACTCTAAAGCTGGAGTCGAAATACCACGACGGAATCCGACACGACATCCCCGAAGCGACGAAATTTGAGTAGCAGCCAATGAAAATCAACGTCACTGTGACGTCAGTCCGACAAAATTGCGGCCCCGACAGCCCGAAAATATAGTAGGTTCTATTTATACTTTCCGTCGTGTCGGGCTCGTCGAAGCGCGCAAAAAAAAAAAGTAAATAAAACATTATAAAACAAAATTCCGTGCATATTTCCTTACTGTAGTAAATAATAACTTAACTTGCCGCCAAAATAACGTTCCAGTTTGTTTTTAAATGCATTTTTTTTCTCTTGTATAAATTCAAATATTTTCAAAAAAGCAAATATTGGATACTAATAAGATAACTTGCTGTTTAAAAATTTTCTAACAGCTAACACACTTGGGCAGATTTCTTCGTGCTATTGTGAACACTGAACAATATACAATGTGATATTCCGTCTATCTCTGACGTCATGTCTGTGTGTCGTATCGTGTTCGTCGGGTTATTGTGACTCCAACTTGATCAGTTTATTCTTACATTGTTTAATGAACAAGGTTCTGACTCGGCCACGTTGTTTGCACTCCAATAACGAACGTTCTGCCTTATAACATCAGAATCCTCATTGGCCCAGTGAAATGGGGTAGCAGCTTGATACATGCATGACAGCCAATAAGGAAAGAAAACTGTCGGACATGTGTACAGTAAGCTGAATCATAACAAAGTCAACCATCATCTCTACCTATAGGCTGTTCAAGGTAAAGTGAGAACTTTTGAGAGCTCCCTCATTTGGAATAATAGTTAGCTATAGACGTTAACATTTACGCTGTGTTTATTAACTACAATGCAATATTTATTTATAGAGGTGGGTAAAAGATAAATAAGGGCTGAACGGAACAGGTCACAAGGGTCTCAAAAGTGCTCATTCTACCGTAAACAGTCTACAACAAATACGAACTTCGGACTTCGCTTCCCATTCTTAAGGCTGCTAGTCACGGAAAAATGAATTATTTTGTTTTTGCTGTTTAACTTGTAGACATTTCTTAGCCAGAAGTATTATTTCTTCACATAAAAACGTATTAGACTGCATATTTTTTTTTACACAATAATCTGTAAAATTCACATTTTTTGTGTGTTTCGGGATCTACAAATAATAAAAACTAAATCACGTTGATATGAGATATCATGACTTACTACAAGGAATCTTTAAAATCAAGCTCTGAAATGTTTTCGCGATTTTTAAAAATCGCTCAAAATGAGGGAATTATTGCTCATTTTTATCTGTAGCGGTCTATGCATTTCTGTAAAATAATTTTGCCAAGCATACCTTAAAACAAATTAAGACGTCACCAATCCCCCTTGTTAAAATTTTCTGTAAATTATTTCGTTTAATTTATTAGTACGTACAAAAAACACAAAATGGTGGTTTTGACATACCAAGGTGCAAAAACTATACAATCTAAAAATTTTATATGAGGAAATATTTCTTATAAGTAGTGTCTACATGTTTAACGGTGCTTCATATGAGCATAAAATGATGAATTTTTGAATACCAGCAATAGGCTATCCTGCAAGGTACAAAAAAGGACCGGTCTATGCCCACCGAAACGTATTCTTAGTGAAGAGAGCGCCAATTTATTTGCAGTGCTGACAAAGATTTCAAGTCTAGCAGCTAGATTGTACCACTGACTTACAAAAACGATTTCCCTAAATAGAAGGAAAAAAAAATACAGCAATTTATTTTGATTTGATCCTTGTTAGAATCGTTTATTCCGTTGGTAAGCAGACAAGCTATTTGATAATAGAAATTCGAACATATTACATCTGTTTGTCTGTTTCTTTCCACTCACGACGGTTTAGTAATTAATTAAACAATAAAGCACTTCGTATCACCGCCTCATATGTTTTATAAGACAAAATATCGTTTATAAAATTTTAAAAAATTAAATAATTTCGTAGGCTAACCCACTTCACGTCGCAATTAAGCGACATATTACGAATACCTGTGTTTTTGTAGTGTTTTATTTTTTAAAAAATAAACGACCTACTTATATATTTTTGTAATAGCATAGCGTTTCGAACATTGTTCACCATTGCCAGAAAATGTTATTTGAACACAGATTACCTGATAGCTGTCATATTCACATATTTAGTACTGATTGCATCGAAATATTTTCGCGAGTGCTGGTTGTCCAAAAAAATGACGAATTAGTCAATTTTGATACCGTAATATCTTACAAAAATGTTGTTACTATCTGGCTCACGCAAGACTTTCAGCAGTATTTTTAAATTTGCAAAGAGCCAGGTACTATGCTAGTATGTTTTTCGAAACAGGAAAAATAATAATAATAAAAAAACTAGCTGGAATCACGCCGTGCGAACACCATCGCGAATGCAGAAAACCGGTGGTTCAGATGCCGTGTAGAGCACACGAGAGTGGAACGGAGCCAGGCTATTGGCTGTTACCTGGAAGGCACGGAAGGCGGTTGGCTGCACATGATCCTGTGGTCGCCTGTCCCATCACTGACGGACTGTGAAACGACAATCGACACCGGGGATTGGTAGATGCGACCTCTTTTTTTTTCCCCCTTAACGCGACCTCAACAAGGAATTTCCTCCCATCGTCCCTCAGAAAGAGCTGGCGATGTTGCGGTCATTGTGGGATGGTTGGAGGTGATAAATGTGGCAAAATAATTTTTGTTGGTGGTCGAGGATTTTAACTCACGGTACTAGCAGGATATTTGGCAACCCGCAGAGGAGTTCAGCTGGGACGCAGGGTCGTCGCTCGACGTCTGCGGCGGGAGAAGGCTGTTGAAGGTCGTCGACGTCCCAAGGTCCACTTCTCGAGGTCGACTTTGTTTTCTTTCTCTCGGTTTGTTTATAATCCAAGCCGCGCACGAGGGTTGCCAATGCCACTGCACACCAGCACACGCGGGGGGACGAAGCACACCGTCCTCCAGTTGTGTCCCGAGTCGAGAGCGCGCGCGCACCACCGCACACCACACTTCACGTCCGAGTATCCTCACTACTACGGCGGGCCTCACGACTGGTTCCCAGATATCATCGCCGAGGTACAGTTACAGTCCAGATAGCAGGGCGCCGCAACCCACGACCCCAGCCCGCGCAGTCCGTGGTTCGGAACCTCTCCCGGAGCAGCAGTCTTCAACACGCGCCAGAAACTTCTCTTGTAGTCGGTGCCCCGTCGTGGGTGCGTGGTTCGCCGTCGTGGACGGCCGCTGGCACGACGTTCCTGCCACAACGCGACTGAGCCGCGGAGGAGGTCCTTGGATGTGTTCCGCCGAGCCGAAAGAGGGTAGAGGAGGGGAGGGCCAGGGAGGGGGGAGGTTCATCGCCCCTGTTACCCCCACCCCAACCCCCGGGTGGGGAGGGGAAGCCGCTGCCGCGACGCTTTGTGGGACATTAACCTACATTCTGGTAAACACGCGCGCCCCCCCCCCCTTCCTCTACCCGCTCTGACGGAGATACCGCTATGCCTGAGCGCTCCTGGGTGCCCGGGTTCGAGTCCCCGACCTGCGGAGCCCCAGTGAGGTGGAGCTCCACGTCCCGGACGCCCTTCGAGTGTCCACCCATCACCGTAGCTCTCGCGTCACAATGCCCTTGAGAGCAAAATAACCATCATAACGACGAAACAAACTCAAATACAATGCGTAACATCCACTATATGCTATTCACGGTAAAATGAGCACTCTTGAAAGCCCTGTTAAAGATTTACTTAATGCAGGTTGTGTATTCTTCTACCTTATGTAAAATTAACGTTGTCATCGGCCTCATAACTTTACCGATTCGTCGGTTAAGTAAAACGTGAAATTTTTACACTTCGATTCATAAAAAAAACAACAAACATAGAGAGAAATTAATAATTTAAATTATCACAAATGGTTACCTAACACTTTTTATTCGACATTAAGTTATGGAACTATTTTCCTTCCATCATCGCTAATTTACTGAGCAAATGTCACGTACTACGCCTATTAAAATATATGCATTCAGGGGCAGTGACATATTTCTAAGGTTCGTTTCTAAAGTGCTCACTTTATCGTGAACAGACTTTACTCGTCTGAACATCACGTACAAAACTGAAATTTGCCACAAAAAACCGTTAGAAAGATTACAATATCAATCGACAGTTTGTTGTGCTCATTACGTGACCTATGAATATTGTCAGAGGCCTCATTTCCATAAGCTTCACGACTATATATCAAACTTCAAAGATTACAATGAGTTGTAATTGTACTACCATCTACTTTTAAAAGTGTTGTGAACATGGGTTTATTGTGTCCAACGAAGACGATTTCTTACTAGATACGTCAAAACGTGGGAATTATACGCACAACAAAAACATCTCATTACTAAATTACACGTATTTGAAAGTATATACTTATGTCAAATTACGTCCACCTCATATGCAATCCTATCAAGTTACAAAACAAAATCAAATAAAAAGCAAACAGAGAAGTGGAAAAAATTATGAACATTGCGTTACAGAAACCTAATTTTGACAATCTTTAAACTATTGCAGTTTTCCTCGACGGAATAAAATCAGGGGACAGAGCACTTTTACGTGACTCGAATAACGATGAAACTGATGCAAGGGGAAGGAGGGGAGAATTACAACCACCACCTCCACTCAACGCAGATTTTTCGAAAACTAAGCTGTTAGGAAATTCTGAGGACAAGTGGACAAGTAGACATCACTGTCTGATCATCTGGAGTACTTCTAACTTGCCCGCACCGTGTTATAATTTAAACTGTCAGATTAATTCTACTTACGCTGATTTAAATTAAAAGTTCTTAACCACACATGACTCACAAAATTATATATAAGCATTTAAAATGATCCACAACAATGTTTATATTCATACTTTTCTAGTAGCTGTAGTCTTGTGAACCATTAATTTTGGATTTAGCCTCGATAGCGTTTAATTTACACAGGTTACCTTTCGTGTACCGGTAGAAAAGGCGATTTTAATAACAATGTGAAGATTTAAAATATTATGTTTAATTAATAAATGCAATGTTTAAACAGTGAAATGCAGCTTTCAATAGATTATTATTTCATTGCGACGGCGATATCTCCTAAGTTCGAGTAATGAAGGAAACTGACATGAGACGATAATATTTTCTGTAACATTTTTCACTGATGTTCTTTGCATGATTCTTGCAATTGAAGCAAGTAACTGGATTATAAATTGTTACGGCAGTATAACATTGCAGAGCTTTGCTTGTGCGGAAAAAAATTGAGTATAGACGAAAAAGTTCAACTTTTATGAACAGATGTATAAATAATACATTGATAATTTCGGGGGAAGAACAAAGTCAGTTGGTCGGTAAGTAGGTTGTAATTAATTAATTTCGTGGGATAAGTTATTTATTATCTATATGCCCGTTGCCAAGAGAAAGGTATCTTGTCTCAATTTTTGTGTACATGTATGAGTTCATACTATATTATTTGTTATGCGTGAATAACAACAAAGCTATGTAACACTGAGTGCCCATAACATTTTTTCATTCAATTCCCCAATTATTTTATGTGTTATTTATTATCTGGTGTTAAGCAACAATCATGAGAATTTGTAGTAATCTCCATGTGCTGTGGAGGTATGGGGACGAAATGATGGTATGTCGGGGGGGGGGGGGTAGGCCGCACATAAAGCTGGCGTAGCGCCGCTGGGGCGGAGACTTGAACGCACGAGTAGGCGCGAACCGGAGAAACTGCGCTACGCCCCGCCCCAGTGTGCGTCTCGGCCGTTGTCTGTGGCTTGCGATGCGCCCCGCCTGCGTAAAACACTTGCATTTTTATCTAAAGAAAAATTGCGCGTGTTCGCTTGGTGCTAAAACGCACGCCTGAAACGCACGTCCCCGAGAGAAATTTCTGAACGTATCCGCAATCTGCTGCCTTAGGGCCGTGTGCAGAGAATAATCTAGTCGACACTAACACTAGGAGCGCGGGGAAATCGTCACTAGATGGCTCGTTTCGTACGCTTAGTCCCATTTAGTATTATTCATCCTTGTTTGTAAAGCGTCGAAAAGGGCTGTATGCAGAGACGTATCTAGTCACCACTAGTACTAGAGTCGAAGCGAAATCGGAACTAGATTACTCGTCGTATGTATGCTCAGTTACTTTAAGTTGTAGTGGGCCTTACTTCTTAAGTGGAGAAATCTAGTCGCCGAACGACCTCCCTAAATCACCATCTCGTGGGAATTTTCTGCAAAATGGCTATAACGAAACCCGTATTTGACTCAGATTTAAAGTTTCTAACGTTCACGGGGCTGAATATTCACACATTCTGTTTAAGAAAATGCATTTACGGAACTGGAACACTACATATACGATTATATTGTAATTTTTCATCCAGGTTCGTTTCGTAAAAATAACGTGTTATTTTATATATAACAGTAAGAAACGCTTTACTGTCACTAGATAGTGCTAAAGATAATAAATTGTATTTATTAGAACAGGTTTTTAGTTGTTCTTGTATGTAAGTGTAAATTATTTAAATATATAAACTTTAGTTCTAACATATAGGAAAGTTTACAGATTGTCTACACTTAGGAAATAAACTACAGTTTTATAACATCCATTATATTACGCCAGTATAATAACAATTCTACAAAGTATATCTAGAAAATCGTACTTGCATACGGTTTTAAACTTTGTCAATTAGTTCAAACAGCAATAAAATAAGTTATGTTTGGAGCTGGAGCTGTGGCGCTTGTGTGTTAAGCATTGCTAATAATTAATTATAATTAATGCCTTACCCCATATATCCCTTCAAAAGATCTCGTAATAACATTATTTCATAAACTTTCTTTAACAACATCTTAGAAATATCAATTCCGTTTATATGTATTAGATGACTGGCAGTATTTATAATATTCTACATGCGTTTTATGTTGATCCCAGCATATAAATGACATTTTAAAACAATATAAGAATAATATGCGTATTTCCAGCAACGAACCTCTCCATTTTATTTCTTGCGAGAAGAATCAGACGTTATAGTTTCTGCGACTCTCTATTGGCTGAGATCTACTGACATCATTAATTTCGGGAAACATAGTGTATCTTCGTATTTAGTGACCATCCTCCACACTAAACTTCATGAATCCGCACTATTACTAAAACTATACTCGTCTGAGCATACGAAATCTAGTGACGCTTGGAATCTCCACTACAGGAAGTGGTAGTGGTGCTTCATTTCTAGGCGAGTCTGTGCATATGGCCCTTAGTCAAATAACAATCGCTTCTCGCATTGCATGTAGCAAAAATTTTATTACTTCCAGACCAGAATTAATTTCCGAGGTCAAGTGTTGCAATCGTTTAATTGTATGGTGTGCGCTGCAATTGAGTCAAGTGCGCTTCTCGCATCCAGTGAACGTCATGTGTGTTAGTTGATGTCAGAATTAGCCACTCACAAGTGAGAGGAGCTGAAACCTCAGCAAATCAGATCTGTCACAAGGAAGACGCTCAAAACATTGACCACTGATTCCTTGTGTACAGTGCTCATCATAAATATTCTTCGTTCGCAAAACGTCCTCAATAGAGGACATGGCGACTTAACGGGTTAAGGGGATCGCCTGCCTGGAGCTTTTTTTTTTTTTCCAAGTTCGAGGCCGAGAGGCGAAAGTGGTATTCACAATAGAGCGACGCGATGCGGCGCGTCGCGTCCGACGCTAGCCGCCAGCGACGAGTGTTATTTGAGTTTTCAGAATAGAGCGATGTGCTGTCGCCGGCCGCCGGCGATACAGACTGTCATGCTATCTGTTATCCTGCAAGGAAGATTGCAATAAAATGTTAAAAGCGAACGAAGTACAGTGGATTTGTTTGCCATTTAGTTGATAAAAATGTTATTTATTTTTTGTTTAGTAATACAGATATTTCTTTAGTAAAAATACATTAAAATTTGAAATTATGTTTTAGAACATGAATGACTTTTCAGGCATCGGGAAAAAATTATCATTTTATTTTCCTAATATAAGAAATAATTATATAAATTTGGACTCCAGCTAATATATCTGCAGACCATTTATTATGTACATTTTCATGTGTTCTTTAGATCAACTTTTTGCCAGTTTATGAATACACAAATGTTATTCTTCTTATTCTTCGTCGCCTGCGACGAGAGCGTCAATTACAACGTCGTTCGCTTGGACATCGTTCTCGACGCTCGTCGCTAGAGTCACGGCTCTGATTGGCTGATGCTCGACACGACGCTCTATTGTGAACACCACTTGACGCGCTTCAAACACGCCTTCGCCATGAAGTGCATTGCCTTGAACTGGTGCGTAGTGTTCTCGCCGCGCTGCGTCTACCTACGGGACTTCAAGCATGGACCTTCAAATAATATTTAATTTATTGCAAATTCTGCGAAAGACTGTTCACGATAAAGTGAGCACTTTTGAAATCAACCTTGGGAAAACGTCACTGCTCCTACCTGCATATATTTTATGGGCGCAACGAGTGGCATTCGCCCAGTGAAGTTGGTAACGATGGTTGGAAAGTAGTTCCATATGTAAACGTCGAATAAAAAGTGTTAGGTAACCATTTATGATAATTTAAATTATATCTTTCTCTTTCTGTTTTTTTTTTAACACCCCAGCGTGTAAAAATTGGCAGATATATACCATTTTTACTTTTATAATAATTTCACAGTTTCACTTGACCAAAGCATGAATAAAGTGACGAGGCCCATGGCAATGATAATTTTACATAAAGTGGAAGAATACACAACGTGCATACAAGTAGATCGTAACCAGGGCTTTCAAAAGTGCTCCTTTTAGCGTGAACAGCCTTCAGCAAGGTTTGATGCAGGACCCTTGACTGTTTTTGTGTGTATCTCACCCTCATATTTTCAGATACAGCACTTTGAAAAATACTTTTTAGCTACGCAGAATCGTGTCTAAAGGATGCTTCTAATGTGCATGGCGACATCTTGAATGCACTCAACAAGCCTCTTTCGGAGTTTGTGCAATTTTCGTCGATCGACACATTGGACGCGCGTTTGATAGTTTCGTGAAAACTGTGTATTTAAATTTCTCTGCAACGCAGATCAAACGTCAGGTTGAGTTGACAGCGCTGGGGTTGTTGGCAGGTGGTAGGCGAAGATTGTTAGACTTTATCCTGTGATGGCTGCCTTACACAACTATCATCGCGTAACTACTCACGGCAGCCAATCAGAAAGTGTTTTGATGACACCATGGTAATGCATACGTAAATGACAAAAGAGTATTTACATAACTTAACTTCTGCCAGTTTATTCGAATAAATACAGTAGTATGGCCTTTGTATAAACGCCTCCGAAACTACTGAAAACGATTAATCAGAAACCATACTCAGAATATATTTGTAAAGCCGGACTGCTGGAATACAAAATGCAACCAACGTCAAGGAATTTACTGGCCCAGGATGCCATTTTTCGTATTTGTTCACCTGGAAACATCCCTAACCATTGTAAAGTGAATTTTACGAACTCACCCCTTAAACGCCGTCATTGACAAATTGGTTAATAAAGACTGTTCATTTTAAACTGAGCAATTTTGAATGCCCTGCTTAACATCTACTTATATGCACGTTGAGTATATTCCCACCTTATGAAAAATTAACACTGCAATGGGCCTTACCACATCAAGTGAAGCTATGAAATTATTAGAAAGGGAAATATTCTACATTCCCCTAATTGTTACACTTAGACGTAGTATATAAACAGAAAGAGAAAGAAATAATTTAATTTATCACTAATCGTTACCCAACATTTTTAATTCTACGTTTAGACATGGCACTACTTTCTCTCCATCGTACCAACTTTACAGGGCGCATGTCACTCAGTTCGCCTTTAAAATATGTGTAGGTAGGTGCAGTGACTTTTTTCTAAGGTTGGTTTCAAAAGTGCTCACTTATCGTGAACAGCCTCTATCTCTTTTAATTTAAAGGTTATTGAAGAAGCAGCATTTTAGATGCGCTTGCCTCCCAATAGTCAGCGTGGTCGAGTTGCTCCTTTGGCACCGTTGTATGCCACAAATCTTTCAATCGTCATTTACTTCAGCCAAGAGCATGATCAGTCCCGATTATAATAGCCAGACATATTAGGTAGGCGACCGATTAGTGGCTAAAAATAATTGCATCTACGCTTCCACTAGTCAGGTGTTTCAAAGAAAAGCTGAACCGATACAGGCAACGTTTAGACGAAAATTGCAGGAGTTCTAAATGCATTCTTTAAATTGTGTTTTCTTAACGTGTTTTTGAGTGGTGGGTGTATGTTTGAGCAAACTTATCTGTTTGAGCGTGGATCACAAATATTCATTGTCAACTGTGCAGGTATCTCTGTGGACCATTCGAAATAGCATCTTACTTGCACTGCTGCCAATAACGAAATAAAAGATGTAGACACGTGCCGAGTTCGTTGGAATTCAACTGTCATCCCGACTGTTACATGAACACAAATCACTGTCCCTAAGCACTACCCTGAGGTCTCGTTAATCCACTGTGCTGCGTAAAGGAGAAAAATAGGAACATGTTTGAAACTTGAGTTTTTGGTTAGAGCTACCATGTTTGGTGCCCGAAATATTGGCTGCATTGTGGCACAAAGACCCAGAAATTAGACGAACTCATTTGGTGGTAGGCTAGAATTTGAGAACCACTACTTTGCTTTGCTATTTTTACTGGACCGTATTTCACAAGAAATCCCTTCGAAGGACATGGCGCCTAATGAAAACAACGGGAGATACAGAGACCGAATAATTAGTTATTCATCGCCGAGAAAATTGACTGCGTTCTGTGTGTGTTTGAAAGTTTATTACCACCATTGTCGGGTATTGCGTACTAAACTACGGGTCTATTCGACTGTGCTGTGGGGAATTATGCATCTATTATACTGATCATCTCCGAAGCATCAGCAAACAATTAAGCAATGTAAAAAATATGTTTTCATAACTAAAGTAGACAGACGCCAGAGTGTTCAGGAGATTATGTTGTCACGAAAGATTTCTGTGCTATAAGAATTCGGTATTATTCAATTGGTAGAGGAAGGGGGGGGGGAGGTTTTACTTACTACGGTGTTGGTCAGAGAGATTGAATCGAAATTAGAATATCACTAAGCGAGTCAAGTAGTTAGTGCCGCTATACAATGGTATAGATATGAAGTAGAATATATTCCGGGAAGCGTGGGGAACTGGGTGGATGGTGGGTTAACCGCATCACACCGCTACTTTAAACTACCTGGATGTAGATGTGTGGAAATAAAACGGAAGAGGTGAAAAACTACGTGGTCCCAATAGCAAGCCAATTCCAAAGGAATGAAAGGGGATAGATATTAACAGGAAAAGGAAAGGAGCACTTTTATACCTACCATACCCCCCCCCCCCCCGCAATTTCTCAGAAAGGGCACAAGTGCGGTGTTGTCTATTATCGCGTACTATATCTTGTGTGTGTGCGAGTAAGTATACATTACGCAGTGCTTATGTATACAGTATCTCGCAAGTAGTCCGGCAGCATTCCCAGGAGGAGCAGTGAATACCAAGATAGCGAGGCGGTTAAGTTCATGTGTGATGAGTGTTCATCATTATCCTCCTCTCTCGAGCGCTTATCAATCAAATCTCGCAACATGCGGCGTGATAAGAAAGCGCGTCAGGCCTTTTATTGACGATGTAAAAAAAAGGAGCTGATCATCAGTTTCATAGGTGGGACCGGAAATTTTCGCGAATTAAAGCTTGCCAAACAGTACGCCATAAGTCCGTCCGACTTTGTACGTCCATCGTCAGTTCCGTAGGTGGGTATGGAGTAGTTCCGGAATACAAAATGAGGGTGGGCGCTAGGGATATCCCCGAGAAAACCCGCTGACCAGTGGTATCGTCCGGCACGATTCTTATATGCGAAAATCTGGTGGTTTCTCGCCGGAAATCGAGCCCGGCTCGCCTAGGTGAGATGCGAGTAGTATAACCACTACACCACCGCGGCCCAAATTGTTACCTAGCACCCTTTATTCGACGTTAAGTATTGAAACTAGTTTCCATCTACCACTGCCAACTTTACTAGGCGCATGTCACTCGGTGCGCCCTTTAAAACATATGCAAGCAAGGACAGCGATTTTTTTTCCCAGGTCGATTTCATAGGTGCTCACTTTATCGTGATCAGCCTTTACCAGACTGACATAAATAGATAAGTAATAAGCGGTTAAGCGGTAGGTGAGTTAGCGTGTGGCGGCAGGCGCGTCCTCCTTAACTGCAGAGGCATCGGTATAGTCGTGGTGAAGTTCGTAGATGGAGTGAGGGATGGGGAGGGACCAGTGTGGGCGGTTCACCGGTGCTGGCGGCGAGGTACCGTTACGGGCCTCCGGAGAGGGGCCTCGCGCAGGCCTTGACCCGTATCCGTGCACACACCACACGTGTGTTTGTGTGTGTGTGCATGTCTGTCTGTCTGTCTGTCTCTCTCTCTCTCTCGCTGGACACCCTGGACTCCCTCCTGGCCCGGCCTAACTTCTCATCTCGGCTACACTCCCGGAACCCCTCCCAAGTCTTCCTGGAAGCACACCTAGCGTCTCCTGACCATGTTTTCTCCCCCGCCAAGTTGCGCAACTCGATGACCACGCAGCCGCGCCTCACGCCACTGACCTACTGTCGGCTGAGCTGCCCGCCGCCAGCATCGTTACCTACCTCTAATATATGATAATCCCTAGGCTGTAGCAGAATTCGTCCCTAGATTGGCTCAAAATATCCCCAAATATTAAATAATGTGCTAAAGCAATAAAATTGTGTTATACAAATACATGTACTTTTTGGGTCTTAACTCTTTGAGGACATTCCACATAGAAAACAAGCCTTGTAAGGGTATACTTACATCAGTTCCTTATTTCATAAGAATTTCAAATAGGATCTAATACAACATCAACAACGAACTTCGTAGATGAACGACAAATTTTTGTATCGTTACGGAAATAAACACGATGGGATGCACATCCTGTCGCATACGCAAGAACATTTGGTTGGAAAACGGTAAACTCGGCACTCCATTGGTTGGCAGCCGACCAATACGGAAATACTGGTGTCGTTTTGACCAGTAGAATGACGTTAAGTGGCATAGGGACCAATATAACACTATGTCCTTGCAGTGGTATTGATATAGGTTAATAACGTCTAGCTTGACTTCAAAGCTGGTAAAAGTGTACCGACCTCAAAGTGTTAAATATACAACTACAATTATTACAAGTACGCGCAGATAGCACATACACACAATGAATTTCTTTCAACTTCATGTTTTTACAGCATTGTTACTCTCAGTTGTATTTACTATTGTGTTGTTTGAACATGTACATACTCTTGTTAAATATATGCATGTGTTTCTTTTCAACATTGAATTTGTAGCATGCATCAATATCTCGCTTAGCATGCAGAAGTCCTTTAATGGTATCACCTGAAATCTTGTTTCTCTTATCACTATCAACGGTTGTGATAGCCGAAAATACTGTCTTCACGGCAACAGTGGAAATTTGCAGATAAAGTAGTTTTGAGACAAGCAAACAAAATTTCGGAAACAAAACTGTGTTATCACCTGTTTCATTTGACTTACAGATGCCCAAAATTTGCGAGGATAGTCATTACTTCTCATTCCTATATTTATAACGTTCTACACAATCTTACAGGTAGCATAATATCACTAATTAATTTTTTGTCTGAAATATTTTCTGAAAACAACAAATCCCTAAATTATGAGCAAAAATCCCTACAACCCTAGATTATATTCCAAATCCCTACAACTAGGGATAAATCCCTAGGGTTGGCAACACTGGCCGCCAGTCTATATAGGCCGCCACCAACTGTAGTACATTGCCACAGATAGACGTAAACATATACACAGCAGCCAGCCGCCGTCTCAGTGATTTGACCCAAGTCTACCGGGCTGCATTTTCTTTTGTAACTCGCCTTACGAGTTAAGGGAACTCGGTACCTGGCCTCGTGACAGCGCT
The DNA here is from genome assembly GCA_029891345.1 of Dryococelus australis. Classification (NCBI taxonomy): domain Eukaryota; kingdom Metazoa; phylum Arthropoda; class Insecta; order Phasmatodea; family Phasmatidae; genus Dryococelus; species Dryococelus australis. Next base: position 33,483,404 of record CM056994.1, on the reverse strand, counting down.
GTCTCCGGGGGCATATGAGAGATGGGCGGCTAGTACATTCCCGGTTACTGAAGGCTATTCACGATAAAGTGAGCACTTTTGAAATTAAACCTTAGGAAAAAGTCACTGCCCCCGAATTACATTGGTATATTTTAACGGGTGTACTGAGTGACAAACACCCAGTAAAGTTGGCAACGATGGACTGGACAGTTGTTCCATATCTTAAAGTCATATATAGGCTGTTCACGGTAAAATGAGCACTTTAGAGGCCATGGTTACTTTTTCCTTTCAGCCATATTTTATCCATTAACAACATTTCTAAATAAATATTGCCTTTTAAGTAATAGACAGTGAGTGTATATTCCACTGAACTCTGAAGTTTAAGTCCAAGGCTAAAATATAACACATTTTTTGACCATTATTACAAATGAGAGGGCTTTCAAAAGTGCTCACTTTATCGCGAATAGACTATAAAAAGTGTTAGGTAACCATTTGTGATAACTTAAATTATTTCTTTCACTTTCTATTTTTTTTATGCATCGGAGTGTAAAAACGAGTTCAGATTTTTTTAATATATTTTTCTTTTCTAATAATTTCATGGTTTCACTTAACCGACGCATGAATAAAGTGATGATGCCCATGAGAATGTTAATTTTACAATAAGGCGGAAGAATACACAACTTGCATACAAGTAGATCTTAAGAAGGGCATTCAAAAGTGCTCATTTTACTGCGAACAGACTATACGAACTGTTCTGAAAGCCCTGCTAATGTTCTACTTCCGGGATATTCCTCCCGCTTCATGCAAACGAAGCTTAGTCTTTTCCGACCCAGTGTGCACAATCGCGTACATCACGCACGCGAACGTAATTCTTTACCTGTGCTATGCACTGCGATGCTCAGCTGTAGGTCGGCATACAGCCACGAGTATCTCGCGGATTCATTCGGAGGCGAGCTAGACTCCAAACACTTGATTTTTTTTTTTCTCCTACTGTTGTGATTGGACGACATTCGTACGTGAGTACATGTTTTCAGTTCTTATATTCGTGTTCAACAACAGTCACTTATTTCAGAAAAATGAGTCCTTTCATAAGCATGACACCATAATAAAAATTAAAAAAACACTTACACATGGCTTCAGTTAAGAAAGGGCTGTACTATCTCGGTAGTTAACTTTTCAATAAGTTTCAAACACTTAAAAGAATTGCTTCTAAACAAAATCATCTTAAAACAGCAGAAGAATTTTTCATGCATGTCATTTTATACATAGGAATATCTAAACTACAAATATTAAGAAATTTACTGTATAACATTTCATTGCACACATTTCCTGTCCCGGTTTTTCTCGTTCGCTGTTTCTTCTGTTTCAGCGAAACGATGACGTCCCACGGCATATTGGAAGAAGATTAGTCACATTACAAACAAAGATATGATGTGTGTACGTGTGTGTGTTTACTATGTCCAGTGTATAAACTTTGTATACTGTAATTTGACTTGTCCAATAACTTCGTACAAGTATGTATTGAAAAAAGATCTTATGGATGCAATAAAACAAATAAACAAACGCCCCGTTTAACTGCGAGCCAGTAACCAGCAGGGAGCAGTAGTGTGAGTGAGTGTTTAACAGTCCTGTACAGAGGCCTCACTTGATTACAGCAACCAATAAGCAGACGACAATGTCTCGAGTGTAGATAGGGCTGTCCAGCCTAGCTTGCCGCCAACTCAATCCGCGAAATACTCGAGGAACTAGCTACAGGCTGTTCACGGTAAAGTGGGCACTTTTGAGGCCCTAGTTGCTTGAAATAAAAATTGCCACGTAAGTTATAAACACAGCGTGCATATTCCATCGCACTTGGAAGATAACGTCTAAGGCTAAAATAAAATATATTTAATGACTATTATTCTAAGTGAGGGGGGGGGGCCTTCAAAAGTGCTCACTTTACCTTGAATAGCCCATACGAATGATCACACCTGTGGGTATATGATTCGCAAACCGTCTTATTGATACAGGCCATTAACTGGTTCGCATAACTGAAGCCGAACATATATAGCCTGCAGCTCATTGGCTGTGACAAAGAAACAAATGTTGTGTAAATTTTATTATTGCACGTATCATAATTTGTTTTTGTTTGCCGCTCTTGAAACCGTAAATTACAGTGGGCCAGGAAGGGTTATCCGAGTCTAGAAAATTACACCATAAGGACAACGCTCCGCATTAGTGCGCACTAATTGTAATAATATTTTGCATAAGAATTAGTCCTTGCCAGGTCTTACCAACACACCCATTTACTCACTGTTTTTATTCATAATAACTATGACTGAAATATTCTTATTAATAAATAATATAAGTTTAGTTCAATTTAACAAAAAATAACATATGCTTCTGATACGTTATAAATTTTGGAAACAACCAAGCATGTAATGTATGCCTGGGTTTAATTTAAGGCCGGACGTCACCTTGCATGGGTGATAGGGAATTAAATGCTAAATTCGGACAAGGATCTCTCAGACGTTTATCGTGGTAGTCTTTTCAACTAAAGATTTTTTGTTAGAGATTGAACGCATATATATTTGTAAACCTTCTGAAGCGTAATTTTTAAATTCTAAATGCTCATTTTATTATTGATAAAAATGTGACATTTTATAAATAATTAAAAAGTGAATTTAAAATTTAGAAATTACTATTCGAGCGGTTTAGACATCTGTATGCATTCAATCCCTAACAAAAATATTTAGTTGAAAGTACTGCCACAAAAAACGACTGAGAGATCCTTGTCCGAATTTAGCATTTAATTCCCTATCGCCCATGCATGGTGAAGTCTGGCCTTAAAAAGTTTGGAGAAACCCCGAACGGACCATATCTACGTGTAGGTATAGGCAATTCACAGTAAAGTGAGCACTTTTGAAAAAAAACCCGTTTGGATTAATAGTCTATAAATATATTTTGTCTTGGCCCTAGACGTTAACATCCGAGTGCTGTGGAATCTACACACTGTGTTGATTAACTACATGACCATATTTGTCTTAAAAGGTACAGGATAAAATATAGTTGAGATAAAAAAATAACTAGGGCCTCAAAAGTGCTCACTTTACCGTGAATAGTCTATACTATAACTAGTGGATCTGCCGCGTGCGTTTCAAACTGCAAACGCAGGGATACTGGAGATGGTCTCGCTTCACGTGTCAGCAAATAAAATAATAACAGACATATTGAATAAAAACGTTAACGTAATATTACTATTTGCTATATATAACTACGCAGTGCTTACGAATGCAGAGATAAGCCAGTTATGTGAACTGCGAAGTCCAGTCACACATGCCAACGAAATATCCTTAAAGGCTGTACACAGTAAAGTGAGCACTTTTGAAATCAACCTTAGAAAAAAGTCACTGCCCTACCTGCATATATTTTAACTGGCGCACTGAGTCACATGCGCCCAGTTAAGTTGGTAACGATGGGAGGAAAGTAGTTTTATGTCTAAACGTTGAATAAAAAGTGTTAGCTAACCATTTGTGATAACTTAAATTATTTTGTCAGCTTTATGTTTCTTTTTAATGTATCGAAGTGTAAAAATGAGCAAATTTGTAAAATATTTACTTTTGTAATAATATCACAGTTTGACTTTACTGGCGCATGAATAAAGTGATGAGGCTCACGGCAATGTTAATTTTACATAAGGTGGAAGAATACATAACGGGCATACAAGTAGACCTTTAGCAGGGCTTTCAAAAGTGCTCATTTCACCGTGAACAGCCTATACTGGCGTGCAATGTGTAGTAACGTCGTTCATCAATCTGTTCCTGGAGACTATAGACTGTTCACGCTAAAGTGGGCAACTTATTAAGTCCCTACTAAATTTTTCCTTTTAGTCAATTTGTATCATTCTGCCACTTCTTAACATAAACATTGCTATGTAACTAACACTACATTACATACATTTCGTCGCTCTCAAAATTTAAAGTGTGATGCTGCATAAAATATACTTGTTAGTGGTTAATGGCTGTTGGGAGAGCCTTAAAATGTACTCACTTGAACGTGAATAGCATATAACTAGCGATACGACAGACCGACTAATAGGGAATATTCCATAACGTGCAATAGCTAGGGGCACCTGTTTTTCGCGAAAAGATTTCAGGACCAGTTGTGTTCCAAAACACTTTGTTTCAGAACAACGTTCGTGATTGGATCATTTGAATTGTTACGCATCTTATCCGCCTGCCCTCGAATCAAGGACGGCCAGTATCGGACAGACTTTATTCTGATTGGCTCACTCGTTTAACAGACTGTCGTCACACGAAGGCAAGCGGCCAGTAGCCAAAGAAAGGCTGCAAGTGTGCACTTAGGATATTGAAGTTTAGCCTTCGCGTGAATCTTTTCGTCAAAAAACAGGTGGCCCTAGAAATAGTCAATCAAACTCAATGTCCGTTTCCATAGTGTAGTGGAGGATATTTCCACAGAAGGACCAACGGTATACATGTAAATTCCACACGTTATGGGAGCCAAATAACTTATGTAATATGTGGAATATATTTGTGTGTAGCTTAAATTACTTATGCCACTAAGTTAGGTGCGCCAAAACACTATGTAGTGATTATAGTAGTGTGAGATTGGATTTAGGAAACTTAATTAGTGTACTTTGTGTAAGAAGGAGACACTAGTATATTTGCGTACGAACACCATTCATTTACCTCAATCAGGTCTTCTCGTACAAACTGGAACTCTGGAATATTCATAACAGAAATACTCATGCACAAGACACTGAACCAATACTGTTAAATGAAAAACACGTATGGGACAAAACATTATAATAATATTGAAACTGAATCATGAAATAATCATTTAGCATTTAGTTGAAATTTCTGCAAACAGACTTTAACAAAATGAAAAGTTGTGTAACTTTTGAGGTAATTTCAGATGTGATAAAAATGTATTAATGTGTCTGCAAGTAGGATAACTGTAGACTAAAAGAAATTAAAATCATTAAATCCCAGAAGTAGTTTTCTACCAGTGTGTTCTCTCCTGCGATGAGTTTACTGAGCTCCATTATGACTTTTTGCAAATATTAATAATTACTTAAATTTGAAACTTCCTTTGCATCAAATCAATGAAACTTAAAAGAATGTTTCTTATATTGAGAATGTTCACTACTATTTAAATTGGCCTATTCAATTCAGATATGCGTCGGTAGAGCTTGATCTCTGGTTTCTACCGTCAATAAAATAGTTATCATGAGAGAAATGTTCTGAAAATATACAATCCTAGAAGTAGAATAGGTAAAGTCTTTAGAGGTCACGTTAATTAATAAATATATATGCCTTTCACTTCAAAATGACGTAGGCGTCACCTGGGGATAGGCCAGACTCTTAAGCATTAACATGGCGTCGCTGCAGACGATCGGCTTATCTTCGTAGGCCGGATCCACTAATAAATTAGATAAATATTAAAGAGACTCAGCCCTCTTCTGGACTTGGCTGGCTCTACAAAGCTTCTTCGTGACCTCTGTGGTTCAAAATCTATACTATCATTACGACGATGCTGAGAATTTTACCAGTGAAAATTCCAGCGAAAATAACGCTTCTAGACCCCTTTAAAGGTCCCTCCCCAGAAGCTATAACTTCCGGAAACTATCTCAAAACCTCACCTCAGAATATAGAAACTACTTACTTCCGGTAAAATAACCAGAAATAAGAATCCAAAATTAATCCTATCTCAAAACCATACAAGAACTAAATAAATGACGTTTTTAAATTACAGAAAATCATTATATAAACATATAAATAAATAAATAAATAAATTGAAATTAACATATTTAGGTTATCACCTCTTATCTCATAGTATATATCAGATAATCATAGAACACTGAAATATAAATATAAATAAAAGCAAAATTTGTAATTGTGGTTTACAATAAAAATATTTCCTATTTTTATTGAAATAGTTATACTCTTAGGAAGAGATTAAAATAAATATTGTTTCTCAAAATTATATGTAAATAGACGTGTGCTAGTATTCAAAACATATGTAGTTGATTAACATAACTGTAAACAAACATAATTTGATGCTCTACTTCATAATAGGTACACGCGTCCAGTGAGCGGTCGAGTTCTGTCACAACAAAGGAACCTCCTCTCCATTGCGCTACTGTATACTTACTTGTTCTCTGATAAAACAATGCAAATTATTATTGGTGGGACAGGAAATTTCCGTGAGATCACTGACCTGTAGGCTAGTATCCACTATTCTATATGTACTCAAGTGTCAGCTCTGTGCTCATTGGTTGTTGCCCAAGTGAACAGCCAATTCTACTCCAGTACACGTAACACGGGATTCGGTGTTTATTTTTCCTTGCAGGTTTGTAACCGATTCAGAGTCGTCGATAGCGTGTCTTATAAAACACTATCCAATAGAAAATGCTATTTAAACGTACGCGTGCTGGATCCTACCTTGTCTTAAAATTTGTTCGCGAAATGGGGCCGCGGTGACGTTGCGGCTAGAGCGCTCGCCTCCCAGCAAGGCGAACCGGGTTCGATTCTCGGCGGGGTCGCTAAAATATTTTTTTCACGCGGGAATCGTATCGGGCGATGAAGCTGGTCGGCGGGTTTTCTCGGGGATCTCCCGTTTCCCTCCGCCCTTGTGTTCCGACGCTACCCCATAGTCCCCTCGCTTCACCGACGTCGGCTTTCAAGACCCCGATATTAAGAGCCACTTTTTCCCGCGTTTGATGACGAGAAGCGCGGGAGGGATAAGGGCGACATTGTCATGCGAATCAAGTGCGCCGTAGCCTCTAAGCGCAAGGCTCTGAACTGGCGTGCAGTGTAATAATTGCACTGCGTGTACCTGTGGGACTTTCAGGGGTGGCTCTATTATTTTATTTGTGGAAAGTATGTAGAAAGGTTCAATGCACGGCCCTTGAGTAGTTTTGTGTATATTTGAAGCGTATATTTTGGAAAAAAAAAAAAAAAAAAAAAAAAAAAAAACATTTTAAGCCTTATCGGGTGCTCTGAAATGGTGTTTCTAACGTGCGTGATATTTTAAAAGTGTACTCAACAATCTTCGTCTGCTGTACGTGTTTCTTTCGTACAACAATTAATTGGACGAACTTTTGATAGTATCGTGGGAAAACGTGTATTTTATTCGCAATTAGACCAAACGCAGTTAGGACAAACGCAGTTAGGTGAAATGCAAGTTTAAGATTTTAGGACAAACGCAGTTAGGCTAATCGAAGTTAGGTGAAACGAAATTAGGCCAAACGCCGTTAGTACAAACGCAGTTTCTGTCAAGATTACTGAAAAATTGAGATTTTATGGTAAACGATGTTAGGTTAAACGCAGTTAGGGCAACCGCAGTTAGGCTAAACGAAGTTAGGCCAAATGAAATTAGGTTAAACTAAGTTAGGCTAAACACATTTAGTATAAATGCAGTAGGGTAAACGGCATTAGGCTATTCGCTTTTAGGGTAAACGAAGTGTACTCTTTTATACATCCCGCATAGCAGTTCAAGCGCCGCTCCGCTCCACTATTCGCGAGATTTTCCGGTCCCGTTTATTTGTTCCGCATGTGAAGTAGCCTACTCGCAGCCTCTGTTTGCAGAGGCAGGCAGGGGTTGAATCTGCGACCCCCTGAAGAAGCCCGGCTAGCGGAGCTCCAGCCGGCTTGTGTCACCTTGCCGAGTTACGCGGCGAAAGTGTCGTAATTACGGGGATACACACGCAGCCGCGAGCCGAGCGGGGAAAGTGCCCCGGCGCAAGTAGCACGAGGGGAGGTGGAAAAAACATCCTTCACCAGAAGAGGGAGAGGGGAATCCCTTCCCCTCCCTCCGCGACCCTAGAGGCCCATTTCCCACGAGCTGAGCTTCAGGGAAAAACACGACCCGGTCACAGAACAATACAGCGCACGGAAGCGAAATTGCTACGGGGATGCTGGACCTGAACTGGCGTCCGCGCGAGCAAAGATGTTGGCCTCACTTGCGGATTTTTTTGACGTGAATACGTCTTTAAATTTGCGACCGTAGTGGAAGGCAATCCAGAATATCCAATGATAACAAAATCGGGGGATACAGTTTGGCATTGCAGCTCCGAATCTATCGTCTACATTCAAAATTCGATTACACCACTCGATTGCCAAAGTATCAAAGAATATGTTACGTTGAGTGAGTACTGCGAAGTATCGTTATTGTGAAGGGGGGAGGGGAGGGGAGTGCCGCAATTTTGAGTTAGTTTCGCCGCGTCTCATAACTTCCGCGTAGTATAACTTTTGACTAGGACAAGCTACGACGCTCATTTGAATTTCAATCGACAGCTCTCGTCAAGATCAATCGATTGCGTTTATAAAAAAACATTAGTGTGGTGTGGCGTGGTTATTGTGAAATTGTATACGTTTAATGTAGAAAATTAAGAAAACTTAACACAATGTCGGCCTATACTCGTTAAAAAACCAAGTCGGAATACAGAAATCGTACATGGCTGGAAAGAGATTCTCAAAAGCAATCCAGTGATACCCATAAAACCTCACATGATCGAGTGAAGCGGTGCCGGGAAGAACGTAAAATAAACATCAAGGCGTCCGAGCGCGTCAACGTAGACGTATTGACGCAAAACAAACGGCCGTGTCCCCAACACAGCCAAACCCAATTTTTTTTTTTGTGGGCGTACCCATCTTCTGACTGGCTTCGCGAGGCTCTGCGAAAGGCCCTCATGTCTTGGTCGGCCATAGTACATTCGCGGCTATTTCACATTTTTCTGAGGCCCTACTAAAGTTCTGCTTTTGGTTACCAGTTACGTATCCTTCCGCTACACGTAAACATAAACACTGCCACGTGACTTCCACGTTTTAACCATCAAATGCTTTGTTTAATGGTTTCAGCTTTTAAAAGAAACAATTTCGAACGAATGTTCACAATTTAGGTATATAACCGCATTTAGGTCAGCTTTATGACTTTTAAACAATGCCTGTATTGACGATAGTTTTTACGGTTATTATTTTACTGTAGTTTGTTTACATATTTTCTATACACGACATAGCACATTGCACGTAAGACAATATTTTGCCACGACTGTGTTTAACCGTATTACAACTGCAGGGGAAAGAATTGCAGTATTGAACTTCTTCTTATTGGTATCTGTTTGGTTATTTCGTTAAAAGGACGGCCTCAATTGCAATAACAATTAAAAAGAAGGAACACCCAGTCCAACGAAATGACACAGTAAATTCACGCACGTAACTCGTGTCGCTTATTTTTGCACGTAGCAGGGACAAACTTGAAACGTAGTGGTGGACATGCACGCAAATAACCATACCGTAACTTTTATTCCGCTCATATTTCTATGCATTCATACGTACTTTTTTTTTATATTCCATTATTTATTTTATTTTATCTGGCAGAGTTAAGTATTTTGTTGGGATTGTATCAATCATTCAAATGACAGGAACGTAAGCAGGTTACACAATTGTGTTTCAGACATTTAGGGCGAAATTAAAACGTTGTAATAAAATTACGTCGTCATAAAAAGCAGTTCATTGTCAGAACGTATAAATTTCGAACGTCCAATTTTTGCTATCATCCACACACTGGTAAGCCATAACGTAAGGGCAACAATACATTTTCACACTCAGCTCTCACGACGAATGTTACAGTATATTTATTCCTGCCGTCGAAAAAAAAAAAAACAGATTTATCACAACATCGTAACATGCCCAGGTAGGTTAAAAAAAAACACAGCTTGTACTTCCTGTGGTAATTTTAAGTATCTTTCACAGAAGAGAAATTAACGCTTCGTTCAGCGAAATGCCGTGTCATGCCGCCAGTCACCACTTCTGCCAACTTCGGATTTGTAACCTTCCCGCCATCACATATAAATATATTATAATGAGTATTCAAACAATAAAATATCGTTTCAGTTGTAAATTACAAATAAATAATCATTATTTTTACTGTAATAAGTATGAAATATGCTACAATTGAAAACATGTATAATTAGCAACTACTAGACAACTAGCGTTGGGAAACTTCCCGAGAGAGAGAGAGAAAGATAAAGGAGAGAGAGAGAGAGAGAGAGAGAGAGAGAGAGAGAGAGAGAGAGAAAGAGTGCAAGCTACGCTCTGCCTATTCAAGTTTATTCCTCGTAAGAAAAAAAAACAACCTTGTCACCATGGCTACGCACAATAATTTGCCCTGATATTTTTAGCTGTAAAAATAAAATATGTTTCTTTCAGTGCAACCAAAAAATTTAAATGTATCAATAGGCAACGTTTAATTTACAAATAGCATACCAAGAAACTAGATTAAAACAATATTTTAACTGTGCACTATTTCTTACTATAGTCCGTCTCACGCTTAGATTGCAATACAGGGCTTATAGTGCTCACTGTTGCCAGATTGCTTCAGCTTTGTGACGTAACTGGCAAGCTGAGAAACAAATGGGCGGTGAAGGAAATTACCTCCCTGCCAACTCGCAAAGGAATCCAATCCTGCGACGCAAAGATAAGCGGCTCCTTTGAAACTGAAGCCTGTGAGAAACCCTATCATTGTGATCGCATGGTGCGCAAGCAACGAAAATTACATTTTTTTTTTTTTTTAGGCTGGAAAAAGATAACACATCAGGCAACAGTGCACGCAGTAACAAGGACAGCGTTAACGACGGAAACCATGTATTGGAAAGAGAGAGTGAATGTCCATTACACCGCACACTGCAATCTAAGAGTGAGGCGCTCTATAGGTGGTATCAACAAATTGCTGCTCTCGCTGTTTTTAATTCGCATTTAACACGAAATAAACATTACAAGTTATAGAAGATACTAAGTTAAAGTTTCATTTATTGAAGAATACAATACTTTAAAATGTAATCACGGTGTTATGTATTTGTGGTATACAAGTTATTAAAAAAATAGGGTGACATGTTGATTATTTATGGTGATTATTTACAGGTTTGTTTCAAAACATCCGAAGAAACAGTGAATGGAGTATACTAACCTATGAAAGCCAACCTTTCAGCAGACATCAATGAAGATCAAGTTTATCAGCGTATGTTCCTTTGCGAACAAAAAAATAATAATATTATTCAGCAAAATTTTCAAAATATCTTTGAAATGTTTGACATGAGCAAAAAAAAAAAAAAAAAAAAAAAAAAAAAAGTTGCAAAAGGGTATAAATGTTGACTTGTCGTTCGAAATGTTCTATGTTCTATATAATTCACGCAGTTATGGTAAGGAATTTTTAAAATCTGGCTCTTTCGAAACATGTAAGGCTTATAGATAAAGTGAAAAAAATGTAATTTTATCCCACAGCCATATCAGGAATAACTTTCGCGGTCAAGAATTTTGGGAATAAACCTTGGGAAAGATTATTTTTTATTCATCTAACTGCAATTTATTACGTTAACCTTCCTAGTTATGCAGATAACTTTGTAGTCTTAAGCGTTGCAACGAACAATTTTTTTGTTCTTCCCTGTACTTATATCATTATGTATGTACACGTCTCTGTTGTATGTCGGTACTGTGAAGATGTATATGTGTTTGATGTTGATAGCAGTTGTTTACGAATAGATTATTAACCCCTCATTATATTATCCCGATTATACTCTTTAGTAGAAGGATTAAGTCCCTTCGGCCATAAGGGCGTGGGGCATAGGAACTAGGCACCTGCATCCAACATGGCGGTAGTAGTCAGTAACGTAATATGATTGCTGACTTTTATGAATTTTTTCTCCAGCTTTTGTTTTCCAGGTGATGCAAGGTCATGGGGTCAAGGTCAAAGTTACATGCACTCTATATGACGGTAGAAATCAGTAACATAAAAAGCTCGTTGAATTTTATGAAATTTTCGCGATTCTTTGGATTTTTTAAATGAGAAAAGGGGAATTTTAAGGAAAAAAAGGACATTTTAAAGGGCGGAAAGAGAAATTTTAAGGGTAAAGGGGAAAATGGAAATTGTAAGAAAAATGGCAGCCGGGGGACTGGAATATTTAAATAATTTGTTTGAATAAGTTTTTAATATTTTAAAAATAATTCTTAATAATTTGTCAATAATACATTTTTATTTTCTATTTTTGGGATTTTCAGGTTAAAAGTCAAAGACCAATGGTCAAAGGTCAACGGTCAGCGATCACTGGCTTCCAAGGTGCCCAACAAGTGATGTCACAACATGGCGGCCGGCCGGCGCCTAGCTCCTACGCCTCCCGTTCTCATGCCCGGAGGAACTAAATCCTTCTACTCTCGTTTACGTATGACGTGAAGCAAAGTCTGCTGTTAGCACACCAACATATCATTATTGGTGGTGGCACATACCATAAACCAACAGATATACTTCTCATAGCTTCCATACTGTAAGTTTCTGCAAGGAATTCGCAAGTGCGTGTCAAATCAAAAATATTATCTGGAACGGAAAATTCTCTTGTTAGTTAAGTTGTTAAAACCACTTACTCTGCCATGACGTCACAGAAAGGTTTAATACTAATCTCAGTAACATTGGTAGCGAATGAGAAAATAAGTTCGTATTTATGAAATAAAAACTTTACACCTTTGTTTTATCGACGCAAGAATCCGTATGTAGAAATATTTTAAGTCCACAACCTTGAAAAGTAAAATCACAACCAAACTATAGCCACTGAACCGAATTCGGTCAAACAAACTGCAATGTGCATCACAATCACTCCAGCAGCACAATAATGACACAGATATGCAAATTCGCACACAGAAAAATTATGTCACAACAACACAAATAATAATAAAATGCAGTATGACACGTGCTGTATATTGGATCATAAATCTAACAAATTACAAGGACAATACACCGTAAGGGTGTATTCCTCCTAATGAGTTCCCTTCACGAACTGTAATTTCACTGTCAACTGTCACACACGTGTATATGATTCACTGTTTTGTATTGTTTGGTGCAAGGCTATGGGCAGGCATCTGTATGAAACTGGTATATGTATGACGTATGTATCTGTAATTATGTCACCAATATCATATCATAAAACTCAATACTTACCTCTCTTCTAATCGCATCTAACAAATTAATTTAAAAAATTATTATAACATAGAATATGAAACAGAAAAAATAACAACACATAACCAATTGTTCGGGCGAAAAAAAAATTATCGATTATAATACAGTTCAACATGACGGTGAATATGCATGTTACTAGTCGTACCAACCAACTTTCGATACAATCAAATCTATCACCAATATCGAACTTCATCTTCTTACGGGATTCATTTTGGGACAAGCTGGAATTCAAAACACGTGTGTTAATATGAATTTAGCCAATGGTGCACGCGGTATTTGACACCTGCTGGAGAACACTGGCCTAATCGTCGCCTTCCTCTGTGGCAGCAGACAACCAATGCGCATTTTATATCTGCATATTTGTATTGTGCATACGACTGTAGAGTCTAGCCTGCAGGTCATTAAACTCGCGAATTTTCCAGGTCTCTATATGCGGTATGTATAATATATAGAGCTAGTGATTTTTCGCGAAAAAAAATTCGAGTACACGGTAGACATCAATACTATAAGCACCCAACAGCAGTTTGTCTATTGCCATTGGTTGCTGTCTGCTTGAGAAGGCGTTTTCATATTTTATCGGGCCACTCAAAATTCGACAACATCGGAACAGTTCCTACGTGATTCGTGTGCAGACAGTTAACACGCATCAAAAAGTAATTCAGCCAATCAACACGGGTGAACGACCCAACAGTGTTTTGAAATATAACTTGTCTCGAAATCTTTTCGCGAAATTTCACTACCCCTAATAATATATAACCTGCAAACAACAGAACTTAAGGACCGTTGCAAGAACGTTGCGTTAACACGCGAAAAAACCACAGCACGATCACTTTTTTTTTCCCCCCTAGGAGTGTTGAAAATGACTCTGGCGCGAGTGCTGCCTTTTTTGTTGATTTTTTTCGACTACTGTTTTTTCTCACTAGTACCAAGTACTGCAGAAAGGCTAAAACGGACGCATTGCTTTCTCATTCTGGATTTACATTGGCGTGACAGGCACGACGGGACTGAAATAAATCTTCACCCAATCGCAGACGAGTATTTTGTGACGTCAACGCGACAGAAATATCGGGAGCGACAAACTTCCTGAGTAAAAATAATTTCTAATTTTGTCTTGTTGCGGGCGTGACAATTGTCAATAAACGAGTGTATTTACTTGCTGCAAGCGTGGTAGCAATGTTCAGTTTATAACATGATAGTAATAAAATGCGAAAATGTAGATACATTTGAGACACTGTTTATTTTGGGAAGGCAGACGTGTCGTCCATAAATTTAAGGTTTATTCTACACAGGTTGGGAAACTCAATGCTTTTAGTTTGGCAACTAAAATTTTTCGCCTCTAAGCGCTAGTGTCTCAATGCGCACCTAGTAACGAGAATTTTCCCCATACCAGACTTTCCCATTAGGAAACTCGATTTGTTCCGAACCTGAGTACAATCAACCTTAAAGGCTGTTCACGATAAAGTGGGCACTTTAGAAATCAACATTAGAAAAAAGTCACTGCCCCTACCTGCATTTATTTGAACGGGCGCACTGAGTGACATGCGCTCAGTAAAGTTGGTAACTATAGATGGGAAGTAGTTCCGTGTCTTAACGTCGAATAAATAGTGTTACGTAACCATTTCTGATAGCTTAAATTATTTCTTTCGTTTTTTGTTTATTGTTTAATGCACCGAAGTGTATAATAAGCAGATTTGTTAGATACTTAGTTTTCAAATAATTGACCGACGCATGAATAAAGTGATGAGGCCCATGGCAATGTTAATCTTACATAAGGCGGAAGATTACGCAGTGAATACAAGTAGATCTTAACCAGGGCTTTCAAAAGTGCTCATTTTACCGTGAACATCCTATATTAAATTATATTTAAAAAAGTTATACCCCCGCCATTAAAAAGAAAAACATAAACATTAACACTCTGAGGTCGGCACACGTTTACCAGCTTTAAAGTCAAGCTAGAAGCTAGTCACCTATATCCATACATCTGCAGGGACACCGTGTTCTATTGGTCCCTATGTCACTTAACGCCATTCTACTGGTCACAACGACACCAGTCTTTCCGTATTGGCCAGCTGCCAACCAATGGAGTGCCGAGTTTACCGTTTTCCAACAAAATGTTCTTTCGTATGTACATCCCATCGTGTTGATTTCCGTAACTATACAAAAAATGTCGTTTATTTACGAAGTTCGTTGATGTTGAATTAATTCCTATTTAAAATCCTTATGAAATAGGGAATTGATGCACACATACCCGGGCCAGTTTTATTTTTTATGCTGAATGAAGTATTCAGACAAGTTTTGCTCAAACTACACTCGAGTATAGTCCTCAAAGTGTTAACGCAATTGTTTGTGTTGTTAAGTCATTCATCTTCTTTCTGCGAACGGACCTTGTGTGTGACTGGCGGCCGAGGGCTGCGCAATGTATCCTATTGTCTGAGCTACTGGCTGGCGAGTGAGTTACCAGGCGCTGATTGGTGAACGTCATCCTGACATGGCGTCCAGTGACGCCATTTTGGTGAGGTGTGTGGCTGGAGTTAGCAAAATAAGCGGCTATTAGAACTCTATATGCTTATCTACTATACGCTTAAAACATTTCCCGTGATTTTTGAGTAACAATAATAGATGTTAGCAGGAGGGCGCATTGGTATAGGCTATTCACGGTAAAGTGAGCACTTTTTGAAGCCTTTTAATTAAAAATAACAGTAAATAATTATATGCTATTGTAGCGTTAGACGTTAACTTTCAAGTCCGGCGAAATATATACACTGTGTGTATTACTTACGTGGCAATACATATTAAAATTAGTGGTGGAAGGCTTTTAAAAAAAAAGACTGAAAGAAAAATGTAACTAGGTCCTCAAAACATGCCTATAGTAAGTAATAACACAGATTACCTAAAAATTACAGAAGGACGTGCTGCCTTATGCATCGTGAACTACAATCGCACACTCCAGCAAAATGGCTTCGCCAGAAACACAGTGGAGCGACGTTTGCCAATCAGCAACTGGAGAAAGACTTCGCCAGATGATGGTGCAATTAGTGAGGAATCTTTCGCAGCGTTGATTACCCGATCAGTTCCAGAATCTGTTTACAGATCCTCGCGCAGACAATAAACAATACAATCAAACAATACAATAATGGCGAACTGCATGGCGTCGGCGCAAACGTAGCCAAAATATGGAGTAAACTGGTTTTTCGTCTTTTTCCTCACGAGTTGACTACAACGCTGTCAGAACAACCTGATAAAATAGTGACAGAGATGTTTGTGTAATTTTTGTTGCATTTTTGAGTTACATTTTGTTTACCATGATTTTGTGTAAAATAAGACGTACAGTGATTTGAGCAGTATATCATATTTGCATTAGGCCTAAACAAGGTCGGAGCGAGTTAGACGAATTTATGTAGACCTAAGTGGAAACCACGTAGTTTTGGCGGTTCTAGTGAGTGATGAGATTGGGGCGGCTCTTAACATGGAGGTCTCGAGAGCCGATGAGTGTGATGGAAGTGGGCATGGAGCAGCGCCGGAATGCAAGAGCTGTGAAATGGGAGATCCCCGAGAAAAACACGCCAACCTACGGCATCATCCGGCACGATTCCCACATGCGAACAGCCAGAGTGACCCGGCAGGGGATTGAACCCGGATCGCCATGGTGGGAGGTGAGCGGGCTAACCGCTCAGCCACCGTGGCCCCTTTCGGCAGTTATAGAATAAAAAAAAATAAAGGTTCACTGCTCGGACACTGAAGCCTGTCACTCTGTGAAGAGTGAGCCTATTTCATACCACAGAGGTGAAACAGTGGATCATACATAAAGACACCCGAATTTAGCGAAAAAATTTCCACGCGTGCTAAATTTCAATACACTATGGGCATACGAGCAGTTTTTATTTCACTTACTAGCGGGGTGTCTCTGTGAGAAGGCATTTTCTCACTCGACTGGCCAATAAGAATAAGGCTACTCTGATACAGCACGTCTGTGATTTGCGGGCACATACCTAAGACGCGTTACACCTAGGTAATGTAATCAGTCATGAAAGTGATTCTGACCTAAAGTGTTACGAAATACAAGTGGTCGTGAAATCTTTTCGCGGAAATCGGGTGTTCCTAGCCGTACAGCAACTCCACCTGCGCACGCCACCAAAATGGCGGCACCGATCAGAGACACGTCGGAACGCCGTGCGCACCAATCAGTACCTGGTGACGTATTCGCCACGCGGAAGGCCAGCCAATGAGAGAATAGGCACGCACACGTCAAAGGAACCGGCTCTGTGTATTTATCTACTCGGCGACTATAAAACAGATAACGTATTTGGTGGTTGACTTACCAACCGCGGCTTTGCTGGTCTGACTGGCGGGCTGTCTGAGTTGCGCCGGGACGTGCAGGGCGTCCTGACCTCTGGGCTATGTGTTCTTTGCGGTCTGGTGAGGGAAACTTCCTCAGCCCGCAGAGAGATACAACTGCTGCAACCGTATGGGTTGTATAAGGGCCCTCACAAGGGCCCGAGCACACCCCCGCTCTGAGCTTCGGCAATGATGAGAGAGGTTGACTTACCAGGCGGTAGGCCAGCCAGTAGCGCACATTTACACAGCACGCTGCAATCAATGAAACACAAAGGCCTGTTTCGAGACCATCGCACAACTGATCAAAGAATAAGTACGCCCACACCAGAAGACTCGCTACGCCATTTTGTCTCTGCCTGTTCATTGGCTCTGTGACGTCGCTGATTGGTGTCGCCACTCTGATGGCGCGTGCGGCTGGAGTTTGTGGAACATCGCTGTATTATTAAGTATAGACTGTTCACGGTAAACTTAGCACATATGACAGCAGTGCTTAACACTTTGTAGACTATGCTCGAGTGTGAAATATACTGCAACAGCGGGTTAACGGACGTGCAAGTGTACCGACTGCCACAAAGCCCCGCGTAAGGACACCAATATGAAATATAGCTTAGATTTCATATAAATATGTAATATAGTGTGTAGGTAGCTGTGAAGAACACACACGAGGCCTCCTCGTTGCGATAGCCAATATGAGATATAATCATATATTATTCAAATAGATATGTGCTGTGTATGGTGTAGAATTAGCATACGCAACAATGGGACAACACATATAGCACTTGAGTGACCAGGCTGCACAGCTGACTTGCAATAAATCAGGGGGAAAGGATGTGATCTTACCTAGGCTGCCTCTGTATAACTGCCCGGTGCAGTCCTGGTCCGGTAGGGGAACAAGTTAGCACCCTCTAGAAACTAGCATCTGGCACGTACACCATGTATGTACGAACGTCAAAATAAGGCAGACAATTGAAAACTCCAGTAAACACATATGTAAGACCCTGGGTAAGAAATAGGTTTACTTGACACTACAGTAGAGAAAACGACAAAACAGATACGCCCTTTGAATGAATTTTATTTATTATACTTTTAATTTCCTTTTGTATTGTGATTGTTTAAATCGGAAATAGTTAAAAACCCTGATGGCAATATGAGAAAAGCTATAAAGAGAACACACTATCCTAACAACGCTAAAAGTGGTCATGCCTAGCCTACTTGAACCCTTTTACGGTTACGTGACATAGCTTGCCAGAGTCTGAATATATTGGTTTCAAAATCAAATTAATTAAACCGTTCTCTGTAGTAAATATTACGTGAAAACAAATTGTGTTCTCACTAAACAGTATAGCTCTGGTAGAAACTACTCTTATCACAGGTTTTGAAGTGGGCGTATGTGTGCTGGAAATTTACGTACTTATAAAAGTCAAGATGGCGTCGCTTGTGTACTGATGCTAACGGACATTGAGCTGAATCAAACTGTAAATATAATTAGGTCCAGATGAAAATGTCAGATCTTTCGGTAGGACTTATCTTTTAATCACCAAGCGGATTGAAGGTAGGTTGCTCTTGCAGGATGCTCTTGCAGGATTTAGCGTAGCAGGATTAAGGTGGAGATACGTGGAGCTCCGCTCTATACGTACGTAGACGGCGTGTTTAAACTATCCAGCTCCTGACCACTTAACCTCGCGAATGTGCGACCATTGACACAAGTTCCATTGCTGGTTACAAGTTTACTTAAAAATTGGTTCAGGGACACATCTACACACCCTAAAACTAATTTAAAGTCTTACCTCTCCGTCCACTTCAGACGGGAGGTCCTGCCCTACATCTGACGTCGTTGGAGGCTGCTAGCGAAGAGAGCGTTAGTCTCTGCAGGCTGACGCTAGCTTAAGGGAGCCAATAGCGCCAGCCAATCAACAATCAGAATTTTAACCTGAGGGCCAATGGGGATCAAAACTGTTCAAACCACCCACATGAACCACTTCTAACGACCTAAATGAAGAAAAACCAAAGAATACGTGATCTCGGAACTGAGATATAATAACAATAAAAAGTAGAAAGACTTACAAAATTGAGATCACACCAAAAATAAATATTAATTTTATAAAAAATAAATACACAATTAAAAATGAACTAGGCTATAAAAATTACACATGATTATTATTGCCACCATACATCTAAGTTTTAAAAATCTTACGTGTTAAGAAAAATAACATTAATATAAATAAATAAAATTGACATAGGCAGTTGAAATCATATAAGTGGCATGTGTAAAAAAATATTACCTTAACTCTTGCATGACAATATGTGTAGCAACAAAGAACAGGAAAAATAATGCAAGTTAATTGTATGCATAAAAACCCTATTTTCATGGGCGTTACAAGTATTGCTCGAGCAAAGATAACTTGAAAATTTCTTTCTTGTTCAGAACAAAACTCGCATGGATGTGCAGTCTTTGTTCGGATAGTGTTTAACGTAAGTTGTTGACGAGAACAAGAAGCACAGTAACAATGATATTGCTAACGACTGGATTTCTTTTTTTTTTTGTATAGCAACTCAAAGGGACATGGTTGATTGTAAATCATTTTATACGATAAAGGTCATTTGAGTGTGTCAATATCAGATCGGCTCTCCGTTGGTCGATGACCGGGCAATAATGAACGCTGTAAAGTACAAGGTAGTGTCCGGTGTAGTATGGACCAATAGGACGATGCTGAGTTCTAACAGACATCAACAGAACCGGTGTTCTTGCAGTAGTGGATATAGGTGACTAACTTCTAATTCGTCTTAAGCGCAAGTAAACTTGTGCAGACCCCGATGTGTTAAGATCTACTTGCATGCACGCTGTGTATTGTTCCGCCATATGTGCAACAATTAACACTGCCATGGGCCTGCTCTCTCCACTCATACGTCGGTCAAGAGAAACTGTGAAATGATTAAAAACGTAAAGTTTTACAAATTCGCTAATTCTTGGGAATATATGCATTAAAAAAAAAACCGAAAGTAAACTATATAATTTCAGCGTTCACGAATATTTTGCTGACCACTTTCCATTCTTCGCTGGTGACTTTACTGGACGCATGTTAGTCAATATTTCCGATCAAATATATGCAGAGAACGACAGTGACATTTTTCAAAGGTTGATTTCAAAAGTGATCAATTTTCTTTGAACAATGTTTACTCTGGGGATGTGGGTTGTGTGTGTGTGTGTGGGGGGGGGGGGAGGTGTTGAGATCTGGGTGGCTCTTAATATAGAGGTCTTGGTAGGCGATTAGGGCGAAGCGAGGTGAGTATGCAGCAGCGCCGGAATGTAAGGGCAGGGGGAAACGGGAGCTCACAGAGAAAACCCGCTGATCGGCACGATCACCACATGCGAAAATCCGGGAAAGCGACCCCGCCGGGAATCGAACCCGGTTCGCCTGGGCGGGAAGCGCGTAATCTAACCACTGCGTATTGTGTGGCTATGCGCCCCGTAGGAGGACGGTGGCTGCGCGGAGGTGGACGGAATGCCCGGACACAGAGTCCCCGTAACTTGCGGCGGGGCAGGTGTCGCCTCATTACGGACACTCGCTATTGCCATTGATTGGTGGGTAGCTGGCAGTCGGCAGCAGCAGCAGCAGCAGCAGCAGCAGGGGAAGCAGATGCAGCCCCGCCGCTTCCACGGGACACACTCGACCCACTTCGTCACGGCAGGGCTTCCGCTCGCGCCGCGCCCAAGACGCACGGAGAAAGGAACAGGTCGAACAAAGGAGCCGGCGCACGCCAGAGACACAAGCCGTGCCTGAAACGGCTACGAAACCATTATCTGTATAGGGCTGCAAAAATTCGCGTTATTTGGCATCAAGCTAAACTTCGCAATCCCGTATATACTTGAGCCGGCATCGTTTCTCCATTGGCCGCTGCATATACGTGAACTCACTCCCTTTCGGATTGGGCTGCACGTAATTGTATTATATGACTGTGAAGTGTTCATTTATTGGCGCTGAGTTACTTAGGGTGTGACAAATAAAATATGGTCCAACGACAAACTTATTCCCAATGCACATGTGTTTGGAGTTTAAAGAGTCCCCAAATAATAACGCGAATTTTTCCGGTTCCTAATTATTTAGGTTGGTAAACCGAGCACGTGACCAAATTTAGGCCTTAAATATTTGGGGATTTAGGGTTGAAATTTACTGAGGTGAAGTAGCACACTAAATCCCCAAATAGGTATGTAAAATCGTCTGGTGTTGTTTATTTACGTTTTATTTCCCGCGTTGTGGCGGAAACGAAGATATTTACTGCTCTTCAAACGCTGCACAATACAAGCAGGTGAAAAATGAAAAATAAAAATAAAGGCGATCGGTTGTTATTCGAAATAGAATGTTAATTGCAGGGAGCGAAGAAATAACGAGAAGATTGATATCGGTCGGAAATAAATCTGATCAGTTATCCACAAGACGTGAAAAATGCTTGGGAGAAAGTTATTTTTTGATAGGGCGATAAACAAAATAACGTTGAGATCCACAAGCCTGTAATTTCCAACTTTGTCGCATGTAGCGCTGTTACAAGCCGTTTGAGACCATCCGCCCTAAATTCCTAAACCCTGATTCTCCAAATTTTCAATTTCGGACACGGCAACAGAGTAGATAATTATATGCTGTTCACGGTCAAATGAGCACTTTTGAAAGCCCTGCTAAAGATATACTTGCAGGGACTTAGCGTAGTCTTACGCTTTATGAAAAATTAACATTGTCATGGGCCTCATAACTATATTCAAGTATCGGTCCAGTGAAATTGTGAAAATATTAGAAAAGTAAATATTTTTCTAATCTGCTCATTTTTACACTTTGAAGCATAAAAAAATGTGCAATAAATAATTAAGTCGTCACAAATGGTCATCTAGCAATTCTTATTCGACTTAGTTATGTGGAACTATTTTTCCTCGATCGTGACCAACTTTACTGGGCACATGTCATTCAGTGGGCCCGTTAAACTATATGCAGGTAGGAGCAGTAACTTTTTTATAAGGTTGATTTCAAAAGCGCTCACTTTATTGTGAACAACCTTTACCTAGGAAACATGTCCGGAGGCGATTCTTTATGTTTAGGGGTTTCATTCTCAGACCTTCTGCGTGAGGCTCTCCGAACGGGTGAGTGAGTGAAGAGATTTGGGCGGCTCTTAACAGCGAGGTCTGGAGAGCCGATGAGGACGAAGCGAGGCGAGCATGCAGCAGCGCCGGAATGTAAGGGCAGGGGGAAACGGGAGACCACCAAGAAAACCTGCCGAGCAGCGGCATCGTCCGGCACGATTCCCACTCGCGAAAATTCGGTCGGGGATTGAAGCCGGTTCGCCTTGGTGGGAGGCGAGCAGTCTAACCGCTCGGTCACGGCGGCCCCTGTGCGAACGAGCCTTGCGCCTTACTGGTCACTACGGCCTGCGAAACGGTCCCTATTGGGTGGGCTGATGGTCGGTGGTAGGTTACCGGGCGTTCATTTGTGAACGGTGTTCGAACAATTTGTTGGCTAGTGTCGCCATCTTGCTGGCGTGTGTGGTTCGAGTTCGCGATACGTGAAACTAGTTCGTTTCTGAATTCGCAATATTTTGTGGTCTAGCGATGCAACCTGTTCGTACGTTAAGTGGCAAGTTTTCTGACACTTGTCGATCGAATACTATATGTAGGGCGACCTGTTTCTCGCGAAAATATTTACGCAAAGGCGAGACTCCAATACCTATGGTATACATGCAGGTTTACTTTGGTTATTGGCTACGTGTCTTGGTCGGAAGAAAATACCTTACCTGACTATACCAATGAGAATTAGGTAACTCCGACACTGAGTGTCCGTAAATCGCGGGCAGACACCTGCAACGCGTGACAGTTAAATCATCAAATCAAGAAAGTGGATCTGAGCTAGTGTTTTGAAGTACAAGTTAACCGGAAATCTTTTCGCGATATATAGGTGGCCCTACTTATAGGCTGTTCACAGTAAAATTAGCACTTTTTATAACCCTGCTTAAGTTCTACTTGTATGCACGTTGAGTATTCTTCCGCCTTATGTAAAATTAACATTGCCATGGGCGTCGTTAATTTATTCATGCGTCGGTATAGTAAAACTGTGAAATTATTAGACAAGTAAATAGTTTACTAATCTTCTAATATTTACACTATGATACACAAAAAAAAAAAAAACCAGAAAGCGAAAGAAATAATCACTTTTTTTTCAACGTTAACAAAATGGACTACTTTCCGTCCAAAGTAACCAACTTTAATGGGTGCATGTCACTCAATGCGCCCGTTAAAATATATGCAGGTGGGAGCGGTGACTTTTTTTCTGAGGTTGATTTAAAAACTGCTCACTTTATCGTGAACAGCCTTTACACAAAAACAATGAAATACCGTTGCCACAGAGTAAATAAGACTACAGAGGTGAAATAGTCGCTTATTTCGCGAACTCCAGTCACACACGCCACCTGGCCAACAAGTCGGAACACCAATCAGCGCCTGGTGACTTACTTGCCAGCCAATAGGGTGCATTTCGCAGAGCGCGGTAGCCAATCAGACACAAGGTACGTTTCTATGCCCTCGCACAACCGATCAGAGAACGACATGCTCCTCGTATCAAAGGAACCACCAATCCGTTCTCGCCTCCGCGTGTTGTGGCCGAGGTGGCGTCTTGCCAGTTGCCTACCGGTCCAGGGGCAGAAGCACCTCCGGGTCTAGCGGGTTGCGGAACAGCCAGGCTCCTCCCAGGAGGATTTCGCCGTCGGACTCGCGGGGGCGAGACGGTGAGGCGCAGACATAATTGCATCAAGCCGCCACATTCCTGGGTTGGCAGCGCTAATTAGCAGCACACATGCGGCCTGGGGGAGGGCGGGGGAGCTTGGCGCCTCCTTTCACCGAGAATACCGTCACACCAGCGGCGCGGAGGATAAGCATCGCCGGCCCACCGGCGCGAGCAGCGTGAGAGGGTACAGTTGTTGCTCGACAGTAAAGGATGTTCACGATAAAGTGAGCACTTTAGAAATGAACCCAAGGAAAAAGGTACTGCACCTACATGCATATATTTCAATTGGCGCACTGAGTGACATTCGCCCAATAAAGTTGGTAACGATGGATGGAAAGTAGTTCCATATCTTAACGTCGAATAAAAAGTGTTAGCTAACCATTTGTGATAATATATAATTACTTATTTCAATTTCTGTTTTTTTTAATGCATCGAAATGTAAAAATTAGCAATTTGTGAAGTACTTACTTTTAAAAATAATTTCACAGTTTCATTTCATTAGGCGCATAAATAGAGTGTTGAGACCCATGGAAATGTACAAGTGTATACAAGTAGATCTTAAACAGGGCTTTCAAAAGCGCTCATTTTTACGTGAACAGCCCATAAAAGAAAATACATCGTCGCACACATTATAGTCCAGAGGTGGTGGCCCTACCGCTGGATTGGGGTTTGGAGTACTGGACTCTCAGGACGTTGGTGGCCATAACCTGAATTTCGATGTGACAAAATTCAAAGCTCATGATGATGGACAGTTTACTCGCCTGGCTGTACAAAACTCAAGTATTAAGTTCTCTCGAAACTTGCCATGTCGTGTTAGACTTGTGGTGGTGGTGGTCTAAAACCCGAATGATTGAGAGAATCCAAAGCGGTGCCCTTACTCGACGGCGAATCGGCGCAGTGAGAGGCAACATACTGTAGGTGCTGAGGATAGCCTCCTGGCCTGTTGCCGAGTGTTTCTCAGAGCAGAGTGGTCTAGATATGGTTCCGTCATCTGTTCTACCGGTGTGATATTTAAATGCGACACTGATGGAGCGTATCTTAGTCCCTGGCCCACGGAAGCCGAGAATTGTTTTAGCCCTGCGAGGAACAGTTTCCATGAATGGAAATCTCCGTGTGTCTTAGATCTACGTTAAGGGCGTTCAAGACGATACAAATTTTTTTGTACTTTTTATAGCGTATGACAATATTTACATATCTTTGTGATATGAAATCGTCTCAAAAAAGTACAACAATTGATGGGAATTACTTTTTGTAGACGAGTGAAACGATTTGTAATAATTTTTAAGGAGGATGGTGGACTAAGAACCAAAGGTAATAAAACACATTTTTTTAGTTCATTGTTTATAATTAGAAAAGTCTGGAAAAAAATTAATAAAAGTGCTTACACCATTCATCCACAAGCTGTAAAATGATATCCGGCATTATTGACATATTTGTAACTTTAACTTGTCTGACAAAATATGTGCACAGAAAACTTTACCATCCTAAAGTTACACGTCTTTGCAGAGTTAAGTTTCCTCTAAATATCATTTTGGGTTTCGTCTGAATTACTGTACCTGAGCTTGTAAGCAATGAGAATTGCTTTCTTGGGGAATTTTTATATTACGTTTTGCTATATGCAGAGAAATAGAACAATTTACGGTTATTATTACCCCATTTTTACATTGTGATGAGGTAATAAGAAACATGCATGATTTTTTTTTTCATATTGATGTAGCTGCTTGAATATGCCAAGAACGTATGAGAAAAAAGGCGTTCCCGTCACCTATTACACCACACGTATGGTAGAAGCAGCAGCTGCTGCTGTTAGAAGGAGCCCAACATTACGTGCAGCAGTAAAACAGTATGAAGTGCCATTTGGGATCCTTTGAAAACATTATGAACAAGGAACAGATACTAAAGTGGGAAGAGGTCGAAAGCCTGAACTTAGTGACGTTGATAAGAGGGACCTTGCTTAGTACGTAAGAGAGTGTGGTTGCATGGTGAGGGTGATGCGAAAACAAACTCCACAACTGGTGGCTGAGTTTGTTCATCAGGAGAAAATAGAAACAACATGGAAAGATGGATGAAGCCCTGATGACGTCTGTTTTTGTGGATTCCTTACTTGCCATCCCGAGTTAAGAATAAAAAAAGGAGAAGCTCTTAGCTCTCAAATTGTTAGAGGGTCAGATCCTTTCATTATAAAAAATTCTAAAATGTCACTCATATGTACAAAGATGAGAACATTGGTCCTGATGATGGTGGTCTTGTGATGAAACTGCCTTCACACGTGATCCATAGGATATGAAAATGGTATCTGAAATGGTGTAAGAAGAATTTCAAGGAACGTTGCAGGAACTGGAAAAACTAATACATATGGCCACTTGTTTTTCGTGAAAAGATATCAGGTCACCTTGTACTCCAAAACACTAGAGCTCAGATCCACTTTCGTGATGGGATGATTTTGTGTGTTACACATTGCACGTGTAGTCCGCGAATCACGGACACTCAGTGTCACAGTTACCTAATTCTCATTGGTGTAATCAGGTAAGGAATTCTCTCCCTACAAATACACGTGGCCAATAACCAAAGT
Source organism: Dryococelus australis (assembly GCA_029891345.1). Taxonomy (NCBI): domain Eukaryota; kingdom Metazoa; phylum Arthropoda; class Insecta; order Phasmatodea; family Phasmatidae; genus Dryococelus; species Dryococelus australis. Next base: position 33,456,752 of record CM056994.1, on the reverse strand, counting down.
AAACCTTCATGTATACCATAGGACGTTGGAGTCTTGCCTTTGCGTAAATCTTTTCGCGAAAAACAGGTGGCCCTACTTATACAACAGTGCTTGCCTGTGGAGCAGCTGATGGAACAAAACGTACACCCTTTATTATCTTTACAGGTAAACAGATGTGGTCAACATGAGTGCCAAAGCGGGATTATCCAGGAACATGCTATGCTGTGCAAGAGAATGGTTGGGTGGATGTAAATTTGTTCATAAAGTGGTTTTCACAGTTGCTTTTGGTCGTAATTTCCCCCAAAGAACAACGAAACAAGAAAGTCGTTCTGTTCTTTGATGGAGTTGCCTATCATATCAGGTATACCCTGGCAAAAATCTCAAAAGAAAATTGCATGGTCCTTGTTAAGTTCCCAGCAAATGTGAGTCATTCCGTTCAACCTCTTGATAAGACTGTCTTCAAAACCATGAAAACATATTGGTATCAGCTCCTTCTCACCCAAAACCGGAAGTTCCCAAGAATGAACCTGATATAAGTACAGTTTGCCAAGCAACTTACAACTTTGTGGGAAGACTCCTCTAAGTTCCGGAACTTAAACTCAGGGTTTGAGTCAACTGGGCTGTTCTCATTCTACTTCGATAGGTTCTCAGAAATAGCTTATGATTTCAATAAAGTTTGAGAGATTTGTGGCTGCTCACTCAAGACAAAGACCATCTTCTGAGCTCACTGTTCCCTCACCGACATTTCCAACAATTTCATCATAATATAGCCAAGCACGTACAATTTCGAAATCGCCTAGGCAAGCACTTTCCTTTTCAAATGCAGTTACACCAGTTAGCACAGCTTATAATGGATATAATAAACACGTCTATGTTACTTTTGGAATTGGTAGTTGCGTTGTTTGTCACCCCTAGAAGATAAATAAGTCAATAACAAACATGCAATAACCAATAAATCGTAGGCGCAATCACTGCTTTGTGCTGCCACAAGTAACCAATGGAAAGTAGATATCTGCATGAGAGTATACAAAACTCAGAAGTCTAGCCTATAGGTCATAGAACTCGCAATTTATTTTTTCAGGTCTCTATAAAATACCCACCCACAATATGAAACGGAGCCAAACATGTTAAAATAGAGCAATTGGTAGACGTTGGTTTTCGTGAAGGGGAGATCGTCATGCATAAAAGGCGCAGGTTCTATTCTGTCCTCTGCTTTGATTCTTTTTGTTCATAGCGGTAATATTTATTTTCTTGTGACAAAATAATTGTGCAACGTTGAGTTTTTTCAGGTTTCATTACTGTCCTTTTGGTTACGGATTATTTGGTTGTGGTGGCGAGTCAGAATATACTTTTCAGATTAAGGCTTAGATGTTATTGCTATTGTTATTGTTCATTTGCTCTTAGAGGGTAGTAAGTATTGCATTGTTTGATTTTTCAGATGAAGATTAGGAGGTTATTGTTCGTTCAGCCCTTAGAGGGTAGTTAGTATCGCGATTTGTAGATTACGTGAAGTTAAAGAAAAGTATCCTGATTGGTTCTCGTCTCACCATTGCTGATTGGATGAGGAGTAGGGTGTGGTGAGCCGACAGTCAATCAGGACGCAGGTTACAAGGAGTGTGACGCCATTTTGGTGGCACGTGTGGCTGGAGTTCGCGGTGTAGGCGGATGTTTCATCTCTGTATTGTTAAGTACTCCGGGGTTGAAGTTTTATTATACCTTCGAAGCGTGCCACAGAAATCGTTAGTCAATGACTAAGGACGTGCAATATTCGCGTTATTATTTGGGACCAGGCTAAACTCCACAGTACTGTATACACTCGAGCCGGCGTCGTTTCTCCGTTGGATGCTGTATATCTGTGAAGCCACGCCCTTTCTGACTGAACTGCATCTGATTGGAGCACAGAGTTGTGAAGCGTTCATTTATAAGTGCAGAGTTACCCAGGGCGTGTCAAATAAAGTATGGTCCAATGACAAACATGTTGCAAAGGTACACGTGTTTGAAGTTTAACTTTTCCTAATATAATAACGCGAATTTTGCAGGTCTCTATTTATAGGTTATGCACATTTAAAATTTATGATTTGTAATGCGGATTATGAAACACATTTTGTGTTATTATAGATCAATATTATTGTGCTATTTTAATCTTAATTTCTTGAAACATTGCCTTGTCTCTAGTCCTGCTCAAGATATAATATAAAACATCATTTTCAGATTTAATACTATTTGAGATATCATACATCTGTTTCGCTTCTTGTGAATGTAAGTATGTTTTCTTGTATGTGTACACTAAGTTATACCTGTTTAAGTGTAAGAGAAGGCATTGAAGCCTTAACTTCAGCAGTATAAATAAAGTCGACAAAAATAATAAATAAAGAGGGCATTCTAGAAATTGGGCTGTTCTGTAATGGTGCTATGAAGAATTTTCCTAAGTTATTTATAGTTTCAAGTATACCTCGTGTATAGGATATTTATACGTCCTACTCATGCGAATTGTCCATAAATTGTGTAACTTGAACGAGTGAAAAATTTAATTTCTTTATCTTTTGCAGAATGGTCGTTTCAAAAACTTCGGAGATTCAAGAGCAGAAACGAGGACAGCAATCGACAGGAAATGTGTTACTCTAGGAGCCCAAGGCCGCGTGTTGCTGTGGCAATGGACGGGATTCGTCATGGGGACATGACGCGAAGGGTGCTTTGAGAGGCTGACCAGGACGTTCGCGGGTGGTCGGGGGAGGCGTTTTCAACCCCAGGAAGTTGCAGGGATGAATTTTCTACAACCCGGATGAACAAAAAGAATGACCTAGAGATGTTTTCAATGGTGTTGACGGGTCGGTGTCAACCTCGAGCCGAAGGCCCCATCTTCAAGGGCAGCAGCAGTCTCTTAGAAAAACAGTAGTGGCCTTGCGAGATTCTGAGCCAACCCCCAACCCAGGGGGTGTTTTGTGTCGGCCCAACCTCTGTCCCCACGTAGGGGTCCACAAAACATAATTTTTTTTTTCCAGTGCGGTTGGGGAGGGGGTGGGAGATCCTATGACCCACTTCTCCAGGATGACGCCGCCTCCAGCGAGCTCCAGAGAAGACGTGGGAATGACAGCCAGGCTCGTCCAGCGCCGCAGCCTCTGGAAGTTTTGTTTCCCCGCTGACCACTGTCGAGATTGTCCAGGGACTCCCGTCAAACCAAGGTCACATTCCTCTGCCCGCTTTCGAAATTCTTGTGGGGAATCGATCCCTTGGTAGTTGCAACACTTAGGTGTTTTAATGAATGAGTAAAGAGATTTCGGCGGTTATTAACACCGACGTCTTGAGAGCCGATGAGGGTGAAGCGAGGTGAGTATGGAGCAAAGCCGGGATGCAAGCACTGGGAAATGGGAGATCCCCGAGAAAACCCGTCGATCAGCAGCATCGTCCGGCACGATTCCCACATGCGAAAATCCGGGGCGACCCCGCCGGGAATCGAACCCGGTTCGCCTTGGTGGAGGGGAGTGGTCTAACGACTATAGGAGCCACAGTGGCTGAGCGATTAGCACGCTCGCCTCCCACCAAGGCGAATCGGGTTCAATCCCCGGCCGGGTCACCGGACTTTCGCATGTGGGAATCGTGCCTGACGATGCCATTGGTCAGCGAGTCTTCTCGGGGATCTCCCGTTTCCCCCTCCCTTCATTCCGGCGCCGCTCCTTAGTCACCTCAGTCACCCTCATCGGCTCTCAAGACCTCGCTGTTAAAAGCCGCCCAAATCTCTTCACTCGCCCTAACCACTACACCGCCGTGGCCCCTATTTTAATGGAGAAACTTTTTTAAAAACACGTTAGGCTTGAAATTCTACGTACACTGGATTAAGTTTCCATATTAATTCCATAAGAATTCGTTGGTGAACTTGAAAATTCACACTTGTAGTTAAACATAACAAAATTATTTGTATTAACTTTATGCACAGGTAACACCTCAAACAGCTAAAAATTTATTTATTCCAGCTTAGAAATGTTTGTGAAATTGGACTCTGGCCTACTGGTCACTCAAGTGGCGGAATTTTCCCGTCCCTATTAGCAACTTGACAGAATTGTAATGTCCGAGACAGTGGCTATGAAGTTGTTTCCGAAGCTGTTGCAAGCGGAGACATCTTTTGAAGAGAGCAGTACGCCCACCACGCAAGAAGTTCTTCTGGATATCGCGAAGAGGAGGTTATACTGTTCGGCAGAATCCCGGCGGTGACAACAGAAGCTGTCTCGTGGGAACAAGTTTCAGATTGATGATTTGGTGCCAAAGACAAGTTATTTAAGTTCTGCTACTGAGAATGCGACGAAGAAATTATTCCGTTTGTTCGAAGGACCGTTCCGTGCGACAGAAGTAATTCGAGAGAATTGTTATAGTTTATCTACATTTAATGGAGAATTTCTAGGGAGATTTAATATCACGCAGCTGAAACCGTTTAAGAATCCCCTACACTCTAAATTGGAATCAGTTATTTTTTACCGATTATCAGTTGGAACTACTGCATCCGGAACCAGTAGAAAAACAAAACTACTAATCTCTTCAGTTAAATAAAATCCACTAATACAAACTATTTATAGTCGATTAATAAAAAGCACAAGGATTGAAAATCGTGCATTACGGTTTGAAATAACTTAGGTATACAATTATAAGACGTTTGTGATTAATACAGGAGATTTCTAAAAGGTTTGTTTGATTAAAAATGTGTGAAGTTACCGGAAATTGACCGGTTTCCCGCAGACATTTCCCGGGACTAGAGAAATGTTCCAAAACACGTATGTCGATATTCACGTTCGTATCTGGTTGATGTCTTTGAAGTATAATTGCAATGGCGAGTTCATGTTATTATGATGGTGGGACTGGACTGTGTCCATTACTGACCGCGAGACTAAATAAAATTTCACATACACACATACACAATTAACACAAACCATACAGAACTCAACAAGACAAAAACGAAAAAAATCTTTTTACAACACCACAGACAATGTGCTTTCTTTATTTAGACTCATGGTCGGCAATGGGTACAGTACAGTCACGCCATCTTATTAAAAATTGTAATTCATTCAAGTCATACTTTTAGCACAAAAGATTATATTTCACCTGTATTGCCATGTTTTTTTTTTCTAATGCATATGCATGTCCTGTGCACTTAGGTGAACACAACATGCCCGTTTAACGTTTAAAATCTATTGAGATGTTATGCCAGACATAGTCTGTTTATGGTTTTTCCCAACTTTACTGAAACTCTGCTAATGTGATACTTTCCCGCTATTACTTGACCTCGTGCAAAACAAAGCTTAACAGAGTCTAGAGAATTATACCAGAGGGACAACGCACCGCATCTGTGGGCACCCACTTATTTTCATTTAGCATGAGAACTATTTATTACTAGACATTACCAACATACATATTTTACTCTCTGATTCCATTCATATAACCCCGAATGGAATATTATAACGTCTAGATAAAATGTAGATATGTAAAAGTTAAATACGCCTGCTCGCTAACTACGGACGTTCAGTATCGAAGTAACCTAAAGGCTGTTCACAATAAAGTGAGGACTTTTGGAATCAACGGGCGTACTGAGTGACACGTACCCAGTAAAGTTGGTAACGATGGAGGGAAAGTAGTTCCATTTATTAACGTCAAATATAACGTGTTAGGTAACCAATTGTGATAAACTTAAATTATTTATTTCGTTTTCTGTTATTTGTTAGTGCACCGAAGTGGGAAAAAGTGAACAGATCTGTAAAATATTTACTTTCGTAAGAATTTCAGTTTAACTTGACTGACGCATGAATAAAGTGATAAGGCCCTAGACTATGTTAATGTTACATTAGGTGGAAGAGTACACAACGTGCATACAAGTAGGTCTTAAGCAGGGCTTACAAAAGTGTCTGGTCCGGTCAGGTAAATATAGTCCATTAAATGTTACTTCCAAAAATTAAGCGCTGCTAATGTTCTACTTCCAAGATATTCTTCCGCCTCGTGCAAACAAAGCTTAACCTAGTCTAGAAAATCGCACCAAAGGGACAACGCACCGCATTAGTGCGCACTCAGTGAAGTAATATTTTGCATAAGAACTGTTTGTTACTATGTATTACCAACACACCTTTTTTCTCCCTCTTTTTATTCATATTAGTTGTTAAAGCCCTGCAAATTTCGAGTTATTATTTGGGGACACGTTAAACTCAAAACAAATGTACCTTTGTAATACTTCAGTCATTGGACCATAGTTTATGTGACACGCCCTGCGTACCTCTGCGCCAATAAATGAACACTTCACAATAATGTGCCCGAATCACGTGTAGTTAAGTGGTAAAAGGACGTGACTGCACATCTAGGCAGCGGCCAATGGAGAAACAACGCTGACTCAGGTATGTAGAGTAGTGTAAAGTTTAGCCTGATGCCAAATAATAATGCGAATTTTACATTTCTCTATTAAAACTTTGAGGTCAGCACACTAGTCAAGCTAGACGTTAGTCATCTATATCCATACCGCTGCAAGGACACCGTGTTATATTGGTCCCTAGGTCACTAAATACCATTCTACTGGACAAAACGACACCAGTCTTTCCGTATTAGCCGGCTTCCAACCAATGGAGAGCCGAGTTTACCGTTTCCCAACCAAATGTTCTTTCGCATGGAACAGGATGTACATCCCATCGTGTTGATTTCCGCAAGTATACAAAAATTTGTCGTTCATTTACGAAGTTCGTTGTTGGTGTTGTATGAGTTTCCATTTAAAATTCTTATGAAACAGGGAATCGATGCTAATATACCCGTACCAGTTTTGTTTTTTAAGTGGAATGGAATATTCAAACAAGTGTTACCCGATCTACACTCGAGTATAGTCCTCAAAGTGTTAATAAGGCCGCCTGTTTTTCGCGGAAAGATTTACGCGGGGGGCTAGACTTCAACATCCCATGTGCACACTCGCAGTCTTCGTTTGTCTACTGGCCGCTTGTCTTTGTGTGAAGACAGTCTGTTCTATGAGTGAGCCAATCAGAATCAAGTTTCTCCGATACTCACTGTCCGTGATTCGTGGGCAGACAGAGCAGATGCATAACTATTCAAATGATTCAATAACGAAAGTGGTTCTGAACGAAAGTGTTTTGAAACGCAACTTGTCCTGATATCTTTTTGCGAAAAACAGGTTTCCCTACCTATTAATTATAAATGAAATGTTATAATTTATAGACAGAATAAAAAATAATAATTTAACCAAAAATAAGGTACTCTTATATTAACACAACTATATAAAAGCTATAGCTACATAATATAGGTAGGAGACAAAGAAACAAGTCAAACATGGTGTGATTTCGATTCAAAGTTCGATTCAAAAAGTGTGAAGAACCCACTAATAAACTATAAATATATCATCACAAATACACGCAGCCACTAAACACAGTAAAAATGCAGGAGTGCACGTATATAATAAATAAGGACACACGAAATTCCCGTTGTACTGCCCGTTTGTCCCTAGCAGACTAAACTCCAAGATGGTATATGAGGTTTTGACTTCTACGATCGGCCGAAAACTTGCGTGGTACGTGCCAGAGTCGCTTTTAGTAAACAGTAAAGGCTCGTAGACGCTATGAGCAACCAATCTACATATTGTAAAGGCTCATACGGTATGAGCAACCAATCTACATACTATAATAGCGATTACATATTTAAACGGAGCAAAATAATTAACAGTAGCCAATGAAATCACAATTTCATTCGGGTAGTACAGGCCCATGAAGTCAGCATATTATTAAATAATAACCCATATATTTATACATATCTATTAAGACAGTTTAGACCACGCATAATTATTTTAGCGAAAATCAGAATGTTCTTTGTGATGTCTTGTTTTATGTATAGTCAGTAACTTGAATACAGCGTTTAGAAATATGCCTAAAGTAAAAATCTCAATTTTTTTTAACCCCCTCGAAAATAAGAAATTATTAATAACTTAGCCTGCTTCACTGAGAAAAACGATTTGTTGAATCAAAAAAAGTTTTTTTTTTTTTGGTGCAACGAAATAAATTGTTTGTATAGAGGCAGTTAAATATTTTGTTGTTGAAACCAAATAATTTGGTTTTTCTCATTTGGTTGCTCCACGCTAAGATTTGGTTGGCGCAGCTAAATATTTCTATGGTTCGACGTACATTAAACCGTTTCGGTTAATATAAAAAAAATGTGTTTCCACCTGCAATTTGAACGTTGTTCAGCTGCATTCGAGCGCTATGTCATAGCTAGGGACCTGCAAAATTCGCGTTATTATTTTACATCAGTCTAAACTTCACAGTACTGTATGTAAAGGAGCCGGCGTCGTTTCTCCATTGGCTGCTACATAGATGTGAAGTCACGCCCTTTTTGACTGAACTCCACGTGATTGGTGCACACAATTATGAAGAGTTCATTTATTGGCCGAAAATTACCCAGGGCGTGTCCCGTGAAGTATGGTCCAATGACAGACGTATAGCAAAGATACGTGTGTTTCAAGTTTAATGTGTCCCCAAATAATAACGCGAATTTTGCATGTCCCTAGTCATAGCATACTCAACTAAAGTGAGTAATGATAAACTAAGAATGTTTTTAAATACATACATTAGAATACTGGACAACGCGCGCAAATAAATATTTAGGATTTTAAAGCTTCATTTTTTACTTTCCTGATGAACTTGTTTTATTAGGATGTTCGTACCATTATTTACCACCAGTGAATGCATTGTTACTGTCATAATTTCCACAAACAAAACAAACAAACTCTCGAGTTGTATTTAACACGAAGGCAATCAAATGAGCGGCCAAACGAATGTTCACAGTTGATTCAACAAAATATTTTGTTTAGTCTATTTGCCTTTAGCCCAACTCAGAAGTTTTGTTGATTCAAGCGTGTATTTTGTTGAAGAACTAATCTAATTATGTTGCTTTTCAAGTTCCGTCTATTCAACAACATTTTCGGTTGAGGCCACTAAATATAGTTTTGGCCTTATAGAAACAAATATTCTGGAGGCTGAAACAAAACTTTCTCTCAGTGTATGTTGTTTCTGGTGTGTTTAGATGACCAGTATGCATTAGTAATACATAATACATTTCGTCGTGCCTTTTGCGCGGATAGCCCAATCTGGAAATTATTAAAATGGGGATGGACTGAGAAGAGGGGCAAATTTAACCAGCAGTTTCACGAAATAGGATTGGGAAACCTTTCAAACTATTTCTAATTAATCTAGCCTGATGGAACCCGTGACCTTCCGAATACGATTCAGACACGGTACCACATGACCAAATATGTTCAGCACTATTAAGGAGGTTTGGAATGGCCTCGCAGTTAGCGAATCCTCGAAACATAAAATCAAGAATAGAATCTGAACTCATTTATTTCTATGGGGTTTATTTTAATTGACTACTATCTTTTACCCGCTGTTTTGCGCGCGGCACGACTACCGGGTGATCTGCCCACAGGGCTACTGCGGCCCCACTATAGAGTTCTGTACCCACTGAGCTACTGCGGCCCCACTATTGGGTTCTCTACGCACTGAGCTACTGCGGCTCTTGGGAATGAATGTAAGACAGCCCATAGATAAAAAAGAAAGGAGAAATTTTTAACAATGGCTTTTTATGCAGTAATCCTAAGAAAAGTTTAATCCAGTACTTATGTACATCCCTAATCCTCATTTTCTGGAACCGTTTGAGATATTTTCCAGGGATAAAAAGTAGCCTATGTCACTCTATGGACCTCAAATTATATCTGTGCAAAAAATCGCGTCAATCCGTTGCTCCATTTTGACGTGAAAGAAGGACAAACAAACTAACACATTTTCGCATTTATGTAGTAGTAAGGATATATCTGACTTAACAAAACGATTGCATATACAGAAAAAACTTGTGTAATGGATAGTATATAAATACATTTTTTTTAAGTATAATAATGCACAGATACTAAAAAAACCATACACAGGCAACATTTTGTTTTAAATTGTATAACATTATATTATAAAAGTTTTTCATTAAAAATTTTTAATTATTTTTTGTTAATTTTAATTGGATTTCTTATTGTTGAAAGCTACTATTCTAACATCTTGTTTAAGAAACAATTTTTCTTCAAGATATATAAATTTCAACATCATAGTGTCACAGAGTAAACAAGAGTACAGAAGTGAAAGAGCATCTTATAATGAGAACTACATCTACGCACGCCAGCAAAATGGCGTCACTAGCCAGAAACATGTCTAAACCCTGTTCGCCAATCAGCGCCTAGTAACTTACTTGCTAGCCAGTAGCCCAGGTAATGGGGTAAATTTCGCAGCACGCGGTAGCCAATCAGACACGAGGCCCGTTCCCAGGCCTTCGCACATCCAGTCAAAAGAACCGCAACTCCATTTATTCTCGGTGTATATACTTACTCTGTGTTTGAGTCACGGATATGGGTAGGGGCAGTGAAACTTCGGGAAAAGATTTCCAGAAATGTTATATTTCAAAACACTGTACGGTCGTTTACCTACCTTGATTGGCTGAATTACTTTTTGACACGTTTTAACTGTCTGCACGCGAATCACGTAGGAGCCGTGCCTATATTTCCGAATTCTGAGTGGCCCGGTCATATATGAAAACGCCTTTTCAACCAGATAGTAACCAATGGCAACAGACAAGAGCTTATAGTATTGAAGTCTACCGTGTACTCAAATATTTTTTCGAGGAAAAAGACTACCTCTAGTCATGGTTAATATTATGTTGTTAATTTTAAGATGATTATTTTGACATATTTACTGATTTTTGCGGTTTATATCCATACATTTTTTCCACAAATTTAGCGTCTTTGAATCGAAAACTATAGACTGTATTAACTATTTCTCTACGTGATAGTTACCAGCTTTTAAATACCTTGTCAATAAGTATATCCCCATCAAAACACATTTAGTACTAAACTACTAAATGGAAATGGTGGCTTTTATCGTGGACTCCAGCAACACTCGTTAGCAAATGGTCTTATTTGCCGGTAATATGGTGGAAAGCCGTTCTCCAGTCAACGAATAACTTTCCAGGCAGCAGCTCAAGAAAATAGAGAATATTCCGAAACGTGCAATAGCCAATTAGACCCATGTCCCGCCTATACAGGGGCTCGAGAGCCAATGAGTAACCGATAGCGCTTACACGAAGGGAACAGCGAGACCATTTAGATTCTGTACAGCTATCTATTCTGTGACAAAACCGTGCGGTTGAGGTGCATCGAAACAAGTCAACACACGCACTGCGTCGGGACTGCCAGTTCGTTACCACTTCCGCGTTAGTGCAACCACAATAGAATTGCTGGTCGATTGGATGCGGTGGGTCAACCAATCACACGAAGATATGAAAGCACGTACCAGTGATAGAATTTACTTTCTCTGTTGGTACTTGCTTTCGTGATCATCCAAATACGTACAGCTGGTAAACATGTTTGGATCCTCAAACGGGGGGGGGGGGGGGGGGGGGGGGGTGTTGCTGAGCGGTTAGCCTGCTCACCTTCCACCAAGCCAAACCGGGTTCAATCCCCGGCTGGGCCACTCCCGGAATTTCGCATGAGAGGATCGTGCCGGACAATTCCACTGGTAGACGGGTTATCTCGGGGATCTCCAGTTTCCTACGCCCTTTCATTCCGGCGTTGCTCCGTACTCACCTCAATCACCCTCATCGGCTCTCAAGACCTCGCTTTTAAGAGCCGTCCGATTCTCTCCACTCTACTCTCTCCATGGAAGTTATTATCAAGTTTTTCTTTGCGCTGAGCAAAACAGCTTTTCCTTTTTTCTAGAGAAACAGTTTCTTTTCTCTTGAAAGGATGAGAAACTGCATTCCTCTATGAATTAAACAGTAATTTGCACGTAAGTGCATATGCCCAAGAACATACATTTATTAACTTTTTCATGACCGCTATCTAGACGTTTATTACAGTTCATTTATCAGTATATACCCGGATATTTAACGGATTCATCAGGTAACAAACAAGACTCCACAATTCTCTGTGTACTCAATCTTAGTTGTTCATTGGCTGTTGCGATAGTTTAACCCTAGAAAAGTAGCACACGATTCGGGCCTTGTCTTATTGCAGGTTCTGTATTGGCTGAAACTCGTCCAATAGGAACAGAAACTCAAATGTACACGTGGTTCAAGTTTAGCTGGACCTGAAATTAATTTGCGAATTTCCGGGTCTCTTTCTATAGATAGAGGACCTGAAATATTCGCGAGTTCAATGACCTGCAGGATAGACTTTACAGCCTTGTGCCAGCGTGATACAGGAGGTGTCAAACACCGTGTGGACCAATGGCTAAAGTTATATAGACACACGTGTTTTGAATTCTAACATGTCTCAAAATGAATCCGCAAATTCTTCAGGTCTCTACCTATAGATTTAACTTAAAAAATAATATACATGTACGTGCAAAATACTTTATGTAATAACTTAGACCACAGTGGACAAAGCAGCTCTCTAAAAACATATCAGAAACATATTTAATAAAGAAAAAATAACATGCAATTCAAGATAGTAATGAAAAATTAAAAAAATCACTATTTAAACCATAGTAATTATGGTATACATTACCAATAATATAAAGAAGTTTGAACAAAAATTTTACTGCAGGGATTTTGTATGTTTATGTTGTTAAATTTACTACCTATATACTTCTACTAGTTTGTTGAGGTCATTATACTTCACGGGTTTTAAAATGTCGTGTTTAGTACTGCATGTAACAAGTTGTCTCATACCCAGAACAGTTCCGGAAGGCATACATTTTTTTAATTAAACTTGACAATACAGACGAAATATAAGGAAGGTAAAAAAAGCCAAGCAAATAGTACACTAAATAGAACGAGTTTTGTCAAACAATCTTGAAAAGGGAAAGTGACAAGATCAGTAGGGCCTATCTACTATAAATCACAGGTACCAGAGAAGAACATCTTAATTAGAGACCCATTAATTTCGCATATCCACTCGGTAACTCACTAGACTCCACAATCCTTTGCGTACTCGATCCTCTGTTGGTTGTCATTGGCTGTTTCTCCAGTTTTACAATCGACCTTGTAGCACGGAGCTCTTTTCTTGTTTTCCTTGCTGTTTCTTTATTGGCAACAAGTTGCCTGGGGCGTGTCTAACGAATTCTCATCCAATAGAAGCAGGAACCCCGACGTACATACATGTGGTTGAAATTTAACCTATTCAATGGGGGGCCACGGTGGTTGAGCGATTAGCACGCTCGCCTCCCACCAAGGCGAACCAGGCTCAATCCCCGGTCGGGTCACCGGATTTTCGCAAGTGGGAATAGTGCCGGACGATGCCGTTGGTCAGCGGGACTTCCCGGGGATCTCCCGTTTCCCCCGCCCCTTCATTCCGATGCCGCTCCATATTCACTTCAATCACCCTCATCGGCTCTCAAGACCTCGCTGTTAAGAGCCGCCCAAATCTGTTCACTCACTTCGCTTTAACCCATTCGAAACCATTTATATAATTGTGTGCATTACGCACGTTTAGGTAATTTTTTGGCCTGTACCACACACACTACGAATGTCGAGGACCAATGACCTTACCTGTGCATAACAGATTTGCAAACCATCTTACTGGCACCTACGGCATGCATAAGAGCCTCTAAACATGGTTAAGTGTCTGACTTTGACAACCGCCGTCTCTTTTGAAATGTGTTATTTATAGAGTTGAGATATAACTTACATGTCTTCGTGTATATTATATTTAAAAGCATATTTGCTATCGCCGAGACAAACAGTTTGAAACTTTGACTAGGAGAACTGTTATAGTTATAACTGCTTATAGTTATTCATAAAATACGTTCGTTTCAGGAATAAAACGATCCCATGAATTGGGTTCATAGATGCCTTTGGAGGTTTCCATAAAGTTCCTTATTTAATTTGGCAAATTATATTTTGTGGGAAAATTTGTTATTATGAAAGAATGGATCTAGTTACTTTTTTTAAATGGGGAAATAGATTGTGGCAACAGTTGTTGTTGGTTCATATTACTGTAAGCGAACACACGGCCGACAACTTACTGGCGGTGACAACGGAACAAGCATTGTGACGACCTAAGTACAGCACACATCATAACTTTTGTCTGCAACACCTAAAGTGGGCCTGAAAGGGTTAACTTGTCCCCAAGCGAATCCCGTAAAATATCCGGGTCTCTGATAATAATGAGCAGAGGAATCACAAAATATTTGAGGATACAGGAGCGAAACAGCCTCTCTCGCGAACTCCAGTCGCACACGTGAGTAAAATGTCTTCACCGGCTGGCAATATGGCGGAGCGTAGTTTATAGGCTGTTCAAGGTAAAATGAGCACTTTTAAAAACCCTGCTTTAGATATCCTTGTATGCACGTTGTGTGTTCATCCGTCTTATGTAAACTTAACACAGCCATGGGCCTCATCATTTTATTCATGCGTCGCAACGCATCGGTCAAGTGAAACTGTGGAAATATTAGAAAAGTAAATATTTTACAAATCTGCTAATTTTTGCTGGTCGATGCATTTAAAATACAATTGAAAACGAAAAAAATAATTTAAGTTACCGCGAATGGTTACCTAACACTTTTTATTCGACGCTAAGATATGGAACTACTTTCCATCCATCGTTACCAACTTTACTGGACGCATGTCACTCAGTACATCCGTACACTTACATCAACCAAAGGATACGCCACGGTATTTCACTCGTTTATACTTACCTATTCCGTGGGTTCGATAACGTTGTATGTTATTTATGCTGTCTGAGAGTACGTTATATTTTTCACGAGCAGCGAAGTTCCAGCAGTTGCTCTCGGTGGGATGACACGAGCGACTAACAACAGAAAACTTAGCATGTCGGAAATTAAAAATTAAATTTTTACAAGAAAATGGTAATTTTCGTTGTTGATACTGTATAGTTTATATGTTTATTAAGAATTCAGACTATGTTGAATAACTTACTTTCAAGGACAAGAGCGGTTTAGTTATTTTAATAACTTTGGTACATATCGTCTTCGAGTCACCAATCTGTATAAAAGCAAATTATTACTTTTCACAATTACCACTTTTAAGACTCTTCAACGTTTGAAATTCTAATTTGGCGATCCTTTTTTCTGGCCTTGCTCGTTCTGCTATTTCTGATGTTTTTATAGCCGAAATAAGAACTTCTTCCGCCACCCGAACAGCATACAAAAAAGTGGTTCCGGTAACAAGAACGTTAGCTAGCATAAATAGCAGTAAACTAGCAGAATATCAATACTTTGTGCTATGGGTAGGGACATGCAAAATTCGCGTTATTATTCGGAACCAGGCTAAACTCCACAGTACTGTATGCACTCGAGCCTGCGTTGTTTCTCCGTTGGCTGCTGTATAGCTGTGAAGCCACGCCCTTTCTGACTGAACTGCATGTGATTGGAGCACACAGCTGTGAAGCGTTCATTTATAGGCGCAGAGTTACCCAGGGCGTGTCAAATAAAGTATGGTCCAATGACAAACATGCTGCAAAGGTACGAGTGTTTGAAGTTTAACTTGTCCTCAAATAATAATGCGAATTTTGCAGGTTTGTAGCTATGGGTGTGATTTGTTGTTAAAAGTTGCGGATGATATTTGTCGGGTCGCCCTTCTTGCAAGTTGCTCTCAAGGCGCTGATGGGGCCGCGGTTGACGTAGTGGCTAGAACTCTTGCTTCGAACCAATTCGAACAGGGTTCGATTCCCGGCGTGGTCGCTCCCGGAATTTTTACACTTGGGGATTGTGTCGGACGATGCCCGCTGGTTGTGGGTTTTCGCGGGGATCTCCCTTTGCTCGCTCTCTTGCATTCTGGAGCTGCTCCGTGCCTCCCTCAATCAACATCATCGGCTCTCAAGACCTCGATGTTAAGAGCAGCCCAAATCTCTCCACTCCACTGGAGTCTCCCGAAGACAAATAAATAAACCGATAACAGAATTTACAAATTATATATATATATATATATATAAAATTAGGGACATGCAAAATTCACGTTATTATTAGGGATATGAAAAATTCGTAATTTCAATGACCTGTAGGTTAGACTCCATTCAAGTGTATACTCGAGCCTCTGATGCTTGCTCATTGGCTGCTGCCCCATACAGTAGCCAATGTTACTCACACCTGGCAATATGGCACTCACTACTTGTTTCCTTGCAAATCTGCTATTGGCTCAGAGTCATCCAGGGCGTGTCTAATAAACTGCTATCCAATTGTAAAGTCAACTTCAGTGTACATGTGTTTGGCGTCTATCTTGTCTTTAAATGAACTCGCGAAATGTTCCTATCCTTAGTTATTATTTGGCATCAGGCTGAACTTCACAGTACTGTATGTACAAGAGCCGGCGTCGTTTCTCCATTGGCTGCTGCATAGATGGGAAGACACTCCCTCCCTGACTGAACTACACGTGATTGAGACACACAGTTGTGAAGTGTTCATTTATTGGTGCAGAGTCACCCATGGTGTGTCACATAAAGTATGGTCCAACGACAAACGTATTGCAAAGATACATGTGTTTCAAGTTTAACATGACCCCAAATTGTAACGCGAATTTCGCAGGTCTCTGTCTATAATGTGTAAAACTTTTAGAGCAGATGGAGAGCAGCCAGTTTGAGCTATGTTTTTATACATTTCAACCTTCTTCCCTTCCCAAGGCAGAGTGGCTTTGCTCCCCATAATACAGTCTTGCTTTCCATCTCTTCATAACTGAGAGGTCTAAAGGACGATAAAACCCCATAAGCTGACCCTAGGAATTTACCAGGAATATTGTGTGTACCCATTAAATAGCCCGTTCTGTTTTTATACCACGAACGAAAGCCATATCAAACATTACAACATTGAACTATTTTATTAAAAATATAAAACATGGTTAATTAGTAATTAAATTATTTAAAATTGCAATATTAATCTCTTAGTTTCTATAATTTAAGGAAAATATGTTTTACGAACTTTTACTGATCGTAGGTAAACTTAATTTACAGATTTTATGATTTAAATTTAGCCCGTTTGCACGTATCTTAAATCTTTATAACAACTCACAGGCTGGGGTCCTCCAAAACAAAACACTTGACTATGCTACTGAGCGTAGCTGCGAAGTTTATTCGCCGTTTCTTCAAATACTATTTATTAAGTTATAACATTTCATTTATAACTAATATGAATAATAATAGTGAGAAAGTATGTCTGTTTGTAATGCGTAGTTTTTATGCAAACAATTATTACACTTAGCGCGCACGAGTGCGTTGCTTGGTGTAATATCCTAGACTCGGTTAAGCTTTGTTTGCAAGAAGCGGAAGAATAGCTTGGAAGTAGAAGTATAGCAGGACTTCATATAAGTGTGAAGTAACCGTGAATTTACTAAGTTGGCCTCCTGGGTAGGCCGCTGAAGGGTATGCAGAGCTCCAGCAGAAAAGTTTTAGTAAAAAAATGCCCAACGTGTCTGCTTATGAATAGCATTTAACAAACGTCACGCGTCTGCATACGGACATTTTTATGCATAAACATTAAGGTCGATACAAAACATTAAAAAAGGAATAGGGACGCGCATCAAACCTTTATTTTTTATTATTACGACACTAACGGTGGGGTCTCCGCTGAAAGACTCATAGAGGAGCGTTATCGACGGCAAGACTGCACACCACTTCAGTGCTTTGCGCGTAGAGGCGATGAGAGAGTTGATGCGCATGTCTCGGTCGCCCCTAGCGCTCCCACGCGGTTAGGCCTCAGACGCGCAGAATTCCTTCTACCAGGCGGCCACCTTAAGGGTCCTATGTACCTGCGCGTTCAAGGCCAAGAAGTGAGGGAGCGATACGGGCGACACAAACACGCACGCCTTGCGCCTCATCGCTCCTACGCGCAAGGCGTGCAGTGTTTCCGTCCTAGCGCTTTACTGTGTAAACTATATCTTTAAGTGTGGGATTTTATTACACGCGATGAAAGTACACAGACCAAACTACCTACGTATAATCGTACTTATCTCTTACCGCTTAACCCTTTCAGACCCAGCTGTACTTAAGTCGACACAACACTTGTTTCGTTGTCGCAGCCAATGAGCTGTATGCTATATGTTCGGCTAAAGTTATATGAACCAATCACGACCTAGATCAGTAAGACTGTTTGCGAATCACTAACCCATAGGTAAAATCATTCGTCACTGAGCTCAGTGTGCAGTAGAGACAAAAAAATTATCTACGCATGGATATTGTGCACAGTTGTGTACACTGGGTATAAATAAGTTAAAGAAACTTCATAGGCAAGCTTTAAAAATGCGATATTTGACCACTTTCATGATTTTTTTCTCCATCAATACACTTAACATGGTATAAGTAAATATATAGCGATAAAGAAAATAGTTATTTATCCTTTCTGGCTAAACTTCGTATTTGCAGGACATTTATTTACCGAGACACGCGTTTAGGCGCAAACAACGATTTCATAGAAAACGTTTCAGTACAAATGACCCTTAAACTGGTGACGCACAGGTTGAGCAGCTGCGCCTCTGTAGTCGCGAGGTGTTCTGTGCCGGCAGGTCAGTGACTGCAGGGGGAAAGCGCGCGGCCGGCCAGCGTGACCACAAGGCGGTGCACAGCCACCACGCGTCACTGCCTCCCGCCTGCCGCTGCTCGCTGCCTATCATCCTCAGCTACTACAGTCTCTCCCACCTACCCTTGCACTTCTTCCTGACACTTCTCAAAGTAGTCATGTGGACAGTTACACTGCTAAAGGTAGAGATATGAAAATTTCGCGAGGTCAATGGCCTGTAAGCTATACTCAAAAGTCCTGTGTACAGCCGAGCCTCAGAAGTTTGTTTATTGGCTGCTGGCGCAGTTAGTAGCCAGTGTTAGTCCACACCTGGCAGTATGGCACTCGCTACTTGTTTCCTTGCAAGTCTGCTATTGGCTCAGAAACGTCCAGGGCGTGTCTAATGAACTGTGGTCCAATTGCAAAAGTGGCTTCAGTGCACACGTGTTGGACGTCTATCTTGTCCTGAAGTGAATTCGCGAAATTTTCCTGTCCCTAGCTATAGGTAGAGACCTGCAAAAGTCGCTTTATTATTCGATGACAAGTTAAAACTTCTTCTCATTGGACCATACTTTATTTGACACACCCTGGGTAACTCTGCGCCTATAAATGAACGCTTTACAACTACGTGATCCAATCACATGTAGTTCAGTCAGAAAGGGCGTGGCTTCACAGCTACACAGCAGCCAACGGAGATACGACGCCGGCTCGAGTGTACACAGTACTGTGGAGTTTAGAGCGTGGTTCCAAATCATAACGCTAGTTTTGCATGTCTCTAGCTATAGGCTGTTCACGGTAAGATGAGCACTTTTGAAAGCCCTCCTTAAGATCTACTTATATTCACGGTGTGTATTCTTAATAATCACCACTTAAATTTATACATTTTTCAGTACTTAAATATGCATGTCTCTATTTAGTATTTATTACCTGGTCCATCAATGTCTAGTAACGACTTTTGATTTTCTGCACTGTTTGTAAATTTGTAAGAACTAAACTGTAATAAGCAAGTGTAAATTGTAGAAATGGTTCAGTGTAAGAGAAGGCAGATATCCTTAACTGCGCCGAATAAAGAGGAGTTATTATTATTAAGTTATCATTGCCATGGTCCTCGTCACGTTATTCATGCGTAGGTCAAGTGTAACTGTGAAATTATTGCAACAGAAAATGTTTTGCGAATCTTCTAATTTTTACACTTCGATACTTAAAAAAAAAAACAGGAAATAATTTAAGTTATCACAAATGGTCACCTGACACCTTTTATTAAACTTTAAAATATGGAACTACTTTCCCTCCAACGTTACCAACTTTACTGGGCGGATATCACTCAGTTCGCCCGTTAAAATATATGCAGGCAGGGATAGTGCATTTTTTATAAGGTCGATTAAAAAAGTGCCCACTTTATCGTGAACAGCCTTTGAATACATTCTCATGACATTCTAAGCAGGTTGACAGCTGGTTGCATTGTTGGTGTTGATGGTTGGGGGGGGGGGGGGAGAGCTGTATTCGTGGAAACCGCTGTAAACACGGCCGTCTTCAAAATTGTCGAAAAGTGCACTCATTCGTGAGATACACTATACAAGTACAGGCAGGCCCAGGGCACAGCAACTCGAATACGGTGTACGAATCCTTACTGAAGTAGGTTTATTCTACTTAGATAGGGGAGAATGTTCCCAGCGGAACCAGGAGCCGGCCCCTAAAAACGGTATCACAGAAGAGCACAAATTCTAACTTACTTTAATCATCCAAAACTAAATGTAAAATCGGCACGAGTTATTGAGGTATGGTACAAGCATTCCTAATTTTTGGACACCGTCATGCCGGCCGAAAATACTCTAAATCTCATTAACGATTACACATACATTGCCGCATCCGGGTCATTCCTTCTTTCGCCGTATTTTAAGCATGATGGTATTTTATTTACTAACCATCGGCACCCCTGTCTTCACTATACGGCTCCCAGACTTGGGAACGGTTCGGTAACCGAACCCCTGCCCACATATTTGGCAACCAAGGGGGAGGAGCAGATGGGGAAACAATCCACACTGCAGTCTATCGGTCTATTGCTTACCCTAGTGCCATCTCTCACTGTCCAATCGGTGGTCTAGTCTGAAAATCAGAAAAAGTAAAATCAGATTTTAATCGTCATATTCACTTAAACCGATACCTAATAATGGACCACACTATAACCTTGAAAGGGTTTAGTGTAATAAAAAGTCATTCTACTGTAGGTCTTGACCGTATCCTTTAAGGCCCATGAATGGGCGTATAGGGAATTAAATGTTAAATCCAGACAATGATCTCAAAGTATTTTTTGTGTAGTGTTTTCAACTCAATGTTTTTTGTTAGAAATTGAACTCATCTAGATTTCTAAACACTTTAATATTAATTTTTTAAATTTTAAATTCACTTTTTTTATTAATTATTAATTCATTAGTGGGGCTAACCCTCATTCCTTGCAACAAAAGCTCCAGGTTATTAGGTAGTTTAATGCTTCGTAGTGAGTCGGCAGTCCGCTCTGGGCGATGGGTATCCTGTCGACCGACTCGAGGTGAGGGAACAGATTCCTGCCTCCCCCTTCCGTACATCGTACCATAACATGAAGTGCGGCCGTCAGGACAGCCAGCCACTCTAATCTTGAAACTATGTGGTCTTTCTCAATTGCTATATAAGCCTCGATCGGCTCCTCAGCCCTGTAACCCGGGGCACATTTCGTACTCCAACTTCTATTATGTTGTCCCTATTTTGTTCTCGGGGACAAAGTCTCTCCTCCACTGTACTCTCTGACTGAGAACATTTACTTCGCTCTCTCTCTCTCTCTCTATATATTCGCCACTCCTCCTTCCTTCATGGGGTTGCAGTAGCTGAGCGGTTCAATCGCCAGCCAGGCCGCTCCCGGATTTTCGCATGTGGGAATCACGCCGGACGATGCTGCTACTGGCGGGTTTTCTCTGCGATCTCGCATTTTCCGCGCCCTTGCATTCCGGCACAGCTCCATCCTCGCCTCATTCCAACCCCCATAGGCTCTCAAGATCTCGCTGTTAAGAGCAGTCCAAATCTCTCAACTCAACTCAACTCCTTCCTTCATCTTCTTCCCTCCTCTCCTCCAACATAGAGATATCCCATTCTTTACTTATTTGGGCAACAGTATTTCTATGCTGGTCTCTTATTATCTTGCCTATGTTTCGGAAAATACCGATTACTCTGTTTATCGACACCTTGAAAAAAAAATCAAAAGGGTTTTCATGAGCACATCTATCCCTCTGGCCTCAGTTCGACATCCTGTTCATCCTCTATACTCTGTTGCATCATTGCAATGTCCTCAAATGTCAAGTTATCCACCAGAGTCGGTAGCCCAAAGACTGTTCTCCTCCTGCTGCTCTTCACCATGTTGGCCAAGCTACCAGACGTCAAACTCCTCGTTACGCCTGCCTACTTCATTAAAGAAATTTGATAAGTCTTTAGGTTTTTCTTTATCCTTGATCATATAACCCACATTGATTATGCCATGCTTTCTTAAAACTCCATTCTCAAGTCTTCCAACTTATTGCATTCATGCAGGATATGCTAGGATGTATCTGGCACATTACATATCCTACACATTGGCCTGTCAAATAAAATTACTATGTATGGTTAAGAACTGAGCAGAGTAATGGCTAATTTCCAGTCATCCCTTACACAGCCTTGCCGACACATCCGGAAATAAATCAGTGGTCTTCCTTCCTTTCACAGATACTTACCACTGCTCCTGCCATCCCTCTATTGCCTTTTGGAATCGCTCCTTCTTCCTCTCAGAGGCCACCTTCTATACAAATTCATCTTCGCTGAGTTACCCTCTTTGCTTGCCTAGGAGATCAACTGGTACAGCACCCTCAAGTACTTACAAAGCATAGTTATATAATGTCCTACACAGCTCGATCACACACAGAAGTGCTACTCTTTATGCGCTTTTTAGACATCTCTTTACATGAACTTTCATCGCTGCTTTATACTAAACTGCACAGGCATGCGCCAATATGGGGAGAAACACTTTGATATATAGACCTACTTCTCAGCATCTCGTAGCTCAGCCCCCAGTTTGCTGGAGCCACTGTCCTTAGTCTGTGGATCTTTACAACTGTCCTGTCCGCCGCATAGTGCTTGTGGTCACGGAATGCAAGTTTGTTGTCAATCATTACACCCAGATACTTCATAATTTTTATGACCTTAATAACCTTTCCACCAAACCGAATCACTGGTGTTCTCTACAAAGATCCCTTTATTACTATTGATTCTGTATTTCCAACTGAGAACTTCAATTTGAAGTCTCGGGTCCCCAACTCTACTTTGCTGAGTGCTCTGCCTGCTTTTACCTCGAGTTCACAGCATGATCAGGGCAGTATCAGGATTAATCCATCATCTGCATATCCATAGATCATGCAGTCATGTGGCAGTTCCAGACGAAACAAGCCCCCAAATATAACATTCTACAATATTGAGTTCAGTACCAAACCCTGCGGATATCGTTTAGTCAAACTCTTTTTCTTAACTATTGGCCCGTGTTCATAAACACAAGTCCTTTCATACAAGAAGTCCCTAGTATTGTCTTATAGACTCCTAGGGTAGTTCAACAAATTCAATTGCCATAATATCTGGGGCCACCAGGTATTACAAAATGCCCCAGAGATGTTCAAGAAGATAGCCAGAACATATTTCTCGAAACTTGCCTTCGTGTAACTGATCATGTCTACTTCTGCCACCTCGGTACTTTTCCTTTTCATAAATCCATACTTTCTGGGACGTATCCCTTCGGTTACATCCAAATATTCCGCCAGTCTCTGGTTTGATGAGACCCTCAAAGGTTTATCCCACAACCGATATCAACGTTATTAGTCGATAAGATTTAACATTATCTGGATCGTTTCCATTTCCCTTGTATATCATTTTGAGCAGACCTCTCTTCTATGGTCTCGGGAAAGTATCATTATTAAGGCTGCCGTTATAAAGCTCCAACATCTATGGCTTAATCCTTGGATGTGCCATAAAAAGCATTCTCCTACTAAAAGATTCCAGTCCAAGGGCTTTATTGGTCTTAATCATTTTAATAATTTTTACCAACTCTTCCATATTGAAATAGGATATGTCATCGGTGTTGGTCTCAAGAACAATTTGTTCTCTGAGTACTTACTGGTACTTCTCCTCTCCTTCCCTGATATCATCAGGCAGGAAAGAAGTCAAAGCATACCACGCAATTTCATGAAAGTCTTGCAGGATTTCACCCTAGTGCCTCAATGAAAGAAGCTCCATTGAGGACTTGAGCTTACCTGCTACCATTTTATAAACAAACCCCCATGTCATGAGCAGGCGAACGATACATTGTCGTATGTCCAGGTGGATTCACAATCAGCAGGTTCCTAGTTAGCAGGAACCTATGAACCTCCTCTCCTCGGAGTTCGGTGCTAGGGGGTTCTACATATCTGACTTAGCATTCACGTCCGCCCCAATTATAATTCTCTGGTTTCTCAGAGTGTCCAGTATTTTCACCTATTGAGAAAGGTGAATAAAAATAAGTTTCTCTGAATGCTGAAAGTACGCTAGCAGAATAATATAGTTGAATTTGGCACAAGGAATGCAGGGATCGGAGCCCTGGAGCTGTTCATGCTCTGTAATTCCGATCGGCTAGCAATCATATTGGAAGCCAGTGATATTTACTTTGACCTTTGACCTTCACCCGATAATGTTTAACCTCGAAATCCCAAAGAAATATTTAAAAATTAAGAAAGATTATATAAAAAATTATTAAAAATTATTTTAAAACATCCCTCAGCAGCTATTTTCCCTAAAAAAAATTCCCTTCTATCCCTAAACATTTCCGTTTTCCCTTGAAAATTTCCCTTTTTCATAAGAAAATCTAAAAAATATCCAAAAAAAAATTATAAAAATGGATTATTAAAAATTATTAAAATAATGATTAAGTTTTTAAAAATTATTTTGTTTACACACTGCTGGAGGCTGCCATCATGGTAATTTTTTTTTTTTTCATTTTCTTTAAATTTGCTGTAGAATGGCATCTTGGTTTTTCGTTTGCCATTTGTTTTACATTGCTGGAGGAAACTATCTTGAATTTTTTTTGTCTATCATTTGTTTATACATTGCTGGAGGCCACCGTATTGGATGTTTGATTTGTTATTTGTTTATACATTGCTGGAGTTTGTCTCTCACATTCGTTCGACTGCCATATTGGATTTCATATGTTTTCATCACCTAGGTGGCGCTAGTGTATTAATTCACCCACCAGACAGCAGCTATATTTGTCTATGTTGTTAGAGTATAGGTTGCGCTATCGGCACCTTCCATTTGGATTGTATTTTTGGTTAAACTGAAATTTTGTTAATATTTCATTTTTAATTTACAATATTTCATTTATATTTTACGTGAATAAAAACAGTGAAATTATAGGTTCATTGGCAATGCCTAGTATGAAACAGTTCTCATTAAAAATATTATTAAAGAGCGTGCACACAAATGCGGCACGTTATTCTTGTGGTGTAGATTTCGAGACATCGTTAAGCTTTGTTTGGATGAGGCGGAGGAATATCCTGAAAGTAGAACTTCAGCAGGACTTCAGGAAAGTTGCAAGTAACGGCGAATGGACTATACGCTGGGAATATAAGGTCTAAGGGCCCCGCATACCGGCTGGTAGTTGCAAAATTTAGGTAAGAAATCCATGTTAAGAAAATTTCACCTCGGTGCGTTAATTTTAGGAATAGGCGTTTCAAACAAAATGTATTCTTCGCGAATGTTTTAGGAGATGTTACTTACAGTGCAGATGTTTCCATAACATGTATAGCCTGGCTGCAAGGAATTTTTAACATTTATATTAAAAAAAATAAAAATAAAAACATAATGCCTATCTATATTGAATATATACTCTCGTAGGGATCTTCTCCTAAATAATTCGTGAATAATACAGTAGAGACCTGAAGAATTCGCGGATTAATTTTGGGACATGCTAGAATTCAAAACAAGTGCGTTTATGTAACTTAAGCCATTGGTCCACACGGTGTTTGACACCTCCTGGAGAACTGTGTCCAATTGTCGCCTTCCACTGTGACAGCAGGCAACCAATGTGCTGTTGATATTGGCGTATTTGTACATAAGATTATAAAGTCTAACCTGCAGGCCATTGAACTCGCGAATTTTTCAGGTCTCTAAATACGGTTTGCTTGAAACGTTTGTCTATAAAATTAGCGCTCTGAGGCGAAATTTCCTTAACAGGGGATTTCCTACTTAAATTTCGCAGCTGCCAGCCGGTAGTTAGTGGCCTTAAGTTGTGTGTATTTCGCGCCGGGCTTGGGTGGGGGATGGCCCTGCCCCAGTAACGGCCAGCATTTGTTGCGACACGAGTCCTCCTGAGGCGCGGGGCCAGTGCAGTCGGGTAGTCGTCGTGATGACGTAACATTGGCGAATGCCGCCTTCGAGCTTGTACGTGCTCTGTTCCCGGTTCAAGAACCGTCCTTGTGACGTCACCGCCGCCCTTCCCCCTCTCCTCCTCCTCCGCACACTTCCATCTCCTGCCCGCCATTGCTCAAACACACACACACACACACTCATACGTGGTCGTTCAGCACGCTGGCTGAGCGGCTCAGCGCGTCTTGTGTGCATGTGTGTGTGTGCTTCGTACAGTCCATCCTGACCACTTTCTAAAAACTTCTTCCGCTGTTTCCGCTACTTCTTTGTCGACGTAGGAGAGTAAGAGGGGTGGGGGGGGGGGGGGAGGGCCGTACAATCCCCGGGAAAAATCCAGTCTTAGTTTTTTTAATTACACGCCAACCTTTGTTACGTGTGCAGTTCGACCTCTCCAGAACGACTTTAGAGAACTATGATCGAGTGTGCCTCGTGTGAAGAATCCGGGAATGCCTCGACGCTTGAAGTCAACATTTTTACGAATAGATTTTCATTGTTTTCGTAGTTTTCATCGTGGTTTTACACGAATACTTGCGAGCAAAATACTATTGCACGTAAGACTGTGAATTCGGCACTGTACTGGTTGGCAGTCGCCCAGTAGAGAACGTCGTACACTCTAGAGCTAGTGACTTAGGCACAGTGTAGACTTCAATACTATGGAACTATGGCTAGAGACCCGAGAATGTCAGGGGTTCATTTCCAGACACGTTGAAATGGACACACTTGTACGTCCATGTTACTTTTGTAATTGGTCGACGTGTTGTTTGACAACTGCTGGAGATAAATGAGCCTATAACAAACATGCAATAAATTGTGCGCCCAACCACCGCCTTTTACTACCAGAACAATCAACCAATAAACATTTGATATCTGTATGAGAGTATATAAGACTGTGAAGTCTAGCCTACAGGTCAGTGAATTTCGCGAATTTCTCAGGTCTGTACATATAGCTACAGCTGATTGGTTGTGACAACGAAACAAGTGTGTTGTGTCGATTTAAGTACAGCACGTACCATAAGAATTCTTGCTAGCGATACTTGGAATCGTAAATGAAAGTGGGTCTCAGAGGGATAAAGTGCCCGTTTGCACCCGTGTCAAAGTACCCGACTGGCTGCATCCCTCGAGGCACTGAACTTACGAGCGACCACAGAGTACTAGAGAATACAGAGGTGAAACAGTCGGCTGTACCGCGAACTCCAGCCGCACGCTCCAGCAAAATGGCGGCGCTTGCCAGCGAAATTAAACGCCGCGTGTGCCAATCAGCTCCTGGTAACCTATTCGCTAGCCCAGCCAATTGGGAACATTTCGCGGCATGGTGTAGTCTGTAGTCTACATAAGGCCCGTCCTCAGAGCCTCCCATGAATACATTTCCGACGCTTCATACGGAAGACGTGATGCACAGAGGACAGGTTTACTATATGCAATTCATGGTAAAGTGAGCGCTTTTTAGGGCCTTCGTGAATTTTTCCTGTTGGCCAATTTCTATGTTTCTCTCTCTCCTACATAAACATTGTCATGTGAATAAACAAACGTAATGTCCACTTTTCACCCCCCCCCCAAGAATTTAACGTCTGAAGCTGTAATAAACTATATTTATTAGTGTTTGGAAGTACCTTAAAAAGTGCTCACTTTACCGTGAACAGCCTATAACAGCGCAGCACACAGCTAGCGAACAGCCTCGAATACGTTAAATCATCTTCCACGTGGTTAAAGGTACCAGCAAACTGATAATGCCGTGTGAACCAAATTTTCAAACTCAGGAGCCCGTCTAGACAGAATTAAAATTGAGAAAGCAGTCAAAAGGGTTGTTGCCGACTAAACAATGTTAAACGTAGATTTAATGCCAGAAGACTGTGTATCGTAGTCGAGTAGTTCTGTGATTGTATCTGCAGTTACACAGGATGATTCTCAATTAGACCGACAAACTTCGGGAGGTTTTTCTTCATGAAAAAGTGAAAGGAAAACATATCTGACCCTTTATACCTAAACTGAATATTATGGGAGGTATGAGCCCTTAAAAAACGATATTTTAAGCCGTATTTGTGCAAAATATCGGCTCTCACGTTGAAGGTCCCGATAACATACAATAATATTCCGAGAGTTGTCACTGTATTTTACTTCGTTACCGATAAATTTAAAAAAAAAACTTGTAACGATAATGTCTCAGTGACTGGAAAGTGAAATTGCCTGCGTGTACACTTTGACGTTCAGATGATGAGCGAACAAGCTGGCTCACAAAGTTGATCTGCACCGAAGGTGTTTCAAATGTAATCTCTTTGTCATGGAAATATATTGAGATGGCCTGAAATCGAAACCTAGCTCAGGACGAAGAGGGAGGAATTCCCATGAATGGCGAGTGACACAGCGTTTGCTGTTATTTACAACGCAAACGGTCAGGCGTTATCCACGCCAGTGCTGTCCTTGCAAGCGACTTACGACTAGGGACATACGAAATTCGCGTTATTATTTGGATCCAGGTTAAACTGCACAGGTCTGTATACACTCGATCCGGCGTCGTTTCTCCGCTGGCTGCTGTATAGCTGTGAAGCCACGCCCTTTCTGACTGAGCTGCATGTGATTGGAGCACACAGTTGTGAAGCGTTCACTTATAGGCGCAGAGTTACCCAGGGCGTGGCAAATAAAGTATGGTCCAATGACAAACATGTTGCAAAGGTACACGTGTTTGAAGTTTAACTTGTCCTCAAATAATAACGGGTATTGTACAGGTCTCTACTTACCACATACTGTCTTGTAAATTCAAAAATGTCTATTTTGCTCATGATAGTAAAATTATTAAAATAAAAATAGTATCACCTATTGTGTCTAAGTCAAATATTTAGCGGAAAATAATTGGTGTACATGTAAAATTGCTTCCGCGCAAGATGTATTTCAAGCCAGCCTTTGTAATGTCGTTTATCCTTCGAGCTCCATTTAATGCAGCCAGAGAGGATTTCCATAACACTTCCATTTCTTTGCTCACGAAGAGAAAAAAAAATTTCTCTACTGAGTAGATTACACTCTGATAGTAAGTAACCAATTACAAAGAACCGCTGTTTCTACATTTCAATAATTACTGGTTGAGCCTTAAGTTCTGTGGAAAATTTCTCCACTTCTTTTCCTAAAAAAGAACAGTTTCAGTTCTGTTTGAATAATTACACTGTAATGACACCTAACCCATCCTTGAGGTACTATATAATTATGTTTCTTACACAAGTCTGTATCTAAAAAAGAATTAGACTCAAAAGTCTGAAATTGTCAATTATTTGCAAGGAAATTAAAAAAGAGGTATTTAAAAAACTGTAATAAATATCAATTTTCAATCATCTTTCTTGCTAAGAAAACACTGTGTAAAATTCAGGATTAAGGAATTAGAAAAAAAAATTTATTAAATGACTTGAGTTGAGAGAGAGATTTTGGCGACTCTTAACGAGGTCTTGAGAGCCGATAAGGCTGAAATGAGGTAAGAATGAAGCAGCATCGGAATGCAAGGTTAGGAGAAACGCGAGGTCCCCGAGAAAACCCACCGACCAGCGGCATCGTCCGGCACTATTCCCACTTGCGAAAATCCGGGAATGACCCGGCCGGGCAATGCACCAGGTTCATCGTGGTGGCAGGCGAGCAGTCTAACCACTCAGCCACCACAACCCTAAAAATATACTGAAGACGAAAACGAAAAACACACAATATTTTTTTTCGATCATAAATATACGACAGGCAATCCGTCTGATTTTATGGTCTGAAGATTTTATTTCCAGCTTGAGTATGGCCGAACAGAGCAAACTTACTGAAATTATTTGTATTGTTTGGCCAGAAATTATGTGTCACTTTATAAACTATTCGCACTATATTACTGTTGTTAACTAAGGACTGGTCAGTTATCTATTTATAGTATTAGGATACCAACTAGTATGAGATTTTCTTATCCCGTAGTTGAATTGGTCAAATACGAGTATTATACAATACAGCAAAAATCTTAGAAGTAGATTAGGCTTTCGCCTTAGTGTAATCAAAATGTAACTTCGGCCTTGAACGAAAGGTAACTCTTGCTGGCTCAACTTTACTTGAAGTAGTTCTGGTTTGGCAGACTAGTTATGTAGATTACACGAACATAAAAGCATGGGAAATTTTCAACCTGCACACATGTTTGCTTACAAGTGTTTCAACGTCGGTGTCTTGACGGACAATAAACAAGCAGTTATTTTTATTAAGTATTGTTTGGTAAATAATGAATTCGCGTGGAGAAAGATGATAAGATAATGATGGTTGGGAAATCGAACAGTCGGAAAACCCTCGCTATGAGAACTGTATTTCAAACGGCATTTGTTGCATAAAGATTAAAAGTATTAATGTGTAATTGCTAATATATTTTTTTTCAGGAATGAATGTAACACATGTATTGAATTTATCGACTACGTTGGTGGCTTCGCGAAAATGCCTTATAGTTAGGGACCCGAAAATTCGCGTTATTATTTGGCGTCAGGCTAAACTCCACACTACTCTGCATACTTAAGCCGACGTCGTTTCTCCGTTGGCCGCTGCCTAGATGTGAAGTCACGCCCTTTCCGACGTAACTGCAAGTGATTCGGACACATAATTGTGAAGTGTTCATTTATTGGCGCAGAGGTACCCAGGACGTGTCACATTAATTATGGTCTAATGACAAACGTTTTGAAAAAGGTACGTGTGTTTTAAGTTTAACGTGTCCCCAAATAATAACGCCAATTTTGCAGGGCTCTACTTATAGTATTACACAAATAATATTTTGTGGTAAAATTAATTTTTTCGAAAGAATGGTAATGGTTACTTTTTTTTTTATATGGGAAATGGATTCGGCCTATAATGGTTGCACTCTATTGTGATATTTTGCAATAAAGTTTATAAAAATAATCAATTAAAATGATTTGGGATTGAAAACTTATTTAAATACTTACATTCTAAAGCCATTCTAATGTAAAAGTTATGTGTAGATAGTTTAGCATGATGTTCGCACATCGTGAGCTGTGGCAGTAAGACACCTACAACAGTGGAAGCGTTGCCTGCCAGTAGCTGATCAATGTCGTGTTTGCAACTCGTATGGTACGGACCCAGTTCTACTCAAAAGCAATGAAGTGGTAATCTTGACGACATTCTACTATCAAAAATGTTGTCAGCCGTATTGAGCCTCGTAACAAACTTACTTGATAACTTTGTTCAAACTTTTATAAATGTACCTAATCGTCAATTCCTATAATTGAAATTAATTTTTGATGTTCATGACTGTACTTTATGTCAACTATGTTTTATAGGGTGGAAACAATGTAGGTAATTATCCTAACGTCCCTATTTACTTTTTATTTGCTCTTTGTGTTTCCTCAAGCATCCAGTAGAGAAAGATACCTTAACTTTGATGGAAAAAAAACAATTCCGTCACCTGATTAAACCATAAAAGAATTACGCATATTGTGGATATTATTTTTTGCGTTTCGAAATATTCACATTTTTCTCCCACGAAAGACTGGAATCGCAAATGTCCGACAATATTGATGGTTTCAGTATAATTTGGAATGATGTATTAATATTTATTTACGCTTTCATTTCCAGAACTAATTAAATTTAATTCACGTTATTCAGGTGTTGGCAACAAGAAATGTTTTTATGCGTGCTGTGTTCACATCGATACAACCAGTGAGCAGTACGGTATGTAGGCTTCGCGTTCCACTAAAGTATTTTTATTTCGAAACATTTACAATTTAGACCATTAATACGGATCACGAATCACTGAACGGATCACGAATCACTGAATCAGTTAGCCACACGGTCACCCTATTTCATTTCCTCTAAAATGATTAATTTTGGGCCTTGCGAGAAATTGTTTTTCGACACAACTATGTTTTGTCTCACATAGCGAGTGCACTGACCGACACACGCAATGTACAATGCCTACCAAAATAACCTCTCTTTACGTTACGTAAACAACGTGTGCACTTGTTCCAGATGTATTAATAAGTTTAGCATATATTGTACTTGTGTTCTACTAGTTACATTAAAAAAAATATTAACAGGTCGTTGCCAGCCTTTTTTTTTTTTAAATTTTATTATAATACTATCCTACGCTTTATGGCCAAATTTATTGATTGTATCATTTATCCGCAGTTATTTCACACCACAAATTAATTCGATATAATAATATTCATACTCATGAAGATGAAACACTAATTTAGAAACAGTTTTATGGAAATGTTCACGAAAATACGAACATGTTGTAGGTAATAACAGTTGTGGAGGCTTCATAGACAAAAAATACCGTTACCGCCATCAAAATGAAAATATGTATTACCAAACACATGTTTCTGCAAATATCTAAACATAATTATTACATGATCGTTTGCTGTGTGTTTGCGCTTCGGCTTTGCGCACTGGTAGTAAATAGAGCCACGAGTACTTCGCGAATTCATTCGGTGGTGAGGTAGACTCCAAACACTTGTTCTTTTCTCCTATTGTTGTGATTGGACCGCAGTTGTTTAGACACGCCCCGTTTAACTGTGAGCCAGTTACAAGCAGGAGGCAGTAGTGTGAGTGAGTGTTTAACAGTCCTGTACAGAGGCCTCACGTGGTTACGGCAACCAATAAGCTAACAATAATGTCTCGAGTGTATAGAGGGATTTCCAGCTTAGCTTGCTGCCGACATTCGCGAAATACCGCGAAATAAAGTACATCAACCGCCTCGTCTGTCTCAGCATTAGTCTATGCTTCTTTGAGTTTAACATAAAAAGAATTAGCTTTACATTTACGGTTCTTAAGATTCTCTTCAAGTGATGTCTTAACCGTTACGCTTACTTCTAGCTGGATTTTTGCTTTCAGTTCTTCGCAGATGCCACTTCTAGGCCAGTCGAATGGGTAGTTCTAGTTGTCCCTATAATACTTAAATGAAAATGGATGAGGTATTTCGCATGGTGCAGTTTTGGGATTTTGCTTATTTGCCCTAAGTTCACTGTAGACTTCCAGGAAGTGCTTTCCCAGGAACAAGTCATAGAGTTTTACTGTATTTAGATGGTATGGAAAATATCCAGCTTTTCACCAGCATTTCCCATAATCACACATTTTATTTGGAAAACTTTCAATGTGATCCCTGGTATTCTGCACTATGTATGTGATTTCTTTTTTGACTTTATGTTGTGTTTCCTTCGCATGTATTTCGGGATCCTTCCTGAATCTCCTGACCCGCTTTACGCCGATACAATGGAGACTAGCAAACCCCTCCCTACAGACTTACGTCACAACTTCACCAATATGAATCTGAAAGGAATAATGCCTTTACTAATAACATAATACGATAGCTCATACATATTTCCCATAAAGAGAGAAGTAAAACAATATTTAAATATCTCATGACTAGGGACAGGAAAATTTCGCGAGTTCATTTTCGGGACAAGATAGACGTCAAACACATATACAGCGAAGTCATCTTCCGGATTGGATAAAGGTTTACTAGACCAACCCTGCACGTCTCTGAGCCAATAACAGACTTTTGAGGAAATACCTGCGAATCCCATAACCGCCAGGTGCGGGGCAACAGCCAATGAACACACAGCTGAGGCTCCTGTATGCAGAGGACTGAGGAGTCTAGCCTACAGGTCATTGAACTCGCGAGATGTTCCTATCTCTACTCATGACTTGTAAAAGTTCGGAATACCTCAAATATGCAGTCACATTTCCGGTTTTTTCCACATTTTGACACACGTTTTGTTTTTGTACGCTTAACTTTTAAATTAGGTTCTGTAAGAATGCGTCTTGAGCATTCGGATCTCGCAAACTGTTCAAGTTGAGTAGTTTACGTTTTATGTTGTCAGTGAAACGTATCGTCCAATGACAAACACGTGTACCTTTGCCATACTTTATTCGACACACCCTGGGTAACGCTGCGCCTATAAATGAACGCTTCGTAACTGTGCGTTCCAATCACACCCAGTTCAGTCAGAAAGGGCGTGGCTTCACAGCTATACAGCAGACAAAGGAGAAACGACGCCGGCTCGAGAGTATATAGTACTGTGGAGTTTAGCCCGGTTCCAAATAATAACGCTAATTTTGCAAGTACCTACCTATTAGCGATGGGCACGTATACATCAAAGACACTTTCGATCCACGTAGCTTCTGTACACTGACTAGAGTAAATAAGAATACAGAGGTTAAATAGACACTCTTTTCGCGAGCTCCAGCCGCACACACTGGCCACCATAATGGCGTCACTAGCTAGCCGCATGTCGGAATGCCGTTCGCCAATCAGCGCCTGGTGACTTACTTGCCAGCCAGTGGCACAGCCAATAGGATACATTTCGCAGCACCCGGTAGCCTATCAGAGATAAAGCCCGTTCCCAAACCCTTGCGCAACCAATCAGAGTATTAGTCCGCCCACATCCAAGGAAACACCATGCAATTTCGTCTCTCGTGTATTTGTTCTGTGACACTGGGATACTCAATGACGCGGCAGTTCTGCGGCGCGAAATTGTGAGCGGTGAATGGAGGCGTTTGGCCGGATCTTAACTCCTTTACACAGTACCCCGATTATACTCGCTCACATTTGACGTGTTGCGAAATAGGTGGAATCATGTTCAGTGCTGTACAAGTTCAGATGCTAACACCAAAACAAACAGCGTCTTTACCCTGGCTATTGCTATTGGCTACAGCTAGCAGACCAACATTTCATTATTGGTTGCTGCCTGTGCCATAGACCAACAGAGAATCTTATCATAGCTTCCAAAGTTTACGTTATTACAAGGCATGCTTACGTACATATAAGATCAAAAATCTCCTTTCTTGCAACACCAGGAACGAAAAATTAATGCTTAAGTCAACCCATTCATACCCAGTGTACACATTTGTGTACATTACGCAGTTGTACGTAATTTTTGGTCTTTACTGTACACTGAGAAACTCAGGGACCAACGATCTTACCTGTGGGTAAATGATTCGCAAACCACCTCACAGGTGTTGGTAAAAATTTGGTTCATTTTACTACACTCTGTTCACGGTAAAGAGACCACTTTTGAGGCCCTAGTTACGTTTTTCTTTTCAGCCATATTTTATTCTCCAGTCAACTTTTTTAAAAACAATATAGCCCTTTAAGCAATAAACACAGTATGTATATTCCACCGCACTCGGCAGTTAACGTCAAAAGATAAAATAAAATAAATTTGTTAACTTTATTCCAAATGAGAAGACTTTCAAAAGTGCTCACTTTACCGTGAATAGCCTATAGAGTCGAACATATAATATACAGCTCATTGGCTGTGCTAATGAAACAAGTGCTGTGTCAACTTAAGTACAGCAAGCCTTTATTAAATTTTTTGTTTGAAACTACTGAAACTGTAAATTAAAGTGGGTCCGAAGGGGTAAAGGGGTTGACATCGGGGTCTTAGGAATCGACGAGTGTGAAGCGAGGTGAATACGGAGCAGCACCGGAATGCAAGTGCGGTGGGAACGGGAGACTCCCGAGTAAACACACAGCCCGGCCACGCATCGTCCCGCTCGATTCCCCCGCGCGGGGGGGGGGGGGGGGAATTCGCGAGCGTCCCCGCCGGGAATCGAGACCGGTTCTCCTTTGCCGTGAGGCACGTGCTCCAGCCGCTGCGCCCCAAACAAAACTTTGACCTTCGTATCGTTCGGGTTCGGTCGTGCGCGGCGCAGTCGAGGTCCGCGGACACGGGAGAAGTGATCTGGCGGGCGTCGGGTGTCCGCGGAGACGGGACGGGCTTTCTCCGTAGGTGGGCATGGGGTGGGTGGGTGTCACCTCGGCGGTCCAGCTCCCGGGATGCTGCGAGCCCCCTTCCCCTCCAGCCGAAAGATGTGGGTCAGTGGGGCAGGCACGCGTCCGGGTGCAGGGGCAGGCCTGGGTCTCGAACCTGCACTCCATCTCGTGCAGGAGGAAGCAGACACCACACCGCGCCTGTGTCCTGATTCACCAGTCGAGGGTCCTTACCTCACTTCGTGCCCTAGAAACGTGCATATCGAGGCTGCGCTCTCAATCTGAAACAGGGATCTCGATCAGTACAATTATTTCACTGGATATTCAGCTGACACTTTGTAGACTACGCTCGAGAGTGTAGCTCGGGCGAAGGTAATTTGGAAACTTATTTGTCTTTCAGAACAAAACTCGCATGGATGTGCAGGCTCTGTCCGGATAGTGTTTGACACGACCTCACATGAACACGACAGCTCAATAACAATGATATTGCAAACGATATAATTGGTTTGTTTTATAGCCACTCAAAGGGAGATGATTGATTGTAAATCCTTTTATACGATAAAGGACATTTCGTTGGGTCAATATAATCTCGGCTCTCCACTGGTTGATGACCGGCCAATCATGAACCCTGTAAAGTACAGAGTAGTGTCCTGTGTGGTAAGGACCAATAGAACGATGGCGAGTTCTAACACAGACACCAACAGAACCAGTATTCTTGCAGTAGTGTATATAGAAGACTCGCATCTAATTTGTCGTAAGTACCAGTAGATGTGTGCAGACTGCAATGTGTTAAGAGCGGGATGGATTTTTTTTGTGAAATAGTAGTTTGCGCGAATACGTGTGTCTCGGTAAATAAATGTTCTGCAAATACGATTTTTGTAAGAAATGATTAAAAAAAAAAATTATCTATGCCCCTATTATTTTTACTTTTGCCATATTAAGTGTACACCTGGAGAAAAAAAAACCGTAAAAATGGTCAAATATCGCATTTTTAAAGTTTGCCTATGCAGTTTCCTTTAGTGGCAAGAGAAAAGTACGAAGATACGGGCGTAGTTTAATCTGTGGTCTTTCATCTCGTGTAATAGAGGCCCTATGTCACAGATCTAATTTGCACAGTATAGCGTCACGACGGAAACACTGCACGCCTTGCGCGTAGGAGCGATGAGGCACTAGGCGTGCGTGTTAGTGTCGCCCGTATCGCCCCCCTCTCGACTCTTGACCTTGGACGCGGAGTTCCCACGGGGGTATATCACACTTTTAATAAGTAGAGATTAAGGTTTATCTCGGGAAAAGTTAACTGTTTGCTGGGATTCAACGTACTGTACACATGTCTGAGAGTTCTCTTTTCTTATTGGCTGTCATGCATGTATGAAGATACTACCCCATTTCACGGGACCAATGAAGATTCTGATACTATAAGGCAGATCGTTCGTGATTGGTCTGCAAACATCTTAGCCGAGTCAAAACCTTGTTTACCCAATCATGTAAAAATAAACTAGTTAGAGTGTTGTAGAAGATATGTTGGCACGAAAATTTTTTTTGCGATTTTTCATCTCTATAAATGAGATATTATTAGTATAGAAGATGGTTTATCGCGGGAAAAGTTGACTATTAGCTAGGATCCAACGTTCTGTACACATGTCCGGTAGTCTTATTTTCTTATTGGCTGTTATTCATGTATGAAGCTACTACCCCATTTCGGTTGGCCAATGATGATTCTGGTACTATAAGGCAGAACGTTTGTGATCGGTATGCAAACAACTTAGCCTGGTCAAAACCTTGTGCATCCAATCATAAAAGAATAAACTAGTTAGAGTGTTATCGAATATATGTATGTTAGCTCAAAAAAAATTCTCGCAATTTTCCATTATCTCTATTCATGCGTCATCCTTTTGTGTTAATATCATGCAAATCCGTGCTCTTGATTATTACTTCTAAACAAAAAAATTTACACTTCAGCAGCCATAGAGTTGTATAACATGCTTTCAAGAACTATTTTTATCAACTCGGTACCAACTTAACGGAGAACCTACGTAACAGCGTGTACTGTAGAATATAACGTGAAGTTATGGGCAGTAATTTTTTTTCAATAGTTGGTTTCATTGAGTGCTCATTTTATCGTGAATAGCTTGTAGTACCTGTTTCCTCCGCGTTACGTATCCTTCTGCTTGACCTGAAAATTAACATAGTCATGCACCAAATAGTTGAGGAACTTTTACAAATACAAAATGGTCAGTATAATGCAGTTCTTATTCTTGGATAAGTAAAAGAATTGTTTCAGTAGTCCGTAAAAGTAAGTTTCACTTTAAATAAGATAATACAGAGCTACTTTCCATTATACGTGAGCAGATAAATATAGTCTATTCACCGTTTCCTCACAATTTTTTAATCATACCTTTGAGAAATCACCCCATGTACGACGTGTTTGGTAATTTCCTAAATACGCCACGAATCACAAACTTCCATACCTCTATTAACATAAAATTATCTTATTTTCCGTTAAATTCAAGTTTTACCTATATTTTATTTACAAATTATAATAATTGATTTATAATAAATATGGTTAAAAACAGTGAGAAAACATGTTTGTTGGTGTCGCCTAGTAAGAAATAGTTCTCATGCAAAATGTTATTACAACTAAGTGCGTACGAATTCAGTGCGTTGTCCTTTGGTGTAATTTTCCAGACGTAGTTACGCTTAGTTTGCACGAGGCGGAGGAATATCCTGGAAGTAGAACTTTAGCAGGGCTTCAGAAAAGTGTGAAGTAAACGTGAATCGATTTGTTCAAGTTTTACAGCTTTAGCCCTACTTTTTAGTGTCCTGTTGAACTTGTTTCATTAGAATGCTTCAGCATCAATATGATTGCACGGATAAACTGTGTTACTATCATAATTGCCACAAAAATACAAACAAACTCTCTAGATATATTTTCGAACGAAGTCAATCATATTAGTAGCCAAACAAATATCTACAGTTTATTAGACAAAATATACTGTTGACAGTCTAATTTATCTCGTTCCAACACAGAGGTCCTGTTTATTCAAAAATGTATGTTGTTACATGAAGAAATATTATAAGGTTATTTTTCAAGTTTTGAGTATTCAACAAAATATTTTGTTGTGGGAAATAAATATATTTTTGGCCCTATACAAACAAATATTTTGTTGGCATACGTCTCGGTATGGATTATTGTGAAACAATCCTTTTTCTCAGTGTACAAAATCAAGTCTTTATCATGTATCTCGAACTCCAACAAGGTTATGGTGGCTGAGCGGTTAGCCTGCTCGCCTCCCACCAAGGCGATCTGGGTTCAATCCCCGGTCGGATCGCTCCCGATTTTCGCATGTGGGAATCGTGCCGGACGATGCCGTTGGTCGATGGGTTTTCTCGGAGATTTCCCGTCTCCCCCGCCCTTTCATTCCGGCGCTGCTTCATACTCATCTCAATCACCCTCATCGGCTCTCAATACCTTGATGTTAAGAGCCGTCCAAATCTCTTCACTCACTAGAACTCCAACGGCCCGCTCGGAACTGCGTTATTTTGTGTTTGCAGACCAAACTCCAAAATTTTGATGTGTATGCTCATTTGTCCTCTGCCGTTGGCCGACACGTGTGTGCAACGTATTGAGGTCAGTTTTAACAAATAGAGGAGGCTCCGTGGCTGAGCAGACAATCTCCAGTGAAACTATCGGACAGGTAAATGACGCCGTATATTTGCCGGTAACCAGCGAAATTGCAAAACTGTTGAAGTTGTACGGACAGTGAAGTCCAGCAAGTTACCCAAAAAATCGAAACTAATTTTGCGTGTTTTAATTCATTTGTCACACACAGAACTTATAGAGACAGACTCACCAGATGCCAGAAATGGACTAGAGCAAATAATATGCTTCAGCACGGCGTTAGCCAATTGCTAGGGGCAGGGAATTTCCGCGGGTTGCAAGACCTGTAGACTATACTTCACAGCCCTATACATACTCAAGCATAAGCTCTTTGCTGATTGGAGTGGAGTGCAGAGATTTGGCCGGCTCTTGATCCTTTGATTCCCACATAATTTTGTAACATTGCAGATTTTGGGGTACATTTGCACTCAGTCATATACATTTTTGTTATTTCTAACTGAAGAATACTTGTTTATTTTGTCACTTTATTTTGATACATTTCCAAAATACGTATTACTAGTGACCTGCAAAATTCGTGTTATTATTTGAGGACAAGTTAAACTTCAAACACGTGTGCCTTTGCAACATGTTTGTCATTGGACCATACTTTATTTGACACGCCCTGGGTAACTCTGAACCTCTAAATGAACGCTTCATAACTGTGTGCTCCAATCACATACAGTTCAGTCAGAAAGGGCGTGGTTTTTTCACAGATACATATACAGCAGCCAACGAAGAAATGATGCCGGCTCGAGAGTATACAGTACTGTGTAGTTTAGCCCGGTTCCAAATAATAACGCGAATTTTGCACGTCCCTACTAGTAAGTAGAAACCAGAGAATTTCGCGGGTTCATTTCTAGACAAGTTGGAATTCACACACATGAACTTTCTTGTTACGTTTGAAATTGGTCGACGTGTTTTTGACACCTCCTGAAGAAAAATAAGCCAATTACTAAGGACATGCATAATTCGCATTGTTATTTGGCATCAGGCTGAACTTCACAGTACTGTATGCACTAGAGCCGGCATCGTTTCTCCATTGGCTGCTACATAGATCTGAAGACACTCCCTCTCTGACTGTACTACACGTGATTGAGGCACACAGTTGTGAAGTGTTCCTTTATTGGCGCAGAGTCACCCAGGATGTGTCACATAAGTATATTCCAATGACAAACGAATTGCAAAGGTATATGAGTTTCAAGTTTAACATGTCCCCAAATAATAACGCGAATTTTGCTGGTCTCTACCAATAAAAAACATGCAATAAATTGTGCGCCCAACCACCGCCTTTTACTACCATAACAATCAGCCAATACACAGTATATATATATATATAATATATATATATATATATATATATATATATATATATATATCTGTGATATCTAGCCTACAGGCCATTGAACCCGCGAATTTCTCAGGTCTCTTCTAATAAGACACAAGGCGTACGGCCGTGGGTTAACTTGGACCAAAAGTGCCTCCCTTCCGCATGCTGATGTAGTTGCGTGGCAGTGCGTCACTTTACGCGCAGTCCCACGAACAGGTAAGACCCCCCTGGCAACAATCCACCGGCCATCGGTACGACACCTCCGCTGCAACTTTCACCGCAGAATGAATACCTACGCATGAGCGAAATGACGCGGCGGTCCCTTTTTATGTAACTGCGCTTGCTGATTGGCTGGGCTATGCTCTGGGAGCGGGCTCTGATGCGTGACTGGCTATGGGTAGGGCCACCTGTTTTTCGCGAAAAGATTCACGCGAAGACATTTGCAGCTTTCCTTTGGCTATTGGCCGCTCGTCTTCGTGTCAAGAGGCTCTGTTACATGAGTGAGCCAATCAGGATAAAGTGTGTTCGATACTGACCGTCCTTTATTCGAGGGCAAGCGGATAAGATGCGTAACAATTCAAATGATCCAATCACGAACGTTGTTCTGAACCAAAGTGTTTTGGAACACAACTGGTCCTGAAATCTTTTCGCGAAAAACAGGTGCCCCTAGCTATGGGTAGAAACCCGGGAATTTCGCAAATTCATTTGAGGACAAGCTAGACTTATAACAAATGTGAATTAATGCTTTTCAATTGGATTGCATTTTGTAAGACACGCCTTGCGATAATAAGAACCAATAACAAACCCGCAAGTAAACAA
This sequence comes from Dryococelus australis, assembly GCA_029891345.1. Taxonomy (NCBI): domain Eukaryota; kingdom Metazoa; phylum Arthropoda; class Insecta; order Phasmatodea; family Phasmatidae; genus Dryococelus; species Dryococelus australis. The sequence goes on along the minus strand of CM056994.1, from coordinate 33,415,305 downwards.
GGGTCAAGTCCGGTTCTTCCTGGCCTGGGGTTGAACTGGAGCATCAGCCAATGAACAACTAACTGAGCCTCGAGTACACACAGTAAGAGACCTGATAAATTCGCGAGTTCAATGACCTGTAGACTAGACTTCACAGTCTTATATACTCTTATACAGATATCAACTCTTTATTGGTTGGTTGTTGTGGTAGTGAAAGGCGGTGGTTGGGAGCACAATTTATTGCATGTTTGTTATTGGCTCATTTATCTCCAGGAAGTTTCAAACAACACTTCGACCAAACACAAAAGTAACATGAAAGTACATATGCGTGAATTCCAATTTGTCTCGAAATGAACACGCGAAATTTCCGGGTCTCTAGTTATGGAAAAACACATGGAAATTTCGCAAGTTCGTTTGACGGCTAGGCTGAACGTGACAGTCATGTGACTCAGGCGTTGTCATTCGTCCATTGGCAAGTGCCGCTAGATGTATTTCAAAACACTCTCGCAGAGATCCACGTTCGTGATTGGATGATTTACTTGCTACGCATCTTAGGTACCTGCCCGCGAATCACAGGCTTCCACTAACGAAGTAACTTAATTCTCACTGGCCGGTCAAGTAAGAAGACATCTTCTCACTAAATCATGCAACCAATAGGCAAAGGAACACTGCTGCTGTGTAAGTTAAATATTGAAATCTATCTTGGGTGGAAATGTTTTCGCGAAATCCGGGTTTCCCTGCATATAGTCTATTCGCAGTTTCTTCACACTTTTTTAATCTAAACTCTGAAAAATCACCCCATGCGTGACGTGTTTAATTGTTTTCTAAATATGTCATGCATCACAAGCGTTTTATACTTCCGTTAATATAAAACTATTTTATATTTGATTAAAATAAAATTGTACTTATATTTTAAACTATAAAATTTCATTTATAATTAATACGGTGAGAAAACAGGTGTGCGTGTGATGCCACTTTGGTGTAATTTTCTAGACCCGGTTACGCTTTGTTTGCATGAGGCGGAGGAATATCCTGAACGCAGAACTTCACCAGGGCGTCAAACAATTTGGAAGTAATCAAGAATGGACTACAGTCCTGTGTACTAAAGCAGAGTAGATACGCAAGTATACACAGGTGTGGGCGTAGCCATTCTGTGATTGGCTGCACGAAGGCTCTGGGAATGGGCCTCGTGTCTGATTGGTTACTGCACGTTGCGAAAGGCTGTATGTTGGCTGAGCTGATGGCTGGAGAAACAACTGTATGGCCAACCACCTCTGCTGTACCATTCCGACAGTACGAGTGAAAAGACCTTCGCGTGTAGCAGCAATGCACGACGACATGAGACGCATGGCTGTACAAAGAGCCCCATTCAAATAAGGTACGCGTGTTCGAAGTGTGGGGTGTCGATTTCCCGGATGGATGTTCGAAGTGTGCATATGAGTATGTGCGAGGGGCTTCCCCCATACGTCTATACCATCACAGGTACAGACGTTATCAAACATAAACATGTCGTAATCAGTCCACACAACTACGTCAACCAATGTTTCAAGTGGTCAGTGTTGGCCAGATTTGTTAAGTCATCGCATCCGCGGCGTGTGGACAAGAGGAATGCTGGGGTGGAAGAAAATTTTGGTTTTAGCGGATTGGATTTTCCGACTTCTCTACAGCAAATAAGTGTCTTAGATAACAACAACCCTGGTATGTGTGTGTGTGTGTAAATCTGTACTCGCTGAATACCAGGGGAAAAGTGGTGCCAACACATGTGATTAAAAACGAGAAACCTGAACATATCGATCTTCTGATGGTGAAGGACAAAACTACGAATATTTCGCATTATTATTACATGAATAACTTTTAAAGACTGGTTAACTCGCAGATCACCTCACATGGGTACAAAGTTCGTGACTTCAAACAGTGTCTTAAGCACTATACCGATTACACACGTAAATCAGGACTCAATGGGGAACAGTGCCTTGCAATACACAAAACAGAGTGTACAATATAAATGGCCAATGTGTATATGTGTTTCCTCATGTAATTTCAAATACATTTTCTAAAAAAAATATGCTGTGTTTTATTTATTTTTCAAAAGGATAGACCATATGAAAATTTAAAGTATTATCAGAAATATTTTATGGTTAGATTCGACAAAAAGTTTGGAGATGAAGGACATGTGAGCTCTCTGGTCATAGATGTTCAAGAAAGATATAAATAGCACTTTCTATATTGCCCAATACTGGGGAAAATATATGCATCGAAGGCGTAATTTAGTGGTCAGTGGGAACATACCATTGATTGACTGGTATGGTTGGAGCGATAATTTCTGTTATGTAAGTCCAATGATTGATTTGGGGAGAGGAGGGGTGGGGTGGGATGTTGCTTAAGATTTGAGGAGGGGGGGGGGGGTAATATATGTTCTTAGATTTTTTAAGAATTGTTGTACATTCTTCACGATTTTTAATCTCAAGGTCATGGGTCAAGTTAATGGCCATGGGTCAAGGTCAAAGCCACGGGCCAAGGTCATGGGTTAAGGTAATGTGGTCTGACCATCGAAACTCGGAAGGTGGAAGGAAATATCAGAAAATAACTGGGAGAAAAAGAAAGGGGAAAAAATACTGTACTGAAATGTAGATTCGTGTGGGAAATAATGTGAATAGTGTTGTGGAGAGAATAAGCGAACTCGTCTAGCTGAAAGTGTACATACACAGTGAAGAATCATACACAAAACAGGACGTGACACACACACACACACACACACACACACACCACACACACACGCCAAAAGTAATAATAAAAAACAATTGTAACGTAAGATAATCCGATATTTCTGACCACATACAATTTTATTTTTTACTTTATTTCCACTGAAAATTTATTGTTAATTTATAATATATGCATGCCAGTTCTATTGGCAGAATATCTTGTTGTTTAGTTACTCTATCAGCTTGTAATGTTTTGCAAAGTTTGTTTAGTTCACTGTTTACATTTTTAAGTGCAGTTTTAGAGTTGAGTATGGCCACAGATCGATATATTTTCAGAATTATTGCAAAATTGATTTAATATTGTAATACGGCTTTTTAAGATGACAGGGTTGATCACATTGCTAGAATAGATCTATTTAAATGTAAACATAGACCGATAGTTGGCAGCATAGTACAATATTTAATATTTTGCAAAGGAATTTTTGGAAGTTCTTCACCTACTGTGCTATGGAAAATTCAAATTGGACTGTCTTGCAATATTGTTTTATTTCCTTGGAACTTTTAATTCGGCATATTGGATCCCGAAGCTTATCGAAAATGTATTGAAAAATGTTTTTTATTGTGGATCTGTGGGCAGGATTTTTTCAGGGCATTATTTTATGCCGTCGGTGGGCGAGTGGCGTAAAGAAGAACGCCAGGAGAGACAATTTTCAGAAAAGGGCTCTCTGAGTTGATGCATGTCCTGTTTGATAGCAATTAAATTGCTATCATGAACTACGATAACTTCTTGCTCCAGAATAACCACAGTTACAGATAAGTAAAGACTGAAATAAGTTGCCAATGGCAGCAGCCCGATATAATATGATTTATCCAATTTAGTCTTCCAGAATCCTGCATAACCCTTTCTATAAAGCCAGCCTTGTAAAATTTGCCTACGCTTTCTTCAGAAGTGGAGATCTTATGCTTCCACCTAAATATTTTATAAATCTGAGCAGCCGAGGCATTAAAATGTATTCGCTGATTAATGAGGTAGAATTACGCGAGACCTTTTCGTTTATTGGACATTGAATAATATTTTCCTTAGCCTGAGCTGAGCGTTTTGAAGTTGAGTTGCATGTATTCATATATATATATGAACATTGATTGCTTATGTTTCTTCAGCAAACTTTCAAATGCAATAATTAAACGCTCCTCAATAACTTAACTGCTTTATTAGTTGGTAGTTTCCTCAGGAGTGGTATATATTTTTTATTATAATCAAAGTGTTGATTTTCACTGATATCTTGTTCATGTGAACAAGGTTTACTATTACTTTCACTACAATATACAAGTTACCCGTATGACAGCTTGGTTCGTTAACAACTACTCCCGAATAATTACATACACTCCAATACACAACACGTATATTCATTTCAGTGTCAACCTATGTGGGACATTAATAACACATTTCAGGGGCTCCACCAACTTGGGGCAATGTACAACACAACTAAAATCATTTCAGTGGCAACCCACGTGGTGCATTAAACACATATCAGAGTCGCCGTACGCGGAGTCTAAAATACCCCAAAAACACGTCACAATCAATACTAACACGACTATTGTCATACGCTACTAAACGAGTAACTCATCACTGGTGAAGCATTTCCTTTTATTAAAACTGTGTTAGTGCAGTGTACAGAAAAAAGGTAATACAACTCAGGGTTTCAAACCAATAGCAATAACAGCAGCGTGTCTCCAAACCCCAGGAAATTATGCGTGAACTTTACCTCATTATTTCAATTAAAATTTAACAGTAAGCAACTTTAAAGTATTTACTTGTGTGATTTAAAATTTACTTTCAGTGGCCAGATGTTTCTCTCACTTAACTAGCCACTTCTTAACCACGTATTTATGCCTCTTCTTTAGCTCAGCCATTGAAAATAACCGATAGAGACAATTAAAACTGCATCGAAGGGTTGTGTAAGCAAAATGTTTAGAAATTTAGTACAATACATTAAAAAGAGTGCAGAATCTACAAAAATGTATGTTCCAACGGATGAATTTACAGTAGGCTACACGTAATAAATTATGTTAATTTACTGTAGAAACTTGATGAAAAACTGCTGAAAATTCGTGAAAGTAGAAATAATGTCAGAAAACTTAGTTTGAAAGGCGTATACCACACGCCTGCTATTAAATACGCCTTATCTAGAAACAAGGTTCAGATGTCGGTACCAGCCCTGGGTACCATTTCTGTTGTGTTGAAAAGAAAAAAAACCCGATTACGGCAAAAAAAACAAAAACATAATCGACCCTTTTATATTCCGCGAGGCGCACTCTCTTGGCGTAAAACTCACATTCTACAACAAAATCGAATTTCAAAACTGCAAATTTGCAATATATTAACTAAATTATAATTAAGATATTGCCTATGAATGTTCGAAAGTAGAATTTTTTCCACTCCAACAATATAAAACTAAAATTAACGTTGCTGAGATTGGTCTGAAATAGCCGTGGGTTCAAAAATGCATCTCGTACATTACGTCACACGCAATGCTGCCTAAAGTCCATTTTATATGAGTGGTCTCAAATTTGACAGTTCTAGGAAAGTAGTGCGAATGGCATCTGGTTGGCTATGTATCCTTTCGCCACAGCTGAACTGTCATTGAAGGTGACTGTTTGCAAACAAACACCATGTGACTACCAGTATTTGTAAACAAACAACATATGACTGCCTGTTTTTGTAAACAAGCTGCATGTCCCTCCTCCCAAATGACTTTTAGAAGCTGTGAAGGGCTGTTCAAACAGTTTCAGGTTGGCAACAATCCCATTTTTTTTTAGTTTATAAATAATTTATGTAAATGACTAACCGCCCCTGTAATAAGTCTATAAATTGATAATTTTTTACCTTGCAAGAAATTTGTAACCAGAATGCACGAAAATGAAATTGTATTTTGACTGTCAAATGAATAAAAGATATATTACTGTTTTTTAATATACTCGAAATATATTAATGACAATTAATCTTGTCACACTTACCCGAGGAAAGTTCTTGTAAACATAAAAATTTCGCATGGTTTCCACGAACACCAAATACCAAGATCCCCCCCCCCCCAGGAATGCACAAATACCTAAATACTGCCCCTCTACCTCCACACCTTCTTTTCAAAGACAGTATACATTATTACATACAGGCTATGCCTACTATTGCATTAAAAGTACGTAATTCAGCTTTGTGGTATGATATGACAACAAACTCTGTACAGTCTGATACTTTTATGGTGGTTATAATTCTCAGGATGTTAAAGTATGTAGGTAGCCAAAATAACATGCAAGCAAATGTTACTTAATTTCAGTAATTTTAATAACTCCCATTTAATAACTCAAATGTTAAGTATTGCAGGTCTACATACAAAATACTTTAATAACTTTTCTCAAATACCTACGTGTTCAGATTGTCATACTGTGAATAAAAACTTATTTCTAACTCAGTGTTGATATTTACACTGAAGTTCAGTCGCACAACCTCCCTCCCCAAAATTGTGAATACAGCCCTAGGCTTGTTCTCGGGGACCTAATGAATAACTGTATTTCAGTTCAGAGATGTTACAAGGCGCTCTAGAGAAGCAGCTGTGACCTACAACAACAATATATCAAACGAATATGTTACTTACACACTAAAAAGATGCTCCATCATAAAGTTCATTTTCCTTAGCGATAAATTTTGGAATATCGCAGTTCCTGCTGATGCATGAGACACTTCTTTATAATGTTGGAGCACCTTCGTTGGGAGCTTAAATTGAAAGAATTTTGTTTGATAAGCATGTTGTAATTTACTTGATATCGAAAAGTTGTCTTACAAGTTTGTATGGCCAGTAAGCTTTACATTTTGAAACCCTCCAGAACCAGAGATTAAGAGTTTCAATCAATAATAACACAGAGAAATGTTCATAGCAATGAAATTTGAACCCAATTATGGTATCATCTTTATTTATTTTGAAGGGAAAAAGGAAAAAAATTGAGTGAACAAGGGGGGAGGGGGGCCTTTAGTTTATCGTCTTTCGTGAGACGGGATTATTTTGATGTCCTTACGATGCCGGAATCACATAGCCCCAACGTGCATGGCGCAATGGCCAACAGCCAATGAAATACAAGATATGTCGTCGTAAGCCGGACAATTCTGTCTTTCGACCAGCAATTTTGGATTAGAAATGATTTCTATTCTTCGTCGTGTCGTGCGGCACGATGCACAGAATGTACAACATTGAAAAATGAAATTTTATTGCAAGATTTCCCTACAATGGTAAATACGCAGCTTAAAAGAAAAATTAAAAGAAAACTACTGTATCTAACTCTTAAAAATAATAATTTTACCTTTGTATGCATTAGTGATACCAATTTGTCATCATTATGTATTACAATTTCCCTCTTGTTCACCGTCTTTGAAACTAACGTAGGCTATCAGCGCGTTCTAAATAGTTAGGTTAAATGCTGAGAGCGTGGTGTCGGTAGTCGCATGGAAATGTGTCGTGGTTGCGTTTTTGGTCGTGTCGTGCTGTGTTGGTCGAGTCTATGTGATTCCGGCAGGGTGTGTGGCATTTTGAGTTGCATATTGTTTTGATGGAGCAGTGGAAAATTTCGCTCCTATGGAAATAATATTTAAATTATTTAACTTCGAAAATTATAACTTTAATGAAAATACAAAACTCGATACAAACGTCGCTGTTCGTATTCGTACAGATGCAGCAATATATACACGCACACACTTTGACCGAAGTTAACCTTACACTCGAACTTACGATGTAGACAAACAAATATTATTCACTCGCTACAAAAGTGTGGAAAGTGCGGCATTTTTCAGGCCACGTGCATTTGAAGAAGTATAATAACGGTTTACAAATACTTTTACAAAACCCGCAAACTTGCTGTTGTAACCTCTTGAACACGTGTTTTTCTATGGCAATCCTTGCGAGTTTATTTCACTAAAATCACGTTTGTTCGTCACTGGCATTACATAATTTATTTGCAAAATCATCCAGTAAAATCAACACTGCGCACGTTTCCTAATACAAACAAACTTAAACTTATATACCGAAATTATATTTGTGTCACTTCATTGTGGAAGGCGATTAGGAAAATGGCGGAACGAGCAGTTTAACGACGTACCGATTAATATTTCTTTTCACTCAACAAAACGCACTACAACGGTACCTACAACCAACTATGTTTGGAGAAAGCAAATAAAAAAATAATTAGCTATCAATTAAATATTCCGACAACACCAATAAGATATTAGTATGATAAACGCGATTAGATAAAACGCGCTCGTACAACTTGCTTCACCGGGCTAGAAACATAAACCTGGCCAGCCATTGGCTGGAAACGTTTACTGTTCGTATGTGTCGACATACTCTGTCATAAATGCTGAAAATGTTAAGTCCCTTTACTGATAGCCAAGAAAATTTAATATTGCTTTATGAAACATAATTTAAACCATAAATGTTGTAAGTATAATCAACATTTTAAATTACGACTTTTAGTTCCGAGTACTATTTTCTTCCAAAACCGTCATCAAAATAGCCAACCCAACAACACGGATCCCGCAACAGTTCATCAGCTGATACAATACTGTAGGAGCGAGAGCATTTACTGTTTACATACCGGGTAGGTTGGTCACATTGTCTGTCAAATTTGACACCACTTATATGAAATGGACTATACTTCAATACTATCGCTGAAACTGATATCAGATAGAATTAATTGGGTATGAAGTCTTTAGGTAATACCTGTAGATAAAATTACTTTTAAAGTTACTTCCAACTTTCGTGAAGCCCTGCTGAAGTTCTTCCTTCAGGATTTTCCTCCACCTTATGGGGCCGCGGTGGTTTAGTGGCTAGAGCACCCGCCTCCCACCTAGGCGAATCGGGCTCGATTCCCAGCGGGGATCGCTCTCGGACTTTCACATGTGGGAATCGTGCCTGGACGATGCCACTGTTTGGAAGGTTTTCTCGGAGATCTCCCGTTTCCTCCGCCCTTGCATTCCGGAACTGCTCCACGCTCACATCACTTCACCTCCGTCGGCTCTCAAGACCTCGATGTTAAGAGCTGCCCAGAGCCCTCTACTACACTCCACTCCCCCGCAAACAAAGCTTAATTAGGTCTAGAAAATTACACGGAAGTGACTACGCATCGTACTTATCTTCACTCGGTTTAATAATGTTTCACGCGGGAATTATTTCTCACTAGGCGTTACCAACACACTTACTTTCCCACTGTCTTTATTAATATTAATTATTAATTAAATGTCGTAATTGTGGTAGTAAGGTTAATAGTTGTAGTAATTTTAGAAGCCGTAGTGATAAAGGTGCTGATAGTGGTGTTGGTGATAAAAATGTTACTACCTGTTAAAGCAGTTGTTTTAGAACATGGTACACAGAAATTATAGTAGTGTTGAAGTAGTAATTAGTAGCACTGACGTTGGTAGTAGTGGCTGTCGGTGACAGCGGCTGTTAATGACAGTTACTGTTGGTCAGGGAGTAATTGATAATAGTTGTTGTTGTTGTTGTTGGGGGCAGTGTTTGTTGTACTAGTAGAGTTGGTGGTAGTGGTTGTTGCTAATGACAGTGGTTGATTGCGGTAATAGTTGTAGTGGTGGAGGTGTGGGTGGTAGCAGTGATTGTGGTGGTAGTGTGTTGTAGTGGTGGCAGATAGACGAAGGTGAGGCAGATCGATTAAAGGCTGTTCACGATAAAGTGAGCACTTTTGAAATCAACCTTAGGAAACTGTCTCTGCCCTTGCCTGCATATATTTTGATGGGCGCACCGAGTGACGTGCGCGCGGTAAAGTTGGTCACGATGGAGGGAAAGTAGTTCTATATGTCTACATCGAAAAAAAGTGTTAGGTAACAATTTGTGATATTTTAAATTATTTCATACGCATTCCATTTTTTTTTTTTTTTTTTTTTTTTTACCCATCAGCGTTAACCTCAGAATTAGCAAATTTGTAAAATGTTTACTTTTATAATAATTTCTCAGTTTCACTTGACCACAGCATGAATAAAATGATGAGGCCCATGGGAATGTTAATTTTACATAAGGCGAAAGACTACACAACTTGCATATAAGTGGATCTTAAGCAGGGCTTCCAAAAGTGCTCATATTAGCCTATATTCGTCTTATTTACCTGTCCCCAACATCGACCTACAACAAACTGTCAAAGTCACGCGGTTACACAGTGATGAGCGTGTTTGTTTACATCACAATTTTCTAAAGACAAGCATTTTTTTATACGAATGGAATACTTAAGCAACTTGAATTTAATCAAACTGCGCCGAAGAATGGCTAGAGGAAGTATGCAGACAACTCGAAGCGCTGTTTTCGTTAACAATTATTCTAAACTGCAATCTTGTCCGCGACGTTTATGATAGTGGTATTGCCAGAGAAGCAGTTCAACGTCGGGTCGCGGAGACTGCAGCAGTTCTGCGCAGACAGCGAGTTCGCTCTACCCCCGTGATTCGCTCGACGTGGTGGCAGCGGCGGCAGTTCTAGAGGCTGCTCACGGTGAAGTGAGCACTCTTGAAAACTCTGCTTGAGATCTGCTTGCATGCACGTTGTGTATTCTTCCACCACAGGTGAAACTAACATTGTTGCGGGCCTGATCATGCGTCGGTCAAACGAAACTGTGAGATTATTAGAAAAGTAAATTATTTACAAAAATGCTTTAAAAAAAAAAATATAAAAAAAATAGAAAGTAAAGCAAATAATTTCAGTATGCGGAAGTGTTTTTTTTTGACACTTTTAATACAATGTTAAGTAATGGGACTACTTTCCCAGTGTAGTTATCAACTTCACTAAGCGCATACCAACCAGCGTGTCAGTTGAAATGCACGCAGGTAAGGGCAGTCAAATTTTTCAAAGGTTTATTTCAAAAGTGCTAATTTCACCGTGAACAGCCTATAGTTAGTGACCTGCAAAATTCGCTTTATTATTTGAGTACAAGTTAAACTTTAAACATGTGTACCTTTACAACATGTTTGTCATTGGACTATAATTCATTTTGACACGCCCTGGGTAAATCTGCGCCTATAAATGAACGCTTCTCCACTGTGGGCTCCAATCACAAGCAGATCAGCTAGAAAGGTCGTGGCATCACAGATTTACAGCTGCCGATGGAGAAACGACGCCGGCTCGAGTATACACAGTAATGTGGAGTTTAGCCTGGTTCCAAATAATACCGCGAATTTTGCAGATCCATGCCTGTAGTTAGAGACCTGAGTATGTATATTACTGGCTCGCAGCTGAACGGGGCCTGTCTAAACAACTGCCGTCCAATCACGACAGCAGGAGAAAAGAGCAAGTGTTTTGAGTCTACCTCGCCTGCGAATGATTTCGCCATATAGTTGTGGCTCTTCCTATAGTTAGGGGTACCTGGTTTTCGCGAAACGATTTCAGGATAAGAGTTGTTCCAAAAAACTCTGGTTCAGAACAACTTTCGTGATTGGATCATTTGAATTGTTACGCATCTTATCCGCCTGCCTTCGAATCAAGGACGGTCAGTGTCGGACAAACTTTATTCTGATTGGCTCACTCGTTTAACACGCTCTCTTCACACGAAGTCAAGCGGCCAATAGCCAAAGGAAAGCAGCCAATGTGCAAATGGGAGATCGAAGTCAGGCCTTCGCGTAAATCTTTTCGCGAAAAACAGGTGACCCTACCTACAGTAGCGGTAACCGGGCGATCATGCAGCCCCATAGCTAGGGACATTCAAAATTTGCGTTATTATTTGGAATCGGGCTAAACTCCACAGTACTGTATATACTCGAGCCGGCGTCGTTTCTCCGTTGGCTGCTGTATAGCTGTGAAACCACGCCTTTTCTGGCTGACATGCATGTGATTGGAGAACGCAGTGATGAAGCAGTCATTTATAAACGCAGAGTTATCCAGGGCGTGTCAAATAAAGTATGGTCCAGGTCCAATTACAGACATGTTACAAAGGTACACGTGTTTGAAGTTTTACTTTTTCTTAAATAATAACTCGAATTTTGCAGATGAAATTTCGCGAAAAAATTTTGTTGACAACTTATATTTTAAAGCACTGTATATTTGTTTACCCTTCTCGATTGGTTACATCGACATGTTACTCTCAGAATGCGAATAATTTTGTTTCCGTGTCAAAGTTGTTGAATTTAAATTGGCCCGATTAAAAACAGATACGGTTTATCAAACAGAGAGTGACCTATGGTAAAATAAAAATTTATGTTTGACTTAGAGTATTGAAGTCTACCATGTGCTCAGATTTTTTTTTCGCGAAAAATCGAAAGCTCTACCCATAGCACAGCAGCGCAGCAAGCTGCGAGGAGTATGAAGGGCAATGTATAGGGGCCAACACAATTCGCGTTATTATTTGGCATCAGGCTAAACTTCACACCACTATACATACTTGAACTAGCGTCGTTTCTCCGTTGGCCTCTGCTTAGATGCGAAGTCACGCCCTTTCCGACTTAACTAAACGTGATTCGGACACATAACTGTGGATGTTCATTTATTGGCGCTGAAGTACCCAGGGCGTCAAATAACTTACGGCCCAGTAACAAAAGTATTGCGAAAGTATATGAGTTGTAAGTTTAACGTGCCCCCAAATAATAGCGCGAATTTTGCAGCGCTGTAGCAATGTAGTACAAGATCCGCGGAGACCCAGTGCCAGCGAGCACCCACGCTCGCTCACAGCCACCGTATCAGATCGGCGCGGGCGGGCATCTCACACCGACAGCAACCCGTCGATGGCTAGAAAGTGTCCCGGTTTCCCTGGTCACGTCGCGGCCCGATCGCCGTACATCACCGTCGCCCGCAGCTGCTGCTTCACGGATTTCCCTCGCACCACTGACGAATAACTCCTGGCTTCGGAATACCTGAGCGCGCCCGAGCAGGTGCCAGGCCGCCACGTACACCCCGACACGCAGGCTATTCGCGGGTGTTCTCGCACTTTTCCACTCGAACCTTCGAGAAATCATCCTGTGGATGACGTGCTTGTGTGAGCGTAGGAGTGAGGTATAGTATATAGAACGTATTGTTTTACGTGCTGCAGCTGGCGCCGGCTCGGCTGTCCGGCGCCGTGGGATGTGACCCATCTCGACCTCCCCTCTTCCTGGAACGGTGCGCTCGCAGCCGGTTGCCACCCTTTGGGAATCCCGTGAATACCGACAGCTGCTAGACTTGCTTGCGTCACAGACCTCCTCTCGCCTGCTAGAGATTCTGTTACGTTTAGCGAAGGCGCAAGAATGTTCGGGTGAGACTGGCCGGTGCACCGGCCTTCCTCGACGGAACTTGCGAGTTGGGGAAGATTCTAGGTGGCGGCCTAAGACCTAGATATGCTGCCGCAACCCAGCGGCCGGCAGTCTTTGATGAAGGCCGCCTGGCCGAGTGTGCGCGAGCGATGTGAAGTGTGGACGACGACAGGAGATTGCAGGACAACGGTGAGTGAGGTGTTCGTGGCTTGAATTGACGAGAGGGTGTGATACCGACAAATGAAGCCTACTGTGCGTGAGGGCGCTTGGAGGACTCTTAGAAAATTGCGACTGGTGGAACATGGACTGAACTGAGGTGGGACTTAATGGAAGCGTAATACTGATTTTAGTGTAAATATTCGAACTGTCAAATATGAACGCATAAATTATAAAATAATTTAATAGGTCGATACACTGTATATTGGGACTGATCTTTAATTATTTAATTTCATTGATTTATTTGTGGTAATTATAAAAGTCATTAATTGGTGACAATTGTGACCATTTAGAGATATCCATTTATTGTGAGAAGTTGAGTTCAGAGGATTTTCGCTGTAGTTATTGTAAATACAATTAGAAAATTATAATAAATTCTTTTATTTAATTAAGACCTCCATCCCTTAACGAACTTGGTTTAGCCCACTTCATTTCTACAGAGAGAAATGTAACAGTATTCTTCATTTGCGCAAGCGTAGTAAGCACATGTCTTGAGTAGGGATCTTAACTATTTACAATATAGAATGTATACCTCATTTGCGTAATCGTAGTAGGTACATATCGTGCTTGAGGATTTTAACTGTTCGCAATATAGAACATATACCTGATTTGCGCAAGCGTTGTAAGTACATATCTTGCGTAATGCTCGTAACTATTCGCGCCAAGCTTTTATATACTAAATATAAATTGATACAAACATATTAATTTTGTATTAAAGTTTATCACGGCTGTACGAACACGTTGTACAAGTACTACAGACTTTGTAACTACTGTAATTATTTTTCTCTTTTTAGGGCATTTATAAATAAAATGTTGATTTTAACCCACTCAGGCCCAGTATACACAATTGTGTACATTACTCAAGTGTAGGTAATTTCTTGTGTGTACTGCACACTACAAAGATCTATGACCAATGATCCCAACTGTGGGTAAATGATTCGCAAACTGTCTTTCTGATCTAGGTCATAATATTGGTTTGTTTTAATGTAGCCAAACATATGGTCTACAGTTCATTAGCTGTGACAACGAAACAAGTGTTGTGTCGACTCAAGTACAGCACGCTTCATAATTTTTCTTGTTTGCAACAGCAAAACCAGTAAACTAAAGTGGGTCTGAAAGAGTTAAAAGGTTTTTTTTGCAGTTTATTTATTCGGCTTGTGTTTAACACATAACAAGAACACAACAGCACAGTAAAAATTATTGATAACGATAGAACTGCTTTTTAATATAGCCATTCAAAGGGAAATGATTGATTGGAAATCATTTATACGATAAAGGACATTTGATTGGGTCAATATTAGCTCGGCTCTCTATTGACTGATGACTGGACAATAATGAACGCTGTAAAGTACAGGGTAGTGACCGGTGTGGTATGGACCAATAGGACGACGGCGAGTTCTAACACGGACACCAACAGAACCGGTGTTCTTGCAGTAGTGGATATAGATGACTCACTTCTAATTTTTCTTAATTGCCAGTAAATACGTGCAGACCTCAATGTGTTAAACTATTGTGTATAAGTTTCTACGACGACTACAAAATCCTTCCCACTCCCTGAAATGCATCTCTCAGTATCGAACCTGATCATACGCAAGCCAGTCAAGAGTAAACATAGATTCTTCTGAAGATATTTGTTCATAATCACATAAAGGCTCCAGTGCAAGTAAGTTTGAGGAGCATAGTATGCAAGACACTGAAAATTGAATGTTTCCAGTTCCTGGTAATATTTTTTAAGGTCTCCGCACGTTGAGGCGCAGCACTGGTTAAGCGGTTATTCTGCTCGCCTCCCGCCAAGGCGATTCGGGTTCAATCCCCGGCTGGGCCACTCCCGGATTTTCGCATGTGGGAATCGTGCCGGACGATGCCGCTGGCCGGCGGGTTTTCTCGGGGATCTCCCTTTTCCCCCGCCCTTTCATTAGGCACTGCTCCATTCTCACCTCTCTTCACCCTTATCGGCTCTCAAGACCTCGCTGTTAAAGAGCAGACGAAATCTCTTCACTCACTCAATCCTCTCGTAGAACATGCTGACAAACAGTATTTCGGTAATGACGTTAGGCTGTTCACCTTAAAGTGAGCACTTTTGAGGCCCTAGTTACCTTTTCTTTTCAGCCGTAAGTTATCCTTTAAACACCTTTTCAAATAAATATTGCTTTTGCTGTGGCTCCTCTAAGTGAATAGGCCACGCATTCAAATAGGGGTTGTGCTTAGACAAAGAAAGGTAGAGCACTTTCATACAAATCACTATCTTTATTCAAGCCAAGCATTTAGAAACTTCAACGCATGAAGAGCGTCTTAATTAACACTTTGAGGATTATACTAGTTCCGGTAGAACGTGTTTGAATATTTCATTTCACATAAAAAACAAAACTGGTCCGGGTATATTTACATCAATTCCCTATTTCATAAGGATTTTAAATAGTAACTAATGCAACATCAACAACGAACTTCGTAAATGAACGACAAATTTTTTATGGTTACGGAAATCAACACGATGGGATGTACATCGTGTTACATGCGAAAGAACATTTTGTTGGAAAACGGTAAACTCGGCACTCATTAGTTCGCAGCCGGTCAATACGGAAAGACTGGTGTCATTTTGGCAAGTGGAATAGTGTTAAGTGACATAGGGACCAATAGAACACGGTGTTCCTGCAGCGGTATGCATATATGTGGCTAACGTCTATCTTGACTTTAAAGCTGGTAAAAGTGTGCCGACCTCAAAGTGTGAAAGCCATAATTCATTTAGAAGGCGAATACTCTGAAATACCAGAACATGGAACAAATTAGATACATTATAGAATTCTCTAGCTCTTAATGAGCATGTATGTCAGCCTTCGCTATTCCTATTGCCTGACGCAACCTACTTCGTCCAAACAGGAATTATATTTACCCTGAGGTACGTCGACAGCAGCGTGGAGGCTCTCTCAACGGCGTCGTCAGGCATCGACCCAGGAGCACTAGGATGGCGGTCCTCCTGGCAGCAGCGTTCCGGGCAGGGCCTCCGGCGGTCTCGAAACAAGATGGCCGCGAGCTACCATCGCTCGCAGCTTATATACTGCTGTGGCCTGTCCTGAGGGGATCGGGTCACGCATTAACCAGGGGAATTAAGGTAGCTCTATGCTATTAACTATAAATTGAGCACTATTGAAATCCCTATCATTTGGAATATTAGTCAATAAATGTATTTTATTGTAGCCTTAGGCGTTAACTTCTGAGTGCGGTGGAATATACACACTGTGTTCAATACTTACGTGGCGACAGTTATTTTTAATGATTGATAAAGGATAAAAGATGGCTGAAAGAAAAAAGTAGCTATGGCCTCAAAAGTGATCACTTCACCGTCAACAGCCTATAGATGGAAAGAGCACTCATTTTTCAAAGCACTACTTTTATCAATCAAATAGCAACTGATTTGGCGGTTTTCTACTATTTGTTTTGAAAGATAAATAAATACCTTTAGGTTTTTCAGGGGTGTCATAGAGTTTTCTCGTCTCTTTCGTATTCAAGTCAATAGAAATAATGTTCTGAGGAGTTGCTATGCGGCAAGTTAAATTTCTATACATATACTGTACTTTAGTTCTACAGAACTGCTATGTATGTTTACTGTTCTGTAAGGGGATTTGGATTTTCAGTTACATTTGGGTGGGTGACAACATATATTCCGTTAACGGCAGCGTGTAATATTTTAGTATACATTTAATGGGAATGCTCAGTTCCAATCTAAGGGCGTACACTTGTACTTGAAATTTAGAAAGGTCATTACGTAATGCTTCTTTAGATACAGCTTGCAAAGATAAAAATTTGTGTCGACATTGCTGAATGTATGTGCTGACTCTAAGTTGGTTTTATACATTATTGATAAGCTGTAACACCAGTAGTAGGAGCGGGCGGGTCCTAGATACAAAGGGATGCCGCCTTTTTTGATTGACCTAATTAATTTTATATCAAATTGTTGATTAAATTTGATTGAAAAGGTTAATCAAAATTAAGGGGTTAAATGTATTGAAAGGGTTAATTTTTTGGGCATAGTGTAAGAGTGTACTAAAGGTCAATTTTATTATTATCTTTTCAGAATTTATATTATTTATATATGAATATATTTCATGCATCGTATCGCAAATTTCAAATGACTACGTGAATAATAATTGGAATTACGTGACTCTCTAGTATGAAATTAAACATAACAAGATGAATTTGTCTGCAACGAGCTGTATACCAACAAATTTTTTACATGAGAGAGAATTATAACGAACGAACACAACTACATGAATATGACAATTATGTGGGTATGGAATTAACAATCCACAACAAAATATCCCTATAAATTAACAGAAAAAAATAACAAGATATATGACACTACTTGATGCCTCTCACACATACCTCAGACGTTTGTATGCCTGTGAGATTGGTGAGCAGGATCTTTAGAAACGTAATCCACACGTAAAAATAAATTAATTGAATAACACATGTAATAAAATTGCACCTCTCCCAAAACACCTCTCTCCGGCTGCAAGGTCAGTGAAGCACTGTTTGATTATAGGCTAAAGTAAAAAAACTCTGAAATTTTAAACAAAACGATTATTTATAACAAATTAAACAAACACGTAATGAAATGGCACCAAGAGCTCCCCTAAAACACATCCATCCACCTAGGAGGTCAGTCGATGAATGAGAGGATCGTATGACATGCACCCGCTTATAAGCTGTTACGTGGAGTGTCCCTGAGTTTAAATTTATGACTGACAGAAACTATTTCCTTAGCAAGCTAATACTAAAGACTTGATTCATCCTACAAGTAGGTGAATAGATTAAGTGAATTATTAAAAAATATAGGGTGTACTACAAATTTTTTTCTCTTCAAGTCTGTGAAATTCACTGCATTTGGTAATAAACAGTACAAGTTGAAAATGCTACGAATATTCATCGACCAATCACAGAAATGGGGTTTACACGATAAATGTACTATCACACGATAAATTAAAGATTTGTAAAAAAAAAAACTTCACACTATAGTTTATGAAGACTGTGAATGAGATCTGAACCCCAGAGAATATAATATCGCTTAAAGAGAATCGCAGCTATCACACTCCAAAGCCCTTTGTATATGAATGAACTATTGAGGTTTACATCCATACAGTCCAAGCTTCTATAAGCAACTGAAGATGGCGATGACTGGATACAGGGGTGCAGATGCCTCCTGACCTCCCCCACCCCTCGCCATAGTGCGATACTCTGTCCTTCAGGTTACTCGTCCCTCTGCCATCGATTGTGATTTTTTTTGGAAATGTAACAAGATGACGACTTGCTAGATACGGCCACATTGCTCCGACCTCCCTGCACCCCACCTCCCCCCTCCCCACTTGCGAGAGCAATGTGCCCTGAGGTCAAGAACCCAGACCATTCCACCCACCCCTCCAATACAGAGGTGGTTTATGTCGTTTCCAAAGCTCTGGGCCATGCACTCTGATGTCGATCCAACACTGCAAGAACATGTTTAGCAGTAAACACCCTCTCCGAACCCACAGCCCAAGAACGTGTCTTTTGCCCGACAACAATTTCAAGGACTCTCCAACTGCCAGACACCCCTCAAGACACCAAGTAGAACTCTTCCAAGACTTTTATTTGTTTCCAAAACTACACTTTACCCATGAATTCAGGACTCTCCTGTTCTGTGATTTATTCCCCCGCCAGCCCCTTCCCACGACTCGCCATACCAAGAACTGGTCAAGAGTCTTTAAAGCTTTGTGGCAAGCAATGTTTGAGACAATTCTCTCATTTCAGGTTTTAAGTGTTAGAACGTTTCCTGCAAACGAATAAATTTTAACAACTCTCACTATTTAATTATTGCATATATATATTTGTCACAAAATTAATAAATCTAGGAAAGATTTGAGTCCCTGCAACTTCGTAGAAGAAAAACAATGAAATTAATACTAAGTTACTTAACACAAACACAGTTTATCGATCTGAAATAATTTTAACAAAAACTCAGTCGAAAACGTATTGCAGAGAAAGTTAAAAAAAAAAGTTACTGTACTGAACACATGCAGACTAGCTTAGGAAATCCATATTTACGAATCCTAGCCTAACGAGCCACGGATTATTTAAAATAAATAATAAATGTGCACAAATTTCAAAATAACGGAAAAGATTTCTACACTATAAGCTATAGAAATAAAATCCTACTGACTTCCGTTTTAACACTAGTAGAGAAACGGAATTCTAATGCTAATCAACGATTATTAAAAAATAAATAAATTCCCAATATGTGTAAAAATATTCTAACTCCTATCGTATTATATGTTACGAAGGTAAATACGCAAGAAACGGAAATATTAAAAAAAAATACTGCTATGAAGACTGTGAGCGAGGTTTGAACCCCGAGCAGACCTTTGATGTTATCACCTAACAAGCAATACGGGTTTCCCTCTGAGACAGGCAAAATTCTGGGCTGTCTATTCCAATGGACGTGCGGCCGACGGAATTCCCAAGCGAATTTCGGAATGCCTTCTCCGACAGGCGAGCGAGCACCCTGCCAGACTATCTTCAAGCAACCAACCTGTCTCACTCGGGACAAGGACTGCTAGAAATGCTTTAGTTTTAAACATGTCATGAACACGTCCTAGCTGTAGGAATCCTACAAGCTTCGCGCAAAGTGTCATATATAAAATTAACTGATTTACACAATAAAAGTAGATATTGAATAAATGGCATATTTATGTGTTTTAAATATCTTGAACATTCATCAGTGTTTGTTAATACCTATTAATTGCATTTTAAATTTGTCTTTAAAACTAGTTTACTATAAGTAAATTATTTATTTCGTCTTGTTTTCTATTAAGATGCAAAATCGTTAACTCATTGTGAATCTTCGTAGTCTTTACTGTGTTAAATATTAACAATTTCGCTATTTTTAGGTGATATTCACGCAAGCTCATTTCACAGCAAGACCGTATTGTTCACTGTTATGGAAAGCGCTCAGACCAAGTGATTCGCCAACTGTTGCGAACAAACACACACTCATTAAACTGACTGAAGGAAAAAGTATGTATTCAGTTAACATAAAATATTTCTGCTCACTGAAAACATATCAATTTACAAGGTAATTTTTGTTTTGTTATGTTGATATGCATTTTCAAGATATATATGTAAAAAAGGTTACACCCACGAATAAATAAATGTTCTTCACACAAACCTAGCTACAGCCCTACTGGATAAAGTAATAAACGATATTTTTGCGAAAACATTGACTCGCTCATTTCTCTAAGATATGATATATGATTATAAACATTCAGATCTACAGTTTGGATATCAATGAAACACACATTCACTTTGAAATACACTTTTAATATATCCCATTTTTCCAACAAACTCATTATTTATTTACATATACAAAAATCACATTCTTCTTAAAATATTTATTTCATATGCAAAAACACCGTCTTCTTCAAATCATTTATTTATATACAGGAAAAACACTCAATCATCATTTCTGGGAATGAGGTTGGTAACGTTTGGTTGATGTTGCAGGAAGACGAACTCGTTGCTCTCAAATCTGTGAGAAGTTGTTATTCACAGCGGATTCTATATGAGGCATTGGTTGTTAGAATTTCAGATTAGTTATTTTAAGACACTATCTATCAGTTAATTGGTTCACTTTTGATACGGCTGGCAGTTTAATTGACTTGTAGATGCTGCTATGTCATTTAACTACCCCATTGGTGGTATTGCATATAGCAGAGCTGAATTTATTATTGTATTCAGTGTAGTGTTGCCGAAAAAAAAGTAGACAGTAATTCTATGATATCACACAGGGTTCCACCAGCCAACTTAATGAAGCACTGAAATAAAAGAAGTGTAAAGTTTGCAGAGGAAATTTGACATACACATCGTACTGACATAAGGCAAGGTTCGCAGTTTAGAGACTACACATATTCTGGGTTTTGTGGAACAGGGAAAATTTACAAATTTCTAATTGTATTAAAACCTTGTAGCAAAATTTTTTTATCTATACATCGGAGCAAGTGAAGAGATATTAATGGTTCTCGAAACCTGGGTCTTGAGAGCCAGTGAGGGTGAAGCGAGGCGAGTAATGAAGCAGCATCGGATTACAAATCTTCTTATTGCTAGTAAACTTGGATTATTTACCACCAGCAGAGAACGGCCAATGCTTATGCAATAAAATCATATGTAGATTCACAATGTAGTTCCAGTTCTTCTACTTTACAAAGTAAACTAAGCACTTGCTTTGATTTTACAAAATCGAATGAATATTTTCTAGGAAGTAGAATTGTTAATATACATGAACCTAGATATAATAAATATGCACTCAATAAAAGATATTTCAATATACATGTAGCAGATTGTGCATTAAAAAAGGATTTAGATTCAAAATATAAGACTATTGATTCTGACTATGCTGCAAAAGAAGATATAAATTTTCAATTCAGAAATACTGTTGTTGGTTATATAAAACAAATAAATATTGCAAAACAGACATTAAGAAAGATGTAGATTCAAAATATAAAACTATTTTTCTGACTATGCATTAAAACCCCCTGTCGAATCAAAATACAACACTAGTGTTTCTGATTTAAAATCATATGTAGAATCGAAATACAATATCATTGTTTTTGCTTTACGAGATCAAATAAGCAAAGTTTTTGTTTACACAACAGAATATGTTTCTATTCAAAATCTTAGAATTAATAATATGGCTGATCCTGTAGATGGTAAAAATGCGGCCAGTAAAAGATATTTCAATGATAAATTACAGAATTTAAGTCAATCTGTTTTTAATTATTGTAACAAACATGTTGATTTGCAAGTTGAAAAAATCAAAGAAGCTATTGATCAAAAAACAGATGTTAAAATACAAAATTTATATCAATCAGTTGTGGATTATTGTGATACAATTGTTAAGGAAGAATTTAAGGAAGAAGTTGAAAAAACCACAAAAGAAAATTGTCATATATTTTATTTGCAGGCAAGGTGGGATAAATCTAATAATATTTACCACTTACATTATAATCAAAATTTCTTTACTTTTTTAGTGGATTGTACTGTTTATCAAATGATTTTTACTCTTAATGTTAATTTATCCAAAATATATATGGCTGTTATTAAGGGAAGTACAAAAATAGATCACAGTAAACCTTTTAATTTATAACAAAGCTGATATTTTATCTTTTAAAATAAAAAATTACAAAATATCTGAATATACTGATGGCATAGAGTCATCAATAGGAACATTCGTAATATATATAAGAAAAATAATATACTAATTGAAAAAAACAAAAAAAAAATGGACGACTAGTCCAGAAAAGCAACAATGTTCAATATGCAATTCTAATAAATCAACATTTAAAAAAAATTCCCAATGTGAGAGAAGGCAACATTATATTAATGAATTATATAAACAAGCGAGAAAAAATTTTCCAGGAAGAAAAGTAATTTCGTATAGCATTGATGATTTATAGCGAATTAATCTTGTTGAAGTGTGTGTGTTTTTTTTTTTTTTTTTTTTTTTTATGTACCAGTCAAAGATATAACAGCCAAGAATGTAGCTAATTTTTTAGAAGCTGTATTGATCAAAAGAAAACCAATCAATTTACAAAGTGACAATAGCTTAGAATTTTATAATATAATTTAAAAAAAACTAAATCAAAAATATAACATCAATCATTATTCTACATTCAGCGAACTAAAAGCTACTTGTGTGGAAAGGTAGAATCGAACAATGAAGAATAAAATTTGGTATAAATTTGCTTTGAATGCCAATTATAAATTAATAAATAAATTGGATGACTTAGTTAAAGAATACAACACAAAGCATAGAACCATTCGCATTAAACCAATTGAAGTCAATAAGAAATATGAGAAAAATTTAGGACAGTAAGATGTTGTGAATGTGATTACAAAACCGATATATAAAGTAGGCGATATTTTCCACATTAGTTAGAGTAATCGAATGTTTGAGAAAGTAATTGGACAGCTAATTGGACAAAAGAATTATTTACAATTTTTGAAGTTTTAAATTTTAATGTGCTAACTTACAAACTAAAAGATATCACAGGCTAAGAAATAAAAGACAACCTTTGTCAATTCGAAATTATGAAAACCAACTATCCTGATGAATATTTGGTTGAAAATTTTTTAAAAACAAAAGGTGATAAAATTTATGTAAACTGGTTGAGTTTCAATAACTCACATAACTCTTGGATTAATAAGACAGATGTTTTGTGAAAATAAGATATAGTCTAAAAATATTTAACCCTGCCATTTTGCCAGGTCTAAATTATAATTTTGGGCATACCCAAATCTTCATATTTTTGGTTGAATCTATTAAATTGTATTTTATTTTAGGAAGTTTTTCCTTCGCAGGCTGGTCCGCATGAGATATTCCATAATGAATAAAACATAAAATTTCATTTGTAATCAATATATTTATTTCATATTTCAGAACCTTTGCTCACAGGGCTCTGAAATACCAAAAAGAATAAAAAATATATATTTTATTTTGTTTTAAATTTTCAGAAGGTATTACCATACCTCTTGAAACACCATAATGAATATTAAAATAAAAATTAGCTTCTTACTCAATTCGATGAAGATTATTAATATCATCAATCAATTGTTGCTGAGTATAATTATTTCCAAAAATATTAAAATAGTTGCAAAAACACTCAATCTGTTCATTCATTGTTTCTTTCATTCTTTGATATAAATCTATAGAATTTAGAATATAATCAAATTTCAATATTTCCATACAATTTGTATGTATATCTCTAATTCTATGTAAACTTGTTTAAAGATTTTTTCTTTGAGTTATAATGACATAAGAATCATATTCACAAGTGCAATCATATAATTTTAAAAGACCAAAAGTTGCATTTGAATTTTGATTTTGTGTTTGTGGTACATGTGAGGTCACTTCTCTGTGAGCTACTCCATCTAATGCTATACCAACAGATTCTCTTAAATATTCTATACGTTCATCTTTATTTTTGTTTAGATATTTTTAATGTTTGACTTCATTTTCTGTAATTTTTATCTGCTGGACTTTTAATTCAATCATTTTTGTAATTTATACTCACCATGTTATATAATTGATAGCAAAACGTCTTCATATAACCAATCTTGAAAATTTTCAGCCATTTACATTTTAGATGTGGCTAGAAACTGAAACAGACCTGGTTCATTAACAAAATGGTTCGATTTTTGAATAGCACTAAGTGTCAGTATTCTGCCGACACCTAATTCATTACACGATTTTTAATATTTTTCTTTTATTTTATTTGATACATCATCTCTAGATCGTTTATAGCAAAGTAATCAAGCAATCTAATTGGCATAAAATCTTGGATTTTTATTCTTATCATTAATCACAGAAACACATTTACCATTGTAAATAAGTTTGTTGTTGTTTAGGTCTAGAATTGAGTTCATTTTTTATATGCGAGATAATGTACAAGTGAAATTTGTGAGTTGTAATAAGTGTTTATATATATATAATAACGAAAATTAAAAATTGAAGAATATAAATTTATAAGATATAGACCAAATTCAATATCAAATTTAGTATTCTTTTTATATTCTCAACTAACAGTGATTCACCTCTAGTCAAATCTTCATCAATGTTTCTAAAATTTATTAAAAACTTGAATTTTATTTCTATTCTTTCCTTCTTTTATTATTCTATTCAATTCGATTGTAATAAAGCTTTAGTCTTCGTCGCAACATTTCGAACTAATTTCTTTAAATTTTTCACAAGGCATTTCCCACCAACAAAATTACAATCGATATGTTTGAGGTTTGTGTACTCTTTTCTAAATATACATAGAAAGTTTGCATTGTCTCATACCAATTGTTTGGGAGCTCTCAAATATCTCTCTGCTAGATAAAATACATCAATATTTTCATGCCAACCTCAAGTAAAGAACTCGCAGACGACACTTTGTTCATCTAAAATTACACCAAATTCTTATTAAACTTTTAGGATATTACATCATAGTCATCTTGTAACCAAATATATTTGGGTTGATTCAAACTTTTTGAACAAATATACAATTTATTGAAATTTGGCAATAAAGTTTTATAAATAAAATTAATCATTAAATTTGTCTTCCCACACTTACTAGGACCAACTATTATACCTCTACTATCATCAGACAAAGATCACTTTTTTTAGAGGTTTCTTCGAAAATTAAAACACCAACACTCCTATCGACTTTGTTCATTTAATAACATATTGTTGTAATAAATGGATAATAAAGAATTCAAGTTAACAAACAATAGTTCTATACTGGAGAAGAAACTTCACTATGAAATAATTCATAAAGATTAAACATTAGTCAGTTTTCATACAACATTTTTAACACTAAACGTAAACAACAATACAATAACAGAAATTGAAAATTGAATGCTTCTGTCGATAGAAATGAAGTTGTCACAATCACCAGAGGCCAATATGATGTTGAATCTTTAAAAGAAGCTATAAATTCGATTGAGCCATTTTCAACAAATAACATTGAATTAACAACAGACAATGTGAAAAATAGAATATATATCAAATCTAAGTTTGATATTAAACATGATAATCACTTATCTGATATGCTTGGCTTTGAAAGAAATATGAATGTTGAAAAAGATAACATTGTTATGGGGACTAAATTGCCTAATACTAATCCATATAAAACAATCAATATTCATCGTAACTTGGCATATGGCATTTTCTTAAAATATAATGAATCTAATTATTTATAAACTTTTTTTTTTTTCGAGATTATATTAGCTATGAGACACGTATCCAAATTTTATAGAATAAATAATAAAGATTTAATTATTTTGTTATAAAGACAAAACTAGCTTGGAAATTTTAAACCCTCTCTCCAAGACAGGGTTACATTTTATTAGGAAATTTAAAATGGGTGAGCAAATCACTCACCTTAGGATGTACATAAAATATAAAACTTTTCTTTCAGAAACAGGTGGTATGCAAAATGGATACCACCCCTCATTAATAAAACTATACTTTTCGATATACACATGAAAAGTATCAATTTTAATTTCTACTGTAACACTCTTGTTATCACAAGGACTTAATGCTATTTTGTTAACTTATACTATATATATTTCATATTTCTCATTCCTTAACAAATTCAATGTTCTATATTGAATTTTCTGATCAAACAAACAATTATCATAGTCTTCGAAAGTAATTCTCTTATTAACAAGACATTTTATCACACCTTTCTATTTTTTTGTTTTCTTTATCACCAACCGTATATCCATATATTTTTGCTCGTAAACAACAAATTCTTTCAATATAACCCATTACATTCATATTTCATCTTACCTATAACATTCTTATTTATTTGTGGTATGTTATAGATATTGTCATTTAAATAATCACTTGTATCAAATTTATCTAACTTCGACATATATATGTATCGAAAAAGATTTTTATAAGCTGATGAATAATTCTGTATTTGGTAAAACTAAGGGAAATATAAGAAACATAGTAGATATAAGATTAATATCAGATGCAGAAAAATTTATACCAAAACCAAATTTTAAGAAAAGTAAAATATTTAATGAGACTCTTGCAGCCTTATTTACAAATAAAACAGTAAAATTTAATCAGCCTATTTATGTTGGCATGCCAATTTTAGACAAATATAAATAATTAATGCACGACTTCCATTATAAAGTGCTGAAATCAAGATATGATGATAAAGTTGAACTATGCTATCAAGATACCAATTGTTATATTTATTTATATATGATACACACACACACACACACACACACACACACATATATATATATATATATATATATATATATATATATATATATATATATATATATATATATATATATATAATATTACACCTCTAATTCCTTTTTCAATCATCAAAATTATATCATAGTTATGTAATAAATCTAGTGGTTGTTTAATCTTCTGTAACATTGCTTTCCTCTATAAACCTGGTGTTATAAAATACCATGCTTGATCTAAATCATTTGAATTTATACACATGTTTAAAATTTTCGAATATATCTGCTAACAATAATACATCACTTTTTAAACATAAATCATGATATCCCCCAAGATTTTTAATATTAAATTGATTCCCTACACATTTTGTGTGTTCATAATCATCACCACCTCAATCAGATTCGTTTAATTTGTTATATAATTCACTCTTTGGCGGAAGTTCAGTTTCTTCCAATTTCTTCCAACTATCCATTTAATCGCATGGGTAAACTCCTTTGCTAAGTACTAAATCTACTTCTTCATTTGAAAAATGGTTTTGTATGTATTTCATTTGATATTTACTTAAATTAGATGATAATTTATCTAAACTACTAGCCATAAATATGAATGTGTCTATAAATTTAATTTTTAAATTTTCTGTGTTTTTCCCAAAAGTTATAAACTTTTCTTCATTATTTGCTATAAAAGTTATATTTTGTTCATCATATCCTAACTCTTTAATTAATAAATGAGCGTTATATCCAGCCAAATTATGGAAATAATTAGTACAAAATTTTTTAATTTTTGATTACAATCATTACATATAGGATTAATGAATTTTCCACTTATGTGATCATGGCGATGAACTTTTTTATTGCTGTTCGTATATTCACATTCGCAAACAGTATTTTTTTAAATTAAATATATAATATTTTATCTTCTGTTGTTAGTGGAAGCATTGGCTCAATTTGCGAATATATTTTAACCAATATCTTCTACTTCCCTTTTAATTGATTGTATAAAAATGTTAAGTGCATTTGGACCTCTATATACAACTGGTGGCTTATAATCACCATAACTAGATACAATATAATAACAAAAACCTGATGCTTCATCTGATTGATACTTCATAGTGTATGACTCATAATTCAACTTTAAATCAGTGTTATTTATTTGATCATTAGTAAGATTATATCTTTGTTTGAGTACCACCTTGTGGAGTCCATTATCAATGTCATCTTCTATTAAAACTGGATATTCTTAATTAGTTTTATTTAATTAATTCCTTTCGGATTTGGTTTAGTTGTTGATGTTTTCTTTAGAATTGATTCAAAGTCTGCATATATTGTGAAAGGAACCTTCATTGTATGTTTATAATTTTTGAAAAATATTTGTTCTCCTTTCGTTGGTAATAGAATTTTTACTGCTTCATTTTTTGAACAGTCTTCTGTATGTTTTCTTAATTTCTCTTGACAATAAAATAATGGAGCACACATATCACATATATAAATTTAATGTTGCTTATTATTTTTTTGTGCTTCGATAAGTCTTTAATCCAACAGTAATGTGAGTTATCGCCTTCTTTCAAGTAAAGTGTATGGACTCTGAGAAAATCACAACCATACAACAAAGTAAATTAAATTTATAAGCTTACACTCTGCGCCATGTACATCTCCCGCCCGCTCACTATTCAAAGTTCCAGCCCGCATGTTCTAAACTTTTGTTTGTGGCGTATTCTACTCCAACTCCATGCGCATGTCACCTTCAATGGCTCTTGAGACCTAAGTTTTGCTCGTTCCCACGCACTCAATTCTCGAACGTCCGCTATCTGGGTATGTTCACGAGCCTTTAGAAACCCTTGCCCCCTGTATATTTTGTAAAAGCATGTCGCACTGTTGAAAAATATGCGGGTGGGCTGCTTTTTAAACACATAAATTATTTGTTTACAATAGATTTGGATATAATTATTACTTAAAATAGAATATTAAACTTCAACAAAATTATATAAAAAATTTCCTATATGGTAGTAGAGACGAAATTCTGAGCTGGGAAAACGATACGTGAAATATGCACATAATATTTAAAAACATTTCGAACAATTTTGCTTAACCTACATTTTGTAATGTTGGAAAAAAAAGTTTAACTTGACTATTTGCTTAAATCATAATAGTTAGGACTTAAATAAAGATGTGTGCTTGTCATTATTTACAAGAAGAAATATGTCTTATAGCTGTGTTACTAAGAAGATTAATAATTTATTAGTTAAAAGTTGTTGGAAAATGGAAACAAGTTTCCTAGACACAGGGAAAAATAGTTTGGTGGAAAATGGTTTATATTTTTTAATTGAATTTATTGTGTGGTGAAGACATTTGGAATGTATTTTTTAAGTGACGAGGAAAAACAAAGTTTTATCGGTGGGAGTTTGGTAGCAAAATTTTATTTAGCTTGTAATACGCCAACCTCTTGCGCCTCAAAAAATAGGAGGAAGCTTTAGTCTCCAAGTCAAAGTAACAGTTTGGAGGTCAGTTCAAAATCCTCTGTTGCCTCCCTTGGGAAACTGTCGCTTTTACCATGTAGCAAGCACCCTTTCATAGCCAAGGCAGCGCTCTGGGGGTGAAGGGCCGGACCTCCGTGTCTGCCAGTTCCTGAGATATCCGGAATATGCATCACTTGAGTGTTGTAACGCGAGGAGGTAGTGGTGGCCTTGAATCGATAGCGCCATCCATGGACAGGGGCAGTCAACTGAAAAAAAAACACTTTCTGACCATGAGGAGGGTGGGTTTTGCGAAACACCACATTCAAAGGGACAGTTCTTAGACAGGGGTGGGAGGGATGGTCTGGGTTCTTGACCTCAGGGCACATCGCTTTTGCGAGGGGTGGAGGTGGGAAGTGGGGGTTGTAGTGAGGTCGGGAGTGATTTGACTGTATCTAGCAAGTCTCCATCTTGTTACATTGCTGAAAAAATTGACAATCGAGAGCAGAGGGACGAGTAACCTCAAGGACAGGGTAGCATGCTATGGTGAGTGATTGAGGAGGTCAGGAGGCATCTGCACCCCTCTATCCAGTCATCACCATCTTCAGTTGCTCATAGAAGCTTGGACTGTACGGATGTAAACCTCAATAGTTCATTCATTTACACCGGGCTTCGGAGTGTGATAGCTGCGATTCTCTTTAAGCGATATTATATTTCTGGGGTTCAGATCTCATTCACAGTCTTTGTAAACTATAGGGTGAAATTTTTTTTTACAAATCTTTAATTTATCATCTGATAGTGCATTTATCGTGTAAACCCCATTTCTGTGATTGGTCGATGAATATTCGTAGCATTTTCAACTCGTACTGTTTATTACCAAATGCAGTGAATTTCACAGACTTGAAGGGGAAAAAATTTGTAGTACACCCAATATTTTTTAATAATTCACTTAATACATTCACGTACTTGTAGGACGAATCAGTTCGTTAATATTAGCTAGGTAAGGAAATAGTTTCAATCAGTTGTAAATTTTAACTCAGGCATATTCCTCATAACCGCTTATAAGCAGGTGCATGTCATATGATCCATTCAATCATCAACTGACCTCCGAGGTGGATGGATGTGTTTTTCGGGGAGCTCGTGGTGCCATTTCATTACATTTTTTAAAATTTATTTGGTAACATTCGTTTTGTTTAAAATTTCCGAGTTTTTCACCTCAGTCTATAATCAAACAGAGTTGCATTGAGCTCTCAGCCTGAAAGAAATGTTTTGGGGAGGTGCAATTTTACTATGCATGTTAATCAATTTATTTCTTTTAACGTGTGGATTATGTTTCTAAAGATCCTGCTCACCAGTCTCACAGGCATACAGACGTCTGAGGTATGTGTGAGAGGCATCAAGTAGTGTCATATATCTAGTTATTGTGTTCATTTAATTTATGTGTACATGGATCATTAATTCCATTCTCACATAATTGTCATATTCACATGGTTGTGTTTGTTTGTTACATTCTCTCTCGTGTTAATTTTATTGCTAGCATACAGTGCGGGGTAGACTAATTCATCTCTTTGCATTTAATTTCATACTGGAGAGTCGTGTAATTCTACTTATTATTCACTTAGTCGTTTGAAATTTGCGATTCGATGGATGTAATTTATTCATATGTCATACATATATTTATTATTATGTCATACTCTGAAATTCTCTAAAGTTTAATTGCATTCCGAATAATACCATCTTTCAAAGTCGCCTACCTACTAACACCATCTACAAGCAAGATCACTACCAAACCACATAAAAAATTGCTCTTATGCCACTCTTGCACAAAACTCACTACATACATAATCTGTCCCCAACACGCCTCGCATAAGTCGTGTGCCAGAGCTCACAGGATGAGTATGTACCAAAGCTCCTGCTCCCCAAAACAAAAAAATAAAGAAAATAATAAAAAATTGACCCTTAGTGCACTCTTGCACCAAACCCAAAATAAAATTATCTCTTTCAGTACATGTATCGCTTTCAATAAATTTAACCCTATCATTCACTTTAACACTTTCAATTTGATTAATCCTTTTTTATTATCCCTTTAAATCAATTTAATAAGCTAATAAGCCCTTAGATATCAAATTAATTTGGTCAATCGAAAAAGGCGGCATCCCCGTAGTATATAGGACCTGCCCACCCCTACTACTAACATCATACTGGTTAAATTTTGTGATTGCACAATGGGGGACTCTATTTTTTTATTTTGATTACTTAACTGATGTGACATTGATCATATATTACGTGTCAGTGAATTGGTTTTATTCTCTACCTTGTTTTTGATCTCTGCCACACATTAATTTTTGTTATATGTTATAACATTTCTAGATTGTTGATTTGTACTGCAAACATCTCATCATTATCTAGAAGGGATTGGATTTCAGGTGGCAGGATGTGAGGATGTCGCAACACCATGTCGCGACGTCCCCTAGGAAGGTGATGGCATGTTTTATTTTATTTGACATTGAAATTTTTGACAGAAAGTTTTGAACAATGTTATTAGAAGTTTCATTGAAGAACTGGCGTGATTTGTACGCATTACGGCAGACCATGCTGTCCTTCTTCGTACAAGCATGATGGTTTCACATGTCTGCCGTCGTCGGCTGGTCAAGTGGTATGATGTACGCCATGGGAATCATTTCTTCATATTAAATTCCGGTGTGAGCTGTTGGAAGTATACACTGGCATGGGTCCTGTACAAATGTACCCCCGCCCTAGCCGCCATAATGTGGAGTACAAGGGCCAGCACGCCGATTTGAGCTGCGCCCACGTCAGGAGTGTTTTACCTGTAACATACATATGATTATTAGACTCTTAAATTAGCAATTTTAATGTTCTGTGTACTAATGGTATCTATATTTGGCTGTCCTCGTTTGTGGATTTCAATTGCGATTGTGGAGGGCCCTAAAACATCATGGATCCGGTAAGGACCGTGGTACTTAAAATTTAAGGTATTTAGCAAGGTGTGCGTTTTCACCCATACAAATTGACCGATCTTGATCTCGTTTGGTAGAAATTTTCTATCGAAAATGACTTTTTGGTTCTTGTTGGGATGCAAGGAGGTTTATGCGGGCTTGTTCATGGGCTTGTTTTAACTGCTCACACAAGTCATCTGCACGTTGAGAAGACGTGTGTGTGTTATTACATGACAAGGTTGAACAGTTTCGACGCCATGCAAAAGGAAAAATGGGGAAAATTTGGTGCTATGATTTACTGTAGAACTATAGTTGAATATAATGTAAGGGACATATTCGTCCATGTGTGTGTGATCTTCTTTGGCACAAGCCATCTATTGTTGCGACAGAATTTTGTTTACGTGCTCTGTCAACCCATTACACTCCAGGTTGTATGTGGTTGTTCGGAGCATTTTAATTTGTAATTTATGCATTAGCTCGTTCATCATCTCGTTGTTGAAGGACATGCCATGGACGGTAAGTATTGATTTAGGCCACCCGTATTAAAGGATGACATCCTTATTAAAGTTAGCTCAGGTTTTTTCGTTGATGGAATTGACTGGCCAGGTTACTGCGCATCGTGTAAGAAACTCAGTGATAACAAGTATGTACTTATTCCCTGACACCACGGTTTGTAATGGCCCTTTGGCGTCAAGACCCTAGGAATGGTGAAGGGGGGGGGGGGCGTAGGCTGAATCGGCATCATGAATCCTATTGGTTTCTGATTTGTATGTTTCACTTTTTGGCAACTGGGGCAGTTTTTTATATACTCTTTAACGTCTTTGGACATGCTGTCCCAATAGTATTGAGTTTTGATTTATTCGAGAGTTTTGAATTGGCCGAAGCGCCCTCTGCCTAATAGGGCATCGAGGTGTGCCATAATAATTTCTGGTATATAATATTGTGGGACCAATTTTAGACATTTTTCTCCTGTATTCCGCTAGAAATGACGATGTGGGTGTTTGTGTCAGTGGGGCTAAAGGCAGGTGTGTGTCGTCATCGACCTTAATGTATTCTTGTTCGTGCATGTATACAGAATGATAATGTGGTGTGGAGTTGTGTACTGTGATGATTATTTGGCAGTTTAGGCATGGGTCAAGGCAGGTTGCTCTAATTTTGTTATTGTGTCCTTCGATTGCGATTTTAATATTTACTTGGCATAGTGTTGTGATGATTTTTGTAATGGCTTGAAAAGAGGGGGAGTGGGGTAATTCTTCATTTATTATTAGCTTCGCTATCCGTGCTTTGTCGGTTGTTATTAATTGTGGTTTAATTAGAGATTTTATTACTTGCCAATTATTAATTATGTATTTCGCGATGTTGTGTTTTACATTGTTATCTTTATTTGGGTTTTGTAACAAGGTTTCTGCCAGGGCTTTGTAAACTGATGGGCATGTGACAAATTCCTTTTTGACATTATAGGTCTTGTTGTCAATGGTTATAGGCTTAGGTTCGGCTATATCTGGGGTGGAAATTCTGCTCATCGCATCTGCAAGCGTGTTTAGTTTGCCTTTTATTATTTTTGCCTCGAAATTGTATTCTGTAAGTGCTATTGCAAATTTTATAATCGGACGTTATGTTCCGCCATTGTTTTTAAGTAACAGAGGCTGGCCTGGTCAGTCTATATAGTGAATTTGCAGAGGTACTGTTTGAAGTAAATTATGAAGTATTTGATTGCAGATAGTTCACGTTCTGTTACTGATAATCTTTTTTCATTTCAAGATAGTTTTTTGGACGCGAATGTAATAATAGTGCGTCTTTAGCGCCGGGGGTTTCCTTTATTAGGACTGCTCCTATTGCCGTTTGGGAGGCGTCAGATGCCAAAATGGCGTGTTGGTGTTCTCTAAATTTATCTAATATGGGTGGGTGAAGTAGTGCTGCTTTAATGTTATCGAATGATTTTGCTCTGTTACATCCACTCTTAGTGTGTTTGTATCAGAGTGGATTTGGTGTCCCGTGATCGCTTGATTGTAGCGGAACAGCCCGAGTTCTAATATTTGTATGTTTCTCATGAGGTCTTGGATCGTTTCATTTTTCAACCCTACTATTTTGTCCGCTATGGATGGCAGGAGGGAACGTCATACGATTCCAATGAAATCAGAGTCAATCAGATTCGGATTGTATTTTCGTCTGTAGAATAGTAGATTTTTTATGTGTTTTTGTGCACTCTCATTTGTTTCTGTTGTAGTCGCGGCGATTTATATGGGTGTGAGATAATTTGTGGGGTGGTGTTGTGTGTTTTCCTTTAAGGGTCGTGGTGTTGTTGGCAGAAGGCCATTATTTGTTATCTTTGTAATTAAACTACGTGTAAGTCATGTTGAGTTAGTGTTGAATTGTTCGATGAGTTCGGGATTTTCGTGTAATACCTTTTCCGCTGATGCTGTATCTTGGTGAAATTTTTCTGTACTACTAATGTTTTGCCCTTGTAATTTCTTTGTGTTTCTGAAAGGTCAATTGGGACGTGTTTCAAAATGTTTCTCGCTGTTTTGGAATATGATGTTGGTTTATCAGTTATGTATTAATTGTATTGTGTGACAATATAACATATAAACTTAGATTTTACCATGCACACACAAAGCTTTCTAATGTTTGTTTTCACATGCACACACTCTCAGTGGAATTTGCGTTAAGCAAAGGAAAAAACTGCCCAAAAGGCAGGGTCGTGGTTAAACATGCATTAAGATTAAAAGCAAAGCTCACTCACACACACTAATCTACTATATACTGAGTGATTGTATGGCCGAGGTATTTGCAATGTGGCAATTCCTGCTCATGCACTCTGGAGTGGCCGCAATTTTCCTGAGTAGTGCAACACACTGGACTTTGAATTAGTGTCCTCAATGTTACTACAGTTTACTACATGGGTTCCATTGACCTGTAATTTGAGAGGAAACTCGAACCCAGTGGGCTGGTGGAAGGTAGTATACGTTTCTATGAATTCCTCTTTAATTGTACTACAATTTATTTTAATTATTGCTCTGGGAAACCCTAGCCTCCTTTATTTACTGTCTTGCTAATTTTACCGTGAATTTATTTTTAATTCTAATTCCAAACCAAAGGGCGGGAGGTTGGAAGCGAAGGCGCCTCCACCATTTGCTGTGGCCTGTCCTGAGGGTATCAGGTCATGCATTAACCAGAGGGATTAAGGTAGCTAGATGGAAAGAACACTCATTTACAAAACACTGCTATTATTAATCAAACAGCAATACAAAGTACACCAAGCAGTAGCGGTTATCAATTAACCAGAATTATTGCAGAGACTAGACTACTCTCCTCAATTACTCAAGAGATAGGAGGCTTTTGATGCTACGTCTTTCTAATACAGATAATTAAGAAAAGAGGCAATTATTCTGCTCTGAAGGAACTTACTCTAGCCTTTGC
Organism: Dryococelus australis; assembly: GCA_029891345.1. Classification (NCBI taxonomy): domain Eukaryota; kingdom Metazoa; phylum Arthropoda; class Insecta; order Phasmatodea; family Phasmatidae; genus Dryococelus; species Dryococelus australis. Next base: position 33,379,535 of record CM056994.1, on the reverse strand, counting down.
TTATCCCGAAGTCTCTAGTGCCTTTGTCGCCCTACTGGGAAGTATAATTGCCCTTTATCACGGCGACATCAACGATGAGGCTCTCACGACAGTGGGCTCGTCGGGCGCTGAAGCAGGACCACGGACAGGTAGTCCTCACAGCAGGCGGTCCTTGGGCAGAGCCATTGGAGTCTCAGGCAATATGACGCCCAGAGCCGCCATTGCTCCGGAATTATATACCGCCTTCCCGACCTCGCGCTCATTCCCCTGGGATTTGTTTCCAAAAACAGCAGGGTCGGCTAGCCGAGATCATCCTGCGCCTCGTGTCAGCTCGCCTCTTGCAAACCTTTGTCGTGGCCAGCCGCAGCAATACGCAGGGACCTGATCTTGTTTGAATACCATTCCACCAGCGGTTGTCATACACTTGGTGGGCTGGTTGCTGAGGCCGCGTTTCCTCCAGTGTTAGCGCTCGGCCTGGCAATTCTTGCTGGTGTCGATAACAGTATGGCCCCCCAACTTTAGAAACTAATGCATCCTCGCATGAGAAGGTTTGGGGGCAGGACGATGTGGGGGAAGGTATCAGTAAGGCCGGGCCATCGTTGCAGCTTCGTGGTATGAGGGGCCGAATGTGCCGCCGGAACTTAACACCAATGTGCCGGTGGAGAGAGCCTTTCATGTGCGCAGAACCCAACAGGGCAATAGATTTTAATAGTGTCCTCGCACATTTGTTTTATTCTATACCTAGGGCATTATCAGTTACGTGGGGTTAGGGATAGCACTTCATGTACTTACACTTTAAATCATATTTAAGTTTGAGACACAAATTATATGTTGGGACAGCCTTGTGTCTTTATGATAAGGAATACTAAGTTAGATACATGTGAAAATTACAAACTTTACCATATATGTACACATTATAAATACTTGATTGTAAGGAACAACATAATGGACGTATATCTTTGTTGTGAGTAATAAACCTATACATTTGATGAAGCTATAATCATTTTACGCTTTTGAGGATATGGCCACATATAAAAAGTGTTGTGGATGTATGTTTTAAGATTCAAGAACACGTTACTTTTTCCCTTTATGATAGTTTACCTTTTGTTGAGAATTGACATAAAGATCATTTAGATATATTGTTTAAGTTATATACACAATTCAACTATAAATGATTCTATGTAGACAGTGAAATATTATGTACAGAGTTTAGTGTGGTTTTGGTTTGTTTTGTTTTGTGCTGGGATGGGATTAATTAACTGCTAAGACCTCTATTATTTCCTGTTGACAGAGAAGGGGGAAGGAGCGTGTTCGGCACCGATAATTAACCCCCAAAATGTAAAAAAAAAAAAAAAAAAATGATTCCTGCTCCGACCAGAAAGGGATAAGATTTTGGGTTTCCAGTGCACTGAATTTTCGGTCAACATTCTACAATAGTACTACTATGATCTGAGATTCTCAAAATTATCCACTGGACATATATGTGCTGCATTACAGCTACATTTAAATATACATTATGAGTAAAATGTATGACAATAGAAATAATTAAATTGTCTGAAAAATATTGTACATCAGTATGGATTCTCTGAGCTTAATGCATTAAAATTAGTGTGAAGTACAACTTAGAAAATACAAGGGGTCTCCTTTGTTAATGAAGGTAATATATGTAATGGTGTTCTCGTCACACGGAGTCTTTCTGCCAAGGAATGCTCTCTAGAGCTGAAAGAATGAACTGAATACGATGTTGCAGTACGCTACAGCTCTCTGTGGAAGAATGTGCACACATCGTGGCCTGCAAAATCTTACTCGTATGCACCTTCTATCAGGCGCTGGGAGAGTGAGCTACCAGTTTCGCTGCTTGCAAAAAATAGTGTGTGCTAACCTTTGACACTAAGTGTAAATATCAAGCCTGAGGCTATCTGATTTACATGTGGCGTGCCATATGTTTGCTGTTGTAAGTATTTAAATTAAAATTGTTCATAGCTCTTACTTACATGTAACTTGAATTAGGGGATGTGATTTTACTTACCGCTTCTTAAGATACTGTGCTACCACGTCGATATTCACTGTGCTATAGTATCTTGCAAAATCAAACGTGTGTGGTATCTGTGTTGGGAAACTGGCTGCATGCCATCACTAAATACCTGTACGTCGAAGGTTTGCAAAACGTAAGTCAATTTACAGCTTACAACTACGCTGTTTGTACTGTCTTGTTTAACAAGATCGCTATATTGATCACCTATAGTATATCAATGCTAGAGCTAAAATAAGACCTATAATGGTCGCAATACTTATGTAGTTGAAATGTTATTGAGAGAGAACAGAAAATATGCGTATTTGTATTGGAGCAGGATTACTGTGAGTATACTGTAATGTCGGGAGCTCTGTGTGCAAAAATGTCCACTTGTCATTGATGCTGTCATTTACTTAGTAGAATGATATTCGTTCAACAAGTTTAAGTTGCTTAAGTTGAAAATTATTTTCATTCGACTAGTGTATTGATATTACTGCATTTGAAATCACTAGCTCTGGACTTCTGACATCACAAATGTGTGTCGCCTGAACGATTGTCAACTGCCCAGGTGTAAGGGTACAGCCACGTGGAACGTTAACTTCGATACTGACAACTTGTGTTTTGGGAATTACTTTACTGAGAGTCATATTTATGCATCGTAGTACCAACATGCTGGGTGCATTCGTGATCACATATTGGTGGGGTTGAATGGCATTAACAAATAAAGGCTTGCCTGTGACACACTTGAATTTACAATGTTGGTACAACTGGTCAATACTATTTAATTTAATGACTCCTTTTAGACAGTTTACCTGTGGACTATCCGCTCTTTGTTTGGAAACAACATAAACACAATTTGCCTGTTCCGGTTTGTTGATTACCAGTCATATTTCCTGCGCCCGTTTATCAGTAGCTATTATAAAACTGGGAATTTCAATGTGGCAGGTTTTGTTCTGAAATAAGTACTATACTTTTGTCGTACAAAAGAACTGCCAATTGTTATTAACATTTTGACCTTGAACTTGAATTTTCAACAATATTGGGTGTGGTGTAATATTTTATAACTTCTTGAATTTAAATACTAAGTCTTAAATTAAGCTCATTAAGTTGTGATTGCAACTTTTGTAAATATAATGTCAAAGTCTTATGTGGAATAGCTTACAATGGCAAATAGTTTTTTTCATACTTTGAATGCACGTACCAATTCTAATTTCGTTAATAACGTTGTTCATTAGCTGCACAATGATGCTTGTCAACATCTACTCTTGGATTTGTGCGATTTCTACCTCCTGTTGTTAATTTGCCTGATCAGTAATAGAATTAATTGCACATGTAATGGAATTAATTTAACTACTACTTGTGTTTTTATCTCCGCTATACTATGAATGGTGAGATTTAAATTTATATTTGAAAGCATGGCATTATTTATCACTTTGTTCAATTGTACAGCTAGCATTTCGTTATTTGACAAAAGGGATTTGGGGATGTCGCAGCACCAGCTAGCGACATCCCCAAGGTATCTTATTCCATGTTTAATGTGATTAGATACAGATAACTCAATCAGGAATTCATGTACAATATTGGTTGATTGGTTGTTGTTTCACTGAAAATTTTATGCAGTTCCTTTGCATTCGCACAGACAGTGGTGTTCCTCGTGACTCAGGCGCTGTGGTACCACTTCTCAAGGTTGGTAGGCATGCTGGGCTGTTGAAGAGGAATGCTGTACATTACCGGCAACGTCTCTTCACAGTAGAGGTGTGGAGACATCTCCTGAAAGTAGATGCCAGTATGCGTCCGATACAGCTGCATCCCTGCAGCACCTAGCATTAATAGCAGCACAAGTGTGACCATGTGTGTCACATTGTAGATGGGTAATACCTGTAGCATAAGGATTAAAATTAGCGTTAAATTTCTTGTGTTAACCGTGTCGAATTTAGTTTGGCCAAGTTTACGGACTTCAATGGCAATGGTAGACGGGGTTATTATATCGTGAATGGGGCAAGGACCATGGTACTTAAATGTAAGAGCCTTTTGTCTGGCATGGTTCTTAACCCATGTGAATTGTCCTAATTGTTGTCCCATTCGGCTCGCCCGGCCATATTGTTTTGGTACGTTGTGTGTCCACAGCTAGTTTTCTTTGGAAATGTTTGTAGTGCGTAATCGTAGCTGGGTGCACGATTGTAGTTGTCCCTTTGTATTTTGATACCTGGTTGTAGCTTGTATTCATTTACTAATGTTTTATGTAGTTGCCATGCGTACTTGGAAATTGTGTCCCAAAATAATATTGTTTGTGTTAGTTTTGTACTGTGGTGTGTCAATTTCTTGTGTTGCCCCTGCACGTGAAAATACTCCAGTGACTGGTTCGTAATTTTGTTTTGTAATTAAAGTAGATGCCATGCATTAGCGGGAGCATCCAGTGTCGATTAGCGCATTTTAGGTGTTTCCGCCTGCATGGACAAGGATGTGTGGTGTTGATGTTTGGATGAATTTGGTGTGGCATTCGTCCTTGTGTACTGATGTCTCGTTTTGTTTTTGCATCGTTGTAAGTGCAGTGTCGTTTCCCATGCTCAGTAACCGGAGTTTAGTTTGGTCAGTGGCGAACCTTTGTTTAAATTTTCAGAAATGTGCATCAATGTCGGTATTAGTATGTTTAAATATACCCTTAGCTGTTTTTTCGAAAGACGGGGATGTATTGTCGTTAATGTAGTGCAGGTGAGTGCAAAATGTTTGTACGTGTAGCTATAAAAACTAACATGCACATGCTTCAAAGTGTTTCTCTCCACTTAGCGCACACTGTAAGTTGGAGAATTTGGGTTAGCAAAAAGCAGTATGGCGCGAAGAGCAGTGCCATGATATTGCACGCATTAACTTTATTACAGCAGAAGCGTACACACACACGTTCTACACTACTGGACAATGGGCAGCTGTCCGGTCGGGTTTTCGCTGCTGCGGCAACTTTGCTCGCGAGCGCCTATGCGGCCGCTATTTGCTGACTTGTAATACACCGGAGATTTGAATGAACTTTTGAATGTCACTAGTATTTACTATGGAGTATTTCACTGTGCCTTTATGCATTACATTACCTTGTAGGTTAAGAGGGGATGCTAACCCTTTAGGGAGTTGGGAGACGTAAGATGCCTCCACCAATTGCTGTGGCTCTTCGAAGTGAAGAGGCTATGCACTCAAATAGGGGTTAAGCATAGACAAAGAAAGGTAGAGCACTCTCATACAAATAACTACTTTTATTCAAGCCAAGCATTTACAAACCCCAACGCATGAAGTGCGTCTTAATTAGATCAATACTTCATTTAGAATACGGATACTCTGAAATACCAGAACATGGAACAAATTATATACAGTATAGAATTCTCTAGCTCTTAAGGAGCACGTATGTCAGCCTTCGCTATCCTATCGCCTCACGCAACCTACTTCGTCCAAACGGGAATTATATTATCCTGAGGTACGTCGACAGCAGCGTGGAGGCTCTCTCAACGGCGTCGTCAGGCATCGACCCAGGAGCACTAGGATGGCGGTCCTCCTGGCAGCAGCGTTCCGGGCAGGGCCTCCGGCGGTGTCGGAACAAGATGGCCGCGAGCTACCATTGCTCGCAGCTTATATACGCAATGGCCCGACCTTGTTTGAATACCATTCCCCGGCTGTTGTCATAAATTGGCGGACTGGTTGCCAAGGCCGTGTTCCCTCCAGCATTAGCGCTTGGTCTGGCAACCCTTGCTGGTGTCGATCGCAGCACTATGTAAGTAATAAACACAGTGTGTAGGTGTTACCATACTCGGAATTCAACGGCTAAGGCTAAAATAAAATATACTTACTAACTATTATTTCAAATGAGGGGGCTTTCAAAAGTGCTCGCTTTACCGTGAATAGCCTATAGTTAGAGCCACGAGTTATTCGCGAATTCATTCGAAGGCGAACTTGACTCCAAACATTTGTTCTTTCCTCCTACTGTTGTGATTGAACAACAGTTGTTTAGACACGCCCCATTTAACTGTGAGCCAGTGAAATATGCAGGGAGCAGTAGTGCGTGTGAGTGTTTAACAGTCCTCTACAGACGCCTCACGTTATCACAGCAACCAATAAGCAGACAATAATGTCTCGAGTGTATAAAGGGCTGTCCGGCCTAGCATGCTACCAACTCAATTCTTGAAATACCCGGGGTCTCTACCTATAGTAAAAAAAAAAAAACACAACTATACGTATCTTAACCTACTATAATAAGAATTTCGGAATTTTTTTTCGTAATTGTAATGTCCTGAGGGAGGGAAAACTGCCTGTGCCAGAGTGATGGGGTAGAAAAGCAATTATTTACACGCAGGACAAGGCTCTGTGAACACGAATTCCTCTTGCTACTCACGCCCAACACCCTAAATGCAGTACAGGTCCCATACCACGGACACCCACGGAACCACAGTGCCTTTGATGGCCGGGCCATAAAACTGCGCCGACCGTCTATTGTCAGCCCTTCCCTCTGGTGACCCAATAACTCCCCCACAAGGCTGGCCGCTGCGTCCTGTCGACCCTTCAACACGCTTCGACAAGACCTCCTCCGACTATATAGCGGCTCTTCCCGGAAATTTACAGACACGGACAACAAAAGGCGAGGGTATCCTATGTCCTGACGTATTTGCTCTCCCACGAGCTTCTGTGAGCACCGGCGTATCTATGCAGTAGTTATCGTGGGCGGTATATGTAGGGACAGGAAAATTTCGCGTTTCAAACGACCCACCGGCTTGACTCCACTATCTTATGAATTTCCGAGCCTCGGCTTACTGTGCAGTATTTAGCCAGTATCAGACCAGGTGGCACATGATTCAGTGTTTATTTTCTTGCGGGTCTGTTATTGGCTCAGAGTTCACCTGGGCGTGTTCAATAAACTGCGATCCAATTGCAAACGTAACAGAAACGTAGATGTGTTTGAAGTCTAGATTGTCCTAAAACGAAATCGCGGAATTTTCCCAATGTCCAGTGATATGCTATAGGGAGATGTGCACGGGCTTTCGGTAGTCCTCCCCCGGGGAAATTTTGTTATACTTAACATCAGAATGAAGCGTTTCAAGCAGTTTTCTGATGGAATAAGTATTGCCAAGGGAAATATTTCTATAAGAGACAATGTAATAATTTCCTGCCGTTATTCACAATTGAGTGACGCTGAATATGCCCTCTGACTATGATGGCTTCATGGCAATTCATCACCCTGAAAAACCCCCCTCCCACAACAATCTAGTTACGCCACTGTCTGTAACGCGTGTTGCACGAGCCGATATAACAGCCGGTACGCGAGCCAGTATAGAAAATTAGTATTATTATAGGCTATTCGCGGTTAAACGAGCACTTTTGGAAACCCTTTTTAAGATCTACTTGTATGCACGTTGTGTATTCTTACGCCTTATATAAAATTAACATTGCCATGGACCTCATCACTTTATTCATGCGTCGGTCAGAAGAAACTGTGAAATTATTAAGAAAGTAAATGCTTTACAAATCTGCTCTTTTTAAAACTTCGATTGATTAAAAAACAGAGAGCAAAATAAATAATTTGAAGTTATCACAAATACCTAATACTTTTTATCTGACGTTAAGATAGGTAACTACTTCCCATCCATTGTTACCAACTTTATTGGGCGCATGTCACTCAGAGCGCCGGTAAAAATATATGCAGGTAGGGGCAGTGATTTTTTCTAACGTTAATTCTAAAATTACTCACTTTATCGTGAACAGTGTTTATATGACAGTAGCTGGCATACTAGTATGAGTGAGGCACTTCCGATGGGTGCACAAACGACCATATGGTTCACTCTAAACGTGGGCCCACTCACTGAACTGGTAGCCAGCAACTTATACATTCAAAAAACTTATCGAACTATTGCGAAGGCACCAAAGTGTTTTTTTTTTTTTAAACTATTTGATTGATTTATATTGACCGTAAATTATGATCACCAATAAAAAATAAATGACACGTGTAGTTGTGAGCTCATGCCTACCAGATATACATCTATACAGGACATGCCTTTATACCACTCCGCTCATACAACAAAGCGAAAATGAGTTTAAAGCTGTAAAGCATATTGCGTTTTGAAATAGTTCTATTAAATTTTACTCTTACGTGAATAAATCTTGAATAAGCCTTTAGGCTGAATTAAAATTTAAAAAAACTGGCATTGCCTTCATTATTTAATTTTGCAGTATACTGTAGACCTAAATAAACGTCAACTTCATGAACGTTTGATCATAACGAAGGCATCACTGCTAGTTTCATAATCAATTAGTTTCAAGTAGCGGCAACCTGCGGCGCTATCGGCGCTGAAACAGGAAATAGGGCATGATACCAGCCCTGGTAAGAAATCTGCGGGTTTTTCCGGGGATCTCCAGTTTCCCCAGCCCTTTAATTCCAGCGCAGCTCTGTTCTTACCTCAATAAACCTCATCGGCTCTCAGGACCTCGCTTTTAGGAGACGTTGAACCCATTAGCCCGTTGAGTCCCAGTGTCCATGATCGAGGACATTATACACATGAAGGATATTTACGACCGCTCCTGTACACAGCAAAAAATTGTCTTCCATCCGCGTAATCTGATTGGTTGAAGTTTCAGCACATTTCCGTTGTGAATGGTTAATACTGACATCGAGGAACGTACAGCACGTTTTTGATTGGTTACTGGAAGCACGCCATTAAAAGTACAGTTCAGTCATAAAATTAAACGATTGCAACACTTGAGATCAGAAATTAATTCGGAACCAAAAGGTTAGATATTTTGTTATTTATTATAAATGTAATATTAGGGTTAAAAAAAACTGATCAACTGCTAAATAAAATTTAAAAAATATATATTCTGTGGTTAAATACTGAGTTATGATAGTTCATAATTAGGGGCATGCAAAATTCGCGTTATTATATGGAACACTCGAGCCGGCGTCGTTTCTCTGTCGGCGGCTCTATAGCTGCGCAGTCACGCCCTTTCTTACTGAACTGCATATGATTGTAGCACACAATTGTGAAGCGTTCACTTACAGGCGCAGAGTTACCCAGGGCGTGTTAAATAAAGTATGGTCCAATAACAAACATGTTGCAGAGGTACATGTGTTTAAAGTTTAACTTGTCCTCAAATAATAACGTGAATTTGCAGGTCTCAATTCATAATTATAATGAAGTTATTTAGATAACAGAATTACATGAAATTAAAGGCATTAAAATATATATAAATATTAACAAAACCAAGCAGTATACGAATGTTGAGTGCAATAAAATATTAACACTTTGAGGACTGTGCTCGAGTGTAGTTCAGGCAAAACTTGTTTGAATATTTCATTCCACATATAAAACAAGCCTGGTAAGGGTATACTTACATCAGTTCCCTATTTCATAAGGATTTCAAATAGGAACTAATACAAGATGAACAACAAACTTCGTAAATGAACGACAAATTTTTGTATCGTTACGGTAGTAAACACGATGAGATGTCATCCTGTCACATACGCAAGAACATTTGGTTGTAAAACGGTAAACTCGGCACTCCATTGGTTGACAGCCGGCCAATACGGAAAGACTGGTGTCGTTTTGACCAGTAGAATGGCGTCAAGTGACCTAGGGACCAATACAACACGGTGTCCTTGCAGCGGTATGGATATAAATGACTATCGTCTAGCTTGACTTTAAAGCTGGTAAAAGTTTGCCGACCTCAAAGTGTTAAAATTTTGGTATATTTTTTTAAAATAATGACTAAATAATGTGGAGCTTTAAATAGTAGTAGACTAAACTACAATTCTGGAGGTGGACCGTAGAGCTGCCTTACTGCACAACTGGCGGTGTTCTCGAGCAGGAGTGAGTTTTTCAGCGTTTCTTCTGCGGAGTTGAAAAACGTCTGCCCTGTGCGCACATTGTAAGGGCGGGCGAATCGGCGTCGCGAATCCGGCGTGAAGGGCCGGGGCCGCTCGACAATGCGAGCTGTCAGGAAGTATTACAGGCTGCTCTTCCGGGTAGTGGGTCTGGAACCAGCAAGCGGGGGGGGGGGGGGGTTGCTGGAGGGTGAGTTGACTGCACCAACCCCCGCCCCAAGGGTGACCACCACGCAGACGTGCCCGTGTTTCCACGACGCGCTCCTCTCTCCTCTGCCTGCGCCGCCACAAGACACACAGAAACGACGGCATGGAACAGCGGCCTGTCGACTGAACACAGGAATATCGAAAGTTTCAGAACATTTAAGAACACGGTAAATAAGTACAGGGTGAGTCCTTTAAAAGAGGCCCCGTGGGACACGTGTGTATGGGCGGTTAACAGTAAAATGTGCACTTTTGAAAGACCTGCTTGGGATCTACTTGTATGCACGTTGTGTCTTCATCTGCCTTATGTAAAATTAACATTGCCACGGGCCGCAGCGCTTTATTCACGTGTCGGTCATGTGAAACTATGAAATCATCAGGAAAGTAAATATTTTACAAATCTGCTCATTTTTACACTTTTATGGATTAAAAAAGCAGAACGGTAAACAAATTAATTTAAGATATTACAAATGGTTACCGAATACTTTTTATTCGACGTTAAGATATTACTTTCCATCCATCGTTACGAACTAAACTGGTCGCATGTCACTTAGTGCGCCCATTAAAATACGTGCAGCCATGGCCAGTGACTTTTTTCTAAGGTTGATTTCCAAAGTGCTCACTTTATCGCGAACAGGCTTTAACGGAGCGAGGGAATGAGGAAATACAGACCAGCGTGAAAACAAAATACCTAGAGTAGGTGCTCGAAGAGGCCGCTTCCAGCACCTTACTTTATATGTTGTCACACTGGCCTGTATTTCCTCATTCCCTCGCTCCGTTACACATATGTCCCACGGGGCCTCTTTCACCCTGAGGCTGTTCACGGTAAAATGAGCACTTTTGAAAGCCCTGATTTCGATTTACTTGTATATGAGTTGTGTATTATTCCTCCTTATGTAAAATTAATATTGCCACGGGTCTCATCGTCTTATTCGTGCGTCTGTCAAATGAAACTGTAGAATTATTAGAAAAGTACATAATGTAAAAATTTATTCAATTTTTCACTTCGATACATTAAGAAATAGATAAAGCGACAGAAATAATTTACGTTATCACAAATGGTTACCTAACAATTTTTGTTCGCCGTTAAGATATGGATCTACTTTCCCCTCCATCGTTACCAACTTTACTGGACACGTGTCACTCATTGCGCCTGTTAAAATATACGCATGTAGGGTAGTGACTTTTTTGTAAGGTTTATTTCAAAAGTGCTCACTTTATCGTGAACAGCCTTTACCTTAGTCAACCCAATGGATGAGGAGATCAAATTGACATTTCGCGAAGTTGTGTTATGCATGTGTGCATATGTGAATGATGAATGAGTGTGTAACAGAACGAGTGAGGGAGTAATTAAATTGTATCTTTGGTTTGTTTAGTATTAACTGAAGTTTTTAATGTGTAATTTATATTTCTTAATTTCTAGCAAGTGAATGTGAATATGTAATGGATCCAGTGTAAGATAAGGTGACTATAATCCATTCGCTGTTATTTCAGCCTTTTATGAAGCCCTGCTAATGTTGTACTTCCAGGATATTCCTCCACCTCATGCAAACTAAGCTTAACTAAGTCTGGAGAATCACACTAGAAGGACAACGCACCACATTCGTGCGCACTCAGTTGTAATGATATTTTCTATAAGAACTGTTTCTCACTAGGCGTTACCAACATACCTATTTTCTCCCTGTTTTTTAATTCAAATAATTTAAAAATGAATAATGATAATTTATAGATAGTATATTAATAATATTTAAATTTAACAGGAAAAAAACTAACCCGTTACGAACACAAGTATAAAACGCTTGCTTGTGATACGGGGCGTATTTAGGAAATTACTAAACACGTCATACATGGGGAGATTTTTCAAAGGTTTAATTCAAAGAGGCAGATGAAACCGTGAATGGGCTATAAGCCTTATCTGCGCCTTTAAGCCGTTAATAAATAAATAAACTATAAATAGGTACAGGCGGTTCACGGCAAACTGAACGTTCTTTTTAAATCAACCCTATGGAAATAAATCACTATCCCTAACAGCAGGTATTTCACTATATACTCCATTCACGGCTACTTCAGCCTTTTATGAAGCCATGCGTATGTTCTACTTCTAGGATATTCCTCCGCCTCGTGCAGATATAGGTTTAAAAAGTTGCACTAGCTGGCCAACGCACCGTATATCTGCGCACTCAATGAAATAATGTTTTTCATAAGACCTATTTTTTACTAAACATTACCAACACACCTATCTTCTCTCTGTATTTATTCAAATCAGTATATGAAATGAAATATTATTATTTATAGATAAAAGGTAAGTAAAAATCACATTTAACCAAACACATGTTAGCGTTATGTTAACAGTTATGTTAACGGAAGTGCAAATATTTTGTAATATATAACTTATTTACGGAACAGCCAAACACATCATACATGGAATGTTTTTTTCAAAAAGGTTTTATTCAAAAAGTATGAAGAAACCGCGAATATACTTAAGGCTGTTCACGGTAAAGTGAGCACTTTTGAAATCTTAGTAAAAAGTCACTGTCCCTAACTGTTTATATTTTAACAAACGCGCTGAGTGACATGTGCCCAGTAAAATTGGTAACATTGGAGGGAAAGTAGTTCCATATATTATCGTCGAATAAAAAGTGTTAGGTAACCATTTGTGACAACTGAAATAATTTTGTTCCTTTTCTGTTTTTTTAATGCACGGGAGCGTAAAAATGAGCAACTTTGTAAAATATTTACTTTTATAATAATTTCACAGTTTTACTATAACGACTCATGAATAAAGTGACGATGCTCATGGCAATGTTAATTTTACATAAGACGGAAGAATACACAACACGCATACAAGTAGATCTTCAGCAGGGCTTTCAAAAGTGCTCGGTTTACCGTGAACAGCCTATAAATAAAATGACTGCGATGCTCCCAGTTAACTCTTCCATGTCTGTTGTAGCCAATTGTCTACACGTTGCAAACTAAGGTTTTATTTGACCTGTACTGTACATTATGAAGCTCAGTGCCCGAACGATACTTTTTGAGGCCCTAGCTACTTTTTTTCTTTCAGCCATTGTTTATCCTTTAAACCACCTTTTTAAATAAATATTATCATGCAAGTAATAAACACAGTGTGTAGATTCCACCGCACTCGGGAGTTAACATCTAGGGTTAAAATAAAATATATTTATTTATTATTGTTAAAAGTGAGAGAGCTTTCAAAAGTGCTCACTTTACCGTGAATAGCCTATACTAAACCATGATACCATTCTGTATTACGACTGGTTCATATCACTGACCATCGAGCACAGAACCTACAGTTTATTGCTTGTGATAACAAAACAAGTTCTTTGCCAGCTTAAGTACCGAACAAGAACAGGCCATTAAAATGGTACCCGTACACAGCTGAAGGTCCTAACTCGTCTTAGTTTCTTGGATTTAAAATAAATTGGGAAATAGTCGAAACACAAAATTTGTCGCGTTGTAAACATTAACAACAATTTAAAATTTTAAAATTACGGAGGCTTAAAAATATATTTTGACATGATCTAAAAGAAAAAAGTTACGTAATAATTTTAAAATGTCAAAAGTTGAAATTCCTCTGTCTCCATCCTCGAACCCTCACCCCGCCATCCTCTCCGGAGACAGAAGGGCCGACGGTTGTTGTCGTCGTTTAGTGAGGTGTCCGTCTTGTGTTTGATGTCTGTGTCTGTGTTGTGTTGGTGTCAGTGTAATGTTGTTTGTGTATGTGTTGTAACTTTATTTTATTTGTTCTTGAGCGTATCTGTAATATTGATGTCAGCTGAACTACAGCACGCATCAGACATTTTCTTACTTGCAGCACCAGAAGCCATAAACTTATGTGGGAATGAAAGCGTTAAGAGTGAAGTATCCCCGCCATCTTGAATTTATGTATATTTATCACTCCATTACTTAATTTCCAGAGTCAGTATTTAAAAAAGCTTATGAAGACACGGGGAACATATTTACATTTATTTCGAAATCGAACTTCTTTGTTTTAACTTTATTCGTTTTACATCTGTAACCATAATTAGAGATAATGTTTTATCGCACGAAAAGTCGGCTGTTTGCTAGGATTCAACGACCTGTATACATGTCCAACAGTTTTATTTGCTTATTGGAATTCGTGCATGTATGAAGCTACTGCCTTATTTCATTGGGCCAATGAGGGTTCTGATTCTATAATGCAGAACGTTCGTGATTGGCATGCACACAACTGCCGAGTCGAGACCTTGTCCACGCAATAATAAATGAATAAACTAGCTACAGTGTTATCGAAGATATGTTGGCTCAAAAAATCTCGCAATTTTACATCTTCTCTAATCATAATCAAGGTTTGACTCATTATTTAATAATTTAAGTCGCACATAGGAAAATACGGATATAACTGATACATAGGGACCTGCAAAATTCGCGTTATTATTTGGGGACACATTAAACTTGAAACACGCGTATCTTTTCTATACGTCTGTCATTGGACCATACTTCACGTGACACGCCCTGGGTAACTGTACGCCAATAAATGAACACTTCACAACTGTGTGCCCCAATTACGTGGAGTTAAGTCAAAAAGAAATCCACGTCACATCTATGCAGCAGCCATTGGAGAAACGACACTGTCTCCTTTACGTACATTACTGTGAAGTTTAGCCGGATGTAAAATAATAACGCGAATTTTTGCAGGTCCCTACTGATACAATACAAACTTCGAATATTTTAATTAGTCCTCTATTTCACGTCAAGCTTTGATTTTTAATGCCCGGTCGTTAATTTTGATTACGAAGATTTTTAAAATAATGTTAGATCGAAGATGTTCTATCCCAATAAGTTGACAGAAAAAAAACATGAGGAGTGGTCCCACAACTCAATGTCGTATTCAAAGCCAGTTTCCTTTTTGGCCAATGAATTTATTAAAAATATTTCTGTAGGTTTTACGTCCACGGCAGGGTCACTCCAGATTTTCGCATTGGGAATCGTCCCAGATGATGACGTTGATCGGCGGGTTTTCTCGGGGATCTCCCGTTTCCCTCGCCCTTTCATTCCAGCGCCGCTCCATACTCACCTCAATAACCCTCACCTGCTCTTGATACCGCGCAGTTAAGAGCCGCCCAAATCTCTTAACTCACTCACTCACTGTATGTTTTACGCAGACAAGGGGTATCAACACGGACATATAATGACATGTTTACTTTCCTAACAATTTCGCAGATATGACAACTACACTTGATTAGTGCGTGAATTAAGTTAGAGTGTCTGTGGTAATGCTGCTATCACATAAGATTAGAGTCACCGGTTTTTCCGCGAAAAGATTTCAGGATAATGCGTGTTCCGTTCTAAAACACTTTGGTTCAGAACCACTTTGGCGATTGGATCATTTGAATTGTCACGGGCGATCAGTGGGGCCCCCGAGTATTTAGCGGATTGAGTTGGCAGCAAGCTAGGCTCAACAGCCCTCCATACACTCGAGACATTATCGTCTGCCTATTGGTCGCTGTGATCGAGTGAGGCACCTGTACAGGACTGTTAATCACTCACTCTAACTACTGCTTCCTGCTTATTACTGGCTCGCAGCTGAACGGGGCGTGTCTAAACAACTGCCGTCCAACCACGACAGCCCTCCATACACTCGAGACATTATCGTCTGCCTATTGATCGCTGTGATCGAGTGAGGCTTCTGTACAGGACTGTTAAACACTCACTCACACTACTGCTTCCTGCTTATTACTGGCTCACAGTTAAACGGGGCGTGTCTAAACAACTGTCGTCCAATCACAACATTAGGAGAAAAGAACAAGTGTTTGGAGTCTACCTCGCCCGCGAATGGATTCGCGAAGTACTCGTGGCTCTAACAATCAGTGTCAGTGGTACTTAATTCTAATTGGCGCACTCATGTAAGAGACTCTCTTCACACAAGTGTGCTCATAGCGTATCGAAATCTAGCCTGCGCGTAAATATTTTTGCTATAAACAGGTGGCCCTAGCTATAGTCTATTCGCGGTTTCTTCAAACCTTTTTTTATCAAATCATTTCATGTACGAGATATTTGGTTGTTTACTTAGCATACCATGTGTCAGGAGCGTTTTATACTTGTGTTAACATAAAAGTACCCTATTATTGGTTAAATTTGACTTTTACTTATATTTTTCCTGTAAGTAATAATATTTCATTTGCAATTAACAGAAATAAGACCAGGCAGAATATGTATGTGTTAGTAATGCCTAGTAAAAAATTGTTCTAGTGCAAAACATTATAACTATTTGGTGGGTACGAATACGGTGCGTTGTCCTTATGGCGTAGTTTTGTAGACTCGGTTAGGCTTTGTTTGAATGGGGCGGAGGAATATCGTGGAAGTAGAACTTTAGCGAGGCTTCAGAAAAGTTGGAAGTAACCGTGGATGGACTATATGTATGCATGGTTATAACTAGAGACCTGAGAAATTCGCGAGTTCAATGACCTGTAGGCTAGACTTCACAGTCTTTACATACGCCCATAGAGATATCGAATGTTTGTTGGTCGATTGTTGTGGTAGTAAAGTGCGGCGGTCGGGCGCATAATTTATTGCACGCTTGTCATTGGCTCGTTTATCTGAATGGAGGTGTCAAGCAACGCGTATTCAAACTCGTGTAGAAATGAACTCGCTAAATTCTCGGGTCTCTGGTCATATTGTAAAATGTTCCAGTAAGACTGCTTCGAATACACAAAGACGAAATAGGGGTGGCGATTCCTTCGATGCGTAAGTATACCCATTCTCTGATTGGCTAAGCGATGGTCTGGGAACGGGCCCTAAGTCTGATTACACTCTAAGTTCGTATCAGTTGGAAACCACTGATTCGCAGTGAAATTCCACTACTCGAATCAGTGAAAATGCCTCCACTTATTCAATCAGTGGAAAACCACTGATTGAATAAGTGGCGGCCGACTACAGTGGGGAATTGATTTTTTTTTTAATTGTATGTAGGCAAGTAATTCCGTGAAGTAAACATATTTACGACAGTTTACCATTTATATTGCGCAATTTACCCTATTTTAAAAAAGAAAAAGAAATCCGATATGACCGGCACTAAACACACAAGCCCTTTCCCCACTGCTCTACCAATTCAAATTGAAACCTAAGAGGAAAATATACGTGTATACCAAAATCTTGAAAATTAAAATTGTATGCCCTTACTTTTCGTTTATCATTTAATGGTACCGTTTGGATAGTTAAAACGAATATTATATATGAGTTAACTCTCGTCGCCACATTATATGCAGTTTAAAAACCTTTAAACAGAGCGCTGTGACAATTACATGAAAACGAAATGAAAGACGTAAAAACGGAATGAAAGGTTGTGTGTTCATATCATCTTTAAAAAAAATAAATAAATAAATAAATAAAGCGTTTTGTAAGACGAAACACAGTTTAGAAAGTACTCTGTATTGGTTTTATTAGTTATTATTTAACTTTGTTTGACGGCCATTTTTACACGCTGTTTAAACTGATCCTTCAGTCAAAAATAAACCACTGTTTGGCTGATGAATCAGTGAAAAATGTCACTGAATCAATAAGTGAAGGAAATCCGGCATTTTTTTCCACTGATTTATGAGTTAAATTCACTGAAGTGACTGTTGAATAAGTCAGATACATTTGACTAATTGAATCAGTGAAATTATCGCTGCTTCAGATTTAGAGTGTGGCTACTACGGGCTGAGAAATATTCCCTACCTGTTGGGCTGCTTGCCAGCAAGTAATGTACCAGGCGTTGGTTTGGCGATCGGAACTGCGCAACATTGCTCGCAAATGACGCCATTTTACTGGCGCGTGTGGTTGAATTTTCTGATATAAGAAGCTGCTTCACATCTATAGTGGTTATTCTGGGGGCCGTGGGCTGTTCTGGTCCTTTCTCTCCACACGACTTTATCTTTGTTAGAGATCAATTTCCCGAACGTGAGAGGCGTCTGTTTAGAAAGAGAACAAAAATGTATATCGTGAATGTGCTTGTCTTATGTTCAACCAATAACAAAACCTAGAAATTAACTTGGTTTTAGTAAGGTAGCGATTTATCAACATATAGAATTAATTTAGACGTTATTTTTATAGATGAAAGAATTTTTTTTTTATGTGTGAAAGAAAAATTAAAGGAGTAGCCTAAATATGTCGTTTACTAAGAACCATTTCCATTTAATTTATAATATATTTCAATTAACTCATTTATTAGGTTTTGTTAACAAATTAAAACATTTTAATTTAAAATAGTAGATTAAAAATCTAAGTAATACATTTTTATATGATTAAGGCTTGTATTTAACTTATTTACATTTCTATTAATAAATAAAACAATTTACAATTTACAATCTTAAAAAAAAATTTAAATTGTGAATTTAAAGTTTTAGATCATAAGAGAAGGATTCCATTTTATTAATACGAATTAATTATTTAATTAATAATACGAAATTATATCATTATTTATTAAAATCAATAAATTTAATATAATAACTATATAAATACAACAAATTCCCTGGACACCTCTTTAGATGAATTTTTTAAAAATTAACAAGTCTTCAAAATTATTTTTTATTTTTTATTTAAAATTTTAATTAAAATGAAAATGGTTCTTAGTGCCCCACAAAGTATTACTAATAAAACCGTAAGTTTTCATCAGAAATGAGATATTGAAATATATACTTCGGATTGCTTCTTAATCTTCATCTCTTCTACAATTTTATCAACTGATGGCCTTACGTATACGACATGAAATAAAATATAGCCATTTCTTACACGAGTGCACGTCGCCCATGTTCCTACATGACACGATGACCGCGAATCACTTCGTAAGAATACCTATTTCCATTTCGATCCCGCACGGGTTTACGTCATGAACCGAGCCTTAGCGATCTGAAACCGCCTCAGTAGGGTCTCCAGCAATGACGGCCCATTCAGGTTCAGTTTTGATTGATTGGCGTAGTGTGATTGTGTCGGGTGTGTTTGCGATGGCGATGACGGGGGGGGGGGGAGGGGGATAAGACTGCATTCTGCGCGGGCGGGTGGCGACCAGTTGGCCCCAGCGCGCGCGGCCCGAGTGACCCACATTCCGTGGCAGCGCGTCCATTGTGCCGGCGTTTATGGGTCGCCGCTGAGAACACCGACAAAAAAAAAAACCACGTAACGACCCCGCCGCGTCCTTCTGTGTGAAAAACGGCGACAACGGTACTTGGAGAGGATCTTCCTCCCACGTCCGGGTTACGCTGCAGCCAGAGCATCTCCAGGGAACCCCCGCCACCGAGGAAAATGGAATTATGGAAACCATGCGTCGTCAAACTCGGGAATCCTTACTACTGTATAAATGCGACAGTGTGTTTGATTGTTTGTTTGTCCTTCTTTCACGTCAAAATGGAGCAACGGATAGACGTGATTTTTTTGCACAGATATAGTTGGAGGTCCACGGAGTGAAAAGCTACTTTTTCCTAGGAAAATATCTCAAACGGTTCCTAAAAAAAATGATGATTAGGGATGTATGTACATAGGTACTGGTTAAACTTTTCTTAGGATTACTGCATAAAAAAGCATTGTTTAAAATTTCTCCTTTCTTTTTTTTTCTATGGGCTGTCTTACATTCCTTCCCAAGAGCCGCAGTAGCTCAGTGGGTAGAGAACACAATAGTGGGGCCGCAGTAGCCAAGTAGGTAGAGCACCCGATAGTGGGGCCGCGCTCGAAGCAGTGGGTAAAAGTTAGTTCTCCATAAAATTCTGGTACTCCAATAAAATCTAATAAAATGATCACTCCCCTCCTCTGGCCAAAAATTATTGTAATATGAAGGTTAAATAATGTAAGCATAATTTTCAAACAACAGTTTGAAATGGTATTGCGGATTTTGGACTACTATTGGTTAGATTTTATGTCTACATATATTGTTTTCCTTAGCGCAGAGAGATTTCTTACCATACTCGTTTAACAAAATACAAATTTTGAATCATTTTAAACATATTTAGTTAAGAGACTTAAAAAAAAAAAAAAATTCAAAGTCTTTATAAAAATATGGCCTGTTTTAACACTATATGGCTACAAAAATAGAGTACAATATACAATTATTTTTATTTTAGTTTAGATAATGATCACAACTAAGCGATTTATTTGTTACTCAGTAGAGTTTAGCAAATTTTTGGGACCAGAAAAGTTTGGTATATGTGCGTACCAGAATTAGAGAAGTCTGGTACCTGGTCCCAAGAGAAAAAAATATGGTACAAATGCTAGAACTCTGGTACGTCTGGCAACATTGAACACAACACTTCGTTACAGCACTGCCAGCCCAGCGCAAAACACACATATTCTATGTCTTTAAAAATGATAAAGTTAACCTTTTCGTTCATGGTTGTCTACACTGTTGAAGCGGTGGCGTTTGGTGAATGTTGCAAGGTGAGCTGTGCTGTGCCCCATGCTATACCTAATCGTTTGCTAGTTTGCACGTCTGCCACTTTAACGTAGGCAGTAGTGCAGTTGACGTCACAGCACTAATGTAATGGGTGCCTCGCCGCTCTCTCGTGAGTGGCCGCAGAACATTCAGTTACTCCCAGCTCCACTCTTGTTACTAGTTCCTGCAGCATGCGTCGAGTGCGTACAGCAGTAGTATGATTTGGTATGTCCGAGCGCACATGGTATCAGGTAGAGAACCAGAGAACTGACCTTTGACCTTGACCTTTGATCATGTACTTCATGCTCTGTCATTCAATGCCATCATTTTGTTTTTTTAGAATTTTCGAGTTCAAGCTCTGTCATTCCACCTTGGTACCTCCTGCTCTGTCATTCCTTCACGCGACATCTGGTAGAGGGCCAGAGGACTAGCCGCCATGTTCGTTCCATGACACCATCTTGTTTCTGGAATTTTCAATTTTCCTGCTCTGTCATTCCACCTTGATACCTGCTGCTCTGTCATTCTTTCTCGCCTCTCTCCAACTGGATATCGTCTGCTGTTGGCTGCCATCTTGGATATCTGTAGGCCATCATCTTGTTTCGCCTGCTGCCGTGTTAGTTCTCATATCATCTTCTAGGTGGTGCTAGCTGCAATCTTGGAAGTTTTACATAGGTATTGCCTACCGGAGACCCATCTTGGTTTCCCCACTGTCTACTAGGCAGCATTACTGTCTCTTGGTGTTTTAATTGGCTGCTAGGAGAGCTGGTGCCGGCTGGAGGCTAAGGGTGATGTTTCATGTACACTACGCAGCATTCGCCTCTATCGACATATGGTTTAATACAGTATAAAAGCTGTGGAGTTGAGTAGCGGCTAACTGCCAGACCTTGGATTGTTAGACAGATGCTCCAATCGACTGGGACACCGCAACATAGGTCCCAGTACAGGTCTAAATGATATTTAAATAAAAATAAAAATTAGGATAAGTCTATTCGAGAGATAATGAAAAATATATGATGCGAGATGAAATCAGTGTACAAGCATAGTTATGGATTTGCATGAAACCGTCAATCAAAAATTGCACACGACCAATTACGAAAACCTTCATGAAATCGGCCAGTATTCGGACAAATCTTTCGTAGAACCATCGATACAAGTGGCCATGAAAGCTCGCATGGAATATTCCAAGGAAACTTTCATCGTGGTAAATGGGTTTTTGTCTAGAAAATTACACTGAAGAAGTAACGCACTGCATTTGTGCGCCTTAAATTTAATAATAATTCGCAGGATAACTATTTCTCATTAAGGTTGAAGTAAAAGAACTGACTATGGAGACCTGCACCCGACTATACAACGTGAAGAACACATAAAAAAGTAGTAGGCCTACAGTCACAATGAAAATTGGCAGAAAAGTGAGATTTATGCTGTATATGAAAGAGAATGTATATTTTTTTGCAACATTTTAAAATATTTTACTGAAATATACTTTTAAACGTAAGAATATAATCTATTAGAATAGCCTGTACTTTTAACAAAATTTAAGCTTATTTCCATTCTGGATGTTTCAGAAAGCAGAATTTGCAATCAAATATTCGTCATGGAATATCGTCATAATGGTTACTATGATTGCATGTAATAAAATTATAGTACTAATCTATCGTATAGATTTAATAATTGATTTTATTTATACCAGCTTCAGCCATAAATGTCTGTGATAAATGAACACGCATAAAATCAATTATAAATATTATTTCCTACATTACGAATACTGAAAAGAAAATACTCTCATCTTAAAATCTCACAATAAATTGCTTTCGCCATCTATTTACAAATAATACTTACATAATCGTCAATCACCTTACAGACATTATTATGCAATTAAATAGCTAAAACCGGTCCAAATAAATAATGTACTAACACCTACCGAAATATTTTTTAAATTATATGTCCATATTTGACAGAATATTTCACAAAGTCCCTATCACACTTTTACACAGTCTTACCTTCATTCAGCCCATAGTTTATCAGTCCGGAATGTTCTAAGAGTGCTGCAAGTGCCCTTATGCACAGTAGCCCTCTACTCGTCGAGTATCTCGCCCTCTCGTCCACCCACACACATCACACACACAAGCACACACGTTCACACACTCTTCCGCTGTCGTTTGTCCAGACATCTACCAATTACCGCACTTTAGCCACATGACGACAAGAACTGCTAATTCAGTGGTTACAATGGTATTATAGTGTCGTCTGCCTTGGCCCAGGAACATTTTTGCAGGTTGGGTTGCGCCGAGGGAGGTAGGAGATTACCAGAGGTTTGATTCAATAGCACTCCTCCTCCTCCGCTGCCGACTTCTTCAGAATGATGATAGGGGACGGCGACGCCAGACCAGGTAAAGGCTGTTCACGATAAAATGAACACTTTTGAACTCAACCTTTAAAAAAAGTAATTCTTCATGCCTGCATATATTTTTAACGGGCTCACCGTGTGACATACACCAAATAAAGTTGATAACATTGTATGGGAAAGTAGTTCCGTAACTTAACGTCGAATAAAAATTGTTTGGTAACCATTTCTGTTAAGTTAAATTATTTCTTTCGCTTGCTGGTTTTTTTTTTTAATGCATCAAAGTGTAAAAATGAGCAGATTTTTAATTTTTTTACTTTTCCAATCATTTCACAGTTTCACTTGACCGACGCATGACTAAACTGATGCCGCCCATGACAATGTTAATCTTACATAAGGTGAAAGAATACACAACGTGCATACAAGTATATCTTAAACAGGGCTTTCAAAAGTGCTTTTTTTTTACCGTGGACAGGTGACATACATGTTGGGCTGGAAGTTATGACTAACTGCCTTGCCACCTCAAGGCCACGCCTGACAATGCAGCGAGCAAAGGGGATGGGGGATGGCTTAACAATACTGTTTACTGCAATCTAAGAGAGAGACGTAAGAGCACAGATTGGTAAGATTACATAGACGTGATGCTGGGGCGGTTCTTTTGATTTGGGCGTACCCATTATCTGATTGGCTCCGCGAGGATCTAGGAACGGTCCTTGTGTCTGATTGGCTGCTACTACTACATGCTGCGAAATGTTTTCTACTGGCTGGGGGCTGCCTGCTGGCGCGCAGGCACACTTTTCTGGAGCCCTGCTAAAGTTCTACTTCCAGGATATTCCTCCGTCTCATGCTAACTAAGCTTCACTAATCCTAGAAAACTACACCAAAGACATTGCACCGAATTCGTGTGTACTAAGCTGCAATAATACACTATCGACCAAAAAGTAATTAGGCACCTGTCCACAATGTTTGCTCGGTGGTTGTCACCCTGTTAGAATCTCGTAGGGCCACCTCTTGCGGCTATAACAGCAGGCACCCTGTCTGGCATGCTCTCTACGAGTGTTTGCAGGACATCCACGGGGATTCGTCGCCATTCCTCTTGATTCCATTCCATGAGCTGAGCATTGATGTTCTATATGGTTGAGGTCGGGGCTCTGGGCGGGCCAGTCCAATCGGCGAACATTGTTGTCGGCGAACCACTGCATAGTAGCCTTTGAAACATGGCACCTGGCATTGTCATCCTGGGAGTAACATGGGTCCATTCCGTAAAAACGCCACCATGTTGGGAGCATTTCATTATCTAGAATGTTACAATAGGCCTCTGTGTCCTTGCTACCCCGGACAAACACCAGCGGTCCTACGCCGAAGGCCGTAAAACACAAGTCACCTGACGTACTGAATTACCTATCTTCACGGGTGCCCCATTACTTTTTAGTAGGTAGTGTATTTTGCACAATAACTATTTATTACTAGGCGCAACCAACATAGATGTTTTCTCGCTTTGTTTTATCATACTTATCATGGATTAAATATTGTAATTTATAAATAAAATATAGGCGAGTGAGTGAAGAGATTGGGGCGACTTAACAGCGAGGTCGTGAGAGCCGATGAGGGTGATAGAAGTGAATGTGGAGCGGCGCCGAAATGAAGGGGCGGGGGAAACGGTAGATCCCCGAGAAAACCCGCCGACCAACGGCATCGTCAGGCACGATTCCCACTTACGAAAATCCGGTGACCCGGACAGGTAATGAACCCGGTATGCCTTGGTGGGAGGCGAAGGTATAAAGCGCTTGTGATAAACGGCATATTTAGGAAATAACTAAACACGTCATACATGCGGCCATTTTTTCAAATATTCTATTCAAAAAGTGTGAAGAAACCATTTAATAGATTATAAACGGGGATCCACCTTTTTGCTTAGCTATTCTATGGAACTATATCAATACGATAACTTGGTATTGGCGCACAGCCCAGGATAAAAGAGGACATAAACGATTCTAATGAAAATGACAGTAAATTAAACAAACGTAGATGATGTGACATGTACAGTTGATACAGTTGACAGCGGAGTTTCGCTTACTGAGTTGTCCGTGACGATGCCGATGTCTCACTGTCTCGTGGATTCAGGACACTCTTGGTTGGGAATTCCCTTTATAGGTTGTTCGCAGTCAAGTCAGCACTTCTGAGGGTCTAGTTACTTTTCCCCCCTCAATTTATTTCTACCACATTTTACAATAAACATTGCCGCGGTTCTAATAAACACAGTGTATACATTTCACCGAACTCGAAATTTAACGTCCAAGGCGACAATAAGATATATTTATTGACTATTATTTTTAATGAAATGGCATCGAAATGTGCTCACTTCACCGTGAATAGCCTATACCTGTGCTCGGCTGTTTCTCGGCTCGCATTTCAGCGGCCAAGGTCGACGAACTCCTGTGTTGATGGACAAAATGCTCGCCCAGCTGCTGTGATAACAGTATCTGAAACTCCCGCCACATGTAAATTTTTTTTCCCCCCACTTTTTAGGCCCAGATGCATGGAAGCGTTATGTGATGCAGCACGCGCATCTATTCGCCATTGCCGCCAAGTGCGCTGGTATCTTATCTTGCGCGCGGTGTTATCATCTTACCATTTTATTGGCAGAAAATCTGCAGCAAGGTTCTATGCAGATCCGTTAGTTACGTTTGTATAAGCTGTTCACGGTAAAGTGAGCACTTTTGAAAACCCTGCTTAAGGGGGCTCTGAAGCTGCGCGTCCAAGGCCGAGAAGCGAGGGAGCGATACGGGCGACATTTAAACACACGCCTAGCGCCTCGTCGCTCCTACGCGCAAGGCGTGCAGTGTTTCCGTCGTGACGCTGTACTGTGCAAATTTGATCTGTAACATAGGGGTTTTATTACACGCGATGAAAGCCCACAGATTAAACTACGCCCGAATCTTTGTACTTTTATCTTGCCGCTTAAAGCAAAAAACGAATTCACAGAAAACGTTTCAGTAAATAGAATTCATGAGATCTACTTGTATTGACGTTGTGTATTCCTCCGGCTTATGTAAAATTATCATTGCTACGAGCCTCATCGTTTTACTCATGCGTCGATCAAGTGAGATTGTGAACTTTTAAGTAAGTATATTACAAATATGCTCATTTTGACTCTTCGATGCATAAAAAAAAATCAGAAAGCGAAAGAAATAATGTTAAGTTATCTCAAATGGTTACCTAAGAATTTTTATTCGACATAAATATATGGAACTACATTCCGTCCATCGTTACCAACTTTACTGGGCGAATGTCACTCAGTACGCCTGTTTAAATACATGCGTGCGTAGGCAGTGACTTTTCTAAGGTTCATTTCTAAGGTGCTCACTTTATTGTGGAAAGCCTTTATGCAGTGTAAAAACTTTTATTCGTAAACTTCCTAAAGTGTAATGGAATTTTTTTAACCTATACAGTGTATGGTAATAATACCACACAACATGCTGTAGATATGCGAATGTTTAGGGTCGCTAATATACAAAATTGGGAACTTCCTTATTCATTTGACTGTTTCCTGAGCAATTGTAGGATAGATACAATGAATGTATAGGGGAAAAAATTACAACTCCCGCTTTCTCACTAATAGTGTAAACTGGTATGGTAAATTTTCGAATAATTTCTTAGAGTGTGTATCCGTTCTAAAAAAAAAAAAATGGGGACACAGGCGTTTGAAAAAATAATTCTAACAATGTTGGAGTACTCTCAACATCATATTTCGAATGCGCGTGACGTCTCTAAATCGCTCAACTAGTTCTCTTCCGAAGTGCGCCGAGACGAACCGGGTTCGAGTCCCAGCCGTGGTCTCTCCCGGATTTCTGCACGTGGGAATCACGCAGGACGACGCCGCCAGTCGGCGGGTTTTCTCGGGGATCTCCCGTTTCTCCCGCTCCTGTATTTCGGCACTACTTCATGCTCGCCTCGCCTCACCCTCATCGGCTTTTGTTTCTTGTGAAACTGCGTATTTCAAACATCTCGCGACGCAGTTCGAGCGATAAGTACGCGCCGCGATCCAGCTGCCACTGGAAAAATTTCTGTATTTGCACGAGGAATTCTTTAGAAGCTGGTTGCCAAAGATACGTCGATATATATATCGAATCAGATGCTGAATATACAGTTGCTAGCTTCATGACATTTGACACTGGAGCTGTTAGCGAATGTCCTGCCGCAATACTTGCACTCGCTTCCGATGAACGACAAACATTGCCTTTGCGCTTCTTGTTACGTCTACATAGACTGTCGCTGCTGGTGAACTTATCACAGTCGAAAGACTTGTATGCTGGCCTGAACAAACAACGACTACTCTCATGCCGACGTGCATTGCAACTTTAGCAAAAATTATTTTCCACAATAACACCATTGTTTCTGAAATGCTTCTAGAGACTCTCCAGAGACCCTCGGCGACGGCGTTACAGATGGTAAGTCATCAGCCATTGATCCCATCTTCATATCGTAGCAGGTGCACTATCACTAAATGATTGTAGTAGATTAAATTTTTTGAAATCTTAGTGGTGAATGGTGCGGCGTGTTTTCTCGGGGATCTCCCATTTCCCTCGCCGTTTCATTTCAGCGCTGCTCCATTCTTACCTCGTTTCACCCACGTCGGCTCTTAAGACCTCGTAGCGAAGAGCCTACTAAATCTCTCATCTCTCTCAACTCGACTTAGCAGGGAATGTGTGGAACTAATATTGAGTTCTAACTAGCAACTGACGTAGAGGTCAAGTTTGTTACGAATACTGAGCTACATACAGAGTTTTGTATGGTTTCTAAAATAATGTGTTGTAAATATATAATATTATATTTGTGCACTGAGAAAAAGGTTTTTTTTTTTTTTTTTTTTTTTTTTTTTAATCAAACAAGATTTGTTTGGATCATCCAAATTATTTGTTTGTATAGGGGCAATGAAATATGTGGTTGCTGAAAACAAATTATATTGTTCTCACTTGATTGCTCCAAACTGCAAGATTTGGTTGGTGCAACTAAAAATTTGTTTGGCTGCACGTACATTAAACAGTTTGGGCAGATATAAAGATTCTACATGTTCAACCCTAGACCACCTGCGTCCGAGTGTTACGCCTTAGTAATCTCGGCTAATGTGACAACTGATGACGCCGGAAAGCTTAGTAAATAGATATACTGCAAATCTTGGGCAACGTGTGCAAACAAACATTTCAAGTTTTACCGCTTTACTTGTCAGTTTCTTGTTGCATTGTTTCATTACTGTGTTTATACGATTGTCACTCATCAATAGAAGCACTAACAAACACGGTTACTATCCTAATGGCCACAAAAAAATTCAAACACACCCTCGAGCTGTATTTTTGAACGAAGGCAGTCAAATGGGTGGCCAAACAAGATTCAACAAATATTAAGTCGATTGTCTTTTTTTTTTTTTTTTTTTTTTGGCCCAACACAGAGATTTTGTTTATTCAAACGTATGTTTTGTTAGACATAACAAAAGCAATTTTGTTTGCTCAACAATACATTTTGTTAGGGCAACTGAATATATATTTGGCCCTATATAAACAAATATATTGTTCGGTTTTCACTGAGTGTAGACTATTTCCCAAAGAATAGTTTGCAGCAAGCAGAGAAATGCCTTGCGCGCGCAAGGCATCGAGAGTGTATGGAGGCGTGTGTAAGCAGGGCGGTCGCTGTAATAACCCCGTCGTCGGGATGACCAGCCGAGAAAGTGCGGCGCGAGGGACGACCTTGCCTACGTGGACGACCGTGTTTCCCTTCCCCGCGGGGCACACGTCGTCCCTCGCGCCGCGCTACGACGAGAAAGTCGACTCCCGATCACCAGCTGCGGTCCCGGCCGTACCGCACATGGCGTACCACTTAGCCGCAGCACGTCTCCTCCGTCGTGGCTCCTTGTCGGTCGTGACGGCTGCCTTCAACAAGTGATGAGCCCGGCCGCAGAGCAGCTCACGTTACAGACGCGCGCGCCCTCGTGCCTGGGGTCCCAGTCTGGAACCCTTCATTTCTACAGCTTTTGCGAGGATTCATTTTTTTTTTTACCCAAACGGAAGCCGATATTGTAAAATCCTCTTACAATCTTGTTACAAAATGTTTTTACTATGTAGTCTAATATTTTCAACACAAAAACGGTATAATTTTGACTAATTATTAAATAAACGAAATTTTCGTTAATTAATTAATTGGATAACACGCAGCTATATAGTCCTCTTAACTCAGATCCACTTTCTTGATTAGATGTATTACGAGTCTTAGGTGTATGCCCGCCAATTTACCTCATTCTGATTGGCCGGTAAAATAGATCATCTTCTAACAAAGACACAATATAAATAATGGCCATCAGATGTTTACTTATTCCTCAAAATGGTTTGGCTACACTTAATGAAAACAATATTTGATTCCCTGTGTGGAGATTGGCTGCCGCTTATTCAATCCGTGAAATTGTTTTCACTGAAACAACTAGTGATTTTCCACAGATTCTAAATGGAGCCATTTTCACTGATACATGTCGAATTTGACTGCGAATCAGTGATTTTCCACTGATTCGAATTTAGGGCGCTGTTTGTGTCCATAAACTTAATAATCCAGTAATTTTGATTAATCGTGCGATCCAAAAAATAACTGTAAGGTAACGTGTTTAATACCTGACCTGACCCCAAATTATCATGCGAAGTTTTCTGTTACCTACTGATAGGGACAGGCGTTAGTCGCGAAGATATTTATGACCATGCTATACTTCAATATCCTGCTTCCGCAACCACGACTTCATTTGGTTATCGGAAGAAACCCCGAGAACATCGTGGGTTCAAATCTAGACAAGTTGGAATTCACACACTCCTACGTTCATGTTACTTTTTTAATTGGTCGACGTGTTGTTTGACACCTGCTGGAGATAAATGAGCCAATAACAAACATGCAATACACTGCGCGCACAACCACTGACTTTTACTGCCACAACAATCAACAAACAATAAACTGTGAGGTCTAGCGTAGACGTCATTGAACTCGCAAATTTCTCAGGTCTCCAGATATTGGCCGCGTGTCTACGTGAGAAGTCTTGTTCTTATTCGACTGGACCAATCGTGATAAAGCTCCCCGATAGTGAACCTCCATGATTAGCTGGCAGACACTTGAGGCACGTGATATTTAAAATCATCCAACCACGAAAGTAAATATGAACAAAAGTGTTTTGGAGTACAACTGGTATTGAAATATTTTCGCGATAAGCACATGTCCCTGCTTATTTATCTACTAGTCCATTCAGTCCCGGTGGCTTTTACAGAGTGAATGCTGTCAGGAAAGCTGATATTATACGAACCACCTCAATAACGAAATAGTCTACAATACAGTAAGGAGTTTAAAAACGAGCGCAGCTATTTGCGTAATATCCAGATAAAACCAAAGACACGAAGTACATTATGCCCTGCTCATCTGTCCAGCTGTGTGAGCATTATATACTTGTATGTACAGTCACAAAAATTAAAACTCAAAATGAGCGGAATGCTTAGTTTATGTGGGAATAAATTGATTAAGGTTCGTCTTCACTTATTGTTACATGGTAGTCTTAAATAGTAGCACCCTACAGCAGTTAATCTACTGTCATTGGTTGCTGTCTGCATGAGAAGGCGCTTTCATATTTGACCGGGCCACTCAGAATTCGGCAACATCGGCACGGCTCCTACGTGATTCGTAAAACACCACCAGGTATTTTACACCGATACACGCTGGGAGTTTCTACCGGTAACGACATCTCAGACTGCCCAAGCAGCTGATCACTGTACACTGGCCAGGGTCTGGCCCTTCCTTGAAGAGATCCAATGCCCTTCTTCCTTGCTGCTGAGAAGGAGTGCCCTCACTCTACACATCCAGTTTTCCACCTTCAGGTGTGTCTGACAAGGTAAGTATCTCACCCGGAGATACCGGTCTGGTACATGGTGAGCTATGCCCAACCGATGCATGACCTTACTGGCAAATCTCCTCAACGATACTTTTGCAGCCTTGTCTGCCCCTACAGCAGCCAGGATGAAGTCAAGTTCCAGGAATGAGAGCTATGGTATCAGCAGCTCTTGGAAGTCTTTGAATCCGAGAGAATTATTTAGTATGTGCTGCATGGTGTGCGTGAACCCCGCAATCATCGCAAAGCGAATCGTCAACCAATTCAAGCTCATGCAGCTTCGCTTTGAAATTGCCTTGTCCCGAGAAAAATTGCATGATGGCCAGGGAAGATATTAAGTTGCAGCCTTTCCTGGACACTAGGAAACACCGCGAAGTATTCGCCTCCTTTCAGAGGAACGCCACACATCTTGCCAATCTGCATTATCCTCTGTGACTACCTCCACACTCCTAGTTTATAGCTTTCCTGTGACCTTGAAGTAGGCGAGCGAACAATTCTCAGCCACAAGTAGATATTTCAGGATGACACACGCTATTTAATTTGGCGACTCAGCTGAAACCGTTCTAGAGGTCTCGGTCATCGCCAACGGCACCACATGCTGTGCATTAGAATTTCTTCACATAATTATAGCAATGACTCACACGTCTATACCACATTCCAGTGCCATGCAACATAATGGTCTCAGGAAATTCATTATGCAGACCGAGGAAGGTATGGAATTTTAGACTGAATTTGCCCAGTCAGGTAAGAAAATGTTTTCTCACAAAAACGCGCGCGGCCAATAACCAAGAAAGTTCCGAGTGTTCACGAGGATATTGAAGTAACCTGAGCGCACATCTTTTCGCTTGAAAAAGAAGCTCTAGTTGTGATCTAATTTAAAACCATTGGGAAACATATCGTGATATCTGGACTGCAATGAAAGTGGTCTTTACCTGGGACAGTCAACAAACACACAGTTTTAACTCGAGTAGGTGCATGACTGTGGGAGTCTGGTCTTCCAAGTTATGCAAACCCACCAAAGTACCCTGCACCTAAAAATTGGGAATTATTATAAACAGACCATATTACAAGTATATGTCGACACTCTCACAGAAACATATTTTTGTATATAATATCTACAATGTGTACTTTATTTATACATATGGTGTTGTAGTGGGGTAACATCTACACGTGCACCTGCTTTGACACCTTCAGACCCAGTGTTCACATTTGTCTACATTACACATGTGTAAGTAATTTTGGTCTTTACTGTACACTGCGAAACTCAATCACCGACGATCTTACCTGTAGGTAAATGATTCGCAAACCGCCTCAGTGGTCTTGGTCAAAATTTGGTTAATTTTGCTAGAGTCGAGCATATAGTTTACATCACATTGGCTGTGAGAATAAAGCAAGTGCTGTGTCAACTTAGGTACAGAATGAATCATAAATTTTTTTGTTTGCAACGCTTGCAACCGTAAATTGAAGTTGGTCTGAAAATGTTAAGAAAACCCATACCAAGATTTGCTGTTCTACGGGAATCTACGTGGATTGCTCGCTGGCAACGTGGACGAGGAGTCTTGCCTGATTGCGTGTGTCCCGTTGTACTCTCGCGCTGCCACTGTCAGCGCGTTCTGGTACGGAACCGAATGCAAGCCGGCCCGCTGACTTCCTCGTCGGGTCGTCTCTCTCCACCCTCTACTGTGCTTAAAGAACTACTGGAGACGTGTGTGCAGCATGCGACCTAAGGCGCTGTTTACACTTCATGAACATGGAGAAACGTTCGAGAGCGAAGCTTTGAAGAGATATAAGGGTGATGGTTTCTCGTTTTTCGGGAGAGAAACCCAAGAGGGACTTATACAGGACGAAACTATGTTCCTTAAGGACAAAAAAAAAGGGGGGGGGGCTGCTCGTATCATCTCATTGAAAGTTACGTTATAATTAACCCTAAAGGGTTTTTCTTTTCATATTTCAATATTTTAAGAATGTAAATTTATGCTTCAATTTGTGTTATGAAGTACTCATTTGCTGTATAACAAAGAGGTTTTTGTGGTTAAATTTTTTATGGGTTTTAAATAATCATATTGTATTCATTTGTGTGGCCATGTTTAGTCTATGTGTATTGTGATGGCACTTTAAGAAAAATTTAATCTATTTGGACCCCCAAATATACAAGGAAAACTATAACTTTGCTACCAACTGCTTTTGCAAACAACCCTAACCACCTGATAGTGGTACATGCTTTTTTTTAATGAAAAAGGTGTTCCACTGGAGGAAGCAAAGACAGAGTGCTTGTCTCATGTGTTGGCAATCTACTGCCACAGTATATGCACACAGCATACGCACACCAAGAGGCATCTATTGTGTGTGTGTATGTTGCTTCAGTTTTGTTTTGCTGAGTGATTTGCGGTGAATGTGAATGTGGTGTTCTCGCCTTTCGTTCGTATGATTACCTACTAGTTCTGTTATTTTATTTTTTTTCCTTTTCGTTTATCTTTTAAAAACTCACCGGTGAATTATTTGTGTGATCGTTGACAACAGCTGAGGTTGGCATGTTTTCTACAGTACCTATTGTCATACCACATTCTGGTTTTTATGTGTCATGTAACGTAGCTTTACAATGGATAGAGGCGTCAGATTTTCACGAAAAGTTCATTTTGCAAGCTAGACTTTAACATTTTACATGCACATTTGCAGCTTTCCCCTGGTTATTGGTCTACGCTTTCGTAAGGATATAATGTGGCTGTTCACGGTAAAATGAGCATTTCTGAGACCATAGTTATTTTTTCCTTTCGACCACTATGTTCTTATCATTTAAGAACTATTAAAAATTAATATGGCCATGTAAGTTATAAACACAGTGTATGTATTCCACCGCACTTGGAAACTTACGTATAAAGCTCAAATAAAATATATTTATTGACTATTATTCCAAATGAGAGGGCTTTCTAAAGTGATCACCTTACCGTAAACAGCGTATACAATGGCGAGACAACCACTTATTCCGTGAACTCCAGCCGCACACGCCACCGAAATGGCGTCGCTACCCAGCAAATTCTCGGAACACCATCAACCGATCAGCGGCTGATAACTTACTCGAAGTCCAGGCAGCAGGGAACCTTTTGCAGCATACGTCGTAGCCAACCAGGCACAAAGCCAGTTCCCAGACCGTCACACAGACAATCGGAGTATTGACTCGTTAACGTCTACGGAACTGCCATGGCATTTAGTCTCCGTATTTATTTAATCAGTGACAATGTCTCGTTCGACAGGATCACTTATGATTAAGTTACTCCGATTCTGTGAACGTCTGTGACTTCCGGACACACACCTAAGACGGACATTCCAAATCATTAGACACCCCTTCCCTTACGCATTTCAGCTTGGTACCACGCTGGATTTCACAGCCCTTTACGTACTCCAGCAGGGGTCGTTTGTTGACAAGTCGCCCCTGCTGTCACAATTCACGTTCCTCTTCGATTCGTCCAAGCAGAACTAAGCCACACGAGTGCTGTGTGTTCTCTACTGGGTCGGATTACCACTTTTAGATCAGCCCACATCTACAAGACAACCAAGACAAGTTAGAAGTGAGACTGCGAAATGAGAGGGCGTCTAAAAAGAATTTATTGTTGAGAGCAGATGTGAGCTTTTGAGTGTTGTTTCCTAAACATTTCGTATATCACAAGCGTTTTATATTCCTGTTAAAATAAAATTACCATATTTTTGGTTAAATTGAACTTTAACGTAGGTTTTATCTAGAAACAATATTATTTCATTTATAATTAACACTAACAGGACAGGGAGAAAATGGATGGGTTGGTAATGCTATGCAAGATATAGGTTCTAGGTAAATATTATTACGCTAGGTGCGCACGAATACGGTGCGTCGCATCGTCCCTCTGGTGTAGTTTCCTAGACGCAGTTAAGGCTGATTCCCACCCGCCATCTTGGATTTATGGAATTTTTGCCATATTCCTGAAATTCAGTTTTTTATCGTGTTGGTTTGGAACGACAGAGCACAGAGTGTTGCCTAGTGCATTGTCTGGGGCATTTCTTTGATTACTGATGATATCTTCGCCTTTGTAATCGTTCGCAAGAAATCATCTCGCGTTTCGCCTCGACAGTTACCAGCTAAAAACTAATTATTGTAGCGAAGCTGTGGCAGTTCGATAAAGTTTGGGAAGCCGTAATTTGGGATATGTCGTGCGGGAAATTTCAATACACCTTCTAAAATAGGGGCCACGGTGGCTGAGCAGTTAGCCTGCTCGCCTTCCACACCAAGGCGATCCGGGTTTAATCCCCGGCCGGGTCACTCCGGATTTCCGCATGTGGTAATCGTGCTGGGCGATGCCGTTGGTCGGCGGGTTTTCTTGGGGATCTCCCGTTTCCCCCGCCCTTTCATTCCGGCGCTGCTCCATACTCACCTCAGTCACCCTCATTCGCTCTCAAGACTCCGATGTAAAGAGTCGTTCAAATATCTTCACTCGCCCGTTCTGGAATAGAAGATTTGGTGAAAAATCGATAAATCCAAAATGGCGGGTGGAAATCCGCCTGAAGCTTTGTTGACTGGGGATGGAAGGATTTCCTTTTGAAATATGACTTAAGCAGTGTTTCAGAAAAGTTGGAAGTAGCCATGAGTGGACCACAGCAGTATGGCACGTTCGTGATCATTTCTCATTCCGTCCGCTCGTGTAAAGGCTGTTCACGATAAAGTGAGCACTTTTGAAATCAACCTTATAAAAATGGCACTGCCCCTACCTGCATATATTTTAACAGGCGCACTGAGGGACATGCGCCCAGTGAAGTTGGTAATGATAGAGGGAAAGAAGTTCCATATCTTAAGGTCTAATAAATAGTGTTAGGTAACCATTTATAAACTTAATTTTTTTTTTCGCTTTCTGTTTTTTTTTTTTTTTTTTTAAAGCATCTAAATGTAGAAATAAGCTGATTTGTAAAATATTTACTCTTCTAATAATTTCGCACTTTCATTTGACCGACGCACGAATAAAGTGATAAGACCCATGGCAATGTTAATTTCACATAAGGCGGGAGAATACACAACATGCATACAAGTAGATCTTAACCAGGGCTTTCAAAAGAGCCCATTTTACAGTGAACAGCCTTTAGAAACGAGAGCAGGCGTGTGGGCCGAGGCGTAGCAGAGACGAATATCGTGGTGCGGATGCAGCATCGGTGATGATAGGGTCGGCGAGGTATCTGCATTCAGAGCCCGTCAAGTCCCTGGACAAGGATATCCCCCTCCACACCCGCTGCGCCACCACTCCCCCCTCCCTCTGCCATGTCCCACATAACTGGCTGGTGCTTGAACTTGAGCAGCGTGTGTTGCCCCTGCGGCCGCCGGGATATGCAACCCGACACCCACCTCACTTTCTCCCTGGCCCCCGCGGGCGCGGCGCAGCGCGGCGGGGTCGGCATCCTCACTTCTCCGACACCAACTTCTCGCCCTATCGCGAGTCATATTTTTTTATCGGAAAACACTTGTGCTCAACCCGTTCGGTCAAGCACGAATTTCTCGCTTCACGCATTGCTATCACGTAAATTTTTGACGTGAGTACGTCTTTAAAAGTGCAACCGTAGTGGGAGGTAATCCATAAAATCCGATGATAACAAAATCAGGGAATGCAGTTTGGCATTGCAGCATCTATCGTCTACATTCAAAATTCAACTACACCACTCGATTGCCAAAGGATCAAAGAATAGGTTACGTTGAGTGAGGACTGCGAAGCGTAGCACACTTGTAAGGGGGAGGGGCAGCAATTTTGAGTTCGTTTAGCCGCGTCTCATAACTTCCGCCTGGTATAACATTTGACTAGGAGAAGCTACGACTCTCGTTTGAGTTTCAGTCGACAGCTCTCGTCAAGATCAATCGATTGCGTGTACAAAAACATTTGTGTGGCGTGGTTATGGTGAAATTGTACGAGTTTAATGTAAAAAAAAAAATTAAGAAAACTTAACTCATTATCGGGCTATACTCGTCAAAAAGCCAAGCAGAAATACAGAAATCGTATACGGTTGGAAACAGCATCTCAAAAGTAATCCAGTGGTAACCGTAAAACGCCATATGATCGAGTGAAGCGGTGCCGGGAACGTGAAATAACCATCAAGGCGCCCGAGCGCGTCAACGTAGACGTATTAACGCAAAACAAAACAAATGGCCGTGTCCCCAACACAGCCACGCCTCGTTGTTTTGCTTGCGCTGTACTTGTGTTTACCCGCCATGTCAAGGATGTGTAGAAATTTCCACAGATGAGACTGGCCACAGTGGAGACTGGGTTCTGATGCTTTGCTACGTACAGTTAAGGTCGAAAATATAATTCATTTGCAACGTACCCGCGAACGTGAACAGGGTGACGGTACGAGTTAAGGGGTTTTAGGGACCTTGGATTTATACATTTGATGCTGTAAGTGTTATTTAAGAACGTAGCATCTCAAGCTTTATAAAACTATTACAAATAACTGTTTTTGTTCATTTTTGACTAGCGGCTGGCGACAAGAAATTAGTTTTTTTTTTTTTATTGCTGGCGTTCACAGAAATGATACTAGCTACAGAAGTTAAGTAACACATGTTTTAGAATATTTTCAATACTGTGCGCTATGCTTTGACCATGCCTAAAATAAAATATAAAATATACGACGCAAGGTATGGCGTAAGTTACGTAATGCGCAAGGCTCTGAAGTGGCGTGCAGTCACCTCAACGTGCTGTGTGCATGTACGGGACTTAAGGAGGTGACCCTATCATTTTACTGGTGGGAAGTTTATGGCAATGCTCAATGAAAGGAACATGAATCTAGTGATGGGATTAATCGGATAATTTTGTGATTCAAATTAATCGATTACGATTATTGTTTAATCGAATAAATAATAGGTAAAAATAATCGATTGTCTTGTTCTAACCAATCCATAAAAATTAATGGCAAATACCGGTAATGTATATTTTTACAAATTTTATTCAAAAATATTCTCACCATTTTTTTTTTTTTTTAATTTATGCTGTTTTGAAAAGTGATTGAGAGGTGGTACAAATGAAATGGGTCCAAAACGTTGTTTCAAAGTGTTTTTTTGTGACAAGCTATTATTTATGGCCTAGTTTTTTAGTAGTTACATGTTATTCAGGTAATATGTACAGAAAATATACGCTGTATTTACATAATGAATGTACTTGAAAATTTGAGAATTTGTTGTTTAAAAATGTTATTTTGTTGTTTTAAAAAATGTTATACACGTAGGTTCAGACTCTTGCTGCCTCCTTGACCCAAGGATTCAGCAAGGCGGAACCCCAAAAATTATCTGATAAAATAGTAAACAAATGGCAAAATCCAACACAAAGGTTTTCTCAAGTAGGTCTGGAATATCATTAGTTTGAGCTAAGTTCAAAAACATGAAGCGTGAAGAATGTTGATTTATTCAGTTCCATTTTCATTTCTTTTGTGTGCAAAACATAGATTTGATATGTACCTAAATATAGTTTACACATATTCTTGGAAAAAACATTACCATCTCAAAAATATTCTGTTTCAATAGAGTTTCTTTGAAAAACTACGATTTCAGAAATATTCTCTGTTATAATACAGATTCTTTGAAAATACTATCCACTTACTGGACCTCAGGTACATATATAAGAAATAATTTTATGAAAATTTAAGCCCATATTGACTTATTAAAAACATCATAAAAGAGCATTTTACTATAATAACGCCTTTGTAATAATTATCAACAATATTCCGAACATGGGAAAAAAAAAAATTCTTATTTTTGTAACAAACAATTTTCTGGCTATATAAGGCCAACCAAAGGCCAATGAAAAGTTTTAACTTGAATTCTAAATTCATTCACCAAACTGTCATTTTCATGGGTCTTACTTTGAACAATCTCTCTTTAGAACCTGCCTTAAAATTCCACAAGACAGATCTCATGTAATTTTTACCATCTTGTCATTCTTTGCTATTTATAAAATATGGCAATATTAAAAATCTTAAAACTCCAGGCTGAGTATGACTTTGCCTACTATTGAATTACATACTGAGCAAGAACAGATCTTAATTTTCTCCCCTCGTCCACTGACAAAAATAACTGCTCGCAATTAGAGAGCCTTAACTTTCGAGGAGAAAAATACAAATATTAGAACTGCTCGACCAACATTCCTAAAAATGTTTACTGTCGTTCATTTCTTAGAGATTAATCATAATAATATCTGCAAGCAAAATTGATCTTAGAAAAATTCTAGTCCATTTTGGGTCGTCTAGCCTTACGTCAGAGTGACGTCATGACCTACTGCTTGAAGAGCCTATCAAGTGATAGAAAGTAAAGTGGTAAGTTACATAACTTATGATGTATGATGCTCCCTCGAGGCCGAACGTCTGACCTCGAACGAGCAGAAAGACAAAGCACATATACTGTTACATTTCAATTAATTCCTAGAGGGGTGAACAAATTCCAAACCCAAATGAAAAGTCATTATTTTATTCTGAAAATACAGGATCCAATAGGAGTAATTATTACCATATTAGGAGCTACCATCGTTATACTTGGTAGTGGGAAATATCAGAATATAATATGCCCTAGAGGGGTATAAGTAATGATCGGCGAATGAAAGTTCTTATCTACAAACATGTCCAAATAAGGACGACACTGCGTCACGTAAACGGCCGTTTGAACGGCGCGCCGACCTTCTGCGCAGATGACAAACGCACCCCTGCCATGAGGGGAGGGCGATCCCAGCGCCCAGCTCCGCCGGCAGCAGGAATGGAAACTGCGGGCGCCATAGTGCCTCTTGTTGATCCAAATGCCGGGTACGCGAAGTTCTTCTTTAGTAAGTATAGTTTTACTGCCGTGCCGGGCCACAACAACACCAGCGAGCAGCACAAAGGTAGATAATATTGTAAATTATAAGTAAAATAAGAATGTTCAATTTAGTCCATTTTTTTTCCTTCACTTTCAGCAAAAGTTTTTGCGTGCGTATAACGGACTTCATACGTTGTCTAGTCGAACGGTTGAATAGAGGGCAGGCCAGAGACAACTAGATGGCGTAGATTTTCTTGCAGTTATTTCAAGGTATCTGCAATGTTTTGTTTTGT
Source organism: Dryococelus australis (assembly GCA_029891345.1). NCBI lineage: Eukaryota > Metazoa > Arthropoda > Insecta > Phasmatodea > Phasmatidae > Dryococelus > Dryococelus australis. Next base: position 33,339,765 of record CM056994.1, on the reverse strand, counting down.
TCAAGTGTATAGAGCTGAAATTGATGAATAATCGAAACAATCGATGACTCAATTACAATTAAATAATCGAATAATCGATTATTTTTCAAGCGATTATCCCATCAATACTATGTACTTGACCGTTATATTATGAAATAAGACGTTTCGAAAAAGTTACGTTTAGCTAACGAGCGTGACGTCGCAAAGAACTCAGCTGTGTGTTCTTCTAGTAGATAAGCACATTGGACGCAAGTTTAATAGTTTTGTGGGGAAACGGGTATTTCAAACTCTCTGCATTGCCGTACAAGAACCAGAAAGCCGGGCCCCTCAACCCCTTCCAGACCCCCCATTAAATGCCATAAAATGGCACAAACTGTTCCAAAAAAACACAGCTGTAGTTAACTCGCGCAGATAATATCACTCAAAAATAAAACACCGAGAGCGTTTGGAATATAGCCTTAACGTTTTCAGTGCCAACCGTATAGGCGCCATCTGTAAAGTTCGTTCACAGTCGGGCTTACAAAGTCTGAATGTGTTACGAGGATCTGAAAAGCAAGTGACTTAAAATATTACCGCACAGTTGATTTATTACGTCGGAGTCAAACATTAACAATCATTTTGTTTTTATTAAATGAAGGAACAAGAACGTGGATATCGTGGTGTGTTAAAATTGTATTATGTATTTTAATTTTTTTAAATATAATAAATGTACGCTTTATTTTTTGTTTTGAAAACTTTGTTTTATGTAAGAAATATTTCGTTGACATCTGACACGGCCTATATACTGGAGCGCTTTCTCCCGCGAGAGACGCAAAAGAAACGCGGGTTCAGTGAACTGTAAACTCAACTCCTCCGCGCTCTTGTTTACACTCGAGTCACAGCTCTCTGTCCATGGGATGCTCACCCATCGAGAATCCTAGTTTTATACCAGATAAGGTGAAGCGGGATTCCTCCTGTGTTTTTTTTTTGTATGTTTGTAACTGGGCCAGAGACTTCTACGGCGAGTGGTTGTCGTTGTGGCCAGTCTTCGAGTGAGACCAATACGTACACGTTTATGAAAATTGGTTTATCCAATAGTTTGTCCGACGAATCAGTGAAGCGAGTAACTTTCCTGTCCAGAACAACGCATAGCTGAGCAAATAAACACAGTGGAGTGATAGTCCATTCATGGTTACTTCTAACCTTTCTGGAGCCTACTAAAAAAAAAAAGTTCTGCTTGCAAGATATTCCTCCGCCTCGTGCAAACAAGGCTTAACCAAGTCTGGAATGTTAAACGAAAGGGACAACGTGCTGCATTGGCGCGCACTCAGTTTAATAGTATTTTGCATGATAATTCATATTATTTGTAAATGAACTATTGCATTCTATAGATAAAATACAAGTGAAAAATTAATTCAACCAAAAATAAGATACTTTTATGGCCGTGCCCGAAATAGCAGATTTTGTTGACAAAATGATTACGTGACCCGATTTTGTATACAAAAATGGTGAAGTATTTGGTAATTCGATATTTCGTATTTTGTTTCTAGCAGATTTTACCAAAAATAAAAAAAAATGACAAGATCATTGCCATGTTGGATTTTACTTTAAAAAGACATATATGCGAATGCGTAAATAAAACATATTTTTAAAACTAAAAACTGTTCATAAAATACACTAGGCATGTTTTAAAAAGCAAGTTTTGTTTATATATTTCGCAACAAAATTTTTTTAAAAGTCGTTATTGCATAATTTATTATTTTCTTATTTATTAGCGTATTCGTATCATTCCAGCGGTAATTATAGAAATATTACACATTTTCTAAATATTCAATTTAGATAAAAATAATTTTCACTGTTAATGTAAAAATAGGTTGCCGCGAGTGCTAAAACGAGTGACTATCAACAACGTCCGAATTGAAACTCACGAAATGGCAAATTACAAAATAACGAATTTGTCATTTCGGACACGGTCTATGTTAACAGAAGTATAAAACACTTGTGAGATGTGACATATTTGGGAAACCACACAGCATGCCATGCGTACGGCTATTTCTCTAAGGTTTGAGCGTTTGTTCCTCATTTATCTTGAATGCTAGACGATTAACACACACGCTCGAAATATTAAATGTACGTACCAAATGAATATATACGAAATGTAGCAAATGAAATAAGATAAAGTTTACGGTATGCGCGTGTGGTTTTAAGTAGGAAATTACCAGTTCACAATTACCAGTTCACAATTACCAGTTCACAATTACCAGTTCGCAATTATCAGTTCACAATTACCAGTTCACAATTACCAGTTCACAATTACCAGTTCACAATTATCAGTTCACAATTACCAGTTCACAATTATTAGTTCACAGTTACCAGTTCACAATTATCAGTTCACAATTACCAGTTCACAATTACCAGTTCACAATTTACTTTCCCCCTGCAATTACGTTTTTTATTTAACAGGCCGCGGGCCGTTTGAAACGCCACTTTAAGTACAAAATAGTTGCGTAATTTTTAAAAATAAATTTACAATATTATCGAAAATAAAACAATAAAAAAAATGAGATCATCAACAGTACAAGCTCAGGCATTTCCAACACGTTAGTACGAGCGGTACTAAAATACGGGGATAAACCTTGAACTGTGAAGAATACCACTGAAACTGGCTTTAGGTATATATATACCTAGCGAGGCGGAAAACATGAGAACTGATGAAGCACTGAAAGCGACACTAAGCCAGTTTCATATCATATTTTATGATATCAAATAAACATAAAACATTGTGTTAACGAAATGAGACAGTGCATAGGCCTTCGTATAGAATCCCACAATTCACGAGACCAAAAGTTTCTTTCTAAATAGCCAGACGAAATGAAAATTTATCTAAATCCGTCTTTTTAACCGTAACTTGCATTCATCCACGTGTGAAACAAGAGGATACCCCCAATAATTCTTAATTTGCAGCAGCGAAGTGTAATAAAATTAAATTATATTGAAAACCTACTGAGAACTGCTTATTTTAAATACTGAACTGTAACTAACGGTTTTAATTACTGTATTCCTTCAATAAATCCCTTAACAAAGCGAGCTCTTGTTACATAATTTTTTTTTGCCTGACGAATAATTTAAAACGCCAAATCCTTAGAAATACTCCAATTTCGCGAAACGTATTCTTAACCTTTCGTATTAAATAAGCGCTTTAGCTCAGATTCTCATTCTCAGTTTAATACTTTCAATTGCTATGCTTCCTATATGCCTGCCCACATACCACAAGCGTTCATGACTGGAGTAATGCATTTCTGATCAGTCCATTAAATTACCAGAATGAATTTTCAAAAAGACGCGCAGCCAATAACAATAGCACATTGTTCGTAGCATTCTGAAATTTTGAAATCTAGACTGCGTGAAATTCTTCTAGCCTAACTAACCTGGTGTTACTATTAATTACGTTAGTGGAAGATTTTGCGAGTTCACCGATCTTTAGGCTGAACTTGGAGTTGTCTGTATAATCAGGACGATGTAATTTGATCATTTGCTGTCACTGCTGTCAAAAGTCGAGCTTACTCTCGACTGGGCTGAACTCGATTCGTTTTTTTTTTTTATATATTTCTGCAGGTTTATTAGTTGACGTACAGTCCTCCGGAGTGAAAAAAAAAACCGTTCTGCAAACCAATTACAAAAGCCACCCAAATGTTCTTTTTTTTTTCTTTAGAAAGTCGTATAACCTGTCACCAAACGAATCGGCGACATTTTCTTTTCCTAAGTGGCTAATAATTCAAGTGTGAAGACAATTTTCAAACAAACACGGTTCGACTTTCACTCGGGTGTACTATGAGTAGGGACAGATGTTCTTTTTTTTATTTTCTTTAGAAAGTTGTATATACCTGTCACCAAACGAATCGGCGACATTTTCTTTTCCTAAGTGGCTAATAATTCAAGTGTGAAGACAATTTTCAAACAAACACGGTTCGACTTTCACTCGGGTGTACTATGAGTAGGGACAGATGTTCTTTTTTTTATTTTCTTTAGAAAGTTGTATAACCTGTCACCAAACGAATCGGCGACATTTTCTTTTCCTAAGTGGCTAATAATTCAAGTGTGAAGACAATTTTCAAACAAACACGGTTCGACTTTCACTCGGGTGTACTATGAGTAGGGACAGATGTTTCTTTTTTTTTTTTCTTTAGAAAGTTGTATAACCTGTCACCAAACGAATCAGCGACATTTTCTTTTCCTAATTGGCTAAGAATTCAAGTGTGAAGACAATTTTCAAACAAACAAGGTTCGACTTTCACTCGGGTGTACTATGAGTAGGGACAGATGTTCTTTTTTTTATTTTCTTTAGAAAGTTGTATAACCTGTCACCAAACGAATCGGCGACATTTTCTTTTCCTAAGTGGCTAATAATTCAAGTGTGAAGACAATTTTCAAACAAACACGGTTCGACTTTCACTCGGGTGTACTATGAGTAGGGACAGATGTTCTTTTTTTTTTTTTCTTTAGAAAGTTGTATAACCTGTCACCAAACGAATCAGCGACATTTTCTTTTCCTAATTGGCTAAGAATTCAAGTGTGAAGACAATTTTCAAACAAACAAGGTTCGACTTTCACTCGGGTGTACTATGAGTAGGGACAGATGTTCTTTTTTTTATTTTCTTTAGAAAGTTGTATAACCTGTCACCAAACGAATCGGCGACATTTTCTTTTCCTAAGTGGCTAATAATTCAAGTGTGAAGACAATTTTCAAACAAACACGGTTCGACTTTCACTCGGGTGTACTATGAGTAGGGACAGATGTTCTTTTTTTTTTTTTCTTTAGAAAGTTGTATAACCTGTCACCAAACGAATCAGCGACATTTTCTTTTCCTAATTGGCTAAGAATTCAAGTGTGAAGACAATTTTCAAACAAACAAGGTTCGACTTTCACTCGGGTGTACTATGAGTAGGGACAGATGTTCTTTTTTTTATTTTCTTTAGAAAGTTGTATAACCTGTCACCAAACGAATCGGCGACATTTTCTTTTCCTAAGTGGCTAATAATTCAAGTGTGAAGACAATTTTCAAACAAACACGGTTCGACTTTCACTCGGGTGTACTATGAGTAGGGACAGATGTTCTTTTTTTTTTTTTCTTTAGAAAGTTGTATAACCTGTCACCAAACGAATCGGCGACATTTTCTTTTCCTAAGTGGCTAATAATTCAAGTGTGAAGACAATTTTCATACAAACACGGTTCGACTTTCACTCGGGTGTACTATGAGTAGGGACAGCTGTTCTTTGCGAAATAGTTTTAAGAGCAGTTGTACTCCAAAACACTTTTGTTCATATACACTCACGTGGTTGGGAAATTTTCAATGTCATGTGCCGTAAGTTTCTGTCCGCCAATCATGGACGTTCAGTATCGGAGTACTTTATTATGATTGGCCCAGTCAAACAAGAAAATGTCTTCTCACGTAGACACGCGGCCAATAGCCAAAGGAAGTTGTGTTTGTGGACGTAGGATATTGAAGTCTATCATGACCATAAATATTTTCGCGGAAAACACCTGTCCCTACCTATGAGTTCTATAGTCTGTTCAGCGTATCTTCAGACGTTTTGAACCAAACTTTTGAAAAATCACCACATATATGACGTGTTTGGTTGTTTTCTCTATATGTCATGTATCGCACGCTTTTTATACTTCAAACAAAATAACGATATCTTATTTTCTGGTTAAATTGAACTTCTACTTATATTTTAACTCTAAATAATATTATTTGACTTGTAATTATCACGAATAAAATAGGGAGAAAATTAGTGTGTTGGTAACGCCTAGTAAGAAATAGATCACACCCCAAATATCCTTAAACTGAGTGTGCACGAATGCGGTGCGTTGTACCTTAAGTCTTATTTTCTAGACTTGGTTTTTTTTTTTTGCACGAGGCGGAGGAATAGTGTGGAAATAGATCTTCAGCAGGGCTTCAGAAAAGTTAGAAGTAACCGTGAACGGACTTTAAAAAGAAATGAGTATTGGGCACGAAATAAACATCGTCTTTCGCGAGTTCATTTCAATACAAGATAGACGTCAAACACATGTACACTGAAAATAACTTTGCAATTGGATCGCAGTTTATTAGACACACCCTGGACGACTCTGAGCCAATAGAAGACTTGCAAGGAAACAAGTAGCAAGTGCCATACTGCCAGGAGTGAAGTAACACTGGTTATAGCTCTGGGGCAGCAGCCAATGAACAAACATCTGAGACTCGAGTATATACATGACTGGAGTCTAACCCACAGATAATTGAACTCGTGAATTTTTCCTATCCCTGCTTATAAACATAACACAGACTCTTACCCTTGTTAAAATGCAATAAAAGCGTGTGTTCACACGATGAACTCTCACGCATGCGTCTTTCGCCCGGGGCTACACGTTAACTGTACGTTGCAGTTATAATGGCGTGAAAGCGTTTCGAACACGTGTGAAGGCTGGCCTTTGCAGCCCCTCTCACTCATAAAGCCACTTAGTCCCTTCTCACCCGTCAAACAACTTCTCTAGTGCGGCATGTTGATTCCCTGCCTCGCGCGTCCTCGTGATAGAACAGCCAGCCACACAGAAGCGAACTAGGCGCTTATATCTTGAATTACAACCACTCGAATCGAAAAACAAAAAGGCCTCACTTGCCGGCAAGGTGGTAGAAAGAACCTTATAAGCCAATCAGCACGCAGAGAATGAACTTGCCAGATGTCGACCGCACCAACAAGGACATCACGACCTTGTCAGTAAGAAGATATATTAAGGAAAAGAAAAGGAAAAAAAAAAAATGCTTGCAGTCTAGGTTAAAAACAGTTGTAATTAAGCGCTCAACTTTCGCACTTCGTCGGGACTTGAAAATTCTCGGAATTCATTCGATACAAGCTATACACTCACACAAACCATACGTTTTAGTTCCTTTTGTAAACGTATCTCTGATTTTTAGGCACGTATTGGACGACTTTGAGTCGGTAACAAACCTGCAAGAAAACGAGCAACGAACCCTCTGGTAACTAGTACGAGGCTTAACTGGCAACTAGTACGAGGCTTAACTGGCAACTAGTACGAGGCTTAACTGGTAACTAGTACGAGGCTTAACTGGCAACTAGTACGAGGCTTAACTGGTAACTAGTACGAGGCTTAACTGGCAACTAGTACGAGGCTTAACTGGCAACTAGTACGAGGCTTAACTGGCAACTAGTACGAGGCTTAACTGGCAACTAGTACGAGGCTTAACTGGTAACTAGTACGAGGCTTAACTGGCAACTAGTACGAGGCTTAACTGGCAACTAGTACGAGGCTTAACTGGCAACTAGTACGAGGCTTAACTGGCAACTAGTACGAGGCTTAACTGGTAACTAGTACGAGGCTTAACTGGCAACTAGTACGAGGCTTAACTGGCAACTAGTACGAGGCTTAACTGGCAACTAGTAGGAGAAGATGCCAGTGAATAAACGGGTTAGGTCTTAACGTCTCGTCGACAGCGAGGTCATCAGAAACTGAGTAAGTTTCGGTCATTGTCTGTAGTAAGGCATTCACCTGGAGTGGTTTGTTTGAAAACCAAAATCATGATTGCCGGACCGAGAATTGAATCCAGGTCCTCCCGTGCACAGGTTCAAAGGCTTGCCACAGCGCCATTTGTCTACGTCAGTGAAGAAATAGCTGACTAGAGGAATGTGGGACATAGACTGCAGGTCGTCAAAATGGTGCGAAATTCCTGTCCCTAGCTTGTAGGTTAATCGAGAGAAAAAAGGTTGTTTTTTTTTGTGGAATCAAAAAAAAATTGTTTGTTAGGTTAGGTTAGGTTCGTTTAGGTTACGTTACCTTGGGTTAAGTTAGAATAAGATAGATTAGTTTACTTTAGTAAGACAACTGTAAACAGTGGCATTGGCAACTTTAGTCACCCCTCAGAACTTGAAACTACAAACTAAGCAAATATTCTCAAACACAAATAGTTTCAATAGACCATTAATTTTTTTTTTTTTTTTTTTCCCCCAAATTTAAACATACATATACGTTTGAAAAACCAACACACACTCTCCTTTATATAAGATTACTAAACTAACCTAACCTAATTGTTTGTATGGAAGCAGTGAAATATTTGGTTATTGTAACCGAATTATTTTGTTGGTCTTATGTGTTTGTGCCAAACAGAGATTTGGTGGTGGGACCAAAGATTTGTTTGGCTCTACGTACATTAAGCAGTTTCAGTTAGTAAAAAATAATATTTGCAGCCGGTCTGATATTGGAACGTAGGTCACCTGCGCTCGTGCGCCATGCCGTAGCCACCTCAGCTAAACTGACCCGTTTCCCCAGCCCCCTGCGTTCCGGCGCTGCTCCATTCTCACATCACTTAGGCATCCCATCTACTGAGACGTTTTCTGTGAAATCGTTGTTTGCACCTAAACGGGCGTAGTTTAATCTGTGGTCTTTCATCGGGTGTAATAAAACCTCTCTGTCACAGATATAATTTGCACAGTACAGCGTCACGACGGAAACACTGCACGACTTGAGCGTAGGAGCGATGAGGCACTAGGCGTGCGTGGTTATTGTCGCCTGTATAGCTTCCTTGCTTCTTAACCCTGGACGCGCAGGTAGATAGTCCTCTTAAGCGAGGCGCAAATCTCTCAACTCAACTCCAGAGCTGGGCACGGAGGATCTGTGAATGGGCACGACGCACATCAAAAGGGGCCGACGCAGCGCAGTTTCGCTTCTTTGCGAGGCCTTAACGGCGTCGTCGAGGTGGAATCTTGTCTTGGCCCCACCTCAACTTGCCGTCGCGTACAGCCTCGTCCTTTCTTGTCCTGGAGGCCGTCCGCCTCCTTTCCCCGCCTCGTGTCTGTATCTCCGTCTCTTTCTCGGCTCGCTGATAATGGTGATGATCGGATTCCGGGCGGAGATCGCTGGGCTGGAAAGTCAATTACGTGAATGGGGCATGAGTGGTGGATGGCCCGTTCCGGCCCAGAGGTTCTGCCGTGCGTGTGTGTGTGTGTTGTTCGTTTGTGCGTGCCCCCCTCCTCCCCGGGAGCCCGGGAGGTGAAAGTCTTTCCCTGGCAGTCACGTCGTTTGGCGGTGTAGCAGTAATCCCCTCCCCTTCCTCAACCCCCGATTGACCCGCCTCAGCCTACTCCAGACTGAAACAAGCCTCTACTCAGTTCTTTAACATGACTCTGTGCTGTCTCCCTCTAACCTTCTCCGGCGGGGCAAGATCATTTGCCGCCGACCTCGGGCCGCCCGGGGGGCGCCGGGTTCGAATCCCGGCAAGTTGTGGCTACGGTAGAGCCCACTTCCTCGCCCCCTGAAATCTGAGAGTAGGTGCATTCTTACGAGCACTGTTTATGTGTATTTAAATGCGGAACTCATATACCCGGTTGCAATATCGTGGTTCGAGACTCGATCCGAGATCGAATCTAATATCGACACAGAAAACTGTTGCACCATTCGAATTCAGAGCTGGACTGGAGATCGAGATCAAGTTCATTTCGAAGCGCTGAAATTGGTGGTTCTAAATCTCGATCCGAGATCAGCAGCCATCGTCGACAAATGTAGTTTTAAAATACTTCAACACGAACAACATTCCATTGTTTCCTTGGGAAATTAAAATAATTAATATATTATATAATAATTATATGCATAATAATTATATGCACTAGAACATTACTCAGTAAAATCCGTACAGCAATAATTCACTTAAAATAGATCAAACATCGCACATCTAGTTCTATATACAGTGAAAAATACGCCTACTTTCATGGCGTCATATATTACGAACCAATATCAACATTTGTCTCAGCCTATATAGTAAGTAGACGATCTCTGTCTGTCTGTCCGTCTTTAATACTTCTCAGTCCCTTGAAACTCAACATAAGTTCTTCAAATTTTGCAGAGCGAATCCTCAAGCTCAAATACAGGTCAAGTTCGAATTTCAGCAAGATCAGATTACGCAATCATTACCTTTTACCCTAAAAACTAATTTTTAAATTACTTTTTTCCTATGAAATTTTGGATTGATGCGTTGAGAATTGCATAGAGATATGAAGGTAATGGAATATCGTTTTTATTTACTTTAAATGTCTCGCTCTAATGTTGAGTTAAATAAGTGGAGCCACAGTGGCCAAGTGGATAGATATAAATCAAATGGGGCCTTAGTAGCTCAGTTTAGTGGATAGAACTATATAATGTGGGGCCGCAGTGGCTAAGTGGATAGATATATATCAAATGGGGCCTTAGTAGTTCATTGGATAGAGATATTACAAGTGGGGCCTTAGTGGCTCAGTGGATGGGGATATTCCAAGTGGGGCCGCAGTGGCTCAATGGATAGAACTATGTCAGGTGGGGCCTTAGTGGCTCAGTGGATAGAGCGATTCCAAGTGGGGCCACAGTGGCCAAGTGGATAGATAAATATTAAATGAGACCGCAGTCGCTTCAATGTTGAGTTAAGTTCACATAATTTAATTATTACCTACATATATATATACAATATTAATTTAAGTCTTCGTATGATAACCAAATTTTTTAACATGGTTACTGTTCTAGCCCCGTGACAATACAAAAAAAAAGGTCATGGGCTGGGTCCCCTAGTACTTAGGCTTACAATAGATCTCTGACTTTGAAACCAAAATCGACGAATCAGAGATCCAGAATCGTGAAATTTCGTTGGTGCAACAATTTTGCATTGGAACCAAGATCAAACTGGATGCTGGTTCGGAACTAGGATCATTCTATCTCGGATCGGGGAAGATGTTGGTGCAAACCAGGCATTAGCAATTGTCATTCCGCACAGTATTGCTGTTGAACATCTCCAGCAAACACAGCAGTAGATCGGGCAACGCCACCCCAACACAGAGTAGCAAAGAACACAGAGGTGAAACCGTCTCTTATACCGTGAACTCCAGCCGCACATACCGAGCAGGGTGGTGTAGTGGTAACTCACTGGACTCGCATCCGGGAGGACCCGGGTTCGGTTCCCGGTCCAGCCATCCTGATTTCGGTTCCCCATGGTTTCCCCTAGGTCACTCAAGGCAAATGCTGGGATGGGTCCCTAACAAAGGCCATGGCCGATTCTTTCCCATTCCTTCCCCAATCCCTCTTCCCTGTGCAACTTGCGCCATCCCTAATGACCTCGCTGTCGACGAGACGTTAAGCCCAACTACCTACCTATCTACCGGCCGCACATGGCAACAAACTGGCGTCATTGATCAGAAAAATGTTGGAAAGCCGTTCACCAATCAGCGTCTGATTACCTACTCGCCAGCGGGCATCCCAGCCAATAAGAAACCTTTTCGCAGCATGGAGTATCCAATCAGACACAAGAGCCGTTCCAGAGTCTCGCACAGCAAATCAGAGAATGGGCACTCCAACATTTCATCTATGTGTAGAGACCTGAAACATTCGTGTTATTATTTGAGGACAAGTTAAACTTCAAACACGTGTACCTTTGCAACATGCTGGTCATTGGACCATACTTTATTTGACACACCCTGGGTAACTCTGCGCCTATAAATGAACGCTTCACAACTGTGTGCTCCAATCGCACGCAGTTCAATAAGAAAGGGCGTGTCTTTGCAGATATACAGCTGCCAACAGATAAACGACGTCGGCTCGAGTGTATACAGTACTGTGGAGTTTAGCCTGGTTCCAAATAATAAAGCAAATTTTGCATGTCCTTATCTACGTGTACTTACTCCATGATCCCAGCCTGGTTCAGTGATCCGCCTTCAGAGACTCACTATCTCGTTACGAGACCATCCGTTCTCAGACGCACCCGTCTTCGGTTCGGGTTACGATTTACACCCTTACTGTCTACCCAGGATAGTACTTCATTATAATGTCCGGCTATACCATATACTTCAATATACCATATACTTCATTATAATGTCCGGCCGTTCACAGCGTCGACCCTTCTTTGGGAGGAACATTGTCCACGAGATCTAACAGAATGTGGGGGTTTCCACCCGCACTGTTAAAAATTTCCGCAAAATTTCCGGAATGTTTAACGGTAATGTGCAGTGTGTATACGGAAAGCCAAACCGTGATGACGAAAAACGGAGTTAAGTCCGTAAATACGAAATACGGAAAGTCTCCGTATTCTCTTTTGGCTTCGAGTTACGGGGACGAACAATGCCGATTCTACACGAAGCTTTCTTCGCCACTGTAACAAGAAAATTATCGTTTGTAGTGCAGTTAAGGTTATCCACGCGACTATGACCTATTCTTTCAAACATTAAAAAATAGCATCAGGCGTCTGTAACGTTTGGCAACAATAAAAATACACTAAATTTAATAGAAACTGAATTTTTGCTTTTGTCTTTCCAGTAGAAATATAAGAGTTAAACCACAATTTTCAAGCGAGAGTTGTAGGTGAATATAGTCGTGGACTGGGAATATTTTGACTCGGGTTCAAACCTCGCTTAAGTACAACATATTAAAATTTTTTTAGTATAATTTTTATACACGGTAGAACACCCATATAATGAAACTTAAAGACATTTTCATTATATCTTTTTATTTTAAATGGAAAGTACAGAAAATTAACTAGAGTTTACGAACAGTTATGGGCACATTTTTTTCGGTACTTTTCCGTAAAATGAAGGAAATATATATATTTTTTTTTTAATAGTGCACTGCCAATACGAGTTCTATCTACTTCAGTTGTCCTGTCAGCAGATAAGAACTCTGGTGGGGCATGGCGATTACCCCAGGCTATTGTTCAAGTTTCCGTGACAATCTTGGGCGTTTTAAGCGAGTTTTACAGTTCTGAAGGTTTTTCTGGAGTCATGCGCTAGTTATCTCGTGCAAAAAACAGGGCACTTCACTGCCTTAAATCCCCGAACCTGTGAACGTTTGAATTCAAACTAAAGGTATGTCAGTGACTCCTTTATCACTCCCTCGAGGAGAGAAAAATTTCGTAGGTTCGGTAACCTGTAGGGTAGACTCCACAGTCATCTGCAAGCACGAACTGGCGCTGACTAGATATATACTCGGAGATATATAAACATATCCAAATCAGGACAGTGGTACAATTTCACCGTGAGCAAAAGTTATCGCCCAATTCCCAGTTGAAATACAACTTGAGTGTACTGTACGCAGGCCGAGTGCAGAAGATGATGATGTGGCGGACTCATGGCGGAATGCGAATTTTACATTTCCATGCATTTTCACTGGTATGTATAATTTTGGAGGACCTTGTGTTGTGTTTGGTATTTTTTCAAGAATAAGTAGGGGCATCTGATTTTCGGTAATGAGTTCCTGTCTACTGCTCGACAAAGCCTAGAAGGCATTCGGAGAACATGTTAACCGCACAAAGTTAAGCAGTTCTAGTCCTTCCCGCTTCTCTTAAACGAGAAATTTTATGATGCATGCTGTACTCACGCCGATACAAAACTTGTTCCGCTGCCACAACCAATGAGCTGTAAGCTATGTGTTCGGCTATAGTAACATGAACCACTAATAACCTGGACGAAGACACACGGTTTACGAATCAGCAGATCACTTGTCACTGATCCTTGTAGGGTACAGCACCGACCCGAAATAGTACTCATGTGCGTAATGTACACAGTTGTGTACACTGGGCATGAATGTGATAAGACAGAGCGCTCAGTCGTGGTTGTCAGGGGTCGTAGCTGCCATAACTTCTGGCACAGTGATTCGCGTCGTCGTGTTGATATGCTTCGGCGATGGCTGGTGTCTGTAGAAGTCGCTGGAATTCATTTCGACAGATGTACAAGCGTTCACGCTTATAGCGAACGGTATTCGACATCCCTTCTCAACAGCTACACCACGCAGTCAATAAGTACACAAACGTGAGCGGTTCCTTTTATGTGGGGCGTACTAATTCTCTGATTGGATGTGCGAGGGTCTGGAAACGGGGCCTTGTGTTTGATTGGCTATCGCCGTGCTGCAGAATGTACCCTATTGGCTGGGCTACTGGCTGGCGAGAAAGTTACCGAGCGCTGATTGGCGAACGACATTCCGACATGCTGCTGGGCTAGTGACGCCTTCTTGGTGGCGTGCGCGGGTGGAGTTCGTGGATTAAGCGGCTTTTTCACCTCTGTATTATTATCTACCCTGTCTCTTCTATTACTTACTAGCGACCCGCCCCAGCTTCGCTCGGGGGCGATTTACAAATATGGCGTTGTATAGATTTACAGCTAGTATATACGCTAAACACTTAAGGTAACTATCATAGGATTAATACAGTATTGTTCACAAAATCTTCCTAGGTCAACCCCTAAAAAACAAAAATCTTTACTGTGGGTCATTCTTAACAGAAAAACAAATGCTCTCGCGGACTATTTTTTATACGTTTTTGAGATCTAAAATTCTATAGTACATTAATTTGGTGTAACTCGTATAGTTTAGCCAGCGTAAGCCATGTAAGCTCCCGGAAAACGGCTTTTCCCTACTTGTTTAGAAAATGTCGATATTTCTTCACTATCCTTACATTAAATATTAATGTATTACACAGCTAAACCTTCCTCAAGAAATTATTCTCTAAACGACGGTGAAAACCGCATCAAAATCCATCAAGTAGTTTAGAAGCCTTATCCGAATACACAGACACACGAGGCCAGGCGACTTTGTTTTATACTATCTATATAGCTTGTTCACGGCAAAATGAGCACTTTTAAAAGCCCTGCTTAAGATCTGCTTGTATACATGTTGTGTATTCTTCCCCCTTATGTAAGATTAACATTGCCGTGGGCTTTATTCATGCGTCGGTCAAGTGAAACTGTGAAATTATTTGAAATATAAATATGTAACACATATGCTCGTTTTTACACTTCCATGCATTAAAACATAAACACAAAGCGAAAGAAATGTTTTAAGTTATCATAAATGGGTAACTAGCACTTTTTATTCAACGTTAAAATACGGAACTACTTCCTATCCATCGTTAACAACTTTACTGCGGCCATGTCACTCAGGGTGCCCGTTAAAATATATGCATGTAGGGGCAGTGACTTTTTTCTAAGATTCATTTCTAAAGTGCTCGCTTTATTGTGAACGGCCTTTACACGCCTGTCAAACTACATGAGCACTGACGGATTAGCAATCGAGCAGTAAAGGCTGCCAGAAGTGAAGGCATTGTATTTTCAACAACACACAAACAGAAGTATTGGAGATGTAGTGTCTCCGCGGATTTTCGTGGCGGTCTATATACAGGTGGGCACCACTTTATGCTCCAGTTCCATTCGCCTTTGTGATATGCAACTTTATAAGCACGCTGGTACGTGAAGTTGCGGATTCCAGTAGCAGTTTGGTTAACTTCAATTTCGATTTAAAAATACTATATGAATTTCCCGAGCATTTTACTATAGGCTATTCACGGTAAAGTGAGCACTTTTTAAAGCCATTTCATTTGGAATAATAGTCAATAAATATTTTTTAATTTTAGATTTAGATGTAAACTTCCGAGAGCGGTGGAATATATACACTGTGTTTACTACTTGCATGGCAATATTTATTATAAAAGGTTTTCAAAGGATAAAAAATGGCTGAAAGAAAAAAAAAAACTAGGGCTTCAAAAGTGCTAATTTTACCGTGAACAGTCTATCGTTTGAAAGTACCTTGAATATTCTTGACCACGCCGTAGTCATGGTAATTCGCGCTTCGCTTTATTCGTACGACCAGCGAAATTCGCTCGTTGTGTTCGGAGAATTTGCGATGATAGACTATAGGGCCGAAAAAAACTGTAGAAATAAATAAATTCCGTGTCCCACACAGACAGACAAGAACCAGTCTCCATTCGTTAAGAGTCAAAGCAACTCGGGAAAGGGATGAATGTTTTACGTTACCGGTATATACTTTTGAAATTTATTTGTATTGCGTTACGTGGTTTCTCTCATGTCTTGATTTCGAGTTTTAGTTGAAATGTAAAAAGTTAAACATTTCTAAAAAATATATATATAAATAAAGAAGGAATCTCAATGTGTCGTTGCTGTTATAACAAGAGGCATTTTTAGGTGTAAACTAAGAGCATGGTAAAAATAAAGCCTTTCGGATGTTTGCTGGATGGCTGATATAAATATAGACAAATTCCTAATTATTCTGGGAAAATTACTTTTAATGTGTTTTAATGGGGTCACTATAAGAAGTTAACCCGTTCAGTTATGGTATCCGCTATTATATACATGTTACGAATGAATTATATCGTAAATTTCTAAACGTGCACAGCAAGGAATCCATACACAGTGGTGTGTTTCTTTCGTACATGTAATCTGATTTGTAAAAGTTCCTGTCGTTCTTGTCTATATGTACGTGCTTATTATAGAGCTGATTATTTATTTTAATTAGCTGAGATTCAATATGTTGTTTTCCTCTCAAGTACTTTATAGGTTATGCGAATTATGAAACATATTTTTATGTTATTGTAGATCAATATTATTGCTCTAATGTATTTTTTTCTTTAAACATTGCCTTGTCTCTAATCCTGCTCAAGGTATGTACTTAATATGAAACCACTGATCATTTCCAGATTTAATGCTATTTGAGCTATAATATTTCTGTTTCGCCTCTTGTTAATGTAAGTATTTCTTCTTGTTCCTTATGTTTACGTATGTGTACACTGAGCTATACCTGGTTAAGTGTAAGAGAAGGAATTGAAACCTTAACTTCGCCAGTATAAATAAAGTCGAATTAAATAAATAGAATAAATAAATAGTTAATACTCGTAGCACAGAGTGCACTGCGCGATGGTTGCTGGTTAGAACACGCCTACGCAACACTAGTGCAGCGTAAAACCAAATATACAATTATTGCAACACCCAAACTCGCAAACGAATTCGTGAGTGAACGGTTCAAATAAAAATATATATATATATAACAAGTCGATAAAGCGTGGAGATTTTTTCGACCACTGGAAGGGGACTTTTTTTCCTTCCGAAAACGACGGCCAATGGGGCAGTTGGCCAGCCTGCAAGCCACAGCGCGCGGTCGCCGCGGGAAACAACCGCCTTTTGTTTTGTTTCGGTCGACGGCGGAACTGGGAAAGGAGGAGTAGTTGCTGGTGGCTGTCGGGGGGGGGGGGGGGGGGGTAGAGTGAAAGTCAGGCGGGCAGGCGGCCATTCCTACATTAATTCGTAGAGTAATCTCCAGTGGTCGGGGCTGTGAGAATCTGGGCCAGCTTGACCTGCCGACCGGAACAGCTACGAGCAGTTGTACAGGTTCCAGGTGGGAAAATGGTACCCCGGTATAGGCTGTTCACGGTAAAGTGAGCACTTTTGAGGCCCTAGTTACTTTTTTCTTTCAGCTACTTTTTATCCTTTAACCACCTTTTTAAATAAATATTGCCATGTAGGTAATGAACACAGTGTGTATATATATGTATATGTATATATATATATATATATATATATATATATATATATATATATATACATATACATATATATACATATATATATATATATATATATATATATATATATATATACATATACATATATATACATATATATATATATATATATATATATATATATATATATATATATATATATATATATATATATATATATATATATATATTCTACCGCACTCGAAAATTTGCGTCTAAGGTAAAAATAAAATATATTTATAGACTGTTATTCCAAATAAGAGGGCTTTCAAAAGTGCTCACTTTACCGTGAATAGCCTGTACAGGCGCTACGGAGGGGAGACACCGTCTGCTCCGTATACACAGACGGTGTTTGTAGATCACATTCGCGTTCCGTACTTGAAACACATATCTAACCACGAGCATTATTCTGATATCGTTAGGGACATGCAAAATTCGAGTTATTATTTGGAACCAGGCAAAACTCTACATTACTGTATACTCTCGAGCCGGCATCGTTTCTCCGTTGGCTGCTGTACAGCTGCGCAGCCACGCCCTTTCTGACTGAACTGCATGTAATTGGAGCACACAGTTGTGAAGCGTTCATTTATAGGCACACAGTTACTCAGGGAGTGTTAAATAATGTATGGTTCATTGGTAAACATGTCGCGATGGCACACGTCTTTGAAGTTTAACTTGTCCTCAAATAACGCGAATTTCGGAGGTCTCCAGCTATTACTAGGGACACCCGAATTTCGCGAAAAGATTCCACGACCAGTTGTATTTCATAACACTTTGGCTCATCCACTTTTGTGATTGGGTGATCTAGATGTTACGCGTCTTAAGTGTCTGCCCGCGTATCAGAGACGTAGAGTATCGGAGTGGCTCAATTCTGATTGGCCAGTCAACTAAGAAAATGTTTTCTCTCAGACACACGCCACAATAAGCAAAAGAAAACTGCTCGTACGCTCGGAGGGTGTTGAAATCTAGCATATGCGGAAATCTTTTTGCGAAATTCGGGTGTCCCTAGCTATTACCACTTCGGGCCCACATGTGGTTCCAGGTGTCGCGGATAAGAAAATTCTGATGCGTGCTGAACACAACACTAGTTATAAGAAAAAACCAGATGTGCCCTTGTGGTCAACTATCGTAAAAATACCTGTCTTTCGCAAAAAGATTTAAGCGAAGGCTAGACTTCAATATCCTATGTGCACATTTGCATCCTTCCTTTGGCTATTGGCGGCTTGCCTTCGTGTGAAGACAGTCTGTTAAATGAGCTAGCCAATCAGAATAAAGTTTGTCCGACGCTGGCCTTCCTTGATTCGAGGGCAGGCGGATGAGATGCGTAACAATTCAAATTATCCACTCACGAAAGTTGTTCTGAACCAAAGTGTTTTGGAACACAACTGGTCCTGAAATATTTCCGTGAAAAACAGGTTGACCTATGAATAAGATACCGGAAGGTCATTGGGCATTGTGCCTCTTGATGTGTAGCACTGGCAAATAAAACTTCATGTGGACTACGTGAATAATTGTTTACACTGCGTCTGAGCGGGATAAGGCAGGAAAAAACTGTACAAGACACCTGAGGGGCGTATCTGACTTCTTGAGGGATGGAGGTCTTGATAAAAATTAACGCATTAAATCGGACTTCTAATTTATTAATACAGTTTTAGCTTACAGTGTTAAATTTTATCTATCTCAACGATTACTCTTTGTATTGCTCGGTGAGCGCAATATCTAATGTATATTTAAACTTTAATTAACGCCCTTCTCAGTGTCTGTGTTTGGTTACAGCCAATTAACTCATACTCATCATTAACACAGTTTCAGTCTGTCTGCTGCCATCATTTGTAATGTCTTTCATTCGCGCGTCTAGTCCAGTAGTCCAGCTTGCCAACTACTCGAATCAGTAAAAATGGCTCCACTTAAAATCTGTTGAATATTTCTGATTGTTTCAGTGAAAAAATCTCACTGATTGAATTAATGACGTGAAACAATTTCACTGATTGATTAAGTGACGGCCGACTGCATTGGTGAATTAAATATGGTATTAATTTAATATAGGCAAATAATTACATGAAATAAACATATTTACGATAGTTTACTATTCATATTGTGCAATTTACCTTAATTTATAAAAGTAAAAAAAAAATCGCAGGTAATCGGTAATAGAACTTACACATCCTTTTCACGTCACGTTTGGCAGTTACCCTGTTATCTGCGCTACCACGCCAAGTTAAATTAACAGGATGAACGTATAAGTCTTATACTTTCGCCGCAAAATCATGAAGATTTTTAATTTATGCTCTTCCTTTTCGTTTTTGGTTTAATTCGTACCGGTAGGATTGTTAAATCGAATAGTATATATGAGTGCACTCTCTTCATCTCATTATATGCAGTTTAGACCTTCAAACAGAGCGCTGTGATGAAGAAATCGAAATGAATAACGTAAAAACGGAATGAAAGGCTGAGTGTTCATACTACCTCATAAAATGGCGTTTTGAAAGACGAAACACATTTTAGAAAGCATTGTGTATTGGTTTTATTAATTTATTAGTTGTTATTTCACCTGATACATATTGTTTAACGGCCATTTTCTAACATTTGACGGCCGTTTTTACACTCTGTTTAACTGATCCACCAGTCAAAAATAAACTACTAAGTAAACAGTGAAAAAAAATGACTGGTGAATCAGCGGAAATTGTCACTGAATCAATAATGGAAGAAAATCTGGCATTTTTTCACCGATTCACCAGTTAAATTCGCTGAAGTTACTGTTGAATCAGTCAGATACGCCTGACTGATTGAAAGGTGGAATTCTCACTGATTGAGATTTAGAGCGCAGTTGCAGGTTTCCCACCCGCTGGTCACTTCTCTCACTACTCATTTCGCTCGTCGTCTATCGCTAAGTCTTCAGCCACTCATCAACTCCCTGCCCGGAGGCCCGTCGCACACATATACCCGCTGGCCTTGGCCCGGAAGGTTCGCCACAACCCCCGTGTCGAGCACCAGGGAAAGCAGGACACTGAACCACCAGACGATTCTTCAGATAAACTCAGAAATACAACACAACCAAAGTCAGAAGTGCTCGCCGGTAAACGGTTATCACGGCGCCATGTAGAAGTATGCGCGGCGGGATGCTTCTTGAACATTCCATTGACTTGCCGCCCGCTGTCGTATAACTCCTCTGCCGTCTTTCGCTCGTTCGCGCGGGACTGGCCAACGTCAACGCAGACCAGCGACACGTAACACTACTTCTAAAAGCAACACACAGTTATACCTTATGTACTTTATGTACAGAACAGAACATATTAAAATGGCACCAGTACCCAGCTGAAGGTCATAACTGGTCTCAGTTACTTGAATTTAAAATAAATTGATAAAATAGCCGAAACGTAAAATTTGTCGCGTTAAACATTTAAAAACAAGTTAAATTTTAAAACAGAGGCTTAAAATTGTTTTGTTACGGCTTATAAGAAAAAATTACGTTATAATTTTTAAATGTCAAAAGTTGAAATTCCTCTGCCTCCACCCTCGAACCCTCACCCCGCCATCCTCTCCGGAGACAGAAGGGCCGACGGTTGTGTCGTTTTGTGAGGTGTCCGTCGTGTGTTTGATGTTTGTGTCGGTGTTGTGTTGGTGTCAGTGTAACGATGTCTGTGTAGGTGTTGTATAGTGTAAATGTTGTTTCTTCAGTTTATTTGTTCTTGTGTATACTTGTATTATTGACGTCTGTGTGGGTAGTTCGACATCAATATACTGAATATTATTGCCTGTAATCATACGTGATGTATTATTTGTGAGGGCTCAAGAGGAATATTTACTAATGTAGTTTCTAAAATTATACTAATAGTAATTATTATTCTCACTCTTATCTGCTATCTAGATTGGTAGGTTTTCTTTGATTAGTGATTACATTTAAATAAGGAACACGTTTCTAGAAACAACTGCCAGGTGAATATTACTACAGGAATAGATAGGTTAACAATTTTGAAGGATTACCACTGTGGACTTACTTTATGCACACCTCAATCTATTTTTTTTGCTGATAGCTGCCTGGAAATGAGATAAATTCCCAAATGTTTGGCTAATTATAGATTTCATAACTGCAAGCAATGTACCCCCAAAATTATAGCAGAAATCGCTAAAGATGCAAGTACAAACAATTCAACTGTAAAATAAAGTTGAAGCGATATTTTTCAAAAAATATAATAAGCAACAAAAAATTCTTGTAAAAATCTCTCTCTCTCTCTCTCTCTCTCTCTCTTTGAATTGTTAATGCACTCGCTTCTCGTACGACACCTTATGTACGGAGTTTGGGAGAGTATACTAAGTTAAAGTTCACAAACCTTTAAATAGCTGAGTCATTAGAGTTCGTTAATTGGTTGCAACTACATTAAGAAGCCATTTTAAATTCTAGCTGGTTCGCAGATGGTTCGGCTATATTTTTTTCTAAGTGCTGATATGGATTCCTGAAGGATTCATAAAACAATATGCTATCCGATTACAAATATAATAAAATTTACTGCTAATTACCGAGATAATGTCTCTTTTGGCTAGTAATCAATCAAGGTCACTCAGCGCGTAGCCATAAACTTAGCACATCCTTAACCTCTTAACTTTGACATTTATATTTCGTTTCAGGTTTTAAAACAGTGGACATTTTCGCCTTGGCAAGTACTTACGAATTCCTTATCATAAATACTGTAATATGCTCATAAAAAAAGTTCTTGATATATGACACAAGTAGCAACAATTATAAAATGTAGTTATGTCAGCAACGACCAATATTATTACCCAGGAGAAGGCGCTATGTGTATTTGTGATAGCTTCTGGCTTTGTACAGCGGAGATCACGAATTTACCTTTTCTGCAACATGTTACATGTTGACGAGTCTATTCCGTATATTCCGCATTATGTACGTCACCATTCCAACTTATTTAATTTTTGTTATGACCGTGTTATAATGCTGGGGCTCTGTTCATTTATTGCGGGTATAGGCTGTTCAAGGTAAAATGAGCACTTTTGAAAGCCCTGCTTAAGATCTACTTTTATGCACGTTGTGTATTCTTCCGCTTTATGTAAAATTGACATTGCCATGGGCCTCAACACATTATTCATGCGTCGGTCAAGTGACACTGCGAAATTATTAGAAAATTAAACATTTTATAAATCTGCTAATTTTTACACACTGATGCATTAAGAAATACAGAAAGCTAAATGAACAATTTAAATGATCAAAAATGATTACTTAACACTTTTTATTCGACGTTGAGATACGAAAGTACTTTCCATCCATCGTTACCAACTTTACTTGGCACGTGTCACTCATTGCGCACTTTAAAATATATGAAGCTAGTAGCAGTGAGTTTTTTCTAACGTTGATTTAAAAAATGCTCACGTTATCGTGAAATGCCTTTAGAAGGGCGGGGAAGGGGGAGGGGGAGGGGAAGAGTCTTTGGTTTAACGTCATTAATGAAACGGCATTGTTTTGTAGCGCTTCTTAGAGACGGTTATAAGGTTTCGTCAGTTTGAAGCGCACAGCGAGCGTTAAGGGCTAGGAGTTAGGAAATGGAAGGGGGGAGGGATTGTGGAACAATGGGGGCGTGGCTGTCTTGGCGAGCAGCCAATTAGCGGCCTCCCGTCACTCATAGCAAATTAACAGACGGCGGCACAGGGGCTGCCAGCCAAGCTAGGAGGCGTCCAGCGCCACGTGCAACAAAGGTAACTTGAGGCTAGAACAGACGCCTGCACAGATGCGCACTGGCGTGTCTGCGACGTGTGGAGTGAGTGTGGGGTAAAGTGATCACGCTAGCTGCGCGCAACCGCACCGCGTGTCCCAACATTGAACTCACAACCTAGGCGAGCAGGGTTCGATTCCCGGCGAGGTAGCTGCTCCCGGATTTTCGCATGTGGGAATCGTGCCGGACGTTGCCTCCGGTCGGCGGGATTTCTCGGGGGTCTCCCGTCTCCCCCACCCTTGCATTCCGGCGATGCTCCTCCGTACTCACCTCGCTTCACCTTCACCGGCTTTCAAGACCCCGTTGTTGAGAGCCGCCCAAATCTCTTCACTCACTCTTCGCTCATTCCGTCGTCTATGATCGGGGTTCCTCGCTATGTGGTATCGCCAGGGACACCCGAATTTCTTTTGCTTATTGGCGGCGTGTCTTTGTGAGAAGACTGACTGACCAATCAGAGTAAGGTATCTTCAACAACGCATGCCTTGATTTAGGCGCAGGCACCTAAGACGCTTAACAAGGAAATCATCCAATCACGACATTGGACCTTAGCTAAAGTGTTGTTAAATATGACTGGTCGTGAATTCTTTTCGCGAAAATCGGGTGTCCCTAGGTATTGCACCGCTCACGCACCGAGATCGTGGCCCGGCC
This sequence comes from Dryococelus australis, assembly GCA_029891345.1. Classification (NCBI taxonomy): domain Eukaryota; kingdom Metazoa; phylum Arthropoda; class Insecta; order Phasmatodea; family Phasmatidae; genus Dryococelus; species Dryococelus australis. The sequence goes on along the minus strand of CM056994.1, from coordinate 33,316,087 downwards.
AGCGACATACGTCCTCGCCAGCTCGTCACGTGTCGTAAGAAAGTCCAGCGATATCTAGACGCAAGTTCCTCCGTGGAGAGAGAGAGAGAGGGAGAGGGAGAGAGAGAGAGAATAACACACTGCTAGGGTCGAGAGGGGCCGAGAGGGACGAAGGCTGTGCGGTCAGTGTCGTTTCCTCCAGCGAAGCTGGAACTCGTTTCCAGCGGCAGTCTCTGGAGCCGGCTGCCTGCCGGAGAAAGTGGTGGTCACTATCCGCCGGTTCTAGGTCAGGGGTCAAGGGTCAAAGTTCCCGTGGCGTCCTCCTCTCCACTGCCACCATCGTTACTTACCTTTTTATTTTTATTTTTTCTGCTTTTGGAACTCCCGATTGCAGAGAAAAGTGGGCGTCAACCTTACGTGCGCAGAACTGGTATTCCTGCGTCATTATTTGTGTCTCCGATCACACCGTCACACTTACCTACACTTAGTGTCGGCGTCTCGGGACTATACACTGTAAAAAATTATCTGGTTGAACTTCCTAAACTGTATTGGAAGTTTTTAACCTATACAATTTATGGTAATAATACCACACATCAAGTTACAGGTACAGGAATGTTAAACGTCGCTACAATACAAAGTTGGAAGTTCCCTATGCATTTGACTGTTTCCTGAGAAAATCTAGGAACGCTACAATGATTGTATAGGGGAAAACATTACCATTCCTACTTTCTTACTAAGCGTATACACTGGCATGGTAGATTTCCGAATAATTCCTTAAGAGTGTACCAGTACGACGTCCAGCCGTGCTACTAATGAATTAACACCATCCATACCCATAGCCAGTGCCACAGGCATGAAAGAATCGCGACTACTATTTGAATATTAAAAGAAGGATATTTCCTTTTCTTGTCCAGTCAGATTTCACTTACAAAGGAAAAAATTTCCGAGTGAGAGATTTTTTTCTTTCAGTTCGCTAACCTGTTAGTTCGTTTTTGTGTAAATTTCGCTGTTAACAATCCCCTTCGTTTGCCTATTTTCTCATTTTCCCTTCGCCTAAAAATTATTACACATATACTAATAAGTAAAGGCAACCCGAACACAAAACAAATGAAAGTCTACTTTCGTGAAACGGAATATATGTTTATGACTATGAATTTGACTCGGACCGCACTACATAGTGGAAGATTGTGACTGGCTACATCTATAGTTCTTGCTCAGTAAAGTTCAAAGATTTCCAAATTGCTATTCAACTAGCCTATGCAGTGGCAGTGAAGATGTCTATGTTTTGATCTCCTGAATGCGGTAAAACTATCGGTTTGTTGTAAATGCGTGCATTTTATATACCTACCCTTGACGCACTCCATAGCACAATTGTACAAAAGACATCGCAAAGGATCGCTGCCTGGAGTGAATATCACTACATAGTATAAAAGTTAGTCCCTAGTGCGCGTCTGTCTGTATGACTGCGCTAATCTCGAGAACCACTGGCCGGATTTGGATGCGGTTTTTACTGTCATGATCTGCATTTATCGATGAAGATTTCTGTATATTAAAAATTGCCGTTGCACTTATAAGAAATAAGCATTAACGGTATTAGCGAATCAAGTCGAGTATAAATTAGCTATTTTGCTGCTTTCTAAGCATGCTCTACCAAAACTGCAGGGCCGATTGTTATAATTCATTCATTGTTAGCAAGATGCATTATTCCATATAGCTATAGACATATATCATGTAGAGCCGCAGTGAACCAATGGGTAGAGTGATCCCAAGTGGGGTCACAGAGTGATGAGATTTGGGCGGCTCTTAACAGCGAGGTCTGGAGAGCCGATGAGGGTCATTGAGGTGAGTATGGAGCGGCACCGGAATGAAAGGGTAGGGGTAACGGGAGATCCCCGAGAAAACCCGCCGACCAACGGCATCGTACGGCACGATTCCCACATGCGAAAATCCGGTCACCCAGCAGGGGATTGAACCCGGATCGCCTTGGTGAGAGGGGCCACACAGGCTCAGTGGCTAGAGCGATCCCGAGTGGGGCCGCAGTGGCTCAATGGATAGAAATATATCAAATAGGGCCGCAGTGACTCAGTAGGTAGAGCGATTCTAATTTTCAAAATAAATCAACGCCCAACAAAGCGGGTGAGGGTACAGCTAGTAAACAATAAAATATAATGCGTGATTTTAGCAAACACCAGTATATGGAAGGCGTTAAATCTCGTACTACATATGGTTATGGTAATTTCATTTTAAGCACTGTCCCCACTCCCCAATCAGTGTATACAGACGAAACTCTGAACAGCCAGCCAACTCAGTGGGGAGCATTTTATTCACAGCACGATTACAGAATATCCAATAATACAAAAGCAAAACGGTGGCGTGTATTGCGGAATCCGACCACACGTGCCATCAAAATGGTCTCATTTGCCAGCAACATGGCGGCACTTCATTAAGCAATCAGTAGAGACCTGAAAAACGCCCGAGTTCAATGGCCAGCAGGCTAAAACTTTGCAGTCTTGAGTACAAATATGCCGATATCAACTGCACATTGGTTGTCTGTTATCACTAGGGACACCCGAAATTTGCGAAAAGATTTCACGACCAGTTATATTTCATAACACTTTAGCTCAGATCCAATTTTGTGATTGGGCGATCTAGATGTTACGCATCTTAAGTTCCTGCCCATGAATCAGAGATGTAGAGTATCGGAGTGACTTAATTCTGATTGGCCATTCAACTAAGAAAATGTCTTCTCACAGACACACGCCACAATAAGCAAAAGGAAACTGCTAGTACGCTCGCAGGGTGTTGAGATCTAGTACGTGCGGAAATCATTTCGCGAAATTCGGGTGTCCTAAGTTATCACAATGGAAGGCGACAATATTGGACATCGTTCTCCAGGAGGTGTAAAACATCGTGTGGACCAATGGTTAAAGTTATATAAACGCACGTGTTTTTAATTCTAGCTTGTACAAATTTAATCCACGAATTCTTCAGGTCTCTAACAATCAGTCCTGAACACCAACTTGCCGTCCAACTAATAGGTAATCATTCATGCAACGCAGTAACCTGTCAGATCGAGGCCTGTTTCAAGAGCACGTGCAATTAATAAGCGACAGAATAACACCAACTTGAAAAATAATTCTAACGTTACTTCGGCTCTGTGTAGGTACTTACTATATGTCCTCGGTGTTTCTTGAGTAACGCAATTACCGCTCCAGCACAAAATAGGTAAGTGGGATGGAGAGCGAAGCGATTTAGGCGTCTCTTAACCTCGAGGTCTTGAGAGCCGATGAGGGTGAAACGAGGTGATTATGCAGTAGCACCAGTATGCAGCGCGGGGGAAGCACAAGATCCCGGAGAAAACCCGCCAGCCAAGGAATCGTCCGGTACGAATACCACATGCGAAAATCCATACGCGACCCAGCCGGGAATCGATCCCAGTTCACCTAGGTGGGAGGCAGGTAGTCTGACCATTACACCACCGCGGCACCCGATTGGGTAAGTAAACAGAAGCTAATTGCTATGGCGCTTCTCGAGGTTCTGGAAAATGGGCGTAAGATATGATTGGCTGCTGCACGTTGCAGACAATACCCTATTAATAGGGACCTGCAAAATTCGCGTTATTATTTTACATCAGGCTAAACTTCACAGTACTGTACGTAAAGGAGACAGCGTCGTTTCTCCATTGGCTGCTGCATAGATGTGAAGTCACTCCCTTTTTGACTGAACTCCACGTGATTGGGGCACTCAACTGTGAAGTGTTCATTTAGTAGAGTACAGTTACCCAGGGCGTGTCACGTGAAGTATGGTCCAATGACATACGTACAGAAAAGATACGCGTTTTTTTTCAAGTTTAATGTGTCCCCAAATAATAACGCGAATTTTGCAAGTCCCTACCTATTGTTGGAGATATGAAAAATTCGCGATTCAATGACCTGTAAGCGAGACTTCACTGTGTTACATACTCTCATGCAGATCTCAACTGTTCATTGGTTGCTTGTTGTGGCAGTACAAGGCGGTGATCGGGCCTACAGTTTATTGCATGTTTGTTATTGGCTTATATATATATATCCAGGAGGTGTCAAACAACGCTTCGACCAATTGCGAAAGTAATATGAATGCAAAAGTTTGTGGATTACAACCTGTCTCAAAATGAATCCGCGAATTTTTCTGGCCTCTCTCTCCACCTATTGGTTGACTTGCCATCTGACAAGTTAATCTCCAGGCAGTGATTAGCGAACGACCTTGACACCGCAGAGGTGAAATAGCCGCTTATTCCGAGAACTACAACCACACAAGCCACCAAAATGGCGTCACTAGCCAGTTACATGTCAGCGCCTGGCGACTCACAAGATACCCAGTATTCCAGCCAATAGGGTGTATTTCGCAGCACGCTGTAGCCAATCAGAGACAAGGCCCGTTCCCAGGCCCTCGCACAACCAACCAGAGAATGAGTACGCCTACACCAAAGGAAACACCACTCCACTTAGTAGCGGGGGCTGCGGTGGTTGAGTGGTTAGACTGCTCACCTCCCACCATAGCGAACCGGGTTCCAACCCCGGCCGGGTCACTCCCGGATTTTCGAATGTGGGAATCGTGCCGGACGATTCTACTGGTGGGTGGGTTCTCTCGGGGATCTCCCGTTTACCCCACCCTTTCATTCCGGATCTGCTCCATACTTAACTCATTCACCCTCATCGGCTCTCAAGATCTGGCTGTTAAGAGTCGGGCATATTTCTTCACTCACTCACCAATTTCATCCTTGTTTGTGTATTTATTTAGTCCGAGGTTCCATCATATTGTTGGCCAGTAAGGCTGTGTTGTTTTCCTGTGTTAGTCATCTACGTTTACACGTTAATGTTTCACTTCTGTATTTAAAAATAAATACTCATTGACTGAGACACGTTCTACATAGACACGGAAAAAGTGAAGGAATTAGGTTTAAGATATCAGAAATGGTTATGTAACAATTTTTATTCTACGTTAAGAAATGGTACTAGTTTCCAGCCATCGTTACCAACTTTACTGGGCTCATGTCACTCAGTGCGCCCGTTAAAATATATGCACGTACGAGCAGTGACATTTCCCTAAGGTTGATTTCAAAAGTACTCACTTTATCGTGAACAGCCTTTAGTCAACATTTGGTTTTATACGCATTGCAGTAACCCACGCTCTGAAACGGATGATAAAATTTATATTCCATCTCACAGACAAGTTTTGGCTTATCCCGTTCAGTCCTCGTGTCCATGATCGAGGACATGTTGCACTTGGAGAATATTCATTGTCGGTACTGTACACAATAAAGAATCAGTGCCTGGTGTTTGGGGAGTCTTTCTTGCAAGAAATCTGATTTGTTGAAATTTCTGACACCAACTAATATGCAGTACGTTTTTCAATGGTTGGGAGAAGCACGTTCGACACAAGTACAGATCACACCAAAAAACTAAAGGTTTGCAACACTCGACTTGGTAAATTAATTCAGGACTGAACGGGTTATATTTAGGGAGATTTTGTACTCCAAAAAAAACTTTCGTGGTTGGATGATTTTAAATGTCACGTGCCTCAAGTAGGGATAAGAACATTTCGCGAGTTCATTTCAGGACAAGATAGACATCAAACATGTGTACAATGAAGTTGACTTTGCAATTGGATCGCAATTTATTAGACACGCCCTGGACGACTCTGAGCCAATAGCAGACTCGCAAGCAAATAAGTAGCGAGTGCCATACTGCCAGGCGTGGAGTAACACTGGCTACTTTATGGGGTAGCAGCCAATGAACAAACATCTGAGGCTCGAGTGTACACAGGACTGTGTAGCCTAGCCGACAGGTCATTGAACTCTCGAATTTTTCCTACCCCCACCCTCAAGTGTCTGCCCACGAATCATATACGGTCAGCATCGGAGTACTTTATTACGATTGGTGCAGTCACATAAGAACATGTGCTCCCACGTACACACGCGGCCAATCACCAAAAGAAGTCGTGGTTGTGGACGCAGGGTATTGAAGTCTAGCATGGCCATAAATCTTTTTGCTAAAAACACCTGTCCGATGTCATATTCCTTCAATAGTTCCAGGTCAAAACCACAGAACACGAATATTCGAAGCTGTAGCACATTCAAGAAGACTTAATAAAGACCTGCGTTACTCGTCTCAAGACACGGCGAGAACGTGGGTGCACGTGTGGGCGCCCACGAGTGCGTTTTTTTTTTTTTTTTGTTTGCGTGCGCCGTTTGTGCGACGCTATACGCGTGACTGCTCCGACGTGCGTACTATTTTCGCTCTTTCCCCTCGGCCTCTTCCTTTCGCCCGCCGCCTTAAAAAAACCTGCGCTCACATGTTCTTGCGCTTGTTTGCTGTGTTTATTGCGTACGTTTTTACGTACGGAATTCCTGTTGTAGTCCATTCACGGTCACTTCCAACTGAAGCTCTTCCATTTCTAGGATATTCCTCCGCCTCATGCAAACAAAACTTAACCGAGTCTAGAAAATTACACCAGAGGGAGAATGTATCGTGTCCGTGAGCACTAAGAGCAATAATATTTTGCATAAGGATGAATCATTAATTAATATTTTCAACACACCTATTTTCTCCCAGTTTTATTAATATTAATTTTAAATTAAATACTGTAATTTATAGATAATATATAAGTAAAAGTTTGATTAAGTCACTTTTATATTAACACAAATTTAAAACGCTTGTGATACATAACATACTTAGGAAATAACCAAGCACCTCATGGGTATAGTCTGTTCACGGTAAAATGAGCACTTCTGAAAGCCCTGCTTAAGATCGACTTGTATGCACGTTGTGTATTCATCCACCTTACGTAAAATTAACATTGCCATGGGCCTCGTCGCTTTAGTCATACGTCGGTCAGGTGTAACTATGAAATTATTATAAAAGTAAACACTTTTTTTAAATCTGCTAATTTTTACACACTGAGGCGTTAAAAAACCGAAACATAAGAAATAATTTAAATTATCACTAACGGTTTCCTAACGCTTCTTATTCGACGTTAGCACATGGAGCTACTTCCCATCCATCGTTACCAACTTTACCGGGTGCATGCCACTCAGTGCGCCCTTTAAAATATACAGGTAGGGGCAGTGACTTTTTTTTTCTAAGGTTGATTATTTCAAAAGTGCTCACTTTGTGGTGAACAGCCTATAGGGTGATTTGATTTACAAAGTTTTTATTCAAAAAAGTGTGAAGAAACCGTGAATATACTGTAAATGAGAGATTAGTTGTAATAGGTCCAGTGGGATAAAAAGCGACCATGCATTGTGCGCCTTAAAGTCGCAAAAAAAAAAAAAACACAAAACTCCACGTACCTGTTTATATTTCCAACAATTCAACAAAACCGTTCGACTGAGGCTTGTGTGCATGCTAATGTAACGATGACAGTGTTAACACTTTGAAGACTATTCTGGAGCGTAGAGCGGGCTAAACCAGTATGAATATTTCCCTGGCCATAAAACACAAAACTCCACGTACCTGTTTATATTTCCAACAATTCAACAAAGCCGCTCGACTGAGGCTTGGGTGCATGTTAATGTAACTATGACAGTGTTAACACTTTGAAGACTATGCTGGAGCGTAGCGCGGGCTAAACCAGTATGAATATTTCCCTGGCCATAAAACACAAAACTGCCCTGGATGGGATGTAGTTACTCTGTTTACTTATTGTGATCACAATTTTACCAGGAAACAACACAGCACTAAGATAATGTTCGCAAGTAAGATGAAGATTGTTCCACTATTTCTGAAATGAACACGATGGACTGTAAATACTGTTCATTATGAAATACTATTTGGTTGGCAGACTGCCAACTCCACATTTAGGTAGCTAACACATGACTAATAACGACAGCCTAGGGCGGTTTTCACCAATAGAACGACGTTAAGACAGAACAGAGACCAATATATTATGGTGTCCTTGCAATGGTGTAAATAAGCGACTCATTTCTAGCTTGTCTTCAACGCTGGTAAAAGTCTACCGACTTCAAAGCAGGCTACAGCGTCAGCAAAAATAAGGAACTGAACAAGACTTCCAATGTTCAAACAACCTTTGATAGGCTACAGAAACACATGCCTCTGATCAGCAATCACATGATAGTCTGGGACAATGCTTTGCCCTTTTGAAAACCACTTTTAAAAACTTCGCTCCTCGTTGTATGTTTATTAAGACAAACTGGTATGCTCCAAATTGAGATCCTTGAAGGAAATGTAATTCCATGTCTTAACGTCGTTCTTTAGGTTTTACTTTTAAATTTGGGGGACACCGATTTTGTTTTTGTTTGTGTTAGTTTCAAACATTTAAGATTAGGCATTATTATGGCGCCAACGTATTTATGTTTATAACAATTTCGCAGCTACAACTGATCAACGTATGGAACGTTATCGGGTTAATGACAACGTTAATTTGACTTGGAGTGAAAGGAGACGAAATGCGCGAAAAGTATATCTTAAAAAGGTCATTCAAAATACCCAGTCAACCGCGTACAGCATATCTACACTGATTAATAAGATTGAAGTATCTGTCTGTTATTTCAAAACCGATTCAATCATCTAAGCGTAATATGCTATTTAAATGATTTTAAAGCATAAATAACTGTTTTTAAAATTTTTGTTTGTGTGTCTGGATGTTTGTCCAGAATAGGCTCCGAAACGGCTGAATCGATTTTGATAAAACTTTCCGAGATGATAGAGTTTATTTATATTTAAAATCTACTCTTTATTTCATTTCGAAACCTCAAATGGTTATGAAGTAAATTAATTCTTTCATATATTTTTTTTGTTTCACATCTTAATGTTTTGCAAAATAATTACGCATCATACAAAAATATACATTACTATTTGTAAAATCATAGTAAAATATAAATTACTATTTGTAAAATCATAGTAAAATATACATTATTATTTGTAAAATCATAGTAAAATATACATTACTATTTGTAAAATCATAGTAAAATAACATAACGCAACGATAAAACAATTTCCGATAGTAAAGTAAAAATCTTTCAAAACATTATATAGGAATGTATTTCAATAACTCCATAAAACCTGGGCGAAGCAATGGCGGGCTGTATTTTAACTACTCCATAAAAACAGAACGAAGCGATATTTCTATTTTAAACATAAAACCTGAGCCAAGCGATGGTGGGCTGTATTTTAATAACTCCATAAAACCTAAGCGAAACGAAATTTCTATTTAAAAAATATATAAACAAATCCTAAAGTCCACGCGAATGAAGTCGCAGGCACTGCATTAATTTCCATATAAACATAAAAATACATTTGTAAATTCTATTTAATATTTAAAACTTTAGAATTTTTTTTTTTTTGACCATAGTAATTATTTTGCATAAATTTTTATTGCCAGTATTCACGCCTTATTTCAACTTTCTATTTAAATTTTAACAATATGTAAACTAATCCTAAAGTCCACGCGAACAAAGTCGCGGGAACAGCCAGTTTAAAAATAAAACTAAAGGGTTGGTCTATCATTGTTTACAATGAAAACGTCATAGCGCTTCAAAGAATTGAAATCGAAGAAATGTTGTTGGTTACCATCTGCGAACCACGTGGAATTCGAAACAAATCTCAGTTCCACCATTGCAACGACTACTAGGTCATTCAGTAACCACACATGCAAATATTCCTTGTTATTATGATACGGTTTAATTTTTACAAATTAATTTCACATGTTAAGCTAATTAAAAGTGAGATTTACAACTATTTTCATGGATCAAAATTCGCGGATTTCACTATAGCAAAATTATGTGTTAAGAGGAAACGTGAGCATTGACAGCGCACAAAGGATCAAGCCTTCTGTATTTACGATTAGAATCCTGCCGTTCTCTTCACATTCAGCAGATAACCAAACCCAACCTAGCCCAACCAGACAATTACGTCACGTTATTCTTCACGACTATCACATCCTGTTACCTAATCGACAAATTGATGGAGCATATTAATGCACACGTATTTGTGAATATTCTTAATGCTTGCATAGCAGCAGTTATTTCCAAGACCGTAGTGACATAACACCGAATTTCCCCCTTGAGACATAAATATGGGGTATTCTCTTAATGAACACGGAAAATAAATCTACACGGAGACCTGAAATGTTTTGTTTAATCTAGTGCACTATACAACACTATCGTATATCAGGAGCTTGGGATTTTTCTTCGGGAAGGGCCAACATAGGCTTATATTGAAGCTTTCACAGTCGATTACAAGAAGTTACAAGTAAAATTCCTTATACATTCTTAATATGAGTATGTCGTTGGAAATTATAAAAACCAGAACACCCTTCCAAAGCTCCAAAGCTTATTTTCTTTTTTTAATTATTATCATAGTAACATTAAAATAACTTACACATTACGTTTATTCATTTGAATGAATTGCTAAAGGCAGAACAATCACGAAAAAGAAACTTCGCTTCGCCTCATGGCTAAGTTAAAAGAAAAAAACATTTTACTATAAATGTTTTCACGCAGCTAACAGGGTTTCAGCTTAGATGACTCATTACCATGTTTGTAATTATTCATTAACGCTCCCTACGTGCGTCAATTTTACGTGACTATAGTCCATTCACGGTTAGTTCACACTTTGTTGAAGTCCTGCTAAAGTTCTACTTTCAGGATATTCCTCCGCCTCCTACAAATAAAGCTTACCTGAGTCTAAAAAATCAAACCAAAAAGACAGTGCACCGCATTTGTGCGCACTTAATAACATTTTCCATTAAGTACTATTTCTTACTAAGCATTGTCAACAAACTTATTTTCTCCCTGTTTTTGAATTAATTAATAATAAATGAAATATTATAATTTATAAATAAAATACAAGTTAAAGTTCAATACAACCAAAAATATGGTACTTATATATCAACACAAGTATAAAACACTGGCGTTATATGGCATGTTTAAGACAAACTAAGCACATCATTCATGGGGTAGTTTTCAAAGGTTTGATTAAAATAGCATGAAGAAACAGTGAATAACAGACAATAAGTGACGTTCAATTTAAGCCTGTGGAGATATACATTTTTTTTATGTGTGCATTGCGACATTCTACGCTACAGCCATTTTCCAATCCATGTTAAGATTCTGGACCGTCCACATATTTTGTTATATGTCATTGTTAGAGCCCCGAGTATTTCGCGCATTGAGTTGGCTGCAAGCTAGGCTGGACAGTGCTGTATACACTCGAGACATTATCGTTTGCTTATTGGTTGCTGTGATCAAGTGAGGCCTCTGTACAGGACTGTTAAGCGCTCACTAACACTACTGCTCCCTGCTTATTACTGGCTCACAGTTAAATGGGGCTTGTCAAAACAACTGTCGTCCAATCACAACAGTAGGAGGAAAGATCAAGTGTTTGGAGTCTAGCTCGCCTACGAATGAATTCGCGAAATTCTCGTGCCTCTAGTCATTGTCCAAATTGTCTTCTTCCTCTAGTTTTCAGGGGTGGCCAGGAACCCTGTTGTTTATTGACATCGAAGGAGGGAGCACAGTGGCGACATACTGGGGACCTGTCGTCTATTCCCAGTTCAGCTTTTCGTTGTCTGATGATGCTGGCTGGGTTCTTTTACAACACTCCAATGCCTATCACGTCTACGCTTCCGACTACCCCCAACAACTGGGCTCATCTTTAATACCTAAGCAAACTTTTCATTTTTCAGTTGTAAACCCAAGCTAAACCTCTACGTTTTCCCGTATTGTGGAGGCCGCGGGTGGTGCAGGGGCGCCAACGAGGCGAACCGGGCTCGATTCACGGCGGGGTCTCTCGCGGAATTCCGCTCGATATGGGCATCGGGCCGGATGATTCCGCTGGTATAGGCTGTTCACGGTAAAATGAGCACTTTTGAAAGCCCTGCTTATGATCTATTCGTATGCACGTTGTGTATTCCTCCGCCTTATGTAAAATCAGCATTGCCGTGGGCCTTGTCACTTTATTCATACGTCGGTTAAGTGAAATTGTGAAATTATCAAGAAAGAAACTACTTTAAAAATCTGCATGTTTTTACTCTTCCATGCATTAAAAAACAGAACGCGAATGAAATAATTTCAAGTTATCACAACTAGTTACCTAACACTTTTTGTTCGACGTTAAGATACGGAACTACATTACATCCATCGTTACCAACTTTACTTGGCAAATACCACTCAGTGAGCTCATTAAAATAAATGCATGCAGGGGGCAGTGAAATCTTTCTAAGGTTCATTTCTTAAGTGCTCACTTTATCGTGAACAGACTTTAGGTGAGTTTTATCGGGGATCTCCCGTTCTCCCCCCCCCCCCGCCAATGCGTCCCTGCGCTGCTCCGTACTCATCTAACTTCACCCTCATCGGCTCTCGAGACCTCGCTCTTAAGGACCATTCAAATTTCTCCACTCCCGTATTATGAGGCAACCTTTTTCCATTACGCTCCATAAAAGAAACTCGTTGCAGTTCACGGTGTTTGATTATGCTTCAGTGCGATCTGCAAGGCGCTTGAAAGGTAATTAACCAGCAGTTCACACCACATATACTATTCCTCTCTCTTAGTTCGTCCATGTGATATGCATCATAACTTTAAAAAAAATACTTCAGGTTCCACGATGGCTTCGCAGAAAACATTTCGATGTTTATGATTGGCAATGCGGATTACGAAACATATTTTTGTGTTATTGTAGAGCACTATTATTGTGGTATTGTAATTTTTTTTTCATTGCCTTGTCTCTAGTCCTACTCAAGATACGTAAATAACATGAAACCATTGATCATTTTCATATTTAATACTATTTGAGCTATCACATTTCTGTTTCGCCTCTTGTTAATGAAGCTATTTTTTCTTGTTCTTTATGTTTACGTATGTGTACATTATGTTATACCTGGTTAAGTGTAAGAAAAGGCATTGAAGCCTTAACTTCACCAGTATAAATAAAGTCGTAATAAATATAAATATATAAATAAATAATGTGGTTTTATTTATAGTTATCGCCAATTTGAGATTTACCATATCTGACTAGGATTTATTTGTCTTAGCTTTTCTTGTGAGATTTTCGGATTTGCATACCCGAATGATCAAATTCCGTACGGTGTGGTCAAAAGACGGGGTGGCTGTCACGGACGGAAACACGTTTTCGGATTGTCAGGAGCGGGGAGTGAATCAGTCTCCCACGACGAGAGTAGCCTGTTGTAAGGAGCTGACCCGGGCTTTCATCTGGAAATCATTCGGAAAAACCACGGAATACAGTGATCAGTATGGCTGGATCTGGAATCGAACTTGCGTCCTCCCGAATGCAAGTCCAGCCGTGTTACCGACTCGTCCGGCAGAAACCGGGTAATTAACGGCTTGTAATTCAATAAGGAAGTTGTAGGTGTACACGTAAAGCATGCTTTTATCTTTGTGGTACCGAAATTCTCTCTCAAAAAAGCAGCAGGTCTTTGTGGACGGTAACTCGACATTCTTGTCAGTGTTCAGAGAGAATTTTTTTTTTCCCCAGGGATTTAAGAGGGCTACAATCCATTCACGGATACTTCACACTTCTCTGAAGCCCTGCCTTAATTCTACTTCCAGGATATTCCTCCGCCTCGTGCTATTAAGCTTAAAAAAATTCAAGAAAATTATACCAAAGGACAACGCGCCAAATTCGTGCTCATTCAGGTGTAATAATATTTTGTATGAGAACTATTTCTTACCGGACGCTACCCACACACACGTTGTCTCACTGTTTTAATAGATATTTATTATAATTTAAATATCATATTTCTGAAACTTAAATTTCACGAAATATAAGATAATTTTATATTAACAGAGGTATAAAACCGCTTGTGATACATGACATGTTCAGTAAACAACCAAACACGACATACATGGGGTGGTTTTCCGAAGGTTAGATTCAAACATCACGCTAACAGACTATATGCAGGTACTAAAATATATTTTCTGTGGAATTGTTGTTTGCGTGTGCCTCAGTAGATACATGTTCTGGGAAATACGACTTTTTGCCAGAAAATGTAGAAAAACAGTCATCTAAAGCCGTATCGTTTTTATAGCTTCCCTTCACAGCCTCTTTCAGAAGGAGGAGAAAAGTAATATTGCACACCTGCAGTTAAATCCGCGTGTCTTCCATTGCCTGTAAAGAAGTCCTACTGCTACGGGTATAATTAGCACGGTAAAGCGCTAAGACGGAAACGCTGCAAGCCAGTTTGTCTTTCACGTAGGGGCGACGGGGCCTAGGCACGCGTGTTGGCGTCGCCCTTATCGCTCCCTTGATTCTGCCCTTGAACGAGCTAAGCAGCTTCAGGTACATACGAGCCTTAAGGCCACGATCCTTCATTTCTACAGCTTTCGCGAGAATTAATTTTTTGTACCGAAACGGGAGCCGATATTGTAAAATCCTCTTACAATTTTGTTACAAATTGTTTTTATTATGTAGTGTAATTTTAACTTATTATTAAATAAACTAAATTTCCTTTGATTAATTAATTGGATAATAGTATTTACTTTTATTTTGTTGGCGCAGTTAGAGTTCCTTTTTGGGGTATTATTTACGGCTACAATTTCAATTTCCTTGAAGCTCTATCGGTATCTCAATGTGCGTCTTAATTAATTGTCCACGTTATTTGTGTCCCATGTTGTGCTTTTCGCTTGGGAACTATATGAAAGTCGCAATAAATACATAAATAGAAATAAATTCACTTGAATGTCCACGCCTATACACTGTTCACAGTAAAATGAGCACTTTTGAGGCCCTAGATACTTTTTCTTTCAGCCATTTACTATCCTTTAACCACCTTTTAAAGTAAATATTTATGTAAGTAATAAGCACAGTGTGTATATACCCCGCACTCGGAAGTTTACGTCTGAGACTAAAATAAAATATATTTATTGGCTAGTATTCCAAGTGAAAGGGCTTTCAAAATGCTCACTTCACCGTGAATGGCCTATATCAATTCGAGCATCGTCTCCTAGCGCGACGAACCAGCGGCCAGCTGAACTCTGCGAGAGTCGAGGGGGAGACGGTAATATACCTGTGCCAGTCAAAGCTTCTTCTCCGCGGGGTGGCACCGGGTACCAGTACCTCGCGAAACAACCCTCCACCCCCTTGGCGGGGTCAGTGAACTGTCCCCAGGTAACATTGGCCGCACACCCACCCCCGTCCTCCTACCACCCGCGTCATCTTTACCGCTTTCCAGCGACTCGGGGCTCATCCCGCCTAAAAAATCTGTGTCGTAAAACAGCTAGCCTTTGTGGCGTCCTTCTCAGGTGAGACGAATCCTTTGGAAAAAATAACAGGAACGCTTTTTAGCTCGAGCAGGTAAACGTCCATCGACGGCGGAGGCTAGATAGCGGTACCGTATCTCCTAACCCACGAACACGAAGTCAAAGGGACCAGGGAGAATCTTGCAATGTGTAGAGGACAAGAGGACCGTGGCGGCGTCTGCACTTAGCTTCATGCCGGAGTCACATAGTCGCGACAAGCACGACACGACAGCCCCGACACGACACTTAAAACTAAACAGTCAGAGATATACAAGATAGATCTGACGTAAGCTCGACAAATACTGCCGTCCGACCCAGCATTTTGGATTAGAAATTATTTACATTTTCGTCGTGTCGTGCGGCACGACACGCAAAATGAAATTGCAGGGCAAGATTTCCCTACAGTGACAAACGCGCCACTTTAAATAAAACAATTTGATAATTACTGTATTTAACTCTTAAAAATAATAACTTTAGTTTTGCGTGCATTAGCTATAAAACTTTGTCACCATCATGTAATCCAAATTTCCGGTCTGCCCACCGCCTCTGAAACTAGCGTAGTTAATCAGCGCCTTCTAAATGGTTCCAAAAAATCCTGCTCTTCGTGTCGCGTCAGTAAACTGTCGGGCTGTAAATTCGAGCAGTCACATTGAAAATATAAATGTTGTGTCGTGGTTGCGGTTTTGTCGTGTCGTGCTGTGTTAGTCCTGTCCTATGTGACTCCCGCATTACGACCGATTCTACAGCGCAGTGTGTCGGGGCTGTCGTGTCTTGCTTGTCGGCGCTATGTGATTTCGGCATTATAATTTTAATTCGTTTTCGACAAAATTTTCTACGCAAATTATTATAGTGAGCAGCTCAGAAGTATGTATGTATGTATGTATGTGTATATATATATGTGTGTGTGTGCATTTTTTATTTATAAAGTTCAGTAGAGTGGGATTCTTGAGGGACGAAATCACTGTATTACGTTCAAACTACATGTTTAAAAGTAAACATAAAGTTTTAATACTGCATATAAATGTCAGTTATTAGTGGATAGGATATCAAGATACTGCCCTTCTCTTGGAGCTTCATTTTTAAACAGGATAAAATGAGATTATAACCATGTACTATATATACATCGTCAATAACGCAGTATTATTACATACGCACTAAAATAAATATTAGAAAAAATAGTTTTTATTATAGCAGGCGTGAGGTCGGGAGAGACATTTCGTCGTGTTGCGGGTAAGTGTGGAACTGTAAGTGTTGACTTGACCCATTCAGACCCAGTGTACACAATCGTGTACATTGCTCACGCGTGGGTAATTTTTGGTCTGTACTGCACACTGCGAAGCTCAATGGCCAATGATCTTACATGTGGGTAAATTATCCGCAAACCGTCTTACTGGTCTAGCACACAACTAGTTCATATTACTGTAGCCGAACTAGAGGCCTGAGAAATTTGCGAGTGCAATGACCTGTAGGCTGGACTTCGCAGTCTTATACACTCTCATACAGATATCAACTGTTTATTGGTTGATTGTTGTGGTAGTAAAATGCGGTGGTTGGGCCCACAACTTATTGCACGTTTGTTATTGGCTCATTTGTCTCCAGGAGGTGTCAAAAACACGTCGACCAACTACAAAATTAACATGTGGGTACAAGTGTGTGAATTACAACTTGTCCAGGAATGAACCTGCGAAATTCTCGGGAATCTAAGCAAAAAATAGTCATTGGCCGTAACTACGAAACAAGTGTTGTGTCGACTTAAGTACAGCACTCATAAAATTTTCTGTTTGGAACACCTGAGCCCGTAAATTAAAGTCAGTCTGAAATTGCTAATCGTTAATTGGTGAAATTATTTTAGTAAGCTCATTACAGGAACCTATATAAATTTATCGCATATTCACATAAAATGTTTTAAAATTGTGCAGTGTGAAGGTGTAATTCAATTAAAGACCTGAAAAATTCGCGGGTTCAGTTCGAGAGAAATTGGAATTCACAAACTTGGACATTCGCGTTATTTTTGCAATTGGTCGGTACGTTGTTTGACACCTCCTGTGCTGCCACAAGAAGCAACCAACTGAAAGTTGGTATTTGCATGTGAGAGTACATAGGACTATGAAGTCTAGCCCACGGGTCATTAAACTCGGAGATTTTTCAGGTCTCTATTTACAATTCTATTTCTTTTATTTATTAATCTTATAACCATTACTTTAACCCCAATTATTTACAACCAGATATCTATATATATATTTTTTTTAATCTGTCGTGAATTTCGTATTAATTGGCAATCACTACGGACAGGAAAATTTCGCGTTTTGAACGAGCTGTAAGCTAGACTCCAATGCCCTGTGTATTTTTGAACCTCAGCTCTCTGTTCATTGGCTGCTGCCTCAGTGTGTAGCCAGTTTTACCTGACCAGGTGGCACGGGATTCGCTTCTTGTTTCCTTGAAGGTCTGTTTTTTGGCTCTCGGTTCACCTGGGCGTGCCTATTAAACTCTAATACAATTGAAAATACAACAGAAATGTACAGGTGTTTGAAGTTTAGCGTGTCGTAAAGCTGATTCGCAAAATTTTCCATATCATGTAGCTCGCTAGATAACATATCCCTGTATTCACTCGAGTCGGTGTCATTTGTTTATTGGCTTCTGCAAAAGCGAGGAGCACCAGTCCCTTTTCACAAAGCGAAATGTGATTGAGCTATCTTGTTAATTTGTTTCCGATTGGTTCAGGTCCACCCAGGGCGTGTCAAATCAGCTGTTATCCAATGATACGAGCAATACAAACTTACACGTGTTCTAAAACTATTCTGTCTTCAAATGACAACGCGAATTTTGCAGGTCTTTAATTATAGTCGCTTAATTCCCATTCCTAGGGGAACCTGTTTTTCGCGAAAAGATTCCAGGACATGTGTTCTAACGCACTTTAGTGCAGAACCACTTTTGTGATTTGATTATTCGTTATTTGAATTGTTACGTGTCTCATCTGTCTGCCTACTAATCGCGGACGGTCGGCACCGGAGAAACTTGATCCTGATTGACTCACTTATGTAACAGATACTCTCCACTCAACTGAAGACTGCAAATTTGCTCATACGATATCAAAGTCTAGCCTCCACGTAATTATTTTCGCGAAAAACAGGCGACCTTAAATATTATGTTCATGAAAATGTTTGTTGTTACGTCGACGTGTGTTATGTTAAATAGAGATCAAAACTATGAGAATGACGGGCATTCGTGTGACGTTTTGTCTTCAAGTGTCAGATATTTACACATTTGATTTGTTAGAGTTGCAGTCATCAAACGTGTTAAGGCTGCTGGTCTCCGAAAATGTCATTATTTCATACTTGTAAGAGATTTCGTTCCACTTGTATACATTGCTTAAGAGTACTATTTCATTACATGAAAAAATTTAACACCTTAAGGACTACTTTCGAGTGTAGCTCGTGTAAAAATATTTTGAAAATTTCTTTCTCATTGAAAATAAAACTAGCCTTTTCACGCACTCGTCGTGCTGCCTGTGTTTAACAGGACCTTACACGAACTCTACAGCTCAGTAACGATAGCTTTCCTGACTACAAACATATTTTTGTTTCATCTCTAGGGGCATACAAAACTCGCTTTATTATTTGAGGACGAGCTAAACTTAAAAAACGCGTACCTTTGCAACGTGTTTGTCATTGGATCATACTTCATTTGACACGCCCTGGGTAATTCTGCACCTATAAACGTGAACTGTGTGCTCCAGTCACACTCAGTTCAGTCAGAAAGGGCGTGACTTTACAGGTACACAGCAGCCAACGGAGAAAAGACACCTAGTTCCAAATAATAACGCGACTTTTGCATGTCCCTTCATCTCCTTGCAAGGACAAGCGTGATTGTAAAACATTTTACACGAATAAAAGCCAGTTGATTGGGACAAAACCAACTCAGTGCCTTAGTGGCTGATGACCAGCCAATAATGAACGTTGTAGGTTACTGTAGGCGTGTCCTGTGTCATGTTGGCCACTAGAGCTGTAGTGAGTGGGAACACAGAGACCAATAGAACCAGTGTTTCTGCAGTGGAGGATATAAGTTACTCACTTCTAACTTGTCTTGGTTGTCTGATAAATGCCTGCTGACCTCGTAGTGTTAAGGCGTCATATTTTTTACACAATGGACTGTCAAAATCGCAATTTTAGTGTTTTTGGGACGTATAAACAACAAGAAATAATTCACCGGTATGTGATGATTCACGCTGAAATTAAGACATCTTCTAAAATCAAGCTTTGAAAAGTTTTTGCAATAAAAAAAATGTTAAAAATAATGAAAAAATTTGTATGATTTTAATTCGTAGCAGTCTATGTAAATAAGTTTTGTTAAGCATACCTTAAAATTAATCAATACATTACCGTTCAGTAGGCTTTCTTTTTTTTTCTGAAAATAATATTTTTTCTTCCTCTAAGGCTATAAAATTCATTACACACGCATCTGGCTTGCGAACTGTATAGCTGAGAGTTTGAAAACACGTTTCTGATATATAATATTACACGTTCCTAAGAATATAAATTGTACTTCAGACCAATCCGGTATTCAATATGCAGCAAATCACGCGCATTGCAAGCGTTATTTTGAAACACCTTAATTATAACCGACATCGGAAGTATCACAAAAAAAAATCTAATTTGGTTGTCTCCTTTGCACCAAAGTGGGAAAAGTTACTTCATACTTAAATAACTCAGCAAAACCTAATTAAGTGCGGCTCGCCACGCACATCGCAACCGGCAGATAATTCCGTAGGCGACTTATTTAGCGAGTTGTATTCCAAGTGTACCCTTGTTTCTAGGTGTTTCACATTATGACATAACAAGGAAATTTGTGATTTTTTTTCTTTTTTCAGAATTGATGAGTTTCATTTATTCACAAGGCCTGAATCCATTGTTTAAATATTAGTAGTAAATGTCTTAATCGTACTCATGATAGACATATTTATTAGAATTTTTACTTAATAATTTATAATAAGACGTTATTAGAAGTGATTTATCTCAGCTTGTACATTCATCCCCACTGTCACCTACAGAAGGGTTTTAAATATAAATTCAGCAAAAGGCCGCCTTGAAGGATAGTGCACTCGCTTGAATCTGTATTGTACTTTGCCCAAACATGCTCTAGCGTACTATCTTGTGCGCAATGAAATTTGCAAATTTACGGCAGAAGAAACAGCTCATTAGAAATCCATCATTCTGGTAGGATATTTGTACACAATGTTAGTAAAACCGTAATATGAAATTCCCTTTTGTTAATATCTCTGCAATGGCTCACAACAATCCCGTTGACTTCAGTTAACGTGTTTAGGGTTAGTTCGTGTGTCAAACGCATTTCTTCTCTCGATTCTAATACTGAGCTAAAGATTGTAACAAAGATTTGTTTCGAAAATATTCCTTTTATTTGCATATTATTAATTTACTTAGATTCCCTTGTCTTATCAGTTTGTCATTTGAAACTCAGTTAAGATGTTCATCTCTTATTGTGCTATTATGGTTCAACAATTATTAGGCGTAGTAGACTATGACAACGAAGATAATTGGTTCTCCCCAGTCCCTCAGCAAGACAGGCAGGGTTTATGAATGTAATTTATGACATGTTGATGAACGTATCTTCTCAGTAGAATACAAGAATTCTTAAATTTTCTTCATTGTTGCTGTAAAATGATTCCATCTTAAATAGTAGGGAATATTTCTTTACGCGTTGTGGTGGAATTTTCTCTTAACTTTGGCCAACAATATTTATTCGGTTGGATGGTGTTCGTTTTACGTAATGTAGATTTATTGCTAGAGACCTGCAAAATTCGCGTTATTTGGCATCAAGCTAAACTTCACAGCACTGTATACACTCGAGTCGGTGCCTTTTCTCCATTGGCTGCTGCACAGATGTGAAGTCACTCCCTTTCTGACTGGACTTCACTTGATTGGACTACATAATTGTTAAGCGTTCATCTACTGGAGCAGATTACTCAAGGCGTGTCAAATAAAATATGGTCCGATGGCAAACTTATTGCAACGGTATATGTGTTTGAAGTTTAAAGTGCCCCCCCCCCCCTCCAAATGATAACGCGAATTTTGCAGGTCTCTATTTATTGCACGTTTGCGCGGTAGTGCATGTTGTTTCGCCAAGAGGTAACGGAATTTTTTCTCAAAGTATTTACAGTAATAGCAAAAAGTTGTTAAATACAAGCCAGCGGCTTCCCTTCTTCCTCTTACCGAGGACGTTGACAGAAACAATTTTTTAAGAGGTCGAGTTTAGTCATTTATTTTTATGGATCGTCGAACTAGCACTCAGGACCATTTTACGTCACCTGTAAACATTCTTTTTTTTTTAATGGCTATTTTTTATGGGAACGTCGGTTGTCGTGAGAGAATCCACCTGCCTATGGTACGGACGGGAAACTGCAGTATATTTCAACTGGCCCCGCGTGGAAGACGTGCTGCGACCATCGTGGTCAGAAGGACAAGGGGTAGGTGGCCAAAACACCGCCAGGAGGTCGGGCCACGGGGGGGGTTGTTGGTGTGAGACTTTCTAGTCGACGTCGTCCCCCTCCCAACCCTCCTTGTCACGGACCTGCAGGACCATTCTCACCTGAGAACACCCCCTGCCGAGACGCCATGCTCCCGGGGTCGCCGACCCCGCGTCGCCTCTTACCTGTGTCCGCGCATCGCAATTTTCAACCCCTCTTCGCCTTTACAGCTGCCTCGCCCTCCACGTCGTGTTTACCCGCAGATGCCGTCACGCGATCACCCCTATTGCCCGCCGCGGAAGAATCAGAAATTTACGATCCGTGACTCGAACCCCTGCTTCAACGTCCCCCGCTCCGGAGTTTGGAAAGCGGCGGCAGATTTATGTCCATCTCCCCCCCCCCCCTTCTCCACTTTTCCATTCCGACCTGGGAGATTTACAAGAATTCAGAAGACGAAGACTTTGGAATTCGGCTCCAGGGCCGCGAGAACAGTCATTAGTTCGGTCACGGAATAGCATACAAATACAGAGGCGAAACGGAAGTCTGTATCCCGAACTCCAGTCGCGAGACAAAAGTGCCTTATTTAGTACCGAACTTTTCGATGTGGAAAGACCTGGACGTTTTGTGAATTTATTTTATTTGAAACTAGACTCCAGGCACTTGGAAATTTAACTGCTTTTAACACGGGAAAGCTGTGGAGCAGAAGAACTGCACAAAAGTGCGTGCAACTTAAGCTTCCCTAGGCGATGATGCTACTCCCGGGGAAGAAGGTGTAGAATCTCCAGGTGCTAATGATCAAGGGTTCTGGTTAATCATGCTATGACTCTTTTGGTTGGCGCTAACAATGCGAAGTGTGACCCAGACACACATAACGTAGAATTTAATAAAAGTCTTCTCACGATGGCGGCACCCAATAAACGCAAGTAGGCCCTCATAACGTTTGGCCTATTGCGAAATGAATTTCTGAAATCTCCGAGTCTGTAGCAATACGTAGAGATGGGGAAAATCTCTGCGGTTAAACGAGCTGCAGGCTAGATTTCACTAGAGCCGCTCTCGTTTAGTCATTGAGTGCTATCTTCCGGGGAAGCCAGTTTTCGCTTGACGAAGTTGTACATGATTCGGTCATTTATACCTGGATTTGTTATTGGCCTCTATAGCCGACCAAATTATCCCAAAGAAACTAATCCAACTACAAAAATTACTCCTACGAAGCTTTACTTTTAGCTTGTCGCTGAATGAATTCGTGTACTTTCCCGCTCTGCCTAGTATTGCCTGGTGACAAATCCTATCTACTAGTATTTGTATAAATAAACTATCTACTTACTCAGTTTAGACTTTACAATTCTGCAATATTATATAACACCATACTAGCCCACTGTTAACTGACTGTCTTTCTATCCGAATTTAATTCCTTACTTCACCACTCGTAATTTAAACTTAGCTCACCTGTCTCTGATACATACACTAACTAGATCTAGAAGTATTTGAACTTTTACGAGTTATACAACAAGGAAAAAATTTAAGGTTCCTAATTCTAATCCCGACATCTGAGCTGTGTTCGGTATATCTTTGGTAGTACCTTTGCTGCGTCGTGTAAGACTCAGCCACTGCAGTTTTCAAATTCCATACACTTCGGAACTCTGCTGACCACAGAATAGCCAAGCATACAGAAGCGAACTAAACGTGACGTTTCTTTTCTGTCAAACGTTTTCCCGTGCCAAGGCAGAATACAGTAAGTGTGTTCGAGTTCAGTGCCCTATCGGATAGACTCCATAGGTCTTTGTATGTAAAACAACAGCTGTTTGTTCATTGCCTGCTTCTCCTGTGAGCAACTAGCTTTACTCAACACCATGTAGTAGAAATTAGATTTTGTCCTTGCAGGTTTGTTACTGACTCAGATTTTCCCAGGCTGTCTCTCATAAATTATCTACCCAATTGGAAAATAAAATTAAACATACTCAAGACTTAAGTCTGGTTTTTCTTCTCAGAAATCACACAACCGCAGAAGTACCAACGATCAGTTCACTCAAAGAAATTATTTGTAAATTTACCATATAAGTGTGCACGTACAGCGACAAAGCGCGAATGGTAGAATATGTTCCCTTAAAGGCTATTCACGGTGAAGTAAGCACTTCTTAAGGCCCTTCCAACAGGCATTAACCACTAATAAATATATATTATTGCAGCCTTAGGCATTACATTTTGAGGGTAGCGAAATATATACACTGTGTTTATTGGTCACATTTCAATGTTTACATTAAAACGCAGCAAGAATATGGGAATTAGACGAAAGGAAAAATTTAGAAGGGCCTTAATAAGTGCTCACTTTACCGCGAACAGCCTCTACGACCATGGTAACATTCCTGCAGCTGCTTAGGAAAGAGTCAAATGCGTAGGGAAGTTCCGAACTTTGTATAGTAGCGATGTTAAACATGCCCATATTTTCAGACTGCAACGTAGTACTATTTCGATGTACCGTATAGATTAAAAACTTCAATTACAGTTTAGTAAGTTTACCAGAAAAAAATTTTACAGTGTAAAAATCGTTTGTTGGCCATATATGTGATTAGTTTGGCCATCGTTTTAAAATATTCCAAATTAAAAGGTGAAAGAAGTGAAACAAAGGTATATTTCGGTATTGGCATAGAATAATACCAACAAACATGAAAACGTAAATATGCACACAATTTCAACATTCCGCGTGTCACAAGAGACAGTGTAAAATCGCAGAAATCTTTTGTGTCAACAAAAACACAACCGCATCTTGTAGACTTCAATGATAGGGCGTTGGTTTCTTGACCCGTCTTTGGCTGTTCACATACGAAAAGGAAAAATAACAAACGTTAAAGTGACAAAAATTCTCGCTGACGCAGCCGAGCGAAGTGGGGAAACGTCTTCACACGCACACGCGCGGAAAGAAGACGGCCAATAACGAGAGATCAACGTCACGATGAAACATTGTCTAACCGCCGTGCTTTGATTATCCCGTGAGAGCTGTAGTTTTAAACATCGGGCTGGTAAATAAATAACCTTGTGGCGCTCAGTCGCCTCTACCAAATGAATTCACAAGTATACATTTGTAGCTCTCGGAGGTAACTGGAGAAGGCCAGGGCCCTGCAACGTGAACAGTAATAATAAGTTACCAGCATAATAATTGAACATGCTTTGCTCTACACATGGATGCATGTGTTCTTATACGGTGTATGTAAATTGCGTCTCTATCCCATATATGTGTGTGTGTGTGCGCTCGCACGCGCGAGTGTAACAGAGATTGTAAACGTAATTTTGTATCAGCTCGAGGGATCAATAGTGCAAATACTATTTTGTGTAATTTAGTATTAGTCAACTTAATACGAGATTGTGATCAATCAATTTAACTTACGTATGTTACGTAGTTAATTCAGTACCAATAAATTTTTTTAATATATCATCTCATGTTGTTATGTTATATGCGGAGTTTATTAATAGAATGTGCAAAGTTTCATATGTAGAGCTTTAGAATTTTCTAATTTTTTTTTTTTTTTTAGGGAATCACGTAACTTAATTATTATTAATATTATTATTATTACTACTACTAGTATGCCTTTAGGGTGACATGTTTTGGTATCTCGATTTGTGAATATTACCATACCATTCTGATTATTGTACAATGATACCATTTAATTACTTTTCATGTAATTGTTGAAATTTTTATAGTAAGATTAGTATTAAGGATTCTTATCTTAGCGCAGTAGGTACATATTGATTTATGTGTTTTTTATTTTAACTGTTGCTTTTATATATAGGATATATGCATGTGTACAATGGGTTCAGTGGTAGAGAAGGTAAATTATGCCCCAACTACGCCCACAGAAAAATAAGGCGAAATAAATACGTAAAAAAATAAATTTTTACGGAGTCCTTAAAAGCTTAGGTGGTAGGGAGGCATTGAATCCTCTTGACAGCGAAATAATCAGAAATGGGCCCAGAAACATAATATTCAACAGCACTTAAACAACGACAAAAACACATTTATCTTACCCGGAGGTCGAACCTACGAAGCCCCATATCGTAATTTGGCGTGGAATCAATTACGGAGTTATGACTGGAGGTGGGAACTTCGGTTGTAATCAGGTGTAATGATCTGGCGGATGTTTTCTGACCTGAAATATTTATTGTGCCTTCATTTTTAAAACAGGTTTGAGGTGCCCTTTAAATCGCATGAATTG
Organism: Dryococelus australis; assembly: GCA_029891345.1. NCBI lineage: Eukaryota > Metazoa > Arthropoda > Insecta > Phasmatodea > Phasmatidae > Dryococelus > Dryococelus australis. Next base: position 33,290,165 of record CM056994.1, on the reverse strand, counting down.
ACATGGCCTACCGCGACGGTACCTGCGGACAACGCTTTACAAAAACTTAAAACTATATTTTCATTTCTCAGATAATATAATACATTAGATGACTTCGTATCTTCAAGTTCGTCATCAATGTGTAGTCAGTCATTGATGGTAAAAAGTCGACCTGGCAACCTATGAACTTAGGTGTTCCTCAGGGTAGTGTGCTTGGGCCGCTTCTTTTATCCTTGTTTATTAATGACATGTCATCAGTGCTAAAAAAAAAACTGTCATCATTTATACGCAGAAGATCTCCAGTTGCACTCATCTGCTTCCCCGAAACTAATAAGATCTTTAATTAAGGAAATAAATAATGACCTTGAATCGGCACACTTTTGGCGCAGCAGAAATAAGTTAGAATTGAATACTGCGAAGACACAAAGTTTATTAATCGGTTCTCGTAGACTTTTAAGCGAATATTATATTTTGACTTTCCCTGATATTGTGCTAGCAAGATTATCGCTCTGTCGAAAGGGATGAAAACGTTAGGCGTTGTTCTCAATGAGACACTCTCGTGGCGCGCATCACATAAGCACTCTTTGTCGGAGGTCATACGCTGTACTGCATAACCTCTATAGGCTTAAGAATTTGATACCACTTAAAGCAAAATTAACATTGGTACAGTCGCTGATATTCCCTATTTTTGATTATTGTGACATGGTTTATGGAGACATAACGCAAAATTTGGCAGCCAAACTTCAACGCATACAAAATTCTCGTGTTAGACTTTTGTTCAACCTAATATCACGTGATCACTTGTCTCCTTATTTTGATGAACTAAACTGGTTCCGTCTGGACGAACGACGTCAGCTCCACAGTCTCGCACTAGCGTACTAAATATACTATCCTCGTAAATTACAACGCCAGAATACTTACGCACTCGGCTGAAAACCTTGAGGGATGACCACATTGTTAACACGCGTGCTAAACATACATCTCTGTTAAATACTCCAGCTCACAGAACCCAGGTATGTGCAAATTATTTCACCGTCTCTGTCGCACGAGCATGGAATAATTTACCCGTAGAAGTGAGGAACTCCACAACAGCAACAACTTTTAAGAGCAGTACTGCCAAGTACATTAAGAATATGCGCTGATGATTCCACACACGCGCATCATGATTCCGTAGTATTTAAAAAAAAATTTTTAAACTATTTGTATACTTTACCTACACCTGTTGATTTATACACTAACTTTAATAAATGTGTAGATTGTTGCTGTCCATTCGTCAATTTATTTTAATGTGTTTCTGCATTCAATTTTTTGTTATATGTAAGTGCTTATTATAGATCCGTTTATTAATTTTAATAAGCTGAGGTTCAATATGTTGTTTTCCTCTCAGGTACTTTATACTTTATGCACATTTATATTTATGATTGGTAATGCGGATTATGAAATCAGTTTTGTGTTGTTGTAGTTCAATATTACTGTACTATTTTTATTTTCATTTCTTTAAGCATTGCCTTTTCTCTAGTCCTGCTCAAGATATATACTTAATATGAAACCACTGATCATGTTCGGATTTAATACTATTTGAGCTGCTATCATATTTCTGTTTCGCCTCTTGTTAATGTAAGTATTTCTTCTTGTTCTTTATGTTTACGCATGCGTACACTGTGATATATATATCTGGTTAAGTGTTACAGAAGGCATTGAAGCCTCAACTTTGCCAGAATAAATAAAGTCGAAATAAATAAACACGCACGCCTAGCGCCTCATCGCAAGGCGTGTAATGTTTCCACCGCAACGCTGTACTGTGTAAATTAGATCTGTATCATAGGGATTTTATTACATGCGATGAAAGACTACAGCTTAAACCACGCCCGTATGTTTGCACTTTTCTCTTGCGCTTAAGGAAACTGCACAGGCAAACTTTAAAAATGCAATTTTTTTTTAGTAATTTTCGCGATTTTTTTTCTCGAAGAATGCACTTAATGACAAAAAAAAAAAAGGGCATATGTAGATAACTGGTTTTTTTTTTTTTTTTCTGGCAGAAAGTCGTCTTTGCAGAACATTTATTTGCCGAGATACAACTATTCGGACAAACAACTATTTCATAGAAAATGCAGGGGTCCGTCCGACTCTTAACGAGTGTAGCGAGCTGGGCGCAGGCCTGGTTGGTGGTAACGTGGCGGACGATGCAGGTGCGTGACGGCGCGCGGCAGCGACGCGTACCGCGGCACGCACCTGGACGGGAAGCCCTGCGATTGGTACACGCCGGAGACAGCTTCTCCGTGCGACAACCGCCCAAGCGTCGCCCAACATGAAGACGGGAACTGTCCATTCGCCATCGACTCACAAGACTTCCCGATGCGATAACTGCCATGCGGTGTTTACTCGCAGTGAAAGTCTGTACGGAAATAACAAGAAGTGCAAATGCAACGTTTGTATTTCATCGGGGGAGCGAGTGGCGGTATTGCGACATGACATTCGCGGACAGCTCCGGTGTTAAACGAAATGAAAATTGTAACTGTCAATTTGCAATCGCCTACAAGACCTACCCATGTGATAGCTGCAGTGAGGTATAAGTGACTAAGTGACGCTAGAATGCTCGCAGCAGGAATTCTTCTATGGAAACCGACACGTCAATTGTTTTGCTCGAATGAACAATACGTTGAGTGTGTATTAAATATTATTATGTACACTTTTTATGCCAAGTCTATAAAATAAAGGTAAAGTGTATAAATTTCGGCAAACGACGCCGGGTGTCCGCAGCCGTATGTACCTGCGTGTAAAACAAGTTGCATAACACGTAGGCGAACTTATCCACGACAGGGCTGCACGCGATAATCTGCGGCGCCTGTCGGTCGGATGGGGTTGCCCCTGTCCCACACACAGGTGTCACCGCAGTGGCAGGCGAGTCTGCGAGGCCATGGTTGCCTATGTACAGGCGTTCGCCGCATGTCGCGCCACTGCCGTTCGCCTTCGTGTCATGCAACTTGTTGTGCACGCAGGTACGTACGGCTGCGGACACCCGGCGTCATTTGCCGAAATTCAACTTCAATTTAAACATACTAAATGGCTTTTCCGAGCATTTTGTGACTAGTGTTTCGTGTTTCTATTCGCCCACAGATGCCGTGGTTTTGAAATTCAACATGTAGTTTCCGAACACGTTGTGTGTGTTTCTTCTAAATCCTTGTCTCAGAACATGTCCCGATAGCTGAGTGGAGCCGACCTCCATGACGCAGTTGGTTGCATGCCAGCTTACTTACGGACGAGGGGTTCCGGGTTCGAGTCCAGGGTAAGGCATGGGTATATATTTGTGTACGACCAGCTGTGTCCTCCCGTCAACCGTCAAACGGCAACTACACTCGTCAAAAATGTCAACCACGCTCTTTCAAACAGCGCATGTGTAAAGTCAATACAGTCAACTTAAAAAAAAAATTGGTCTAAGGCATTAGCATGCCAGCCCAAGGTTCAGCAATTTGAATCCCTGTCCCTGCACGAGAATTTTTTCTTTTTAAAATGATACCAAGCTGTCAGGGCAAAACATTATGTTATGTACATAATTTAAATTTTTTTAAACCAATTATTTTCGATACATTTTACTGTATTATTTTTAAAGATCTCGGCATTTTTTAATAATAAATAATATAAATTTAAATAAAATAATTCTTCTTATTTATTTATGTATAATCGTTTAATGATTGCTTTTGACAAGGTCGGTCAGCTGAGCGCCTCGCAAGCTTGTCGATACACACTCAAGGACTTGTGGGCAGTGTTGGAAGCGGTGCCGGGCAGCAGGTAGGGATATACATCTTAAATCCATTATGGTGATCCTGTAACTGGATTACATAATCTACATGACACCATGGTTGTATGAGACTTGAAAATTCAAGTCTGGCGATATACAACACTCAATACTTAAACCTTTGAGTATTTAATGATAAAAATTTATTTAATATTTAATAAATATTTTTTAATAATTTTATTTAATAGACTCTTCAGATACCTCACTGTGTAATATACAAGTATTAAGGAATCCACTAAATTCTTCAAATGACTGTGAAAGAGGATTTGGGCTGCTTCGTTTTGCACATGAGTGGCTTCTGCATTTTTTTTTACAAATTTTTTGGAAAAACGAGAATTTCTATGGAAAAATGAGAAATTTTTTAGGGAAAGAAGGGAAATTTTGAGTAAAATATGTGGTTTCTGAAGCGATTTTTGTGGTAAAACAAGTCATTTCGAGAGAAAAAGGGGAAAATTCTAAGATGGCGGCCATGGCTCCCAGCTCCCTCTCCTGGCTCATGTGCCAGATGGAACATTGCCCTACTACTGATATCTTTCTGTCAGTGAAGATATAAATTCGATATGAATTAACTCGGCGCTAGATGCCTTATTGAACAAAATATTATGTGTGTGTGTGTGATTTTGTTAAGAATAGGAGTAAATGCATAACTCTTCACCAATAACTGCAGGCACGCACAAGCTTGGTATGACGTCATCACCAGAGTGTATGTACCTAGTTTCAGTTATTTCCTGGAGCTTGTGTTTGTTGCATGAAGTGTTCGGTACTTAAGTACAAATATATATATAACCCAGAAATTTTAATTGCTTATCATGTAGTTTTTTTTTTCCTGTGAAAGGATAGGGCTCACTATGGGACTGAGCCTACACCACCTTATTCCCAAGGTCGGTGCTCGGTCCCTAGGGCTCTCTGGGTACACATGTACCGGGATGACAGAAAGCAGAGTACATTGTTATGAAAGGCTCCGTCATGCACCTGTTTAAACAACGAGCCGGTAACGAGGCTATAGGCAGTTTACAAAACCTAGTAGCATATATATATATGTTATAGATTGTAGTAAATAGTGTATTATTATCTCTGCTTAGTATTATGTTACGAAATATAATATCCTATATATGTGTGTGTGTGGTTGTGACAAAGTAACTCAAAAATAATATTCTAGTAATTTTAATAAAGACGTAAATAATTACCTGCGTGAGCTGCTTTTAGTTATTCGCATTAATACATTGAGGTCTGCACACATTTACTGACATTTAAGACAAGTTAGCAGTGTCACATATATCCACTACTGCAAGAACTCCGGTTCTGTCGTTGTCTGTGCTAGAACTCACCGTTGTCCTATTGGTCCATACCACACCGGACACTACCCTGTACTTTACAGCGTTCATTATTGGCCGGACATCAGCCGATGGAAAGCCGAGCTGATATGGGGCCAATAAAATTACCTTCATCGTATAAAATGATTTAGAATCAATGATGTCCCTTTCAGTGTCTGTAAAAAAAATTCTACCATTATCAATATTATTGTTACTGCTATTTAGTGTTCTTGTGAGGTCGTGTTAAACACTAATCGAACAATGACTGCACATCTATGCGATTTTGGTTCTGAAAAACAAAGAAATTTTCAAATTAGCTTTGCTCGAGTTACACTCAAGCATAGTCTACAAAGTGGTAAAGGTCTTACCGTGATAATAAGTAATAATCACATGGCTATTGCCATTGAGTTAACTATCAATTGAGGCTTATTTAATAAATTCCATATAGGATATTATATTTCGTAACATAATACTAAGCAAGGATGATAATACGCTATTTACTAAAAATCTATAACTGTTAACATACCTTAAGAAGGGTGTCATAATTTATATATGAATGCTAGATGATAAACTTAATAGTATTAGGTTCTTATTGATCATATGAAGCATCACACAAGTTGCGCTACATAATTCCGGCGTGGTAGTGTACTTTTCCCTCCGTTCCTCTCTTCCTCCATCCAGAACACGTGTCTTTCTTTCCTGTCAGTACGTCGTTCGGCGGCGAGCGGCCGAGAAACCCCCCCCCCCCCACACACACACACAACTGACGATCATTAAGTAGGAACTTCGCACATCAGCACGGAATTGCAAGCCGGTGCATGCTTTGCGATATTAACACCGTCATACACTCTCTACCTCCAGATGACACAGTAAATTAAATACGCCCACACACTTCCCACCCCGCAGTTATTGCCACACGGACACGGGGTAGAACGAAGTCAGTTGGGTCCATGTAGTTCCCTGCGATCTCTTTCACCTACTGACGCGCAGGCTGCGGAATCTGGCGCGACCAAAGCTTGATTGCGCGCGACGTCGAAGGCATTTTACAAGATGGGAGTCATGCTCAAGACAACCCCATTTCGGCTGTGACTGTCCGCGTGCAGGTTTCCCGCAGTGCTTTGCTGCCCGTGGCAGAGTTCATGCAGCACGGGCGCAAATTTGCCGATGTTACACGACTGGTGCAGTCGTGTAACATCGGCAAAAATCGGCACCTACCGATTTCCCGACCTCTCTGGGGTAAGCCATGAGACCAGATTTTCCCCCCAACTCCTGTATTCCAGTCTTTGTGTGGAAGTACTATTTTAATTAATATTTATTTATAATTGCTTCCCTCTATTTTAATCTCTTTTAGTAACTTATCTCATATTACTATCTTGATTAAGCTGTGCCATTAAGTGTTTTTAATGTATGTTGTTGTACATAATAACATATTAATTAAAATTTCAGCATTATGCACACAGGGTACTAACGCTAATTATTTTTCAGAGAAGAATTTTGTATAAAAATACATATTGTGCTAAAGCTCCCTTTTATAGATAATACTTTAAAAACTTCATTTCAATCAGTATAATTAGTAACATATATTACAAGTCAGTAATTGCCCCAGAGAAATTATAAAGACCTTTTAAAGATAAATTAAACGCAAGCCTCAGTATAGAAACCACCTCACGTCAGACACACACGCACACATAAAATTAACACACCCATAAATATAATAAAACCATTAATATAAATTAAATTATCAGGTTAATTTAAATAAACGAACTCAACAAAAATTATATAAGGCCTACTTATTTATTTCAATTAAGATTCAAGCAAAGTGTGTAAACAAAAATATGACTGAATTTTCGTTAATAAGTGCCATTACAAGTTTCAGAACAGCAGTATGACGTCACACCTCAACCGAAGACCCTCCGGAGGGCGGCCGCACAAACGACATCAGCACAAGCAGAGACGCCCGTCTGATGTCACACACACACGCACACACTCACACACACACAAGCGTGCACTTTACTAAAGGCTGTCCACGATAAAGTGAGCACTTTTGAAATCAACCTTAGGAAAAAGGACGTGTGCTCAGTAAAGTTGGTAACGATAGATGGGAAGTAGCTCCATATCTTAACGTCGAATAACAAGTGTTAGGTAACCATTTGTGACGACTTAAATTATTTCTTTCACTTTGTGTTTATTTTTTTAGTGCATCGAAGTATTAAAATGAGCAGATTTGTATAATAATTTACTTTTATGATATCAGAGTTTCACTTGACTGACGCATTAATAAAGTAATCAGGCCAGTGGCAATGTTAATTTTACGTAAGGCTGAAGAATACACAACGTGCATATAAGTAGATCTTAAGCAGGGCTTTTAAAAGTGCTCATTTTACCGTGAACAGTCTATACAGCATTAGCACTCCCGCTCAACCCGGCTCACGAGTACTAACTTTGTATCCAGGTAACCTACTGCAGCGTTATTTTACATATCATCACACATAAACCTGCAGGTCACAACAACACTTAACACAAATATCTGCAACATGCTTCATTTGCCTTACATTCAAAACCCATGGTTTTTCAAAAATTTAAATATTAAAAAATGTCAGTAAATAACAGGATGCCTCCAAAAGGTACAGAAAACAAGTACAATTTCATGCCAGTTTTAGAAATTCAAAATAATTTGGAAATATTATTATTACCTTAAAGGTGACCACATAACATAAAAACACATTAGCAGTAAAAGTTTAAAAAATTAAAAGAAAAAATTAGAAACTCAACGCCGTTCATTCAACGTTGTTATCTTCAGTGGTACAAGCGAAAACCTGAGTAGCGCGTGACGTCACTGCGCCATACCTTCAGCCGGCCGACTGCCGCCACGCCACGCGCTCAGCTGTGGTTACATCGCTGTGGTTTGAGCCAGAGGAAACGCGTGCCGATCTCGAGTTGTACAGCAATAATGACAGTAATACGCGAATCACTCCAGGGCGAATGGGAACGTTATTTTGGCGTGTGTGTGCGCGTGTGAATGAACACTGATGAAGAAAGTGTCTGCTGCTGTGAGTTAGAAAATGTAAAAAAAAAAAAAAAAAAAAAATTTTAAATCTGAACTATTCGTGTGTGTAACTAAAAACCCTTGTTTTTCAAAGTTGATTTTGGACCCGGAAGTGCTGACAATGGTGAGGCACAATTTGAGTTTAAAAACAAAGAGCAAGTTTAAGAAACGTTTGTTATAGGCTGTTCACGGTAAAGTGAGCACTTTTGAAGCCCTAGCTACTTTTTCCTTTCAGCCATATTTGATCCTTTTTTAAAATACATATTGGCATTTAAATAATAAATACGGTGTGTATAATCCACCGCACTAGGAAATTAACGTCTAAGGCTAAAACATAATATATTTATTGACTATTTTTCTAAATGTGATGGCTTTCAAAAGTGCTCACTTTATCGTGAACAGCCTATAAATGCTGCCAATCCAGCGAATAAAATTTGGCGTTACATACACACACACACACACACACACACACACACACACACACATATATATATATATATATATATATATATATATACACAGTTTACGTCGTGGGTAAATTCATAGACTGCAATCGGCTGCAGGAATAGAGTTATTTTACCATCTTGTGCCGTTAATGTCATAAGGAAGACATTTCTGGAGGCCGATGGCAACTACATAGGTTTCAAATTGCAGTTAGAAAACTGAACACATTTAAAATCTGTTGGTAGAGATGTAATAAAAATAATATCTGTAAGGTAGCCATAATGTGAGAACAGTTACTAATAGCAAATTAAAAATTTATTATTTAAAAAAATATATGGAAATGCCTTTTATATCGATGTTAGGCATGCATATAACATAAACACAAACAGATTGTTATATGCAAAAATTTTGCCTACCTTTTTAATTTGGCAGATTAAATCGGGAGAAGCGCTTCGTTTTCAAAACATCAATGGAAGGGCAGGGCGTTGGAGCAATGTTCTTGGGCAGCGACAGATCAAGAACTTCCGGTTCTGCAGATATTCTTCTACTGCCTGATTCCAGGCGGTTCCTGATAATCCTCATGATTTCTTTCTTCCACCCATCATTTGAAACTCGATATTTATTTTTAATCATCCAGCTACGCGGTGACTTCGAGAACTGAGTTTTAACACCAACTCTGTTTTTATTTTATGTCCCAGTTATGGTCCAGTATAGCAATAATTGGCCTAAGTTCTAAACTACTGTATGAAAAATGGACTCTTTTTGGAGCGTATTCCAAGCGAAGAATGAGGTAACTCTCTAGGCTTCCCGTATGTACGTAATGTTTTTGTCTAAAATGATTTTCTTTGGGGCTTGATATGTACTTGAATGTCCATTCAACCACAATTTAGTTTTTTTCTCGTCTTATAGTTCGTTATGTTCGCAGGACATGTATTTCCTATTTTCTAGCCACATCTGTTAATTTTTTATGCGATGTAGTATTGATATAAATTTATCAACTAAAACAGAGCTGTCACCATTACATATTTGTGCTGACCGCCATAAATGATTATTTATGCTGGCTTTCCAGGCCTGCATTTCTGGGTGCTTTTTATTTAGTGCCTTCATTTTTTTCATAAGGCTCCTAGACTTAGAAACATGCCGCACATCAAATTCGTGTTCAATATTCGGAAACCGTGTAATAAATACCTTATTCCTTTGTGTCTGTCTGAAAGGAATAGCTTTACATCACAGTCTTCTTTATTTAAAAACTTTTCCGTTATGTTTTAACCGGCAGTTCTTTTTAATTCACCCTTTACCATTCCTCTCTGGACAAGATGGAAATCAACAAGGCCTGTATCCAAATCCATAAGTGAATACACCGGATATTTGGCAGAAAAACTGGGAGAGTCGTATTGGCCATCTTCAGCTAACCACACTGGTATATTTCTATTTCTCAGTGCAAATATATATTTTTCGTTTTTATTCTTTCCAAAACTTTCTGACTACTGGCCTAGTTACTGTGCCGATAATCGTGTCCAATGCTGTACGTGAAACCTACGTAATATAATTGCTTTGCAGAAATACAGGAATGGCTCAAATAGAACGCCAGACGACAACAATGCTGACGGTATTAGTGCATTTTCTTGTGGTTGTTTTCCATTCATTGGCTGCGAATACCAAGCCAATTCATTACCACACTCGCAAATAGATTTTACACACAACATAGTCCCTTTAAAAGAACGTAAAATGTTGATGACTTTGGCTTTACACATGTAAGAAATCTGAAAAAGAGCTGCTAGGAAACATGCCCATGAAACAAATAGATACTCACTTTCTGTTTCGCCATCTTCACTTTCTTCATTGCCTTCTACATTTTCACTATCTGTATCACTAATGTTACTAACTGTATCCGGCATGTTATCGGGTTCATAGAAACTGTCATTAAAATCACCGCTTTCATAGGCTGATTCACATGCTGTGGATTCTAAGACTAAATATTTTCCGGCAACTTCACAGACTAGTTCGCACTGTGTTTCGATGCAATATAGTTGCATATTTGTTACAACATGTGATTTAATGCTGGATCATTATTATCGATTAATGCACCCACAACCTCTTTACGTGTCTTGATAGCGCATCTTTTAGCTATATTGTTATATTCTAAAGTATTCGTCCCCGCTCGCTATTCAAATACATTCTCCAAGCGACTTTTCAATTGCTGTAACTGTAGGAATGGCTCCAGGTTTAAGTTTAGGTCCTTGCAGTTTTTCTTCGGGCAGCGAGTTCATTTTTAACCTTTGAGTTTCGTCATAGTCTGTAAGTACGAAATGCGCTGAACACGATGTAGCACTCTCGCCCGGAGAAAAATTCTCCCGCTTACAAAACGCAACCCATTTGGCGAACCTTTTTCGGTGGTTTGCTGCGGTTTGGAAACATGTGGAAATGTATCCCTTGCTGCTTACAGAGTCCACTCTTATCGGTCGTATTGCTACCACCGTAGGAACTACGCGCAGGCATTTTGCAGCATTCGTGGATCGCGGAACAACCGGCAGCAGACTGAAATAACACGCGCCAGGCGCGGCAGTCAGGCGACACGCACAGTGGGATGGCGCAGTGACGTCACAGCTCCTCGCGCTGTACAACGCGGCGCGCAGAAATTGTAAATGTAACCTTCAATTCGTCCAAAGGTCTTCTTTGTTATTTAAAAACACGAATTTTGTGTTGTGGTCTCCTTTAATAAATGTTTTAAGGTTCCTAATATCGAACAATGTTTATGAATATTTTAACACATTGTAACTGTTGCCACCAGAGAAGCAATTGCATTGCGGCAAAACAAAATAAAGAAAATAATTCAAAACTATAAATATAATTAGTTATAAATGCCACATGTTTGTTTACAAAAAAAATATTTTGAATTTTACTTTCAAAGAACATTGTATATCAATAAATACATATATTGTAAAAGTGACCATCATTAAATAGTATCATCACTTTAGTAAAATGGTTATGTAAACTGTGCATTTCATGTATAAACTTATAGTACCCAAAAAATCTCTGGGGGGAATTAATATAGTAAAGTATTGAATTGAAGAACTCATTATTGTCCAAAAACAAAGGCAAACATTTGGTTTTGTAACTAAAATTTCATTTTAACAGATACAACTACAGACACATTTAACAGCTACTTTAATCATATGCCCATGACATTTATTGTTAGACCTGCATTTTCATTTACTTAAACATTTTGTCTAGTTTTAGATAAATGTGCAACTGTTACTTGAAGCATACATTCTATTTCCCGCTAAAATATTGAAACGTAGACATAATAATGCCGGCAAATTTTTATTTTTCTTTGAACATTTTTGAAAATTTTATAAAGTAATTTAATAATCTGCTACATTTCGATATCATTCTATCTCCATCCTATCAACGTGACGTCACGTCTCTTCGTAGTATTATCATTTTCCGAATACATCACTAACTATATATCATAATATCATGTAGCACATTGTTAATAACTGTGATAAATATGTAAGTGTGACATGCGTAATTCTTTTCCAGGTTCTCATAATAATTTTGTAAATACGAAAATCGTTGTAATGGGGAGAGGAGTTAATTTTACAAGTCAATATTAGGGTTCACTTAATTTTCATTATTATTAGAGTTGAAATTAATGATTGCTATTATCATTACAATTTTATACAATATAATTTCATTATAAATAATTGGTATTTTAATTTTAAAGAAATAGTGTAACCAACATATCCACGCCACATAGTGTTAGGGACTCACGACAGAAAGGCTGTTGCGTACAAGTACCGCAGACGAAGCGTCTGCTGCGCTCGCGTGGAAGACAGTTTGCACACCCCTAGCAAAATTGAAGTTCAAGGCCACACGGCTGCAGTAAAAACAAACCACAGCATTTCTACGGCCCGACTTGCCTGAGGACTGCACGGCAGTTCCTTATACCTCAATTATCCATCTCTTATTGTTATTCCTAGGGGTAGTGAAATTTCGCGAAAAGATTTCAAGACAAGTTATATTTCAAACCACTGTAGAGTCATTTACCTATATTGATTGGTTGAATTACTTTTCGACACGTGGTAACTGTCTGTACACGAATCACGTAGTGGTCGCACCGATGTTGCAGAATTCTGAGTGGCCCGGTCAAATATGAAAACTCCTTCTCAAGCAGAAAGCAACCAATTACAGTAGACAAACTGCTGGTGAGTGCTTATAGTATTGAAGTCTACCCTGTACTCAAATTGTTTCGCGAAAAATCACTAGCTCTAGTAATTCCCTGTAAAAATGTCAATACGTAACAAAGAGGTCGTCGCTTTCCATGGCTTACCGAAATCCTTCCAGGAGAATGCTGGAACAGGTCCCTAACAAATCCCATGGCTGATTCCTCCCCATTCCTTCTCCAGTTCCTCTTCCCTGTGCAACTTGCGCCGCCTCTAAAGACCTCGCTGTCGACGAGACGTTAAGCCCAACTACCTCCCTACCATCCTCCTACTGCCACAAAAAGAGTCACACAACTACCAGTAAATTACAATATTCACAAAAACTCCAGGGCGAGATGGGGCACCTCGCTGGTGAACGTTGGGAGAGATATTATGGTGCGGGAGAGCCTTAGCTCGATGGACCACCTGAACACGGCCTCGCGCCTTAAAGCATTAAACCAGGACGCAGCGGAATTGCAACAACTTATTGCGAAAAAGCCAGCAGTAGAATTCCCCCCCCCTCCCTTTTTTTTTCTCTTTCCCTCATCGGTCAACTATACCTAACAACGGGCGCATCTTCTTTCCTCATCCGGCCAGCAACGAGAGAAGATTACGCAGATGGGTATGTCCGATCGGCGATAGCCGCCTACCCGAACAGCCTCCGGAACCACGTTTAAGGAGGGGACATTCCAATTAGTTTGTCATATTAGTGGGTGTGGTAAATATTTCAGATCAGGTTAAAAATATAATAAATTCCATATAAGTTTCTTCGATTAAGTAATAGTACCCCACTGAAAAAAAGGGTCGTTTTACATTGTTACGTACATTATGATAACGGCATATGAATTGTCATTGCAAGACATAAAAACAAGTCCTCTTGGTAAGAAAATCTCTGACGAATGGTTTGCGAGAAGAAAGACCTCCAGCATATTAAATGCCTCATAAGCATTACGTGGCATTTAATTTCTTGGAGGACCATTTTCTCGCAAACCATTCGTCGGAGGTTTTCTTATCAAGAGGACATTTTTTTTACGTCTTGCAATGGTAATTCATAGGCCATGGTCATAATTTATGTAAAGATGTACGAAGATCCTTTTTTCACTATTTGAAGGGGTGGCGACCCCCAATCTACTGTGTAGTTTATGCGGTAGGTCAACATGGGTACTTGCATGTTACAGTGACCGAATTGTTTGGCACGCTTACAGAAATTCATCCCTTAATATAATATGGCTTCAGTGTTATTAAATAAAGTTCATAATTGCAACCCCATCTTCACAAGGGTTTACTGCCTTGAGGAGTGGTTTCTTGGCGTTCGTTGACAGGCATTTTCTAACTGAAATTTTGCAAGGAACGTCCTCTCGCCGTTTGTCGCAGAGCTGATGACTCACCCTGTATAGATTAGTTGCTAAATACTTATAACTATTTGCTTTTATAATTATTTTTAATATTTATTCGCATCAGCGCATAGCAGTGCCGTCTCTCTTGCGCGACTAGTGGTTTAAAGCTACGTTGTTTTGCAGCAAGCAAAGGAACACAGTCCTTACAAGTCGCGTAATGTGTAACGCACTTGATGCATTGTACTCATTTTTGAGGTTGTTCCTTGTGATCATTTTTTCGTTCTTATCTGTATGTAAACATGCCCTTATTTTTCTTTACATGCGTGAACAGTTGTTACATGTTTCCGAACTTCAAAAGTTTGGAAATTCTGACCAACTATGCTTAAAACAGGTCATATTGGCCTTATATCCTTGATTACAAACGGAAGTGATGTCTGTAATATGATTCTGGTGGTCGTAGCTTCGCTGGGTGGGAAATTTCGGGCAACTGTGCTTGTATGAAGGCCTAAGCTTTACTTGTCCCTGTGGTCCTTTTCGTCTTCGGAAGTGATACCTATGTTATGAATTTGGTGGCTGTGACTTAAGCAGTTCGGAAATGGTGACCAACTATGGTTATAAGAGGCCATGAGGTATACTTGACCCAGCTGTCCTGCTCTTTCCGGGTGTGCTACCTACAATATGGATTTGGTGGCTATAGCTTCAGCGGATAGGAAATATCTGTTAACTTTGCTTATAAGAAGACATATGGTGTAATTGAGTCTGCAGCCCTATTCGATGCCGGGAGCGATGCATATGATTTACATTTGATGTCTATGACTTTAGCAGATGAGAAACGATTGTCAACTATTCTTATAAGAGGCCTTAAAGTATACTTGACCCTACCACCCTGTTCTTCCTCAGAGGTGATGTTTATAATATTAATTTGATGCCTATAGCTTTGGAGGATGGGAAATGGTGGGCAGCTAGTCTTATAAGTGGGTTTAGGGCATGTTTGACCCTGCGGCTCTGTTCGATGCTGCAGATGATGTCTGTGTTATGAATTTGGTGGTGTATCTTTAACAGTTCGGAAATTAAAGCAAACTTTACTTATAGGTTGTATTAAGGCATACTTGACCCTGTGGTACTCTTAGTCGTCGGGTTTGATGCCTACGTTATGAATTCGGTGACTGTATCTTAAACAATTCGGAAATTACAGCCAACTACGTTTATAAAAGTGCTTACGGAGTACTTGACGAGTGTGCATGATGCAACTCTAGGCAAGAATGCATTAGCTGAATTCGCTCTGTGCCATGCTGAATGCACAGAGAAGTTGCAAGATACAGAAGTGTGCATGCTCGAATGCATGGACAAGTTGGAGATAAATAAATGTAAACACACATGCTTGCTCGCTGTGCATGTACGTTTCTGCAAAATTCGCAATGTATGGATGCATATATCTTTTATATAGAGATGCATCCTGTCCAAATTTTTTATGTATATATATATACATATTCTGAGTTATAATGATGGCATGTATATATATATTCTGAGTTATAATCATGGTGTATATATATATATATATATATATATATATATATATATATATATTCTGAGTTATAATGATGGTGTATGTATGTTTATATATATACATACACCAACATTATAACTCAGGAAAAAAAAAAGTAAATATCTCTGTATTGAGTACGGGAAAGGTTACATAAATTATAGAATGTGTGGTGTGAGTTGAATTAATCAAAATGTGATATGAGTATAGCATTAGTATATGTAGACAAAAACAGAACCACTGATGAACTACCTTATTAATTGCATAAGGAGTGCAACTTTGACACATAATAGACAACCTGTTAAACAGAACACTTACTACCATAAGACATATGTAGATCGGAATCACAGCACGAAGACTGCACTGCTTCAGAATTCTCTCGTCCATTAAACTTACCTTGTAAGAGAGATACTGACGATATGGTAAATAGCTCTACGATTTGACTACTGGAAATGACACTCTCACTCTCATTGAAAATACTATCAATCTGCATTTTATTGGAATGATAAACTATTTCAGACAAAAACTTAAATGCTTTGAGAAGACATTATAACTTTCATTAAAAAAAATGATAATTATGAAACATTTGGATTGTGTTGAACATGCGTGCATTAAAGTTTCCGTAACAGATGTAGCCTAGCCCAGTGATTGGCACCAATTATATTAAATTTCATACACATAGTATTCTTCATTCATTATATTTATTAAGCTCACACCAATGCTAATTGGGAGCATAAAAAATGTATCATCGGGGTTTGCATGAGCTTAGTTGCTTGAGAAATAATTATACGCCTTTCCAAGATGATGTGGTTAGATGGCTTCTATGCAAAATTAAATCTATGGCCATCATACTAAATTATTCCAACTGGGATGATTAAGTTTGTGCAACTCATGCATAATACTTAATAGTTGCTAGAGCCCGAAATTCTTTGTTTATGGGATCTCTGGTTCGTTCTTGAGACCTTCCCTACTAGGGTTCACGGACATGGGTACATGCTTAAAGTCTCTCATGTACCACTCGAAAACTCGCGGGTGGCGAACTAAAAAATATACTAATTATCGGGTAGGAAGTGCGAGCAGACTTCATTTTTCATTTCTTTCAGTCCCAGCTTCACCTTCCGGTGGTCTGCTATCACTAGGGTGGAACTCGAACCAATATCCCTATAAAAATCCAAAATTCTACCGGGCCCAGTGACTCATGTTGCGACCCGCTTATCGGTAGAAGAAGCCCAGATGGCCAAAAAATCCTTCAGTAAAGCTTAACTGACCTTAGCGACCAATCACGTGGCAGCTACTCCAACGAGGCTGACAATGTCACTTCGTTGCCCCTGACAACATTTAACGAATGGTTTCCAAAGTACGGTCATGTGACGTAAACAAAAGGAAATCACACAAACCAGAAAATCATATAAAATTTTAAATGGTAGAAACTATTAAGATGACAATATAACTGGTAAAACCAATATTATGATCACTATCAGCGTGAGAAAATCTTTAAAATATGCCACATATCACATGCAAATAACTAACATTTTACCTTATAACTATGATTTGCACATCAAAATAAAGTGGCTTGGTAAGCAACAATAATGTAAGAAGCTCAGACATTACATATGCACCGCCAATATTTTTCAAAGTGTTAACAATGGCTAAATGTTTCAGTAGGCAACTGCTGTCAAGTGTTCAGCACTTTAGAGTTATGTTATCTTTTAAAATTCGCTATTTTCAACATAAGTTGTCAAACAAAACATTATCTCAACACAAAGTAGTAATAAGAACAGAGTGGTATTGAAACTTTCACATTTTATTTAACTATAATATGTAAAATTAACAATAATACTCTTAACATAAGTACATATACACTCGTCACAACATATAGCTTAAAATGAACACGAAACATATAATTTATTTTAATATTGGCTTATTATTTAATTCATCACCAATGACAACTAGTTCCTTTTATTCCCTTTCTTATATACAGCTGATCGATCACGGATCATTGACCCACTCCTCTTCTTTGGTGTGTTTGACCAAGCTCGGTCTCCTTCGACGGCTCCCGAAGTCCGGTGCTGGTACGAGTGTCTTCGCATGGTATTTCCATAATGGCCAGTCCTCGAGTTACTCTTCTGCCGGACGGTGCATAGTAATTAAGCGGAGCAGCTAGTTTTCACAACGAAGTCATCTGGCAAGAGATGGCTAGCCTTGGATTACAATAATTTGCGACTGAATTGCTCGCTGCCAGGATTATGACATGTTAATACTAGCATCGCCTGCAACCAAAGTTTGCTAGACGAAGATGGCATTCGGTTGCTGAAAATTAGCAATTTTCCAGTATTGCCATATTGCGCGTGCAACTGTGCAGCGTTCTCTTCCGAGATTTGAAATTGTGAGTGTGGTAGTTTATGCGTGTGTATTGCAAGTATAATATTGCATGTGTATGCATGTGTTCACGTAAATCTTGACATTCTCATTTCAAGTCTTTACGAGACAAGCACCCATGACTTATGGTGACGTTCATAGGAACCACAACACTTATAAAAAAAATTTACAGTATAATTTAAAACACAAAAATGTTCATTTCAACAATTACACTTTTACTGGGATGTAACTCAGTTATGGCTCACTTACTCGTTTGTTTTATAGAACTAGACCAATGTATCCACAGCTGCAACAATAACTGTTTTAAACAAGACTTTTCGCCCTGGTATAGATCTCTACACCGACTTTTTACCTGTTTCAGATGGAAAAAAAGAGATATTTATAAGACAACTGGGCTAGCTTATAGCCCAAAAATATAACGATGTAGGAAAATAGCGAAGAAAAGCCTCATTACACACCAATATCACATGACATATCTATATACAACACATAATATTTCATCAATGATCACAAGGAAAATGGTACACATCTTGTTGCAGAAAATAGCAAGTAAAATCACTTAGCACAACCAAAAATGGTTTACTCCTAAAGGCTAAAAAAACAAATGCTGCAGGGTCAATTTTCATCAAAAGAATACCAAAAATAAAATATTACTCCCGTACTAATCAATGTATAGTGTCCCTTGATTCCATGTCCGTGAGGACCTGGATGTTGTAAGTACCAAACTTCAATTTATTAGCGATTTGCGGGCAGGTATCTAACATACATCTGGTAGGACTAGCGTTAGTCACTCTAGGACGATCTATGATATTTCATTAAGGCCACGTGCTTTACAATATTACACATCTTCCAGCGTGTTATCGTCCACTTCATGCAAACTTGTTTTCTCACAGCGTAACCAGTAAACAAACCACTTCAAGGTTAAGTCAGTGCATGTCCTCATTACCTAGGGCTTCAAATAGATATTATATTAATTGCACATCATCAATGGTTTATGGCATTTCCTTCGCATACTCGTCAGTGCTCTTCACGTTACCCTTAAAATTAAATATTGCTCCCAAATAACATTGACTTGACATGGCGAATCTCAACGATCTCAGAGCTTGTTGTTAATTGGCACATTGTGTAGGCAATTATTTTTGCTTAAATCAAATGTGCTTACACTGTAGTCAGTGGTTTGTCATATGCTCGTAGCGCAGTGAGATTAAATCTACCAACAATCTCTCTGGTGGTAGGATGTTTTAGCTCGTAGCAATTTCCTTGTGTGACTCTTGAAAAGATGTAGGGTCCATCGAAGATAGATTAGTAGCGTATTAGTGTTATAGTTCAATGCTTACTGACGTTCATCACTCTTGGTACTACCAGCTGTCCAGGTGGGAAATTTTTAGTTTTCGAGCGCTTTTAATGTTTTCGTCGCCTTTCGGCGGCTATAAACAAACAATTTTTCGCGATCTTAATAATTTCTTCCTGTAATTCTTCCACAGATGTGTTGCTTCCCTCTGTGTTCAATGGATGCATGGGTAGCTTTGTTAGGTCGAACACTTCCGATCACCGCCCTGTTATCACTTCTCACTGGGTTAACATGGTAGACTTGTGAACTGTATTATTTACGACGAACTCAACCAACTTTAACTGATCTCGCCAATTTTGCTGTGAGGCATGGCAGAATATCCTTAACATACTTCCTGAATTATGGATCTGTCGTTCAACTGGATTACCTTGGTGATGACGAATTGCTGTGGTAATGGGTAATATATTCATGCTACATGTACCCTCTCGTCAGACACGCCTAGTAAACTGTTTTCCTTCATCAGACAATACACAGATAGGTAAACCTACTTCACCACACATAACTTCAGTTTACTCAACACAGTGAGTGCATTTACCTGTTCAATAGCATATTTACTTTGTCTAC
The DNA here is from genome assembly GCA_029891345.1 of Dryococelus australis. Taxonomy (NCBI): domain Eukaryota; kingdom Metazoa; phylum Arthropoda; class Insecta; order Phasmatodea; family Phasmatidae; genus Dryococelus; species Dryococelus australis. Next base: position 33,270,208 of record CM056994.1, on the reverse strand, counting down.
ATGTAAAACACATCCATTAATACAAACATGTAACATACTCCGGATTTCGACCTTGGTAATGGTCCCCACAAATCGACGGAAACCAACTCTAAAGACTTGCTAGGTAGAATAGCTTGTAACTCACCCGTTAAATTTCGCTGTCGATGCCTACAGTGTTGACACATTCTGTGTGTGCCAATCACTAACTGTATCTATAGCTGTTTTGGTATCATTATTTTCAATTCCTTCTCTAGAGGAGATCTAAGTTTTACACATCTGAATAAAATTCCTTCTTTCGTTTTACAAAAAAGTGTTCCTCAGTGGATGCTCCGGCGGAACTTCTTGCAGTATTTTCAATGTTTTACTGCAATCTGGATCACTTTCTTGATTTCGCTTCAGGTTACTCAAATTGTTTTGCCAATGTGTAGTAGGCGAATACTTTCTCAGAAGTGCTACGGTAATTTCGTGTGGTTGTTTCTCTTTATCATCTGGCGAGCCGTCTGGTTTGCGACTTAGATAGTCGGCTGCTAGGTTATCTGGCCCCTTAATGTGTGACGAAACTCTAAACCAAATTCTTGAACAAGTAACGCCCAACAAGTTAGGCGGCTGCTAAATACCTTTCCAGATTTTAGGCTTAGAAGATCTGTTGATGATCTGTTCGCAAAATCATCTTTTCTCCTAGTAGAAGGTTATGGAAGTGATGTAATGACCATACCATGCTCAGCATTTCCTTTTCAGTAATAGAGTAATTATTTTCTGCCTTGTTGAGTGTGTGGCTTGCCATTGCCACAGTGTGTTCCACACTGTCTTCTCCAACTTGAGCAAGCCTAGTCCCCATCGCATAATCAGGAGCATCCACATACAGGTAATAAGTAACTACCTGTATAGGATGCTGGATAACGTGTTCTTTCAGGAACAAATTTTTCACCGCTTCGAAAGCATTCTGTCATTCCTCCATCCATTTCCATGGAACATCTTTGCGTAGAAATTCAAACAGTTGTAAGCAAATTTCTGCAACTCGGTTAGAATAATTGAGGTAAAATCCGACTACTCCCAGGATTGCATGAAGCTGTTATACATTTTGTGGTATAGGAAAGTGAGTGATTGCTACCAGTTTGTATACCGGTGGGTGTTAGTACATGTCCCAAGAAAGGTACTTCATCTCGGCAGAATAACGACTTCTTCAGCTTCCCTGTCCTGCCTGCGTTCGCTAGCTTCATCAAAAATATTTCAAGATGCACTACGTGTTCTTCGAGTGTGATAGACACAATGAGAACAACATCCACCTATGACTTTGCAAAATCAGAGCAGTTATCTACAAGCGTTAGACTCATACAACGCGTAAATTGAGCGAACACATTGCGTAGCCCAAACGGAAGTACATGAAACACAAACTGTTGATTTCTGAAGAGACATCCAGTATACTGAGAGGTATTTGCTAGTACCCATGCATCAAATCAGTCGTGGTAATAAACTTTACACCTTGGTATAGCCTTAACAGCTCCTCAGTAGGACGTGGGCTTTCACTTGATTTTACTGTAATGTCATGGGGCCTTTTTGTCGTCCTACACTGTAGGCCGAAGCAAGGTCTCTTTTCCCAAGTAACAACGACCAAACTGTCGTACATTAAACCCTTCCATATTGACGCAGAAATTGGTTACAAAACTACAGAACACACACACACAGGTTCTTTGAAAATGTTAACTATATTTTATGATTAAAGCTACAATCATTATGGCTCGAATCAAAAATGCAACATTAATACTGAGCAAAACTACAGATTCTACATTCATTCCATTTACATTTATCAGGTACATTTTTCATATCCATCTCAGAAAAGACTCACAATTTAATTTAATATAATTTATAAATGGACAATTCTTGCATTCCCTGGCAGTTCTTTTAAATTACAATTCTGAGCAGAAACCGCCTTAAAAATGGGGCTTTTTCAAAACTCTATAATGCCACTACCCATTTTTGGAATTAAAATTCCTAAAAGCATTTTTAAAGAGAATTTGCCTTGGCTATGCATTAAAATTATATTTACTTGAATTTTTTTTTCGATAAACCATTTTCTGAATGGCTCATATGAGTTTACATTTTCCAAACTTCTTCAAAATAACAGGCTGTAAAACCATGGAAACTCTCCAACAGCCTTAATTCTACCATTTCTGATTTAAGTGTGTTTTATTTAGCTTATTCCACAACATTCTAGTTAATTTATGAATGTTCTTGTCATTACTGCAATCATTTGTGTCATGGGAAGCTAAGTGGTGTTAATAGCTTTAACTGAAAAGATTCTACATTTTTAACAATTTTTTTTATCGGTTTAGCTTCAATATCCAAGCAAACAAAAATTACATCTACATGTAATTTTGGACAGCAATCGTCCAATTCTACATTACTGGCTTTATGAACCCTACAATTTGCATGTACGATTACTTATCTCAGAACTGATCTCGTCCCCAGCAGCAATCACACTCTCTCGACACAAGCTGCTGCGGGGACTTAAATACTAAATCAAAACTAGGGGTGAACCACGAGAGGGGGTTACAATATTACCCTAGCCAATAGGAACGAGTTGCAAGTCGAGTAGTTCTCAGAATTTGTGCATGGAACGCTATCTATTCTATTTATAATTCCGGCGCGCGCTCCCTGTAGGCTCGACGACGCTAGCGCTCTAGGCGCGATCATGACGAACTATGGATGGCTGCCATGTTTCCCAGTATGTTCCCAGCAGCTATACTAGTCGGATGTCCGTGTCGAGATCTGCAAGCGAACTTCGCATATTCGTTACCGTTCGGCAATTTCACACTGGTAGATCGTGTGCACAGTAAGTGATAGTTAGCTTATAAGTATAAAAAAAAGTCTTTCATAATAATTTTGCCGTGAATCCGATGGTTTAGCGTCGTGTAACTTAGCAAGCCTTCGGGGTGACGGCTGTCACACCAGGGAGATGTCGGGCAAAGGCAATAACCTAGGAACGTGTAAGCGGGCTGGTATTTTTCCGTAGATAGTGAGACGTCCCCGTCTCAATCATTCAATTGTCTCGCATCCAGACATAGGCGTACCGAACCATCTTTATTTCGTACACAAACCACAGGGTTGCAATACGGACTTGATGCATGCTTGACAGTATTCCAAGACAACATCAATTTTAAATATTCCTCTGCCTCACTCACATAATTGGCAGGTATGGTATAGGATTTTGAGCAAAATGTCTCTCTTGGAATAACTTGAACGTCAGCTTTAAAGGATTTATTGCACCCTGGTTTCTCAGACAGAAGCAATTGATTCGCAAATAAAAGTCGTTCCAAACTGGCTTTCTGACATCTGTTTAGTGATTCGATACTAGCTACAGCCTGGTATATATCAGCTGGCGTTGCTATCACACTTGCAATTACAGGTCTGCTTACTTGAATTAGGCCCTTTCTTAACAAAGTCTACTTAATTTTGTGCTGGGTAAGAAATTCCACTCCTAAGATTTTGTCGGGCCCTTAACAACCAATGTTTCTTTAGGGTTTCCCTAACTATTCACAGTGATGGGTACTTGTTGACTTAACGACTGGAGTTGCCCTAGATGTTGCCCCTGTTATCTTTAGTCGTGGCACCAATACTATAGGTAATTTGTTTCCGGACTCTCGTATGCGATTTACCATGTTCTCGGAAATGCAGCTAATTTCCGCTCCACTGTCTAGGAAACACCGTACTCGGATTCCACACACTTCTAGTAATAACTCTGGATATAACATTTCCTGGCTATTTACTATCTCTTCCGCAGGTTCTTGTAACAAAAATTCTCTATCAGTATCCCCAATTACGACGGTGTTAATTATCACTTCAACTAATTCTCCAAGTTCTTGCATAACCTCACTTACTTTAGTTGGTTGAGTGTCAGACCCCGTGGTAGTATTAACGGTATTGTGGATCAGTGATCGGGTCCTATCATCACTAACCCTTAATGGTTTAACTTTCTAGTGTTCTGGCTGGCAGGGAAATTTTATGTTTGACTCAGCCGGTTACCATCTGGTGGTTCTGGAAAGAATGCAGGCACCCTGGGATCGAGTGGTTCTTGGTTGGCAAAATAGCCTTGCCTTTGTGCAGCTGTGTAGTTATCACTTATGTTTCTTTGCATAGGTTGTGTCTGTTCTTGTCTGCCGGCTTGTACATGTGGGTTAACTTCTTCCCTTGTAGTATCTTTAGGATGGCGCTGGCGTTGGGAATTACTTTTGTCACTTCTAGCGTTCCCTTGCTGGTACATTCCGTGCATAGTTAGCCGAGAGATGGAGATTGGTGTTCTCTTGGTGCTCCTTCTATAGATCCTCGTTCACCTCCTGACCGATACCCATCATTATCGTCAGAAGCATCCCTACCGTTGTGGTAACGTCTTCCTCGCTGATATCGCCTATACGAATAATATTTCCGCCCCCTATCAGAGTATTTTCCACGTGAATAATGATCCTGCCCAGGGATCTGGTAAGGTGCAGAGTAATACAATTGAAAGTTTTTAACTCTAGGCCCTTGATGCGGTCTGTGAGGCTGTTGGCGGAAACTGTAATGTGGTTGACCTTGTATAAGGGCGGAGGCTTGTCTCACCATCTCTATTTGAGTGTGACTTTTGTAACTTTTCAATATGGCCATAGGCTAGTAGACCTTCTCTGAATGATACTAAATCATGGTTCATCCTTCCTTATTGCTGTGCTTGAAATTGGCACGGTAACTGATGAAAAACTATAGCTACGAATTCTTCGTTGCTAATGGCAGGTGTCATATGGCGTGAATGTCGTAGACGTCGGACAAATGTGTCTCTAAACTTTTAACCTTTTCTGGAAAGAAACGTTGAGCATTTAGCTGTGCACTGATATTTCCTTGTATCGTCTTGTTCCAGTATTTATCTAAAAAAATTTTTTCTCTGAATTCAGAACATTTGTTGACGAAATTTTCTATTATTTCTCACCAATAATATGCAGTCGATTTTAGTGCGAGTTTGAGACATCTGAGCATGTCAATGTCCGTTAGTCCAAACAAACTGGCGTATTACTCGAATCGCTGGATATTCCCCCAATTTTGCTTCAAATATAGGCAGATGTTCGGCCCACACCTTCGATGGATCAACGTAGAAAAAAGGTCTATTTGAAGATCAATGTAGAAAAAAGGTCTATTTGAAGGGAATTGAGTGTTACTATTTTGCACACTGGCAATTTGCAAAGAAGAATCTAATATGGAAGCAGTAGGTTCTTCAGAGCGTTGATTCCCGTTACCTGAAGGCTGTGGTGCTAAGAGCAGGTTACTCGATGAATCAACCACCTTTCTTAATTTGTCTACTTTCTTCCTACTTCCGAAACCTGGGTATTGACTTTCCCAGTGGCTAAATGATTTGCATTCTCCACCTGACCTAACCTATTCTCTAGATGATGGTTGAACGACTCGATTTGTCCTTCCACTAGGTCGTTTAAATATCCTGTATTCACACTTGGCTGAGATCGTGTTTTTAGCGTTTGTATGCGCTGTTCAATTTCCTTGAAATGTGCGGGGTTTTGCACATCTTTTCGAGTGTTTGCTACCTCTTTATGAACGGTGAAAACTTCTTATTGCACCTGCCAATGAACGGTGAAAACTTCTTGTTGAACCTGCCAAATATGTTGAGTGAGCCACTATGCCACTGCGGATCCACTTGAGAGTGCTCTAGAGACAGAGCCACTGCGGCCCCACTGGGATCGCTCTAGCCACTGGGTCTCTGCGGCTCCACCTGGCATTGCTCTACCCACTGGGCCTCTGTGACCATACTTGATATATGCATATGTCCACCTGGGAGAATATAGCTTTCTAACAGTGAAAGGATGATAAAAATCGGCCCTATAGTTTTGGTAGAGCCAAGCAGCTCATTTGTTTAAAAAATTTTTAATTTCTCATGGATTTTTTCTTTTGAATTTAACATAGCCTATGGCCATCTGGAATACCGTAGCTTTCTAATAGCGAAAGAATTATAGGAATCGGCCGAGTAGTTATCAAGATTACCCGAGACAATAAACAAACTCTCATTACCTCTTTATAATATTAGTATAGATTAACATTGTCATGGGCCTCATGACTTTATTTATGTATCGGTCCAGTGAAATTGTGAAATTATTATTAAAGTAAATATTTTTCAAATCTGCTCATTTTTTACAATTTGATGCGTTAAAAAAAACAGTAAGCGAAATAGATAATTTAAGTTATCACAAATGGTTACCTAACACTTTTTATCCGACGTTAAGATATAGAACTACTTTCCCTCTATCGTAGCCAGCTTTAATGGGTGCATGTCACTCATTGCGCCCGTTAAAATATATGCAGGTAGGAGAAGTGACTTTGTTATAAGGCTGATTTCAAAAGTGCTCACTTTATCGTGAACAGCCTTTACACGTGCGACACTAGCTCTTAACTCCTTGTCACACTGTCAAATTTTCCTTTTAAACTGTTTCCAATAAGTTTGGTCAAATAAAGTTGGACAGTTACGATGTCACAGAAACCACATAAACGATCCCATATTTGTCTGAGAAAGTTGGATGGCATCAGTTTCCATCAAACATTGGAAAATTGGACCGGTTCTAAAATTTATTTGATGTTTGACGGCCTCAAGCAATCAGAATCATGCATGACAAAAATGGGCGCCAAGAAACTTTTAAGTTAACGAACAATTGATGGAAACGAAGTAGATTATGAAGATAATTAATTTATGTAGAAGGTGTCTGGGCATGAGTGCTATTTCAAGTGAATATTACACATAAAATTACGAACTCTGAGGCATTAAATTTCATTGAGCAGGAAACATCTCTGATAAATAAAATTTGGATTTACAACATTCCTTCCATTTCTTCTTGTAATGGACTGCATGGAAAAACAAAATCAATATTTAACAATGAGAATAATTTTTGAAAAATAATTCAGATTAGATTCTTCCAGTAAATCAAATTTGACAATGTGACACAGTTTTAAGCACATTCAAAATTATTTGATAACATTTGTTGGTAGGAAAAATTTGATGGCCGTATTTCGTCTTCAAATTTCATTGTCAAATATATTTTAAGGTAAAAGTTTGATAGCGTAACAGGGGCTTAACATAGTGGCGAAAATTAGGGCGTGGTTGTGTTGGGGACACGGCCGTTTGTTTTGCGTGAATACGTCTACGTTGACGCGCTCGGACGCCTTGGTGTTCATTTTTACGTTCCCGGCACCGCTTAACTAGATCAAAAGGGGTTTTATGGGTACCACTGGATTGCTTTCTAGATGCTCTTTCCAACGGTATACTATTTCTGTATTTCGACTTGTCTTTTTGGCGAGTATAGGCCGACATCGTGTTAAGTTTTCTGAATTATGTTGTTACATTAAACTCATACAATTTCACCATAACCACGGCCCACAAATGTTTTGATACACGCAATCGATTGATCTTGACGAGAGCTGTCGATTGAAACTCAAACGAGCGTCGAAGCTTCCCCTAGTAAAAAGTTATACTACGCGGAATGTATAAGAAGCGGCGCAACGAACTCAAACTAAATTGTGCCCCCCCCCCCCTCCCCACCCCAACACGCATGATGCGTGTCCTCACTCAACGTAACATATTCTTTGATCCTTTGGCAATCGAGTGGTGTAATTGAATTTTGAATGCCGACGATATATTCGGAGCTGCAGTGCCAAACTGTAGCCCACGATTTTGTTATCAACTGATTTTCTGGATTGCCAGCCACTATGTTTTCAAATTTAATGACTTATTCACGTCATCAACATTTTTAGTTGCCAGACTTAAGATCATTGAGCTTCCCAAGCTCAGTAGAATAAACGTTGGCGCGACATAACCGCTTGTTGCAAATGGTGGCGGGCGGCGCGCGTGGCAGCCTTGCAAGGACGCTGGCGGCGATGTCGGTGGCGCAGCTCGGTGGTGGCCGGCGGAACTACGCCGCCTCGCTCCCCGCACAACACGCACACTCGCCCGCGTGTGCCGTTATCTTCGGCCTGGAATCTGCGTGCTGCCATCGCTCCTTTGTTCTATCGCCGGCCTTCCTCCTCTTTTTCGCAACGCCTGCTAACTGTTCCGCGCTCAAGCTGAAATATCACAGTACTTCACTAACCTGGACCAGACCGCCGAAGTAATACACTATCACACAAGGGGAAGACACCAGATAGGGGCTTACAATCGCGTTATTTGAAGTTAGTGCCTGTGGAAATACCAACATACACATTTTACCACGAGAATGAATGATTTTATGGAAATTATCGATTTTGAGTTAAAACTATGAGTGTTTTGTATCTCAAACATACTGATTTAACCTACATATATTTCAGGTGCTGATTTAATAACTTACCTAAACGATTAGACATATTTAATCGCTTTTTGCACTGCTTGTGCAAGATTTATTCTATTCTGTTGGTCAGATTTGCAGGTAAAGTAAATATTTCAAACACAGAGCTAACTCAAACAGCACAGGTATATATTTAATTATTGCCGAAAACAGCATTCGGCAATAAAATGGTGTTAGTCAAGTAGGTTATAATAAAACAATTTTAAAACTTCGTTTTAGAACCTCTCAAAAATAATGCAAGCTGCAAACATACTGTAAAATGCTACCCGGCAATAGCCTTTTTGTAAATAATCTATTTTTTTAAACATTGAACACAGCGTGATTATTAACTAGTTTATTACAAAATAATCATTTTAAAAATATAATTTTTGTTTTCTTATACTAGGTGATTATTTTTCGTAATGCGTGTTTGCTGTTGGTATTAATCCAGGCACATACCACCCACCCACCACCCCTGAAAAAGACTTCGAAATAAGAAGATCGTTACAACATGGAAGTGTCCGCTCTTGTCTCCTTACTTGCTCTGTGCTACCACATAAGTGATTTCCACGAAAATATTTACGCGAAGTATAAGACTTCAATATCCTACGTGCACACTTGCTGTCATCCTTTGGCTAATGGCAGCTTGTCTGTGTGTGAAAACTGACTGCTATGGGCTATTCACGGTAAAACGAGCACTTTTGAAAACCCTGTCTAAGATCTACTTGTATGCACGTTGTGTATTCATCCGCCTTATGTAAACGTAGGCTGTTTCCGGACTCTCAAGAAATTCATACTTGTGCGTACCTGTTCTCTGAAGTGACATCACCGTGTACATACTAGCGCTGTTCGAATTCCCAGTATAGTACACACAGGATCTATACTTGGCAAGTATTTGAAGTTGTATACTCGCTGAGCATACTTGCGTAATTACGACAGTCGCCATATTGTATTGCAGGCGTGAAAATTAACGTGTACGTTTTGTGGTTATAAAGTTAGCAAGTGGTGCAAGCATTTCGATATTCCTGCAAATTGGTTTTACTGCGGTGCCATTTGTATTCAAAATGTACGACGACCAAAAACAGACGTTATATTGGCATATTTGTGTATATTCGTTTTCGTTCAAAACAACACACACCTGTTGTCTTGCTGCTCTGCCAAGCTACCAGTGTACAGAAATATTTCTGCGCCGCTTTTCGTTTACCTCCTGTAAATAATACGCGCCCACTAATGCTCCTATTAATTCCTCATTCCCGGCTAAAGCCATGTTTCAGCGCTTAAACTCGTAAGATGTCAAAACCATGGCACAAGAATATATAACAAACGTATGTAAGGTTATGTGTGTCTTCTTAATCCATAACCATAGAAGTTGTAACGTATTTATATAACAATACGCACCACATTTTTATCTTGTCGCATACTTTCTGATATTTCCGCCAGAATGTGCGACCAGTGTAACATTTCCGAATAATTTCAACAAGTACGCGACAAGTATACATCATAGCTAGTACGCAAATGTACTTACTTACATCTATGTACCGACAATCCGGAAACAGCCATGGGCCTCATCACTTTATTAATGCGTCGATCACAAGCGAAACTGTGAAATATGCAACTACTTTCCATCCCGTGTTACCAACTTTACTGGGTGCATGTCAGTACGCCTAAGCAGGCAGGAAAAGTGACTTTTTTCTCAGGTTCATTTCTAAAGTGCTCACTTTATCGTGAACAACCTTTACGTGAGTGAACCTATCAGAATTAAGTTTCTCCGATATTGACCGTCTGTGATTCGCGGGCAGACAGAGCAGATGGATAACAATTCAAATGGTCGAATCACGAAAGTGGTTCCGCGAACTAAAGTGTTTTGAGACGCAACTAGTCCTGAAATCTTTTCGCGGAAAACAAGCTCCTCTACACGTATACACGTAAGTACATAAATATACTAGGGTACTCTCTCTCTCTCTCTCTCTCTCTCTCTCTCTCTCTCTCTCTCTCTCTCTCTCTCTCTCTCTGGCCGTGCGAGCGTCTAGGAACGAGTCTTGTAATTGATTGGCTATTTAGTTTATTCCTGGTTACTTCATCCATGTTGAATCAAACCGTTGACAGCTCACCCCATGCATGACGTGCTTGGTCGTTTCCTAAATAAGTATGGTGTCACAATCTTTCCATATTTGCGTTAACATAAAAAGTATCTTATTTTTGGTTGACTTTAACTTTTACTTATATGAATTCTAATTGCAATATTTCACTTATAATCAACATGGACAAAATATGCGTGTTGGTAATGCCTAGTAAGGGCTGTTCACGATAAAGTGAGCACTTTTGAAAACAACCTTGGAAAAAAGTTTGCCCCTACCTGCATATATTCTGACGGGCGCACTGAGTGGCATGCGCCCAGTAAAGTTGGTAACAATGGATGGGAGGTAGTTCCATATGTTAACGTCGAATAAAAAGTTCTGTGTAACAATTTTTTTACAGCTTAAATTATTTCTTTCGCTCTCTGTTTTTTTTAAATGCATTGAAGTGTAAAAATAAACTGATTGGTAAAATATTTACTTTACTAATAATTCTACAGTTTTACTTTGACCGACGCATGAATAAAGTGATGAGGCCCGTGGCAATGTAATTTTACATAAAGCTGAAGATTATGCAACGTGCATACAAGTAGATCCTAAGCAAGGCTTTCAAAAGTGCTAATTTTACCGTGAACAGCCTATATAAAATAGTCTTTATACAGAACATTATTACAGTGAGTGCGCACGAATTCGGTGCGTTGTCCTTTCGGTGAAATTTTCTGAACTCGGTAAAGCTTTGCTGGCATGTGGCGGAGGAATATAGTGGAAGTAGAACATAAGCAAAGCTTCAGATAAGTTGGAAATAACTGTGAATGAACTATATCACGTGGTGCGAGATGTAACCCTATTGGCTGGGCTACTGGTTGGCAAGTAAACCACCAGGTTAGTGACGTCATTTTGGTGGCATGTGTGGTTTGAGCTCGCGGAATAAGTGGCTGTATCAACTCTGGAGTCTTATTTACTTTGTGACAAATCTACGTACTTGACAGAAAATTATACTTTAACAGGTTTACGACTTACTGGATCATTTTGAAGTTAAACATTGAAAAAAAAATCTGCAACACTGTTAACAAACAGTAAATAAAAAAAGTTACTCCCATAAAGTTTTAGTCAAATTTTTGAAAGGCTTTTCACACATGCAGCTGTATTAAAAAATATTGAACTTATAACTATAACATTTTTCACAAATATTTTCACTAAAAAATGAAAATATTATAAATCGGTTTCGCAATTTATTTTTGAACCTCTGCAACTTATGCACTACACGGAAATAATTTGTCAAAATCAAAACTTTATTTTCGATTAAGACATATCTACGCATTTTTGTAGTTTAAATAAGCAATCTTTATATATATATATATATATCTTTATATATATATATATATATATATATATATATATATATATATATATATATATATATATATATATATATATATATATATATATATATATATACACTGGTTTAATTGTTCGGAGTGCTTGTTGGAAAATCTGATTCAAGAAATGAAAACTAAAATCTTTGGAGGAATTAGAATAATTCATTCAATTTCTTGAGATACAAAAAAATCGGCCGTGATAATGAAGCCCGAGTGATGTCATACAGCGTTCATTGGACTGAATTCAATAAACGCGAAGAAGACGTGAAGTTAACTTCGATCGTGCGAAAAGACCTTTACACTTATTAGGTAAAAAATTAGTAGAATAAAATAAGAAATTTGTGATGGCTTGACGGCATGACCTAATGGACATTGCAGTACGTTGGTTCATGGCAGCAATGTCAATAATATTGATGCCGGGAAAATACACAATACACACCATAAACGATATAACTATATTACCGCATTGCAAACTAATGAAGGGTACTGAAATATGCGGAAGGAATATAAATTGCCATTAGAACGTTTTATACAACTGCCAGAAAAGTTATCAGTAAAGTCCCTTACATGCTAGTCACGGTAAAGTGAGCACTTTTGAAAGCCCTCTCATTTGGAATAATAGTTAATAAATATATCTTCATTGTGAGTGCGGTGTAATCTACACACTGTGATTATTACTTAAATGGCAGTTTTTTTTAAATGTGTTTGATGGATAAATAATGACTGAAAGAAAAATAACTAGGGCCTCAAAAGTGCTCACTTTACAATGAACAGTCTATACCAATGCACGTGCAGCCAATACAAGTACACGTACATAAAAAAAAAAATCCGTCCGTCTGGTTATGTAGCTACGTCATATACAGTAACTCGAAAAATTGTATTTCCATGCCATATTTCGTAAAGTTAACAACAGTTTTATTTTATTGGTATGGTAAGAACATAAAAAGTATTTAAATTTAAAACGGAACTTTGTTCGACATTTTATTGGCAATGGATCCATTGAATTACATCCAGAGTATATATAATTAGTATTTACGCCATTGCCATATACGTTGCTTATTAATGGGAGTGAAAAGTGACAACAAATATGTTGGCCGTTTTGTATGGTTACATTAATTTTTATTTCCTCTTACGGCTAGCTTTATTCTACGTAATTATTTCCTCGCTGATTGACAACCATACACATATCATATATAGATATTGTAAAATATAATCGATTACTTTGCTGTAAGAACATTTTTTGCTATAATCCAGACCACCTCTGTCATCTTTCTAACTTACTGTGTGTGACACAATTAATTGGTCTCAAAAAGAGTATTCCTTTTTTTATTTTTTATTTTTTTTAACGCCACCATGCGAATAAGCATAATAATAATAATAATAATAGTGTTTTTTTTGCTCACTCATAAACAAACCAATCGTGCGCGTGTGTGTGTGTCTATATATATATATATATATAAATATAAATTCTACGTTTTTTGTAACGTCGCAATCCATCCGTCGTCCGTCGTCCGTCCTGTCGTGTCCGTCCTCTCCCGGCTTCGTCAGCGGAATGGTGGCGCACATAGCTCCTCTTGTAACAGGCGCGCAGAAACACACTGAAGGTGTTCAGTCTCGTCCGACAACATCGCTTATTATTATTATTATTATTATTTTATTTTTCCAATCATTGTTAGAGAATTGCACAAGTGCAAGCAAGCACCATTACATGTTACCCTACAGTTATAGGATTCCATCACTGAATATTAATTAACTGTCGCGCTACTTAATTTTAGAATACTGTCAAAGTAAACAACATTTCCACACTTTTTTAATGCCGTTCTCTAACACGGAGAAGTAAAATTATAACGTGTTAATTAATAAATGAGCAACGTGTGGGGTTAAAACGAAACTCAATTAGCGAGAGAGAGGGACAGCTCGTTTATAAGTTTTAAAGTCAAATTTGTGTGCGGCATAGCGACGAGTGAGTGGAGGGAGCCGTTAGTTCGCTGGCGGCTGTGCCGCTACGGCCGGATTTGCGCGCGCTTCAGGTTTGAGGCGGTTGAAGTATCAGGGCGACAGGCAGCGCGCAGAGGGTTGATGTTAGTTGTCTTGTACGTCCGTCCGATCGCGCTGGCGGCAGGCAAGTCGGCTCGTTCTCCTCGCGTCCGCGGCGGAGTGGGACTGTAAAGTCGGCTTGGTATCAGGAGAACAGGCTAGCAGAGAGGTTTCCCCTCGTTGCTCGCATAAAAAGTTGACCACGATCATACAAGAACAGCTTGGACTCCATGGCGTAGATAACGTAATATTACCTATGACTAGAGACCCGGAAATTTCGCGGATGTATTCGGCAACAAGCTAAGACTCCACAATCCTTTGTGCACTTTAGAGTCAGTTAGTTAGTTGTGCGTTGGCCGTTGCGTCAGTTAGACCCCCAGGCCAGGTAGCACGGGATTCGGTTCTTATTTTCCTTGAAGTTTCGTTATTGCTTGAAAGTAGTTCGGGGCGTGTCTAACAAACTGTTGTCCAATGGAAACACAAACACACATATATACACGTGGATGCAATTTAACTTGTCCTCAGGTGAATCCGCGAAATTTCAAGGTCTCTTACCTGTGAACTAATGTAATTATTGAGGGACAGACACGCACATCAAAACTGGGAATTAAAAGTAGTTAATTACAAAATGTTAGAAACTGTGTGAGGTGAAACAACATATTCGTTAACACTTTGAGGTCGGCACACTTTTAAAGGCTTTAAAGTCAAGCTAGACGTTAGTCACCTATATCCATACCGCTGCAGAGACACCGTGTTCTATTGGTCCCTATGTCACTTAGCGCCATTCTATTGGTCAAAACGACACCAGTCTCTCCGTATTGGCCAGCTGCCAACCAATGAAGTGCCGAATTTACCGTTTTCCAACCACATGTTCTTTCATTTCTGACATGAGGTACATCCCATCATGTTCATTTCCGTAACTATACAAAAATTTGCCATTCATTTGCGAAGTTCGTTGATGATGTGTTAGTTCCTATTTAAAATTCTGTTAGGATTAATTAGTGCTAGAACTTTGTCAATTGCCACTAGGATTTTTGTTTTAGTAGTAGTAATCCAGATCAGTAAGAAATAATAATCATACATTTTAATGAATATTTATCAATAAATCTAGGCTGTAAAATTAATTCAGTATTGTGGTCGCCTACATCATTTCTTGCTGTTTACACCTGTTGTTCCGCCTGGTTCACTAAACATTTTCTGGATATTTTAAATTGTGTCTCATGTGGTCTTGAGGCGTGAATGTGCACGAAACGTGCGCATAGGTGTATTCCAGCCTGATAGCCAGTGATAAGTTGTGTCTCTGTCCGGCCATTCCAGCCTGATAGCCAGTGATAAGTTGTGTCTCTGTCCGGCCATTCCAGCCTGATAGCCAGTGATAAGTTGTGTCTCTGTCCGGCCATTCCAGCCTGATAGCCAGTGATAAGTTGTGTCTCTGTCCGGCCATTCCAACCTGATAGTCAGTGATAAGTTGTGTCTCTGTCCGGCCATTCCAGCCTGATAGCCAGTGATAAGTTGTGTCTCTGTCCGGCCATTCCGCATACCGGGGCCTTTGAAACTCTGGGATTGGTGCATCGCGCTTGGTCAAGTACAAATTATTGCAGATCTGATTATCTCAAAGCGCTAGAATTGTGTGTGTGTGTGTGTGTGTGTGCAGTATGCTATTTGTACAGCAGTGGTGTCTACGCAAGGGCCGCGTGAATACGTCTGGTTTCCCCGAGTCACGTGCAATGAAACGTATTATACATCACGCCGCACCCACGATTGACACGGCTATATATTACATAGTGGCGCCCTTTACGTGTGGCTTTGTGGAAGCCTATGCACATTACATGCCACTTAATGCCACTATATTTCAGAGTGGCTATCCCAACGTGGAGAACTTGCGTGTGTTCTACAAAGCATCGTCTATTACATTATAGGCTGTTCACTGTTAAATGAGCACTTTTGAAAGTCCTGCTTAAGACCTACTTGTATGCACGTTGTGTATTTCTCCGCCTTGTGTAAAATTAATATTGCCATGGGCCTCGTCACTTTATTAATACGTCGGCCAAATGAAACTGTGAATTTATTAAGAAAGTAAATACTTAACAAATCTTCTCAATTTTACACTTCTACGCATTAAAAAAAAAAACAGAAAGCGAAATAAATAACTTTAAGTTAACACAAATGGTTACCTAACACTTTTTATTTGGCGTTAAGATATGGAACTACTTTCCATCCATCGTTACCGACTTTGCTGGGCGAATGTCCCTGAGTGCGCCCATTAAAATATATGCAGGTAGGAGCAATGAGTTTTTTCTAAGGTTAATTTATAAAATGCTCACTTTATCGTGGACAGCCTTTACTTACATGGCAATATTGATTTAAAAAGGCGGCTAAAGGATAAGAAATGGCTGAAAGGAAATGTAACTATAGTCCATTCACGACTGGAACAGACTTATGAAAATCAACCTTTGAAAAATCACCCTAGCCATTAGCTGCATGCATAGCTAGTAAAAAAAAAAAAAAAGTACTGTAGTAGTACTGCATCCGCTCCCACCACTATTTTCACTAACTATGCATGCAGCTAATGGCTAGGGTGTTTTTTCAAGGGTTGATTTTCATAAGTTTGTTCCCGTCGTGAATGGACTATAGAGCCTCGAAAGTGGTCACTTGACCGTAATCGAAATAAAGGAAAATTGAGAAGGTGCTTCTAAGTAGTCCACCCCTTGCGCTAACGTTTGCTTGTCACGAGCCCGCATAGAACACGTAAGAAAAGAGCATAATAAATTTAAGCGGTACTGTGAATCAGGTATGGTTAGTAGGCGCTATAATTCGTTAAATGCTCCGTTTTCTGCGGTTAATTCTTACTGTGGTTGCTCCACCTATACATTGATAACAATCAAAGTATATTCTTGGTTGACACTGGATGCTAGACATCAGGCTCTGATGGGAGGATGCGAATTGGGCACAGAATGAAACGAATCGCGGCTTTTAATAGCGCTCTGTTAACCGTTAGCCAGCTTCAGCCGTGCAGAACAGACGGGAAACTATGAGTTTTTATCCACTTTTCGCGCTATATTTCAATCGACGTGACGGCCAATTAGCCCCAGCGGCTGTAATAGCGTTAAGATTGTAGTTGTCGCTGTTAATTCTGTTTTCGTGAGACGTCTGACGTCAAAATTATGTCAGCAGCTAGGATTTCGTAACGTCAATTCTTTACGTGCCTAGAGCCGACCTCCCGTAGCGCACTCGGCTGGTGGGCCACCGATCTGGGGTGCGGGATGCTCTGGCCTCGAACCCGGGGCAAGTCATGGGCGATCATTTAAGCTAGGTTATAACTTAGTCTGTAAGCCGTCCCCTCCCAAGCTTTCCAGCATAAAACCAGCGGACGTTAAAAATACATTTATAATTACAATTTACGTGCCTAGACGATGGCAGAAGGTCAATAGATTTTGGGCTTTAATGCGAGTATTTGTTCAAAGCGCACAGAACGTGAAATCGCCACGAAACTAATTGTAACCATGCTTAGAGTTCTTCTTCATGAAGTTAACTGGTTCGCCAGGTTTCGGTGCCCGAGTTTATGGGTTCGAATCCTAGGCAAAGCGCTGATGTGTGTGTGTGTGAGTGTGTCGTGTTTTATCTTAAGTCTTACAAACCCACGCTCACGCCCCTTCTTTACTTTGCGGCTACCCAAAAACAGCATAAAGCGGTGGCGTTAACTAAGCTCAATAAAAAAATTCATGATAAACTCACTCAGTTTTGTAGCAGACCGTACAGGGAAGTTGGGAAAGATCTATTTGAAAATTAGCTGCCGTAGAAATGTTCTTCCAAACTTACTAAAAGGTTTAAGAAATTTACAATTCGTGACGTGCCACTTTAGCTGGCGCGAATTGGTGAGTAATATGCAGCAATAACCTCACCTTCTAAACAGTTGCAACACCACAGTTTAGATGGAATATACTTACTGAGTTGTGTTCCGTTTGCTACACGAATGCTGTGACTCACAAATATTCGAAATGTTATTGATAAACCCCACCCCATTCATGCGCGATGATTTTCGCAGAGCTCTCTTCTGGTTATTTTCGATTGCTCATGGTTCGAAACAGAAAGAACACTGTAAAAAAATATCGTGAAAATTACCTGATAAGTGTGAGGTAATATTCGCTAACTTGTGTGGGAAACATAGTTTTTTCCTTACCGGTAAGGTAAAATTACCGCACTCTAGAGTAAAAGTCACGTACATGGTAGTGGAAAATCCCATACATAGATGGGAAAATTACCTTTCAACTTGTGGATCTCCTCGTAAATATTTGATAATTGCATTTTGTATATATTTTTTATATTAAAATTAAATTTTTATTGTTCTGTTATACAAACTGTCCAACATGGCTCTTTATATGTAAGGTATAATTACCCCACCATGGGGTAAAATTCACGTACATAGAGGTGGAAAATCCCATAAGTGGATGGGAAAATTACCTTACCACGCGTGCATCCCTTCAGCATTGTCTCAACAGCTAAGTGGAAGAACGAGCGGCAGAAAGAATTCTTTAACACACTAATATTCACTTATGCTGTTACGCTGTCGTCGTGGTGTAATGGATAGCGCATCTGCCTTTAGTGATAGAGGACAATGTTTTGCGCCCATCTACTATCAAGTGTCCAGGATTTTAGTGGTGCTGTTTCGGTTACTATTTGTAATGAAAAAATTTATATTACTAATACTACGGCATATTTTTTAATTTAATTTAATTATACAATATATAGTTAACATTCCCTTACTTGTATGGGATTTCCCCCCATTTTTGTTCAGGTACTTATTCCGTACAATTAGGGAATAATACTTTACTTTTTATGTAAATTTACTCTACCTTTAAGAGATAATTTTACCTTAAATGTAGAGGTCCCTTAGGCTCTACATGTAAGGGAATTTTACCTCAAAATTATTTTCAGTGTATTTTGGTGTCATGGCACGCCCATATAGGCTAGATAAGGCACAGGTTCGATTCTTTTAACCCACTCGGACCCAGTGGACACAATTGTGTACATTACGCACGTGTAGATATGTTTTGATCTGTACTGCACCCTGCGAAGCTCAATGACCAATGATCTTTCATGTGGGTAAATGATTCGCAAACTGTCTTATGGTCTGGGTCATAAGTTGTTTCATGTTACTGTAGCTGAACAAATAGTCTACAGCTCATTGGCTGTGAAAATGAAACAAGTGTTGTGTTATCTAAAGTACAGTATGCATCATAGCATTTCTTGTTTGCAACACCTGAAACAGAAAATTAAAGTGGGTCTGAAAGGGTTAAAACAGCAGTTAGGCTTAGATTTTAGGTCGACGTTTGTAATTGTGATTTACGAAACGTAACATTACTTCGCATAATTTAACAATGTTGCTACAACGTACCGAAAAAAAAAACACACACACATTTACGTCTTCTAGCTGCGTATTCGAAAAAAAATAGATCGGCATGTTCCCAGCAACAAATGTCGTAAGGATGTATCCACCAATTCGCGTAACCAAGTATGTAAATAAAATAAATGCATTACTACAGCCACCATCAAATAATAAGCGGATAGACTTGCAAAATTCACGTAGTTATTTTGCATCATGCTAAACTTCACAGTGCTGTATATACTCGAGCCTGAGTCGCCTCTCCATTGGCTGCTACACAGATGTGAAGTCTATCCCTTTTTTACTGTACTGGACGTGATTGGACTACATAATTGCGAAGTGTTCATTTATTGATGCAGAATTACTCAGCGCGTGTCAAATAAAATATGAGCCAAAGACGAACTTATTTCAAAGGTACATGCGTTAGAGGTTTATTTTAATGCTGATACTTTTTTTCCGTTGTCTTTCTTAGAAGGCGTTTAGCGACTTCAGCAGTGTTTAGCCAACTACATACAGTAAATTCTCGGTTTCTTCCCAACTTTTATGAAATCCTGCGAAAGTTCTACTTCCAGGATATTCCTCCGCCTCGTGCAAACAAAGCTTATCCGAGTCTAGAGAACTACACCAAAGGTACAGCGAGATCACTGCATTCGTGCTCACTCAGAGTAATAATATTTATACATGGGAACTATTTCTTACGGACGATGCCTCTGGTCCGTGGGTTTTCTCGGGGATCTCCCGTTCCGGCGCTGTTTCATACTCACCTCAATCACCCGCGTCGGCTCTCAAGACCTAGCTGTTTGATAGCCGACCAAATCTCTTCACTCACCCACTAGGTATTACTTAGGCGCGTTCTACCGCGAGACGCATGTGGACGCGGAGGACGTGCGGATGGATACACATAAGAAAGAAAGCTGTGCAACTCACATTAAAGGCTGGTAAGATAAAGGGCGCACTTTTGAAATCAACCTTAGAAAAAAGTCACAGCCTCTGCATGCATACGGGCGCACTGAGTGACATTCATTCGCCCAGTAAAGTTGGTAACGGAGGAAGGAAAGTAGTTCCATATCTTAACGTCTCTTTATTCGTGCGTCGGTCAAGTGGAACTGTGAAATTATTAAAAAAAAAAAAACACACACACACATATTTGTTAATTCTTTCACACAGATGTATTAGAAAAACAGTAAGCAAAAGAAATCATTTAAGTTTTCGCAAATTTTGACTGACGGATTTTTTTTTTTCAGATACGTACTCGCCGGTCTTTCCACGACCACTCTCAAAGCGAAGCTGAGGTATTAGGCGCGCATGCACTGCAGAGAGGTGCCACGTGCAGTCAGAATACGAAAGAAATTTCGTTTGTTAGTTAGTTCACATACTTTCAGTTAAATTACTTTTTTTTTTCCCAGTATAATAGAACGTAATGATATTTTCACTCTGTATTCATTTAGATTGCCAACATATTTAAATACGTATCGAAATTCGTACTGAAATAACCTACGACTTGCCGCACAAATACCACACAAATTACTATTTCAATATACGCCACGCAAAACGAAATAATGGACGCATTTACTTGTTTAATTAGAATTTCTCTACACTTAACCACGTTTAACATATTTTATCCACATATAAATATAAAAGACAAACGAGGAAAATAACAGTCGTGAAACTCAGGGGCTTGATCCGACATTTCTTGCGTAAAGATCCAGTTTTTTTTTACAGCGCACTCTTACGAGAAAATAACTTTTTGTTTGTAAAAGTTAAACGCCTGCATCGATATGGATGTATTCCCACCAGAAACAAAACAATACTTAGTTGAAAACGATATTTTTTTTCATGAAACCGCCTCCACACGTTTTATACAAGAATCTGATTTACCCCCAAATAACCGACAGGTAAGGTTACTCGTGTGGGATATAGGATAACTCTGTCTATATTGGTTAGTCAAAAATTTGGCAGTCCAGCCAGACGTTACAACACTATGTCGTAATAATTACCTGAGGTAAGTTTCACGTGCAGCATAAAAAGCCTTTTCGCAGCGTTATTGTTTCAAAACTAGTGACATGTGTATACAGAGATTTCGATTCACGAACTGTCGCGTAGATAACACACAGGCATTTATTGAAGCTCTCGCAACTGCAGCACACATCGCAAATATTATATAACAAAATACACTAGACCGAAATTCCTTCGAGTTTATATCAGGTTTAATATTAATACATACTTCGACCGCATGTATATACATTTTTCTAGCCCGCATATTACGAAAAATTCCAAGAATTTCCGGGATATGTAACTTCGTCGAAATGTAACAAAAAATACTACCAATCTATTTACAATAGATATAAAGAATTAATTATTTTGGTTTCTTACGTAAACTTATGTTGGTAGCGAAACACTGTTTTATTGGCATGTAGGATGATGAGGCTCCAAATGGGTCGTGGGTATGGAGGAGAAGGGGGGGGGGGGGGGAGAGACAAAGCAATGGACAAGGTAACTTGAACGAAAGCTCAGCCAAGTGATTATGTAAACTAATTAAAATCATAAACGGTTTGTAATAATGCCAATTTTATTCTTATCTGCAAATAACGGAAAGGAGCTGAATTACAAGTGGCATAAATTGGTAACGTTATAACTAACAAGTCATTATGACATGGAACTATTTTTCGTAATTCGCTGCAAACTTTCTGCAACTATCGAAGAAATTGCCCGAGTTAAAATATATGCAGTAACGGGCGGCGATATTTGATCAAAAGTTGATTCCAAAGGAACTTTCTTCGCAGAGAACAACGTATAGTAGAGGTTTACTAACAACTACATCGTCCGAATAACAAATTGTTACTAATGCATTTTGCGCGTTATGATTTGTGAAGTTTTCATTTGTCCAAGTGCCAAGGAAAATTTACTGGTTTTCGCATATACATGTTTTCTTTGCTTGCTTAGTGAAGAAACGCTGCGTCATGTTTTGCATTCCCCTTATCGCTGCAGTAATGCAATCAGTCACTGTTGTGTAGTTTACAACAGTAGCCGGAGAAATAAAAAAGAGTTCTTAGAGCGTGTTGTACGGCGATACATTGCATATTGCGTTTATAATCCATGCACGGTTACTTTGCGCTTTTTTGAACACCTGCTTAAGTTCTACTTCCAGGATATTCCTCCGCCTTGTGCAAACCAAACTTAACTAAATCTAGAAATTACACCAAACGACAACGCACAGGATTCGTGCGCAATCAGTAGTAATGATGTTTTGCATGAGAACTATTTCTTACCAGGCGCTACCAACACACGCGTTTTCTCACTGTTTTTATTCATATTTATTATAAATGAAATATTATAATTTATGAATTAAATACATATGAAACTTCAATTTAAAGTAAAATGAAATACTTTCATGTTAACAGAAGTATAAAACGCTTTTGGTACATGGTATATTTAGGAAATAACTACACACGTCATACGTGGGGTGATATTTCAAAGGTTGGATTGAAAAAGTGTGAAGAAACTGCAAATAGATTATAGATAAATGTGCCTCACTGATCATCAACATGTTGGAACGTCTTTCGCTAATCGGCCCCTGGTAACGTACTCGCCAACAACAGCAGCAAAGAAATTGCAAATTTGATCAGTGCTCGGCCATTGGCCATAACTGAACTCTATTATATTTTTTAAATTAAAGTCAATTAATCTACTTTCTAAATTTCTCTTATCGGGCAGTATCCTAAAAGGGAATCGTTGGAGATCTTTTTAATCCCCCCTGCTCCATATTGATCCCAATTAAAAGTCGTGAACTCTGTCAAATAATCAGTTAACTTAAATTAAAATTTTGTTTTATTTGGGGGGACAGGGTTTAATTTTGAAGGAAGTTATTAAAAATATTTTTTTTAAGAGATATGAAAGAAAATATGTTTTTGATACAATTAAAATAATTGAGAAACCACTGCCAAGAGAACATTACTAGAGGGTATTGGGATTATGATTGATGGGTAAATATATAAATGGGATTCTATCGCATGTATAGGCTTCTTATGGGTCCTGAACTCGCCAGCTGGCAGTACGGCCAATAGGGAACATTTTGCAGTATGCAGCAGCCAATCAGGCGTGATCTCCCGTCCTCAGGGTCTCGCGCACAGCAGTTTTACTGGTCTTTGTTTTCTGGGGAATGTTATTGACGCGTCGTTTATTTACATTTATTTCATATCACTAGCGCTACCTGTTGTTATTCGCGAAATGATTTCAGGATAAGCGTCCCAAAACACTTCCGTTCGGATCCACTTTCGTGATTGGACCATTTGAATTACTATGTGCCTGATCCGCCTGCCCGGGAATTACGGACAGTCAGTATCGGGGAAACGTAATCCTGATTGGTTTACTCGCGTAGCAGTCAGGTTTCACACAAAGGCAAGCGTCCAACAGCCAAAGGATGACTGCAAGTGTGCACGTAGGATATTGAAATAGTTTAGCCTTCGCGTAGATCTTTCCGCGATAAACAGGTGGTCCTACACATCACTAATACGTTTGAACTAATATAAACTGTAACCATGCAGGCAAAACACTACTTTAAAACAATTCTTATGCAAATATTCGTGAAAACACATGCAACGTGAATAAACAGGCGTAACGTCTGCATATACAAAGAATACTTTGCTAGCACCATCAAAATGTAAATATGCAAATCAAGCATGCGCTTATTTAGTATCAAAAAAGGGAAACTACGTGATTGTATATTATTTATTTTCCCAAATAATATAGTATATTGTTTGTTTAAATATGCAATACATCTTTTAAATGCCGAAGTTGTGTAAGACCGTAGGATGTGATATTGGGTATCTGAGCCGCATCATCTGGCTTCTGAATTTTCCACCCCTGGATGGAGGCAGGTCTTCGGAGCTCGAATAGGAAAAACGAATCCTTATTGAAGATATCCGAAGTCAAAATTCTGCGGTCCTACAACTTCGGCAATATATATATATATATATGTGTGTGTGTGTGTGTGTGTGTGTATGTGAGTGTGTGTGTCTGTGTGTATAGCATATTTAAACAAAGTATGCACTATGTTCACATAGCATAAATAAGAAATAAACAATCATGTAGTTTCTCTCTTGATATATTTTGCATAAACATGGGTTTGATTTGCTTTAAATTTTGATGGTGGTAGCACATGCTGATTTTTGTGTAAGCACCATTTACGTCTGTTTATTCGTGTCACGTTTTATGAATATACACACAAAACTTAGTTGTAAAAGAGTGTTTCACCTTCAGGGTTACAGTTTATATTTGCGTAAATGAATTTTCGGGGTGAAATAACTTTGAATAAGTGGCGCATCAATAATATTGCCTAGAAAAAGGAAGGCAAAAACACTAGCGAGGTTCCCACATTGCCACCGACATAACAAAGTGAGAATAAACTGTGTTTTGACGTTGGCAGTACCGTAGAAACTACTTTGCCTTAATTCGGTGCTTCGGTAAACAAATGAACCGGATAAGGTTGTCTCGTTATAGACTTGAGTTACAACTCTCCACTTGTGTGCTCCCTGGGGGTCTATTCACTAACTTTTGGGATTCAAAGTCAGTAGCTCGCACACCCTAGATCTCTTAATAACACCATCGTGAATTTGGTATTCACCACGCATTGTTGTTTATGTAAGGCAGTGTGCGGACATAGAAAATATTAACTTAATAGTCTTATATTTTTGTCGCCACTTAGGACTGTTCAGGATAAAGTGAACACTTTTAAAATTAACTTTAGAAAAATATTAGTGCTCATACCTGCATATATTTTAACGGGCGAACTGAGTGACATGCGCTCAGTAAAGTTGGTTACGATGAATGGAAAGTAGTTCCATATCTTAACGTCGAATAAAAAATGTCACGTAACCATTTGTGATAACTTATTCCTTTAAATTTTTAATTTTTTAAATTTTAATCCTATGTAGGTAACATGGAGTTACCACCTTTCGATGGTAATACGGGGTTATGTATAACCCCAGATATTTTGTGAGTTAAAAAAATTCAGTTTTAAAATTTAAAAGCATTTTCCATTAATTATGTACAGTACAATACTAGCTCTTTCTTAATGGAATATACTCAATTTAAATTGAATGTAACATAGAATATCACTTAAAGAGGAAAATTGTGCTATAGTGCAAAAATCATCACAGTGAAATAGAGTGTATGCTTATGTACAGCAAAAGGCTCTTGTATTGAGAACAGCTTCAAAAAATGTTACAAATAACAAAAGTAAACGAAAAATATTAAAGAACAATGTTTGTAAACACTTGCCATTGTTGGTTAGGTCCTATAACACAGGAAGTAAACTTCAGAGAATATTTCTTCATTTTGGCATTGACATACAATATAGCAATGCGTTACAATAAAATAACAAGCAGTTTTTAGAACGATAAATGATGCAAAAAAAAAAAAACATAACTAGTCAGTATGATGGCGATTTTGAGATTATTTCACCATACATGCAGCTTTCACAGATCTCTTTCCGGCGCTCCTTGCAGGTGGGCTCCTTGCAATTCGCACACACGGTTTTGACTTTCTTGTTGTCCTTCGATCGGGGACACAGCTTGCATCTCGACTGCTTAGCCAACTTCGATGGTCGTTCAGTTTCGACATCTTGAGTTCCAACCGAGGATGTACATATTGGGTGTCCCCAAGTTCATTCGGGAGATTCTTGTCCAGACGGTTCTTCATGTGAGGTGTAGCAAGCTGCCGGCCGAGATCTTTCAGAAACTGCCTTCTTGAAAAACTTGTTTGGTCTCTTTATGTGAGTGAAGAGCGCCATAGCATCGATTGCAGCCTGATCGAGAACCCCATATAACATTCGCAAAGGCCAACGGCGGGTAGCTCTTGAAAAAGTATAGGCGTGAACCATCTTGTCGAAAGTGTCAACACCCCCTTTCGTGGAATTGTAAAAATGTATCACCTCAGGTATGCGGCTGATTTCATTTATTTAAGGTGCATAATGCATGGCGGATGGCAACAAAACTGATTTGCCCTTTTTTACGATCATATAACAACTGTAAGGTTAACACTGGTTTGTTTCTATTTGACAGAAATGATGGAGGAATTTCTGCCTTATTTTTACGTAGGGTACCTACATTCGTCAGGTTTTGTTCGTTCAGCATTGTTTCTGCTAATGGAATTGAAGTAAACCAATTATCACATGTTATGTTCTGTCCACTTCCATGAATTGAATTGTTTCAGAGAGAGAGTCTTGACATAATGTGTAGGAAGACTCACTTTCGTGTTTCGCTTTTCTTCGCCAATGTAGGGAATTGGAGTTTATCATATCTTAGGTACGGGCATCACACATGGTAACAATTCTTATCCCATATCTGTCGGGTTTTGAAGAAATATAAACACGAAAAGGGCACTTTCCTCGAAACCCCAGCAACTGTTCATCAATTGTAACGTATGCGTAGGATTCATAGTTGGCTTTGCAACTTGACACAAATAATGACCACAGCTCACGTATTGGAGAAAATTTATCGGCACGATTTCGGCTGTCCTTGTCATCAAATCGCAAGCATGTCAAGAGGAACCGAAACCTTTGTTCACTCATAATATTGAAACACCATACGGGGACCACATTTCTGAGATTCTGAGATGGCTGTCTTTTCGACTACCAGATATGTACAGGAGCCCAATTAGCGCAAGAATTTCGGAAGAGTCAGTGTTATTCAAAAATCTCTGGTCACACTGATAAGCTGCCCATCTAGCACTCTCTTGGTTTGTGTATTTTACAACAATGTCAATTATGTATTCATCTAAGAGTAACTATAAGGCATCTTTTTCAGTTTCAAGTAATCGAGCATTATTTTTTGCACAGGGCATTCGCACGATATTTCGCGCTGCAGTCATTGTCATGGGCGGAGCAACAGTTGACCACACATGTCCATTTTCACCTTTCACTATAAGTCCTATTTGTTGGTCATCTTCAGCGTTGGAAACATCTGTTTCGATTTCCGAGTCTTCTTCTGAATTAAAATCAGCATTGTATTTACAAGAGGAAGTGTCACTTTCGTCACTGCACTCTGTATCTTCAGTCACACACAGTTCGAAACATCTGGATCAGATACTGGAACTCCAGCCATGATAACCAAAAGCAAAACTCTGAAAAGAGTATATCAAAGCACACCAAATTTCACTAACTCGGATGGTAACAGGGGCGGTGCGTCACCCCACTCGCTCTGGTACACCGAGAAACAATCTAAGCAGAAGCACATCACGCCGCCTTCTGGAACATGACCTGAGACTAATAGAATATCTGGGAGCATGAGTCACAACAAGCAATGCCGCCTTCTGGAACATGACCTGACACTAATAGAATAGCTGGGAGCATGAGTCACAACAAGCAATGCCGCCTTCTGGAACATGACCTGAGACTAATAGAATATCTGGGAGCACGAGTCACAACAAGCAATGCTGTTGACGCAGCGGATGAGAATAACTGCGACGCATCACAACTGCGTTACCTACATAGGGTTTTGGTTCCATCCAAGTGTAACAATGCGAAGATTTGCTGAATATTTAGTTTTGAAATGATTCCGAATTTTCGCTTGACCGACGCATTAATAAAGTGATGAGGCCCATGGTAACGTTAATTTTACGTAAGGCGGAAGAAGACGCGACGTGCATACAAGTGGATCTGAAGCAGGGCTTTCAGAAGTGCTCATTTTACAGTGACCTGGGGTATGGAACTTGCCCGGCTGCACAGACATACCGCCCAAACACCAGACGAATATCACCACCAGACGAATATCACCACGTATTTTCGACTCTTACTAAAGCTGTACCCAGCAGGAGCAGCCAGCCGCGTGTGCAGGAAGGAGCAGACAGGGATGACGCGAGGTTTCTCAGAAGCGGAAGTGGGTCGGCGGACGTCATGCACGGTGGTCCGAGGAGCCGAACTTCTCGGGAATCCCCCCTCGCGTGACTGCATTCCACCCGGAACACCTTCTTCAGCCACCACCGCGGACTCACCGTCGGACACGGACTCACCGTCGGACAGGGCTACACCGTACCGGGTACAGCTTCTTATTACACAATAAAAAAAACTTTAACATTTGGATTTACGTTTTGACTTTACGTTTGCACTTTGACATGTTGTTTCTTATGGAGCTTGACACAATGGAACTGTCACAGGTAAAGTCAAGCACTCTTGAGTTTACGATATCGAGAAGTTGAAATTTAAAGTCAAAGTCAAGCAGCCATTTTGCCCAGAATTTAACAGAGGTTATGTGGAAAGTGCGTTAATTTATCGTAGGGCGATTTAAATCTCAGTATATTAAACAAAGCTTGTCTTAAATTAAATAAATGGCAAATGAATATAATGCGAAGAGGAAATACATGAATTGACATATTTTAGTAAAGTAAACAAATAGGTTTTTTGTTTTTAAATTAAATTTAAATTTAAATTTTAAGCCTATTAAAAAAAAAGGTACGTAAAATGCATTCCTGGATAGTATCATAATTATTTACATAACAAGATGCACATGTTTATGTAGCTCGCAGAACAGATGTTCAGATGTCTGAACTCTGACTTTCAAAATTTTATTTTGTATTGGTGGTTTCGTCAGAGGGAAGGAAACGTAATGTAAAATGCTAAAGTTTTCTACTGTGTAAGAAGATTGACGAAATCACCAAATCACAATACAATTATTGTAAAGTCAGAGTTCAGACAACTGAAAATCAGTTCTACGAGCTTCGTAAAAATGCGTATCTTGTTATGTAAATAATTATTATATTATCCAGGAATGCATTTTAATATCTACGTACCGCGGCTAGCATCCGCGACGGAGTTGTTCTCTCCTCCCCTCCCCCCCGAGGGGACACGGTAGGCCAAGTGGTTAGCCTGCTTGCCTCCCACCAAGGAGAACCGGGTTCAATCCCCGGCCATTTCGTAGCTCGAAATAGGAGACTGATGTAATTCATGGCAGTGCCGACACTCTCCTGTAGTTGCTCTGTGTGTGTGTGTGTGTGTGTGTTGGGGGGGGGGGGGGGGGGGGAGTGGCGAGTGAAGTTATTTGGGCCTCTCTCAAAATCGAGGTCTTGTACTGAAGAGCGTTCCTTTAGGTACTGATTCTGCTGATCAGTAACGATGGAATGGTGCAGTGGCGTCTGGGTTGGAGACTATACTTTCGACTGAAACTACTGACGTGCAGAAGGTCAGGCAGTCTCAGTAAAAGCAGACGACGCAACATGGCGGCGATGTATAACGAGCAAGTTACGTTGTTGTTATATGCCGAAGATGCAAATGCAAAGCATATTTTCACATTCTTCGATCTCGTCTTTTCAATTGGATTCTGCATCAGACGAAAATGAATAGAAATAATATCCATCCCTGTTTACAACATGTTTAAGCCTATCATTGCTTCATCGTGCATAGCAGACGCCATTGTCCCTACAGAAAACTGCTAGAGAGTGATGCACCTGGCACTACTGGAATTGCGGATTTTTACTGATGGCGTTCCTTGCGGCATGCTACTGGCCGGTGCTTTCGGTACCAAGTGGAATGTAACAGAGGATGAAATGAGGTGGGAACGGAGCAGGGCTGGAATGCAAAGGCGGGGGAAACGGGAGATCCTCGAGACAATCCGCCGACCAGCGGCATCGTCCGGCACGATTCCCACTTGCGAAAATCCGGGAGCGACCCGCCCCCGGGGATCGATCCCGGTTCGCCCTGATGGGAGGCGAGCAGTCTAACCGCCCAGCCACCGCGGCCCCAAAAACATTTGATGTTTGTTCGTCCTTGTGTTTGTTGCTTTATCGGCGGCCTCGTGTCCCACCCGGTAAGAACAGCGACAGCGACGCCGTTATCTTGTTCCGCTCCTGTTGGCAGGCGTCCGTGCTCCATGACGCTGGAGAAAGTGAACATTGTCTAGGTCACAATAACATTCCCGCTCCTCGGCTATGTTCGGAGACGCTCGGCGCTCGTCGAGTCTGGCGCGCATTTTACCTCTAGTTCTAAGTGGAGCACTGCCAGATAATCTACCTAGTATAATTCCCTACTAACCCACATACATACTCAACACACGTTAGCTAGACCAGGACGAAATCCAAGCCCCTAACTAACCAAACGCCTTTTGTCATTTTCATTAACATTTAATTAGTATTTCCCCTACTAACCACCACAAAACACAATGAAAAAAAAAAATTAAAATCACTAAATAAGATAAAAAACTATGTTAAAAACATAAAAAATATATAATAAAACTACACCCCCAGAGGCCATGGACAAGTTCGCCGCTGATGGACACTGCCTTCGGAGATATTTATTTTTCTCCCGATAAAAACTTCCCCCCCCCCCCTTTTTTTTCCCCTAACACCGAGTCACGGGCTTAAGGTGTTTTGCAGCCCTTTTTTTCGCGGTTTCTGCCTGGAGTGGAGCCTTGGAGGCTGCGGTTGTCGTTCCTTTGGCTGCCATGATGACAAACTTGATCCTGGAATACGAAATAATTAATCATTATTAAGGTTTT
Organism: Dryococelus australis; assembly: GCA_029891345.1. Classification (NCBI taxonomy): domain Eukaryota; kingdom Metazoa; phylum Arthropoda; class Insecta; order Phasmatodea; family Phasmatidae; genus Dryococelus; species Dryococelus australis. The sequence goes on along the minus strand of CM056994.1, from coordinate 33,239,548 downwards.
ATTTTTAAAAAATTTTCAAAATTTCGCCCCAGTTTCTTTATCTTTTCTTAATCGCCACTGACATCCATCCCAGATATTTATTTTTAACTCATACTCGTTCACCCACGTTCATAATATATCCCCTGGTAGGTGTAGAGGTCCTTAGTCATCTGAGCACATCGACCTGCAAATCCACGACAAGTCTTTGGTAGGGGAGCAGGCCCCCTCACTGAACCTTTAGTTTTCAGGTTCATAGAAGAGATCCGGGAAGGGGGGGAGGCCCAATAGCATCACTTCTCCCACCAGAGAGGCGCCCAAACTCCTCTCTGGTTACTGCCGGCATCAAGTCAAAATAAAAACAAAGCTCCCGCCCCCTCTCTACTAGTCTTTTCCACTCTACTAACCAAGATCATGTTCATAAACACTCTGTCTCCTGTAGCATTCTATTTAATTAGATTTAATGCATGAAATAATTTTAATTTTGCGTCGGTCAAATGAAACTGTGAAATTATTAAGAAAGCAAATACTTTACAAATCTGATCATTTTTACACTTCAATGCATAAAAAAAAATAGAAATAAATAAATATTTTTAAGTTTTCACAAATAGCATTTTTTATTTGACGTTAAGATATGGAACTACTTTCCATACATCGTTACCAACTTTGCTGGGCGAATGTCACTCAGTGTGCTCGTTAAAATTTATGCATGCAGGGGCAGTGACTTTTTTCTAAGGTTAGTTTCTACTTTATCGTGAACAGCTTTTATTTTTAGTAACAGGAGTCTTCATACGGCCTTGAAGGCTACAAGGCCAAGAAGAAGTTGCTTTTCGAGCAACACGTCATTTTAGACAGTGATTCACTGGTTGATAGCTATTTTATCCAGTGAATTGATAACAAGTGTGTAAAGAACACACCAAGATGCTAAGTAGTTAGTCTCCAGTATGATGGAATGGCTGCTCAGCAAAAATTCCAAGATAAATAGCACACAAGCCAACTGGCTGATACTTCGTCTTAATCAACTGCAGCGATTAGTCGATAAGGTGCTTATCGAAAATGGCAAATTGATCGGAACGTGGCAACAGGCTGAACAGGCAAATTCTGGAACCTTGAGTGCCATGTAAATAATAAACACAGTGTATATATATATATATATATATATATATATATATATATATATATATATATATATTCACCGAACTCAAAAGCTTAAGTCTAGGGCTACAGTTAAACATATTGATTGACTGTTATTCCAAATGAGAGGGTTTCAAAAAGGGCTCTCTTTACCGTGAATTGCCTCTAATTAGAGACAGGTGTTTTTCGCGAATCTATTTCAAAACCAGTTGCACTCCAAAACAATTTTGTTCACATGCACTTTCGTGGTTGGACGATTTTAAATGTCATGTGCCTCAAATGTCTGTCGTCCAATATCGAGGGGAACTTTATTACGATCGGGCCAATCAAATAAGAGCATGTCTTCTTACGTAGACGTGCGGCCAATAACCAAAAGAAGTCGTGGTTGCGGACGCAGGGTATTGAAGTCTAGCGTGGCCATAAATATCTTCGCGACTAACGCCTGCCCCGACCTACAGCCGGTCATTTACGAAGAGCGGTAATGTTATGGTGACCTAGACGCTCACGAGAAAGTGCAAGGAACGGGGCTGCGCGCGCATCTTCGCGTGACGTCACGGCCGGTGGTGCGCCCGCACAGCGGGTCAGTGGAACACTTTTATAACTTTTCCCGCGGCCCGACGGCGTGTTGCCACTCGTGCCGTAATTCTCGTTTTTAACACGGTAACTTCGGATACGACCTGCGAAGGAACAAGGATCATCTATAGCACATTCTTGTATACTTCCACCTTTTCTGCATCCCCGCCTGAGTTGTGCTTTTAGGCTATTACTCCGCTCCAACAGACAAAACTCAACTAATCCTACAAAAATACACCATGACGACGCACAGTATCTGTGCGCACTCTTTGCGTGAGAACTACTTCCTATAGGCTGTTCACGGTAAAGTGAGCACTTTTGAAAGCCTTGCTTACTATCAACTGGTATGCATGTTGTGTATTCTTCCGTCTTATGTAAAATGTATTCATACGTCGTGTAAATTAAAACTGTGAAATTATTAGAAAAGTAAATATTCTACCAATCTGCTCATTTTTACTCTTCGATGCATTAAAAAAAAAAAAGAAAGAAATAAATAAAGTAAGTTTTCACAAATGGTTACCTAACACTTTTTATCCGACGTCAAGATATGGAACTACCTTCCGTCTATCGTTACCAACTTTACTGGTAGAATGTCACTCAGTGCACACGTTAAAATATATGTACGCAGTGTCAGTGACTTTTTTCAAAGGTTCATGTCAAAAGTGCTCACTTTATCGTGAACAGCCTTTAATAGTCATTACCAAACCAATACACCTACTTTCTCCCTGTTTTTATTCACATTATTTAAAAATTAATTAGTACAGTTTATATCATATATAACTAAAAGTACAGTTTAACCAGAAATAATAAACCTACTTTTATGTTAAATATAACTCTCGCTATACACAGCATATGTAGGAAACAAACAGACAGTTCAGACATGGTGTAGAATTTTCAAAGGTTTAGTTTAAAAAAATATATATATATACTGCGAAAAGAATATAATGATTTTCCCAAGGTGTATGTACTATGTACTACTGTTTATGCCAACTGCTGTAAATAAAGGAATCTTTTTTATTTCTCTATATTCAGATTGTGCAAGCTTAGGTACTACGGGGTAGCTGTGTGCAGTAATATCTCTTTATGATACAAAAATATTTTTTTACAAGTTACATGATAGCCGAAATACAATTTTTTTTTTCAAACACGACAAAACATCAACACTTATACACTCGCTAAAGAAGCGATTTGGCAAAGGAAAAGCCAAATTATTTTTTAAAAAATTACAATCTACTAAGATATAGGTGTAGTACATGAAATATTTCACTTGAATCTTTGCAAAATTTGGACCTGTTCAATGGAACTCTTATAAGCTCAGCAGTGTGCCATTTTAATGCGATTTGACTTTTATCGCCGTCGCTTACATGTAATCTGCGGTATTGACAATGCCAATAGTATAATTATTATGTAAAAATATAGTTTGCCATCAATTTGGGCCATTTGCATTTAGTATTGCATGTTACCAAACCTTGCAGTTTAAATTTTATCGACATTATTTCAATTATTGATATTTTATTTACTGTATGTCAGTATTTCCAATTCCAAGTTAACATCATCCTATATGGAAACAAATACATGGGGAACATACTTAATTCCTACACAGAATTCAGCATGATTTTTCCTGCACAAGTTATCGTCTACAAGATCTACCTGTTATCTGCCAAAGAAAATTTAATTAAGATATTTTTCTTCGGTAACGACAGGCACATATTTAAAATTCAGAATAATTATAGAGTTTAATATATTGTGTCATGCAGACCTTGATTTTTAAAATCACGGTTACTTACTTTTTTGTTTGTATAATATTCAGTAATCAACCTTGCGATGAAAATATGCATCAGTTTGACAGTAATAGTGACATATGCACACAGCAATATAATTATAAATAACATTCGTCTACAAGTAATAACAAAATAGTTTACCGAAAAGGTGATCAGTATTCTGGCATTAGAATTTTTAATACTCTCTTATTGAATTAAAAAAAAAAAAAACATTAAATAATTCTAATGTTGAATTATTTAAAGGTGATCGGAAAATATTTTTTATTTATAAATTTATTTTAAACACTGGAGGAATTATGTACATGAAGATTACTAATATATCTACACCATTTCCTATATGCTATTGTGGTTTATGTCTTATTCACCTAAGACATGGAACTATGCTTGTTTGAGTGTTCACTATGTCTGCCATACAACATAAGTGGTGACTCTGTACATGTATGCTTGTACAGTATTTCCTTTCTGTTATGTACTGTAAATTGCAAACCTAAAACGTAGCCTTTTCACTGAACTGCAATATGTTTAAATGTGTAACTGCAGTAATATTAGTACCGGAACTAATCTGTATATAATTCTGCTAATTCATTTGTTCTCAGTTATCAAATTGAAGTTTTCTATATCCTGGAGCTATTATGCTCAAATTGAGATTTGTTGAACGTAACGCTGTAGATAGATTACTGTTTCCTAGACTTCGATATCTGCTCGATACATGAAAAAAATACGGACTATATAAACTATTGGGCTCTCACGCTGAGCAGACGCCCCGAAGCAGCTCATCGCTTCCCAGCTGCCGCAGCGAGCCGACATCTATCTCCAGCTCTGCTCTTGGCACGCGCACTCCCCCCCCCCCCTCCACATTTTCCCCTCAAACGCTACGCAGCCGTCGAAGTCTCTGGCATCCGCTCGAGTAACACCAAAACAACACCATCTCGCGTTAACATGCATTTCCAGTGCACTTACCTGGCATTACCTACGTAATTACCAGTATTTGATTGGAGCATCTCTCGCACACGCCTAGAGTCCATTGCTTATACCTAGGGATAGGGAAATTTCGCGAATACATTTCAAGACAATTTAGACGTCTAACACGTGTAAATCGCAGTCACCTTTGTAATTGGATCACATTTCATGAGACACGCCCTGGATGACTGAGCCAATAGCACAATTGCAATGAAGCAAGTAGCGAATCCCATTCATTTAGGTGTGGAGTAACACTGCCTACTCTCTGGAGCAGCAGCCAATGAACAAACACTTGAGGCTCTAGTGTACACAAGAATGTGGAGTCTAGCCTACATGTCATCGAACTCGCGAAATTTACCTATCCTTACTTATACCTTTTAAGTAATAATTACAAAAATTACTTTTATTTTGATTTGATAATCGTCATTATATTGAAATAATATAATTAATTACATATTTACCAACTCCAACAAATTAAATTATTTCAGTTTTCAGTAAAATGATTCTAAATTGCTAATTTCAATTAACTTAACTTTTTATTTCACTGACTCAAATCCTTTATTTAAAATGTCATTACTACTTATTCAGCTTAAACCAAGTTACAAATCGTATTTTATTTTATATAAGTTAATTTAAAGCTCAATAATTATATCAACTTATAACTACCATCCTTGTTTATTTTCTTTTCTTTATTTATTGCAAACAAAACACAAACACAATCCAGGCCTTGTCCTCCGGACCTCCCAGTCATACACAACTTTGGCTTCAGAATCCGCTTGAGAGCACCAATGCCGTCTCCAGGTTCATCTCTGGGTCTCATGACGGTCCCCACAAAAGTCCTGCATATCTTAATTCACGCGATTTAGTGATTTAATTCCTCTTCCCCCCCCCCCTGCAGGCAGGGCGGGAAAGGAATAACAGTAATAGGTTTTAGGTCCCCTGGCGCTACCCAGGGGTCTTTTAACAAACATCGTGCAGGTTCTGTCGTAGTTGGTCGATCTGAATGACAGCCAGGCGGAATGGGCTGGCGGTCCCTAACCTGCGCTCGAATAACGATAACGAGAGACCTTAAGAATTCGCGGATTCACTTTGGGACAAGCTATAATTCAAAACAAGTTTATTTACATAACTTAAGCCATTGGTCCACACGGTGTTTGACACCTCCTGGAGTTGGTGTTCAATTGTCGCCTTCCACTGTCACAGCAGACAATCAATGGGCAGTTAATTTCGGCATATTTGTACATAAGACTATAGAGTCTAGCCTGCTGGTCATTTAAGTCGAGAATTTTTCAGGTCTCTAACGATAACCAATGGGCGGGGACTGGAAAATTTCGCTTTTTAAACGACGTGTAGGCTAGTCTCTACGGTGCTATGACTTTTATAGCCTCAGCTCTCTGTTCATTGGCTGCTGCCCGAGTGTGTAAGCCAGTTTTACCTCAGACCACGTGCCACGGGAATTCGGTGCTAGCTTCCATGCAGGTTTGTTATTGGCTCATAGTTCACGTGGGTGTGCCTAGTAAACTGCAAACATAAAGGGGACGTACATGTGTTTGCAGTCTAGCTCGTCCAGAAATGAATTCACGAAATTTTCCAGTCCCTGCCAATGGGAGGACAAAAGCCTCACAAGGGTTTATACTTCCCCCGCGCTGAGGAAGTATAACCAAATACTATAGAGACTAATACCGGACAGCTGGCGGTTTTCCGTGCGAAAAGTGATTGCCCTGAGCTCTACCGACTTGAGGTGGCGACACATTTGTTTACATTTGTTTGCATACTAACAAATATCATTGCAATATTTTTAGTCGTTATTTCCAGCATATGCGTAACATGAAACACTTTCCGAAGCTTGACATTCATGTTCTGATATAAACAGTTTACTAAACAAAACCTTTCTTTATAATTGAAAATAAAAAAGGTGGTGCGGGCAGACGCCAGCTTTGCCCCGCTTTAAAAAAAAACCTCTTGATGAGATCCAACACTGGCCAGTAAAACAAAAATAATTGGCATTAATATGTCCTTGATTAAAAACATAAGGTAATGATATATATATATATATATTTAGGATTAATTTTGCCTTGCTTGGGACTACAAAGTCGGGGATCATAAACATACAATCAGCACAGCAGCTTTCAAGAACCTAGTTTCCAAAAATATCTTACTGCGTGGGAACTAAAGCTATTTCATTTTAAATTTTTGATACTCGTACGCTGGAGATGCACATTAAATAGGTATTTAGCTAGAGGGACTACTCATACCTACTAAAGCAACAGATTTAGTTTTATTACTTTTTTTTTTGTTATGAGGAAGGTCACTAATGTGGTTTTTTAGAATATAATTCTTATACAAAAAATACCAACACAATAGTATTAATTCGCCATAGATGTTGCGAAACAGTATGTCAAAAACGTGTGTGTGTAGTAGGTTAGGTATTAGGCCTAGTGAGGAAAAACAAGCATATATTTTAAATGTATTTCTGTAGCATACACACATGTACAAACATTAAAAACAAATCATGTTTAATCACGGTGTATTCCAGATATTCAGATGCGTCCCGAACATTACAAGATAGTTATTATTGTAAAGATTGTAGAGTTCCCATATTATTCGAGATTTTCGGCATTAAAACTATTTTTTTTTTTAAATAAAACCTACTGTACACGCATTAAGACACCTGTACTACAATATAAAATAAAAATAAAAATGTTACAAACAAAATACTTTGTAGGAATACTGCATTTCGTGCACAAATGCACTCGTTATGTCCACTGCAAAGTTCGCGGGTGTTTGCCACCTCAAGCCGCTAGGTTCGCTGCTGCTGTTGCTCGCCTGCGTTGTTCATATACAGATTGTCCGGTACAGTCTCTATTGTACTTGGTATAACCGTTCCGCTGGCGGGCTACGGCGCGGTGCGGCCAGCGGATTGTCTGCGAGCCGGCACGACGCGGCAGCAGTATTCGGAAACCTCCGCAGGCGACATGCGCTCCTGGTAGTTAAGGACCGCGCGGGGGCCGTGGACAGCGGCTCCCGCGGCCGGCGGACGCTCACCCGCCGGCAAGCGGCCGCGCCGTGGGCACGCGCCCTGTGTGGTCCGCTCCTCCACCTCCTGCTCCAGCACGGTCGCCTGGTACCCGCGGCAGCTGTCGTGCTTGTTCGGCCATTTTCGTTGCCGCTGCTGCTGCGCGCGTCGTCGCCTCCTACATCCAACATGGCGGACGGACGTTCACGATAAAGTGAGCACTTTTTTAATGGCGGACGGACGTCGGGCTGTTCACGATAAAGTGAGCATTTTTAAGGCCTTCCCAACAGGCATTAACCGTTATTAAATGTATTCTATTTCAGCCTCGGGTATTAATTTTCGAGAGATGTGAAATATATACACTCTGTTTATTATATAGTCACATGGCAATGATTATATTAAAAAGTGGCGGAAAGAAAGAAATTGGATGAGAGGAAAAATTTAGCAGGGCCTTAAAAAGCGCTGACTTTACCGTGAACAGTCTATAATAGTATTCAGACAGCAAGAAGTCCAACAATCATGCCGACTGAACATTAACATTTGCATGTGAGTACATGTTTTTAGTACTTATTTATATTCACGCCCAAAAACAGTAATGCATTTCAGAGAAACGAATCCGTTCATATGCATGACGCTAGAATTAAAAAAAAACATGGCTTCAGTTAGCTTAAAACTCATTTTACCGTGGACAGCCTGTAGTTATAATTTTTTTATTAAAATAGCTGAAGAGAAATTGTAAAACGAAGAAAACGTAATATGTTGATATATGATGGTAGGACAAGTATCGGTATTAAATAAATTCGTTATACAAGTGAGAAGTTATTGCTTCAGTTTTAGTGGCTATCTCGTTGAAATAATACTAATGTTTTTTACCCCACGCACGCGTCCATATCTGTGGCTGCGCTAATGATTACCGTCCGTATTGGATGATTTTTTTTATTTCGCGTAGAAAAATACTTGCAAAAACTTGAATAGCTTTTAGGTATACACATATAAATAACCTCAGAACTCTAAACGCTGACCTAAGATTAATATTTTCACTTGTGGAAAGGAAACGATCAGAAAACGGAATCTGTACTCATTAATGCAGCAATTGCTATTGCCGGCAACACCTGCTGACTCCCGGTAGACGCTAATATTTTGAAAATACGCTTTGTTAAAAAAAATTCTACTTTTTAAGAATTTCCGTCGTTATTCGTTGTCAACGCTTATACACAGCCAATTTGTGCCATCGGAAGTTTGCCGTGTGAAAATAAATAAGATATGCGTAGCAGATTATTCTGATCTGATCTCATTTTATTCAACTGGACTGACATCTATTACTACACTGTCATTATTTTTGCCTTTGAACGTTTTGCTCATTTCGCTTCGCGGTAGGTATCCAGTCAGGGCAGGATGTGCTAGCTAACTATATTCAGTTTCATCTTAAGTAAATTACATTTTGTATATAGCCATTATTACATAACAATTTGAGGACTATGTTCTCCAAACTTGTTCGAATATTTCATCCCACATAAAAAACAAAACTGGCCCGGTTATACTTACGTCAATTCCCTATTTCATAAGGATTATTAATATAAACTAATACATCAAAAACTAACTTCGTACATAAATGGCAAATTTTTGTGTAGTTACAGAAAGAACATGTGGTTGGAAAACGGTAAGTAAACTAGACACTTCATTGGTTGGCAGCTGGCCAATACGGAAAGACTGGTGTCGTTTTGACCAGTAGAATGGCGTTAAGTGACGCAGGGACCAATAAAACGCTGTGTCCTTGCAGCAGTATGGATATAGGTGACTAATGTCTAGCTTGACTTTAAAGCTGGTAAAAGTGTGCCGACCTCAAAGTGTAAAATGACTAAAGTGACATTTGCAAGATTAAGTGAAGCAGTGACAGTTTACATACGGTAAAACTGTAATTTAAATTTAAGCGCAGTGCTACGATATATCACGATTTGAAAATATAAAATGTCCAATTCGACGCACGTTTATGTACTTCACAATAGAGTGACCCGTTTGAGAAAGGTGGAAACCTGGTATGTCGTCCTGAAACGAAGTTTCGGCATAATCCATAATTCATGTCTGAAAAAAAAGACGGTGGGTTTATATTGACAACCGCGCGCGCGTGTAAGAGAGAGAGAGAGATAGAGAGCGAGAGAGAGAACGATAGAGACTCGTCATACGGCAAAGTGCCGCGCAGCGCGCGATTTGGATACCTCTTGTCCTTTCATGTTCGCCTGGTACCATAGGGCAGAAACCGCCGATGGCAGACCGCCTTCCATCAATCACCCCCACGATGCCGGAGGGAGTTCATAACGTAGCCGGGAGTGACCGACCCACGGAGACAGACAGCCAATTCATTCAAGTGCTGTTTGGAGTAGTAGAAAAAGTTCAAACTTTGACACGATGCACTTTTTTTTTCCTGCAGTTGATTTTTTTTTACCCACCCCTTCTCCCGGCTCACACACACATTGATTAAATTTTAGAGCTATACAATCAATCATCCCCCATCCCATGCTCAGGATCGGCGTCATTAAACTAGTTGAGACAAGGGGCGGAATGTACGAACAGGAATAGCTTGGTTTATCACATTTCTTAACCACTGCTGGCTGCTAACTGCAAGGGTGGCTGAACAGGGGTCATAAAATCCCTCTCTCCCCCACTCACCCATTGGGGGGGGGGGGGGAAGAGATGCATTTTGAATGAGCCTACGATTCCTTGGTTTACAAATTTATTATTATACTGTATTTTGATAGAAATGTAAATGCTGCGATGATAGTTTACCTCCCTTCCTGCCCCTATAGCCTTTGATTTTCCATTTGTTGTATAATTATTATTCCGCCGTTAACATCGTACTAAATAAATAACAGCGAACCTGCGGTGTCTTTAATAGCTGGGGGGGAGGGGGCTGTATTATGTATTATATATATATATATACACACAAGGGGGGGGGGGTAAGTGGGGCGGGACGAACTTATGATACAGGACGCATGGGTCAGTCAGGCAGGCAGGTAGGTAGGTAGGTAGGTAGGTAGTAGATAAGGTGGCAGCGGCGGGGGATGTCATGACGTTCACTGAGCTGTCAGTTTACACGTCCACTTATGCCGCTTAGTACCAGGAACGCATGAAGCGCTCGGAGGTGTGCTCCGTTGCGCGCTCCCAACTCACGCTCTCCTGTTACTTGGCAACAAGATCTTGGCGGCTAGCGAGTGCCAACTTGACGTACCAAAAAACAACGTGCCGTTTAGAAAATTACTGTATCAGCTGATGCATGAACGAACGAAAATTAGTATTAGGTTGGCTATTCTGATTGCATTGCCGACGCACATCAGACAGGCAGAAAATACTGGTATAAGGAAAATAGTTCCTGGATTAATTAATAATACATTCTATTTAACTGCGGTTGTTAGTGTCACAAACTAAACTTCATGCTAAATTTGTATAGGCTGTTCACGGCAAAACGAGCACTTTCGAAAGCCCTGCTTAAGATCTAATTGTATCCACGTTGTGCGTTCTTCTGGCGCATGTAAAATTAACATGGCCATGAGCCGTATCACTTTATTCATACGCCTGTCACGTGGAACTGGGAAATTATTAGAAAAGTAAAACTGTACAAATCTACTCATTTTTACACTTCGAAGCATAAAAAAAAAAAAAAAAAGGAGAGATATAATTTAAGTTATCACAAATGGTTACCTAACACTTTATATTTGACGTAACTATATTGAACCACTTTTCCCTCCATCGTTACCAACTTTACTGGAGATATGCCACTCACTCCGCCCGTTAAAATGTATGCAGTTAGGGGCAGTGACTTTTTTTTTTATGTCGATTTCAAAAGTGCTTACTGTCATGTGAACAGTCTTTATATATATATATAACAGTTATATATATAAACATATATATAACAGTCTTTATATATATATATATATATATATATATATATATATATATATATATGCGTGTGTGTGTGTGTTCGAAATGAAATGTACGCGTACATATCGAACACCACATCAGTTCCTAAAATAATAATTTGTAACAAAATAAAATAACAATTTGTTTTATGCCACGAGATAAATGTTAACTTCCCTAAACAATTAATGACGCAAAGCTGAGTTAACGATAACTGCGAGCAGCTTGCAAGTTACTTCGTGCGAGGATTACAGTTAATAAATACTACAGAAGTGTAAATTAAGACAGAAATTCATGTTCAAGGGAAGGCTTCGCCCTTCCCTCATTTTTAATTGCTCAGAGCATATCACGCAATTGAACGAGCCCATTAAAAAATTCCACATAGTTTTGTAGGCTTATTCCGCCTGTCTGAAAACACCACCCTGGGTTCTGATAGTGAGTGAAGAGATTTGGGTGGTTCTTAACGTCGGAGCCTTGAGGACGAAATGAAGTGAGAATGTAGCAGCGCCTAAATAAAAGCGAGGGGGAAACGGGAGACCCCCGAGAAAAACCGACGATCACCGGCATCGTCCGGCACGATTCCCACTTGCGAAAATGGGAGTGACCCGGCCGGGGATTGGACCTGGCTCGCCTCGGTGGGCGGTGAGCAGGCTAACCGCTCAGCCACCGTGGCCTCCTAAGTGATGAGAGAACTGGTATGTACTGTTGTTGCACAGTATTAAATTTCCTTTCTTTTTTTGCGTTCCTACCTTTGTGGCTGCAAGCTGAGTGTGCTCGATTGTATGTTGGGTAGTATCAAATCTTTTGGTTTAATTTTGAGTGTGTTTTGATAATTTTGTACAGTACTGAGGATTTCAGGCACATTCTATATCTTAAGACTGGTTCTATCACAATCTTTTTTTTTTATATTTAATTTTGTGTTTACTTCCCTGCTTGCTTGTTCCTTTTTTGTTTCTACGTACGCTCTCTCTCTCTCGCCCGCCACGCTTCTCCCCAGCCCAAATATGTCGTCAAGGAGCTGAAAGTATCAGGCGTTTATGACATCCCAGGAGGTCTTCTACTCTTGGGAAACTGTGCTGAGCACGTATAATGGTTCTCAAACTACGATCCGCGGACCACTGATCCGTGGCTTGGTGCTACGTGTCCAGCATAAAATAAATAAATAAATATACATGATTCATTTTACAAATTTATTTAAACTTCCATACAGTAAAATTCTTTAGTAAAAAGTTTCTTACGATGATAAAATCAAGTTCCTTTATAATGAGGATGCCGTTATTTTTATTGCAGTAATCCATTTTAATGGGTAGTTACATAAGTATTTCTAGCTACTATGTCCTAGCTACCGACGATGCCGACCATGTTAATTTAACAGTCTACACCGAGTAATGTTTAGCGTAAAAAAAAAAAAAAAAACATTGAAAACCGCTGTTAGAGGGACAACGACCTATTACAGTTTATTGGAAGGCTGCAAAGTTTGTTTGTACTCATATTTTGTCTATACAGGAAAATTCACTTAACTATTAATTAATCGCAATAAAAAGGAAAACGGAGAAGTATTACGAAAAGTTAAATGTATCAAACTAGGAATAATAAAATCAGACGTAGGCTGCGGAAATTATCTTAACACGACAATGAAATGTCTGAAGAAAAAAATAGTTAAAACGTTATCGAACATAATCGTTACAATTCCCAATATGTGTGGTTAGGTGGCAGTGAAGGAGATCACAGTCAGTTTCAAACCCGGCATGTTGCGTAGGTGGTATAGCATTCCCCATAGTTCCCAGCTCCATCGCGAGAAAACGCTGCTGCAACTCCTATATGACGCGAACCTTGTCGGGGCCACGGTGGCTGAGCGGTTAGACTTTTTATTTTAAATTTATTTAATTAACCCTACTTAGCAGGACAGCCATCCAGGGTGTTCAATTCTATCATGACTACTACAATTTAACAAAACTGTTTATCCGGGCGCCCGTAATATAATCTACAAATTCTATTTCTATTTGAAAGCATCATCCACACTTCCTATGAAGGTGGTGAGCTATTCTGCCCCGACTGAGACATCTCCCCCACGGGTATCCTTTCGACCGCCCCCCCCCCCCCCGCGCCCGGAACAGACTAGCAGGGACCGGGATTCCCACGAATCCGCCCGCGCGACCAGACGCCGTCGGGCCCGCACACAGTTAACTAGCCTTTCGGCCGGTCCGCCATGGCACTCAACGGTCGAATGGCCCCGCCCACGAACCCGAAGGCCCCCAGCCCCCTCCTTATCTGTGCTATTCTATTTGTTATTTTGATTTTTTTCCCGTCGCCCACCATTCTGCTTCAATCCAAGCATCGTCCAGGACATCGAAGTACCCCTTCTGGACACCCAGGCCTTCGTTTCCCGGCGGACGAGGGAATGGAGCAGACATCAACCAACATATTATCACAAATCACATCTTTCCCTCATTTAGATTTTCTTCTCCGCAGTTTCTTCCATTCTTCTTTCGTCCGTTTCAGATATTGGCTTTCTTCTTCTCTTTCTTGCTGCTCCTCCTCCTCTCTTTCTCTCTTCTGTTGTTCTTATACTTTCCTTATCTGTTCTCCTCCCCATTTTATTTCCTCTTCTTCTTTCTCTTCTTTTTCTTCTCTTCCTACTTCTTGTTATTCTATTTTTCTCCATATTTCCTTCAATTCTTCTTGCATTCATTTCAAATCTTCTGTTCTTCTTTATAACTTTTTCGTGTTTGGAGTTTTTCAATTTTCCTTCCCCATTGTCATTCTGCAAAACTTCAATATTTTTTGAAAATTCTGTTCCTTATTTAAAAGAGAGAGTTATTTATAATTTTTATTTAATTTAAACGATAAAACACTAGACAAACACAAACACTTACTCAATAATTCCCTTAGTTCCAGCACACTCTCATCCGCTCCCTAGACTGCTCAGTTAAATTATCATTCATAGTTTTTACCAAATCATATATTTTACTAATACTTTCATTTATTATTTCTACAATTTCCTATGTGCTGTTCACGGTAAAGTGAGCACTTTTTAAGGCCTTGCAAAAATTTTCCTTTCAGTCAATTTTCATCTTTCGGCCGCTTTTTAATACAACCACTGTCATGTGACTAATAAACACAATGTATACATTTCACTCTTCTCAAAGGGTAACGCCTGAAGATGTAATGAAAAATATTTATTGGAGGTTAAAGCCTGTTGGAAAGGCCTTAAAAAGTGCTCACTTTAACGTGAACAGCCTATAGTCATATATATTATGTTTTTGTAGTGGCTATTTGTCATTAGAGGGTTTTAATTTCTGTCCTAATTATTTCCTTTCTTCTTTAAACATGTCACACAAGTACAGAATATGGTGAACCGTCTGAGCTCCCTTTTCACATCGACAACTGTCGTCTTCTATTTTATTTATTTTAGCTAAATATTCTTCAATTAGACAGTGTCCCGTTGTTACTCTCAGCACACTTTTATTTATATTTATTTTACTTTCGTACAATTGTTGTATATTTTTTATATAATTTTTAGCATTTAGGCCGGTGTCATTTGGATCGTACTCTGGTTGCCAATTTATAACACTTGGTGTATAGATTTCTTTCTTTTAACCTAATATTCCCCTGCCGATTCATTCCGGATGTTCGCGAGTGGGAATCGTGCCGGGCGACGCAGCTGGTTGGCGGGGTTTTCTCGGGGATCTCGTCGATGTTAAAAGCCGCTCAAATCCCTTCGCTCACTCATGACGCCAGGATCGTATCCGAGTTCGTGAGGGATGGAGGTGTTAGTAAAATAAAATTACTAATTTTTTTTATTTAAACTACCTCTTTACACTACTAAAGGCTGTTCACGATAAAGTGAGCACTTTTGAAATCATCATTCGAGAAAGGTCACTGCTCCTGCCAGCATATATTTTAATGGGCACAGCGAGTGACAATCGCCCAGTAATGTTGGTAACGATGAATGGATATTAGTTAAATATTTTAACACTGAATAAAAAGTGTTATTTAACCATTTGTGAGAACTCGAATTATTCCTCTCGCTTTCTGGGTGTGTGTTTTTTTTTTTTTTTAATACATCGAAGAATAAAAATGAGCATATTTGTACAATATTTACTTTTCTAATAATTTCACCGTTCACTTGACAGACGCATGAATAAAGTGATGAGGCCCATGGCAATGTCAATTTTACATAAAGTGGAGAATACACAACGTGTATACAAGTCGATTTTAAGCAGGGCTTTCAAAAGTGCTCATTTTTACCGTGAATAGACTATAGCAGTACTGCCCTTGAAATACTGCTTCCCATACTCGAGTAGGAAGGGATAAGCGATACAGAACGGAAAGGCAGCGAAGGAAGCGGGCAAGGCTCAGAAAAAAAAAACATCTCCAAGGGAGACAAGAAGAAGTAGAAGCACAAGAAGAAGGAAAGCTATGCCATCGACTTGTAGAAAATGTCGAAGCAGGTCCTCCCAGAAACTGGCATATCATCCAAGGCCATGAGCATCATGAACAGCTTCGTCAGCGACATCGTCGAGCGCATCACTACAACAAGCGGTCCACCATCACTAGCCAGGTGGTACAGACAGCTGCAAGACTTCTGTGCCCGGGAGCTGGCCAAACACGCCGTCTGTTGTGAGGGCACCAAGGCAGTCACCAAGTATACTAGCTCCAAGTGAGATAGCTGCCCGGGAGCTGGCCAAACACGCCGTCTGTTGTGAGGGCACCAAGGCAGTCACCAAGTATACTAGCTCCAAGTGAGATAGCTGCCCGGGAGCTGGCCAAACATGCCGTCTGTTGTGAGGGCACCAAGGCAGTCACCAAGTATACTAGCTCCAAGTGAGATAGTTGCCCGGGAGCTGGCCAAACACGCCGTCTGTTGTGAGGGCACCAAGGCAGTCACCAAGTATACTAGCTCCAAGTGAGATAGCTGCCCGGGAGCTGGCCAAACACGCCGTCTGTTGTGAGGGCACCAAGGCAGTCACCAAGTATACTAGCTCCAAGTGAGATAGCTGCCCGGGAGCTGGCCAAACATGCCGTCTGTTGTGAGGGCACCAAGGCAGTCACCAAGTATACTAGCTCCAAGTGAGATAGTTGCCCGGGAGCTGGCCAAACACGCCGTCTGTTGTGAGGGCACCAAGGCAGTCACCAAGTATACTAGCTCCAAGTGAGATAGCTGCCCGGGAGCTGGCCAAACACGCCGTCTGTTGTGAGGGCACCAAGGCAGTCACCAAGTATACTAGCTCCAAGTGAGATAGCTGCCCGGGAGCTGGCCAAACACGCCGTCTGTTGTGAGGGCACCAAGGCAGTCACCAAGTATACTAGCTCCAAGTGAGATAGCTGCCCGGGAGCTGGCCAAACATGCCGTCTGTTGTGAGGGCACCAAGGCAGTCACCAAGTATACTAGCTCCAAGTGAGATAGTTGCCCGGGAGCTGGCCAAACACGCCGTCTGTTGTGAGGGCACCAAGGCAGTCACCAAGTATACTAGCTCCAAGTGAGATAGCTGCCCGGGAGCTGGCCAAACACGCCGTCTGTTGTGAGGGCACCAAGGCAGTCACCAAGTATACTAGCTCCAAGTGAGATAGCTGCCCGGGAGCTGGCCAAACACGCCGTCTGTTGTGAGGGCACCAAGGCAGTCACCAAGTATACTAGCTCCAAGTGAGATAGCTGCCCGGGAGCTGGCCAAACATGCCGTCTGTTGTGAGGGCACCAAGGCAGTCACCAAGTATACTAGCTCCAAGTGAGATAGTTGCCCGGGAGCTGGCCAAACACGCCGTCTGTTGTGAGGGCACCAAGGCAGTCACCAAGTATACTAGCTCCAAGTGAGATAGCTGCCCTTGGTCAGCGCAATATTCTATACATTACCTTTTTTTTATAACTAATTATACCGTTTAGTTGATATAATTCGCACTTTATTTCAAAGTGGCTTTTTAAACAAACGGTTAACACCACAGTATGATTCAGACACTATTTCGAACAGAGCGATTGTACACTTTATTATAAATAAAGCTATACTGTAATCAGTATTGTTTGAGATGAAATATATAAAAAAAAATTATACACATTAAAGCTGACTCCATTTCATTTGGTAATTAAGAAAATTTATAGTTGTTTTACAATTTTGCTTAATTTGCAAACGGCTTTCCTCTGGTTGGGTAAAGAAAAATTATACATTAAATGTGTATTTTTTCCAGAAAGTGAATTGATATCTGCCACTATTTGCAATTCAATTTTTACTAGTACAAGGAAGTGTTTGTGTAAATTTTTTGATAATGTTAAAGATACGAAAAACAAATATATAAATTGATTCATTATTTACAGATTTATAAAAGAGTTTCATTTTGAAAAATTGGCCATGCAACATGCTTTGTCTCAACACAGACAGCGCTCAAGAGAGTTCACCTTTTAATTAATTTCTAAAGTAATTTTTGCAAGTCACAGAATGGATTTTATACGAGGTCCCGCATGATAAAACACATGCGTAGAATAACAAGAAAACAAATCCACAGATCAACCTTGCAGCAAAAATGCCGCCTTGAATGTTGTCTCGGAATAAAAATAATCATTATAATTTAAGATCATATACACATGTTGTTTTAAAAACAGTGGCTATTAAACAGAGCAGGTTATTTTACTCGTCCAAAATTCTCACATCACTATCTGAACTCTACCCCATTTCCAAAACAAAATTTTCAAGTGTTCTTGAATACTTTTTCACCCGAAAACCCTCTTCGGGAAATCTAGATTTTTTGTTCTTATTTCCCGCCTCTCTGGTAGACTTCTAGGTGGTCACATGACTAACAGAGAACGATCGGTAGACACACTCGTTTTGTACAAAACTCTCCTGAAAATAGGACATGCTTTCTATCCTGCTTTCGTACGAGATCTAACTTGCACGAGATATTCTCACATGATATTTAGTATGAGAGTGCCATCTCACACGGATTTTGCATGTATCTTGCGCCGTGTGAAACCTATTTTAGGGTATTGAGCTGGAAGACTCGCAGTTCTCCTGGGAGCACACTGGTGTGAACCAAAATACATCTGAAACAGAGGCAGCTCTCATACTTGCCTGGTGTCATTTTCTGCTCAAAATGAAATTTTAGTCTAATTTTTCCACCTAACATATGAGAGAAAACCCTAGGGAAACGAATGGAAAGTTCAACAAAAACAAACATTTAAGGCAGAAAATGGAATTAAGTTTAAATATTTGAAGCATAGAAGTACACACGTTTGTATAGCTGCTAAGTGAGGGTGACAGAAAGTACAAGACGTCTCGATATTTTAGTTATGTTGCTCCGGATATGGTATTAAGCCGGGTGACTATTCGCCAAAAACGAATCCAGTTGAAAATTAAAAAAATACATTAACAATCAAAACGTTACATTATCATTGAACCTAAATTACCTTATTATTAACTAAGTTTTTAGCAGTTGCAGATGTATTCTGAAATTAAAATTAGAGGCCAATAAAAAGAAAAATTAGATTTGAGCTTTTGCATATTATTTTTGGGCAAAATTAATCGGTATATTTCTTATCCAAAAGCTCTCAAAATCTCTTTTACATGTATTAAAATATTTGTCATCAATTATTTAATAACAACTCATCACTATATGTCAAGAAGAAAAAATTCTATTAAATTATACATAAAATTCTGTACAAAAAATAAAATTTTGACAGAATTTTTTTTATCTCAGTTACCCTGTAACACTCTTCATTCAAAATTTAAGAACCATTATAAAATTAACTACTTATCCAATATTTATCCAGAAAGCAAGTTACTTATCTTCAGAACACTCATGGGCCGTCTCCTCCAGATCAGCCACTCTGCACGCTATATATGTGAAGTTCTCACCTTCATGCGCACTTTCCAGAACAATCTCGTAGAACACGAGATGTTCTCGGAACTTCACAGGCATTTCTGAAGCAGTCCCACAATAAACTTCATATTCACGTAAGTTCTTAATCAGTCCCAACGAATCAGGAAGCGATGATGTCACCAGGTTGGACGTGTACGAGGGTGAGGCGAGGAAGGCGACGCACCCAACAGCTGGGGCAGTCAGAAGTAGACATTGGCTGTGTGTGTCACAGGATGTTTAAATACGATATGGACTTATTCAAAGATAAATAATAAAGATGTAAGAAATGCTGATTATTTGCAGCAGTCTTGATCAAAATGTATTTCCTTCACTTAGATAGTGGCTTTTGTATTCGAAGCTATTACTATGGCACAAAAGCATCAAGCTTAATGTGTTGAATTCCTATCAGAATGAAGGACTACACTCTTACAGTTGATAGGGGCCACGGAAGCAGAGTGGTTAGCCTGCTCGCCTCCCACCATGGCGAACCGGGTGCAATCCCTGGCCTGGTCACCAGATTTTCGCAAGTGGGAATCGTGCAGGACGATGCCGTTGATCGGCGGATTTTCTCGGGGATCTCCCGTTTCCCCTGCTCTTTCATTCCGGCGCCGCTCCATACTCACCTCAATCACCCTCATCGGCTCTCAAGACCTCGCTGTTAAGAGCCGCCCGAATCTCTTCACTCACGCTTACAATTGATGCCCGTGCTTGAGGTAGGATTTTAACACACAACTCTCTGATGAACATGAAAACATACCTAGTTGTTGACAACACTGATAAACATAATTATTTCTTCAATGTTCAGTATCTAATATTGAAAATATGTGCCAAATACTGTGTACTTACACACTTAGGTCACACATTTATGTTTTCAGATACTGTAATCCAGTAATATTTTGGTTTGCATTAAATAGTATTCATAAAGTACATAATAGATTCTCGATTCCAAGCCACTATGTGTTTGGTTTAGAGGCGTATCCAAAGTGGGGCTAAGAAGGCTTACGTCCCCTCCTTGAGGTTAATTTTACATGGGATAAAATTAGATTGATCTTGAAACCGAGTACATTGCTATCAATAGTAGTATGATAAGGCTGATTACATCCAACATACCAATTTCATCTTTGGTTGTAACATCGTTTACTCTAGCTGGACTGCCTATGTTGTCGAAGATATTCGCAAACTGTTGGGCGAAATTATCTTTCGTGCTCTTCTCAGACATCTCAGACTCCTCAGCAATCGTCCTATGCAATCCTCACAAATTCTCACCAGTCCTCCTCTGCAACCACCAACAATACTCACCAGTACTCAGAAATCTTCCTCACCAACCTCAGTAATCCTCACCAATACTCACCCAAAATAATTCATGATTCCCCCAAGATCAATCCTCAAAATATTCCTCATTCCTTAAAACCAATCTTCAAAAATATTCCTGATTTCTCAAAAACATTCCTCAATAATATTGCTCAAAAATATTCCTAATTACTAAAAAAAATCCCTTAAAAATATTCCTCATTCCTCAAAAAACATTCTTCAAGAACATTCCTTCTTCAGCTTACTTGTTTATCAAACAAAACAGCCGACTTCAAACAGCCTGAGAAACATTATATTTCAGACTGAACCATATTCCTCCTAGTGCACTTTCTTGCAAAATTATAAGTTAAGACAGAATCTTGGCTTCAATTTTATACACCACTGAATTAATAAATATTTAAGAAAAGCGGTGGGGTAAGGTTCAAGAAATAAAAAAGTGCGCAACTATGAGTACATAAAGTTATTATCCTACTCTTTCCATGCATTCGATCTTTACCTATGCACTAAACATATATTTACATTAAAGTATAATATTTTTAAGCACATTTTTTATATTACCTTATAATATGCTTATAGGTATATAATCTATATAAATTATGACTTACAGAAATGTATGCAGTGTTATAATGATGTATATTTGTATTAATTATATATATATACACATGATGGTATGTGCACTATCACAGAAGGTAAAAATAACAAATAATCAGCGAAAAAAAATTGGAAGTTCCGAGCATTTGGTAATGTTAGAATTCATATAAATGGCACTATATTTTTTTTGTCATCCATTATGATTTTCTTTAATGCATTGGTGAAACGGATTGCGATTATATAGAAAAATGAAAATGAGCAGCAGCTGAGTTGTTCAGACACCATGATATGAACATTGATTGGAAGTGACCACTCTTCTTGTATGGAAGATTACTAGCACATGTGACTGGCAGTGATGAAAATGGAGTCGGAACCAATGCCTTCATCGTTGGTCGCCGATGGTGCCAACACTGCGACAAAGTTTATGCTTTCGAATACAATGCGCGGCGACATGAGAAGAGTGACTGTCCGAAGAACCCTTCTCGAGAGACTTTTAGCTGCAAAAACTGTCCTAGGCAGTTCGCACGAGGTGACTCGAATAGACATGCCAAGGTCTTTAAACATAGCGTTCCTTGTCCTAACGAGAAATGTCACGTGATGACATCGATTCCTCCTATTAACAATATGCTGCATAATATGTTCACAGAAGGCAAGGGAAATATGGCCAATACAAGCAACGAACAGCATGCCGCACAATCGGTTCGTATGAAATATACACTGGCTAAACTGACACATGAACTGAAGGAGCTTCGAAAAAATTATGGAGCACCAGTAGCTACGAAGACTAATGTTGCTAATGATACTCCTCCTACAAAGGAAAGGTTTGGGTGATGTTTCAACATGGTAGCTAGTCTGCTCTTGGTGCATGTCTCCAGCTCCTCTAAGCCTCATTTAAAACTTTGAGTTAATAATTTTTGGAATTTTTTTAACCTTTTCTTTTAAATTTTTGGAATGTTTTTGTGATTTTTGCGTTCAAGGATATCCAAGGTCATGGATACATGGGATCAAGGTCACATGTGTGATGTCATGGTGATGGTCATCTCCATCCAAGGTGGCGTTCGGGTGACATCACAACATGGAGGTCGGTTGGCTTCGGCTCCGAACCCTGGACTCTGTGTATCGATTTGGCATTGTTTTTTTGCTTATAAAAATATATATTACCACCACTGTTCTGCCCTCGAATACGATCCACCAGAATTTGATGGAAAGGGCCGCTGGAGGATATTTTTGCATAAGAGGGGTTCTGTGACTTTTTAAGTGGAAAGAGATATATTAAGGGGAAAATGGCCGATTTATAGAGAAAAACGGTAAATTCTGAGGGAAAAGGGAAATTCCAAGATGGTGGTCAGCCTGTCCCCTGTCCCATTGAGCCCGAATCGGCCCCATCATACTACTAACAATGAGTCATTGATATATACACTTAATATGGCGACATGAAATTTTGTAATGTATTTCGAAAACCTATCCACTATGAATTTAACCAAATGCCAAAAACTGTCACATCTTGTACCAACCAGTTAAAATTCAAAACAAAACTAAAAGAATTATTGTGGGATAGGTACAAAAATGATAAGTGAATATTTATGTAAATTAAATTTTTCCCTTCTGTATCCGTATTATAATAACTCGTTCTTATTGCAATTTATAGCAGCACAATGGCTTAAAACATTTTTAAAAATAATTTCTTACCTGATATCAAATAATTATATTTTGCAAACGTAGTCAATCTTTCTATTTCTGTTATGTTAAATGTATTTGTATGGTATGTTTTGAAAGGCCTATTATAATGTATTAATTTTATCTTTTTTAATACTGTATATTATTGTAGGTTTTTGTATGTTACTTAAGTACTTATGCATTACAAACTGCCAATTATTTTTTGGTATACCATCTCACTTGCTATTTTTCTTATTGTAATTAATAAGAGCACCACTAAAAAAAAAGTTTTGAATAATTTCTCCCCTGTCGTCAAATAATTTTGTTTTATTTGAAATTGTAGTCAATCTTTCTCTTCCTACTGAAAAAAAAATGTAACTGTACTGTATTTCTGAAATTCCTACTTTAACTCCTTTTATATTGATTAATACTGTGTGTTATTGTATATGTATTGTATGTTACTATGTATGCAATCACAAATTGCCATTATGTTTTTGTGTACCATTTCCTCTTTATGAACAGGGTTGTTCGTGGGAAATTGCAACAAATAAATAAACAATAAATAAACAACATGTGGCATTAAACCTTAATGGCATAGTTGCTGGTAATCCTGTACTGTTAAGAAAGTGGTTTTAATTAAAAATATAAATGCGTATGGGGGGTGGACCCAGGGCGAGGCAACACCCTCCGAGTGACGGGTTGTCCAGCTAGGACCCGTAGGTGCCCGTCATCCCTGAGCATGACATGAAGTAGTAACCTAGGATGGAGCGACGCTGGAATGCAGGGGCGGGGAAAACGGTAGTACCCCGAGAAAACCCGCCGGAAAGCGGCATCGTCCAGCACGATTCCCACATGCGAAAGTCCGGGAGCGGGCCCGCCGGGATCGAGCCCGGATCGCCTAGGTGGGAGGCGAGAGCGCTAACCACTGCGCCACCGCTGCCCCTAGTGGGTTTAATTTAATACACATTACTCCACGATTCAAGTAACCCTTTACTTGATGGGTGTCTGGACCCATTACTGGGTTTACTGGTTTGGTGCCACGTGATTTGACCATCAACGAACCACAGACCAGACCAATATAAAAGGCTACAAATTAGTCGACCAACATGTGAGATATTGACTGATATGTACAACACTGGCCATGTATAATCTTTACGTGCAACACGTGCGTGATTACGGAAACCAGTACTGAGAGGGTTAAATGTATTTATTTAGTAACGCCAAAATAAAATAAAACAAAACTACAATAAAAATTTCTCACAACAGATTTATTCTGTTTTTACATACAGCATTCACAAAATGTCTTAATACCCAGTCATCCATTTAAACTATAGGAACTGAAAAGCTACCAAAACTATAATACTGAAGTTGTCTCACGGACTTTGAAACAGGCACACATTCTCGTATGACAAAACTCTGTGAGCTTTTTCACCTGCATTATTCAAACGAAGATGTATCATATGTAACATTTACACACAAATATAAAGCACGAAACATTTCGTTAAGTACATGAGCAATATGTGGTGTAGTTTGATGTACAATTTTCACAAATCACTAACCAAAATATAATAAGTTAGTAGTGAATAAGTTACTTGCTTTCAGCAATTGTGCTTTTGCTAGTTTCGCAAGCATGTTTAACGATACGGAGAACCTTGCCGGCAAAACAAATATACTGAGCACACAAAATGGAACTGCAGAAAAAATGTATCACACTGTTATTCCGGCATGATAGCAACTCGCATCGAAGTGCGTAGCTTGATGTCTTAATACCAATTATTTATTTCCGAATATGTTTCAATGAATCACAAAGACTCGTTATTAGGAACTGCAAAATTCACATAATAAAGAACAAATACAACATTTCATAAATTACATCAATTGAATAAGCAGAGTGGGATGTGCTTACAGGATACATCATAACGTACTAACTAAAGGCTATTCACGATAAAGTGAGCACTTTTGAAATCAACCTAAGAAACAAGTCACGACCCCATGACTGTACATATTTAAACGGGCACACTGAGTGACATACGCCCAGTAAAGTTGGTAACGATGGGTGGAAAATCGTTCCATTTCTTGACGTCGAACAACAAGTGTTAGGTCACCATTTGTGATAGCGCAAATTATTTCGTTGGTTTTTTTTTTTTTTTTTTTTTTTTCCAAATGCATCGACGTATGAAAATGAAAATATTTACCTTTATATTAATTTCTGAGTTTCGCTTGACCGACGCATGAACAAAGTGATGAGGCCCATGGCAATGTTAATTTTACGTAAGGTCGTAGAATACACAAGGGACACACAATTAGATCTTAATCAGGGCTTTAAAAAGTGCTCATTTTACCGTGAACAGCCTATAGGTGCATGTGAAGTAAAATACAGGATGATTCTAAAGTAGCTTTACAACTTTGAACGTTAATAACAAATTATTGGGAGGACGTACGATGTTGATTACAATGCACAAATGAAGCCACACACTTCAAGTTTTATGCACGCAGGCCGTAGTAACAAAAAGTGCCACCGCGAGCGCTCTCGGCCAATTTAATCAAGATGGTTACTTTCACAAGTGCGGAGCGAGCTCGTTGTGTGCTTTGTTACGAAGGAACAAAGTTAGCGACACAAGCGCAAATGAAATTCCTCACCCAGTATCACAAAACACTACACAGTTGACCAAAAGTTTACTCCTGGCACAGGGACTTTGTTGATATGGGAGGTTCTATAACCCATAACGTGAAAACTGGCAGGTCACATATTTCTGAAGACGTGGAACAGGTTAGGGAAAGCTGCGCTCGAAGTCCACACAAGTCAACGAGACGTGCATCTCGGGAAAGCGGGATTCCACAAACGACTGTGCGGCGTGTTTGACGAAGAAGTTTACTCTTCACCAGTGAAGGACACTTCAGAATGTGACAAACGTGTGCGCAAGGAATTTTGTACGGAAATGTTGCGGCGAAATGAAGACGTTAAGTTCTGAACTGGATTTCTGGACTCCGTCGTTTTCAGTGACGAAAGCACATTCCATGCCAATGGTAAAGTCAACCGCCACAACTGAAGGATTTGGGGTAGTGAAAATCCCCGTGCCTCCTTGGAACATGTTCGTGACATTCCGAAAGTGAATGTGCTGTGCACCCTCAGCAAAGATAAAGTGCACGCTCCCTTTTTCTTCATGGAGATGACCATTACCGGCAGTGTGTACCTGGACATGCTCCAATAGTTTCTCTCTCTCTCTTCAACTTGACGATGGTGACCACGAAGGTCTTAGTCACTTCCAGGAAGATGGTGCATCCACTCCCCCAATTACCTAGGAGATTCGCTAGAGTTCCTCGACAATTGTTTACCACGCCAGTGTATTGGCCGGGCCACACCGATAGCATAGCCAGCTCGTTCTCCTGACCTAACGTCGTTAGAATTCTTTCTTGTGGGGCTACGTCAAAGATCGAGTGTACCTGGCACCCTTACCTGCAAATGTGGCCGAACTTCGGAATCGAAATACGGCCGCAGTCGCTGACGTGACACCGGCGATGCTACATCGCGCGTGGGAGGAAATCGACTTCACATGGGACATCTACCGTATAACCAATGGAAGTCGCATTCAACAATGAACTATCTGTGTGCATAATTGAAGTGTGGGGCTTTATCTGTGCATTGTAATCAACATCGTACGTCCTCCCAATAACTGTTGTTAACGTTCAGAGTTGCAAAGCTACTTTACAATCATCCTATACATTGAACAAGAACCATTTGTGAACACTGTTTTAACATTGCCTGCTAAAAATTATAAGTACCTATGACATAAGCATAAAATATCTGGTGATCAACATTCATTTTTATGTATCCGTCTTTTTCATGTTTTACAGGATTAATGAGAAATAGTGTGAAACAAGCAACTCTGATGTATAAGGACTTGGCAATTCTATACGTGTGCAGCATGTTATTTGGACCATTGTTCAGATAACGCCCATGTACCAAAATACATACAATCTGCCCATAAGCGGCCTGCTTCTGCATAGCCAACTGTACCCCAAGTATGCCAGCACCATCAATGGGCCTTGAGTGGCAGCAATGTCCCACTGGCTTACTACTTCTGGCCTGCCATAAGTTAACCAAATGTCGTCAGCCAACTGTTGTCAAAGCCACTTGTGGCGCAGCTATTGGCCACTTACAACCCAGCTATTTGCCACTTGTGGTCCACTTAATAGCAGTTTGCCATGCCTTCTCAAAGCCTATAAATTATTATTTTCCACGCATATAAAACTTTACCTTCATATACGTTATCTTCAGCATTATTTCACAATAAGTAAATTGCTTTGGAAGAACCTGGACTCTAGCTCACGGCCATTTCGTTCACAATCTAGCTAGAATTTTAGCAACTGAATAGTTGCTAGAATGGGAATGTTTGACAATAACCTAGCCATGTAAACTTTAGAAGAATTATTGTTTGATTACCAATTTTGAGTGTTTTTTTTGCGGAAATATTTCAATACGACATACACCTTTACCTTTAAACTTTATACCATCGGTTATTTTTTTGTTATTGGCCGAATATTTTTGTACCGTATCTCAGTTCTCCACATCTGGATCTTTGACTTCCAGTGTCGGAGTTATCAAACCCTTAAATGGTCCAGGGAAACAAGGGAAATTAACTTGATAATATACTGAAAGTTTACTCTAAGAATAAGTTTCTCACGGCAGTCAGCAGTTAAGTGTACCTCGAATTGCGGGGGGGGGGAGGGGGGGGGGAGGTGAAACACTTAAAATAAGATAAAAATGGCATTTAACTGATAGATGCAAGCATACCATATGTTACCAAAATCGTTTGGCTCAAATTCCAGTACAGTGACATTATGTTCACTTGATGCTGTGAATCTTGGGCATTGTGGCAAAGGAAACGAGGAATACTACACTGTCTTCCAACACCACGACTTTATGGAGTTGCAGTAAATCTAGGAAAAGCAAATGTGTTTACCTTGAACTATGGCCTGCTCATCACACTTTAATGATACGCTAGCCATATAAATATGACTATTTGATCAGAATTCGCCTGTTTGTTTACTACTGTATGATGCTACAAAATGTCCCCAGTCTATTGTTGGGCTATTAAGTAATGATCTCTGGTCCTGTCTTAGCTTTACATCGCAGCAATGCTTCTTACCAAGGTAGCAGGGCATAGCATAACTTGATTGCATGCTTGGAGAGTAAAAGTGGCATTATTGAAATCCCTCAATTAAACAGTTCACACGGCACAATTATGTTGGGACAAAGTAATGTGAAGCTGCTGGGGTACACGAATGTCAGTCGGTCGGTCAATGAACATTTATCATATCCATACAGATGATCAATTTTTTTTATCAATAGTAGAATGCAAATATATTTATATCCTCTTAACTTGGTTCACACTTAACTTGAATGCCCTCAGTGTTGGGGTGTCCAAATTCTGAGTGATCGAGTCAAACAGCAAACATTTTTGGCAAATGAACGAAAGCCGAAAACATAAGAATAACTGCACAAGTGAGGAAATGTTATGTTCAAATCAAGCCTTCAATAAGAGTTTCTTTTCTGTAAAATGTTCACGGTAAAGTGAGCACTTTTGAGGCCCTAGTTACTTTTTTCTTTCAACCATTTTTTATCCTTTGACCATCATTTTAAAATAAACATTGCCATGTAAGTAATAAACAAAGTATGCATATTCCACCGTACTCAGAAGTTAACGTCTAATGGTAAAATAAAATAGATTTATTGTCTATTATTCCAAAAAAGGAGGGCTTTCAAAAGTACTCACTTTACCGTGAATAGCCTATATACACCACAACCTATATATATATATATAGCGAACATACACGAGGACGAAGCAGATTGCTGACTGGAGAAATCATCGCGTACTGACAGAGAGAGACCCTAATCGCAATATACAACCAATGTACTATCTGAAAAATTCTGAAAAGCTATGGCCATTTGGTATCTGCCCTGTAGGAATGTAATCTAAAGGCCTCTCGCCATTCCCATGTAATGATAACGTCTATTTATTTTCAACAGTATTTGGCTTATGGGAACATGACTTAATCACTAGAGACTAGCAAAATTCGCGTTATTATTTGGGGACACGTTAAAATTACAACACATGTATCTTTTCAATAATTTTGTCATTGAATCAAAATTTATGTGACACGCCCTAGGTACCTCTGCGCCCATAAATGAACACTAAACGATTATGTGCCCGAATCACATGCAGTTAACTCGGAAAGAGCGTGACTTTACATCTAGGCAGCAGCCAATGGAGAAACGACGCCGGCTCAAGTATTTAGAGTAGTGTGAAGTTTAGCCTGATGCCAAATAATAATGCGAATTTGCAGGTCCTTATAAATCACAAGACTGTCAAGTAACTTCACTGGAGGACTACGACGCCGGCAGAGAGCCTGTTGAGCTGGCGTCAGAGCTGGAAGGCCATGACCATCCAGGTGGATGTGACGACGACGAACGTCACGGCCTCCAGAGGAGTGTGCTCTGCTCCAGACGAGTAGGGCCCCACTTTGGACGCGTAGGCCATCACGTGCGCCACGTAGTTCTGCTCGTGCAGCGAGTGGAACAGGTGCGCCATCGGCCCTGTCAGACACAGAGGCACACAAGTCACTGCACACAGTCGTCACACTTTCTGAGAGCGTGGATGCTCGAGAGATGGTCATCACAGGAACAGGTGCGCTACCGGCCCTGTCAGGACACAGAGGTACACAAGTCACTGCACACAGTCGTCACAATTTCTGAGGACGTTGATGCTCGAGAGATGGTCATCACAGGAACAGGTGCGCCATCGGCCCTGTCAGGACACAGAGGTACACAAGTCACTGCACACAGTCGTCACACTTTCTGAGGACGTTGATGCTCGAGAGATGGTCATCACAGGAACAGGTGCGCTACCGGCCCTGTCAGGACACAGAGGTACACAAGTCACTGCACACAGTCGTCACACTTTCTGAGGACGTTGATGCTCGAGAGATGGTCATCACAGGAACAGGTGCGCCATCGGCCCTGGCAGGACACAGAGGTACACAAGTCACTGCACACAGTCGTCACAATTTCTGAGAGCGTGGATGCTCGAAGGATGGCGCTCAATATTTCTGTTCGTGATCACAGCTCCTCACATAGGACGTGTGACATGTGCTCGCGCATGTGATCACAACACCGTGTTATTGAACAGTCCACTTTTATGGATCACAGGAAAATGATCATGCATTAATCTGACTGTCCCTTGGTTATTTAATCTGTTATGAGTAGAAACACCTGTTTTTCGCGAAAATATTTCAGGACAAGTTGTGTTCCAACAAACTTTAGTTCAGAACCGCTTTCGTGATTGGATCATTTGAATTGTTATGTGTCTTATCTGTCTGCCCACATATCACGAACGGTCAGCATCAGAAAAACTTAATTCTGATTGGCTCACTCATTTAACAGACTGTCTTCACACAAATGCCGCCAATAGTCAAATGAAGACTACAAGTGTGCACATGGGAAATTAAGTCTGGCCTCCGCGTAAATCTTTTCACGAAAAACAGGTGGCCCTAGTTACGGTTTTTGGTGTCAGTACCCATTATAAATGAAATGAGTCTTTGATAAATCGAGCCCAACCTCTAGCATGACTAATTTTGTGTGGATCCACTTCGTAAAACGACAAAACTATTAAATGAAGTCCAGCTTTCCACTAACAATTTTATGTACAACCACAGAACTAATTTTATCCCAGTAGGCCTGTGTAATATTTGAGCAAACCAGGTTGTAAAGGAGTGGAGGTGATTGTAAAATTACTATTATCCTTCAATAATATCAAAATCAGAAATAATATTGTTATGTAATCAAAAATATGCAATTTCCAGACTTTGGGAACTGACACTGTGATATTTGGCATGTTATATAATTTTCCTGAAGAAAAATTTTGCTGCTATCCTTTTCATACATCATTAGACATCAAACTTAAAAGGAACATTTTTTCAGTTTCGAGTTTTCTTTGGAATAATTCCCTGAACCCTGAATCTCTTTCAAAGTCACATTACAGAATTCTAGGAACAGAATTTACTAGTGTTCATCTCTCCTAAAACCTAAAGCCTGGAAATGAGAAGTGATCAAACGAGTGAATAACTAACGATTATTTTATTCAACAAATGTATGCATTATTTTGTTTTTGCATTTAAATTGACCAGTAAGCATTTACTGCATTTTGGCCTTACACCTAGTATTTAAAACCACCCAGGATTAATAATTTTTTCTTGAGTTTACTGTGAATTTACGCTCTCAAGATAATTTTGATGTGAATTCGTAGAACTCGTCACTAAACAATAAAAAAAAAAAGTAATTTAATAGTAGATCATTATAATTATTTAACCTAACCACTTTCATTTACAATATCTTGAACTGTAGCAGAGTCAAGTATAGTAAGGAGACGAAGGAGAATATGTGACGAATATGGTTCCCACATGCTGAGGACGTTTTTGTTACTAATGCCGACAAGGGCCGCTGTGGTCTTGAGGTTGTTGCGTTAGACTTTCAGTCACCGCCATAGTCTCCTTGTTTGATTTTTTAGTGGATCCAAGTCCGGAATATTCGAATTTAGTCAACACAAAATGTCTTTCTCGGGGTAATCCGATCACCCCTATCACCACTTAATTCTTTAGTTTCTGCACTATTCCCGCATTACAAGGAGACTCCTACCCCCCTACCCAACAATTTGAGCTACATAGTCAAAGGGCGCTTCATGCTGTACACACAATTAGGTCACCGATTTGAATAAAGTAAGTGTTCAGAGGCGTCTCAACATTGAAAATTTAAGTATGAACACAAAAAATGCATATTTTATAAGTATGATCGTTGCTGCCACATTGTTACTGTAGAAATATCACAGGAAAAATATATATATATATATGCCAGCAATTAAAATAAACTGCATTAGATTTAGGCGCGACGCCAACTCTCTAGGCCCATATATCAGAAAAGGGGTGAGTTTGGGGAGGTCAATCGCGTTTTTCACCCACTCATTGGTCTCAATTTCTGCCGAATGTCTAGGAAAAGGAACTTCAAAGAGCAGTGACAAGAAAATCGTAGTGCAGCCACGGTTACTTCCATATTTTCTAAAGCCCTGCTGAAGTTCTATTTAAGCATATTCCTCCGCTTCATGCAAACAAAGCATTATTAACCAAGTCTAGAAAATTACATCAAAGTTACAAATCATCGCATTTGTGCGGACTCACTTTAATAACATTTTGCATGAGAACTATATTTCTTACCAGGCATTGCCAATACAAACATTTTCCCTCTGTTTTTATTCGTATTTATTATAAATCAAATATTGTAATTTATTGATCAAATACAAGTAAAAGTTCAATTAAAAAAAAATGTAAGATACTTTTATGTTAACAGAAGAAGCTAACAAATCTTCTATAACACTCGTAACTTGTTTAATCCTTCATGATTGGATGAACAAGATTCTGATTTGGCTCCGTTGTTTGCAGACCAATCACAAACGTTATGTCTTATAGTATCAGAATACTCATTGGCCCAGTGAAATGGGGTAGTTGCTTCATACACGCATGGCAGCCAATAAGGAAAGAAAAACTGTCGGATATGTGTATACACTACATTAAATCCTAGCAAACAGTGAACTTTTCCCGCGATCAACCATAATCTCTATACTTAGAGACTCGCGAAATTTGCGTTATTATTGGGGTACAATTTAAATTTCAAACTCACGTACCTTTGAAATAAGTTTGTCATTGGACCATATTTTATATGACATGCGTTGAGAAACTCTGCGCCAATAAATGAACACTTCACAGCTATGCAGTCCAAACACGTGCAGTCCAGTCAGAAAGGGAGTGACTTTTCACATCTGTGCAACAGCCAATGGAGAAACGACGTCGGTTTGAGTATATACAGCACTGTGAGGTTTAGCATGATGCCAAATAATAACGCGAATTTTGCAGGTCTCCATCTATACATGCCATATTTAGGAAAGAACCATGGAATGATTATTCAAAGGTTTGATATAAGCTGTTCACGGTAAAATGAGCACTTTTGATAGCCCTGCTTAAGTTCTACTTGTATACACGTTGTGTATTCCTCCCCCCCCCCCCCAATGTAAAATTAACATTACTATGGGCCTCATCGTTTTATTCATCCGTCATTCAAGTGAAACGGTGAAATTAAGAAAGTAAATACTTTATAAATCTGCTCATTTCGACTCTTCGAGCATAAAAAAAAACGGAGAGCATGATAAATAATTTAAAATTTTCATTAATGTTTACCTAACGCTTTTTATTCGATGTTAAGATATTGAACTACTTTCCATTCATCGTTACTTACTTCACTGGGCGAATGCCACTCAGTGCGCTCTTTAAAAATATATGTATGCAGGGAACTTTTTTTATAAGGTTCATTTCTAAAGTGCTCACTTTATCGTGAACAGCCTTTACCAAATGTGTGCAGAAAACGGGAATAGATTATATATAATCCATTCACGCTTGCTTCAGCCTTTTCTGAAGCCCTGCTAAAGTTCTACTTCCAGGATATTCCTCCGTATCGTGCAAACAAAGCTTAAACAAGTCCAGAAAATTACGCTGAACGACAACGCACCGAATTTGTGCGCACTCTGTGTAATAGTAATTTGTATAAGTAGTATAAAAATAGCCGTTCTGGCGCACCTAGCTGCGTGCTGTGGACCTCGGACCCTAATTAGCATATCACCTGGCTGCAAGCTGCAGACCCCGGGAGCGAAAATTTCCAAAATGGCCGATTTCGAGAACAAAAACGTAACTTTTTCCGTTTTTCTCTCAAAATTTCCCGAATTACCCTCCCGCCGACGCCGGCCATCTTGGCAGCCAGTGCTAATTAGCATAATACGGGCAGTTTGCCCTTTGCAGTGGCTGTTTGTCTAATGCAGCGGAATCGGTCCGAGCTTCTTTCAAAGTCGGAGCTTCTCATTCCTGGCGGCCATCTTGGCATCCACGACCTATGTCTACCCAGGACAATTGTCGACCAGCTGAGGATGTCGACCATTTTGGCGGCCAGTGCCGGCGGTGGTAGTGGGGCATCAAGGTATCGCAAACGATCGGAGCTCGTGTAACACAGCAGCCTCCTTAAGTGTGTGTGCATAACACTTATAAGCATAGTTGGCTATAATTTCAGAACTGTTAAAATTATAGTCAAATTCATAACATAGGCATTCAGCCCGACTAGGAGAAAGGTCGCAGGGCCAAATATATGCCCCACGTCAATTTATAAGCATAGTTGGCTGTAATTTCCGAACCATTTAAGTTATATTTGTCAAATCCATAGAATAGGCATCAACCACAACTAGGAGAAGGTTCGTGGGGTCAAGTATGGGTGATATAAACTTATAAGTATAGTTAGCTATAATTTCCGAACATTTAAGCATAGGTGATGCTAATTGATGAACCGTTTAAGTTATAGTTGTCAAATTCATATCATAGACATCAATCATGACTAAGAGAAGAGTCGTGGGTCAAATATGTCCTATGTCAACTTATAGGCATAGGTGGCTGTAATTTCCGAACCGTTTGAGATACAACTAGCAAAAATCATAACATGAGCCTACACACTCACCAGTATCTCCGATATGCACTCATGTACCGAAGCAGGTAATAATAACAGGGAGAGGTCAGGGAAGGGTCCATGGCCCTGGCAGGTCCATGTAATAATATGTGTGTACATGTCGAATCAGCAGGAAGACTGGAATTGTCATGCTTTCTCATGTCAAGCAAAGGCACAGTACCTTTACACGTACCAGTATGTCTTTTAGATTATCACCTCTACCAAATGGCACACCACATATATCACATGTGTGTATTCTAGAGGTCAGTGCCTTTGTACAGTCACTCTGTTCATGACAACAAGCATTGAAAGTTTTACTGAAGAACTTGTAATAGTAACTGCATTGTTTACCTTATAATTGACGATTGATCGGGGAAGTTTCACATGTAGCTGTACTCGATTGAATCGTCTTCCAGCATATGTGTGAACACAAACACACATATACTACTACTATGTACTGCTACCTCCTCATGAATGACTCCTTGCAGTACCGTTGTCATACAAGTCAGTTTAGCAACTATGTGTGAATGACTGTTGATGGAGTAATTTATACCTCTCCTTCTAACGGCTGAAGACGAAGCTATGTTGACTTCTTCTTCTCTGTAGTGAGGGAACACCGGTATGTGACTATTTGCGAAGTAGGCTATACCCACAAGTTCTCAACTCTATAGCATTTACCGAAGCCAGGGTCCAACCCGAACCCTTGGCAACCATTTCTTCTTCCTCTTGATATATATTGCATATACTATCGACAATCGCATCTTCTGCTGCAAATGAATGCGACCTGGCTACAGCCGAAGTCTTGAAGGTTCTGGTACAATATTCATCGTCACGAGGCTCTAGTTTTGTATAGCTATAGTCCAGCCACATATTATACTTCACAGGACCTTTTTGTGCTACCTCATCGATAAGTTGGTTTATTATATTACGGATCATACTTGTCAGGAAAAAGCAAACATTGTGTGGTGTAGTTGACATATTCGGTGAAACCAAATGTTTCAAGAGTCCCCTGAATGCAGATTGCTTAAATAAAAAAGCCATTATCATTAAGTTTCATAGTTGGAGAATAATTTTTAGGTAGTTTATCAGTGGTCTCTCCTTTACAAAGATTCAAATGACTACTTATATCCTCGTCTAGTACATACCTTCTTCAACACTTATCGCATTGATATGCCCTGCGGGAGTGGTATTCCTCACACAAGTACTGTCTTCATGTTTCCTAGCATCATATGCACTTAAAAATCTCTTGTCACAATAGTTGCTTGGAGGACTTGGTGAGAGCAAAGAACTAGCTTTTACATTTGTAGATGAACCTGCATGTTTATTTGCTAATCTTCGCCTGGCAGGCACTGCAGGGCTACCCTTACAGGTTGCAAGATGTCGTCTCAAGTTGCCATATCGGACAAACTGCGATTTTCACTGTTCACATGCGAACATAATGCGGTCTGGATTCTGTTGATGACAACCGGTTTCATGTTCTCTGCAGCTTGTTATTGTAGAAAAGGTCTTCTTACAGTAGCAGCTCAAATAAATTTCCTGTTCCATCATCGAATAAAAACACATTACTCGCAGCTGATGTTCTCTCTTTGATGTCTGAACAGCAACTGAGCTGACCGGCCTATTCCAACCTGTTTTATACCACATTGTCATGAAAACCTGACGAGGGACTATTAGTATAAGCTTGAAAGCAAGTGTTTTTTTGTAACTTACTAAGTTTAAATTTGCAGTACTGTTGCAGTACTTCATACCTACTTAAATTGTTGGTTGTTACTTACAAAATTTTTCGAAGGTCTTTGTAAAGTGTCAACATGCATATACATTCTTCGACACTTATTACATTGATATGACATACGAATGATACTCTTCTTACATGAACTTTGTGCATGTTTCTTTGCATCGTATGTATATATAAATGTCTTATTACAATATTTGTATGGATATCGTGGCGGTATCAAATAACTGCTTTCCGATGAACCCTTACATTGGACTGGTAATATCTTCAGAAACCCCTTTATAGGTGGTGCAGCGTGACCCTTAGATGTTGCACGATGTCTTTTCAAGCGACTTCGATGACCAAATTGAGATTTACACTTTTCACATCCGAACATACTACGGCCTACAGTCTGGTAACAACCAGCTTTGTGTCGTCTGTAGATGTTTTTGTTAGAAAATACCTTTTACCGTATCGACATGAATAACTATCCTGTTTCATAGATGAATAAGAGCACTTTATCCACAGCCGATGTTCGCTCTTCGAAGGTTGGATGACAACTGAGCTGGCCAACCCTATACTAAAACCACCATATTGGTAGTTTAACTGCTACTGTGAGATTCATGTCTATCACCAATCACAGCCAGGAGGAGGAACTGCGAGAGCGCACCCTGCCAGAACATCTCTAGCACTACACTACACCAAGGGCTTTCAGGGATAGATCTACAAGCTTGATGGCGACTGTCAGCACAATCTGCATTGGAACTACGACGACGATCTCGTCAGTTGCTTCAGGTACACATATCGTGCTGTCCTTCATGAATTCCTAAGGGAAGGAATCAGTGTTGGGTGCTCCTTCAACACTCTCCCGATGTGCATTACACCAACCACTGGAATGTGGTGTGTTCATATCAGTAGTACATCCTTGCAAACATACTGTACACGGGAGACAGAGTCATGTATGTCTTCGTCCTGCTGTAGATATGTGGGTAGATGTTTGTAGACTTACCATATTTCATGTCGAGCATATGACAGAAGGAATGCTTTAGGCAGGCATGCAAGCTTGGTTTCTTTGTCGCGTGCTGCAAGTGAACTATGTTTTCCATATACCACAATAGCTGATAGAATCTTCTGACCACTAGAACAACATATCATTATTATTTTCACAATTTTCCACGACAAGTTTTTGGCATAGCTATGGTATAAACTGATGACCTGAAATTATACACTCTCAGGTCTGTCCGAGCTCGAACTACAGAATTATGAATGATCCAGAGAGCTCGTGTGACTGCGTATATACACTCGTTTTATGCATGTGTGCACACACACACACACAACATCTTTATCTAACATGGGTAACACACCAACAAGGAAGCAGAGACAAAAGAGTGAGTGTACAAGCAGGTGTCTGCAGGGACCTGAGTTCGCGACTTGCCACAGCTGCAGGGTCGCCAGAGTATGACTGCAGTTACTCGGAAAGGCTTGGTACATGTATCAAAGGTTCGATCAGAGGCAGGGTCGATGGAGTATGACTGTCTGTAATTGCAAAGGCTCAGTACATGGCTGTAGGTCAGAGACTGAGTATGACTATAATTACTAACACCAGTGAGTTCACGATGATGATGTGCTCATGCCCTGCAAGCCTTCTGTAACAGCTACACTCGTTAATGTAAAACATCTGCTGTGCATCATCTATGAGCTGAGTACATACATAGTACACATATGTGTGTATATTGTGATACCTCCTTACTCAGTTCATGTCTCAGGTTGTCACAATGTGTGTGTGTATAACCTATGACTGCAGGTATTTGTGATGAACATACATTGCACGATGTGCTTGTTACTAGTTGTTTTGTTTATAATATTTTTTTTTCTTTTGTGCATTCTAGCAGGTAAAACTCGACTGTGGAGAGCAAGCAGCTGTCTGTAGGGACCTGGGTTCGAGACTTTTCACTATGGTTTAACACATCATCACAGTTATCATAGTGGAATGGCTGAACATGTAATGCTGGACAGAAACCATCTAAGTGCATGATGTAAAGGTTCGAAAAGGGTCGACTGCTTGTAATTTCAAAGGCTTGATATATTTCTTAAGTACATACATTGAAGGTTCAGGCAGGGCTGTCTGAGTATGGCTTCCTGTAAGTGTAAAAAAAAGGCTCGGTCGGTACACGAGTGCAGGTAAGGTCGTTAGAATGTGTCTGTCTGTAATTGCAATGGTTCGGTAAATAATTGCAGGTCGGGGATGGAGTATGACTGTCATGGTCATTACATGCTCGTCTTCATGACCGGTGGGACCGACGATGAACAATTGTTTGCAGATGTTTCAGCATACACTCTCAATGGGAATCGAACCTTCAATACTTTCTTTTTTCAAGGATCATAAGCCATCATCGTCAGGCTTCAGGCAATAGTTACTTCCAAGTACGTGCATTTTGACACAGAGTGGTTGTGATGTACCTTCATAGTTGGTAATGTATACCGTACACAGAAAGACAAAGTAATCATTGTCCTCTGAGCTTCCAGTGAGTTCATCTCGCGACCTATAGGTCTTCTGCTCTACAAACAGAGTATGTACGTAGTTGCAATGTGTGTGATATCTCCTTGCCTACCACGTCTAATTCGACCATACTTAGTTGTCTATAATCGCCAATGGTTGAGTATGTGATGTACATTGTAGTCTAGATACATGACAAGTGCTGGTCAGTCCTCAGTTCACGTTGGGGGTGGATGGTACAGACTAGCTGTGAGCATTGAAGGTTCAGTATGTACGTGCGGGTTGGAGTATGATTGTTGTACATTGAGGTTCGATACGTGGTATGATTGACTGTAATTACAAGCTTCGGTAAACAAGTGTGTAGGTCGCGAGTGATGGTTTTGTTTCAGTCGGTTCTAAGAGGGTTGTTTCACCAGAGTGGTCTCGCATAATTTACATTGTATGTGTGTGTGGGCTATTACAGGGTAGGGTTACCCCACCCTGACCCCTCCCTGATCCATCCCTCTTATTATTATTAGCTTCAGTACACAAGTGTATATCGGAGATACTGGTGAGTGTGTAGGCTCATGTTATGATTTTTGCTAGTTGTATCTCAAACGGTTCGGAAATTACAGTGAAATATGTGATGTATCACTGTCAGCAATTTCAAAAAAATTGCAAAAGGGTCGGTACATGAGTGCAGGTCAGAGACAGAGTATGACTGTCATGCTAGTCTCTTCATGGGCAGTGGGACCGACGAATGTCTACATGTGTTCTCAATGGGAATCAAACCTGCGATACCATATGTATTCTAGTAGAGTATAGAAACAACAAAAATAAAAGAATGTGTTAGGTGCATGGATTCGAACCCATGCTCCCTTTTACTGGGACCAGAGCTTAGATCAGATGCCTTAGACCACTCGGATAACCTGACAATTTGTATTAGTGATGGGCTTACACTGTTTTTGTCGAATCCAATACAATGTATCGTCTTGTCTAGCCATCGCTTGTGGAATACATACATACATGTTGGTAGGTATTTTTTCCTTTCGAGCACTCTAGCAGATGATGTGATAAAGCACACAGCGATTCATCTTTACACAAATCGAATCTGCGATACCTCTAGGATTGTTCAGGGTACATGCATTGGTTTCTTTCAATAGTATATCGGCAATTACAATGTCAAGGGGAAGGTGGTGGGGCTGTTGTACTTGATCACTATCTATCATGCATGGAAAGTCAGGACCGGACATTGTTGTCTCCGCTTTCAGCGAGGTTCCATCGATGACGAAGACTATGACAAGGGGATGCGCTCGTGGCCTATGAGTATTCACTGCTACACCAGTTAAGGCAGGGGATACTCTGTTTCGTAGTAGGAAGCTTATCATTCTAGCATGTGGTGTATGTGTGGGGACTCGGCTGTTTAGCGATGACTGTGTATTCATTGGGAGTGACATCTCATTACATGCATACGTCGATGTTTCGGTACATGGCTCATGAGTGCACGGCCAGTAGTACTGACCGACTGTCAGGAAGTAAGTATACACACTGAAGGTCCATGTAGTTTTGGCGGTCGGTGGGGCTGCAAGATGGTGGCCGCCTAGGATTTCAGTAGAAGCATGCTAGTAGGGAAAAAAGCCTAGGCGATGCCTATGTTATGCATTTGACAACTATATTACTTATGTAGTTCGGAACTTACAGCCAACTATGCTTATATGGCATACTTGCTCTTGCGACCCCTATCATTGTTGGGGATGATAATGTTATGTATTTGAGAGCCAAGATGGTTGCCTTGTGGTGGGGTGGCTTCGTCATGCAGACCCTCACGGATGGTCAGTGGTGATGTGACCTTTGTCGTGGTCGGATGCCAAGGACATCGGTGAGTGGGTGATGTTTTGGCGGTCAGTCGCAACATGAATACCAGCGATATGGTGTGTGAGTAGAATTTGTATTTTATAATGTCTAACAGGCCACTGGAGGAGGTAGTGTGTTTGTATACCAAATATGACATTCTGGTTCACCTGGCCTCATGCTGGGGACATAGGGATGTAGACATAGGTCGTACTTGATCACATGCATATGGTGATCCTGAGTTCGAGAGTCGGAAAGGGTGTCTGCTCTCTGTTACACGAGTGCTCGGGGGTCGGCATGCAGCAAGTCGCTGGCAGGGCGGTGGTGAGCATGCAAGAATGGTTGGTCAGGAGGTGATGTAGGCTAGTGGAGGGGGAGGACAAGGGATAGAGAGAGCGCAAGGACGAGTGGAGTGTGCTGGTCGGGGTACTGGGGGGGGGGGAGTACACGAGGAAGTGCGTGTGTGTGGCCAGGTGGTGGCACAAAGGGGACAGGAGAGATGTGTAAGAATGGGGAGACATGCAGGCCGACATATAACTGCACATCCCTTCTCGACGTTGGAGGGTTATGCATGTTTTATCATTTTTGTTAGATGCATCTCAAACACTCCATATCTTACAACCATCTATCCTGTTGTGGCTAATATCTATGTTATGAATTTGGCAGCTTTAACTCAAACTGTTCGGAGAATGGAGAATACTGGTCCCTGCGACCCCTTTCCTAATCGTGGTGGATGTCTATGTTATGAATTTGCCAACTATAACTCAAACTGTTCGGAAATTACGCCCAACTATGCTTATACACTGACATGGGGCATACTTGACCCCGTGACACCTCTCCTAGTCGTAAGTGATATCTATGTTACGAATTTATCAACTATAACTCGAATGGTTAGCACATTATGCCCACCTATGCTTATATGCCTACATATGGCATACTTGATCCCGTGTCCCTTCTCCTAGTCATGGATGATGTCTATGTTATGAATTTGGCAACTATAACTTAAATGGTTCGGAAATTACAGTCACCTATGCTTTTAAGTTGACATATGACATACTTGACCCCACGGTCCTTCTCCTAGTAGTAGTTGATGTCTATGATCTGAATTTGACAACTATGACTTAAATGGTTCTGGCAATTACAGCCACCTATCCTTAAATGGTTCGGAAATTATAGCCAACTATGTTTATAAGTTGACATCGCCTATACTTGACCCCGCGACCCTTCCCCTAGTCGTGGTTGATGCCTATGTTATTAATTTGACAACATTAACTTAAATGGTTCTTGGAAATTACAGCCAACTATGCTTATAAGTTGACATGGGGCCTATTTGACCCCGCGACCCTTCTAGTCGCAGTGAATGCCAATGTTATGAATTCGACAACTATATCTTCAACGGTTCGGAAATTATAACCAACTGTGCTTATAAGTGTGACGCACACACACATTTAAGGAGGATGTTTGGGTTACACGAGATCGGATCATTCGCGACACATGTTTTTCGAGCTGAAGTGTTCCCCGGAGAGGCGCTCCTGGATCGACGACTTACCAATGGCGTAGACGGCGACGTCCACCCCTGCGTGGTGTGCCTCGTCAGACCGGACCGCCGCCTGCTGGTGGTAATGGAAGCTGGTGGTGTCCACCTCGCTGGGGTCTGCCCTCGCGACTTTGCCATCCGGCCCCACGCTGTAGTTGAAGGCGTACATGTCGCCTGTTGCGTACGTCAGCGTCGTGAAGGGCACGCCGTCGTCTTTGGACAGACCGCCCACTCCTG
Organism: Dryococelus australis; assembly: GCA_029891345.1. Classification (NCBI taxonomy): domain Eukaryota; kingdom Metazoa; phylum Arthropoda; class Insecta; order Phasmatodea; family Phasmatidae; genus Dryococelus; species Dryococelus australis. The sequence goes on along the minus strand of CM056994.1, from coordinate 33,197,388 downwards.
CAACACCCCAACCACATAACTATAGGCTGTTCAACATAACGTGAGCACTTTTGAAGTCAACCTTGGAAAAAATCACTGCCTCTGTCTGCACATATTTTAACAGGCACACTGAGTGGCATGCGCCCAGTTAAGTTGGTAAAGATGTATAGGAAGTAGTTCCTTATTTTAAATTGAATAAAGAGTGTTAGGTAACCATTTGACGTAACTGAAATTATTTTTTTCACTTCCTGATTTTTTTTTTTGTAATGCGTTGAAGTGAAAAATGAGTAGATTTGTTAAATATTTACTTTCTTAATACTGTCACAGTTTTCCTTGACCGAAGCATTAATAAAGTGATGAGGCCCATAGTAATGTTAATCTTACATAAGGCGGAAGAATACACAACGTGCATACAAGTAGATCTTAAGCAGGGCTTTCAAAAGTGCTCATTTTATCGTAAATAGCCTATAATAAGTACATGCTGTTCACGGTAAAGTGAGCACTTTTGAGGTGCTAGTTTTTTTCTTTCAGCCATATTTTATATTTTAAACACCTTTTTAAATAAATACTGCCATGTATGTAATTAACACAGTATACATTGCACCGCACTCGAAATTTAACGCTTAAAACAAAAACAAAATTCACTAATCGACGATTATTCTAATTGAAAAGGCTTTCAAAAGTGCTAATTTTACCGTGAACAGCCTATACACAGACGATATGGCTAGCGGTTCCTTTGACGTGGGCGCGTCTGTTTCCTTTTTGGCCGCGAAGGGCTCTGGGAACGGGTCTTGCGTCTGATTGGCTACCGCACACTTTGCAAGGTTTCCTATTGGCAGGGCTGACGGCTGGCGAGTAAGCTATCACGCGCTGATTGGCGAATGGCATTTCGACATGTTTCTGGCTGGTGAGAGAGTGAAGAGTGAAGAGATTTGGGCGGCTGTTAACATCGAGGTCTTGAGAGCCGATGAGGGTGGTGTGAGGCGAGTACGGAACAAAGCAGGAACAAAAGGGCGGGGGAAACGGGATATCCCCGAGAAAACCCGCCGACCAGCGGCATCGTCCGGCACGATTTCCCACGCACGAAGAGGAAAATATCAAAAGAATATGCGATAGAGTACACCCATGCCACTGCACATTGACAATCTTTGCATACAAGAGGGAATGACTGTTCTTTCATTAGAAATGTCTAAACCGCGTGATTCCCATGGCCGGCCAGAAGGGCCACAATCCGGAGCACCGAGAAAAAGAGGCCCTTAAAACGGATCACATTTTCCAATAAATGAAACACCATGGCGTTGAACTTAATTAAAATGACGAAAGGGCATGTTTGATGATGCAAAGTTTTGTAGTTACACTTTCCTTTCGTTCAGTAGCGAAACAACGTATCCATTTTAGAAGGGAGCACACCTTTAAGTACTACCTTAAAGAGGGCGGGCAGCAAGACTTTAGGCGCCCCTTCCAAAACAATTTTACTTTTCTTACAATTTTCATTTCAATGTTATTAAAACCTACCAGAATACATAAAATGGTAGAGAAAATTATATATATATATATATAAACAGTTACTTTGAAGCATATTTGTTGTGCCCAAAATAATGCATATTAATATGGCACAGACTACATTTCTTCAAGCAGAAAATGCGTAATTCAAACAAATTCATCAAAATTTTGGAAAACATAAAAATTAGGTTACTAAAACAAATGACAATATATGTTCAAATAGCCTATCTTTGGTATATTCGTTTAATTACTACGAAATTAATATTATATACTGATATGCATTCATGTTGACTAATGTATGATAGAGAAATTAAATGTTTTATGTAAAAATAAGAAATATATAAAAGTATAACCTCCTTTATTAGATTTAGTTACTTATACTCGAACCAACAAAAGTCTGTGGCATAATAACTAGAGTAGTAGAGTAACTGATAGTCCATGAATTTCTTAAAGGGTGCTGGAATGAGAGAAAATGGGCAACGAATCTGTTTTCGTTCACTAATATGCGCTGATATATTGTGTACAATCGCTTACGAATTGTTATAATATCTTCTAGGTAATACAATTTCCTCTACATTTTATGTAGCATGTAATTTAGGTTTTCCTAGCACCACCAACATTTAAGAGAAGAAAATTTGTTTTTGATAGGAGAGCCTAAAGAATTGCCACCCTGTCCCGGGGGGGCATCTAAATATGTTCCCCTCCTACGTCGGAGATGATGTTTTTCCATTGCTAAAATTATAATACGGGAGCGCACGATAAGTGAGTGGCCGGGTGCTGATGAAAACTTGGACCGTCTCTGGTAGCTTCCAATAAGGTTAGCACAATGTTTACATAAAAAGTGCTTTCAGATTTTAGTCCACTTCTTCTATCCGAGTTGTAGGTCGAACAAGGATATAGTCAGGTCAGGCACGATGTATTTTTTTTTTTTTTTTGTAAAAGCGACGGGTTTTTGCTAAACTAAACGTAAACAACGACCGGTAACGTTTTGAACACGTGACGGACAGTTCTTACGGCAGTTGTTGAGCTATTGCTGACGACATGCACACACGAAGAAAAACACTATGTCATATTTAGACTGCGGTGGCCTAGTGCAAATAGCCTACACCACACCATCAAACGAATGTGAGGTACACTTTTATTATCAGCTTTGCATATACCAACAATGTTACAAACATACGTTTCAAAACAATGTGGCTTGAAATATTCAACAGCACAAAATTTTGCATAGCTTAAACGTGAGTTTTTAAAGTTTATTGAACTCTGTCTGACAGGGTATTAAGTTAAAGAAAATGTATTTAACTAAAAGAAAGAATACTTTTTTTTTTGTGAAATAGCACACATCTGTTGGGAAAATTAATACGAAAAAACATCACGTCATTAATCACGTGATTTTGACGATACTGCTGGCAAATCGCGAGACAGTGTTGGCGACATTCGCAGAAGAGAATAAATTAACGGTAAGAAACATTTAAAACCAAGTTTTTATTTATAAGTGAACTAAAAAGGTAAAAATAATTATAGGAGTAGTTACAGAATTTGCAGAACTTTTAAAACGCGGTCGAACAACCGTAATAAACTTTACTACAAAATAACATTTTTGTATCAATTTATATTTAGTATATAAAAGCTTGGCGCAATGTAGAACGTTCACCTCATTTGCGTAAGCGTAGTAAGCACACAAGTAGTATATAAAGGAGAAAATTAGCTCACCTCACATAAAATCTGAAACTCGATAAAAAAAAAAAAAAAAGAGCAAATTAAAGCCAAAATCAAGTAATTTTATCGTTTTCAAGCAACTCTTTCCTGTTTCAAGAAACCTCGTTTGACTCCAATTTTCAATCCCCAAAAACAAGGAAATTTAAGCTAAAAACAAGCAAATTTAAGTGAAAATCAAACAAAGTCAAGTCAAGCATATTTAAGTCAAAATATAATTATTTTTTTGATTATCTTATTAAAATTATTTGTAAATAAATAAAAATGGAAACGCAACTCTCTTATGAAATGGAAAATAATGAAATATGCAAGCAATGTACAAAGCGTGGTGAAGTATTAAACATAGAAAGTTTTTACTTTCATAAACACACACGAGATAAGCATATTAACCACTGTAAAAATGATCCGCCGAAAATACCAGAAGTCATTATGATTTAAATAAAGAGAAAGTATTACGGGAATGTAGAAGATATGTTTCGAAACTATATCTCTAAAAGCATAAAAGTACTGAATTACACAATACATATGGAATTCGACATGATTATTCAACTAGGTCATGTGAATCATCATTTAGATTTAATATATATTTTTTCCAAAAATCTAATTTCAATTCTGAATAATTAACCCATTAGAAACCACCATATGGTAAATATTGAGACACTGCCCACCCATATAAATTATTAGCCTCGATATATGCTATATAATCAGACCCTTCAATATGATTAAAATCTTCTAAATATTTATTATTTGCTTTAACATATTATTTGCAACATTGTGATATTTTAACTCTAATTCCTTTTTAAATCATTAAAATCATATCGTAATTATGCACTAAATCTAATGGTTGTTACGTTATTTTTTAACATTGCATCCCACGATAATCCTGGTGCTGTAAAATACCATGCAGGATCTAAACCATATGCATTTATACATGTTTCTCTAAAATTTTCAAATACATCTGCTAATAATAATACATCACTTTTTAAAGATAAGTCGTGATATTCACCAAGATTTTTATATTATATTGATCCCATACACGTTTTGCATGTTCATAATCATCTTTAGTTATATCAGATTCATTAAATTTATTGTGTCATTAATTTTTTTGTGGAAGTTCAGTTTTATCAAATTTTGCCAACTATCCATATAATCATATGGATAAACACCCTTTCTTATAACTAAATCTACTTTATCTTTTGGAAAATGTTTTTGAGTATGTTTCATTTGTTATTTAGTTAAATTAGATGATAATTTATTTAAACCACTTGACATAAATTTAAATGTGTCTATAAATCTCATTTTTAAATTTTCTTTTTTTTCCCCCCAAAATTAATACATTTTTCTTCATTATTTGCAATTAAATCTATATCTTTTTCATCATATCCTAGCTCTTTAATAGATAAATGAGCATCATAACCAGCTAATTAATGAAAATTATTTAAACAAAATTAGGTAATTGTAACTGTAGGTTACAATCATTACATGTTCGATTAGTACATTTTCCAGTTAAATGATCATGATGATGTACTTTTTATTTTCCTTCGTGTATTCACATTCGCATACAGTACATTTATTTATTTATTATATAATATTTTTTCTTCTTTTGTTAGTGGATGCATTGGCTCAATTTGTGAATATATTTCACCAATTCCTTCTACTTCCTTTTTCATTAGTTCTGTACGTTTTTTATGTACATTTGGACCACGGTATACAACTGGTGCTTTATAATCTGCATAATTACATACACTATAATAACAAAAACCAGATGCTTCGCGTAACTGATATTTCATTGTACATGATTCTTTATTCAACTTAGTATTTATTTGTTCATTAGTAAGTTTATATCTTTCTTTAAGTATTTCTTTGTAGAAACCATTATCAATATCATCTTCTGTTAAAACTGGATATTTTTTTGATTAAGTGAAATTTATTTAATTCTCTTGGGTTTGGCTTAGCTGTTGATATTTTCTTTAGAATTGATTCAAAATTGTTTCATTGTTTGTTTGTAATTTCTAAATTTAATTTGCTCTCCTTTCGAAGGTATACTGATACTTACTGATTCATTTCTAGAGCAGTCGTCTACATATTTATTTAATTTTTCTTGAGATGTAAATAATTGAAGACACATATCACATAGATAAGTTTTACCATTATGTTTAGTTTTTTGTGCAAAAAGCAACTTCGATAAATCTTTAATCCAACAGTGATGTGAGTTATTATATTTGAAATAGAGAAGATTTATATGTTTATCCTTTTGTGTTTTGTAAGTTTTAGTGGATATACTGTAGACATACCTTCATCAATTTGATTTTCTATTTTTGGTATATCATCAATCTTAATAGGATATTCATATTTATCTATTACTTTGTAAATATTAAGCCCCACATTTTTATATTTAGTTACTCTATCCGAATTTTTGTCTGCTGGAAACATTGCAGATTTTATTGCCCAAAGAAAACATTTTTGGTCTTCATTTTTCACATTAATGCATGCATTTTTATTCTTAATCAATTCTGGTAGATCAGTATACGATGCACCATTTAATGGATTATACTTATTTACAGCTAATTGTAATCCAATTATTCTATCTAAAGCCCATCCTGAATCTCTTCTTTGAAATTCAAATAAATGTGTAATTCTTTATTTATGTTTTTGTAAATATTTATAATATCCCCTTCGTTCAATATTCTATAGTTATATGATCGAAATGTAAATAACGCTACTTGATTATTCTCTTGCTTCTGAAAGTTGATATATAGTTTAATGGCAGTTTTCCACCCTATAAAGTTCCTAAGTTGATCACGTATTAACCCAAATACCTTGTTTTTTAATGAAGTTAAAAATGATTAGGCTGTATTAAATAAAAGGAATTTTTTATGTTATATGTTGATATCCTACTTTTAAAAGCTGTATTAACTCTGTAATTTTATTGGTTCCTCTATTTTTTTTGTAATGGGAATATTTCTTTTAAATTCCTATCTTCTTCATATAATTCGTTGATATTAACATCCGATAAAGGTAAATTTGTAAAGTTGCTTTTTGTTATTCATTCTTTTATCCGATTACTTTTATTTCTAGGCTTTACAAATACTTGTTTTTTGGATCGAAAAATGGAGGCCAAATGAGACTTTTAGAAACGTGAAAAAGTTGCTTGAAAACTATAAAAGTACTCGATTTTTGGATTAAAAAGGCTTGGTTTTTCGATGAAAAAGTGAGGTGATCCAGCTCTCTCCTTTACATACTACTCACACATCTTGCGCAAGGCTCTTAACTATTCGCGCCAAGTTTTTATATACTAAATATATATTGATACAAAAATATTAATTTGTAGTAAATTTTACTATGGGCTGTTCACGGTAAAGTGAACACTTTTTACGGCCCTTCTAAATATTTCCCTTTCATCCAATTTCCATCTTCCTGATGCTTTTTGATATAAACATTGCAATGTGTCCAATAAACACAGTGTATACATTTCAACACCCTCAAAATTTAATGCCTGAGGCTACAATAAGATATATTTATTATTGGTTAATGCCTGTTGGGAGGGCCTTAATAAGTGCTCACTTAACAGTGAACAGTCTATACGGCTGTTCGACCACGTCTTACAAGTTCTACAAATTCTGTAACTACTACTATAATTATTTCTGTCTTTTTAGTCCATTTATATATAAAAGCATGGTTTTAGAAGGTTTTCTACAGTTAATTTGTTTATAAATTTTTGTCTCACCTAATTTTTTTTATACAGGTAGACTATTTACACATTCACAGACTCGTCTGTCATCCGTACCGCTTGCGATCCGCCGAGTTTCAGCGCACTCTTTTCCCGGGAAGATGAACCGGCATTCCGAATATTCATTATTCTTCTTACACGTGTGTGTATGTCGATGTATTTGACGTTTCCACACGAGCTCACGCACGCAGGAATCTTCAAATGTTATTTCTCACACACACACACACGGTCGATCATTTTAATTCCTTCTTGTGTTTCAAGGTTTGGATGGTCTTTTACCCACACAACCAGGTGTAAATGAGGGCTTCCCCGGCACTGAAACTCTACCAGTAATCAACAACTTGTCCACCAAATACAGCGTGATTGCTAGTGATTCGGTGGGCGCCGGACAGACAGCTACCGTACATACAAACAAGTGCAGTTAAATAAAAGCTTGTTAAGGGGAACGGTGCACGAAAGCGGTGTATTTACCTTAATTTTGACCAAAAGATGTTTTTCAGAGAATTTTTCAACATTTTTGGCATGACAAGACATAAAGAATAATTTCGAAAAACCTTACATTGATATATATTCGCTACCATTAGGGGTCTACTACTATCGGAGCACTGATGGAAGATAAGAAAGAATATCTTATTTCTCATATTCCAATAATTGCTCACAGAATAATAACTGCAGTGAATATTTAACAATGCAAGAAGTTCTTAAAAATGTACGTCTTGTCGTACTGACTGTTCACGATAAAGTGAGCACTTTTGAAATCACCCGTTAGAAAAAAGTCACTGCCCCTGCCTGCATATATTTAAACGGGCGCACTGAGTGACATTCGGCCAGTAAAGTTGATAATAATGGGTGAAAAATAGTTCTATTTATGATAACTTAATATATTTATTTCGTCTTCTGCTATTTTTTGCGCATCGACGTATAAAATGAGCAGATTTGTAAAATATTTACTTTTATAATAATTTCACACTTTCGCTTGCCCGACGCATGGATAAAGTGACGAGGCCCCCATGGCAATGCTAATTTTACATCGGGTCGGAGAATATACAACGCGCGCACAAGCAGAGCTTAAGCAGGCCTTTCATTTCGCCGCGAACAATCCTATACGTGCGTGGGTTTTAGCACCTACCGAGGATGTCGCTGCCGCGTTGCGGGTAGCCGCTGATGGACAAGGCGTGCGCGTGGTCGCTGGTGACGATCACCAAGGTGTCGCTGTTCCCCGTCTGCTGGATCCAGTCCAGGACCTCCTGCACCGCGTCGGACATGGCTGCCGTCTCGTCCAGGGCCCTGCTCGCGTAGCCCCTGTGGTGCGCCATGTCCACGAGACCTCCTTCCACCTGGGGGGGGGGGGGGGGACACGCAAGTCGCTCGCAACATGTACTTAGAGCTGGTGAAAAATTGAGTACACGGTAGACTTCAACACTATAAGCACCCTACAGCAGTTTGTCTATTGCCGTCGGCAGGGACATGCAAAATTCGCGTTATTATTTGGGACCAGGCAAAACTCCACAGTACTGTATACTTTCGAGCCGGCGTCGTTTCTTCGTTGGCTGCTGTGTAGCTGTGAAGCCACGCCCTTTCTGACTGAACTGCATGTGATTGGAGCACACAGTTGTGAAGCGTTCATTTATAGGCGCAGAGTTACACGGGGCGTGTCAAATAAAGTATGGTCCAATGACAAACATGTTGCAAAATTACACGTGTGTTAAGTGTAACTTGTCCTCAAATAGTAACGCGAATTTTGCGGGTCTCTAGCCATTGGTTGCTGTCTGCTTGAGACGGCGTTTTCGAATTTGATCGGGCCACTCAGCACTCGGCAACATAGGCAAGGATCCTACGTGATTCGTGTGCAGGCAGTTAACACGCGTCAAAAATTAATCCAGTCAGTAAAAATAGGTAAATGGCCCTACAGTGTTTTTAAGTATAACTTGTCTTGAATTATTTTCGCGAAATTTCACTACTCCTACATATACTCCAACATAGTTTGTAGAAGCCCTGCTAAAGTTCTACTTCCAGGATATTGCTCCGCCTTAAGCAAACAAAGCTTAGAAAATTACACGAGAAAGCTAACACACCGCATTCGTGCGCACTCAGTGTTGTCATATTTTGCATAAGTAGAGACATGCAAAATTCGCGTTATTATTCGGCATCAGGCTGAACTTCACAGTACTGTATGTACTGGAGCCGGCGTCATTTCTCCATTGGCTGCTGCATAGAAATGAAGCCACGCCCTTTCTGACTGAAATAGACGTGACTGGGGGACACAATTGTGGAAGTTTTCATATATTATTGGCGCAGAATTACACAGGGCGTGTCAGATAAAATATGTCCCAATGACAAACATACTGCAAAGGTATACGCGTTTAAAGTCTAACGTCTCCCCGGCAAATAACGCGAGTATTGCAGGTCTCTATGCATTAGCAATATTTCTTACTAAAGGTTGTTCACGATAAAGTGAGCACTTTTGAAATCAACCTTAGAAAATAGTCACTGGATGTATTTTAACGGGCGCTATGTGTGACAGCGTCCAGCAAAGTTGGTAAAGACAGAAATAAAATAGTTTCATGTCTTAACGTCGAATAAAAAGTGTTAGTAAACCATTTGTGACAACTTAAATTATTTCTTTCGCTTTTTACTTTTCTAATAATTTCAGAGTTTCAAGTGACCGAAGCATGAATAAAATGATGAGGCCCATGACAATGTTAAATTCTACATAAGGTGGAAGAATAAATACACAACGTGCATACAAGTAGAACTTAAGCAGGGCTTTCGAAAGTACTCATTTTACCGCGAATAATCTATAGATTTTTCCAACACACGTGTTTTATCTCTGTCTTTATTCAGATTGGTCATAAATGAAATATTACAATTTATTGATAAAATCCGAGTGAAAATTTAATTTTACCAAAAATAAGGCACTTCTATGTTAACACAAGTATAAAATGCCTGTGACTATAGGCCGATCACGGTAAAGTGAGCACTTTTGAAAGCACTGCTTAATATCTACTTGTATACACGTTTTGTATTCTCCCGCCATATGCAAAATTAACATTGCCATGGGCCTCGTCACTTTATTCATGCGTCGGTCAAATGAAACCGTGAAATTATTAAGACAGTAAAAACTTCACATATCTGCTCATTTTTACACTTGGTTGCATCGAAAAACAAGCAGAAAGCGAAATAAATAATTTCAGATACCACATGTGGTTACCGAACACTGTTTATTCGACGTTATGATACGTAAGTACTTCCCATCCATCGTTACCAACTCTACTGGGCGAATGTTACTCAGCGCGCCCGTTAAAATATACGCATGCAGGGGCAGTGACTTTTTTCTAAGGTTCATTTCTAAAGTGCTCACTTTACCCGCGAAAAGCCTATGCGCAACATATTAACGAAGTAACCAAGCATATCTTCCATGGGGTGATTTCAACGGTTTGGTTCAAAAAGTGTGAAGAAACTCTGAACAGACGTGAACAGGCTCCTGTTTCTGCGTTGCATACACAGGTTCAAGAGCGACACAGTGTTCACTAATATAATTCATTACAGGGAGTCTCGATGACACAGTGGCCACTTTTCTGACGCTCTGCTACTTCCAGCATATTACTCCGCCTCATGCAAACAAAGCTTAGAAAACTACACCAGAAGACCAACGCACCGCTTTCGTGCGCATTCAACGTTGACATATTTTGCATAAGAACTATTTCTTACTAAGCATTACCAACACATTTGTGTTTTTTCTCTGTACTAATTCTGATTAGTTATCAATGAAATATTGTAATTTATTGATAAAATCCGGGTGAAAGATAAATTTGACCAAAAATAGGGCACTTCCATGTTGACAAAAGTATAAAAGGCTTGTGATACACGACATTTTTAGGACGAAAGCAAACACGTATGCCATGGGGTAAATCTTCTAGGGTTTGGTTCAAAAAGTGTGAAGAAACAACGAACAGACTTTAACACATAGAGGTCTTGACACATTTATTGGCACTTACGACAAATTAGAAGTGTCACCTATATCCACTACTGCAAGAACACCGATCTGTTAGTGTCTGTGTTATAACTCACCATCGTCCTATTGGTCCATACCACACCGGATACTACCCTGTACTTTACAGCGTTCATTATTGGCCGGTCATCAACCAATGGAGAGCCGAGCTGATATTGACCCAAACAAATATCCTTTATCGTATAAAATTATTTTCAATCGATCACGTCCCTTTGAGTGGCTATAAAACATTTCTGTCGTTAGCAATATAATTGATACTGCGCTGTCGTGTTCTTTCTTGCGAGGTCGTGTTAAACACCAGCCGTACAAAGACTGCACATCCACGCGAGTTTAGTTCTGAACGACAAAGAAATTTTCAAACTAGCTTTGCTCGATCTACACTCGAGCATAGCCTACAAAGTGTTAACAGGCTTGTGTTTCTGCTCTGCCTACATAGGTCCAGGAGCGACACAGAGCTGCAGTGTAGTCTAGGATACACGCCGTGTATCCTCAACTTGAGATCCTTTATTACAGGGCAGCCTCAATGTCACAGTGGTTACAGCGCCAGCCTCCCAACAAGACAAAACGGGCTCGTTTCCCGGATTTCCATACGTGGGGATCGTGCCGGACGATGCTACTGTTCGGCGGTTTTTTTTTTAGGGGATCTCCCATCCCCCTCCCCCGTCTTTGTATTCCGGCGCTGCTCCATACTCACTTCACTTCACCCTCATCGGCTCACGAGAAAACGATGTTAAGCGCCACCCAAATCTCTCCACTCCACCACACTCATTTATTACAGCGAGCATTCTGCTTTTTAGTACATACCTTCTTTTCTTGGTTTCGTTACTTATTTATTTTTATTACATAGCCTCAGCTAATTTATAAAATGCAGTATTTTAACTACGACATATCGTTTCGTTCGTGAATCAATCATAAACATCTATTTCAGTAATTCTAAATTATACTTCGTGAGTCTAGAACAGTAGCCTTTGCAGTTTTACGACGTTCTCGTCGTAGTTTCTTTGTGAATGCATACAAACAACAAGCTGTTTAGCAACAAGAAAGATAGTTTGTGGGTTGAAAATGGATAGTCGTGTTCCGACTTGACAGCATTCCCTGTGAAAATGTTGGGACTAGAGGACTGGCAATGTCTGTAGGCGCTTATGAAAAGTCACACCCGCGTTAACTCGATCCTCGACTCGATCAACTCTGGGCTAACCCTGCTCGACAGCAGGGTGGTGACTTGGCTCTAGCAGACGACGCACGTGAAATGGCGCGTAAGTATGTAAACATTGCTGCAACAAAAACAAACAAGAAAACGAAGAAAAAGTTTTGAAATCTGGAAACGATCAAAATATGTAAAATCATAAATGTCTAGCTGCTTTGGCCTGCGATTGCAGACCGGAAATTAAATTTTATACTAGCCTCACGCTGAATACGAAGGTATTGTAGCACCGCAGTACTGCTTGATGCAATGTATTTTTTTTTTTTACACTTTTTGTTCATAATTATAATTTAACAAAAACACTTCATCATCATCTAGCACAGTATTTAACAACTGCACAAAATACCCAGGCTTAATTTTAATTTGAGTTCCCGCCATCTCAAAACACCGGTTACTCTAAGCGTTCTAAGCTACCTGGTTAACCGCCAGATATCGAGTAAACCTGGTCACTTGACCGAGTTAACCTTACCAGGTTACTTTTCGTAAGCGCCTCTTGTGGCTAGCTCTAAACCGACGTTAGGTTGAATTGAAAGTTAATTCTCCCAACGGACGGAAAAATAAACTTTGCCTTCTTTTAGGGACGCTTGCTTTCCGTAGAAAGACTGAATATGCTAACTAGATTTCAATACCATAAGCGTACACTATCATATTTCCTTTGGCTAGTGCTTATGAAATTTCGTGAGAAATTTTCTTACTTGGTTGAACCACTAAGAGTTAGATTAGTAGAGTGCTGATAATCTGTGATTCACAGCCAGGAGACTAAATCATCCGATATCCAAAATGGATTCGAAAGTGTTTTGAAATATAACTAGTAATGAAATTATAGCGGCAAATAAACAACGATCTTTTAGAAGATTGGCGAGATTTGTACGTTTTCATTTCACAAGAAAAATACTGAAGGAAATATTGTAGGCTAAGTGATTTATCAAGAGGAAGTCGGTGTAGAAAAAATACATTATATAACTGCCTTTATCTCCAGAAATTTATTTATGGTAATATTTGGACTGTTTATTTTTGGATAACATTATCAGTTTGTTAATAATTTCATCAGTATATATATATATATATATATATATATATATATATATATATATATATATATATATATATATATATATATATATATATATATATATAAAATTCAAAGCCAAATTGGTTGCATATACAAAGTTCGCTAAAAGTCAGTGTAAGTATTTCTACTATGTACTATTATCAGTTTTAGACAAATAACAATTGCATTAATTAACCAAATATTCAACTCTTTAAATATCTCTTCTTACCATGAGGAAGAATCCTTTCTCGTTCTTGCTGAGGATTTTTAAAGCAACTGACGTCATCTCACTTAGCGAGGGCATTCCAGTTGGACCCTTGTCCCTCTCGAAATTGTACATGAGGTGGCCGTTTGCGAAGATTCCTAACGTGTTAGAAAAACAATCAAAATTATTACATAAATATTACAAGATATATTTGAGCAAGTTTGTATGCAATAGTTTTATTACTTCATATTGGAAATTGTACTATTCACAAACTGAATATCTATTGTTCAATAAGAATACGTGGTATACCGAAACATAAGAACATAAGCTAATAGGCAAGCGAAAATAGTAAATGAATTTGCAAGCACCAAGTTAAATGCTAAGTCCCAGTTTCGTATTATGAATCCTCACTAAACTTGCATTTTATTCTGTTCATGGGTAGAGCAGAATATTGATCTTTAACTTATACGTACGTATGGTAAATAACATGTTAATTGGTTGGTGGAAGTAAGTAGATATGAGATATTCCAGGTATTTAATCCATCCAGGACACTCTCCGGACTAAAATATCTCCTCCGCCTATTTCTTCGGCGTACGGGCGTGGCGACTTCAATGCACGAGGTTGCGAAGACGCTTTTTAACAACAGTCCTGTCTCGCGTAAACCATTGATATGTGTGCGTTTACAGACGTAAGTTTAACATAATTTAGTTTGTAAGTCGTCCCCGTATTAGATTCCCGGGAAAAAGCAGGTTGTTAAAGATGCTAAGTGGAAAAATTCTCGGCATAGGGTAAAGTCATAGGTAACTCCGTGATATCAAGTAACTCCGTCATAGATGGAATGCTCTCTGTCACGCCGTAGTTTGAACTCCAAATGGTTTTACGACTTTTCGATCAGCTGGCAGAAACATCCAGGAGTCTTTTAAGCCAGCGCGCTTTATCACTAGGCGACAATACGAAGTTCTACGAATTTATTCGCTCCGCGGAGTGGCGCGAACGGGACGGTTGCTGGCCATGAAAACCGTAGTGGACAATTTTATTTCTCAGAAACAAACTTTCCGGTGTATAAATTTCATACTAACGATACTTATAATTTACGTATAAAATTTACATTGAATTAGTATCACGTGTTTAAGGTGCGTGAGCTTAGGAATGTGGTGGTTTTTCGTAGGTGTTAGCATTGTTTCCGTCACGCTTCGTGTTGACATGCCCCCGAAGCGGAATAAACCATGACGCTCCTACGCGTCTGAAAGCCCGAAAGAAGCGCTGAGGTTGGTGAAGGATGAACTGAAGTGAAGTTAGCTTCAAATCCCAGATTCGAGTTTGTCTTACCAATTTTTTTTTCTATAGGCATACAAAGATCGCACTTTGTACCCCAAACCTGTAATAAAGTTGCATGTTTAAGAGGTTTCAAACTAAAAACCCTTAATTGCACATGTTATGGAACTACAGCACGTTAGTAACTCCTTGCTGGAGTAATAAAATATGCCTCTACAGTAAGAGGACGGCTCATTAATTCCATGATAAAGCCATTTAAATATTGCACTTTGTACCCCAAACCTGTAATAAAGTTGCATGTTTGATGGCTCTCAAATTAAAAACCCTTAATCGCACATATTACGGACCTATAGCATGTTAATAACATATAGCTGGAGTAGTAACATATGCATCTATATTGAGGAGACGGCTCATGAATTCCATGATTAAGCCATTGAAACATTGCACTTTGTACCCCAAACCTGTAATAAAGTTGCATGTTTAAAACCTCTTAAATTAAAAACCCTTAATTGCACATTTTATAGATTTATAGCATGTTAATAACTCCTTGGTGGAGAAATAAAAAAATGTATCTACATTGAGGAGGAGGCTCATGAATTTCATGATAAAGCCATTGACACATCGCACTTTGCAATCCAAACTTGTAATTAAGTGGCATGTTTAAGGGCTCTTAAATTAAAAACCATTCATTATTCGAAGTTAACTTCACTTCGGTGAAGGATGAATGATGGACAGTGTACAAGGATAGTAAACGTTTTAGTATCCTGTGGAGTACACTTAAGGATTATTGCACCAAATTTTAGCAGATCTAAATAGTGCAACTCTTGCAAATTTGAAAAGCCTTTTGTTATGCCGCCTGAAATTGAACTTAAAGTAGTGAACTACATAAAAACAATGCAGTTGTTAGGCTTTGGGCTTACAGTTAACCAGATCAGTCGCGTGGGGTATAGGGTTGCTGAAGCTGTAGGACTCAAACACCCTTTCTCTTCAGATAAGCACAAAAATTATGTTTGTGAAAAATTTAATTTGAAAATTTGAATATTTTTACTATTTGGGAATGATGTTGTACAATGTTACTTTTCGTTATGGTCTGTCAGATGTACCAGGCTTTCATTACTACGATATGTCACCAATAGACTTCGCTTCTTCCCTTACCTTTTTAACAAATAGTCTAGATGCATTAGATCCTTCATAAGTTACTGGTGGTTTAATTGCATTAGAATTTTTTCCCACAATCAAATAATACATTCAGCGGTAAACACCATACTATCGTGGAGTAACTTTAATACTATTATGGAGTAATTAGAATATCACGCAGTTACCTACTTCTATTACCAAATTTTGTTATTCAATAACCGGGGGGAAAACATCGCTAATTTCAATATGTTTGTATGAAATTGTACGTAAAGAATCCCTTTATCCCATGAAACAAAAACAAATAACCATACCCTAATATTTTCGAAACGAGTAACAGAAAAATCTTAGTATCACGGAATTACCTAACTTTACCCTAGTTAATAATTCGAAATGACGACGTATCGCAAGAATCTTTTGTCACGACGTGATTTCTAAATCGCAGCAGGGTCACCCTGCATTGCGACTGGACGATACAACATCTACTTGCTTACAGAAGAATCAAAGACGCTCGGTTGTAGCGCAACATTATTATCACTATATATGAGGGAAATAACTCGACACGCAGACGACAGGTAATTGCGAACTCCGACTCCAAGAGAAGCGACACGTAACAGTATGAATCTTACTTACAAACCTTGCGCCCCCCCCCCCCCCCACACACACACACGCCTTTTCTTTTCCCGACGCACCTGGTTCGGCATGTAATAATTTTCGTAGCGCGCTAGTGGACTTAACACGCTGAGTGCTGCCGAGTGCCGACGGAACACTGACGCATAGCTTGAAGTTAACCAAGTTATATGGATTTTTCCGCCATATTGAAGCATCCACAACGTTTGAAGGCAAAGGAGAAAAAATTATACTTCACCAGCAGTTTTAAAAAAGGTTTTCAGCAAAGTTATATTACGTCAGCAAAACTCAAAAGTGTAAATTGCTCTAATGGGCAGGATGAATCGTGTGTTATTCTACATAAGAAAAACATTGGATTGGGACACTTTTCAACTCGGCAGAGAGTCGGTTGTGCGGTATAGTAAGCATTAAGAGTAAAAGAACTTATGTTAATGCAGTGCCGAATGTATAGTACATTTACGGACACTTCCAACTTTCCTGAAGCCGTGCTAAAGTTCTACTTCCAGGATATTCCTCCGCGTGAAGCAAACAAAACTTAAACGATCCTACAAAATTACACCAAAGGGATAGACAGCGCACCGCATTCGTGCGCACTCAGTGGATTAGTATTTTACATTAGAACTATTTCTTACTAGGTATTACCAACAAACTTATAAGTCTATTCTACCCGTTTTTATTAATATTAATTATAAATAAAATATTATAACTTATATATAAAATATAAGCCAAATATCAGTTTAGTAAAAAAAACTCTTAACACGAGTATAAAACGCTTGTGTTACATGACGTATGTAGGAAACATGCAAGCACGTAATACTTGGGGCGATTTTTCAAAGGTTTGATTAAAAAGGTGTGAACCAATCGTGAATTGTGAATAGACTATAGGTGACTCACTTCACGACTGTCTTAACTGTCAGTAAATCTGTGCCAAGACCTGGGCTGCTAAGTGCCTCCCTATAATCCCTTCACGGTCGCTTCACGCTTTTCTGAAGCCCTGCTAAAGAGTTCTACCTCCAGTATACACCTCCGCCACGTGCAAGCTTAACTAAGTCTGTAAAGTTATACTAAAGGACAACGCACCGAATTCGTGCGCACTCAGTGTAACAGTATTTTGTATAAGAACTATTTCTTACTAGGCGCTACCAACACACGTGTTTTCTCACTGTTTTTTATTCAATTTATTTATAAATGAAGCAATATAATCTATAGATAGAATATGAATAACATTTAAATTTAACAGGAAAAAAGTAACTTTTATGGGCACGAGTATAAAATACTTGTGATATATGGCATATGTTCGAAATAACTAAATACGTCATACATGGGGAGATTTTGAAGTGAATACGTCTTTAAATTTGCGAGCATAGTGGGAGGCAATCCAGAAAATCCAATGATAACAAATTCGGAGGATAAAGTTTGGCATTGCAGCTCCGAATCTATCGTCTACATTCAAAATTCTATTACACCACTCGATTGCCAAAGGATCAAAGAATATGTCACGTTGAGTGAGGACTGCGAAGCATCGCGCGCGGGGACGGGGGGAAGGGGTGAACGCGCCACAATTTATACGAGTTCGTTTCGCCGCATCTCATTACTTCCGTGTAGCATAACTTCTGACTAGGAGAAGCTACGACGCTCGTTTAAGTTTTAATCGACAGCTATCGTCAAGATCAAAATATTTCGTGCATAAAAACATTTGTGTGGCGTGGTTATGGTGAAATTGTATGAGTCAAATGTAAAAAAAAAAAAAAATTAAGAAAACGTAACACAATGTCGGCCTATACTCGTCAAAATGCCAAGTCGAAATGCAGAAATCGTATAAGGTTGGAAAGAGCATTTCAAAAGCAATCCAGTGATATAGGCTGTTCACGGTAAAGTGAGCACGTTTGAGGCCCTAGTTACTAGTTTCCCTTCAGTAATTTCTTATCTTTTAACCACCTTTTAAAATAAATATTGCGACGTAAGTAATAAACGAAATATATATATATATATATATATATATATATATATATATATATATATATATATATATATATATATATATATATATATTCCACTGCACTCGGAAGTTAACTTATAGGGCTAAAATTAAATATATTTATTGACTATTGTTCCATACGTGAGGGCGTTCAAATGTGCTCACTTTACCGTGAATATCCTATACCTATAAAACCCCATATGATCGAATGAAGCGGTACCGGGAAAATAAAAAAAAATATCACCAAGGCGTCCGAACGCGTCAACGTAGACGTATCCACCCAAAACAAACGGCCGTGTCCCAAACACAGCCACACCCCATTTTTTCAAAGGTTTGATTGAAAAAGGGTGAAGAAACCGCGAACAGACTATAGTCGCCCTCGCAGTCTCTCTCTCACCCAGGACGTAATCGGTGTTGTTGACGTCGAGCTGACGGAGATCCTGCGTGTTGCCGAGGACGCTGTAGCTGACGCCGCGGTCCTGCTTGTCCCTCTGCCAGGCGGCGATCAGCTCTCGGCCGTCCTTCCTGCTGCAGGACCACGTGTCCAGGGGGTCCGACGGCCCGACCGTCAGGTTCGTGTTGAGGCACTGCCGCCCTCCGCCCATTATCACCTGCACACGCGCGCACAACACATAGGCTACTACAGCGGTGAAGAGCGCGTGCCAGGAGCAGTTCGTAGGCAGGTAAGCCTTGGATAAACAAAGTCACTATCTATAAACACATTGCACATGCTATGGTACACACTGGCATGCTGGCTCCCAATTAAGTTGGCAACGAGTTCATAAAAATGAAGACTTGTTGCATTGCCAAATTGCGATTGTAATACCTTTAAAATCACGGCATCGGTAAAAAGATGCGCAATTGCTGACGGGTTGGCGAAATATAATTAGGGCGGGGCATCCATAACGAAATGCGAAGTTTGCTGGCAAGTTTGGACGGAGAAAATTAGGGCAAGGCAGCGGTAACGATATGCGGAGTTGCTGGAGAGTTGACAGGATGGAATTAGGGCAGCACATCTTCGACGAGATGCTTAGTTTTTGGCGAGTTGGCATGAGGGAATCAAGAAAGGATATCGGTGACGAGATGCTTAGATACTGGCAAGTTGCGTGGGAGGGAATTGTGACTGGAATCGGTGACGATATGCAGAATTGCTGGCAAGTTGGGCGGGAGGGAATAATGACAGGACATCGGTGATGAGATGCTTAGATGTTGGTGAGTTGCACAGGAGGAAATCAAGACATGACATCGGAGATAAGCTGCAGAGTTGCTGGCGATTTATCGGGAGGGAATAATGACAGGACATCGGTGATGAGATGCTTAGATGTTGGTGAGTTGCACAGGAGGAAATCAAGACATGACATCGGAGATAAGCTGCAGAGTTGCTGGCGATTTGTCAGGAGGGAATCAAGAGAAAACATCGGTGACGAGATGTCTTAGATGCTGGCGAGTTGTGCGAGAGGAAATCAAGACAGGGCATAGGTAACGATATGTGGAGTTTCGGGCGGAATGGACTAAGTCACAATATTGTATTAAAACGAGCCTCTGGAGCTTTTTTTTTTTTTGTTATCTGTCTGTCGTTTTGTATGTAGTGCTTTATAGTAATTAGTCACCAGTATATTAATTAATTAATATTTCTGGCGAATAGTTCTAACCTTCAGATATTTCCCCTTACTGTTGAAAAACACCCGTAAATAGAGCATAACAAAATGTACTAACATGTAGGCCTACTTCAAATATCCCTAAAATAATTAAATAATATGGTTTATAGAGCACAATTGATTTTGAAATTTAAATACGAACAAGAGGTGTGGATAGTATAACTCGGGGTATTGAAAATTCATCGCTGTACATTGACCAATAGTGCGGCATCCTCACTTGGAGAGAGGAAGCAAAACAAATGATGTTTCTAGTTACACTCACAGCTTAGTTGCAACAGGCAACTTTCTGTGGCTTTTAACAGACTAGGATTTCGTCTTCTGTATACCATTCCTTATTCTTGTGGATTAGTGATAGCACAAATATTCCATGATTTAAATGTAATTTCTGATTTCATTATTTTTTTTTATTTTGTCCCCAACAGCTCTGTCTGTGGTTTTAAATAAAAATTGTTTACAATG
Source organism: Dryococelus australis (assembly GCA_029891345.1). Classification (NCBI taxonomy): domain Eukaryota; kingdom Metazoa; phylum Arthropoda; class Insecta; order Phasmatodea; family Phasmatidae; genus Dryococelus; species Dryococelus australis. Next base: position 33,176,853 of record CM056994.1, on the reverse strand, counting down.
CATGCTTTATTAATTTTAAAAAATATATATTTTAGTCCCATTTTTGAATGGCTGAAATACATTATAATCTAAGATATTTTTGGGTTTCATTTCTATTTATAAAACACCCTAGAAAGTAAAAAGTTAATTAAAAATATAATATCAGAAAAAATTAAATTGTAAGTCATTTGTAATTCATGCATTCTTTCGGCATCTCGTAACATACCGTTCTCCTTTATAGGCTAACCCATATGTCTGAAAACACGGAATATCTTCTGAAGCAATGTATTATAGAGGAATTCTAGTGGATGTCGTTAAATCAAAAGAGTTCTGGAAAAATTGAGTTTCTGTATTGACCGCAATCTACAACAGATTGTATAATCTGTTTTACTTTTATATTTAGGTAGTGGACATTTGTGACATTCTTTAGTTGAGAGCAATATATCAGAACTGAGTACCGAGTCGACACAGATGGCTTGGTGCTTAGAGTACCCAGTTACTCTAGACTATACTTGTATAGGCATACAATTTCAAACTCAATAAATGTAGACTGAAAGATTGAGAGTGCGGTCAAATGTTTGAAGGTCACCTTGATGCTCCTGCCTGGCTCGTCCTCCACCAGCTGCCTGGCGATGTCCTTGCAACGTGCGGCCGAGGCAGGCATCTTCGCCTCGCACTCCCAGTTCCTGTTGGCGTGGTGGGCGTAGAGGGAGCTTGGTGTCGCGTGGGTAACCCTCGTAGTCGTCACGAACCCTGCAACGTAGTCGGGGGGGAGAGCTAGTCAAGGTGACTAGTCAACATGCCTGCCTGCCTCATGACACCTTCTGTGACGACTAGACATTTCGACAGCAAATCCCTACACTCATAGTTCCGAACACCATCCAGTCGACTTGTGTCGTGCACTCGGCGGTTCGAATAATAATAGCTTGAGGTCTGAAGGATCTTGGGTTCGAGCATGAGTAGTGTCCATTTTCTAAATCATTTCACCAAAACCTCTTCATTTCATAGGCACTAAGAAATGTTTTTCAGTTTATACACACATATATGTATATACACACATACTTCCTACAGCTAACTGTAGCCAATAAGAAAACACAATCCCCTAAAACACCATAACCAGGCTAATCAATTGTTTCTTTGTTAATGGTTCTTTACTGACTACTAAAATATAAACATATATAATCTCTAAGTATCTGAACCACACAACCGGCTATTATGGACATATCACCATGCGCAAGGAAGCTGACGTTTCGGTAACTGCCGGACTACTTCCATGTTTATACTTACTACAGTAAGTAACATGCGTAAGTGTTTATACTTACTACAGTAAGCAACATGCCTAAGTGTTTATACTTACTACAATAAGCAACATGCCTAAATGTTTATACTTACTACTGTAAGCAACATGCCTAAGTGTTTATACTTACTACAGTAAGCAACATGCCTAAATGTTTATACTTACTACTGTAAGCAACATGCCTAAGTGTTTATACTTACTACAGTAAGCAACATGCTTAAGTGTTTATACTTACTACAGTAAGTAACATGCCTAAGTGTTTATACTTACTGCAGTAAGCAACATGCCTAAATGTTTATACTTAGTACAGTAAGCAACATGCCTAAGTGTTTATACTTACTACAGTAAGCAACATGTCTAAATGTTTATACTTAGTACAGTAAGCAACATGCCTAAATGTTTATACTTAGTACAGTAAGCAACATGCCTAAGTGTTTATACTTACTACAATAAGCAAAATGCCTAAGTGTTTATACTTACTACAATAAGTAACATGCCTAAATGTTTATACTTACTACTGTAAGCAACATGCCTAAGTGTTTATACTTACTACAGTAAGCAACATGCTTAAGTGTTTATACTTACTACAGTAAGCAACATGCCTAAATGTTTATACTTACTACAGTAGGCAACATGCCTAAGTGTTTATACTTACTACAATAAGCAACATGCCTAAATGTTTATACTTACTACAATAAGCAACATGCCTAAATGTTTATACTTAGTACAGTAAGCAACATGCCTAAGTGTTTATACTTACTACAGTAAGCAACATGCCTAAATGTTTATACTTACTACAGTAAGCAACATGATTAAGTGTTTATACTTACTACAATAAACAACATGCCTAAATGTTTATACTTACTACAGTAAGCAACATGATTAAGTGTTTATACTTACTACAATAAACAACATGCCTAAATGTTTATACTTACTACAGTAAGCAACATGTCTAAGTGTTTATACTTACTACAATAAGCAACATGCCTAAGTGTTTATACTTACTACTGTAAGCAACATGCTTAAGTGTTTATACTTACTACTGTAAGCAACATGCCTAAGTGTTTATACTTACTACTGTAAGCAACATGCCTAAGTGTTTATACTTACTACAGTAAACAACATGCCTAAATGTTTATACTTACTACAGTAAGCAACATGTCTAAATGTTTATACTTACTACAGTAAGCAACATGCCTAAGTGTTCATACTTACTACAATAAGCAACATGCCTAAGTGTTTATACTTACTACAGTAAGCAACACGCCTAAGTGTTTATACTTACTACAGTAAGTAACATGCCTAAATGTTTATACTTAGTACAGTAAGCAACATGCCTAAATGTTTATACTTAGTACAGTAAGCAACATGCCTAAGTGTTTATACTTACTACAATAAGCAAAATGCCTAAGTGTTTATACTTACTACAATAAGTAACATGCCTAAATGTTTATACTTACTACTGTAAGCAACATGCCTAAGTGTTTATACTTACTACAGTAAGCAACATGCTTAAGTGTTTATACTTACTACAGTAAGTAACATGCCTAAGTATTTATACTTACTACAGTAAGCAACATGCCTAAATGATTATACTTAGTACAGTAAGCAACATGCCTAAGTGTTTATACTTACTACTGTAAGTAACATGCCTAAGTGTTTATACTTACTACAGTAAGCAACACGCCTAAGTGTTTATACTTACTACAGTAAGTTACATGCCTAAGTGTTTATACTTACTACAATAAGCTACATGCCTAAATGTTTATACTTACTACAGTAAGCAACATGCCTAAGTGTTTATACTTACTACAGTAAGCAACATGCCTAAGTGTTTATACTTACTACAATAAGCAACATGCCTAAATGTTTATACTTACTACAGTAAGCAACATGCCTAAGTGTTTACACTTACTACAGTAAGCAACATGGCTAAGTGTTTCTTGCGAGTTGAGTGACTCTCGCCTGCTCAACCACATAACCGACAAAAGTCAAGTATATTTAAGTGGCCATGTATATATAGAATATATGAATTTTCGTTTGAGCATATTCAGGTTACGCGTATATTTCTAGTCAATAATGAATGTCACATTGCAATTATCTATATTTAATTTCCTGTATAATTATACTTAGGTACTTCTTAGCATGGTTGCAGAAGCCCAGATGCCTTTATGATTAGAAATGGCAATTTCTTTACTGACAGCTAGTTACTCGAGCTTGGTTTCGAAGCCTTGCTTGGCATGTCTTCCCGGATTAGATGCTAAGAATTCAACAAAATCGAACACACTGTCCTTTTAGAGGTTTCCAGTGGAATATTACTTTTAGATCGTATGGCAAAGAATGTTTTTTTTTTATCAGCATTATTCCACAATAGTGGAAAGAGGCAATATCTATACATGAATACTGTCTTCATCGAAGATCTTCACACAATTTCTTACAAAAAATAATTTTTTTTAAGACAAGTGTACAGTAGCTTTGTCAATATTTATTTACGACAAATTCTGTTACCTATAAATGTCTCATACTGAATGATTGAACATCCAAGATGCAAGTTCAAAGCTAATATGATATGAACTACCGATAAGAAACGTCATATAAGAAAAACTTCGCCTAGAAAATGTACTACATAAACGCTGCATAAGTGGTAATTTTTGCATCAGAACATAACAAACGGTATATTTTGTTAAACACTGAAGAATTCCTTTATGCCATCGACGATAGGTCCGAAGAACGAGCTTCAGAAAACGATAAACTACAATTTTACCTTTACGACTGTATTTATACATTGGTGGAGAATATCCAAGCTCGTATGGGAATTGGTACAGAGGATGTAATTTATTAATGTCGAAAGAAACTGTATTGGACACCTCTAAGATTAATAATTTTTTTTTTTTTTTCCGTATTTTAAAATAGAGAAGTTGGAAAAAGCATTTATTTTCTATAAAATTACATTCGAAATTGTGTTCATATAACTTAATTTATTCGACTCATCTACACCCATGATATATTTACGATTCGCTTGATAAAACAGTTCGTCATGGTTGAGTACTGGAGTTAGCAACGAGGAAAACTTTTCTTGACAAAACTCAAGCAAACACTAGCTGAAACCAGCTGGGTTCTTAAAATATATTAGTGACATTATTTATTGTGGGTTTTTTTTTTTTGTAAAATAATTCTGAAGAAAAAATGGGGATGAGAAGGGAGCATGGTACAGCGAGAGCATTCAAAAATTATTTTTTGGCTATGTATATGCCTGTTATCATGTGGTTGGCGTCCGTTCCTTAAATTACGTCATGTATGCAAAGGTCACTAAAGAAAAAATAAAATAAAATCATGCTAATGTTACAGAACTTACACAATAAACTTCAAAATGATTGGCATAGGAAGTATTGGTCATCCCTTCATCCAGGATCTACTACCAAACTTCTTTATCGGTACAGGCTATTCACGGTAAAATGAACACTTTTGAAAGCCCTGCTGAAGATCTATTTGTATGCATGTTGCGTATTCTTCCGCCTTATATAAAACTAACATTGTCATGGGCCTCATCACTTTATCCATGCGTCGATCAAGTGAAACTGTGAAATTATTATAAAAATAAATATCTAACAAATCTGCTAAATTTTACACTTCGATGCATTAAAAAAAACAGAAAGCGAAATAAATAATTTAAGTTGTGATAGATGGTTACCTAACAATTTTTATTTGACATTAAGATACGGAACTACTTCCCATATATGATTACCAACTTTACTGGGCGCATGTCGAACAGGGCGCCCGTTAAAATAAGTGTAGGTAGGGGCAGGGACTTTTTTCTAAGATTGATTACAAAAGTGCTCACTTTATCGTGAATAGCCTTTACGAATATTGCCCTGATGTATACACGCCAGTGCTGTAGTGCGTACGACAATCCGCAACAGGCGACTCCCACCTGTGTCCTTGCCTGCTGCGATGGACCAGTGGAGCATGTTCTCCAACCTCGCCTCTGGATTCAGGGAGGCCTCGCAGTCGTCCAGCGAGACGGTCTGGTCGACTCCTCCAGTCTTGTAGTTCCCTTTGACGCCGCTGAACAGCGCTGTCGCAGTCGACGCCGAGTCAGGGACTTGCTTGTCGGCATTGTACGTCTACAAGAGAAATAAAAAAGCATACTAAAAGAACAGTCGGCGCAAAACTTCATTATTGTATTACAAGGTTTATAATGCAAACCAAAGGTAGGCGCAGCTTAATATCCCTTCGGCTGTGTGGTCATTGGACAGGGAGCAAGTTGTTCAGTGAAACAGGGACAGGTAAGGAATCAGACGTGACCTGTGGTAAAAACCACATCAGCATTCGATTTCGGGAAACCACGGAAAAACCGAAATCAGGATGGCCGCACCAGGATTTGAACCCAAGTCCTAATGCGAATCCAAAGGTTTACCATTGCGCCACCTCACTCGGTATGCAAGTAAAATATCAAATACATATTCCAAACAACAGGAGAATAATTCGTGAAGCAATAGCGCCACAAACTACTACCTTACCTTGCAGAAACTTGGATCACATGGCTACAAGGATGCCTACAAGAAAAAAAAAATGCATACAAAATTCTGATTCTACTCTAAGCCCATATTGTAATTAGATATAACTATTTTTTTAAACTTCCAAAATTTGAGAGTTACAAGAACCTGACTTTGTCATGGCATAAACGTAAGGGCCAAAGAGTGCTTTAGGTAAAATGATTAAATGCTGGGAAAGAAAATCTCATAAAGCTCTTCCTATGTCCGAAGATCGGTAAATAATGCTAAATTGCAAGAAAATTGATTTTACGATAATGATAGCTGCAGCTGGTTTGCATTTATCTACAGTAGGCCTGAGGATTAAAGACTTCCCCAAGCTGAAGTGATTTCCTGGACAAAAAGTGATACATTCCTCATGGCAAGGAATCAAGATGAAACTAAGCAACTCTAACACATCACCTGTCCAGATAACAAAGCTCAAATCTCGTGCATTCGTACATCCTTAGCGCCCTTCCAATGTGTGGGGGTTACGGTGGCTGAGAGATTAACATGCTCGCCTCCCACCAAGGAGAACAGGGTTACATACCCGGCCGGGTCACATGATTTTCACAAGTAGGAATCGTGCCGGACGATGCCGTTGGTCGGCGGGTTTTCTCGGGGATCTCCCGTTTCTCCTGCCTGTTCATTCCGGCACCGCTCCATATTAACTTCAATTACCCTCATCGGCTCTCAAGACCTCGCTGTTAAGAGCTGCGCAAATCTCATATATATATATATATAATCTTCCAATGTGTATCTCAGAAACTCAACATACATTCCAATTTGCACATTTCTGCAGCAGGTGGGTGTACCTTTATGAGGCCGACATGAGGGAAGCTCTCGAAAGCAAGGCGACCCTCCTCTTTGGCTCTGTAGATCCTGGCCGCTGTGACGGTGCTAGGGCCCATGCCATCCCCCACGAACAGCACCACGTTCTTGGCCACCCCTTCGTTCCATTTGACCTTGAGTGCGGCCTCCAGCTCCTCCCGAGCCAAGGTACGCCAGTGCTCCGCTCCTGCAACGACAGATCCTGCACCTCACCAGCAGACCTACCTCCGGGCTTCGTGCACCATGTCATTTTGGTCTTTGAATACATAGGAATGCATGTAAAGAGTGATAGCAATGCAGTTTTATAACTACAGCCGGCTCTGAGCAGAGCATTTTGAACCATCTTAAGTTTGAATGAGAATTATATCTTTACCCATTCCGACCCAGAGTACATAACATGCAGGAAGGAATTTTTTACCACTACGGCGAGGCTCAGTGCCTATTCATTTTCCTTGTAGGTAGCTGACTCGTACACAACACACCTGCTGTAAGTTCAAAATAAACAGGAACCTGTTGCAAATAGTTATATTCATTCTTTAGTATTAGAATTCCTCCAAGATATAAAAAAACGTAAACTTCTTTTGTATGTATACAAAATTCTCTGGTGTTTACAGAACCAGCATTTCCTACAAGATCACTTTCGCTGTTCCTACTTTGCACACATATGAACGTACATACGTTCTGTAACTAGGATATATTATTTCGAAACCTTATAACACTGAGGTACAATTTGAATGGTAGTTTTAGATAAACTTAACTGTAAATGCACTTTCTCATGTCGTATGACCATGATTTTAAGCCATCGGTCGATCACTCATTTGTGAAGCAATCTGTGTGAATGACTGAAATTTCTTTCTGAAATTTCGGGTCAGTGGAGAAATCATGTGCTTGCACTTGTGATTATAGGGTGATGTGGAGCAAGAGTAGGCACGGGGCCAAGCAAGAGTCCTACGACGTCGTAGCTCTCGTAGTCGCCATCAGATAGCATGGAATCTTCAAGTAGGGAGTTTTTGATATGCTTTCCACTAGACACTGCTGGTTGCCCACTGCCGCCATTAATGGGGAGTGCGGTCTCGACTATCTGTTTGGAGTGAGGTTTGATGTAATTATTTTGTATTAAAGAAGTGCCTGCATAACTGCAACGAATTTATTTTGTCGAAGAATATGTACATTTACGTAACAGGTATGTTTTTTGCTTATATTCACATGAGGGTGTAATTTTAATCATGCAACATTTTTCCGTTTTGTTGGACCAAGTTTCCTGGGGCAAGATTCCTCACAAATGATTATGCAGACTCTTCCCCCACAATACCAAACAGTATTAAAACCTTTTAAACCTTCTTTTTAATATGTGCAGAACTTATACAGTTTGAATGTTTGACAGAAAAAAAAGGCACCTTCATGTCATATTACAATTAAAATCAAATACCTTGGTCTATAGAAGGTAGCCAAGATGTTGGTTAAAGCAAAATTATCAACCTAGAAGTAGTCTGTTTGCAACAGCTTTTGTGACAAAAATAATGAAACAGTAATATAATACTAACATAACAGCTTTTAGTGAAATAGTACTCCAATGGTAAATCCTGGTAGATTGAAAACGCAATTTAAATTTGCTGATTTGTTTCGACTGGCTTATGCAAAGATAGCTGTAATTGAAATGCAGCCAAAGACTTTCATGCATGTGGCATACTGCCAATATATCCCGATATTTTTTTTTAAGTTGATTTTCTTCCATATAAAATTTATGGCAGGCCTCTCCCAAATAATAATGACAATGAATCATATCTTGTTGGTGACAGTACTAATCATATGAGTGCAGAAGTACAGCTTGCTTCTACTTCATAGCGCATTTCCCAATTTGAGGAAAAAAAAAACTGTTACAGATCTTCCGGTTAGGCCTACTGACCGTGGCCATGAAAATGTTTGTTAAGAGTTTGCTACAGGTAGCTCTAATGACATATCTTGCGATGCTTGTCTTAGGAATGTATCCACACCTGTAAAAGTGTTATGTTTCGCCAGAAATAATAAGGCGATTCCCAAAAGCTAGTCATCAACAAGAGCGGCGCAGAAATCGAAAACGGTCGTAAATACATCGTCTCCATATGCTCAAATTCTGTCATTACAAAGTGAAATTTAAAGTAGGCTTAACTTAAATAAAACAAACGTAACATCAAAATCAGTAAGCTTGAATACCAAAGGCGTTAGAGAAAAACGCAAATTGACTTTAGATATCAAGAAAGTCATTGCAAGCTTTGTTAAGGTGGACTATTTCTGTGACGGATGTTTTGCAGTGTACGAAGATCCTCCATCTGTGGACTGGGTTATGTGCAGTGAATGTATATCATGGTGGTAGGAACCCTGTATTAATTAAATGGGAAAGGGTTTTTCCAAATGCGATAGATGCCAATAGGACTATTACTCCACTGTAATAGAATTCTTGCTACATTATGTGGGGCAAGTTTCTTAATATGCATTCATGTGTTCTATTTCTATTATAAGTTTTCCCATATGAATTAAAATTTAAGTTGTATTTAATTATGCACAATGCATTGTCGTAGCATATGCAAGTGGTTTTAAGTGAAATACACCATTGCAACAGATACAATCGACTACTGTTTCCATATGTGCGGGCTCTTGCCCCACTTTAACCTATTCGTCGCGTCGTTCTCGTAGAATATGGAGTGAGATCGGCTGACTATATGTTTAATAGTTGCTTGGGAGAAAAGTTGTGGTACTCATATGAGACGAACTGACTAATGTTCTTTTCGGTAACTTAGGTAACAATCCAACAGTTATTGGTTCAGCATCCGAACACAGCTAGAACTTGAGCAAGACATCTCGTGGAGTATTTAATAGCTTTGGAGATAGCGTATGTGGAATTAGCGAGTGAGTCACATCACACTATAATCAAAGAAATAACTACATTGTTGTCTTCAGTGATGCCCTTTACTAAGGCAATACAATATTCTGAATTGCGTGGTAAAAGAACCCAAGCCAATGGCAGAGCTATAGACAACACATTACCCAAAGTTCTGGATATATGACCTCATGTAAACAAATTATAGAAACTAACTGTGTAAACTTTCAATATTCCAGTCCGTGTATCCGCGAGGTAACTGAGACAAAGGTGAATTTCAGGGAATTCTAAGGACTGAATTCAATAGGGAATTTTCTGACAGTAGCACTTCAGACAACACAAAACACGCAACACTCTTGTTAAATCTGTGAAATCCCATGTGGCTAAAGAGTAGGGTGAAGTACCAACCTAACCTTCTCAAGAATGTTCATAGTGAAATTACATTACAGCGTCGGGTAACAACAAAAACAAGCAACTAAATATTATGTAAAAGCCAGCCAATCGAGCTGGTCGTAGGGCAAGGGAAGCAAGATTTCGGCAGGCTAACCCTTCACATAAAGCATGATCAATGCGTGAAAATCACAGCTTTCATCCCATTTTGTTATAACGTAATACAAAAATAAACTTTAAGGAGACAAGTTCCCGTAAGATGAAATAGTCTACTGTATTCGGACCCTATTTAATTGACGATATCATATTGCAGTCTGTACTTTTTGAGCCAGCAAAATAAAATGTAATGGTTTAGGGGGGAAAAAACCCAGCAAAACCGCTTTCTTGTGTACAATTGCGACATGAAGTCTTTGTTAACTGCGAGTATTCCGTTCGAAAGCCAAGTTAAAAAATGTCTAACAGCAATTTGGCACTTTCCTTTGCTACATTCAAGATATGAAAGCAATTACAAATGCCATTACAAACTCTACAGCTATCTTGGCATACGTGACACACTGTCTCAAAGTAATCCAAAGTAATTTAGCTTTAAGATGCCACAGATAAGATAGCGACACGGGATTAGTTTTAGGAACTATAAATCTTGGAGACTGGGAATGCCCTCACTCTCGATAAAACGAGATTAAAAAAGTAATTCTTAATCTCCACTACGGCAGTTCCGTCAGAGCATGGAGACAGAGTCACTACTGCACTCTAAATCTGGAACAGTAATTTTAATCAGTACAATTAAGTTTAGTGAATCTTCAATTAATGAACTGTTACCTATCGTCAGGGGCAGCTGTTTTTGGCGGAAAGATTTCAGGGTAAGTTGCGTTCCAAAACACTTTCGTTCGGGACCACGTTTGTGATTGGACCATTTGAACTGTTATGCATCTGATCTGCCTGCCCGCGAATCACGGACTCTCAATATCGGAGAAACTTAATTCTGATTGGTTCACTCACGTAGCCGTCAGTTTTCACGCAAAGATAAACTGCCAATAGCCAAAGGAAGACTGCAAGTGTGCACATAGGATATTGAAGTTTAGCCTTCGCGTAGATCTTTTCGCGAAAAAACATGTGATCCTATCTATTGGCATATCAGTGGAATGCACTCAGGTGTAACTGCCAGGCCAGTGAAATTTGCTAGGAATCAGTAGAATACGCTGTTTAATCAGTAATACTGGCAACTAAAATAATCAGTAGAATTTTACTAATCCAAGTGGAGCAGTTTTAACAGATCTGCAGTCTAATGCACTGATTTGGAGCGGTTTGAATTGTTTCGGTTTTAGAGTCCATTCACGTCACAGATTAATTTTTTTTTTTCGCTTATATCACTTCATTTTCTATACCAGAATGCTTATCCGGGGTGCCTTACAAATTGAACTAGCTGAACTTGTCTAATAAATTAACTGTAAAAAAAAACCTTTCAAAACCAAATTTCTATTTGTAAATAAACTGAAAAAGATAAATTTATTAGTTGCTTTATTTGTAGAACATGTAAGACATGGTCGAAACACCGTAATAAAAATTGCTACAAATTAACCATTTGTATCAATTTATATTTAATATACAAAAGCTTGGCACAATGTAGAACATATACCTCATTTTCATAAGCGTTGTAAGCACATATATTGTGTATGGCTTTAACTATTCACATTATAGAATGAATAACTCATTTGAGTAAGTGTAGTAAGCACATGTCTTGTATAAAGCTCTGAAGTATTCGAAATATAGAACGTATAACTCATTTGCGCAAGCATAGTAATACCATATCTGGTGCAAGACTGTTAACTATTCACGTAAAGCTTTTATATATTAAATATAAATTGATAAAAACATATTAATTTGTAGAAAATTTTATTACGGCTGTTCGATCACGTTTTACAAGTTCTACAACTAAAGTAACTGCTATAATTATTTTTCTCCTTTTAGAGCAATCATAAATAAATTATTGGTTTAGAAAGGTTTTTTACAGTTAGTATATATTTTTTCTTTAATTTTCAGTCTCCCAACAATATTTTTATTATTATATAGATAGACTCTCTCTCTCTCTCTCTCTCTATGTATATATATATATATATAACGAAAAAATTAATGAGACTAAAAAGACTAAAAATGTGCTGTTAAATACTGGTGGACCCTTCCACTCTTCGGGATGCAACCTAACGAACAGTGATGAAAAAAAAATAGGTGAAACAAAAAAGACTGGAAAAGTGAAGTTAAACACTGATGCCCCTTCCACACATCGGGCTGCAACCTTACGAACAGTGATGCGCTGCAGGCAGACTGCATGCCAGTCTGGTGCATAGAGGTCGGATAGACACCTACTGTACATACAAGCAAGTCAAGTTGAACTTGTAAAAATCGGCACCTTCATTCTCTCCCTCCCCATGATTCTAACACGATATTTCGTGTTCTGAAGACAGCCCTTTTGCGACCTTGGCCACAGAGTTGGCCATTATGCAAAAAAACATGTATCCTGGAAGTAGAAACAATACATCATCGTAAATCTACGAGCTGAGGATTTTCTGCCGGCGCTCGAGTGATGCCTTAAGCTCAGGTGAAGGTGAAGAGAGGTTACAAAGTAAATAAACACACAGATACGAAATGGCGCGACGGTTCCTTTGTTGTAGGCGGACTCATTCTCTGATTGGTTGTGCAAGTGTCTGGGAACGGGTCTTGTGTCAAATTGGCTACCGCGTGGAAATGTATCCTATTGGCTGGTGACGTCATTTTGGTGGCCAGTGAGTGCGGCTGGAGTTCGCGAAATTAGTAACTATTTCACCTCTGTATTTTTACTTAGATGAAGCAGCGGTGGAATGCAAAGCGGGGGAAATTGGAGTGTTCCGAGAAAACCCGCCGCCGATGGCAGCGCCAGCCATGTTTCCCATGTGTAAAAAAATCAGGTAACCCCTGCTGGGATTCGAACCAGGTTCGCCTTGGGAGGCAAGTTTATTGACCACCATACCAATGTGAATCCCCATTAATATAGGCTGTTCATGGTGAATTGAGCACTTTTGAAATCCCTGCTTAAGATCTACTTGTATATATGTTGTGTGTTCTTCTGCCTTATGTGAAATTAACATAGCCTTGGGCATCATCCCATGCGCCGGTTAAGTGAAACTATGAAATTATTTGAAAAGTAAATATTCTAGAAATCTGCTCATTTTTACACTTCGATGCATTAAAAACCCAGGAAAAGAAAGAAATAATTTAAGTTATCACAAATGGTTGCCTAACACTTTTTATTCGACGTTAAGATACGGAACTACTTCCCATCCATCGTTACCAACTTCACTTGGCGCATGTCACTCAGAGCGCCAGTTAAAATATACGCAGGTAGGGGCAATGACATTTATCTAGGGTGATTTCCAAAAGTGCTCAATTTATCGTGAACAGCCTTTATACGAATTTACGTAAGCTACTTCCAGACGAAAATATAAATCTGCATGTTGTTCCAGCATAAGGTGGACAACATGGATGAGACGATGCTGTGCTGACTGGAGCAAGCTGCCTTGGCTGAGCGACAGAGCTATTGTTCCGATCAAGCTGAAGAAGGAATGAGATGAGGCGTGGGTGGATCCTCAGTGAAATGGAGGAGGAGGAGGAAATGGGATACCCTGAGAAAACAACGGACACGACGCCAGTGCCCGCTAAACTCCCTATATAAGAATTACCCCCCCCCCCCCCCGAAAAATTACCGCCACGGGCCTGTGATCGAACCGGGAACGCCATCCTGAGCCGAGCGCAGAAGTTCTTAGAACGGGGGTGCCAAAACCCACGTGCCACAACACTCTTATGTGTTCGCGAAATGTTGGATACATGCCGGGAAAAATTCGTCATCAAAAAATCTACTTGAATCGCTACGTGACTAGTTCATTCTACACTACCATCTAGGATTCGTCTGTGAAACGTTGAAACATATCTAGGAATTACTTGCTCAAACATTCGACCCTAGAGTCATAAAATTTGCAAGCCACATCAATCCAAAGTGTCGCAATGATGGACCTATTTGTATTCTAAAATAATATACAATCCAGCAACGTGGTAGGCGAAAAATGTTGTGGGATGTTCCACGCTCACGTCACAATGTAACACCCTCAAAAATATGACCTTCAACAAAGTGATGTTCCGTGAAATGAAAAAGGTTTGGACACCCTGCGTTATACACATCCTAACATACTCTCCAATAATGAATACATGAAATGAAATCTTACCCGGCAAAAAAAATTTAACTAGATTACTGAAAACTGTGTGTAAAAATTAATTAAGTATGCGGATGATCTTGGAGAAATACCTCCAATCGTTTATTGCGAGACTGTTACATATAGTCCATTCACGGTCTATTCGGCCTTTTTGAATCAAACCTTTGAAAAATCTCCCCATGTATGACGTGTTTAGTAATTTCCTAAATACGCCCTGTGTCACAAGCGTTTTATACTTGTGTTCAATTAAGTTAATTTTGTCCTGTTAAATTGAAATGTTTTTCATATTTTATCTATAAATTATAATGCTTCATTTATAAATAACCTGAATAAAAATCAGGGAGAAAATAGGTATGTTGGTAGCGTCTAGTGAGAAATAGTCCTTTTACAAAATACTTTTACACTCAGTGCGCACGAATGTGGTGCGTTGTCCCCCTGGTGAAATTCTCCAGGCTTAGTTAAGCTTAGTCTGCACGAGGCGGAGGAATATCCTAGAAGTAGAACTTTAGCAGGTCTTCGGAAAAGGCTGAAGTAACCGTAAATGGACGGTAGCAGTGATTATTAGTGCATTTCATTGAACGACCATTTAGAAGATGGGAAATAATAGCGACTTTAGTGTGACTAATTAGAAAATCTGCATAAAGTTTAGGGTGTTGAAGTAGCCGAATAGGTTTACATCTAGCAACATGAAGTATGTCATAGTCTCTGCGAAAAGCACTAAATATTTCGTCTTATTCCAGGTGTACTCGGTGACTGTGATCGCCAATCCGTAACGCTCACGTGGCGAGAAGTCTGGAACAGTGACGGGTCAAGCCTAATTCCCTACATTACTCAGGTCTAAGCAACAAGCATAAAATGGTTCGTTGCCCAATTTCAAAATTTTACTCACGGGCAAATTTATCGCTTTCAACGTCACGGTTAGGAACCGAAAGAAAACACATAATTTGAGCGGTGCTGTTAGCGGATGTCACCTACGAACGTGGGAGTTATCACAAAAATGTGACGTTTCTAACATGCGAAGGTACTGATTTATCGGGCATTGTTTTCAGTAGAAAACAGTCGAAACCATAAACTGGCCTTCTGTGCAGCTTGTCCTGTCTATTGACACTGTGATAGAAAAAGTTAATCAAGAGGCCGACAGTCATCTTTAGTCTTCCGGGCATAAGCGTGCGACGTGAAATTCAGACAACAGAACTTTAAAATAGTATCTTATATGCTTCGCAACTCACTGTTATGAATTTTGGACTATTATCGCACGAGAACAAGAAATATGACTTGCCTAGATGCCCTACATTTTCGCTGAATATTTTCATCATTAGGTTAGAATTCGCAGTCCTGTACGTGCTTGAGAACCGCTCAACCATTCATTCGCTCTCTCGTCTCTTACGATCCATTTCACTCTTCGCTTTGATAACACGGAATGCGTGCATGCCAGCACTAATTTTGAATAGCAAAACTAACGATGGTTCAGTAGTTGGCTTTTGCGAAAAGAAAAAGCGAATTCATTCACAATAACGCTACTTCCAATGAAGCTTTTAACTGCTTCATACGTGGTCGCGGATTCGATTCCCGGCGGGGTCGCCCCCCCCCCCACCCCGGATTTTCGCACGTGGGAATCGTGTCGGACGATGCTGTTGGTCGGCGGGTTATCTCGGTTATCTCCCGTTTCCCCCCGCCCTTGTATTCCAGCACTACTCCATACTCACTTCGCTTCACCCTCATCGGCTCTAAAGGGCCCCGCTTCATAAAATGTTCTTTAACCGCTTAAAGGACATCCGAACTGTTATCAATAAGAGAAATCGGACTATAGGACGTTCACAGTAAAGTGAGCACTTTTGAAGCCCTAGTTACTTTTTTTCTTTCACCCAATTCATATCCTTCCACCACTTGTTAATGTAAACCCTACCATGTGAGTAATAAACACAGTGTATACATTCACCGTACCCAAAACCAAAAGTCCAAGCCACAATGAAATGTATTTATTGGTTATTATGTATGACGAAACCGCTTCAAAAAGTGCTCACTTTACTGTGAACGGCCTGTATCATTATTTATACATACAAAAATCACACCTGCGCTTGTCTTAACAGACAAACCGTCCATAAGGCATTCATTCTTCAGCAGTTCGCACATCATGCACCGTGCGAATGCTCCAGGCCGACCCCCCCCCCCCAAATCGTTTGCAACCAGCTTCCAATGTTGCCTGTCACCAAAGCCAAGAGTCAGACGCCTTAACTCCAGGTAAGACGCTTGTTGAAGAGTGTAAGGAATGGTGACGCGCAGCCTTGTCGAAAAGCGCTTATTATTGCGCACACAGTTATAAAAAAAATTGAAGCTTATGGTAAGTCCACGATTATGTAAAGAAAGTCTGGAGATCTCCTCGATTACCAGTGGCGTGTAGTGAGTTTTTTTTTTACAGAGTAAGCAATTTCCACTAACAAACGCAACTTCAAACTTTGCTTACCCTCCACATGTATTTACCGTTTTATAATACAAAAAAAAAAAAAACAGAAACAAAACGAATGTAACAATAATCAAACTATATATTATTTAGAGAGCATATTAAACATTATAAGAAAACTCCCGTTTTCCCGAACACTTTCATCCACTTTCCAGGGAGAAATGTACGACTGGAGGACTCAAACAGAACGACTGCTCACCCAGCCGAAGGAACGCGATGGCATGGTGTTGCTTGCGAGTTCGATTCATCGCTAGTCGCTCTCGTTTGTGGAAATAAATACTAGATAGCAGCACTATGCGTAAAGTACCGGATTTGCGAAAACTCAGTTTCTCGTATCGGAAACGGGAAACTCAGAATTTAATATGTTTAAAGTTAAGGCGAAAACTGTAAAGGGCCAAACATTTCCACTATGTATAGGATAAGCATTACTTACCTTGCGTCTATGGAACAAACGGTTGATTACAATGGTGCGAAGGTGATGAAGATACCAAAATACATAAATCAATATGGAAATGTTAACCGCTATTGAAGAACAAAACCTTTTTTTTTTTTTCAAACCATTACGTGCCGAGGCGATATAGCCTACGAAATTAACACTGCACCTTCAAGACCTTAATTCTTTTTACCGACACGAGTCCTAGCCGACCGCTGAGAACGAAACATGAACGAAACATTCGAGGCTACTGCAGTTCAACAACCTTAACACGAAAAAACTCCCTGCGATCTAACGAAATTTAAACAAATCAATAGCCATCGACATTCGAGAACACCAAATTCGTTAACGTTTAGTTGAGTTGAGAGTTGAGAGATTTGGGCTGCTCTTAACAAGTGGTCCTGAGAGCCGATGAAGGTGAAATGAGGTGAGAATGGAGCAACGTCGGGATGCAATGGCGAGGGAAACAGATCTCCAAGTGAACTCGCAGGATCAGCGGCATCATCAGGCACGATTCCCACTTGCGAAAAATCGGGTAGTAACCGGGCGGAGTGGTTGGGGGGGGGGGGTGTTTGAGGCGAGTAGTCTAACCACACCACACCACCGCCACCGCGGCCCCTGTGAACTTTTAGGGAACACCCTCCACACAACCGAACCATAACCCCTCAAGCACTGCAATTTGTACATTTCAATCGTCGTTCACAAATATTCGCACGAACGTACTGAGTAGGCGCTGCAATAGAACGCTGCACTACTCCGCGTAAGTATCTATTCCGACGCATAAAAAATGAAATACGGTCTGTTCAAAACTCACGGAATCAAGCACATGCTCCAGCATAACCAAACGTTATGGTAAAAGAGTATTTCAGCCACTAATTCGCACAATACACAATAAAAAAATAATGAATGTCTTTTCAATATGAAAATGTCTATGCGGAAATGAATCTGCAAATTTATCTGTAGGTCCCAAAATTGCTACTTTGATATATATAATTTTAGAAAAGGTATTTAAATTAGACAGCCTTCCCCATTTGTTTTCAAACAGAATACTTAAAGATGTATTTTTATTGGTCAAACTCATGCAGCAACATCGTCTGTTGTGCAGGCTAGATTCTTGTTGGCATACTGCTCAACTCTACAGGTTACTGCTTCCTACTCAAGTCTTGTGCCAGCCACCTAAAAGCACATTTCCTTCCAAAATCTTCACCGATTTGTCTCGTCGATTATCACTCTGCGACTGTGCTTTTGACTAGAATACATGGCAAGGTGCTGTTTTCCCAACAGGCATAGGCCTCTAGGTATGCCACATGCTATGCTTTGTATGCCGAAATAAAACACACGAACTGTGCTATAGAGCCTTAAATGTATTGCGAACATCCTGCATTTATCTAACGGAGATAATTTACAACAAGTTAGGATAACCTTATTCTTCATTTCTTTCTACAAATATTTGGTAGACTTATCGCTTGGCGAACATATTTGAAACGATAGTTCGCCATCGTCACCTTTCGCCATACTAGATAGGTTAGTATAGGCTGTTCACGGTCAAATGAGCACTTTTGAAAGCCTTGCGTAAGATCTACTTGTATGTAATTTGTGTATTCCTCCGGCTTAATGTAAAAAAATTAACGTTGCCATGGGTCTCATCACTTTATTCATGCATCGGTCAGGTGAGACTGTCGAAGTTACAAATCTGGTCATTTTTACACTTCGATGAATAAAAAAAAACAGAAAGCGAAATAAATAATTAAGTTATCACAAATGGTTACCTAATATGTTAAGTTATGGAACTATTTTCCATCTATAATTACCAACTTCAATGGGCGCATGCCACTCGGTGCGCCCATTAAAGTATATGCAAACAGGGGCAGTAGCATTTTTCCAAGGCTGATTTCAAAAGTGCTCACTTAATCGGGAACAGCCTTTAGCTATCAACTACTCTTACTTCCACATATTTATTTACAAAACGTATATATTTCAAGCAGCATACTACGTAAGTCTCCCGCAA
The DNA here is from genome assembly GCA_029891345.1 of Dryococelus australis. Taxonomy (NCBI): domain Eukaryota; kingdom Metazoa; phylum Arthropoda; class Insecta; order Phasmatodea; family Phasmatidae; genus Dryococelus; species Dryococelus australis. Next base: position 33,157,824 of record CM056994.1, on the reverse strand, counting down.
ATAGGCACTGGCATAAACGACGTAGACACGATTAGAAGCTGGTTGGAAAACACAAAGTGTCAGACACTTATGTCTGTTGCATTATGCGATCGTCGTTGTGAGTTGTCTCTCTGCAATACAACGCTTGGAGGGATGTGTACCCTCTGTCCTCTTCCCCGACGCATCACGCAGTCAGCGAGAGAGGCCACCATGGCATTTCGTACCTATATGCTCAGTCATTCTGTGCTTATAAGTTGTAGTGGTCTCAGGAATGGGCACAAACAGCCCGTCGTGCGAGAACGGCTTTCTAGAAAACGGTCATCGCCATAAGCGATAGCAACGTCGCTAGTTAGTAGATACAGCCAGCCGGCAGTTCTAAACTAGCACAGCAGGAGAGTGTCGTGTCGTTTAGAGGCAAGCAGTATAATAGCCCCACATATCTGAGTGTTTTAGATACCATTTGCTAGTGCAGGGTTGTGGTGCCATTTTTCAATTTCTGCTAACAAACGCAACTTCCAACGTTGCTTATCCTCTACATGTATTTACCGTTTTATGATACCTAACATTGGTTATAAAAACGAAAACGAAATGAATGTAATAATAATTAAACCGAGTATTTTTAGAGAGCATATTACAAATTATAACAAAACTTCTGTTCTCCCGAATACTTTCATCCACTTTCCAAGGAAAAGAGGAATGCAGGACGCAAACAGAACGACTGCTTACCCTGCCGAAGGAACGCGGCAGGGTAACTCGCTCGCAAGTTCGATTCATCGCTAGTCGCTCCCGTTTGTGGAAATAAATACTAGATAGCAGCACTATGAGTGTACAGTATGGGAGTTACGAAAACTCTTTTTCTCGAATCGAAAACGGGAAACTCAGAATTAAATGTGTTTAAATTTAAAGTTAAGGCGAAAACTATAAAGTGTCAATCATTTCCAATATGTATAGAGTAAGCATTGCTTACCTTGTGTCTATGGAATAAACGCCGCTGGAGACTAATAAGTAGACAACAAGTGTGATAGATAAACACTACACCATATTTCTGACTTGCGCATCTTCACTGTTGTTAAGTACAGACCTAAACAATTCGCGTTATTCCTAGCAACTGACTAGGCTTTGTGGATCTGTTTTTACTCGAGGCAGTGTCATTTACGAAATGCCACAGTGAGAAGCTATTCACCTTCTGAATGAGAAGCACTCAATGAGATCACGTCGTTGTGGAGTGTTTGTTCCTGAACAAGGGGCACCCACGGCGGCGTATAAGACTGTTAGTAGGTTCTAGCACAAGAGGTTCGAGGTTAGGGAGCTAGGGAGCCATCCGCCATCTTGGATGATGTCACCACCACCATCTTGGATGACAGCAAGGCCACCAAATTCGATTGCATCACCTCCTCAGTCATTCCAGTCGTCATATTGTTTCTGGTAGCCATTTTGTTTATAGAATTTTCCATTTCATGCTCTGTCAATCCACCTTGTCTCTTCATGCTCTTGCACTACGATTATCTTATTTAATGATATGGCATTCCAATTTTTTTTTCATGCTCTCTCATTCCTTCCTGTCTCTCTCCCATGCCCATCCCCGCTTGTCTGCTCTATCACTTGGTTCTCTCATATTTATTCTGGTCTCCTTATTTTATCTCTTGTCTCCCACCCTCTTCCCCCTCTCTCTCGCTTTTTACGCCCTCCATATTTAATGCCCGCACCTACTGCCTGTCGGCTGCTGTAGGTGGCCATCTTTAAGTCTCGCACCCACCACCAGCATGTGCTAATTTATGCAGTTCTGCAGTTTAAGTGCAAACCCCCCGCCACCCTACGTAACATAGAAAGTACTCTCAAATCTAACTGGGGCGTGTCAGGTAATTATGCAAATTTGGAGGCACATTTAGATTATGAATGAATACCAACGTTCAGGCGCGAGTGCGCCACAGGTGGTACACACCTTCCTAGAAGGCGTACCTGTAATATTAGAATCTTACACTAAGCTGCTGTTCCGCTACACAGTCTATAGAGTTCCAAATATGCCATGCGCCACAGGTGGTACATACCGTCCAGCAAGAAGTACGGTGATGTACCTACCACTAGTGATGCACATGGTCACGAACGGGTTAACTCTCCAGGTTGGAAGATAGTGCAACTTGAAGAATAAAGTTTCTTTTGTTATTTCTCGGTAACTACACAACCAAGTCCTGCCGAATTTGGCATATAAGTAATACTATTGTAGGCCATGTTCATATATGCGATTTTAATGGATAATTCACTTAATTTTAAAATGTTGGCTATAAAAATATTTTAGATTTATTTGCAATATCTTCCATGCCTTTGTAGTACAATTTAGACCGAACTTGCAATACTAAAATTATCTTTTACACGTATCAAATTTATCAATGCATTGCCTCTTTTGCAAGCAATTTTGAAAAATAGCGCCAAATGAAAAAAATTTATATTTTATATTTCGGGAAACAATCAACTAATTCCTACCGAATATGGCACTCAAGTTAAGCTACGGTTGGTCATATTAACTGACATGGTTTAGTGGAACAAATTATTATTTTCAAAATGGTGGCCGTATAAATAATTCAGAATACTATGCTGTATCTAAGAAACCATGTAATGACTGTTCACGATAAAGTGAGCACTTCTGAAATCAACCTTAGAAAAAAGTCACTGCCCCTACCTGCATATATTTTAGCGGGCGTACTGAGTGATGTGCACCCAGTAAAGTTGGTAATGATTGATGTGAAGTAGTTCCATAACTTAGCATCGAATAAAAAGTGTTAGATAACCATTTGTTATGGCTTAAATTATTTATTTCCCTTTCTGTTTTTTTTAATGCATCGAAGTGTAAAAATGAGAATATTTGTAAAATATTTACTTTCCTAATAATTTCAGAGTTTCACTTGAGCGACGCTTGAATAAGGCGATGTGGCCCATGAGAATGTTAATCTTACATAAGGCATAATAATACACAACGTGCATACAAGTAGATCTTAAGCAGGGCTTTCAAAAGTGCTTATTTTACCGTGAATAGCCAAAAGCATAACAATTTTCAACCTAAATTTGCATGATGCATTATCTATTACAATCATCAAATCTGTCTACTCATATCCTGTTTCGTCCACCATTTTGTAAGCTAGCGCCACACGAGAAAGTAAAGTTTTGTCATATCTCGGGAAAAAATTAACCAATTCATTCCAAATTTGGCAAACAAGTAATATTATGGTAGGCCATATAAATTGATAGGCTATGATTTAGGATGGCCAGGCACCTGTTTTCAAAATAGCGCCAATAAGTATATACATTTTAGCATAGCATGCTATATCTAAGAAACAGTGTAAACAGTTTCAACCTAACTTTATATGCTGACAGTATCTGAGAAGTAACAAATGAGCGAATACATAAACTGATCTATTCGCCATTTAGGAATATAGCTCCACATGAAAAATTAAGTTTTCATGTCCTATCTCGGGAAACTATAAACTGGTACCCACCAAATTCACACAACGAATTATACTTTTGTAGTACAACTAAATTTACATGACTTAAGGAGGTAACCACATATTTTCAAAATCACAGCAATGTAAATATTTTATGACATTATGCCACATGTGCCAAACAATTTCAACCAAATTAATATGAAACAGTATCTGTGACATAAACATAGAATATGCCAACAAATCTCCTTTTTGTTCTCCAGTAATGAAGAAAGTCTAGCACCACATGAGAAAATAGAGCTTTCTTGTCATATGCTTGGAGCAATCAACCAATTCCCACATGAATTTTCACACTAGTGCTACTGTAAGCCATGTTTAAAGTGTCTGGTCTTATTTACAGTATGGCTGTAATATAAATAATTTGGATAAGTTTATAATATATTTATATAATTTGAGATATTTCAGTATTTATTAGAAGCATCAGATGTGCCTATACAGAGCCTGTTTTAGGATGTTGTGTATGATAGCGCCAAATAATAAACTGAAAGCTTTTATGCCATATCTCGGGAACCTTTCAAGCAACTTCCACCAAATTGTGCACACTAGTAGTTATACGTTAGGCCATGAAAACTCACATCATTTAAGTGACTCACGCACATCTTTTCAAAATGATATCCCTGTAATAAATTGAAATTGATAATCCTAGTCTACCAAAACTTTAGACTGGCTACTCAGTGGCGTGTAGTGAGTTTTTTTTTACAGGGTAAGCAATTTCTACTAACAAACGCAACTTCCAACTTTGCTTACCCTCCACATGCTATTTACCTAACATAAGTAATAAAAACGGAAACGAGATGAATGTAATAATAATTTAAGAGAATATTATTAAGAGAGCATATTACAAATTATAAGAAAACTCCCGTTTTCCCAAACACTTCCATTCACTTTCCAAGGAAAAATGTAGGACTGGAGGACGCAAACAGGACGACTGCTTGCCCTGCCGAAGAAACACAGCGGCGTGTTGTTGCTTGCGTGTACAGTACGGGAGTTACGAAAACTCTGTTTCTCGTGTCGGAAACGGGAAACTCAGAATTAAACGTGTTTGAAGTTTAGGCGAAAACTATGTAGGCTCAAACATTTTCAATATGTATAGGGTAGGCATTGCTTACCTCGCGTCTACGGAATAAATGTCACTGAATTACTGTTGAAGTTGTTCCGAATCCTACCTGCGTGATGTAGTTGGTTGCATGCCAACTTACTGTACGAGCTAGGTGTTCTGGTTTTTTGAGTCCCAGAGAAGGCACGCGTATATCTGTAACTGTCTCGCTAGCACTGCATTTGTTTCTGGTCGCATCTCTAATAATATCGCTAACGAGACGCCAAGACCCTCCTACCATCTAACCTTTTAATAACCTCATCAAAACTATTTGTATCAACATAAACTAAAGTAGTGTCATTACTCATTACTTATATTGATAACTTCTTGTTTGTATTTTCTGATTAGGAAAGTGAATACTAGGTGAAAATAAAGGTCTCATTGTGATGATAAGTAGCATTTTAAGCTGTTATAGTTTAGAACTGTTCTTATGTCTCCTTTTCACAGGCGCTGTTAGTGCAACTGGTAACTTCAAAGTGTTTCCCCCCTATTTATGTTAGCTTTAAAACTTTGTATACAAAGCTCTAACTTGTACTGGCCTAAGTGGTGGACAAGTCGAAAATTGTTTCACGACAGCGAAACATACCGCGACGTTCAAAAAAGTTTTAGCCGGATGGGTTAAAGCCCTATCTCCTATCCCCCCTAGGCAACACGTTGCTACATGCAAAAACAACCGTGTTAATACAGCTCCAAGTGCGTTTGGCTCCTAGCATACTAATTTAGTCCACAATATATTTTGTGACCGTTTCTACAGTAGTTCTGTTATGGTTAACATTTTCTGGCCACATCAAGCGATCAGTCAAGCACAGACAAACGGAAAATGAGTCCTCGATACTTTTTGGACAAGTATACATGTATAGCTCGATAAGCCATATTCATACCTTATTCTCTAATAAATTAAGTACTTTAAGCTATCATAAGGTTTTAACAAATAAATTCTAAGGCGAAACTATGATTGTGCGCACGCACAGTGGAACTGTTACACTAATAGCAATACGGTCCATATTGTAATTGTTTACCTGCAAGATTATGTGTACATACGAGGGAAAAATGCATATTGCACTGGTTTTAGCAATGGAGACACAGTATCACGTCAAATGATGGAAGAAATTTTGTACAAAAAAGTGCACAATTTGCCCGAAAAAGGAATAATGTCGCTAAGCTTTACTGAAGTATTGTATGCTGCGCCGTTAAACATGTTTGTTTTTAACACCAAGACAACGAAATACAAATCTTCATTTTCGAATTAGCGGCAGGTCTTGGAGCTTTCTGAACTGCACACACGACAAGAGAACTAGTTGTAATATCTATATGACAGAATCAGAATGACTTGGTAGGTTCTGGCACAACAGAACCCGGCACAGGAGCGTGGAAACGGCCGGCCACCATGTTGTGAGGTCGCCCGGTGGCCATCTTGGAACACAGTGGCCTTGACCTTTGACCTTGACCCCGCTGACCTTCAACCCCCATCAAATTAAAACATTTCAAGATCTAAACAAATGTATTATAAAAAATATTACAAATTATTAAAATTAATAAAAAATCATTGAAAAATTATTAAACATTTATTAAAAAATTCCAGTTCCCGGGAAATCATTTTTTCCTAAAGAATATTCCTTTTCCCCTTAAAAAGTCCCTTTTTTCCTTAAAAATTTTCCTTTTATCTGTTGATTTTTTTCCTTAAAAAATTCTAAAAAAACCCCAAAAATATTCATAAAAGTCAGTAAGCATATTATGCTACTGACTAATACTGAAATAACGGATGCAGGTGACCTAGACCTTGACCCTGTGACCTTAGCTCAAATTGAAAACAAAAGTTCGAGAAAAAATTCATAAAAATCAGCAATCATTATGTTACTGACTACTACCGCCATATTGGATGCAGGTGGCATTTTACCTCAACCCCATGCCCTTGAGTGACCTTGAAAACAAAAACTAGAGAAAAAATGCGTAAAAGTCAGCAAGCATGTTACATTATTGACTACTATTTTCCATTTAATATAAGTGGGGTAAAATCTGACAGACAATGTGACCAACCTACACAATATGTAAACAGTAAATGCTCTCGCTCGTACAGTATTCTATCAGCTGATCTACTGTACGGGATCCGTGTTGTTAGGTTGAATATTTTGATAATGGCTCTGGAAGAAAATAGTACTCGGAGCTAAAAGTTGTAATTTAAAATATTAATTATACTTACTAAATTTATGGTTTAAATTATGTTTTTATAGCAATATTAAATTTTCTTGGCTATTAGTGACTGGATTTTAAAAACATGTTTAGCATTTATGACGGAGTATGTCGACATATACGAACAGTAAACGTTTCCAGCCAATGGCTAGCCATGTTTATGTTTCCAGCCCGGTGAAGGAAGTTGTGTGTGTGAGCGCGTTTTTCCTCATCGTGTTTATTATACGAATATCTTGTTGGTGTTGTCGGAAAATTTATTCGGTAGTTAATTATTTTTTTATTTGCTTTTTTTTTAAACATAGTTGGTTGTAGGTACCGTTGTAGTGCGTTTTCTTGAGTGAAATGTAATATTACTCGGCACATCGTTAAAACTGCTCGTTCCCCCATTTTCCTTACCACCCTCCACAATGAAGTGACACGAATATAATTGACGTACACCGCATACACCACAATCAGCACCGCACACACCACAATCAGCACCGGGCTCTGTTTGTGTGGTTCATATATATAATAATGATATGTATCTAAAGCCTGCCTACCTGCCTGGATGTGATGTCTCAATGACTTCATGCGATTTGTGAGCTGCAATCATGTGGCAACTCGGTGGTTGATTGGTCGATGTCCGAACAATGTGATAATGGCGTAGTACGACTGGTTTTAAGTCCGTATGACGTCATAGGGCTTGCATACTCGTATATTATAAGCAGTAGGGAGGTCAGCCGAGAGGTTCAGTTTGACAATGGATGCTGTGAAAGATACACAGTCTCGGCTAGCTTCTACATCAAGTAATCCACGGCTAGTTACGTTAAAGTGGAGTGGATATTGCCCGCCTATGGTTTCTCGCCATCGATTTCTTCTTTGAGCGAGATGTCTCCTGTTTTACCAGCACAATCAACTTCTTCAGCTGTGATGGCTACGTCTCTAGCAGCATCTACGTCTACCAGTGAAGTACCATCGTTTCAGATTGGTATTGTGCCATCGACTTCTTCAGCTGTTACGCCTACGACATCTTCAATGGAGCCATTAAACGTTTCGGCCGAGGTACCTAGAACACCAATGCCTATGTTGCCTACCTCATTAGCTCCAACACCTACATCTCCAACAGGTTTGTCCGAATCTTTGCCTGAACCACTACGTCGTCATCAGTGTCGCTTCTGCGAAAAGATATTCAGCAAAAGCTGCCATCCTCGGCGACACGACCACTTTAATTGTGCCAAGAATCCTTGTTTTGTGTTATATTTGTGCGACAGCTTGCGGTAAGCTTTTCAGATATCGAGAAAATTTACTTAGGCGTGCAGAGACCTGTAAAGGCGAAGTGCATTTCTCATTTAGTATCCCGAACGAGGTTTGCTGCAAGCAGGTCTCTTGTGACTTCGGTACGTGTCCTCAAAAGTGTAGTTACCTACATAACCTGTCCTCCACAGTGTGTCGGTGTTTAATTAAAATTTAAAAGAAAAATAAATAAAATAAATTTAATTGAAAAGTATTGTATAAAGTACCATTGTACTAAATGTACAATTACATTATTAAATATCAAAAAATTTTAATTGTACAATTTTAAATATTTAATAAAATATATACATTTAATAAATTATGCATGTAGTCAAAGTCCCACATCATACTTGTAGGTATACCACTTATTGGGAAAATATTTAAAAAAATTAAGATTGAAAATTTCAGATTTTCCTATGCCTATAAATATGATTGTCGACAGCTCGCTTGGTAGTGAAATCGAGAAATTAATGTCGCATATGTGTTTAAAATAGAATCCAACATGGAAGGTTCCTAGAGTGCAACCTTTACTTTAAAAAACATAAACAAATTTGTTGCTGTCTGGTGGGTGAATTATACACTAGCACTACCTAGGTGATGAAAACCACGGTATAAAAGTTAGGTCTGGCAACTGCTATCCTTTTGCCTCCATGTAACTCGTACGCTCAGTGAAGCTCGCGCACGGCTTGCGAACTAATAGCGCTAGTGCAGGCTGACCCGCTTTTAACATTGCGGCATATGGGAGTTTCGGAGATTTTTGAATAATATTAAATAACGCCTTTTTATTTTCATATGTCCGCTCCGCATTAAAGAATTGTGATATATTTCGGTGCGTTTGAAGTTGGTTTCGTTTACGATAATGTTTTACTGGCGCAGTACAGAGTCCGTAAGAACCTCTGCATCGCATTTTTTTTCTTGCACCATGTTTATTGTTTAGTTTATTGTAATGAAGGTTATGGTTCGACAAGTCCAAGTTTATTTTGTTCAGTAATACTATACATCGTGCGTAGCAGCACAACATTACAGGACATGTAAATAAATATTATATAAAAATATTTTGTAGTATAAAGTAAAAATACAATTATGTACACAGTACAAATATATACAACTGCATTGCCATCACGTCCGCACATATGACAAAATGTTTCTTAAGTGTGTTTAACAACTGATCAATAGAAGACTCTCGGCAGAAGATATTTGATATATTTCTTAAAGTTATTTAAGTTTATTGAGGCTATCGAGTCTGGTAGCTTATTGTGTATAATGTATTCCTTTCAACCCAATAGGTACTTCTCTTGTACAAATTTGTCCGGTGGTAATATACTTTATAGGTACTTATTTATATTCCTTGTGGAATAGTGATGGAAATTAAAAATTTTTAAGATATTCGTTTTTGTTTGAGTGAATAAATTAATAAGTTCAAAAATGTAGATTGAAGTGAATGATAATTGTAATTTCTTAAATAAAGGCCTGCAACTTACATTACACCTATTTAAACGATTACAGCACACAAAAATTATCAGAAAATATGTAGATCACCCTCCGTGACGCGATTCGTGTGCAACACATACGGCCAGCTGGATCCGACCAACTGGGCCACAATCTGACTGGAACAATCCAGTTAAAACAAACACTTAAAATAATCCCACATAATGCACTGACTTGCTACATCCGTTAACACTTGTTAATTGCTATAACACATTGTACAACAGGCAGTCTGGTCAAATACGTGGTGCCTTATATGCTATTTATAACATTTGCCCGTAGGCTTTAACGTACGTATGATTAAAAAAAAATTCTGACATAATTACTTAGTTTTTCCTACGTATATATACACAGTATTTGCTTGTTTTTTTTTTTTTTTACTTCTTCCCCATTATGGGGACTAAATATTTTGGCGAAAACCCACATCTCAAGTTTTAACAATTAGGTTTAAGGTTGCAATATTTAAACCATGGCATTTTGGACTCTTCGAATGGCTGACGAGAGGTCCCCACCTTCTGACGCCAGTATCACGTGACTGCGATGTGTGGGACATGAGCATACTCACTGAACGTTGCCATGCATTCAGTACATAAACTGGTAACTTCTTACCTGATTTGGATTCAGTAATTGTATAACATAGAGCTTTTTAACGTAGCAATATTTAATTGTATTATAATTTTGTCCATGTTTACATAATCAAAACTATTTACGCCGTGGAACAAACATTGGCCTGGCCACTCACGACATGTAGAAGTTGTATTTTGTCTTATAAGCAGGTATGTTTATACATCTCAGAATTTGCATTATAGAACAGTGCCAAATTGCGGTGGATTTTGCAGTGAATAAATTAAACGGTGTTCCTAAAGAGTCGTATTACTTTCTCAAATAAAAATGAAACTTTTACACAAAAATAGTTTTGTTACGCAAAAAATACATGTACAGGTATAATGTACTTGTACACAATATGCTGATATTTTCTTTAATGCATGTAAAAAAATCCTGTACAACACCCTTAGCAGGATACGAGGCCTAGGGCATAAGGATAATTCAGAATTGGAAAGTGACAACTGTGGTGGATGACAGCATGAACTGAGGCCACGGTGGTGTAGTGGTCAGACTACTTGCCTCCCCGTAAGGTGAACCGGACTCGATTCTCGGCGGGGTCATTCCAGAATTTTGACACGTGGGAACTGTGCTGATCGGCAGGTCTTCTCTAGGATTTCTTATTTCCCCTCCATTCACATTGGCTCTCCAGACCACAATGTTAAGGGATTCCCAAATCTCTCTACCACAGTGCATTAAATTTTGTCTCAGGATGACCAAATATAGGCCTATATCTTATGTTCGAAATTTTCTGTTGAGTGTCTTGGATTTTAGAGTAAATAACTATTTTCTTTTTGTGTAGCATCAGTAATTTTTATATGGGTTTCCGAAAATTTTAAAAGTTACATTATTATTCAAGGTTGGTAAATAAAAATACAAAAAAATAATAATTTCTTTTTGCCGTAAGTTTCCTGTGTTATTTTGAGTATTTTCATTTCTGGAAACCATGCTGTTACAACGAAGAACTTGCCAGTTGTGGTGCGAATCAACGTAACTCAAGGTCACTGCTGAGAGTACACACTGCCTTGAGGCATTGCTGTAGACAGCAACGTGCCGCACGTTGAAAAGCAGCGCCAGCAACTGTAACTGGATGCGTCTCACAGTTGGCAAGTGTGAGATCCTAGACTTTCATTAGGCGCTCGGAAACCTACTGACCACCTAACTGCTCCAGGTACTATAGGTACAACAGTCAATCGTGGCTCATGAAATACTGGCATGTAGCAGGACGTCGACTGCCAAGTGAGGACATGCAGGTGAGCCATTCACATTAACAATCAGTGTATTTGACTTGCGTAACAATCAGCTTGCATCCTGTGGTGTATAGTATTTCCTTGGAGATGTGTGTAAGTAGGTCACCATACATCACAAACAACATGAGTAAACATGGGGTCAAATATGTACGGTTTACACAACCATCCATGTAAATAAAAAACAGTTTTGTGTAAAGGCTGTTCACGATAAAGTGAGCACTTTTGAAATCAACCTCAGAAAAAAAGTCACTGCTCCTACCTGCATAAATTATAATGGACGCACTGAGTGACATGCCCCCAGTAAAGATGGTAATTATAATGGACGCACTGAGTGACATGCCCCCAGTAAAGATGGTAATTATAATGGACGCACTGAGTGACATGCCCCCAGTAAAGATGGTAATTATAATGGACGCACTGAGTGACATGCCCCCAGTAAAGATGGTAATTATAATGGACGCACTGAGTGATATGCCCCCAGTAAAGATGGTAATTATAATGGACGCACTGAGTGACATGCCCCCAGTAAAGACGGTAACGATAGAGGGAAAGTAATTCCATATTTTCACATCGAATAAAAAGCGTTAAGGTAACTATTTGTGATAACGTAAATTATGCCTATTTATTTCGCTTTCTGTTTTTCTAATGCATCGAAGTGTAAAAACGAGCAGATTTGTTAAATATTTACTTTTCTAACAATTTCAAAGTTTCACTTAACCGGCGCATAAATAAAATGATGAGGCATGTAACGTGCACACAAATAGATCTTGAGCAGGGCTCTCGAAAGTGCTCATTTTACCGTGAACAACCTATAGCTGCCCTACTATCAACACGTAGACCAATCTAACTGTTAACAACTGAAAATACTTTTGTGGTATGGTATTTTTAATAAATTTTTCTCGAGTTTTTGTTTACAAGGTCATCGGGACAAGGTCAGTTTCACCTGCATCCAATATGGTGGTAGTAAACAGAAACATAACATGGTGGCTGACTTTTATGAATTTCTTCCCAAGTTTTTGTTCTCAAGGCCATTCTAGGTTATGGGGTCGAAGGTCAAGGTCACTGGCTTCAAATATGGCCGCCGGGTGACGACATAATATGGCGACGGGCCGGCTCCTACGCTCCTGTGCCGGGTGTCGTGCCAGAACCTACCAAATCATTCCACTGACAGATTCTAGGCAAATTGCATAATTATCGCTACTATCATATTCTCCGTTTGCTTGTTCGTTGTAGAATACATACAGTTTTATTTCAGGTACGAAAGTAAGCAAGATAAGTTAAAAAAAAAAAAAAAAAAAAAAAGTATCCAGATACTGTTCAAACACAGCCTTTAAATAGTCTCTGAATATCTTCTCAAAAAGCATGTTCTCGCACGTACATTTCGCACGTACCATAACCACTGGCTGCGAAGCCAGAGGGATGGGGGTGGTATCAGGATATAACCCCCCTCCCTCGGGAAATAAAAATAAAATATTAAAAAATTAAATTTAAAAAATAATACACATTTAATTTTTTTTAATATAACAAATGTGTGCCCCCCCCCCCCCCCCCTTGAACATGAACGATATTCATAGTATTTTGTGGTTCCATGTCTGTATACTAGCCCACTGATTATGTATAATTTTTTCAAAGAAACAAAAATAAACTGATATCTTTAATTTTTTCACATGTGAAACATTTGCAATCCCCGTTGAACATGGAGGAGGGTTATAGCACTTTGTAGTTCCGTATCTGTATATTGGCTCATTTGCAGTATGTAACTTTTGAACTAATAATTTATAATATTAAAGTTTACACCCTCCTCCCCCACCCCCCCAAAAAAAAACAGAAATATGTATTTTCCCCCACAAGTAAATTACTGGGTACGCCCCTGGGCTGATCTGATGCACTAGTCAGAACACATTCTTCTGTTCGACTTGGCCTCACGAACTAAGCCACCCGAGTGCTAATTGTTAATGCTGCCTCAAAGTCGCGCAAGATAAATTGTATGAACGGAGGCCGTGTCCGAATTGACAAATTCCGTTGCTTCTTCATTTTATAAATTCGTGATTTGGTAAGTATCAATTCGGAAGTTGTCGACAGTAACTTGTTTAGCACTGCCTGCAACACATTATTACACTAACAGTGCAAAATATTTTTATCTAAATTTAATGTTTAAAACATACGTAATATTTCTGCAATCATCACTGGAATACTAGGAATACGTTAATAAATGAGAAAGTAATAAATTACGCAATAACGGATTAATTTTTTTTTTGCTGTGTTTTAAGCATTAAATTTAGATAAAAATATTTTGCAGTGTAAATGTAATAATGTGTTGCAGGCAGTGCTAAACAAGTGACTGTTGACAGCTTCCGAATTGATACTTACCAAATCACGAATTTACAAAAATAACGAAACAACGTTTCATACAATTCATCTTGCGCGACTTTGAGGCTGCATTAACATTTAGCACTCGGGTGGCTTATATATATATATATATATATATATATATATATATATATATATATATATATATATATACACACAGTTATTTGTTTTAAAAGTTATTTTATTTACGCATTCGCGCATGTGTTTTTAAAAAATAAACAAACATGGCGCTGATTTTTGTCCTTTTGTGTTTTTGCCAACATCCACTAGATACAAAATACCAAATACGTCATCATTTTTGTATACAATATCAGGTCACGTGATCATTTTGTCACTTCGGACACGGCCGGAGGTCAGCGACATGCGTTGAACTAACGTATAATTTTACGACGTCTAGCATGTTACTGAATTACAAAGCGAAATGATAAGCTCGCTATTCATGAACATAGACAATGTATGCCTAAATTAACGAAAGTAAGGCTTGTTCAACTCACGTTAGGAGCAAAACGAGATTTCTTATGGGAGAGTTAGACAAAGAGGAAGTTTCCGCCGCTAGGTGCGCAGTGTTCCAAAAGGTAATTTTCAATTAAACATTTTAGCTATGTAAATTATAAGAGAGAAATATTTTACTTATTTACGAACTTGTTTTACATTTTATTTATGATTATTACGATTATCCTGTTTTTTTTTTTTTTTTTTTTTTTTTTAACGTAGAAAATAAATAAAATATGGTACATAGTCGAAACAAGCGCTTACCTAGTGGCGAAAATGTTTGTTTGCCAAACTTTTAACACTTCTTTTCCTAACCATAGACTAAAGATGAGGTAGACCGATTATTCGTCTTCTGCGCATGTACCCAACATTGACCTACCCAACGAGCTATACATATAGCTCGTTGGACCTACCCCAAAAGAACACAATTGTAAAAGACAGTGATGAACGTGTTTGTTTATATCATAATTTTTAAATGACAAGCACTATTTCATGAATAAAATAATTTTGCTAATTTGAATTTAATCAAACTGCATTACAAGTTGGTTGGCGAAAGTATGCATACATCTCAAAGCATTTGTTTACAAATAAGTTTCTTTAAAAATTAGAATCCAAACCATGCCGTTTTCGCTAGACGTGTTGACAGAAAAGCAGTTCAATGTGAGGACACGGAGATTGGTTGTGCGCAGCCAGCGAGATCAGTCTAGTCTGCAAGATCGTTAGTCTATGTTCTTAGCCTGCAGGGGGTGGCTATGTCCTATACCTTGCAGTGTTAACAAGTGAAACCAGTTTATAGCGTGGAGTTAGACGGTTGTTTTCCGGTTTAAAAAAGGTCACGTGATCAACAGTAGTCAAAAACATTGTATCCGCCTATCTTTCACGTGTATTTTGATGAGTATGAAAATCGAAATAAATTAATATACAACCGTTTTTAACCTAAACGATGCTATACATAAAGCGTGAGTGTGTTTGTCTCAGATAACTAGATATAAATTTCGCCGTTAAATATGTTAAGTTATCAATTATTTACATTTAAATGGAAGTGTTGTATACGGTATTTTTGTTGATTTGCTTCCTATTCCCTGCATATTTGAAGTGAAAATATTACAGGAAATATTTTATAACAACTATTATAGGAGCTTGTTAAAGTTATGATAAAACTTAAACCGTACTAAAATCGAATATAGTACGCTATTGAAGTCGTCTGCGAGAGTGTTACAAGTGAAGCAGCCATGCGGGAGAGAGGCAACTTTTGTTTACCTCGAAATGGGACAGCCTTGCGAGTGCTATATGAACTCACTAGCTGTTCTAAATTTTCCCTAAATTTGTGTTATTCTTGCGTTTGTGAAATGTGAATTTGGCACGTAAATACGCCTTAAAACTATAATCTATTTTTTTTATTTATTCGGCGACCAACGAAAACTAATATTAAAGTGTGAAAATGCGTACGAGCCGGGCCATGCGATTCCAATGTTTAGTGTATTCGTATATATCTTGGATACAGTCCTGAATTATTGTGTTATAGGGATATGTTATCTACGTAAGTTTGTAAATTATCAATTGCAATGTGTTTTAATTTTTGCAAGTGCGGTTGCGATTACTAACGTGCCGTGAATTTAAGGTCTAACCTGTAAGTTGCGGACTCGTTAGAAGTATAGGCACTTTTATAAAACTGCAGATACGTATTTTTCTAAATGCCGATTTGCTCCTTCAGTGTAGGAGTTTATGGAACTCATTTGTGAGTAATGGCAAATCATCTCGTGAACCAATACAAGGCTACACCTTATAAAAATTCCACTCTAACAATTTTTTTCTCCCAAGTCAGCAGAGTTGCAGTGACAAACAAGAAATCAGCTGTTTATCAATACAAGAATATAGGCCTACAACCAAATCGGTTCTCATGTTTTTAATAGCTACTGAATGTAGCCTTCATGATTTGCAATTTCCATGGTTTCTCAAACTCACTCCGTGCAATTTATGGGGTGACTCAATAAAGACAATTTGACAAATTCGTTCCTTGTATTCCATTCATTGTGTTCTTGGTTTACCATTCTCTAATGGTTCATTAGAGAATGATAGTTGACAAGATGTTAAAGTTTACTTGTGTGTTTAAATGGTTATGTATTTAACGGTAGGCTGTAATCATTACAGTAAATGGCATGTTTATATATTTGATCGTTTTCCAAAGGTAGTTAAAATAAAGAAAACTGAGATATAACCAATCTTTTCCTATAACTACACCATCTGCAAAATAGAAAAACATAGCATGATTTTCTTTAAACACTATTTAACCCTTCTTAATGATTTTTAAAATTCTAATTTTGAGGGCAACTAATTGGACGTAAACCTGCTTGTAAATGAAAAATGGGATGATATTTACAGAACAACCACGAACAAAATTTTCTACAACCACCACGAACAATTTCTCCAGAACAAACATAATTTATACATTAACAGGACCGAACATTGCCTGGAATAGTTTTATTAATACATTTCTTACTCATTTTAATCATTCATTTACACTCAAATCTGCAAAATGTAGCAGTAGTTCGAAAATAAAATGCATAAGTAAAGGTCTGACAGTCTCAGGCCAGAGGTTAAAAATAATGCGTAAAATGGCAAGAACCCACGGGAAAAACAAAAATTATAATACTGTAAGCAATACGAAAAATTATATAACAAGTTACTTGGAGTAGCAAAGCAGAAATGCAATGGGGGAAAAATAGCCTCCTCCTCAAATAAAACAAAAGCAATGTGGAACATTATGTAATAATGAATTGAAACCTAGGCAAGGACATGTTAACCTTTCATTGAAAGTTGATGGTATTAAAATCGAAAATAGCAAGGAAAAATATAATAGTTTTAATGACTATTTCACAAACATCCCACTAAAATTGCAAAATGAACACAGAGCTACAAATATTAGTCCTGCACACATACCCCAAAGACCTAACACTTGGAATGCTAACACGCTGTTTTTCATACCTACCTCTGAAGAAGACATCATAAATTTAATTAAAAATTTTCAAAAGTAGAAGTTCCTGTGGAATAGATGAGGTACCTATGACTCTGCTAAACAGTGTTCTTATTTAATAAAACTGCCTTTAACTTACATTTTCAATGCATGCCTTGCCCAGACAATTCTTCCTGATAGACTCAAATATGCAAAAGTAGTACCAATACATAAAAAAAGTGATGGATAACTATATGCCTATTGCTCTTCTTACGTCATTTAAAAAAAAATGTTAGAAAAATTGATAGCAAATAAAATCTTACAATTCTTAATAAAAAAATCAAGGTTATTTCATTGCATCAGTATGGCTTTGTAGAGGGCAGATCCACAGAACAAGCTATTTACTGTTTTACTGAAAAAATATGAACTTCTTTTGATAAAAGACAATTCTCAACAGATATATTCGCAGATCTTTCAAAAGCTTTTGATTGTGTTGACCACAATATTTTATTGCAAAAACTTGAACCAATAATATGTTTAAATCATATCTTGAAGACAGAAAATCGAAAACAGATCACCTCCCTAAGATATGACAAAAATCACATTACAGACGTTATGTCCAATACCAGAACTATTCGAGTAGGAGTGCCACAGGGATCAATACTGGGAGCAATTTTATTCTTAATATTAATTACTGATTTTACAAGAACAAATAACCAACGGCTCAGCTATAATGTTTGCGGATGACACAAACATGTTGGTAACTTGTTCAAATAACGCTGTTGTTGAAGAAAATATAAAAACATACAGTGACTGAGATGTCCAGTTGGTACCAGTATAATAAATTAATACCTATTAAATGTAAACAAATATCTGCTCATGAATTTCATGCAAAGAAATAAACATACAATGCAGGATGAAATATGCACAACAATAGAAGAAGACGGGTTACAGACAGTAAATAGGACTAAATTTCTAGGGCTCAATGTAGACAGTGATTTAACATGGAATGAGCATGTTGATAGAATCTGTAAAAAAAATTGAGTTCAATGTGTTATTGCGGTACATACCTTAAAAAAGATTTGTAATAATAATACAATACTTGCATACTATTTCTCAAATATTCAGTCCGTAATCAATTATGAAATCATATTTTGGGGTAAATCGACAAAATGGAAAAATGCTTCTAGATTACAGAAGAAAATAGTGAGATTAATAAGTAATAAGGAAAAAGAAGTCATTGTAGGCCGCTATTTATAAATAACAAAATTCTCACTCTTCCATGCATGTATATGTACCGTAGTATTCTATTTTTACATGGGAAACATTAAAATAGTTATATACACCATTATTACACCAGACAAGCTAATCATCTTCACCTATTCTCCTACAGAACCTCAAAATTTACATCAAATCCATACTATGCTGGAGCAAAACTAATAAATAACCTACCCAGTCATTTGAAGTAAATTAATAGTTTACAGAAATTAAAAAGAGCTGTTAAATTATACTTTTTAAATATGGCCTTCTATTCCGTAGAAGAAGACTTACATAAAGATACATTTCTATAGTGCAGAACAAGACCGATGTAAGGAGACTTCGTGTAATACCTCGTGTTTCAACCTAATGTAGACTTTACAGATTTATACTTTAATATCTATCTGTACATGAATTGTAACAACTTGTACTGCAATTTAATGTATTCTTAACATGTTTGTAGAGCGGCTAGAATTAATAAGTGTGTAAATTATATTATTTATCTGTTATATATTTTTATGTTAAGGTAATTGTGTGCAAATATCCATATTGCATAACAAAAATTAAAAAATTATAATAATTGACAAGTCCTTTCCAAAGTGTATTGGATGTATATAGGATGCAAAAAAAAAAAGTGTGCTTCGTGAAACAACGAATACTCTAGCCGCTACACCACCACGGCCTCCATCATGGCCTCCATCATCTTAAGACGGGAGGAGTTGAGAGAGGTTTGGTGGTTTGTAACAACCATGGTATTGAGGGCCAATGAGGGTGAAATATGGCAGACATGGAGCAGCGCTGAAATGTAAGGGTGAGGGAAAACGGGAAAACCTCGAGAAAACATGCCAGCCAGCAGCATCAATCAGCACAATTACCACTATGCCCAACGCAGCACCCCCCCCCCTCCCTTGGGAAGGGTGGTGAGGAACCTCATTTCTTCAGCGATAATGTTTTTCTTAGAGGAGTGTTTATTTGTCAAGTTTCTGCAGCGAATCTCCGAGATATTGAAACTGAATAGTTTTTAATGTATTCAGAGGAGAATTTCACACTAAAAATAATAATTGCACAAGTTGGCAGGTAATATCAAAGAAATTTTGTCACAAGTGTGTCTGTGGACCACTTTGACAGTGGTTAGTACATGTGCGCTTGTTATCGATATCATTGCGGTGCATCTGTCTTTCACCCATTGTAGTTCCAACAATGTATCCTAATCTAATTAAACATACAGTGACTGAGATGTCCAGTTTTCATGCATTTTAAACCTAACCATAGGGTGGTTCCTTTATTATCCCTAAGTGTATTTATAGAAATAATATCCTATTGCAGTTTTTTCTCCCAATGTGAAATTTTGTAGCATGATACACTGATTTTAAATTGTGGCAACTGGCTAAGCCCTTGGTACTAAATTGCACTTTTGGAGAAATATTTAACACAATTTTTGTATATATAGGGAATAAAATTATCCACCAATGTCTCCTGTACCTCCCCTCCCCTTTTTTTTTCTTAACTTAACCCTGGCCAACATTGTAGATGCAAGAAACAAAATTGTACCCTACAATAAGGGATAAATAAGTATAAAACTGTATCATAACAGAGAACTAATGTCATGTAAAGAGAGGGAATAACTAAAACGGGATGTGAATTTATTTACAAGAAACCATTTACTATATTGACATTAAATATGTATAAATGAGATGAAGTCATATTGGAAACAAACTTCTCGAGTCATTGTCAGTGTTAGGAATTTAAATATAAATGCCAGCAAATAATTATTTATTCGTGGCTCAGGAACATGTGAACTTTACCTTCCAGAAATTCAGCTAGGCTGCTGGTCGCCGTTTTGTTTCACTCATTACTGATACGCAACCTGCACTGCATTACACGATAACGGTAGAACGCTTGTTATACTTTATTTAATCATTTATTCAAAAAATAGTTTTCCACAAATCCTGATATATGAGCACTATATCTAAAACACGTGCTTATTGTCGCACATAACCCAATACTGGACCGCAGTAAACACACACACACACACACACACACACACACACACACACACAGTTTTATGAGGAAATTATTTTATTGCACAACTAACACAAGCCAATAATAAACTAATAAAACTTCCCACGTCAATTGTAATATATATATTTATTTATTCATCAGCTTATTTGTTCGAAACGAAATACTTCGAATGTGACCTTTCTCTCAACGTCATCCTAATGCAAAAACAATGTTTTGGGATACTGTCAAGATGGCGGCTAGAGTCCATAGTAAAACCACCTATCTCCAGAGGCTTCACCTACGCCAGAACATGCCATCTCCTGTATACTTCTAACTCCATGTTAGCCTGCAGTGGAAGTAACTTAACGAACGTCAGCAGAACGTGGAAAGTGCACACTCACCTTCGTTGGCGTCCTTGACGGCGGCGTGCGGAACTAGTAGATAAGTGACGATCAGCAGCGGCGCGCGCAGGTAGCGTGACGCGGCCAACATGGCGGCGCGATCCTATTCCGGGTCGTGGCGAGGCAACAGCGAGTGCCCGGCTCGAGCCAAGAACCAGCGTGGCACAGCTGACGAAGCGACCCACAGCTGAGCAGCGTCGATTCGCGAATGCGTGCCGCCGTCTTCTCCTCGCCGCGGGCAGAGACAATGGGGAAACACGACAAAGGGGGAAAAAAAAAAAAAAAAAAAAGCGATAAGCAATACGTCATCCAACAGCCGCCAAACCGCTTCGCAGAGTTTTATTACCAGACATGTGCAACCGCGTTGCCCGTCAGCAGTTACGTTAATGTACACTCGTGGCGAAAAGTTTTCACTGTTCACCTCTTGTACACCTACCGTTACGAAATTAAACCCTTCTTAAATGGGCGAATGGTCTGTTCCGTTTCCTGCATGGTTCGCGCGTGACAATCATTCTTCTTTTATCGACGCACCTATTAACGCATTTACTCCAGTGCACTTCCGGTACGCCTAGCATTAACTGCACAAAGCCTCGAGGTAAAACGTTACAGTACATTCGTTACAACATTGGCGGCACGTTATAATGAACGTGAAACTTGGTGTAAAGTGAAGAAAATTTTGAACAAATACACCTCCAGCAGAAAAGCTAGGGCAATAACTTTTCCCCATACCTACAAATGGACACTTTTAGTTCACTAAATGGTCACTTAATCCTATTTAGTTTAATTATGTATTTGATAGTTTAGTTAAGTGCATGAATTGCATTCAGTAGGTTGTATGTTTGATGTTAACCGATTACATTCGGAAAGGTTTTTTTCTTTTTCCATCCCCAGTCTCACCTCCCTCCCTCCTCCCCCCCCCCCCTTAAAATGTGAGTTACGAATTTTTTTAGTTTCATTTTGTAGATTGTCGGTTAGCCTAAATGAAAATGAACATCAAATTTCGAAGCCAGTTTCGTGTTAGCTAACTTTATGAAAGCATGATGAGTTTTTTAGCTTTTAAATTATATCCCTCAAATTTTTCTTAAAATATATTCTTCAACATTTCCGTAATGGCAGTTACTTGAGTGAGGATGTAACAATTCTGTACCTCAGGGATAAGGTATTGTAGCTCCAGTTAAAAAAAATACTATAGGTACGACACCCCGCTTCTGACGAACAGAATTGTTTTCAAAAACAGAAACGACCAACATCAAATACACACCAGCTTCGGCAACGAATTAGTTCCACTCCCAGTGTTACAGGTGCGGGCAGAGCAGGGAATGGAATGCCCCCGAGGTATAAGCTATTCACGGTAAAGCGAGCGCTTTTGAAAGCCCCCCTCATTTGGAATAATAGTCAATAAATATATTTCCTTTTAGTCATAGACGTTAACTTTTGAGCCTGATGAAATACATTCACTGTGTTTATTACTAACATGGCAATATTTATTTTAAAAAGTGGTGGAAGGATCAAAAACAGCCGATAGGAAAAAAGTAACTAGAGCCTCAAAAGTGCTCACTTTACCATGAACAGTCTATAATGTATTTTGTTGCTGTTTCCATGAAATATGTGGCCAGTTTGTACATCCTTCCTTATTAAGTCATGGTGTCAGCTAGTGCAGGAAACAAGCACATGAGTTCTAGTGTCGTAACTATAAATCTCTCATGGTATTTAATACTTGAGAGGGGAAGGGGTGGGGGATATATGCTTAATTTTCAAACAGTGTTTTATTTCACTGTTTTTGTACACTATATAATTGACACGAATAAATAACGTTTTTATGTACGTTTCCCAATTGTTTTTGGAAATAACGAAATTGTTCTACAGTCTACCGTCCACAAAAAACTAGCGTTTACAAACCACTATACCCTATAATAGGAAAATTTGCTATTTTAGTGGCCTGTATGCTGTATTTAAACATTCTAGGTAAACGGGAGTTGGGTGACGCCACAATGAGAAGCAGTTTTTACTCGTCTGCACATATTTTTGCCTTTCTTTTACTGCTGATTAATGGCTGGCTCCTGGCTCGGGTCACTCAGGATTTTTTAAATATTACGAGGTACAATTGAAATGTCAGGTTGAAGTACTGGTGTTTAGTATTTAGTCTGTCGCCAAATGAATCTGTAAATTATTCCGGTCTTTAAAATTCACCAAACAATCTTGTGGTTACTTCAAAACCGGAACAAAATGTCATTGCCACGAAACATTTGGCATGTTGTAAATTAACAAAATATGCTGCAATTACCGTTTTCTTCCTCTGTTTGCTTTGTTCAGATTCAGTGCATAAATTAGTATTATTTGATCAAGTTTGGCCACTGTAAAATAAACAGAATTCACTAATAATAACTGCACATAACTTGTATTTAATTTCAGCTAAGCGTTTCACAGCAGCTTAACGTGGTTTCTGAGTTAGACAAGTGGGAGTATTTGAATTCCGTTCCTTTCCTCACCCGATAATTTGGAACACCACTGCGGAAAATCATTCCGCAGAATTTGAAATATTATGTACGTCTTATATTTGGAAATACAGACAACGCACAGACAACATATTCTCTATAATACTTTCACAATCATGTCACTTCACTTTATAAGAGTGCGGTCTCTAAATTCAAAGTGGGGGGAAAATTTTCGCTGGTTTTAGCTAGAAAAAAAATTTTTAATGATGCAGTCGCGGAATTGTAAGGAAGAACTGACTAAACTCTTAACTTAAAGTGTTTTATTACTGAGTCGAATTATTCCCGTGAACATGAAAATTATCGTTCGTAGCTCATGACTACCACTTCGGCTGTCTCCGGAAGCACACGTCTTCGATAGAATGCGGTCCGTTTCAAATCTAGTTTTTATCACTAATATCGGTATGTAAAAGACGCAGTCGATAACAACTGGGGTCACTTGTGAAATATTTTTCTTTGTTTTTATGTAGAAATCGTTTTGTGGTTTGGCGTACAGAACAGAGACTAGTTTCATAACAAGGAAATGCTCTCAACACAATCTGACCGTAAAATCCGAACGGCTCAAATTGCGGGCGAATGAGCGCACTACACTCACTATTTCGCAGCTCTTACATACAATCTCTCAAACTCCGCCGTTTGCGCTCGTGCGACTGTCTCGTGTGTGTTATCGGCATGGATATTGATCGCAAGTATCGTGCGTGTAGCATTACACACACGCCATTGCCCACACACTGTTCTGTTTATATACACATCATCACGCAGAACAGTGTGTGTGTGGGTGGGTGAGGATCGGAAAAACACAAGTCTTGTTGTTGTTGTTTATATACTGAGCAGGTAAATCGACAGAAACGCATTTGTACGAACATCACATGCACCTTCGCGCGAAACTGCAACTTTCCCGTGCCCTCCCATGTGTTTATTCGCCAGATTTCACAATTGAGGAGCTCCGATTAGAAAGGGCTACCTCGAGGGAAGCATGAACTGAGAAGGACCTGTTCGTAGGTCTGAGATGTTGCACAGAGTAGTAAGCCCGAACTTGCATTAAATGAAATTATTACTGATGTGTCTTGTCGCAAGCCCATCGGGTCGGGATATAGTAGTGATTTTAATGTTACAGCACACATCGTGCTGTCGTTATAAACGATATTACTACTACTATTATTTGACACCGGAGCGACATTAAGACATACTGCATGTATCTTGACGAAACACTTCGTACGACATTGTGTATGTTTACATTTGCGTAGCAATAATAACAAACTAAAAGAAATTCTTGTTGGCATTATATAACAACAAAAAAAAAATTACATTAACTTTTAAACAAAGAGATGGCGATTGTCTTTTAAACCGTACAAATGTCATCCAGGTAAACAATAACATGTTTGATGATGGGCGACTGCGATGTACATACAAACGTAGTAAGTACGTTCAGTATATTAGTTTCAGTTTGTTTCGCAAATAGGCTGGGGACAAGTATAGCACTTGAAACAAACTGTATTTCAAACCTTAAGCGCATCTTGGTGCCTCGCTGTGTATGCTAAATGTACACTATACCAATGACAAAATAATTTCTCCGCACTACTACACAAGCTCGTACAAATGATGCATTATATGATCACTTAAACATGTCAATATACTAAATGCACTATTGTTATGTACTGCATGTGACAAATATAATAGTAAACCCAGATAACATTCGTATTTATTGCACAATATACGTGATGAATATAGAATACATAGTAGGTTTGTGAGTGTCCTTAAGTATTGATGAGACCAAAATCGTGAACGTTTATCGCACTGAGTAGTAGTTAGGACGATCATCTTCAGTTCCATCATCACGGTCCAAACAAGTTGGGAGCATATCGCACTTTCTAGGCTCTCATTCCACGGCAGAGGAACATAAGGCAATGTCATTAACATCAGGCGCCTTCTCTTGTGTGAGCATCAATGATCCTACATATTCCGGTTGCAGTTCTACCTTGAACGAATCTAACTTCCTTGCATCATAACTGCTGATTTTCCCCTTCTGAAGCTGAACGCTAACTGCTGCACGTGTATCGTAGAAAGAATGAATCTCGAAACCGTGTATGTACTGGCCAGAAAATTTAAGTATTTTACCTTCTTGAAACTTCGCTCCTAGCAGCCCTTTCTTTGTTATACAGATCTGCAAAGCACTTAGGTCAAGGACAATGATCCTCGTCAGCACAATTACACTGAACACATTTTTCTGACCAGAGTTTTTAACGAAAAACATGTATTGCCGTTTAGTATATACCTCACAGTGCATAATCTTTTTCTCTATGTGGCCAAAGTCGCGGCCACAAAGCAAAAAATAATGTGCAGGCGTCATAAATACATGCCTGATGTACGCAAATCTCAGATTGTATATCATTAGTAGGCATGCCACGACCTTGTTCATGTTTTTATTTTGCCCTGCGAAATTATAACTAAAAAGAATTAATTCTGTAACATAATCAGTAAGTGTGGATAGGGAGTGTGTTAAGCAGCTTGCTATTTCACAAGATCCTCGTTTTGCGACGGTTTCAACCAAGACATACTGTTACAAAGGCACCTGATGGGCGTATCTGAGTTCGTGAGGGATGGAGATATTAAAAAAATAAATAAAAGAAGATAATTTGATTTCTAACTTAACACAGTTATTATTTGCAGAATTAAATTATATATCGCCACTCGTACTCCTTTTATTTCTTAGTGAGCGAAATATTTAATCCAATTTAAAATATAATTAACGTTGTTCTTTATTTCTCTGTTTATTTATTTTCAATTAACTCAAATCATCATTAACACATGTTCAGTCTGTATGTTGACACCATTTGTAACGTCTTTCTCTCACACATTTAGTCCAATAGGCCAGCCTGCCAGCCACAGTCTTCACTGCTAGACACTCGCAGTAGTAGATTTCCCTTCCGCTGGTCATTTTTCTCGCCACTCGTCTTCTATCGCTCGGAGCTCAGCCACTCATTCATTCATCAACAACTCGGCTTGGAGGTCTGTCACACATTTATATCGTTCGCCCTGACCATCTGGAAGGTTTAACGCACCCCGAGTTATGCTGGGAGAACGAGGTCAGTTATCGAGAACATTCAACAGATAAACGCAGAAATCTATACAAGCAGAGTCAGCAGCTTGTACCGCAAAAAGAATGATCGTGTTGGCTCACTTTCTGTAACAGATATGTTGCCACCAGATTATCGCTCGCCTGTTAATTCAAATCAATCTTTTGACTTGCTGCCACCGCTATCATATAACTGCTGTCCTTCACTTCCACTCGCTCGCGCGGGATGAGAAGCAGCGAGCGTGTAACGTTGCCCCCACCTCAAGTCTGTTAGTCCGAACAGATACTGCAACATCCAAGACCATCGAAGAGTGCCAGTTGGTCGATGTGGACAACCTTTGTCTTCACCCGAGAGCATTGATAATAAATCTGAAAGACCACATGGTTGATCTTATTCAGAATCCTGTAGGGGCCTTCCCATCATTTCTGTATCTTCGGGTAGTACCCTTTTCTCCTCTGTCGGTTGTACATCACCACCAGTTGTCCTTCTTGAAATACCTCTCCCGACATTCTCCTAACATGCCGCTTCTTCGTTCTGTCAATATTTATTCTGTGGTGCTCTCAAGCAAAATCATGGTTGCCAACAGGTACAGGTATGTTACATAATTCTCTGGCATAATCAGCAGCTGCAGATTCTTCTTCGGTAGGTCAGCCAAACAGCAAGTCACTAGGGAGGCATAACTCTTCCAAAAAGCATCCTTGATGTTGTTACCCTTGTAGACTCGTGAACAGCTCGGTCGTAAGCAAGAAGAAAAAATGACACTTTTGAATCCTAGCCCTTTTGGTTCTGTCACAAAGATTGACAGGTACTGCACGAAAGTGTGGTTAAGCCTCTCGACCATTCCATCCGACTGAGGGTGAAAGGCTGTAGTCCTAGTCATTTTCATCCCCAGAATTTTGGTTACCTCCTGGAAGGTTGCAGTTTCAAAGTTTCTTCCCTGATAAGAATGGATTTCTAGTGGCATCCCAAATCTCGAGAAGACATGCTCGATAAGCGCATCGGTCACAGTTCGTGCTTCTTCGTTTGGGAGGAGAAAGCCTTCAAGCCACCTAGTAAAGCAATCTTGGGTCAACAGTAGATACCGATTATCTCTCTCTGTGACAGGCAAGGGTCCCAGAATATCTACTGCCATCCACTCGAATGGAGCTCCAACATTGTATTTTTGGTGGTAACCTTGTCCTCTGGTCCTTAGGCCCTTGCCTGCAGTGCTGGTGTCATACAATCGGCACTACTTTTCAGCATCCCCCCGACAATGAAGACAGTAGAATCTCACTCTAGCTCTGTTGAGTGTCTTATTGATACCAAAGTGCCCACTGGGTGCTGTTTTATGCAGTTCTTTTAATACATCTGGAACCCTGCATTCTGGAAGCACTAATTGCTAGATATCTCTTTTCATTATGGCCAACAGCAAGCTTCTTTCCACTTTAATGATGGCTGTGAAGTGGGATCATTCATCTGATATTTCATAATACCCTCATCACTCCAAGTAGGTGATCCATCACAAGATAAAGAACCTTAAATACTTGTCCTCTGTACCTTCAGCGATCCACCAATCTTTCATTCCTGGAATTTGCAATGATGACAAAATGGCTCACATGGCCTCCTAGAAAGTGCATCTGCATTGCCTTAAAGGCAACCAGAAGCTGTGCTATATTTCAAAGACATTCCTGAAGATGCTGTATCCACTGGGCTATTTGACCTTCGGGGTTCTTGGAATTTAGTAGCCATCATAATGGAGCATGGTCTGTTCTTAGAATAAAATGTAGGCCATAAGGGTAAGGTTGGAAGTGTAAAATTGCCTTCACCATGGCCAGAAACTCCCTGCGTGTTACGCAGTAATTTCTCTCAGGCTGTTTCAATACCTTACTGAAGTATTCTATTGGTCTTTCCTTCTCATCCTGAACCTGAGGTACTACTGCTCCAATGTCTACATCACTTGCATCGGTGTCCAAAATGAATACATCCTCAATTTTCGGGACACCCAGGACTGGTGGAGATATCAACATTTTCTTTAGTTTATTGAATGCATCCACACACTCAGTGGTCTAATGCATTCACATTTTCGCCTCAGTCAGTTAATGTAGTGGCTTGGGTATCGTGGCGTACCCAGGTACAAATCAAGGGTAATAGGCACAAAATCACAGAAAACTCCGCACTTCAGGTTTATCAGTTGGTGTCGGCGAATTTCTAATTGCTTTCGTCTTCTCGGGGTCTGTTTCGATTCCATGGGCCAACACTAGATGTACCAAGAAATTTATTTTCTTTTGGAACAGGTGTCACTTCTTAAAAACCAGTTTTAAGGTGGCTGCGGCCCCTTTCTGGAATACAAGTTTAGGCATGATAGGTACTCTTCAAATGTCATTCCTGTCACAACAATGTCATCTAGATAAACTTGACAAACATCTAAAGACAGAACATTTTCCATCAGGCATTAAATTGTGGCAGGGGCATTACATAGCTCAAAAGACATAACATTAAACTGCCAGGTCATTTTCCCTTGGACACAAAATGCAGTCTCCTCTTGGTTCTCTCAAGCCATCTCGCACTGCCAGTACCTACATTTAATTTCCAATGTAGAAAACTGTTGTGAACCTGCTAGGCTGTTTAATGTGTCATCTATCCTTGGAAATGGATAAGAGTCTTTCTTTGTCACATTATTAAGCTGGTGGTAATCTACACAAAACTTCAGAGAGCCATCTTTATTTTTAACAATAACTATGGGGAATGACCATGGACTAACTTGTGGTTCTATCACATCTAGATCCTTCAATTCCTTCAGAATTCCCTCAACTATCTCGTGTGAAGCTAGTGGCAGTCGTCTTGGTGGCTGCTTCATGAACACTGCATCTCCTGTATTTATGTGGTGGCAGGTCACATCAGTCCTTCCAAGGTCATATGGTCCACACGAGAAGGCATTACTATTTCTCTACAGTAGTTCAGAGACAACATTCTCGTGTCGCCAATTAAGATTTTCTTTCCTTCTTTCTAGAAGCTCGCCCCTTCCCTACTTCTGATAAATGCCATTCTATTTGTTCTACTTTAGAATCTTTTTGATCATTTGGAAATACCTGTGCGACCTGCTTGCAAACACCTGCCACGGCCCCCTCCTCAATACGAATGGCACTATCGGACAAATTAATTGTTTAAACTGGAAAATTGTCAGAATTAGAAGAAACCAAAGTCCTTGCTACAATGACGTTACCTGGCAGGACACCAATCCGCTCTGTGGACTCAATTAGACCCAAGTGCCTGACAAACTTTCCTTGGCACCTGCCTGTAATAACAATTTCACTATAAATGGACAGCACAGTGGGTTAAACACATAGTACTGGGCAGCTAATTAAGGAGGACAAATCATGCCGTGTTGGCACCACCAACTCTGTACTGCCTACACTTAGCACACCAAGTCGAGTACTGATAGAGCACCCCAGCCTGCATAGCACATAAAACCCAAAAGATATTCATCTTTTATTTCTGCTATGTACAAATTGTGGTTTATGCTAAGGTCATCAAACTTCAAGATCACTTTTCTCGTACTGATAACTGGTGTGGTCTCACCTGTTACTGCCACGGCGGCTGAGTGGCTAGACCGCTCGCCTCCCACTAAAGCAATTCGGGTTCAATCTCTGGCCGAGTCACCAGATTTTCGCATGTGGTAATCGTGCCATACGATGCCGTTGGTCAGCGGGTTTTCTCGGGGATCTTCAATTTCCCCCGCCCCTTCATTCCGGTGCCGCACTATACTCACCTCAATCACGCTCATCGGCTCTCAAGACCTCGCTGTTAAGAGCCGCCCAAATCTCTTCACTTACTCACCTGTTACTGTAGTTAAATATAATCATTGTTTTTGTATACTGACGATCGCTGGGGGAAAGCAAGAGGATGTCTGCCCTTACTAAGGTTATGGTCGCCCCTGTGTCGACGACCGTCTGGCAAGGAACATCATTCAAGCTCCCCTCCACCAGTATTGCATCCCAATCATGTTTCACAGACACAGAGCGTACATGTAAGAGCAATGGGGCCTTCTCTCCAGCAGTCACTGACCTTCGCCCCTCAAGATCGGTGTTAACGAGTTTTTCGAGTGCTCTGTATTCTTCGCTGACTCTTTTCTCTCCTGCTTCTGGTGCTGCCTCTGGGGGCAGAAGGCTCTCAGGTGCCCCAGACGTCCACATCACCAACACTAAGGTCTTTTAGGTGGGGGCGGCGAAGCACTGTAGCACGGACCCTGGAAGCGATGTCTCTGAATCTGTTTCAGAGTTTGCTTGATGTCGTCGTCGTCTTCGTTCAGCGCCACTGCTCGTACCGCACGTCGGGGTACAGCCTCCTTTCTTGCTGACTCCACCTCCAGTTCTCGGGCCAGGGCGTCCTGCGTGTTGTGGGGTGAAGCCACACGTACTGCTTGATGTACCTCTGTGTCGGCGATGGCATCGATGAAGAGGCCGACTGCGAAAATGTCGAACGCCTCCTCGGATCATCCTTCCAAAGATAGTTGAGGCAGATGCCCGATGTTTTGCCATAGCTCCTGCAGAGGCTCTCTTGGTCGTTGGGTGTAGCTTGGTAGTTGGGCATGGTGGGCATATTGCAGGTACTGATCGCCGAAACGTAACTCCAAGGCCGACACCAGTGTGGGGTACTTCAGTCGATGGCGCTCTGGCAGAGATTGTAGTATACTCAATGCGGGGCCCCTCATTACTGCGGCGAAGTAGCAAGCCCTCTGGTCGGTTGTCCAGCCAGTAAGGGTAGCGACTATTTCAAACTGGCGTTGGTACTTCCGCCATGAGGTCTGGCCATCGTAAGGAGCGGACTTAATTGGCACCTCCTTCCCCACTGCTAGCTGCGCGACACCAATGCCACAGAGCTACTTACTATCATCCGAGGTTGCTGCGTTGGTGACGACTTGTACTGCTTCCTCACTTTTCTCGGCTGGCGATGTGGTGGTAGTTGAATTTTGTTGCTGAAGAATATCCTCCAACTGATCCTCAAATTACCAGCATCAGAAGGGGTCCATAATTCCACCCTCGCCATTGCGTAAAAAAGAGTTTTTCGCACAGTTAAAGCCATTATTCATTATGTTCATATAATAATATTATCCTTGCAACCTAATCTATGTGGAGCTACAATATTAATTAGCAGTTATAGATGCGTAATTGAATTAATAAATGTGAAGCATATACCCTTCAAAGTTTTCCCTGGAGCGACTTAACAAATCTTTAACCATTATAGTAACTACCCCAGCGGGCTCAACACACAATTTTACCAACTACTTTTAACAGTTAACGCTTCAACCAGCTTTCTTAGAAAACGAAGGGGCCCATATTACCTACAGGGCCCATGTATCCACCTTCTCCTCTACATGTTTATTTTGAAAGATTTTGTAGTAATGGTTTTCATTTTAAATAATTAGTGATTCTCTACTGCGCTGATCTTCTGTATCAGTTTACTATCGATGCTGTTCATCCTTTCACAGACAATGTCCACTACTTCAGTTACACTGTCCACTTTTTCATTTACACTTTTTAAAATCACTAACTGCGTGCTAATAGTTTAACTTTAATTACAATGGATTAATTAATAACTGCCTCCAGCACACGTCTGTTAGTTAGGACGCCTAGGGGACGTATCTGAGTTCGTGAGGGATGGATGTCTTAGTAAAAAAATTAAAGAACTAAATTTGATTTCTAATTTATTCACACAACTATTATATACAGCATTTAATTATCTATCTCCACTCTTACTCTTCTTATTTCTTAGTGAACGGAATATCTAATGTCTATTTCAAATCTAATTAACGTCTTCCTTTATGTCTCTGTTAAGTTATTGTCAATAACTCGAACTCATCATTAACACATGTTCAGTCCATCTGTTGTCATCATTTGTAAGTTTACACTCACGCATTTAGTCCACCATTCCATCCTGCCAGCCGCACTCTTCACTGCTTGATATTCGCAGTCGCAGATTTCCCTTCCGCTGTCCTCTTCTCTCGCCGCTCGTCTTCTATAGCTCAGAACTCAACCACTCATTCTCTCTACAACTCGGCTCGGAGGCAGGGCCTGCGCGACCATATAGGCGAACTAGACGACCGCCTCGGGCGCCAAGAAGATGGGGGTGGCATAATGGTCAACAGCAGAAATAACGTGCTTTACAATTCGTTTATGAAAAATAACTAACATAGGGTTATTGTAACTTATTGTATTTTTATTAGTAGAATTGTTAAACGTGATTATTTATAACAAATAATAAATTGTTGAAAGGCGATTTGTAATTAATCGAGTAAAGTACATTTCCATTGTTCATTTAAAAAAAGTGATCATTGTTGATTGACTAGTATTGAGGAACCTCATATCTTCGTCGATTCCGCTAATTGTTTTCGCGCGCTCATGTCTTTCTATCAGTAGAGTAACCTATATATTCCCATTACTCTCACCGGACCATTTTGTTGGTATACGACGTCACAGGCTCCAATACATTTATATGGAAGAAATGCGCATTTTAAAAGCCATCAATCATTCTTTAAGCGTTAGAAGACCGATTACAGTGGTCGGGAGTCAGGAGTAAAGAAGAGACACGCTATCGAAGGTGGAATTATTGCAAATCAAAATGTAGGTTTTGTAAATACGGCGACTTAAAGTTAAGGGGGTTTAGCGCGAGATTCGAAATAATTTGCATTCATATTGACAAATTAGATAACAGCTACGCGAACGGAAACGAACCCAAAGCCATTTTGATAATTTCTTTATCTTCTGATAGTTTAGCAAGAGTTGCATTACGTATCACGATATCACTGTTGCATAATGTTCGTAACCAAAATCCGTCTTCATAATGTAACGTCTGATTATTTAACACGTGCGATTTGCATCTCAACACGCTTTAAGTTAGCATGCAAATTTATAATACTAGTACACGCACGTTTGTTTTGTAAACAAATATTATGCGTGTCATATGTTTCACATGTAATATTGTTAAATTATAATTTTATTTTCTCAATTCTATGCAATATTAATGTACACGCAGCATCTGAATACATGAATTGTTGTAATTTTATTTTGTTTTATCAGGTTTCAAGAAACTTGTTTATTGTGTGCAAGTTGGCAACATTTAGACGCACTGTTTTTAATTGTCACGGTATTGGAAACCACCCTGGGTTAAGCCCTATGTACTTTGTATTAATTTGAATTTTTCACTGATGCCGATAATGGATGGTGGCGGAATGTTGTATACTCCATCTTGAATTAAGTGGGTAACAACGACAGCAGGCCAGTGAGGCCTTAGTTATGCGTTAATAGTATAAATTTAATATTTTAAGGTTAATCAAACCTGAAGAAGTATATCGCAACTTGAGTGACAAGTCCACGGTACACAGTACTACCGTCAGAACAGGTCTACGTATAAAATAAGTGTGAGAAACTCTACATTTATATAAAGTATGATCCCACCTTAATGTACAGTGAGCGTTACACGTACTTGAGAGTGTTTAATAAACTTTTAAAGTAAGCAGCATCATTTCCCGACACTTTTCAGTGGTCACAAATGGCCTGAGATTTAAATAAGTATCTGATTGCGCTACCAACATAAACTGTGCTAGCGATGAGCACTTTAAGTATGTAATTATACAGTCACGTAATTTATTGTAACAGCCAAGCGTGAGAACATTAGCGACTGTTATTTTGAACTGAATTAAATCTACTCTGCAAAACTTTAAGTGTGTGCAACATTCAAGATGTGTATAGATTTTATATATTTTTTATTTAAAATACTCTATTCACTTAATTGGCATTCGCAGCAGGCATAATGAGGGATATGTTATAGACCTAGTCCAGCTGCTGCGTGCATATCCCTTGCATTTTTAACACTACTAAGGAATGAAACCTTTCAGACAGTTTATTTCTATGATATTTTTCCACATTAAATCATTGCTTAAAAATTGGAGGCCTTGCATTGCTTTGAATAAATACATAGTTGGTTCCTATGTGTTCCGGCGTGTTTTGTAGTGTTGTATAGGTAAGCGGGGGGCTGCACAGAACCTGATTCTGAGCAGGGCTCTCCAGGTAATTGAAATTCTGTTGGTGTGGAATACCAGCAACTTCGACAATGGTTTGCGGTATGTAAAATAACTGCCAGTTGGCTAATGTTTGATGTTAATTTTATTGCTATGGATTTCTCTGAGGTCGTTGCACTTTAATTATGCAGTTCTGCCTGCATACATTACATTTGAATAGAAAATTATAGCAGGGTTCACCCGTTTTCATAAATGGGCTAATACTCATACGTGCGGCATACGTAAACTATGTCTCTCTCCAAGTTTCCCCCCACACAGTATTTATTACAATAAACGTAATTATTTTACTCCCTAATTTGTAAATAAAATAAAAATAACTAGAAGTGCAAAATTGTATTATACAAAGAATTAGTCAAAATGTTAAAAAAACAGTTTATGGTTTTATTAGTTTAGTCGTCAGCTTATGCAGTATGGAGATATAAATTTTAATAATAATATTAATAGGCATATTTAAAGAAGTTTTCCATAAACATTTTCGGAACAATAAACTATATTGCTTGGTACCTCTTTTACGAAACATAACGAAGTAACTGAAAGGTGTGATATTACAGTTGATGGATTATTATTCATCAGTCGCCATGTTATGTATTTAAGTATTGCAAGATAACTACTGAATATAAATATTTCAGTCTTACAATTAAAAAAAAAAACAACGACCACCTGGCAGTTGAGGATTTTGCCCAAGAATGGTAATTAAATATTTGAAACTGCACGAAACCAAGCGTCAAACAAAGCAAGGAAGTTTCAATAGACATCTCTCACTGAAAAAGCATTTGCATTGCACAGACATTGTTGTACGCATGTGTTTCCATAGGACAATAAATAAGCCTCCCAATATGTTTTTTTTTTTACTATCGCAAACATTTTGCAACTGTTGTATATCGATACTGCAAAAAGTCATTTTGTATACAGTATTTTTAAAGGCCATGTTTTGTTTCTGTTGTAAAATTAATCTCTGACCTTGTTCACGTTTGTTTACACTGAGAATATTCTCTCCCACGAGTAAACATCGTTAACTCCAAAGAACAAATGAAGAAAATAAAATACAAAATAATAAATAGCTAATAAAATACTAATGTATATCATATTTTGCATGCTAAATTAATTTTCCTAAAAAATATATAATTAATTGGTATAATTATTGTAGTAACATTTATAACTATATTACCTGGTTAGGCTGATCGCCTCCCGCCAAGGCGTTCCGGGTTCAATCCCCGGCCGAATCACCGGACTTTTGCAAGTGGGAACCATGCCAGACGATGCCGTTTGTCGACGGGTTTTCTTGGGGATCTCCCATTTCCCCCGGACTTTCATTCCGGTGCTGCTCCATACTCACCTCAATCACCCTCATCGGCTCTCAAGACCTCGCTGTTAAGAGACGCCCAAATCTCTTCACACACTTGCACTTTTAAATGACAAACGTTTTCAAAGAAACATTTTAAGAATTTTGTTTGTAGTTTAAAGTTTAAATTTATGTAATTTTCGCCAAAACTGGCATTACTGATTTTGTGTAATGTTTAATGGATCGACAAAGCATAGGAAATCGTTGTGTACATGTTCCAAGTTTGGTGTTGGTTGGCCACTGTTGCTGGCCTCATTACTGTAATTTCTGCCACGAAAAAATTACTCTTTCCAGCAGTTACTAGTTGACAATCAGAAGAGTAAACCTGTAAGAACTTGGTAAAGCATGTGAAGTTGATAGTTTAGTTGTAGCGTAAGAAAAGTTATATAATGAAACTATATAATGAAAAACAGATAAATCCAGGAGAGAGAGAGAGAGAAGAGAGAGAGAGAGAGAGAGAGAGAGAGAGAGAGAGAGAGAGGATTGATAGCTCTTAATTATGGCTAGAATCCTTAGAAATTCGCGGGTTCATTTACCTGTAGGTTAGACTTCACATACTTATATACTCTCATACAGATATCAACTGTTTATTGGCTGATTGTCGTGGTAGTAAAATGCAGTGGTTGGGTGTACAATATATGAATGTTTTTTCTTGGCTCATTTATCTCCAGGAGGTGTCAAACAACACGTCCACCAATTACAAAGGTAACACGAACTTCCAAGGGTGTGAAATCCAATTTGTATATAAATGAACCAGCGGAATTCTCAGGTCTTTAATTATGGCGCATTGTACACAGAAGAATGGGAAAATAAAAACAATCACATATTCCCTAATAATTTTTATTGCAGACATTTATTGAAAGCGTATATTGTTAACTGCTCCTGGAACGTTTTGAAATGTGTGTTTCAGTAGTGTTTTTAACACTTGAAATTATGTATGCACAAAACTCGTGTGTGAAGTATATATATATATATATATATATTAAATATTTTATTATGAACATTTACTTACATGCAAATTCACAAAGAAAAAACTCATAGAGAGCATAAACAATTGTCGTATTACACTTATAGTTAGCAGTGCATCCCAAACGTCTCATGTGTCAACATAGTTTGCAAGATGTTGTAGGTCTTGCAATAGTTTCAATTGAATTACACGTGCTGTGGTTGTTTGCAAACGAATCACAGAGTTCAGTGCGGCAACAGAAGAATTATCATTGGTCAAATCAAACTTGGCAAATTACCTCACTCGGGTAAGACAGCAATAACGAAATAAACCATCGTAAATGAACACAGTACACTGACACCTGAAAAGTAGCCAACTTTCCCCTACATAAATCACTATCACTAATATTACTCATAACACTTATGTTGGCAAACAATCACCTGTGACTGCAGGATGATCGCAATTTATTTTTGACACAGAAACATGATATTTCACACTTACTTCTTTATTATCTTTATTACTAAGAGACCTGAAAAATTAACGTTAATATTTGAGGACAAGTTAAACTTCAAACACGTGTACCTTTACAACATGTTTGTCACTGGACCGTACTTTATTTGACACGCCCTGGGTACCTGTATTAACGCTTCATAACTGTGTGCTCCAATCGCATGCAGCTCAGGCAGAAAGGGCGTGGCTTCACAGATATACAGCAGCCAACGGAGAAACGACGCAGGCTCGAGTGTACACAGTACTGTGGAGTTTAGCCTGGTTACAAATAATAACGCGAATTTTGCTTGTCCCAATTTATGACACATACAATACTAAGCGACAGCACTGGGAATATTAACACATATTAAAATTACACAATTACTAACAATGGTGAATTTTTGCTTTTGGATTTCCTCGAATGTGTCAAGCATGTATTTTTAATATTTTACATTACACTTCATATAATAACAAGTTGTTGCACATTTGCAGATAATTGCCACAATGCACAATTTGCACTACTCTTTCGAATTAATTTACCACGTTTGTGTACAGCATTTATTTTCAAGAATGAATTTATTTCTTGTGTCGGATATCGTTTCGTTCTGAATCGCTAGACGGACCTGTTTCATATTCTTCCACTTTGTTACCAAACACAAACCCCGGGTAAACATTAAGGTACTCGGGAATTTGCCGCTGCTGCCTGCATTAGAAGGACTCGGAATCGACAGCCTGACACGATATCTATCGACCTCATGTGATGTTGAGCGATTTCAACAGAGTTTTGTGCAGTTCTCATCAATATTTTGCGATGTCACGCATTCCTTAAACACATAGGCGAGGCCACCGGAATTCTCGCGAATTCATTTGAGGACAAGCTAAACTTGAACGTCGTGAACATTCGAGTTTCAGTTCCTGTTGATCCGCTGTTAGTTAGACAAGTCCAGCGCGAATTTCAAACAATAGAGAACCTGCAAGGAAACTAGGAACGAACCCTGTGCTAGCTGGTCTGGGGTTAAACTGGAGCAACAGCGAATGATCAACTAACTAAGCAGTCTCGAATACACTAAGAATTGTTACAAGATGAATCCGCGAAATTTCCGGGCCTCTAATGATTATTATGTGTTACTGTAGACGGCACTGTCCTATCGCACGAGTAAACTCTGTCTCAGTAATGAAGGTCACTGTTTAACGGTTTTAAGTAGGCGCGTGTTGTTGTTTTTACAATGTAGGTGTGTACTATGTAAACACCGCAGCAGCAGGTTCTGACATATGATGAAAGACATGCTGTTTGTGTTTGTTTTGTCAGCTTGACACTAAATGGTATTAACGAACCCTGTCCTATTCAGAGATTATTATATTCTGCCAGATACCGAACTGCTAAAGACCGGTCTTCATAGCTAAAACAAAGTATAGCATATAAGAACAGCTCTTAACCCGGATAGTGGGTGTCTCTGAAAGCCGAATGTCAGTAGTCGGACCAGGGGTGTTTCCGGTCACCTGGGATAATTGGGATTAATTGATGCATTACCGATTTGATTGAAAGGGTTAATTCCTAATTCCTAATAAGGTTAAATTTAATTGAAAGGGTTGAATTTAATCGAAAGTTTTAATAAAAGGGTTAATGAAAAAAGGGTTAATTTTTAATCAGATTAAATTTTTCCCTGGATTTTCTTTCTTTTTGTGGGCAGGAGCTGTGTACGATGTTAACAGTGTGGTGTACTGGAGGCAATTACCAGTGTGGTGGATTGTAATGTCTTATATAGGTGTAGAGTTGAGTGCAAGAGTGGGTTAAGGCTAATTTTTTCAAATTTTTCAAATTTTTAGGTGTTTTGGAGGGATGTTGGTGATAGATAGGCGATTTTTACGAATATATTTAACACACGAGAGAATTTCAGAGTGTTTAGACGATTCCTTAGAGTGACCTAAGCGTAAATTTTATGATTTTTTTTGGGGGGATATTGCTTGTAGACGATGGTGTCTAGAGGTGCGGTGTTTCTCTGGTTCAGAGGAGCTGACGAGTAGCACCTCTATCTCCCACAAGCATTGATGAAAGACTGAATATGCCACCGACTGCCTACAGAAGTGTTGATCGGGTCCTGGCTGCCTGCAACCCCTTTACCCTCCCCACAAGACCACATCTGCAGGACCCTGAGGTCAAAAAACCAGGTTGCACCCCCTTTGCCCTCCCCTCGAGTCGCCAGTGTGCGCTGCCCCAAGCTGCCTGCAATCATAAAATGTTTTCGATAATTTCTCAAGATGGCGTCATCTGCTTACTTGTGTTCACATCAGAGGAAGCTTGCCAGCCACACCCTCAAACCCCAATCACCCACCCCCAACCTGCATCCCATGCCTTCAGAGCTGGTCCGACTCCACAATGCCAAACACCCCTATGCCCCCTACCACCCCTCCCCAGAATGCGAGGTACCGGGGGTCAGTCACCCATCTGTCCTTGATTGTCAGTTTTTGCAACTGATTCAAGATGGCGACAAATGCCTAGTTGCATGCAGATCGGGAACTGGCTGCACATAGCTGCCCTACCCTCCACCCCTCGCCCACAGAACCAACCCGACTCCACAATGCCAAATACCTCTTCCCACCTACACCCCTCAGAACCGGCCCTTATCCAGAGGAATGTGCTCCCTACCACCCTTACTCCCGAAGCTGTCTTTGTGCGGAAAGTGAGTTCTTCTTCAAGACCATGGCTACACACCTCTCCCCCACTACAGTATTCAGAAAGCATTTTTCAAGTGTTGGTTTCCCTGCTTCGGCTAGATTACCCCTTCACCTCCAGAGTGCTACATCGGCTGTGAAAGGAGTTTGCTTCAAGGCCAAATTGACGGTTTCCTAGGGACGCAGAAGCGGATTTTAAATGGACCTGAACTATTTCCCCTCTCCATACCAAGTGTTATTTTCGCTCGGACACTGAAGATTCCTCCGATTTTTTTCGAGACGCAAGAGCCTAGCGCATTCTCATCGAATTAAAAGATTTTACATCTCCTGCTGATAAAACTTTATTTTCCTCATCACTAAGTAGTACAGTGGAATTTTTTTACACACAATAAATTCAATTTAAAACATAAACCATTTTCCAACAACTTTAATCCCCTGTTTTCCACCATTCTGTTTCCAACAATCTGTATTCCCATTTCCAATAATATTACAAAACATTTTTTACTTTATGCCCATTTTCCAACAACTTTTATCTAATCACTTATTAAATTTCATACCAACACAGCTGTAAGACATAATTCAAGCTTGCTAAGATTTTAAACATCGAAAGAACACCATTTTTCAAAACACTTATTTTTATTCAAGGAGATATAACTTCCTCCGTCCCTCTGCCGAACCCACGAACTTCACTTCACAATGTGCATTGCCGTGTCTGCAGCCCATCTCCAGTAATGAATTGACCATATCCCGGGTCATGTCTCGTCCTCATCTTTCACAAGATTTTACTTTTTGCTCCAGGTGTGGATGGCTTTCGTTTAGAATATAACAGTGAAATTTTAACACTTGTGCTGTTGCATTTCAGTTTAAACATACTTTAAATGTTATTTTGGAGAGAGAAAAAATTTTCAAAAATTTTTTTTTTTAAGTATTACACTGTCATATTTCCACACCAAAAAAATTCAAATTTCTACATCATCAGAAACTTTTAAGTACTGATACACATTCAAAAGGCTTTTAGCATGGTGAATATTATTTTGCTCTCTTAAAGATGATCAATTTCCACAAACTGTATCGTTACAAGCAAATAAATGTAACCTACCACAAACAATTATGAAACCCAGAAAAGTAAACTGATAAACTAACAAAGAATTATGTTACAATTAAAAGGATTTAATCACATTGGATTATTGCTCCTATATAAATCCAACGAAACGATAATCCAATCAACAAAGGGATAGATTGCACAATAAATTGTGCATCCAATTCCCATTCAAATGTTTATCAAATAAAATAACACACAAAATATATTAATATTTTATCTAGTCTCAGAAATTTATACAAAAAGACTATTACAATCTTTTAAGATCTTGATTCTTAACCTAGGAATCATGTGCTTTTGAGATTCCTCTCTATCGAACTAAGGACATATATTTCTACCTTTAAATGATTTTATAAACCAAATATTCATCTGGAGAACTGACTTTTTGCAATTCATGTTCGTAAAATTCACCTTTTATTGGTTCTCTATCATATGTTTTTATGTAATGCATTCAGGGATGTGTTTGTCTAATTGAAATAATTTTTAATATTTCAAACACCAATTCACCATAAATGTTTTTTTCAAAGATTACATTCTGCTTCGAGATACGTATACATTTGCCAACTTTGAACTTTGGTTTCCTTTTGTAGATGACTTTAACATTATTATAAATAGTTTTCATCAAATTATTATCCATAATTTCATTAGGGGCCATCTTGATAGTTCTATGATATTTAGAATTATAAAACTTAACTATTTCAGGCAAAATTTCAACCCATTTGTAAGTCGCCCTCAATGTGAAATGTTTATATATTATTTGCTTGATCGATTTGTTGTAACATTCCACAACACTTGCTTTAAGTTCTGAATACATTGCATAGTGATTAATACCATATTTGGTCATTCATTTCTGGAATGGTGAAAAAAAAAATTCAGATCCTCTGTCGATTTGGAATGAATTGGGTGTTCTCTCTTTCAAAACGATCTTCATTGCATCTGTAACCTGTTTCCTAGTTTAGTTTCTCAAAGGTATACCCCAACCATATTTCAAATAAATGTCTATTATGGTTAAAATATACATGTACCCCTTATTCTATTTTGAAAGCAATGTTATTTCACCCAAATTGGCTTGAAAAAATTCATTTAAACCATGAGTTATAACTCTATGTTTGGAATATCTTATCTTTGCAGGAGTGTGGAGCTCTTGAGCAATCTTACTAAACTGCATTTGTAATATAATGCTCTTCTGTTAACTCAATAATAGAAACAATTTCGTTCATATGTGAATTATTCTCAGGTTTTCTCGAAGCGATGAGAAGTTTTAATCATTCAATCAATTCATTAAGATAGTTCCAATATACAGGTGAAAAGCAGTTGTCAATTTATTCCTTATATATTCCATTTTCGACTATCTCCTATTAAATGTATTTTTAGATGGTTTTCATCTCCTGAACGAATAGTAACATTCGTTCAACGAATAAGTTCTTTATATTTCTGCAAATAGGTGTCAGAATATCCATTTGGAAAGTTTTTTTTAACAATAATCCAAATATAACTTCACTGACATCAGTTATGTGATCACCTATATTAATTTTATTCTCAGGCAAAATTTACTTAATGAATCTCTCAGAAACCAGTTGTTTTCATGTCGATAAACACCAAATGTTTTATCGCACATAGACGTAGATAGTTTTAAAGCTAAATCACATAGAGTTAATTGAGAAACCGGATAGCTTTTTCTTTGTTAAAGCTTCATTTTCTGTTTTCTTTTCCAAAGCTGCTTCTTTAGGTTAATTCAGCACAGAATGCAATGTATACATTCTACTGGTAACAGGTTTAAAATTTCTTCATTTAAAACATCCCATTCCATATGGGCTCGTTTGACTTGTAAATATTTCTCTTTCACAGCAGACATAATGTTATGTAATTCCGGAGCAGAGTCAGGCATGATTTTTATTATATTACTTTAAATTCAATCTATTTATATATGAATTAAGTCATTGCTTTTCTAACTGATGTAGTAGTTCGATTACTTTGAGCCTTTTCAATCTTATCGACTTTACTTAAATCAACATCTAATTTTGCTATAGTTTTAGCTTTAAAATCATTGATAAAATAGTTCATTATCTTGTTTTCTCAAATCTGTTTGCATAACTAAACCAAATCTTTTTTTAATCAATTCATCTCTTATACATTGCGTTATTTGTTCCATTCGTGTTTCAAGTTGTTTTATAATAGTAGCGTTTACCACTTCATTAGTTGCAACTCTTAAATTTTCTTGCATTTATTTAAGTTGTGTTGTAAAAACTATGTTTGTCATATAGTTAAAATCCTTACTAAATCCATTTTAATGTTCTTCTTTTCTAAATTAATTACTCTGGAAATCAGAGCTAGTATTGCTTAAAATATTTACAATTACACTCGTGTTTTTATAAACATTATCATTAAGATCAACTAACTTTATTAATTTATCTTGAATATCGTTTGATTTTGACTTAAATACATTTAGCATAATAGCGCTTAAGTCTTGCACATAATGTTTATTTACCACATCACTATGTTTCACAGCCATAACTATATTATGTCTTATATGTCCATACAAATCACAATTCCCATTGCGAGATTTGGTTAACCAGCTATTGTAATGATTTTGTTTTATACAGCTATGCCCAAACTTTGAAATACTCATTGTTCTTCACCTGGAAGTAAAAAAACTGTCAATACCAGACCCATATATACCTTTATATAGGGGAAGTGTTGTTATAATCACCAAAAAGCTGCATTTTTCTTCCCAACAGTAAAAGCACATATCTTAAAAATTTGTAAATGTCATATTGCCTAAAACATTATAAATGTAAATATGTTGGAGATTCATAGTATCCATTTGAAATACAATTGCCATATTTGAATTATTATGTAAATTATGTTTCGGTGTACATTTGAACATCGACCAAAACTAAAGTATTACTGTATTTCACCCTACGGTTCACACCAAACATAGTCAGAAATAAATATGGAATTCGGAAATGCTTCATTCGGTGGCACTATATCTTAATTCATTATTTGTAAAAGGAAAAATTCGCATTCCTTCAATTAAAGATAAAATGATCGCTCATCATTGATATTTCTCTTGTAGTATTGTTTTAGAAAACACATTTACATTTTCAAATTTAAGTCCAGTTGGATGCTCTAACGACATAATAACACAAGTGTTTTCCACATGAAGAAGGACAGCTTATTATAGAATATATATTTGATGGTAAAAGAAGACCACATTTATGTTCAATATGTTTTCTTTTGTATTTACAATTACCAGCAGATGTACATTTTTTTATAAACTTAATTTTACACAATTATACAGTATTATGTAACAGTAACGTAAAACTATAAATGCAGGTCTATATATATATATATATATATATATAAAATAATGTCCAATGTCTCATACTAAATGTATCAATAAAGGATGCTGTGTATTGAATACAATGAATAATAAATTACGATTTGAATAATATCTACCGAAATACAATTATTGCAGGCCAGGTACTAAACTTGCGAAACGTTTGGCATGGAACAATCAAGGAATAAACTCTTTGAATAACGCATGGAAAGAGCACGATATAGTATATGATCGAACAACCAATTTGAAAGAAAGTCATATACAATTCTAGCCGATAAAGCAGCAAATATAAGAAAGAAACCATCTACATCCTCAGATGAAAAGCTTGGAGTTTGGGTTGTTGATGAAGTTATGAACGCGAAAATGTAGAGAGGCCTAAGCTTAAAACACAAAACCAAACGAAAAACATAGAAAGGAGGAAT
Organism: Dryococelus australis; assembly: GCA_029891345.1. Classification (NCBI taxonomy): domain Eukaryota; kingdom Metazoa; phylum Arthropoda; class Insecta; order Phasmatodea; family Phasmatidae; genus Dryococelus; species Dryococelus australis. The sequence continues at coordinate 33,113,045 of CM056994.1, read as the reverse complement.
CATTCCATTCCTATTTCCAGCATTAACAGATCTTGCATCCATCCTTGGAGGGATTTCGGCAATTAGTAGAGCAGTTAAATCAAAAGGTAAATGAATGTATTTGAAACCCTATAATGTTGGACAAGGGCTAAAAAGATTCCAAACATTGAAAGAAATGCAGAAATAGTCTTCCAAAACATGCTCCAACAAACAAAGATATTAATGTATTTGTAAAGAAACAGGATATTCCCTATTTCCGAGGTGTGTATTTGAGAGACGATTTACCAAAGAAACTAACTCTTTGTGAATTTATGATTGTTAATGTAGATTCGAATCAAAATGAAGGAACACATGGTGTTGCATTAATTAAAAACATAAATCAATATTTTTATATAGGCAGTTTTGATGATTTACATCCTCCAATTGAAATACGTAATTATTTTAAAAACACACAATTAAGATATAATTACAAAACTGATCCATTACCAAATACAATCAATTGCGGTCATTTATGCTATGTTTTTGGCTTTAAATAGGCTATTAAGTAATTATAATTAAAAACATATTAGTAAATATGTCAACTACATTGATATTAAGCGGTATATTTCCCTGTGATGGAGTTTGATGGAGAAAGGCAAATAAGTCTAATAAAAATCGTTACTTACAACAGCATACAAAACATTGATATGTATAACCAATTAGTTAGGGCTAATATTTAAGAAAAACATAAAAGATTGTGATACTGGTAGAATCTTATGAGTTGGATGATCTTGAAACATTCATTAAAGCGGCATTACCTGAAGATATACATTTCTGATCATATGGAAATTCAAATATGTTAACTAGTGCAATGTATAGCAATGTCGATATCGATTTTTCGGAGACAATTCAATTGCGAATATGCTGGGTTATGAACAGAGTTTATATCCAGCTAATCAATTATACGAATCATCAAAATAGGTTAATATATTTTCGGTAAAATGTATGTCGTATAAATGTTAATATTGTAGATGATTCATATTTATATGGAAAACCGACAAATACAATGCATGAATTCACGTGTGCTGTAGCTCTATAATATAATATAATTGAAAAACCTAATACATAGATAGATCTTCCAGTAATAGTGAATCGTGTTGATGAAATAGTCATTACAATTGTCGATCAAGACATTAAACTTATTTATTTTAGAAACTAAGAAATTACTGTTCATTTACATTTTTAAAAAGGTATATAAACACCTCTATTCTGTTGTGCATTACATTTGTAATGGATATTGTGTACAATATTGAATTCGGATGTAAAGTAGGTGGTTCTTTTAAGAAGTATATCATTAAGGAACTTATTTCGAAGAAAGAAAGTATAAAATGACGTAAACACAAACATAAAATGCTCACTTAAATAACATACCCGTGAAGTTAACACAAGGCAACAAATTGTATTTAAAAGAATTAGGATATACTGTTAATAGAAGTGGATGACATACTTAATGTTGTAGAACCAATCCCTTATGAAAATGCACTCACCTATATGGAAATACATGTGTATGAACTATTCCAAAGATGTCCATACATGTTTGCTTCGAAAATAAGGATTTCAATACAAAATCATGTTATTTGCACGTTACCATCGAAATCAAGTTTCAGGTTTAGAGGAACAATTAAAAAGACAGCTGATGCAAGTAATCCAGCAAATACAAAAAAAAAAAGAAAAGGAATACTTCATTTAATCGATAGAATTGTATATCTGCTAAATTGAGTGGAAATCGATAAAACATGAAATGTTGGAATTACTTCACGAAAAAGAACTATCTCTCAGGAACTGTAAATTATATATATTATATATATATATATATATATATATATATATATATATATATATATATATATATATATATATACAGGGCTTATGGCTGGGTGGAACAATGCTAGTGATTACTCAGTGCAAATAAACCCAGGTGGAAAATACAAAGTTGGTATACCGTTAAGTATGATTTTGGGCTTTGCTGAAGACTACAAACACATCATATTAAATGCTAAACAAGAATTAGTTATTCTATTAGGCAATACACCTTTAAATGCTATAAACGATTCAGCTAATAATGAGGCAGGTGTAACATTTGAATTAAGCAGTGTGAAATTGTTGATGCCATATTGAAATTAACACTTGTGAAAATGTTAAATTTTTAAAATTTATAAAAAAAAAGGTAAGAATCTAGACATTCCATTTAGATTGTGGACTTTAGAGTTTTTCCCGACACTGTCAACATCACAAAAAGTCATTTGGAATGTGAAATCAAGTTTTTTTGTCCAAAAAACCAAGATATGTTGTCATTTGTTTTCAAGCAAATCGACAAAACAATTTGAAAGCAGATCGATCAGTATTCGATAGTTGTGATATGGAAAATATTAAACTATCTAAACAGTCAAGCTTACCCTTATGTGGATTTAAATATGAAAGTTTTGGTAAGCAAGATGACAAAATTACCAATGGGCATGATTGATTCACAAGTTGAAATGATTGCAAATACACCATTTCCAGCAAATACACTAGCTTAGGCTATTATAATTCAAGACATATTAGCAAGTTACTATGTAAGAGATAAGCTGGTGAAAATAATGAATTGAGTCATTGGCGACAAACCACGGCTGCGACGAGATGTTTTGCAATGTGCAAGGATTTCAGTCTGCAGAAAAAAAAAAATTACCATAAAAGAATTAGCTATCACTGATATGGAAGAACAACAAACAGCTGTATTCAGCTTCAAATCACCTCTTGACTAGAAATTTTTGACTCCCAAATGCCAAAAAACAAACAGATGGTTTACTAACCATCACCATGGTTTGAAATGGGAGCGTGTATATATATAGAGTATTAGAATGTTGAAGATATTTGTATACATCACCTAAATAATTGTGAAATATATGTAGGCTGAGTTGAGCGAAAATGTGTTCTCCTCCCGAATCACCTGTAGATATTAGTTGAGTCATATGCTGTTATTTAGAATGAGAGAAGTAATGAGTGCAATTTTATATACAAAGTATTTGCTTGTATGTAATCAACTAATTCGTAAAGATGGATCAACAAGAAAATGAAATCACCTGTTCTTGCATACAGAAATCCAAATGTAAAATGAATATCAGCAAGTTATAGCACGTTGGAGTAAACTATTTCATCTTTGTTTTGGAAATAATTAGTTTTAGCAACTTTTTTTTAACATCTTGTTTTCTTTAGCACTCTAATATTTGGAGCAAGTTCTACTTGATAGTGTTAAATGTTTTGTATCATCCTGTAGTTACTTGTGTTTGTTTTGGAGCAATCTGTACTTGCTTAAGTGTTAAAATATTTTTTGGTCATCCGGTATTTGTATGTAATTTTTAAATAAATATGATGTAAAATGAATTCCTTTCTTAAAATTTATTTAACCTATTCCTTATTAAAAGTGGACTTGTTTTAGTAAGAAAAATATTTTCTCCTCACAGAGGGAAATGTTCTGGAAGCAAGCACTCTAACTGCATTTCCATAACTAAAAATATAATATACCATCCCGCATAATGTTTGGTTGATATAAGCTGATTTAGAGTCTTGGTTAGGTATGATAGCAATCATGTAACAATAAAAATAATAAAGAAGAAATCACTGTTAATTAAACTAATATAAATTAGTTCATGTACTTTGATAAGGTAATATACCCAATTTTATATATGTTAAAACTTAAATGAATCACGTGGAATATTTCTGATTAAACATTATTTACTTTTTAATTTATTCTTGCTTCAAAATTTTAGAAGTATAACATTTGCCAATATCTCAAAAAATTGCTATGTTTAAAGATCTGAGGTCTTAGCAGTGCTACCGTTTCTTCAGGGTTAAATGTCAAAGTATTTCCCAATAGTACCAACTACAGAAACTAAGATTTGAGAGGTTGGCAGTCTGATTCCAACAAACCTCCGCAGAATGCATTATGGTTTTATTATACCCTGGAGACAACTGAGGTGTCTAGCTTTTCACTAAGGAAGCGACCATGGACATTCCTGTCCCTGGAGGAGAGGGCATTTCATGTCAACCATTTTTTCAACTATCGAGACTAACAAAGTCAAAATGTCTTTCTAACTGTTTGAAATCTCTCGAGCAAAAATATTTTGCCTTATACTTGATAAAAATTAATATTCACTTTGCAATCTCCATTACACAGGAAAAAAAATGAATAACTTAAAAATAAATGTACAAATCACATTTTTAGTCCCCCATACTAACCTTTATCAAATAATTCGATGGAAATAACTTATAAAATCTAATTTTTTATAATATTTAAATCATAATAGGATACATCAATGGAAAAAGTATGTGTATATGTTTAACATAAATATGGTTATCAATATACTGATTACGAAAATGGGAACATCTTTACTAAAACTAGGTCATATCATGTCTGTCGATTTAGATAAGCGATAATGGGAATAAAAAAATATATTTCCTTTAATAGATTAAAGTAATCTTAGATAAGCTTATGAGGGATTATAGCATTTTTTTTTATGGATAGTATTACTTTTATCTATAAATTATGTATCGTTTATTAAATACATTGAACTCTATTACATCACTAATCATTTTAATGGATTATTAAATAAACTTGATATATTTGCTATGATTTGGAAGTTTTTTACTGATAAATAAATGTTATTCACTTCTTCGAGCAAGCAACTTAGCAGAGGTTTATCTCAGAGGTTGGGGGTGCTCGTTTAAAGATATATGAAAGTCGGTGGTGCGGGAAGAGAGGCAGATGAGTATTTGAACTTCTGACTTCTGGTTGGAGGGGAGAAATCAAGCTTCTCAAATGTTTTGCTGTTAATTTGAAATTTTTATAAATAGGGCTTCAGCCCTACGCCCCTTCCTCTTTTTCCAGTTGTTTGTCATTTCGATTTGCTTTGCAATGTCACAGTCATATGAAGACTGTATTAATACTATTTCATTAAACTTACATCAGAAACTATTAAAATGTTAAATCAATTCAAATATATACATTTCATGTTACATAGAATACACTTTACTGTTGCAAATTTTTGGTTAGAAGTAAAGAAAGAAGAGAATACGATTGTTACCATGCTCGCCTCCCCGGGCAGGTTACACCATAAAAACAAATATTTCGCATTGTGTGGATTTCGTTATAGACATTGGTTGTCGGGTTTTATCGGAGATCTCTCTCGTTTCCCCATCACTCATGTGCGCGACCCATCGCGGCCCGGTGCTGCCTCAACTCCTAATGTTTTCCCCTCATCAGCTCTCAAGATCTCTCTGTTAAAGAGATGGATAAATCTCTCCAAATTTTTTTCTTCTCTTCTATATGTCGAATTGATAGTAAAAACATTTCTTAACGAGTGAATATTTGAAGAAAACATTTCTTAATGAGTGAATGAAATATGTCTTGTTTGAATATTAATAGATAATAGTTCTTAACAAGTTAACAAAATATGTTTTGTGTTTCTGTGTGATTTTACAAATCATAGTTTGCTTGATTTAAATATACATTCGTTGTTTGATTTTTAAATCTGGGGATTACATTGGGAACTTGATTTTATAAATTTTTTTACTGCTCATGTAGTCAACCTGTTGTGTAAGGTTGAAACCACAGTGAGTCAGGCAAAATATCTTGGGGTACACATTCGGAGGGTCGCCCACGCGAAGCAGAGGAACCAACACTAAAAAAAACACGTTCTGAATAGTCTAGCAGGGAGGCATGTTGTCTTGCAACAGGTACTTCAGGGATGCCAACTCAAGAAAACATACAAAAAAAAATTCTCAAGGCTAATGCTGGGGTGCATAAAACTGATTTTTGCGAACTCCAGTCTGGATCGATATTGGAGATCTTCAGAAAAGTCGTCTTCGTGAATAGGAGTGGTAGGGGGGACGTTCCTCTGAACTTGGCGGCTACGAGCAGTCAGCTCATGATCTGCAGGTAATTAGGCATTTGTAGCCATCTTAAATCAGTTGCAAAAATTGACAATCGAGGGCAGATGGGTGACTGACCATCAGGCCCTCGCACTCTGGCAAGGGGTTGTAGGGGCTTAGGGGTGGTTGATGTCTTGGAGTTTGATAGCTCTGAAGGTGAGGGTTGCAGGCCAGGGTGGGTGGTTGGGGTATGAGGGGGTGGCAGGCAGGCTTCCTCCAATGTGAAGGCAAGTAGGCAGGCGACGCCATCTTGAGAAATTACCAAAAACATTTGACGATTGCTGGTAGCTTGGAGTAGCAAGCAGTGGTGAGTTGGAGGAGGGGAAAGGGGGTGCAAGCTGGTTTCTTGACCGCAGGGTCCCACAGACACAGATTTTGGGGTGAGGGGGAAAGGGGGTGCAGGCAGCCAGGACCTCATCAACACCTCAGTCGGCTGTCGGTGCCATATTCAGTCGTTCATCAATGCTTGTGGGGGACAGATGTGCTTCTCATCAGCTCCTCTGAACCAGCTAAACACCGCACCTCTAGACACTTGGTGGCCACACACACAGCTTATAAAACGACATAATTGTTACACTGGACTCATTAATACATCAGACTCCACATAAAATGGACATGTTTTAAAAAATACTCAAGATATGTGAGAGAGGCGTTAAATAGTGTCTGTGTATTCCTATTATGCTATTGTGTCTGTTTAAAATTTAAATCGTATAATTCAAATGCGAGTTTCGAAATCTTTATTTATTCATACTGACTAGCTGGATTTCGTTTAGTGAGTTTGCACTTGTCGACATCAGATGTTATTTATTCATATGTAGAACACTCTGAATTTCTCTAACGATTAATTGCATTCGGAAAACAGTTTGTTTAACAAGTAAATTACATCTTTCAAATTTGCCTATCTTCCACCACCGTCTACAGGCAATATCCCCCCAAAAAACCATAAAATTTACACTTAGGTCACTCTTAGAAATCGTTTAAACACTCTGAAATTATCTCGTGTGTTAAATATATTATTAAAAAAGCCTATCTACCACCAACATCCCTCCAAATACCGAAAAATTTGAAACATCTGAAAAAATAAGCCTTAGCTCAATCTTGCTCTCAACTCTACATCTAAATAAGACATTGCAACCCAGCACTCTGGTAAGTTACCTCTAGACACCACACTGTTAACATCGTACAGAGCTCCTGCCCGCAAAAAGAAAGAAAGAAATTCAAGGGAATAAATTGAATCTGATTAAAATCAACCATTTTTGATTAACCTTTTTTTGATTCACCCTTTCAATTAAATTTAACCCTTTCAATTTTTGATCGGATTTAACTCGGATTAAGGATTAGCCCTTTCAATCAAATCAATAATCCAACCATTAATGCAATTAATCCCAGGTGTCCTGAAACCCCTCTGGCTCTACTACTAATGTCTCAGTTGGAAAAAGGAAGTTGTTCGAAGAAGCCCAAAAACAGTACCACACACTCTAAATTCGAATCAGTGGGAAACCACTGATTCGCAATGAAATTCGACAACTCGAAATCAGTAAAAATGGCTCCATTTAAAATCAGTGGAAAACCACTGATTGTTTCAGTGAAAAAATTTCACTGATTTAGCAGCGTAAAATTATTTTACTGATTGAATAAGTGACAGCTGACTACAGTGGCGAATTGAAAATTTTTTTATATTGAATGTAGCCAAATAATTACATGAAATAAACATATTGACGATGGTTTACTATATATTGCTCAAATTCCCGCAATTTAAAAAAGTAAATTTTCTGATACAGATGGGATTGAACTCACTCACCTCTCGATATTAGGTCGTTACCTTACCACCTACCCTACCATGCGAACTTGAGTTAGCGAGAGGAAAATATAGGATGTATACTTCCGCCGCGAAATCGTGAAGATTTAAATTGAATGCGCTTACTATTCGTTTTAGGTTTAATTACTAGCGTTTCGGGTGTTAAAACGAAAAATATATATCAGTGCCCTATCTTCATCACATTATATGTAGTTTAGACCTTTATACAGAGCTCTGTGACAATTACATTAAAACGAAATTAAAGACGAAGAAACGGAATGGAAGGTTCATAACATGGCGTTTTGAAAGTCGGAACACAGTTTAGAAAGTATTCTGTATAGGTTTTATTAGTTCACTCGTAGTTATTTCACTTTATGCTTTGTTTAACGGATATTTTTTAAAGTTGTTTAAAGGCCATTTTTACACGCTGTTTAACTGATCCATCAGTCAAAAATATACCACTCAGTAAACAGTGGAAAATGTGACTGATGTTATAAGTGGACAACGTCACTAAATCAATAAGTGAAGGAAATCTTGCATTTCTCACTGATTCGTAAGTTAAATTCACTGAAGTGACAGTTGAATCAGTAAGATAGGTTTGACTGATTGAAACAATGAAATGCTTTCTGATTCAGATTGAGAGTGCACGGGAGCTTCGTTGTCTAATTGAACTAGTGGATTATCTGTGACTTACCTGCACAATAGCGCTACGCGACGCGACGCGACGCGAAGCGATGCGACGTTTCACCGAACCAGCTAATTGTAATTTATATGGCTCGCGACGAGCGACAGCTCGCGAGTAAAGCGCTAGCGACAATCCTGACTTGTCGCGGAGGCGATATCGCTGATGACGTTAGAGAAAACAGCCAATGAGGAGCAAGAGTGTTGAAAAGAAGAAAAGTAAATATTGTCATGTTTGTAAACAAGGGGAAATAAACGAAAAGCCAGATAGTAATGTATGTAATGTGTGTGTGTGTGTGTGTGTATATATATATATATATATATATATATATATATATATATATATATTCATACACATAAATGTTTTGTCATTACGACATAATATATGCTTGATATTATATGCAAATTGAAAAAAAAAAGTATTCCAAATTTAATATATGTATTGCAAATACATTAAAACACGGTAACAACGAACGAAGTGACGTTAATGTAGTGAAAAATAACGAAATTGCTTTTCTCACTTAGTAAAACGTTGCGTACCAGTGTAAAATGAGATTGTAAAGAAAATCGTATGAGTAATGTGATTTGTTTACGCGAACAAGCAAAAAATAACTCAGCACAATGACGAGAGCATCACTTTTGAACTGAAATGATCGAATCATCGTGTTGTGCCAACACATTTTATATAACCTTTTCATTCAAATTTACCGTTTACAATATATTTATGTTTACAAAACTTTTACTTTTATTTTCATTTGAACACACCGTAAAATTTAAAAAAATTTGTTTCTAGTTACGTTTTTATACGCTTGTTCTAAATTACTACTACATTTGAAAAGAAACAACATTTTGTCTAAATAAGTTGTATTGAAAGGAGCACTATCTAGTAACTATTTTGTATTTAGTGGAACTTAAGTTCTACTATGCAAATTACATTAAAAATTTTATGGTATGTGTAGAATTATAGTTGTGTAAAAATTTATCATTCCAGAAAAAATTAGATTTTTGTCCAAATGCATAGTTAAATAATTACTCTCAAACTCTTTATATATAAAAGTGTTTATTTGTGTGTTGTCAAATATCACTCGGCGGATGGGAGACTACTTCAATTTTTTTCCCTGCCAGCTGTATCATGTCGTGTCACGCTATTGTGAAGGGCACTGCTGGCGATACTTCGTGTCGCGCTATTGTGAAGGGCACTGCCAGCGATACTTCGTGTCGCGCTATTGTGAAGGACACTGCCAGCAATACTTCGTGTCGCGCTATTGTGAAGGGCACTGCTGGCGATACTTCGTGTCACGCTATTGTGACGGACACTGCCGCCGATACTTCGTGTCACGCTATTGTGACGGACACTGCCGGCGATACTTCGTGTCGCGCTATTGTGAAGGGCACTGCCGGCGATACTTCGTGTCACGCTATTGTGACGGACACTGCCGCCGATACTTCGTGTCACGCTATTGTGACGGACACTGCCGGCGATACTTCGTGTCGCGCTATTATGAAGGGCACTGCTGGCGATACTTCGTGTCGCGCTATTGTGAAGGGCACTGCCGGCGATACTTCGTGTCAAGCTATTGTGACGGACACTGCCGCCGATACTTCGTGTCACGCTATTGTGACGGACACTGCCGGCGATACTTCGTGTCGCGCTATTGTGAAGGACACTGAGAGCGATACTTCGTGTCGCGCTATTGTGAAGGGCACTGCCGGCGATACTTCGTGTCGCGCTATTGTGACGGACACTGCCGGCGATACTTCGTGTCGCGCTATTGTGAAGGGCACTGCCGGCGATACTTCGTGTCGCGCTATTGTGAAGGGCACTGCCAGCGATACTTCGTGTCGCGCTATTGTGAAGGGCACTGCTGGCGATACTTCGTGTCACGCTATTGTGAAGGGCACTGCCGGCGATACTTCGTGTCGCGCTATTGTGAAGGGCACTGCCGGCGATACTTCGTGTCACGCTATTGTGAAGAGCACTGCTGGCGATACTTCGTGTCGCGCTATTGTGAAGGATACTGCCAGCGATACTTCGTGTCGCGCTATTGTGAAGGGCACTGCCAGCGATACTTCGTGTCGCGCTATTGTGAAGGACACTGCCAGCAATACTTCGTGTCGCGCTATTGTGAAGGGCACTGCCAGCGATACTTCGTGTCGCGCTATTGTGAAGGGCACTGCTGGCGATACTTCGTGTCGCGCTATTGTGAAGGGCACTGCTGGCGATACTTCGTGTCGCGCTATTGTGAAGGGCACTGCTGGCGATACTTCGTGTCGCGCTATTGTGAAGGGCACTGCCAGCGATACTTCGTGTCGCGCTATTGTGAAGGGCACTGCCAGCGATACTTCGTGTTGCGCTATTGTGAAGGATACTGCCAGCGATACTTCGTGTCGCGCTATTGTGAAGGGCACTGCCAGCGATATTTCGTGTCGCGCTATTGTGAAGGACACTGCCAGCAATACTTCGTGTCGCGCTATTGTGAAGGGCACTGCTGGCGATACTTCGTGTCACGCTATTGTGAAGGATACTGCCAGCGATACTTCGTGTTGCGCTATTGTGAAGGATACTGCCAGCGATACTTCGTGTCGCGCTATTGTGAAGGGCACTGCCGGCGATACTTCGTGTCGCGCTATTGTGACGGACACTGCCGGCGATACTTCGTGTCGCGCTATTATGAAGGGCACTGCCGGCGATACTTCGTGTCGCGCTATTGTGAAGGACACTGCCGACGATACTTCGTGTCGCGCTATTGTGAAGGGCACTGACGGCGATACTTCGTGTCACGCTATTGTGAAGGGCACTGCCGGCGATACTTCGTGTCGCGCTATTGTGAAGGGCACTGCCGGCGATACTTCGTGTCGCGCTATTGTGAAGGACACTGCCGACGATACTTCGTGTCGCGCTATTGTGAAGGGCACTGACGGCGATACTTCGTGTCACGCTATTGTGAAGGGCACTGCCGGCGATACTTCGTGTCGCGCTATTGTGAAGGGCACTGCCGGCGATACTTCGTGTCGCGCTATTGTGAAGGATACTGCCGGCGATACTTCGTGTCGCGCTATTGTGAAGGGCACTGCCGACGAAACTTCGTGTCGCGCTATTGTGAAGGGCATTGCCGGCGATACTTCGTGTGACGCTATTGTGAAGGGCACTGCTGGCGATACTTCGTGTCACGCTATTGTGAAGGGCACTGCCGGCGATACTTCGTGTCGCGCTATTGTGACGGATACTGCCGGCGATACTTCGTGTCGCGCTGTTGTGAAGAGGACTTTAGGCATAATCAGATCACTTGCTTGTAGGGAACAGTGCCCGTTGGGTGATAATCGCCGGGAACTTAGATCTTGCATGTCTACGAATGACGGCAAACTAACCATCTAAATACGAAGCAGGTGGAAAATGGAGGTGGTAAAATTCACAAGGCGAGATGGTTAAACCGGAGGTTATTCTATAACGTTGACCTGAGATGGCATCCAAGTTGTTCGAACGACGGTGCATTCTGGAAGCCCCGCCGCTTGTAGTGTTTCTGCACATGTCTCTAAGAACCTTATATTGCCCCACAAAAGTCATGTTATCAAAGGTAGAGGTATATTACGAAAAACAGTTTGTTCCAATATATTTTTCTAAACTCTGTAAGCGTCTCGTTAAGTTTATTACTGAAAAGTGGCATGCATGGCTAACAATTACAAAAATAAACGTATTTAAAATTGGACTTTAAAATAAAGGACGGTAAATTAGAGTAAAGTTAAAAGTATTGAGAGAGAGAGAGAGAGAGAGAGAGAGAGAGAGAGAGAGAGGGAGAGTATATAATTACTAATCCCGTTTCCCTACAAAAGTTTGGAACTTTTTTTTTACTTGTTTATGCAGAATGAAACTTTTCATGACGGAAATTGAACTTTTTTTTTCGTGATACATCAAAAATCGAAAGTATTGTACAGAAAATTTAACTAGTAAATTTAAATACACAGAATTCATGTAAAGTTACACACAACTTACGGGATGTCCGTTGCTAAGGAAAGGATATCCGTCATTTTACGAAGATTGCTGAATTTTTTAAACTTTTTTTTTTGTAATCCTGTGATATTTTTTTAACAGCGTAGAGACCGTATAATTTGGCAATATATAGCACGACACCATGCTGGACCTCGCACTCCTCTACATAATCGAGCTTATGTTATTTGTGCGCTTGTTGCTTTCCCTGGCAGAACTCATTCTTCTGTTCGACCTGGGCACGTGGAACTAGACTTGCTACCGCTACATGCATGCTATTGTCCTGCCAGGCCGTGTTGAGTGAATGGAGGCTCAGTGGGACACGGGATGTAACATATAATTCTAAGATGCCTTGACTGTAAGTAGTGGCCGCGCAGGCTTACTGGGGCAGAATGACCTCAAGTAACCTTTTACCTTTCACCCCGATGTACTTTGTATGTACTTCCAGCGCAAGTGCACACAAGGTGCATCGGGGTCAAAGGTCAAAGGTTATTTGTCATTCTGTTCCCGTAAGCCTGCATGGGCACTACTACTGTGACATGGTATGTTAAGCTCTCTCTTTATATGTATAAACATCTCTATACAGTTTCCTTTAAAGGCTGCTGGCGTTAAATTGAGCACGTTTGAAAACCCTACTTGGGAACAGATCTTCCTTCTCGTTTTGTATCCTTCTGCGATAAGTGAAATTATCATTGCCGTGGGCCCGAACGTTTTGTTCATCCACCGCGCGAGTAAAACCTTGGAGTAACTGTTCGGAATCTGAACGTGTTTCTAATACGCCAATTCATATTCTATTGTGTTAAAAAATCATTAAATACTACCTTCAGTCACAGTGCCACATCAAGTCTTGGAATAGTTGTTATTAGTTCACCGCCATCTCAACTAAGAGCCTGCAAGCTCGTGTCCGATGTATATACATATAGGGCTTACTCCATTCGTGGTTTCTTCACACTTTTTGAATCAAACCTTTGAAAAATCACCCCACGTATTAAATTTTTTGTTGTTTCCTTAGTATGCTATGTATTACAAACTTTTATACTTATGTTGACGCAAAAGTGTCTTATTTTTGGTTAAACCAAAATTTTCTTTCATTTTATCTGTAAATTACTATATTTCATTTACTAAAAAAAAAAAAAAAAAACGGATATAGAATAGGCGTGTTGGTAATCCCAGCAGTAAGAAATATTTCTTAAGTAAAATTTTATTAAAGCGAGTGCGCACTAATGCGATGTGTTGTCCCGTTGGTGCTGTTTTATAGACTCGGTTAAGGCAAATTATACTCAGGTTGGGAGCGAAACGCGTTTTATCATGGGAGAGCTTGGCATATTGAAAATTTCCGCCACTAAGTGCGCAGTACTCCAAATATGGCACTTACAATAAACTTTTTAAGCTAAGTGAGTGATAAAAGAGAAAGATTTTACTGAGTTAAGTAGTTATTTTATATTTAATTTGAGATTATTGCAAATATTCTGGAAACCCGGGGACACATGCGACACTAGCGCTTATCTAGTGGCGAGAAATTTTAATTGCCAAACGAGAAGCACTGAGCTTCCAACCTGAGTAGAATTAACGGTTAAGCTGGATTTCCATAAAGCGGAGGAAGATCCCGGAAGAAGAAATTTAGCGAGGCTTCAGAAAAGTTGGCAGTCACCGTGAATGAAGTGTATGCATTGTTATGACTAGAGACCTGAGAAACTCGCGAATTCAATGACGTGTAGGCTACACTTCACAGTCTTATATATTCTCATACAGATATCAACTGTTTATTGATTGATTGTTGTCGTAGGAAAAGACGGTGATTGGGCGCACAACTTATTGCATGTTTGTTATTGGATCATTTCTCTCCAGGAGGTGTCAAACAACACGTCGACCAATTATAAAAGTAACATGAACGTACAACTCGTCTAGAAATGAATCCGCAAAATTCTCGGGTCTCTAGTTAAGAGTAGAGATCTGACGAATTCACGGATTCATCTTGGGACAAGCTATAAATCAAAACAAGTGCGTTTATATATCTTAAGCCATTGGTCCACACGGTGTTTGACACCTCCTGGAGAACTGTGTCCAATTGTCGCCTTCCACTGCGATAGCAGGCAACTTATGTGCTGTTGCTATTGACATATTTGTACATAAAACTGTAGAGTCTAGCCTGCAAGTCATTGAACTCGCGAATTTTTCAGGTCTCTAGTTATGAGTGAGGGTACTGAAATTTAGCGAAAAGATTTCAAGACAAGTTATATTTAAAAACACTGTAGGGCCATTTACCTATTTTGACTGACTGAATTACTTTTGATGCTTGGCTACTGCTTTCACACGAATCATGCAGGAACCGTGCCGATGTTACCGAATTCTGAGTGGCCATCTCTACTATGAAAGCGCCTTCTCAAGTATACAGCAACCAATGGCAATAGACAAACTGCTCTAGGGTACTTATAGTATTGAAGTCTACCCTGTAATCATTTTTTTTTTCACGAATAGTCACTAGCACTAGTTAAGAGTAGAGACATGCAAAATTCGCGTTATTATTTGGAACCAGGCTAAACTCCACAGTCCTCTATACACTCGAGCCTGCGTCGTTTCTCCGTTGGCTGCTGTATATCTGTGAAGCCACGCCCCTTTCTGACAGAACTGCATGTGATTGGAGCAGACCGCTGTGAAACGTTCATTTATAGGTACAGAGTTACACGGGGCGGGTCAAGTAAAGTATGGTCAAATGATAAGCATGTTGTAAATGAACACGAGTTTGAAGTTTAACTTGTCCTCAAATAATAACGCGAATTTTGCAGGTCTCTAGTTATGAGGAATGAAATTTTTCATATATTTTTATTCAAAAGTGCTAATTTTATCCATATTATATGTGACTCTCTTGGCTGGTGATTCTACCCTCACTGTCTCCCACGTCGAACTGGAGGAGCACCAGCACGTAGGAGGTGGCCGACACGCACATGGAGGTGAGAAGCTGCAAGTCGAGCCTGAAGAAGCCACCGCCGCTGAAGAGCAGCTTCTTCCTCGATGTCTGAGACGAGAAGTCCTCGAGCTGCTGCGACGCGTCCTTGTCCAGGCAGGACTGCAGCAGCAGGTCCTGGAGGACTCCAGTGGTCCTGCGAGCCTCCTTGCTGGCCGAGTCGCACGTCCACGCGAGCACCACGGCCTCCGCGACGTAGAAGAGTGACCACGCGACGGGGAACCCCAGGCTCGAGATGCTGATGGCGACGGTGCTCCGCGACGGCAGGAACACGCTGCAGAAGAACAGCAGCAGCATGTGGAAGCTCCGTATGAAGTTCACGAACGATGTGAAGATGACGAACATCACCGGCACACCGTATGCAGCATTCATCAGGACAGATATCTTGTAAATTTTGTGGTACATCGTTTTGAATGAAACGATCTTCCTCGCTAGAGCTACGTGCTTGTCAGGTACACCCTCTTCTCTGAGTACGCTCCGAATGCTTCTCAAGTGCTGGGGCGAGCATACGCTATGCGGCAGTTCTTCAATGTACATTGCTGGTACGTATCGTACCGTGGACTCGCTGTGTGTTGTTCTCGCGGCTAGGATCTCACATTCCATCTGGAGCTTCTGGTTCAAAATGGCGAGCCTCTGTCGTAAAAGCAACACCGTGTTCACGTAATTAGCAATCATTGTTAATATTATTAAGTCTGTTACGTTGAAATACAATTTAGAGAGAGATTTTAGAGTTCGGTGTAGGAAAGCCTCGTACACATTGCCACTGCAGATGGAACCTATTATAGCGAACATTAAAAGCACGCCGATCAAGGCATGTTTATAACTTTTCTTGTAGTAATACTGTGGATTTTCCAGCAACACGTCGTCTACTTCCTTGTACAGCTGAAGCATTTCTCCCTTGCGCTCTTATTTGTACACATTGTTATCCTCACCACCAAACTTGTTACAAACGTTGTGTTGATGGAGATCGCAAGCGTAATGAGTCGGGAATTCTCAAAAAACGCTCTGCCATCTCCAACGGCGACACGAAACAAGAAAACGTGAGCCACACAAGAGGTTAAAGTGGATGACACCACGTAGAAAATCGTACCATGCGTAATTCTGAGCTTCAAAATTCCCCTTCCGTTGTCATCCTGCGATATGATTGTATCATAAGGGTCAACACCAAACATTTTTGAAACCATCCACAAGGGTTTGAGGCAATAGTAGATGTTGGGATGTGCGGAAGCAGGCAGGTGACCTGAAAATAAGACACCTCCTATAAGATGTTATCCCTAATTTTCTATTAATAGAGACGTGCAAAATTCGCCTTATACAGAATGCTCGGAAATTCCCCTTACAAACTTCTAGGACTTGTAGAGGGGACTAAGTATAGACGATCTTTTGAATAGGAACCGATGCTCGGAAAGTACCGTTACCGTGCTACAACCATTTCAAATCAGGTGTATCACTCGTCCACTTCTACTGAGGAAAAGGCCGGATTTAACTAAATTGGACTATTTCTTGTAGGATCGTATGAAGAGTATGGTGTACGAGACTCCTGTAGAGACAGAGGAAGATCTGCTGGCACGAGTTATGGTCGCTGCACAACAGATTGATGGGACACCAGGTGTGGAGCGAGTGTACTGGAACATGATTCGTAGGTACAATATGTGCAATGACGTTGGTGGTCACCAGATCGAGCTGCTGTTGTAGTGGATCAGTACCGTATGCTACACATCCTTTGCAGAAGACAGAAACCGATTGCTGCGTTTAACTGTAGACCAAAGTGTTATTGTGATAAATGAATACGTTTCTTTATTGTTCCCTTTGCTTTGTTAATTAATGCATTTGAATGCTAGGTATGTAATGTACTGCGTCACACCTAATTAAATTACGCACGCAGAAGTGGACGCGTGATACACCTGATTTGAAATGGTTGTAGCACACTAACGGTACGTTTCCGGACATGGGTTCCTGTTCAAAAGATCGTCTACTCAGTCCCCTCTACAAGTCCTAGGAGTTTGTAAGGGAAATTTCCAAGCAGCCTGTATTTCGGCGACGGGATAGACTCCATTGCCTCATACACAAGTGAGCATAGTTCCTGGTTTCATTGGCGCTGTACTTCAATACCCATCACTTAAATTATTGGCTCAAGAGTTTTCCGGGGCGTGCCTGACATATTGTTTGCCAACGGATGAAGATGGTCAAACGCACAGTAACTTGGAGTTCAGTCTGTCCCTAAGTAATAACGCGAATTTTGCAGGCCTCTATTAGTTAATTACACTGTGATGGCAGCAGAAGAAAATACCGCCCATGCTATCCACCAAGGTATATTTGGAGCACATTGGTTGAACAAGGTCGCTAAGGTGTTACCTGAGGATGACATTGTTCCAGGGTTCCAAACCCTGGCTACTAAAAAAATTACGTATCAAATGTAGAGGTAGCTTCAATACCCCACCCTTTACCTTCCCCCACCCCCCAGCAAATCAGGAAGAGGAATACTCTGTACTGAAATCTTTGTACGCCAAGACGATAATTCCATCAGAGGCCGCTCAAGCCTGCAATCAGTACTAATTAATGGAAATGGGTACACTCTAAGAAATAATATGTAAAAATACCTTATCAATGTATACGAATAGTGAGAAAGTGCGAATGGTAAATTATTTTCCCATATATCTATGGGGCCGTTACTTCATTCGCTCATGAAACAGTCATATGCGTATACGCATTTGACTGTTTCATGAGCGAATTGTATAGTAACGACGCTAATCATTCCTATATTTGCAGTCTGACATGTGGCATTATTTCCATAGAATATATAGGTTAAAAACTTCCATTACAGTTTAGGAAGTTTATCAGAAAACTTTTTACAGTGTAGCGATTAAAAAACATCGTTTCAGAGGTTTGGTAGAAAAACACGAGATTAAAAAACGGTTAGATATTTTACAGTGGTGTCTAAACACGAAATATCATTTATGAAGCATTTCGTGCAAAAAGACACTATTCAAGTTCTCATTTCTATTACAAGAACTATTTTATTGGAGTGAAAATGTCTTAATCAAACATGGCTAAAACGTGTGTTTCTGAAATTACTTTTGCCTAAGCTTTATACACAGACAATTCATAGTTATCTTCAAACACACATAACACTTTTATGTTTACTAGCGTGCTATGAAAATATAGTTCACCGCTTAAAACAACGTTCTGGCGAGGAAAGACTACACACCACTTGGGCGCCTTGCTATTAAAGGCTGTTCACGATAAAGTGAGCACATTTAAAATCAACCTTTGAAAAAGTCATTGCTCCTAAAGACTATTCACGGTAAAGTGAGCACTTTTGAAAGCCCTCTCATTTGGAATAATAGTCAATAAGTATGCTTTAGTTTAGCCTTAGGCGTTAACTTCCGAGTGCGGTGGAATATATACACTGTGTTTATTACTTACATGGCAATATATATATGTATATTATATATATATATAAAGATGTTTAAATGATAAAAAATGGCTGAAATGAAAAATTAACCATGCCGTCAAAAGTGCTCATTTTATCGTGAACAGCATATACTGACATTTATTTTAATGGGCGCTTTGTGTGACATTCGCTCAGCAAAGTTGGCAACGATTGAAAGAACGTAGTTCCATATCTTAACGTCGAATAAAAAGTGTTAGGTAACCATTTACGAAAACTTAAAATATTGATTTCGCTTTCTGTTTTTTTTTAATGCATCAGAATGTAAAAATGAGCGGATTTGTAAAATATTTACTTTTATAATTATTTTATAGTCTCACTTGACTGGCGCATTAATAAAGTAATGAGGCCCACGACAATGTTAATTTTGTATAAGGCGAAAGAATACACAACGTGCATATAAGTAGATCTTAAGCAGGGCTTTCAAAAGTGTTCACTTGACCGTGAACAGCCTATAGAGACGATGAGCAAGAAGTGCTGGGCGAGCAAGAGTCGGCCTCAAGGCCCTCGCAGAGCGGAAAACTTTACGATTTGACTCTACGATTTTGCTTTACGTTTGCTTTCCGGCTTGTTGTTTCTTATGGAGCTTGACACAATTGAACTGTCAAAGGTAAAGTCAGGTACTATTTAACTTTACGATTGCGGTAAGTTGAAAATGAATGTCAGGGTCAAACAGCAATTTTTCCGAGAATCTAACAGAGGTTATGTGGAATTCGTGATATTTTATTCTAGGGGGATTTTCATCTCTGTATATTAAACAAAGTTCCTCTCAAATTAAATAAACGGCAGACTAATATTATGTGAATAGGAAGTATATGAATTGACATTTTTTTAATGAAGTAAAAAAGTGGGTTTTTGTTTCGAAATTACCTTTTAATACAAAATTTAAGCCTATCTTTTAAAAAATGATACGAAAAATACATTACTGGATAGTATGATAATGATTTACATAACAAGATTTGAATTTCTACGTAGCTCGCAGGGCCGATGTTATATTGTCTGAACTATGACATTACACGGTGTTGTGTTGGTGGAGAGCTGCTAAGTTCGTGTTATTATTTGGCATCAAGCTAAACTTCACAGTGCTGTATATACTCGAGCCGGCGTCGTTCCTCCGTTGGTTGCTGCGCAGATGTGGAGTCACGCCCTTTCCGGCTGGACTGCACGTTATTGGAATACATAACTGTGAAGTGTTCATCTATCGGCGCAGAGTTACTCAGCGCGTGTTAAATAAAATATGGTCCAACGACAAACTTATTTCAAAGGTAGGTGTTCTTGAAGTTTAATGTGTCCCCTGATGATAACGGGAATTTTGCAGGGGTCCATGTATTGGTGGTTTCGTCAAATGAAAGGAATTGTAAAGTAAAATGTTAAAGTTTTCTAAAGGCTGCTCACTTTAAAATGATCACTTTTGAAAGCCCTGCTTAAGATACACTTATATGCACGTTGTGTGTTTCGCCTAATGTAAAATTAACATTGCCATGGGCCTCATCACTTTATTCATGCGTCGGTCAAGTAACACAGCGAAATTATTAGAAAAGTAAACATTCTACAAATCTGCTAATTTTACACTTCGGTCCATTAAAAAAAAAAAAAACAGAAAGAGAAAGAAATAATTTAAACTATCGCAAATTTTTACCTAACACTTTTAATTCGACGTTAATATATGGAACTACTTCACATCAATCGTTATAGTCAATTTCATATAAGTGGTCTCAAATTTGACAGTTCTAGGGAAGTAGTGCCAATGGCATCTGGGTGGCTATGTATCCTTTCGCCACAGCTGAACTGTCATTGAAGGTGACTGTTTGCAAACAAACACCATGTGACTGCCAGTATTTGTAAACAAACATATGACTGCCTGTTTTTGTAAACAAACTGCATGTCCCTCCTCCCAAATGACTTTTAGAAGCTGTGAAGGGCTGTTCAAACAGTTCCAGGTTGGCAACAATCCCATTTTTTTTTAGTTTATAAATATTTTATGTAAATGACTAACAGCCCATGTAATAAGTCTATAAAGTGATAATGGTTTACCTTGCAAGAAATTTGTAACGAGGATGCACGAAAATGAAATTGTATTTTGACTGTCAAATGAATAAAAGATATTTTACTGTTTTTGAATTCGCTCTTAATATATTAATGACAAATAATCTTGTCATACTTACCTGAAGTAAGTTCTTGTAAACATAAAAATTTCGCACGGTTTCCACGAATACCAAATACCAATATCCCCCCCCCTAAAGGAATGCACAAATACCGAAATATCACCCCCCCCCCCTTACCCACCTTCTTTTCAAATACAGTATACATTCTTACATACAGTCTATGCCTGATATTGCATTAAAAGTACGTAATTCAGCTTTGTGGTATAATATGACAACAAACTCTGTACAGCCTGGTACTTTTATGGTGGTTATAATTCTCAGGATGTTAAAGTATGTAGGAAGACAAAATAATATTTAAGCAAATGTTACTTAATTTCAGTAATTTTAATAACTCTCATTTAGTAACTCAAATGTTAAGTATTGCAGGTCTACATACAAAATACTTTAATAACTTTTCTTAAATACGTACGTGTTCAGATTGTCATTCTGCGAATAAAAACTTTGATATTTACACTGAAGTTCAGTCGCACGACCTCCCTCCTCAAAATTGTGAATACAGCCCTAGGCTTGTTCTCGGGTACCTAATGAAGAACTGTATTTCAGTTCAGAGATGTTACAAAGCGCTCTAGAGAAGCATATGTGACCTACATCAACAATATATCAAACGAACATTTTACTAACACACTACAAAAGATGCTCCACCTACCCAAGATTGAAGACATCATAAAGTTCATTTTCCTTAGCGATAAATGTTGGAATGTCGCAGCTCCTGCTGATGCATGAGACACTTCTTTATAATGTTGGAGCACCTTCGTTGGGAGCTTAAATTGAAAAACATTTGTATGATAAGTATGTTGTAATTTACTTGATATCAAAAAGTTGTCTTTCCACTGTAAATCCTGCTTATGTGGATTATTATTCCGTTACTTTTACAATACTCTTAACATCGTATCTTATAACATATGAGCACATTTAATTTGAAAAACAAAAATGTGCAAAAAGTTTATGAACGACTCCAACGTTGAAACCTACATGCCATTATTTTGCTTTCAAATACAACCTTTAAACACATGAAAAAACCTTTTAATTTATTTGCTAACAAGAATCCCTGCGTAACAAGCTTGACAAATTTTATATATGTTCTTAAAAAATAAAGTAATACAACTTACAAGTTTGTATGGCCAGTAAGGTTTACATTATGAAACCCTCCAGAACCAGAGTGTTAGAGTTCCAATCAATAATAACACTAAGAAATGTTATTAGCAATGAAATGTGGGTCCAATTAGGGTATCTTGTTTATTTTATTTCGAGGGAAAAAGGAAAAAGTTAACAGTGCGAAAGGGGGGAGGGGGGACCTTTAGTTTATAGTCTTTCACGAGACGGGATTATTTCTATGTTCTTACGATGCCGGAATCACATAGCCCCACCGCGCACGACACGACGGTCAACAGCCAATGAAATACAAGATAGATTGTCGTAAGCCCGACCAATTCTGTCGTCCGACCAGCAATTTTGGGTTAGAAATTATTTATATTCTTCGCCGTGTCGTGCGGCACGATACACATAATGTACAACATTGCAAAATGAAATTGTATTGCAAGCTGTCCCTACAATGGTAAATACGCAGCTTAAAAGAAATTAATTGAAAACTACTGTATTTAACTCTTAAATACTAATTTCACTTTTGTATGCATTAGCGATACCAATTTGTCACTATTATGTATTACAAATTTCCCTCTTGTTCACCAACTTTGAAACTAACGTAGGCTATCGGCGCCTTCTAAATAGTTAGGTTAAATGACGAGAAAATGGTGTCGGTCGTGCTGTAAATTCAAGAAGTCGCATTGACATGTGTCGTGGTTGCGTTTTTGGTCGTGTCGTGCTGTGTTGGTCGGGCCTATGTGATTCCGGCACGAGTGTGTGGCATTTTGAGTTGCGTGTTGTTTTGACGGAGCAGTGGAAAATTTTGCTCGTATGGAAATAACATTTAAAATATTTAACTTCGAAAATTATAACTTTAATGAAAATACTAAACGCGATACATACGTCGCTGTTCGTATTCGTACAGATGCAGCAATGTATACACGCACACACTTTGACGGAAATTAACCCCACACTCGAATTTACGATGCAGACAAACAAATATTATTCACTCACTACAAAAGTGTGGAAAGTGCGGCATTTTTCAGGCCACGTTCATTTCAATAATTATATTAACGGTTTAAAAATACATTTACAAAACACGCAAACTTGCTGTTGTAACCTCTTGAACACGTGTTTTTTCTGTGGCAATCCTTGCGAGTTTACTTCGCTAAAATCACGTTTGTCCGTCACTAGCATTAAATAATTTATTTGCAAAATCATCCAGTAAAATCAACACTGCGCACGTTTCCTAATACAAACAAACTTAAACTTATATACTGAAATTATATTTGTGTCACTTCATTGTGGAAGGCGGTTAGGAAAATGGCGGAACGAGCAGTTTAACGTCGTAGCGATTAATATTTCTTTTCACTCAACAAAACGTACTACAACGGTACCTACAACCAACTATGTTTGGAGAAAGCAAATAAAAAAATAATTAACTATCAATTAAATATTCCGACAACACCAATGAGATATTAGTATGATAAACGCGATGAGAAAAAACGCGCTCGCACAACTTCCTTCACCGGGCTGGAAACATAAACATGGCTAGCCATTGGCTGGAAACGTTTACTGTACGTATGTGTCGACATACTCTGTAATAAATGCTGAAAATGTTAAGTCCCTTTACTGATAGCCAAGAAAATTTATTATTGCTTTAGAAACATTATTTAAACCATAAATGTTGTAAGTATAATTAAAATTTTAAATTACAACTTTTAGTTCCGAGTACTATTTTCTTTCAAAGACATCATCAAAATAGCCAACCTAACAACACGGATCCCGCAACAGTTCATCAGCTGATACAATACTGTAGGGGCGAGAGCGTTTACTGTTTACATAGTGCGTAAGTTGGTCACATTGTCTGTCAAATTTGACACCACTTATATGAAATGGACTATACCAACTTTACTGGGCGCATGTCACTCAGTGCGCCCGCTAAAATAATATATGCAGGTAGGAACAGTTGTATTCTAAAGTGCTCACTTTATCATGAACAGTCTTTATTGTTTGAGGGCCACTAGAGGTCTCGAACGCGCAAGATAACTGCAGGCAGGCAGGCGGAGCCCTTGAAGGCCGCGGAGGTGCAGCAGTCAAGACTACCCGCCTCCTACCGAGGCGAATACAGTCTGTTCCCGACGGGGTCACGCTGTTCGTTGCATGTGGAAGACATGGCGGATGTTGCCGCTGCATGGCGGGTTTTCTGCGGCCACTCCCGTATCCCCCCCTCCCCCAGCACACGCACACTTGCATTCGCTTTATTTATAAAGGCTGTTCACGATAAGGTGAGCACTTTTGAAATAAACCTTTAAAAAAAAAAGTCACTGCTCCTACCTGCGTATATTTAAACACGCACGGAGTGGCATGCACGCAGTAAAATTGATAACGATGAATGGAAAGCAGTTCCATATCTTAACATCGAATAAAAAATGTTAGGTAACCATTTCTGATAACTTAAATTATTTCTTTCGTTTTCTTTTTATGCTTCGAAGTGTAAAAATGAGCATATATGTAAAATTTTACTTTTCTAATAATTTCACTGTTTCACTTGTCCAACGCATGAATAAAGTTATGAGGCCCATGGCAATGTTAATTTTACACAAGGCAGAAAAGGACAAACGTGCATACAAGTAGATCTTAAGCAGGACTTTCAAAAGTGCTCATTTTATCGTGAACAGCACATACCTATAGTTTAAAACGTTATTTTAGAAAAGAATAAATATAGAAAACAGACAGACACTTATAGCGATATTTTCTGACTTTTTTTTTTACGCCTTTTAACGATGACACGTACTTGTATTTCAAGAACCAAATTTCTGAATGAGCGACAAAAAGCGGATTTTTGTTTCTGTCCTGTAAAAATATTTACATTGAAATACTCTATATATTTTTTAAATCTATAATCGACACGACGGCTTAAATGAGACACGCGTGACAACTAGGCGCGTACCTTACGCGACAACCAAAACCTCTCAAAAACTACTCATTCACGTACTAAGTGTACAGTTAGATATTGGCAAGATTTCCCCCAGTCGCAAACTAGGTTGCTTGGAAAGATTGACTATATGTTGGGCTGTAGCACACGCATATTGCTACAACATTGGCTCAACGGAAAACGCCAACAACATTTTTTTCTACCACGGAAATGTTAAGAGACTATTTAGAACCCACGGGAAAACACGATGCCACTAAATCAGAAACCTTTAGCAAGTGTTTTTTATTTTATTTGTAATGATAGGTTGATGGTTGGTAACGCGTTGGTAAACATACTGCTAGTAATGCGTGTGTATATTTCTGTTGGACCAACGCTAGGCACCCAACATTTTATGTAACAGTAAATACGAGCTTTTTAAATGAAAACAATGACACGTTTTATATTTTGTATACTTTATGAAGGTTTTTCATCCTCTGAGATATTTCTTTTTAAAATATGTTCAGTTGGTTATATGTTGCATCAGTTTTGGAAAAACAACTGTTAGTACCTGGTATTCATGGTTGAATTGGACCAATATTATTATGTAACCAACGTTATGTCAACAATGGTTATAAACCACGTTTCTAATGAAATTAAATAAATTTGTATGATTTTAACAAGCGAAGTCTTCAACTCATAAACCATGTCTTGTATAAAATTGACTTCGTTGTCAATGTGTTGGTCACTTGTTGGGAAACACTGTTGGCGTTAGGTATGCAAACTTTTGCTGAGCCAACATTGTATAGATAACAATATGGCAACAAAGGTAATTGACATAATTATGAGGAGTAACACTACAGTTTCGCATGATTGCTTAAAAAGCGTTGTTTGTAACACACAAGCCATGTCTTATTTTAAATTATCTTCGTTGGCAATGTGTTGGTTACTTGTTGGAGAAGACTGTCCGCATTTGGTATGCAAGCCTTTTTTGGTACAACAATGTCCAACAAATCTAAATTTGCTAATAGAAAATAATCTTTTTAAATTAGAAAAAAAAAAACATAAGTTTTCAAACATTTGAAGACTTGCCAAACGTAATTTTTCTTTAAACAGTGTTTTTTTCCTCATGTTTTGTGACATTGTGAAAATAATAGTGTTGGTAGTGGGTACTATTTATTACGCTGGGACGACACTGCATTGCAGACATTATGCCAAAGTAGGATATTATTAATTTTTCCTAAAATAAAGTACGAATAATTAATTTTACTTGCTCAATATTTCAGTTCTTTTTTTACGTACAAAGATTCTTTAAAAAAATATATATAAAAAAAAAGCCTGTTGTTGTTTGTGTATTGTTTATTAATTGTTGGAACAAATACTGGTGTAACTGGTATGTTATAAATTCATTTTCAAAGTAGTAAAATCTGACTTAAATACATTTTAAAAAAATGCTATTCTACAGCAATAATACGTATCTAGTTACAGCTTCAAGCATTATTATTAGCCAGAGTAGTGTACTGGATAAGATATCGGATTGATATCCTAAAGGACGCGAGTTCGAATCCGTTATTCACCAAAGAATTCTTTGGATATTTTATGAAGTGGAAAATGGTACCTAATTATTAATACAGACGACACTTTTTTTAAAAATACTTTTAATTAATTGATACAATTTATTTAAAATACTGGTAACCAACATTGGCAGAATGTTGTTATTGTGCGGATGCCTTTCGGAAATAAAAACACACTACTCTTAAAAGTGTGCACACAACCGTTACATTATTTTGGGTCAATTTCGTATTCCACTTGGCAACCAACATAAAAGTCATTTTGGGTCAATGTAGGCCCGCGTGATATTTCGGCGTTGGGCCAGAGTAATATGACGATGCTGGCCCAACCAGATTTAGCTAATGGGGGTCCATTCCATGAACGTATTGTTTTAACTTTGCCGCATACGATCGTGATACTTTTCGTTGACAGACATAAAGTTTTAACCGACACTTGTGAACTTGTTGCTTGTGGTGTGCAAATTTGTCACCTGAAGCCATCGTAATTCCGGCGTGAAACGACCACAGCAATTCAAAGCGACAGTCGGCGGGAGCCGTTATCTCTCGGCTTTGCGCGCGCCAAAGCCTCGACGCAGAGTAGAAGACTGTACACATGTGATACGGCGAGGCGATACCTCACAGGTAATCGCAGCCAGTCGCCAATAGCAGACGAGTTGTTGGTCTTGGAAAATGATGCGAATGCGAGGGTTTCCGCTCCATTCCGTGCAAGGAACTTTCTGCAGCCCATGCTGAAGGTCAGCATACTTCAGACGTCCGTATTTTCAAGCGCCGGAGAGAATATATTTTCTCGGACAGAACTTCAAAAGTGTTTTAAGAGTTGGACCCTCCCCCCCCCCCTTTTTTTTCTTCCAAAACCAAGGTCATGAAGCGAGAGCGATACGGGCGACACTAACATGCTCCTACGCGCAAGGCGTGCATTGCTTCATTCGTAATGCTGTACTGTGCCAATCAGATCTGTAACAGTGGGGTTTTATTACACGCGTTGAAAGCTTACAAATTAAACTACGCCCGTATATTTGCACTTTTCTCATGCGATTGAACCATTTTTCACATTTTTTTTCTCTCCATACTTAACATGGCAATAGTAAAAAAAAAAAAAAATAGGGGCATAAATAATTTTATTAATCTTTCATGACAAAAAGTCGTATTCGCAGAACATTTTTTTTTTTTTTTACCGAGATACGCGTAGTCGCGCAAACAACTAAATGTTTCAGTCCATCCTCCTCTTAAATAAGAATGCACAGGTGCTGCTATAGCAGCAGGTAATCATGGAGAAAATGGAATCTGAGCACTCTTAGTTATAGCTGCAATAACAATAAATAATCTAATTAACTTAACATCAAACTCAAAAGAAAAAAAATCAATATATATAAAATTTCTATTTTCGAACCATCAACAAGATTAATAAATATTCAACTTAATTGAATTGCAGCTCTAATTGGATTAATATTAATACCAACATACTTTTGATTAGGTGAAATAGCCACTTATTCCATGAAGTACAGCCGCTAACACTGGCTAGCAACGTGTCGTAACGTCGTTCGCCAATCAGCGCCTGGAAACTTACTCGCCAGCTAGTAGCCCAGCCAATAGTGTAAATTTCGCAGCACGTGGTAGCCTATCAGACACCAGACCTACTCCCAGACACTCGTACAAGAAAAGAAGGAAGCAGCACAACAAGACTGATTTTTACAAACGTATGTTGAATGAATAAATTGTAATGAGTGGGAACGAACTACTTTTTTTTTTTCTGCCAATTAAATATAGAGGTGAATATCAATTTCTTTAGTTGGAAACCGTAACTAGTTGGTTGAAATACAGCAAGCTGTTTGATAGCTTTACGCAAACAAAAACGTAACTTTCTCTTTCACTGCGTGTACTGAGTGGCATATTTAATTCACGAATTAGTTTAGTGGTTGGCAAGCGTTAAAACACTCGCGTGTGATTTATTTATTTATTTTTATTTTTTTCCATTTCCAAATGGACAGCACGTTATTTGACGTTGACCCGCAGGACGTTGAGCCTAAAATGAACCCAGAACAAGATGAGGATCAAAGTGCACCCCCAATTAAGAGGCCACCAGTTTCTCACAAAGGCACAAATGAGAACGAAAGTTTTGTCAACCAATGTTTTCCCCTGCACTTTATTTATATAGGCCGTTCACGGTAAAGTGAGCACTTAGGAAATTAACCTTAGAAAAAAGTAATTGCTCCTGCCTGCATATATTTTAATGACTACAGTAAGTGACATTCGCCCAGTAAAGTTGGTAACGATGGAAAGTAGTTCCATATCTTAACGTCGAATAAAAAGTGTTAGGTAACCATTTCTGATAACTTAAAATTATTTCTTTCGTTTTCTGTTTTTTTCTTTATGCATCGAATTGTAAAAATGAGCAGATTTGTAAATTATTTACTTTCTTAATAATTTCACAGTTTCATTTGACCGACGGATGTATAAAGTGATGAGGCCTATGGCAATGTTAATTTTATATAAGGCGGAGGAATACACAACGTGCATGCAAGTAGATCTTTAGCAGGGCTTTCAAAAGAGCTCATTTTACCGTGAACAGTTTATATATCTACGTAGCAGGCACGAGTCCTGAAAACCAGGGTCGTATAAGCGATAAGTTTATATTTGTAGGCGAGAAAAGTAAAAATATGAGTGAATAATAGGAAAGAAGCGAAAACTATTGGAAGGGAACTCCTAAGAGCACACGAAACCCAGTTATTTGCTTGCTCTGTTATAAAGGCCATTCACGGTAAAGTGAGTACTTTTGAAAACAACCTTCGAAAAATATCACTTTCCATGACTACATACATGCTGCAGTACACGCTAGTGTTCAAGCTGCCAGTTACGTTGGTATTGTTGCAAATTATGATAATAAAATTTATAGTTCTTAAGAACTGACGTTGTAGGGCAAGTTAACGTTAAAATTTGTACCTACTGAGGCCGATCCCATGTTTCGTATGAATTAAAGGACAAATTAAAAAAATATTGACACATTTTCTTTGTCCTAAAAATTCCTTGGTTTCACATATTATGGCTAGCGTCACATATTATGGCTAGAGCCACGAGTATTTCGCGAATTCATTCGGAGGCGAGCTAGACTGCAAACACTTGTTCTTTTCTCCTACAGTTGTTATTGGACGACAGTTGTTTAGACACGCCCCATTTAACTGTGAACTAGTAATAAGCAGGGAGCAGTAGTGTTAGTGAGCGCTTAACAGTCCTGTACAGAGACCTCACTTGATCATAGCAACCAATAAGCAGACGATAATGTCTGGAGTACATAAAGTGCTGTCCAGCCTAGCTTGCTGTCAACTCAAATCGCGAAATATTTGGGACTCTAGTCATGGCTAGAGACCTGCATAATTCGCCTTATTATTTGAGGACAAGTTAAACTTCAAACACGTGTACCTTTGCAACATGTTTGTCATTGGACCATACTTTATATTACACGTCCTGGGTAACTCTGCCCCTATAAATGAACCCTTCACAAATGTGTGCTCCAATCACATGTAGTTCAGTCAGAAAGGGCGTGGCTCCACAGCTATACAGCAAACAACGGAGAAACGACGCCTGCTCGAGAGTATACAGTACTGTGGAGTTTAGCCTGGTTCCAAATAATAGCGTAACATTTGCGTGTCCCTAGTTATGGCTAGAGACCTGCAAAATCCGCGTTATCTGTCGGGGACAGGATAAACTCCACTGCCTTGTGCACGAGTGAACAGTGAGCGGTTGTATTGGTCGCTAAACTTCAAGTGGAGTCAACTTACTGTTTGACTTCGTTAAAGAAGATTGGCCAGTTCGCCGCTGGAGTTACGTTGTAGACTCATGATTCCCAGCGAGGCGTGTCAGACATACTGTCGGCCTGTGGCACAAGTCGATCAAATGGACAGTTAGTTGAAGTTCAGTCTGCGGCTAAATAATAACTATAGACTTGAGGAATTCGCGAGTGCAGTGACCTGTAGGCTAGACTTCACAGTCTTATATGCTCTCATACAGATATCAACTGTTTATTGGTTGCTTGTTGTGGTAGTAAAAGGCGGTGGTTGGGGGCACAATTTATTGCATGTTTGTTATTGACTCATTCATCCCCAGGAGGTGTCAAACAACACGTCGACCAATTACAAAAGTAACATGAACGTACAAGTGTGTGAATTCCAACCTGTGAAGAAACGAACCTGAGAAATTCTCGTGTCCCTAACAATAGCTAGAAACCCGGAAATTTCTCGGATTCCTTTGGAAACAAGCTAGACTTCACCCTTCTGGACAGTAAAAAAAATTTATTGTAAACTTCCTAAACTGTAATTGAGGTTTTTAAACTATACATAGTATGGCAATAATACCGTTTCAAATATAGGAAAGTTGAGCGTTGTTACAATACAAAGTTGGCAACGTCCCCAAGCATTTGACTCTTTCCTGAGAAAATGTAGGGACGCTACCATGAATATATAGGAAAATAATTTATCATTCGCACCGTCTCATTCTACAGATACACTGACGTGGTAAATTTACGAATAACTTCTTAGAGTGTATGTGTATTCGAGCCTCAGTTAGTTGTTCATTGACTGATGCTCCTGTTTAACCCCAAGCCAGGAGATGACCCTTGTTTCCTTGCGGGTTTGTTATTAGCTCGTATTATCGCAAGGCGTGTCTTACAAAATGCAACCTAATTGAAAAGGAAATTCGTATGTACACGACTTACAAGTCTAGCTTGTCCTGAAATGAATTTGCGAAATTTCCGGATCTCTAATAATGACGCGAATTTTGCACGTTATGTAGTTATGGCGCTCGAATAAAGTGGAGTGGTGCGTTGAGAATTTTAATTTCACATAAGGCGGAAGAATACAAAGTTATAAAAAAAAAAAGTAGTTCATTAGCAGGGCTTTAAAAAAATGCTCAGTAAACCGTGAACAGCCCATACTCACTTCCACATCTGCCCGATCTTTCCGACGATGCCTGATGTGCGGCCATGTTCTGCCGTTTCCACGAGGCGTCGAACTGAGGAATGCGCCAACTGCGCACCGTTACGCAAGGAAATATAAAAAAAAATCGGTTCATCCGACTCCATCTGCCCCCTGCCGATGTCTATAATTCTCACGCCGCCACTAAAAGCACTCAAAGCATTTGTTCGTCAGTGAAATAATGACTGTCCCCTCTCTACCATCCACTGTACATGTAACAACTGAGTGGTTCACAAAAGTAGTTCCCTATCGACCACGATCGATCCGTCATTAAAAACAGCCATGTTCTGCGGAACAGCGTGGCGCTTTAATAGAAGTGGGAAGCACTTTGTATTTCGAGCAAATATCGCCCACGAAGTACTCTTGAGTTCTGCGTGCCTCTGCTCAAATGGAAAACATGGACGCCATCTTTTACTTAATGCATTTGAACCAAATAATTCCAAGGCAGTGTAGACGACGCGGTAGATTGCTTGAAGATCGAAGTAAAGAATTTCGTGTTTTATCTTCCAGTCTGTGAATGACTTAGTTTTTATATATAGTTTCACATTTCGTAACAGGAAGCAGCTAAATACGAACAGTCTCAAAATTAATATTTGATTATACATTCCACCCTACAGTATACATTTTATTCTAAAAACTATTTATAACAAATTCTAAATTATTCATGACTCGCATTACACCACACTTCTAAAATGTTCCAACTTGCAAGCTATTTTATCTGCAACTTAAATACTTTGGATAGTTAAGCCACCCACCAAACTGTAGTTCGACTGACTAGCTCTGGGTCTGAATCCCGGATAAAGAACGGATGTATGTGGGCGTATTTTTTTATTTTAGGCCATGTTATACGTATAGTTTGGTATTAATTAAATCGCGACTACTGTTTAGTTTATTTGACTATTGAAGTCTCGTTACCTTTGTTAAATCAGCCTACTTTGTTTGGGTAAAAAGTACTGTGCATCTTGAGATTTAACCTCACTCATATAGGCACACTTGAAGTATATCTGAAAATATTTCCATGCTTAATTTACGAAATCCACCAATTTTTTAATTTTTTTTAAATTATGATAAAAACTTTTCCTTAAACGTTTCGAACACTGGCGTCACGTATAATTTTGGAAAGTGTTTTGAACAAACTCCCGCAGTAAAAATACTGCTGGGTTAATAACGGAATGACTATCAAATTATAAAATATTTAGTACAACTACTACGAGATAATACTATGATTGTCGTTACTGCCTTGCTTGAAACGCATCTGTAGATATACGTGAAAACTGCGATATAATTTGGCAGTAGCCTAAAATTCTCAGTCGTTTACACAATCAGTCCAGAATTGTTTGTCCAGTGGCTACCAACGTGTCGAAGAGTTTCAAATGTGAATACCTCTTCAATATCAGACCGAAACACGGGGTATAGGATGTTCATGTTAAAGCCAGCACTTTTGAAAAAACCTTAGAAATATCTCACTGCTCCTACTTCCATACATTTTAACAGGCGCTCTGAGTAACATGCGCTCAGTAAAGTTGGCAACGATGGATGGGAAGTAGTTCCGTATCTAAATGTCGAATAAAAAAGTGTAAGGTAACCATTTCTGATAACTAAAATTATTTCTTTCGCTTTCTGTTTTTTTTTTTAATGCATCGGAGTGTAAAAATTAGCAGATTTGTTAAATAGGACTTTTCTAATAATTTCACAGTTTCACTTGACCGACGCATGAATAAAGTGATGAGGCCCAGGACAATGTTAATATTACATAAGGCGGAAGAATATACAAAAAGTATGAAAGTAACTCAAACAGGGCTTTCAAAAGTGCTCATTTTACCGTGAATAGCCTATGTCAGGTCGGAAACGGCGATGTGACGTTTGCAGGGCGGTCAACTCCGATTATATAACTCCGTGACCGATAACACTATTGAAGTTAACTGGCGGAAATTTTGGCTTTGGCCGAAAATTTTCCCAGCAGAATACCTCGCGACCCAGATGCGCTAGCGGGTTGATTTTGGCACCAAACGAAAGATCTCGTCTTTTCTCTCGATTTAATTCTTAAAAGTTTAGTAAAGGCTTTTCACGGCAAAGTGAGCACTGTTAAAACCAACCTACGAAAAATGTCATTGCCGCTACCTGCATGTATTTTAACAGTCACGCTGAATTACATGCGCCCTGTAAAGTTGGTTATGATGGAGGAAAAGCAGTTTAGTTTCTTCGTGTTGGGTTAAAAGTGTTAGTCAAACATTTGAGAATATTGAAATTATTTGTTTTACTTTCTGTATCTTTATCTCGTGTAAGAGTAAGAATGAACAAAGTGTTAAAATATTTACTATCTAATAATTTCCCAGGTTTACTTGACCGACGCATGAATAAAGTGACCAGGCTCACGGCTTTGTTATTTCTACATCTAGCGGATGATACAGAATGCGAATACAAGTAGATATTAAGCAGGGCTTTCAGAAGTGCTCAGGTTACGGTGGATAGCTTTCAGAAGTGCTCAGGTTACGGTGGATAGCTTTCAGAAGTGCTCAGGTTACGGTGGATAGCTTTCAGAAGTGCTCAGGTTACGGTGGATAGCTTTCAGAAGTGCTCAGGTTACGGTGGATAGCTTTTAGAAGTGCTCAGGTTACGGTGGATAGCTTTTATCCGATTTTTTAAAGGCTATTCACGGAAAAGTGAGCACATTTGAAAGTCCAATGTTTTGGAATAATATTTAATAAGCGTAAATATATTTTATTGTAACCTTAGAAGTTAACTTCTGAGTGAGGTAGAAGCTACACACTGTGTTTATTACTTACATGACAATATTTATTTAAAAAGATGGCTAAAAGACAAAAAAAAAAAAGTCAAATAAAAAAGTCACCAGGGTCTCTAAAGTGCTCACCTTACCGCGAACAGCCTATACCTACTTACATTTAATTCTTATATCCCAAAGAGAAATATAACCCCCTAACGCAGACTTATACACGTAAACCCAGGGCCGTGATCGTGGCACACAGCCGTGACCAGAAATTCTTCCCCATTCAACTTTTGTTGCATGGTGGATGCGATTACAATATTTCTTATCACATGCTTAACAGTCGTCC
This sequence comes from Dryococelus australis, assembly GCA_029891345.1. Taxonomy (NCBI): domain Eukaryota; kingdom Metazoa; phylum Arthropoda; class Insecta; order Phasmatodea; family Phasmatidae; genus Dryococelus; species Dryococelus australis. Next base: position 33,078,463 of record CM056994.1, on the reverse strand, counting down.
ATGACGTGTCAAAACAACCGTGGTACAGCCGTAACACGAACACTACCGTATACTTCCCTGTGTAGGCCACTGAGCCGTGTGCAGAGCTACAGCAGAAAACGTTTTATTAAAAAACCGTCCATGTGTCTTAGTGAAGTCTGCTTACGAAGAGTATTTAAGAAACGTTACGCGTCTGTATACGTTTTTTTTTTTTTTCAGTTACTCCATTTCTCTCTAAAGCATTTTTTTTTTTGTGATAAGTTAGTCAAAATGTCTCAACCGGTGCTTTCGCGGTTATTTTTAGGCATGAACATTTCGGTACAAAACATAAGAAAAAAAAAGGAATAGGGACGTTCATCGAACCTGTATTTTCATTATTATGTAATAAGGTGGTAGGGTCTCCGCTGAAAGTCTCGTAGAGGAGCGTTATTGACGGCAAGACTGCACGCCAGTTCAGTGCTCTGCGCGCAGAGGCGACGAGAGAGTTGGTGCGCATGTCTCGTCCGCCCTTAGCGCTCCCACGTTTCTAGTCCTCAGAAGTGAAAAAAAAAAACCTTCCGCCGAATGAATCTGCCCAATTTATAGGCCTCCACTAATCGGTAACGTGATAAAAGATCTTCACTGTAAACGCAGCACTTACGAGAGCCCTTCTTAGGCTCTACTTGTAAACACATTGATCGTTCTTCCGCCAATTGGAAAATTAACTTTGCCGTCAGCCTTAGCAGTTTATTCATGTGTCAGTCAAATAAAACTTTCGAATCACTAGAAAAGAAAATATTTTACAAATCTGCTAATTGTTGCAGTTGAATGATTGAGAAAAAAAAACAGAAAGAAAAGAAATAATTTCAGTATTGACAAACGTTTTCCTGACACTTAACTCAACGTCAAGAGATGAGTCTAGTTTCCGTGGGTCATTACCAACTTTACTGGGCGCTTGCTATTCAGCGCGCCCAGTAAAATATACGCAAGTAGGAGCAGTGAGATGTTTCAACAGTTGATTTCAAAAGTGCCTAAATAACTGAGCTGCTACGAAACAAGTGATTTGCCACGAGTCGTAAGGGATCTCAGCGCGAACATGGGTTTACGCAATGCACCCGGCGAAGACATTCGAGATTCTTGTTTTTTTTTTTTTTAAGTTTCGCTGCATGGCAGACTACAGAACTGACACGCGCCAGAGCTTATCACGCATGTTTCTCAACTGGGGCATTGCGCTTTAAACACGTCGCAACATATGGCATGTCGGTAACAATTACGCAACACCGAGGTTGCCGATTTATTATTGTTACATGTCGCTGGCCCGCGCCGCGCGAGCTGTGCCGTCTCGTTCAAAGCTCTGCTCGCATGCCCAATGTGGTGAGCCATGTCTATCAATCCTCCTTCCACCTGAGGTATAAAAAGTCATCATACATCGCCATCTTACTACTGGTAGCAAAAGAAGCACTTGCGATGTGTAAAAAGCTCGTTTTGGGAAGCATGAAAAATTGCTTGTATCTTATTCTCTCGAGGAAGTCAAATTTGTCCATTAAGTGAGATTTATTAATAAACATTTCTCCTGCCTGACTGTTTATTATCATTTATATTCTGTGAAGTGTTGTCTGTTTGTTGCTCGGTTATTATCAATCAAGTCTCGACCTTCGCAAAATTAATTAGCAAAACCAATTATTGATTTTTTCATCTTCAACTTTTCACTAATTGAAGATAATTGTAAAATTCTTAACCATTAGACCTAGTAGCTTTTCAAAATGTGCGTGTTGTTTCCTGTATGAGGCAGACCATCATTAATGGGAAGGGGCTTGTGCTTGCAAGAGCCATCTATCCTAGTAACCAGACTAACTGACATGTGATTCTGTCATTCACTTGGATGAATATAGTGAACCAGAAAGGTATACAGAAGTTGTAAAATAAGAGGAAACATTGTCACCCCCAAAAATCCCACTCGCCAGTGTATTGGCAATCATGTAACATACTTGAATATCCTTTTTATTAAGTTCATGCAGTTTTCTTGATTTTTTTGTGACCAGGTATTATTATCGACGTCAAAGTGGAAACCAGCATTCTAGTCATGGAAGCAACTTGTGGGACCATTTTTTTTGCAACTGCTTACTTTTCTACAAAACATATCTGGAGTCATTGAACATGTACGACAGGCGATGTGTAAATGATTACAGATTAATAGGAATGTAAATTCTCTACACAAATTCTCAATCGCATAAAAATTTACCTCATTAATCAATTTCTGACTTATGATTATTTTACAAAACATATCTGTTCCAGTACCTTCAAACATCCGTGAGTACTGAATTTCCTTACAACTAGTATAATATGTTATCCGATTAGTGTAATTTGCTGAAAACTGGCCCAAGATATGCATAACGGGAATGATTCAGAGGTAATATTTTTTAACTGTGTTTGTCTCTTCCATTTATAACCGCAGGTGATAATGGGCGGAGGAAGGCAGTGTCTCAACACGCACCCTGCGGTTGGACCATCAGATCCTGTGGATATTTCCACCTGCAAGAGAGAGGATGGTCTCGAACTGATATCCGCCTGGCAGAAGGACAAGGCGGAAAAGGGAGTGACCTACATTGTCCTGAACAATATCCAGGACCTCCGGCAGCTGGACATTAGCAACACTGACTATGTCATGGATGAGACCTGTAGGATAATAGCGAGAGTGAACTGACCACACAGAAAAACAGGAAAGTGGTTTAGAAGAAGAAAAATCTACGCAAGTATTAAAAGTCTGGTGAAGTTAATCCTTTAATGCCGGAACCGAATCCATTAATTTGAATTAGGCTTTTCATGTAGTTAAATTCCATTAATGATAACATTTATTTATGAAAGGTCATCTTCCGTACCATTATGCACTTACTAAGGAAAATATACCACTCCAAGTACAGACTATGAATTTGTTCCCTTTACTTGTCCGATAGTTATGTTCTTCTAATTGCATTGCAATAAAAATTTATTTTTCAGTGTAATGCTCTTGCTTTACTGTATTCAACCAATTTCACGAAAACCACTGAGACAGTCAGGAGATTTTTGGAGAAAAATTGAAAGATACAGACTACTACATTTTTGATAACATGAATATTGTCTTGGTTTTTAAATTTAGTTTTAAGGTTTGAGCAGTGTGTAGGTAACGAAATAGCTCGAATTAATTTACAGATTTCATTGACTCAAATGTTGGATGGCTCAATGCTACCCAAAGCTGAATTATAACTAAAATACTACTAAATCATTAAATGAATTTACATTGTGTTTCTCAAACAACCATATTGCTTACGATTTTGAGAGGGACAGGGCCCCAATGGGGATGCCGTCTCTCAGTGAAATGACTTCAGTCGCCATCAGAGTTCTCAGCAAAAACAAGAAAGGATTCTTCCTCATGGTGAGTTTCCTGAGTAGGTTTTAAACAAATAAATCATTCAATTTGCAGTCGCTTTCAGTCAGTTAAAAAAAATATGATTTGGCATGATTTAAAATTTTAATCGCTTTTATGCGACATACTTGACACAGTACGCCATTGTACAAACTAATTATTACATGGTACAATAGGGTTTATTGCCTTGTTTTGTAACAAAAACTAAATAGAAGTTCTCCTTAAACACACGCAGAAAAATAAACTGCTATGTAATACCTTAAATTATACGTATTTCCATTTTGATATATTTTAATTTATTACCTAAACTAAGTAACGCTTGCACTTCCGCATTAGTTGATGCTTTCAAGTGTTGCAATCAAGTAATATTCTGGTTCGTATCAAGAAGTGATAAATATGTGCTTGGCACTTAAGAGACATAGGGAAAATCACAAGCCAGAAATGTAGAAGTGTTCACAAGTCAGATTACACACAGGGAAGAAACTGATTGCATTGGGCAGTGATATTAGCTGTGTGCAGCTCTCAACATATATTATAATTTCCCTGCAACGAGTCTCGAGTATGATTGGCTACTGAGTTTGTAAAAAATACTCTGGTTGTTGGACTGCCGCATGCTAAAAGAAGATGTTTTAAATCTGTATTTTTAAGTATTCTAGCACAAGGGTGTGAAGTCTGTAATGTAGTACAATTGGGCCATTTGGAATTTTTAATCATTTTTTACTAGCTGTTACCCTCGGATTCGCTCGCGTATTTTTAGGGTTTTTAAAGTTCTCTAGCCACTGAGCTACTGCGGCCCCACTATTGGGTTCTCAACCCACTGAGCTACTGTGGCCCCACTATTGGTTTCTCTACCCACTGAGCTACTGCGGCCCACTATTTGGTTATATATCCACTGAGCCACTGTGGCACCACTATTGGGTTCTCTACCCACTGAGCGACTGCGGCCTCACTATTTGGTTCTATACCCACTGAACTACTGCGGACCCACTATTGTGTTCTCTACCCACTGATCTACTGCTGCCCCACTATTTGGTTCTCTACCCACTGAAGTAAAACGGCCCCACTATCGGTTCTCTACCCACTGAGCTACTGCGGCCCCACTATTTGATTCTCTATCCATTGAGTTACTGCGGCCCCACTATTGGGTGCGTTAGCCACTGAGCTAATGCGGCCTCACTATTATGTGCTCTAGCCACTGAGCTACTGTGGCCCCACTATTTGGTTCTCTACCCACTGAAGTAAAACGGCCCCACTATCGGTTCTCTACCCACTGAGCTACTGCGGCTCCACTATTTGATTCTCTATCCACTGAGTTACTGCGGCCCCACTATTGGGTGCGTTAGCCACTGATCTACTGCGGCCCCACTATTTGGTTCTCTACCCACTGAAGTAAAACGGCCCCACTATTGGTTCTCTACCCACTGAGCTACTGCGGCCCCACTATTTGATTCTCTATCCATTGAGTTACTGCGGCCCCACTATTGGGTGCGTTAGCCACTGAGCTAATGCGGCCTCACTATTATGTGCTCTAGCCACTGAGCTACTGTGGCCCCACTATTTGGTTCTCTACCCACTGAAGTAAAACGGCCCCACTATCGGTTCTCTACCCACTGAGCTACTGCGGCCCCACTATTTGATTCTCTATCCACTGAGTTACTGCGGCCCCACTATTGGGTGCGTTAGCCACTGATCTACTGCGGCCCCACTATTTGGTTCTCTACCCACTGAAGTAAAACGGCCCCACTATTGGTTCTCTACCCACTGAGCTACTGCGGCCCCACTATTTGGTTCTCTATCCACGGAGTTACTGCGGCCCCACTATTGGGTTCTATACCCACAGAGCTACTGCGGCCGAACGATTGTGTTCTCTTCCCACTGATCTACTGCGGACCCACCATTGGGTTCTCTACCCCCTGAGCTACTGTGGCCCCTTTAATGGGCACTCTACCCACTGAGCTACTGCGGCCCCACTATTGTTTTCTCTACCCACTGATCTACTGCGGCCCTACTATTTGGTTCTCTATCCACTGAGCTACTGCGGCTCCACTATTGGCTGCGTTAGCTACTGAGCTAATGCGGCCTCACTATTATGTGCTCTAGCCACTGAGCTACTGCGGCCCCACAATATATATATATCCATAGATAAAAAAGAAAGGAGAAGTGACTAAACTTTTTTTAACAATACTTTTTTATGCAGTAATCAATCATAAGAAAATCTTATTCCAATACATATTTACAATAAAAATGTTTTCTGAAGGAATGAGCCTATGTCAGTCTCTGGGCCTCCAAATATCTCTGTGTAAATAATCACGTCGATCCGTTGCTCCGTTTTGACGTGAAAGAGGGGGAAAAGAAACACACTTTTGGATTTATATACTAGTATATGGATGTATGTATTTGCAAGACAGAATATGATTTTCACAGATATTATTTTCATTTGGCACATTCATTATGTTAATTAGTATGTAATTTCATGGCTCGCTTAAATATTATTATTTTATTGTAAACGCATCTATATGTCTTTCCACTACGTTATTTTTGTACTGTATTTAGAAGGCCCTAGTATATGAGCAATTATTGATCCGTTAAGGGACGTGTTGAGTAATTCTGCACCTAGCCCTCTCGTAATTGGTCAGTTGTAGACGGCGTTATTTAATCAAGTGTCTGGAAGGAATTTTTTAGCCATTTTTGTTTTGGAAGGCAGGACGCTAGCCCGCGTTGGTTTGGCACACAGGGTTTTAAATTAGAATATATTACAAGGACCCGAGTTCGAACCTGAAAACAGGCCGCCTCGAAAGAAACGAAGGCTCGAGACAAGTTTAAGAAAGAAGTAGGCCTGTATAGGTCGCCGCCCACGTAGATTTTCATGGTAATTATTTCGTACTAATATGTGCTGGGACTGTAATATTGGCACTACAGGCTCGAGAGACTGAATAGGAAAGACCGCGATGAGAGGTCCTGCCGCATCCAGGGGGATACGACTGCGGACGAGATCAACAGGAACGCCTAGAACTTAGAGAATTCTTCATTTTTAAAACTATATCCAGTTAATTTCAAGAACTAACTTATATTTCATCAAGTTTTACTGAATCCAGATAAATTTAATCACGGACACCTTGTAACCTCGAACACCACTCTTAAAACACTGAGCTAGTCCGGAGCTAATAAGTAAAACAATTAATTTATATTCCTGTAAGTTAGAATTTTTTTCCAATGCCAAGTCTAAAGTAAAATGGAACACCTCAGTCACGAGAGAGACTAGTGATGCTGAGGCCGCACATACCATATATTCTGCAAATTGATTCCCGGTACTTTATTCCTGTCATATTTCATCTGACTGAAAGAAAACGAATTAAATCACACATTTTTTCTGGCCACGCCTCTCCTGAGTAATCATTTCAAGTAGAGTACATTGTAGGAAGACAACATGACACACATATGTAACGAACTTAAGTGTGTGACAGAAGAACACTCACAAACACCATAAAAATTCAAATGCAGAACAACCAAATTCTGGGCTTACCAGCTGGGTTAGATTCTGCTGTTAGATACACCAACAGATTTTTATACTTCTTCAAGAACACAACATACTATGAATTCAGTGAGTTTACGAACATGTTGACCAGAGCTGACTTGATCTTTCAGTGTTCAATGTAAAGTGTTCTACATTACCATCCTCATACTCAAATATTCTTAATCAGTTCAAAAAACTAGTGATGCAAATGGTTACGATCTCCGTACATTAAATTTTACTTAAATATTATTATGTTTTTTTATTTTATGCCTCCCATTAAAAAAACACTCTTATAGCACTGTTATCTACTCTTTGTAACTTTAAAGAAAAATTATATAACAGTAAATGTTTTTAATGGATAACCATCCATTAAAAACTAATAACCATACATGTTTCCGCACTATTGGACTTGGGTGATTCTTTGGCTTACTAGCACCACATTACAAATAGCTGCAGCCAATATTGACTGTAAGTTTCAGATTAGTTCGATCTTTTACAATAGCAGTTTTTCTGTAAGAACAATCAATAACATACAATGGTCTTCTCCCAATAAATGACCCAGAGATGAAGTGCAGTTTATTATTACAATAAAGGGTATCTAGTTTGGTCTTTGAATTTCTAAAATCATTGTAAGCAATATACATCTTATCGAAAATTTTATCATCAATGTTTAGATGCCAATTCTCTTTGGGAAACACTTCATTCCGTCCATTCTGAATAGAAATATTTTTGACAAAACAAGAGTCAAACATTGAACCGTGTGTGAATTGCCCAGGATATTTTCTGTTTTGCTGAAAACTAACAATGAAAAAGTCTGTCATATCGAATTGGATTGAATTGAACTGATCTTTTATATCAAACTGAAATGAGTTTGCATTAGTAGGTACTGGTTTTTCAAGACATTGTCAATAATTAAAACCAATTGGAATTTTGGGGTGTTTGTATAATTTTGCTTTAATTTCGTCTCCATAAATAAGATCTATTCAACAATTGGCCATAGAATTTCCATTTTCTCAATAACAATTTTACCAGCATCTGGTCTATTATCTTCATCATCAGATCCATCTGCTTTCTTTGGGAGTCTTCTGTGAACAGAAACATCATCATTAGAATTTCGAATGAATGTGATCGTGTACCCACCTTTCCAGAATAATTTATTACAATCTCTCATAAACCCAAACAAATATCTTAATTGATTGGTAATTTCATTATGCTTATCTTTCCTAACCTAGTTCTATCCCCAACATTTCGATGTATGCTGATTCTGATTCCGAACCTAACAATGTATGCATCATTGTTGAAGTGATGCCAAGGTTGTCAATACTTTAGATTATACAACCATGTTTAGATATCTCTATTCTTGAGAACTGGAATGGGAATATATTCTCACAAAGATCAATAGTTGAAGCTTTTTCATAATCTACATTTGTATCTCTTTTTGTTAGCTTATACTGTTGGTATACATAAGCTTCATTCGGATGTGAAAATGCATCCCCAATAGAAATGTCAAACTCAATGTGCTTGTTGTATTCATTCAAATTATTTTTTGTTTGGTCGTTTGGCAGAAACGACTGGCGCACATAACTTTCAATTTTTTGTTGATTCATTTATTATATAGAAAAAAACATTTCTTAAACAACTACAATTTTCTTATCAACCCAAGAATTATGACTACTATCAAAATCTAACCATTTAATTAGCAGCTTATTTCCTTTTCTTCACAAAACTTTTTCCACTAAGTATTCTTTATCATATTTGGTCTTACGCAGCTCTGGCTCATAAAAAGGTACCTTTAATAAGTTCATTTTTAAAATCTTTTATTCTGTATGTCGTGGGGTTTGTGTACAATGCTTCACACGCCTCAAATACTTCAGTGGACCAATTTGGTGTATATCCTTTTTTCAAACGAATTTTTATTTTTACTTATACAAACTTTATCTCCTATTGCAAACTTTGGTTTAGCCATTTTTCTTTCTCTTCCATACATGTTAATTAGAACAGAACTTTCATTCTTGCACTTACATTGGTGGGTCTCACTCCGATTGTACTGTGAACAGTGTTATTGTATTCATTTATTAATTTAGGTAAAATAGCCATCCATTTATAGCTTCCCTGCACAGTAAACATCTTCCACATTTTCTCCTTCAATGTTCTATTAAATCTTTCTTCAACACTAGCTTTCTTTTCACTGTATGTTGAATAGTGTGTTATGTTGTTATTGGCCATTAATGTCTTTAATGATTTATTGTAAATTCTTTCACTTTGTCTGTTTGTAAATGCATGGGTTTGCGATCATTCAAAATAGTTCTAAATGCTAACGTAACATTTTCACCAGTTTTATCTTTGAATGGTATTGCCCATGCATATTTGGAAAAAAACATCTATCACAGTTAACATATATTAAAACCCTTTGTTAATTCTTTGTATACCTTTTAAAGATCCAGAATTCATCTCAACTAAATCAGCTTGCCAAAGATCATTGATGCCAAAAGATAGAACAGTTCTTCTGGGAAAGTTTTTTCGCATTGGTTTATGAATTTAATTATTGGTTTAGTTATTGGTTATATATTAATTTAGTTATTGGTAACACAACATCTTCAAACACATTTAATTCTTACTTATTGTTATTATTTGTAAGTTCATATGAAATTTTATCACTTAGTGATTTTTCATACATTTGAGACTGTATACATTTAAGTTATCATTGTTCACTTTATTTATATAATAAATGAGAACAAAAAATTGTAAACAATATAGAGAGAAGAAGACAGCTAATTGAAAAGTTTAAAACTTTTAGAAAAATTTTGCCTAGATGAATATGGTAAAAATAAAAAACACGAACAACCATTGATAGATGCGATAGAAGTTTTGGGACAAAAATTGGACATGTAACAAATGAGAATAAGAACTTAATAAAAGAACTTGTTCCATTTGCAGTTGAGAATTTAGACTACCCACAGATACCAACAGAAACATCTTTTGAGAGAAAACTGTTTAGTAAAACAGACACCGATGAACATTATGATGATGGCGTTAAAAGCATTGACGATGACGAATGCTATGATGATGGTGTTAAACGAATTGACGATAACGATGAACGCAATGATGATGACGATGAACAATATGACGAAGCATTGGGGCGTTTGAAAACTGATATCTGACAGTTAACTAACTACAAAACAACATTTATTGATAAGAAAGTGGCCGATTACTTAATTGACTGCAAAGACGATGTTTTTGGACTAAAGGCTGATAAAGGCAGATTGTACATTGGTGATACCGAAGTAACGTTCAACAATGACAAATTTACTGTAAAAGGCCGAACATACACTGGAACTGATGGTTTGATGAAATCACTAACTAGTAAGAAAGTAACAGAAAGTGACTACACTGCAACAGACTATGAACACTATTGTTGTATCCTAGCAGATACAAATGCAGTTTTTCAGAACAATGATCCAAACTTGGGAACGCCAAAATCGAGTAAAGGGAATAAATGGAAAATTATTGTTAAACCTATTTACGATTCGATTAAAAAGAAACGTCCCTCGCCTAAAAATGTGAAAGGAATAAAGAAGTATACAGACTGTCCCAAAGAACACATATGGATGGATGATGTTAGGATGCTTATTGATCGACTTCTAGTTATTTATGGCGAAGAGAATGCTGGAAATGATAACTATTAAAGTGAAAAAATTGGAATAATGAATATGTTCAACAGCAAGTTTAGTGACTTTGTTGTGAATAATCCAATAATATCTGATACGAATGTTAAACACAATGCCACATACTTTTTGGGAGTCGGAGCATCACGAAAAGGGTTACACAATGCCATAATAAATTCACTACCTTTTGAGTTGCATGCCCCGGTTATCAGTACTTAGGTCTGGGTACCAGACTAAAAGAGAGAATTGAGCGTGGTGTTAAACCCATTAATCCACTAGATGCGACTGCAATGGAACATGATATAGCTTATCATCATCATAAAGATATGCTGAAAGGCATGTAGCTGACAAAGAACTAGAAACAAAAGCGTTCAAAAGATTGTTAAGTTCAGATGCTGATCTCAATGAGAGTTTGTGAGCTGGTGTTTCTGGATCTGCGATGCATATTATACGTAAGCTTGGCGGGGGATTAAAATGAAATGATAAAATATTTGATATAATAAATTAAAGTAAAAAGCATTGTATTTCAAGTTCCTAATGAGGAGCTGAAGTGTTTGAATATTGATTTTTTCCTAACGAAAGACCAATTGGAAAGTAAAAACAATAAATTAAAGGAGGACAAAGGGATGACTATCACAATTTCAGTTCCACAACTTAAGAAAATATCCAAAGAAATGAAAACTGGAAATGGTCTGACGGTCCACAAGGGTAGATTTTTACCCTTAATTTTCGCAGCATTGGGAGCTCTAGAAGCATTATCTTGTGGTGCATCAACTATAGCTACATGAATAATTAATGCTAAGAAGAAAAATCAAGAATTGGAAGAACAATGCAGACATAATTTAGCTATGGAGGAATACGGCAAAGGATTGAAGAAAGTTAAGTGGGGTAAGAATGTTAAAAAAAAAGTAACTCCACTCAGGAACTTTGATATTGATAAAATGGTTAAACAATTAAACATTAAAAATTTTCGAGTTGTATTTATGATCGATGAGCTACTTAACATGCTACTCGATAATGAATGTGGGATTGTTAATCTAGATGTTTCAACAAACTCTGGTACACACTGGATTACACTATTGGAAAAAAGCAAACAACAAATATTATTTTGATTCATTTGGTGGAAATCCACCCCGACAATTAATAGCATATCTCGGAAGTAATATTTTTTATAACGATGATAGAATTCAAAATTTCAATCAAGTAACATGTGTTAATTTGTGTGTAATTGTGCTAAATCACTTTTCACATAATTTTAAATTTCAACAAATTATTTCACTATTAATAAACAATGGATATATGTGGAAATGCATTAATGAGCTCTTGGATTGAAGATCAAATTAAAGAACACACGGACAATTATACAACTACTGAGAAGATCAATCCTAATAATTTTGTTTCCTACACACAGTTCGACGACTTTATAGCCACACTGACAAGAAATAAAAGATCATTGGATAAAGCCTATCTTACTTACGTGGAAGTAGATAATAATATAGATTTTGAACACAAAAGACTAAGAAGTGTGGGAGATCCCATTGCACCGATGGATGCAGTCAATTTAGAGTACTATAAGAAAAATATAATTAACATTATTCGTTTAGTTGGAAAATACAGTTCAAAAGAAAAAAATATATTACTTGGGTAGTAAACAAACAGAATACATTTTTATGAGAGATGGAACTATAGTTGAAATAATAATAAAACCAGAAAAATATAAAAGCATTATCAGCTTATACCATAAATTGAAAAGAATTGACATGTATAAAACTTTTGAAGTATTCCCTGATGATAAGATATTTTTTTAAATACCAAAAGTCCACAATGTACCCGAAGGTACAAAATTGTGTTTATTGAAATATATATGGTATATCAATACAATTAAAAAGATCAGATTACGTTAGTTTTTAATGGAAACACTTCCATTAAAAACAAAACTTACTTATGATCTAAGAATTTAAAAAGTATTTAATTTTATTATGGTACTTACCATTATTTAACATACGAGTCATATCTATTGTAACAAAACAATATTCATTATTCCAACATTTTGAACAAGTCTCCTTAAATTTTTCAAACTACATATCACCACCAACAAAATCATTATGTATATGTTTGAGATTTGTATCATCTTGTCTGAATATGCAAAGAAAATTGGCATTGTCTCTTATAAGCTGCTTAGGTACTTTTGAGTATGTCTGGGCTAAATAGAAACAATCAAATCTTTGTGTCTACCACAAGTAAAGTAACCCCTTACCATATTTTGATTTTTAAGTATGATATCATCGAAAACATCTTCAGACTCTTTATGACATTCATTTACATCAACCATTTCTTCATTTGATGGAAAGAAGTATGCTATCGGTTCATTAAATAATTTTGATGCTACATCTATATCTTTCTTTAAATTGATATATTTTGGTTGGTCCAGACTTTTTGAACACACATAGAGAGTACCAAAGTCCAACCATCCCTGAGCATATATAAAATTATCTATCATAAGTGTAGTTTTTCCACAGTTACTAGGACCCACTATCAAACATATAATATTATTAGGTAATAATTCTCCATGACGTTTTGTCGATACAGTCTTGTCTGGTATTCTTATTTTAATATCTCAGTCTACATGTTTCATTTTTTTCTTGCTCATTTATTTATATATTTGTTAAATGATATAATAAATGAGTAAAGTATTCAAACTAACAGATAACTAATCAGTGTTGAAGAAAATACTACATTACCCTTTAGAGATAAAAGGGCACTCAACGGCTTTAGTTCAGTTCTATACTACTTATCTAACACATAACATTATCTCTGGGAAAAATAAGATATATTTTGTGGGCCAGAATGTTATGGAATCAGTAGTTGAAATTCCAGATGGCCAATATAGCTTAAAAGATCTTGAAAATAACTATAAAAACAATTTTTCCATTTAGTGTAGATCCAATAGATGGGAAAGAAAATGATAACATATCTTTCGAGCTGGATAAAATAACAAACAGAGTGAAAGTAAAATGTACGTTTAAATTACAGCTTGGAAAACGGGGTTCAATAGGAAAACTTTTGGGTTTCGTAGAAAATAAAACTCTGAAAGCAAATGTGTACCATTATGGCGATACAATTCCAAAATTGGTTAAATTTGAAACAATACATATACATTGTTATATGGCAAATGGTATGGTATTAAAACATGATGAATAGAATTATAGAGAAACTAGCATAATTGCCACTTTTAAACCAAGAACATTTAGATTTGGCGACACGATCTATTACGAACCAGCATATCCATTATTTTTTCCAGTGCAAACAAATCAAGTTAATGAAATAATAGTTGAAATTAAGGATGAAAAAGGTAAGTTAATTAACTTTGATTTGTCCGAAAGAACAGTGGTATTAGAGATGAGACCGTAGATATTTTTTGGGTTGGAAGTAGTCATATTCTATATATAATAACTTAAATAGTTTAAAAGCTGCTAAAGTTTCATGTGATAAAGATGAATAATATTTCTATAGAAAGTGCAAAGAAAGATTTAGAAAAAGAATTCAATGTTTCGGCTACTTTAATATGTCAAATTTGGAGATGTGTATCTATAAATTTTTTATTAGACTATGCTGTAGCACATTGCCGAAGTCAGAGCGATAATTGTGTTTTAATGATTGGATAGCCATTAAAACTTTATACAGATATGAACACAAATAAAAATCAACTGATGTCTAATTATACAACAACGATCATTTACTCTTTAAAAAACCGAATAGAATGTATTTGTTTAACACCACAATCCACCATTCCATCATATACAAAACTTATACCTCCACGATTAACATCATTTAAAACTTTTTCACTGAAAATCTGAACATATCTGTCTGGTAAGGTTACTTTAAAATGTCCGGAAGTAATTACCACTTTGTATCCATACCGTGTATCATTTATTTCAGCATGGTTTATGGGATAGGACTGCCCAATTGTAAGTTCGGAAAGTTTCTTAAATTGTTTGGTTCCGTTTAATACATTTAGCAACTGATCTATCTTTATTATACACAACCTTATATTTTTTACGTTTTCAAATTTTTTAAGCCACTTTTTTTTGCAACTGCACTCAAACGCAAAGTTTAACGCAACTTTTTTTCTAAAGACTACGATCTGACCAAACGCAACTTTTTGAGCCACTTTTTTGCAACTGCTCGAAAACGCAACTTTTTGAGCCACTTTTTTGCGGTTGTGCCCGAATCGTCATTTGATGTTTTGGATCAGAAAATTAAGAGTAATTTTTTTCTGATGGTTTTCTGATGGTTCGAGCATTTGATTTACCGTTATTTTTCTGATAACTGGCGGCCGTGTTTGAATCTTCATTTTTATACTACTTTTCACGATTAAATCACGCGTGTACTTCTAAAACATTTATTTTTTCGCCAAAATGCGTAGAGAAGTTTCTAAGTATATTCGGCACACTTCAACATTTTATCCAAAGTGTACAATGTTTAAGTTACCAAATCAAAGTTATGCCTTCACAGATTTCCCTCACACAAGTTCAACGCGGCACGGAAGTTCCTCTCAAATCCGACAACGTCATACTGCGATATACAGCCCAAACAAAAAGTTCGGATTCTCGGAGGAAGCGATCAACACGATCGCTTTTTTTCTTACGTACGCCGCTGCACACCAATTGAGATTTCGGTTCACGTGAAAATAACTTGCGCTAGTGAGCTCGAGAACTTCGGGTTTATCGCCTGCATCTAGTCCTTCTTCCGAGCACAGATCAACATTTTTTCCTTTATCTTGGCAAGTCATGTAATTGCGAAAACATGCTACGGCGATGGATGCCGGGCGAGTGTTTGCGGTTTGAAAAAAAAAATGCTGCCATAAACGCTTGAAGTAAACATAATCTGCACGTAGAAGATGCTCACGTCATGTGGTTTATCCATTGTCTCAGGAGGTATCAAGATTTCGAACGACCTCCAGACGTCTGGGCTGTGTCCGAGAGTCAACAGCAGGCGGAGGGTACGCCGAGATATACTGACGTGCTCATATCTGGATCGATTATTGGAGGATGAATCCCCATAAGCTCATTCGTTGCTTACGTACGCGAAAGCAGCGTGAAAGCCCCTTCCATTTAGACCTCATCTAATACACGTTTATTAAGTTGTAAACAGGACGAAAATAAATGTTTTGTGTGTCATATTTTCATATAAGATGCATCTACAGTAATATACACTATTCACATTACCAAGTGTATTAATATTGATGTTTTAAGATAAATATAATTTGTGAATATAATTTGTTATGAGTAAATGGTGCATTTATTAATATTAATAAGTTTTGCAAACTTTGTTAATTGGGAAAATTTGTAACCACGCGTCTGCATACTTTGAGGACAACAAAAAACGTAAGTATTTTTGGTACTAAATAAATTCTGCTCCTTCTGAATTCAGAAACAGCGGTGGGTATCATTCAAGAGTATGAATTTACTATATTACATACATCTTTGGAAATAAAATTAAACAAATGTAGATTAAACAAAATTTAACAAATACTTACTTTGATCTAAGCCCCGACGTTGGGACAGCCAATAATTTCTATAATCTAATGGCTCACTTATGTGCACACACAATTATTTTGCATGCCCCACGCTTGGTTTGCCGGTATTTCCAAAATGATAATGATAGTGTGTTGGAACAGATTAACTTTACTGAAAATAATATATTTATTTTGTGCCAGTATAACCCAATGAATATAAATGTGTGTAGTAAAATTAAATAATGTGCTCGTGGAAATCATCACAAATCAGAACAATATGTACTATTTATTTCCCATGTCATGATCATGATAATTGATTAATATACACAGGCTATTATAGATTGCATAAAAAGAAATACTTACTACTAACATGACACAATAAAACATTTTGAAGAAAACATATGTAAGTATAATTAAAGAAGAAGTGGAAAATCTCATTCACTACTCACATGCAGCATATTTATTTAAACCCTTTTCAACACAAGAAATCTAATATCTAAGTCTTCTGCTGTCAGTTTCTCAGAGAAAATTAGTTACTTCAAAATTAAGCTGTGATAAAAGAAACAATTGATTTCTCTAAAATAATCACACAAAAGCTCTGATTAATTAAAATCATATTATTTGACTACCAAACTTAACTGAAGAATATTCTGAATACTTTTATGAGGGCAACCAAGGTTAGTTCATCAGTAGAGATGAAGAATCATTTAAAATTGATGTTGGTAATCTAATACAACATCCTCGTACCACTGGACCTGCCACATTATAAAAGAAACAAAAAAGTATGGTAATTCTCTTGTATTAAGTTTATATTCATTCTTTAAAATAGCTACCAGTCTTACATGTGGAAAGCAAAAATCTTCCTCTCCCTTATTTTCAATTGAATTGACATGTACGTATGTACATAAAACCAAGTCACCATAAAAACTTAGTAAAATGCGATTAAGTGGCCGGTACATAATTATGCTGACACCCAGCTAGTACTTGGATTTTCCCACCAAGAATACAGGTAATATTTACGCAAATACCTTGGCTATATAGCGAATACAAAGGCCATCACAATACACACTGGGCAAATTACCCTAAACACACTTCATCGCAAGATGACGGATCAAATTCTGCTGTAAGAACATGTACTATGGACTTTCGAAAATTAATTTAAGTCCTATACAGGAAAAACCAATATGGCAACTCGTACTACAGTGTAACCTCAATGTCTGTGCAATACTTTCTCCTTCATCTGCTCGCGATCCCAAGTGGATAGGACCAACTGCTTAGCAATGCCAGTCTTAACTCCCACGAGCAAAAGTCACTATTAAAAATGCCCTAAACTTCGCAAAGTTTTAAAATTTTTTACTAAAAATAAACATAACTGAATCCCAAGTATCGCCTACCATTGCCTAGACTGGGTTTCAAAATGCTAAGACCATTATTATTGTTTTAGATACCACTGATTCCAACCACTAAAATTCTTATTAATACTTGGCCACATACTTTTATGGGTTTACAAAATCAGTTACAAAAAATTACCATTATCCCATTTCGGATAAGAGACCAACATTTCACAAGGTTTAAAAAGATTTTAAATTTCCAGCCATCATGGCTCTCGCCTTACGTCAGAATGACATAAATGTTCTAAACACTTGATGAGCTTACACGTGTGTTAAATCAAGAATGCTACTTATCTGGTAGAAGTTTGCCCCCTCGAGGCCGCTGACTGACCCCGAACGAAGCAAGTGCAGGCAATCTACACGATCCGCCACCTAGCGTCACCAATCACACATGAGATCCATATTTGTTTTCATAATTCCAGGAAATTGGTGGGGCTTTCAATACTCCTTATGGGGGCCGTGATATTCACGCCCAATGGCAGTTGATGTTACCTAATAATGAGAACCGACACAGCAGACACCATTATCCCTTAGAGGGGTCTCGATAATTTAAAAGTCAACCACCAATTATATGACAATACGCAGTCGTACTCCCGGTATCTTTACCAAGTTGCAGGAACTGATGCAACCAAACGCCACGCAGTGGACCTGCGCGCGCACAGGAACGGGCAGTTCTCAGCACCTGCTACCGGCGGTGCTGCTCTCGGGCGGCGAACACGTGAAACCGCTGTCCGCCACACACTGGGCTTCCATGGCTGGCCGCTGCTATACGTGAAAATCAGCACGTATAATTAGCACAAGTTCTTCAGTACCCCAGTTCTTCCAATGTCTTTTTAAGATAACGTGATCCTGGCGAGCACATAGCAGGTTAGTTTTTTTTTTTTTTTTTTATAGTTCTATGCATTATTATAGGATTCTAACACCAAAACAAACGTGTTTAAAATGTTCATGGTGTCGGGCAGTGCACCGAACAAATTGTCAGGTGAGCAACCACAGTAACTATTCGAATGAGTGACTGGAGACGTGGTCCAGCCCACTGATTTAACATGTGTACTTAGTGGTAATTATTAATTCTTCGAGGGCGTGAGGCGACTTGGTCCCGCCCGTCACATCATTGAATTCAACATACAACTTCAAGGCTTTTAATGTATTGACTGGTGGAATAGTATGGAAAAATCTTACTTGAAGAATTCTGCAAATATTAAGGCACAATTGCTGGTATCCCAAACTACCTCAGAACACCAACCGGGAAAGGCATAATGAATCATTCTCCGGCATGTAGGTACTCTCCGGTGTTTAGCAGCGATGCATTACAATGCTCAGCCTCAATACTAGAACCTCTTCGTAAAATTCAAATTAACATCAGACACATCTGCCATACATACAACTTCTGCATGGAGACCATTTGTTCCTTCTCTAGAACATTTTTACAACAACATTAAATTTTCATTCAAGTCCTTCCTAACAAACAAAAACATGTATGCATTGTCACATTCTAAAACTTCTAAATTTGTTTTCTGCTGAGTACACTTTCATATATCTCTTACCAATGAGAAACAGATAACACGCTATTTAAACATTAATTTCCATCATTAAAATTATGCAGCTAAGCTGTCAATCTAGTAGAGTGTTGATAAAAGTTGCAGTATGTTTTCTTACATAGATAATATTAGTTGATTTAAATAAATTACAACATGTGAAAATACCTGTTAATTAAAGTGACATGTAAAAGAATTTTGGTTAAATCACTCAACTGAAGTTAATGACATGTTCACAAAATTTAAATAACTATGACTGATGTGTGTAGAAATTTAGAAATAATAAAGTGCCATGTGGAGACCCCCTGTAAGGAAACTCCTTACAGAAAGCCCCACTTACGTTTTGAGTCACAATTGTAAAATTTTCGATAAACATAATAACAATTACAATGAAACTCAAGGTAAGCGAGCAAACTAACTCACTGACAGCAGATTAACTATTACTTACAAAAACATATTACCTTGGTAATCATTGAAAAGTACAGGTAATCACTACGAACAATCAATACAAACATATACACATGAGATGACACGTTATCACTAGGATCTAAAGAAACACACAAAACATAATAACATTACAATTAATTTAAAATGTAAATTTTGTGTCCTTAAGTACATATAACAGAAATCAATGGCGAGAATTTTTGTTCTCTAATGTCATTTCCCATATTAATAAAAACATGTTCAAGTTCAAACGCTATATGTTGAAATAGGTAACTATTTTTCAGAATGTAAACTGTGTGATTGTTTTCTTAGGAAATGCAGTCAGCATCTCATGCAGTCTGGTAGTGGCGAAGCTCAGGACCTATGCAACTCTGCAACTCCTTCGTTGTTGGAATCTCTGCTTCATCCAGGGAGACGGAAAGTTTCTGCATCACTCATACACCCACACGCCGGAATAGCTGCAGCACACAGATGTCATACAGAAGACAATTGTTGTTGTCAGGCTTTCCTTCCACAGCGACTAATCATTTGGCTCAGGTCACAGTATATGTGGTCCACATATGTTTCTGTTACGTCTTCTTCCATAGCTGGAATTAAAACATTTTCACTGGTGCCGTACATAGCATAATTCATACTCTGTTGATATCACTTATTGATGGTTTTGAAATATTATCGGCTGGCTTAGCAGCCCAATAATATGCTTTATATCAAAACCATTACCGTGATATTTTAGGGATTGAAAAGGGTACCAAATATCAGTGAAATATAGCTTTTCATGTTACAGCAGCTAAAGTAGGCAACTATAGAAGACCCTAACAAACACTAAATGATAGACAGCTACAAGAAACATTTCGTTTCTAAACACTAAACAACGTCGTGAACATATCCGTGTATACGCAGACTACTCAACTAATATGTATAAGCAGAACTTTCATATTTTTTTCATTTCCAAATGACATTGAAACATACATATATATATATATATACACACGCATACATTACATATCGTTAATGAAACAAATTACATATACCCTATAATAAAGTTGATACAACAAAAAACATAAACAATTTTCATCACAATTAAAATTTATAGACTCAGGATACGTGTAGTTTGTGGACGAAACCAGGAAGACTTTATCAAGAAGATCTTAATGACTTAATTCCAACTTTTCTCATTGCAGATAGCGGGGACATATCCTCTCTGCATACGGAAGTGAGGTTACAAGACGAAAACATCTTTCACGTAACATGCACGACGAGGGAGGTGTAAAAATATTCCTATGAGAATACAAATTACCTGGGCGATTTTATTAGTCAATTAATTAATCAGCCAGTTAGGCGTGGTGGTTAATTAATACTTTGCTTGAACTTGATTCGAGGCTGGTTTCTTCTCAGTGGCAGTAACACTTATTTGTAGACATACATATATATATATAAATGAATTTTATATATATATACATATATATAAATGAATTTTATATATATATATATAATTCCTTATCGATTCCGGCATTTCTAGCACATCGCAGTGTATGAGCAAATTCAAACGGCTTCATCGTCGTAATACCATAAGGGACTGTAAGTTCAGTTGCTCAAATACTTCCGGTAGGATTCAAAACTTCAAGGCGGCAGGCGAACGTATGGGTACGGGCGAAAATTACAAATAACAACACATAATAATAAATCCTAATACTAACATAATAACACTGGACAAACAATAATAAACAATGAACACTATATACCGTCTTCCCTATACTCAAGGTTCTGCATAAATGCTCTTGGCAGAATCTACTACTCGTAATATATCCAAATTACGAACTCATTAGCAATAGTGCAGTTAACCTTATAACTCATAACTGAGCTGTATATACATAATACTTTGGCATTGCTGTCATTGATTTCTGACTGTGGTTGCCATAGGAACTCTATGTGGTCTTATTTGAGTTATGTTATACTTCCCTACGGTATTGTCTTGCAAATCCGCCAGTTCAAAGCAATTATTGCGTACTGCGCCGATCACTTTGAAAGGTCCCTCATATGTTAAAAACAATTTCTTCTTGACTCTTTCTCAAGCGTGACTTGTGGGACAACTACGTCGTAACACAAGATCGTTGATACTGAATTTCCTCAGGGTGCTCATGTTGTGGTGTTTCTTCCTGCTTTCTGCGGCGAGGTAAAATCTTCTTTTAACTAAATCAAGCAGCTTTTTCCTTATCACTTCCGGATTCTTCTCCACGGTGTACACATCCAGTGTCTAGCTTGCATTACTGCTTCCAGTAGATACGGAGTTTGACATTTGCGCTTGAATTATATTATGCGATACTGCCGGAGGAGGAAAAGCAGGTGCGAAGGGATTCAACCATTCGTTTCTCTGGAAATATCCCAGTGGTCGTGGCGAATTGTTCTGCGTGAAATAATTAGCACTAGCAGGTGTCGAATCAGGAACAATTGGTGGCTGAAAATAAGCCCACGGTGGTCCATTATTCATATTGTCACCATTTGCAGTTGCATTACCTGAAAATAGACGATTATCGGCTGTCCATGTTCGTGACGGTGGAACAGACCAACTCACACGTCCTGGAGTATTTGTACTACCTCTAGTAGGCGAGTTCGGTCGCCTTTCACCTCTCTTGTTTTCCTGAGCTCGTAGTGCATACACGTTACCGTCCGGATGTACATAGACATTTGGTTGTGGCGTGTCTGATGCAGGCCCATCTCTGTGTTGCTTACGTTTGGATCGTTTACGGTATCCGGGCGAAAACCGTTTTCCTTGACGATTGTAATTAAATCGATTCGACCTGCCTTCCGATACGCAATCAGTTTGTAACGACTGGGGATTTACCTTCTGTTATCATTTCGATTGCACTAACACGTGGATTATTACCAAAGCGGTTTGATTGATGTGGTCGTTGACCTGGACTTTGGTATAACGGAGGGGCACGCTGAACCACCGCCTTCTGTATTACAAATCATATGTCGGTGATCGCTTCGATCTCTACAACACATAACCTGCAAGACCAAGAGGGGCGATTACAAGTAAAGTGGGTCCAGTTGCGTATTTGTCTGTGATTTGTGAACTAAGAGATTCAAACAGCTGAGGGCCGAGTCCCAAAAATATAAAATGCAAATATATAATATATATGTTCTCAACTTAGCATGCAATAAATATCCATGCAACCAAAAGAATTATAAAAAAAAAAAAGGTAAACACTACTGTGTGGTCACTATGCACATCACCAAGTCATTACTTCATAGGACAAAAGATTATGAAAAGACAAACACTGATGTCGGATGGCATAGACTGTATATTTTTGTAAATAAAATTATAAATTAGTTGAGTTTTTTTTGTTAGATTATTTAGTAGTAGTCCTTAATATCAAGTTGCATGCTGGTTAAGACACGTGAAAACATATTTAATTTATTTTAAGTCATCATGATTGTAAATAATATTTATATAAAACCCAATAAATTGAGACAAGTGAAACTTAATGAAAAAAGAAACAATACAAGGTAAATTAATGTAAGATAAAACAACTAAACTAAAGCAATTTTAGAGCAAGGCGCACCTGTAAGAATTGTACTAAGTCTAGGCCTATATGTAATATTTTACTAAAATTTCATTATATTTTCAGATATTGTTACTTTTTTTTTTATATGGATATCTCTTCTAGCCAAAAAAATGTCACTTTATGGAGTTTACAATGCCTGAAACTTGGTGATGATCAGAAGTGCGCATGCATTTTTACACAAAATCAATTGAATTTATTTCTTTCCTATGTGTTCTGAAGTGAAGGCACGTCATTTTCCACTCATACTGGAGACATGAGGCACAGTGGACAAACATGCCACACGTAATTTCCGCTACAACATGGTAGAAGGCTACTTGGGTCGCACAGCAAACAGGTACCTCGGAGGTGGAAGTTGGACAGCTATTTTTTGTAAATGGCGAGCTCCCAAATCCCGCTGCCCCAGCGTGAGCACCTTCGCAGTTCTGTGTGCCTTCCGGCATGCTTGTTAGTAGCTAAGACGGTTGGAGAATGTGATACGTCTCAGGGCAAGCCATACACACCTCAGGTCGGGTTTAGTTATTATAATGGACACATTCATCACGGCTAAGCAGGGTTATAGTGCCATGGCCGCAATTGTAGTCATGTGCACACCCCTCAAGAAGAAGGGCCTAGATGGAAGAGCATAACAAACCAGGCAAAGCTGAGAGGGCTGTGGGAAATCTATGCGACAGTCGCGGAGGATACAATTTATCCCTTTAACCGGATTCGGGCTGGATAAAGTAGGGTATATGTTAGTTCTGTTGGTTTGATGAGGGGTGATATGAAATGAGAGCGCAGCTGGTGTGAATTGCGGGGGACAGAACAGCCCCCGCGCCGATGCCAGTCATCGTGTGGGCGCAGGCGCACTTGAAGTTGAGTTACTTTCAATACTGCCGTGTAGGCGAACCAGCACTGCAGTAGCGACAGCAACTTAGGATGAAGGACCCCCCCCCCCCCCCTTCTTCTCATCGAGTGCGTCGGAAAACCGGACAGTTCAGTCATGACACCAACTACATCTCTTCGCCCTTCGACGCCGATGCCAGGGTCTCCACTCCATGGGTGAAGGTGGGGAGAGTTCTTCGGGGAGCCACTCCCCCCCCCCCCCGGTTCACCAAAATAGCCCGTCGGTCTTGTGAAACGCAAGACATCCAGGGCTACCAGTGGTGGTGGCGAATACGCTGGCCCGGGAGTGAAGACTGACATTGGAGTTCTTCCAAGGTCCGATCCATTCCAATCCATTCATCACGCACCCGCAGTCGGCAGCCCGCAGAATCCAGTAGTGATGATCGCTACACTTCGCATTTTCAGGGCCTCGAGATCACCCTCCCCGCCTTGATCGTTGGGACACCTCCAGCAGACACGTTTCGCCATCTCGTACCGAGCTGCCCAGGTTCCCAACGTCCACGACGACGGCGCTCTCGTACCAGCCAGTTGGTTCACGGGCTGGTATTGGAGTATTCCCAGCCACCCCAGAGCCTGGGGATCCCCTATCCACCACCTGGGGACGCAACGAGTTGCGGATAGTCGCCACACCCAAGCTGCCATGGTCCCATCGCACTCGCAGATGCACCTCGCTTTCGCTGGTCCTCAAGTCGAGGGCAGTTCCCAGCGAGCGAGCAACCACGAGCGCGATGTTCCTCCCACGACAGCTTAGCTCGTGGAAGTTGGACCGCGCTAAGAAAACAAATTAATATTGCAAAATAACAATCGTGCCTGGGTAAACATTACGTTAAAACCTTCCCGAGGGAAAACCGGAAACATTAAACATACCTAGGACGTTAGAATGAAGTAATCTACAAGATGTTAATGAAGTTCTTCAACAAACGGGAAATAAAAAGTCACGCCATACTAAAGTCTTAAGGTTGAGAAGGGAAAAGACGGAGTCATCAATTCAGAACAAAGGCACGATATCGACAAATGTTATGTTCTAAAAATCGATATAAATAGTTACTATAATGATGGTTACACTTATGCTCAGATTATAAAACACAATACATTTTAAAACTTCGTGATTCGTAATAACCTTGATAATAAATTTTAACGGCAGCTGATAAGAGTATTAATAATAAAAATACTAACACAGAAATTATATAATTATATGACTTACAAAAAGTTCTGCCCTCTATAAAATCAGATGTAAACACAAAGTAATAAATATAAATTAATTACAGGTGGTTTTGCTACCTATTGTGAAACACGCTCCACAGTGAAAAAAAAAATCAAATAGAGGTTCAACTAATAAATCGTTTTAATAATATTAGTTGTGGACTGAATTTAACATTTGACGCAGAAACAATTCATACTAGACATAAATAGCAGTAATTAAAATTTAAATTTAGGGAAATTCGATTGGAAAACTTAAGTTGAAAAAAAATAGAATAAGATAATTGACTGCTGCTAAATGGAAGTTTAGGACTTTGCCAAAACAAAGAAATAAACTTTACCTAAAAAAGGCAAAGACACAAAATGCAAGAAAAGAAGAAAAAACCACAAGCAGAACACTTATGGTGCCACAGAATGGCAAAACGCCCTGGCATAGCCTTATCAGATTTTCTCGCATAGCGTTTGCTCTCTGTCTCTCATTCTGATCTATCTTTAAAATCTGAGACCGGAATACATTTAAATTTGTAAATGCCCTGTCCGCCCAACGATCTTGCTATTTAAGCGGTAATTGAGCAATCGCCACTTCCGCGATCTCCTCGTCGACCACTGGAGCATCCAAATGTCGCGTTCGTTCAAAAATTTCTCCGTAATGTTGTTCCAGTGATTTATTCTCTTTGGGTAGAACTTCTCCAAATGAAGACGGGCATTCCAGTATTCTTTCAGAAATTTCTGTCTAAACTGGGAAAACGTGTGGACTCTTTCTTTCTCGACCGCCCACCAGTAGAATACGGCCGACTTTAAGATCAATCCTAAAAATAACAAGGTTTCCGATTCGCTAAGACTAAACAATTTAGCGTAATCCTCCAATTTCTTATGGTAGATTATCGGATTTTCATTGCTTCGTCCCGAAAATGTCGGCAATCCCTCGCTCAATTGCTTGGCGGGATGGTCCAACGTCGCAGCCGTTTAAATTCAATGTGGCGACATTTCTAGATTGAATAAAATTACTACTTGTACTCTGTTCACTATTATTTCTATCTGTGAGAACAGGTGAACGCGGAATGTCTCGGCTGAAAACTGTCGTAGAAGCGTCACCAGTAGTTAGCTGGTTCGAACGTGCATCCATTTCCAATATTCTATTATGCAATTCCTTATTTTTGTTTGCGACGTCTTTCTGCAAATTAACACAGCCGACATTCGTACGATTAAGTTTTGCCTCTAGATATCGCTCGAAATTCACCAACTGTTGCATCTACATTATCAAAGATTTAATTATCGACATTAGTTGGCGAAGTCGTTGGTCTGGATTCCACGGTAGTAATGCGGGTTTCCAGTCCACATAACTGACTTTCGATCTCGGTTCGTGTTCGATCTAATCCCCTAGGTACACTAACCTATATGGAATGCAATCGAGTCTGCACCTCTCCTACACTCGTTTGCATTACGTCAAAACTTTCTTTCGTTACATATTTTAACTGACTTGATCGGTCTTCCAATCGTTTCTGCACTTTGTCAACATTATACTGAAGCGTGACAATAGCGCTACCCTCTTGTTGTCTGATTTGCCTGCAATCCAGTTACCGGATTTTCCAGGGTTCTTAGCGCAGTATTATTTTGGTCGACCCGCTCATTCAATCTCAACAAACTATTATCTACACGTACAATATGCCGAGCTAAATCATCAAGTTTTTGGTATTGTGCGTCAAACCCGGAATCACACTTCGCACTTCATTCTGCAATATTTTGAACATTTTGTGCATTTAACGTTCGCAAATAATCCATTACTGCCGTCGCATCTGTAACTGAGATTGCCCCCGGTTTATCAACCTTTTCCGAAACCTTATCCATTATGTCGGTGTTCAAAACAGTCTTGACCGACAACCTCTTCGCTATCGTTATAAAAGTCTCTGTCTACACTCGTAGTTGCACTAACAACAGGTGTACGTTCAATACCCAAAGTATCAGAATTGTATTCTGTCATATTATTCGCCCCACTATCTCTTAAACAGTTCGTGGAACTCCTTAAAAAATAAGGCTCTCTGGCCATGTAACAATACGAACAAAGTCTTAACTGGTCCTACTTCTTTCATAACTCTTTTATCTTTAACCATGCAGTATTACTTACACCTCTATGACATTTATTGTGTCAATATATCACAGCCTTGTTTTTCTCTTGATTGTATTTTTTTAATAATATTAGGCTATCGTGGCCGCACTCTTGGGCGCCGATATTATTCTGTAATGGCTTATGGGTGCGTACAAAATGATTTTGCATGCCCCACGCTTGGTTTGCCGATATTTCTAAAATGATGGCGTGTTGGAACAGATTAACTTTACCGAAAATCATACATTTTTTATATTTTTTTTTTGAGCCAGTATAACCCAATGAATATACATGTGTGTAGTCAAATTAAATAATGTGCGTGTGGAAATCATCACAAATCAGAACAATATGTCCTATTTATTTCCCGTGTCATGATCAAGATAATTGGTTAATATACACAGGCTATTATAGATTGCATAAAAAGAAATACTTACTACTAACATAATACAAGAAAACATTTTGAAGAAAACATATGAAAGTATAATTAAGAAGTAGTGGAAAATCTCAACTCACATGCAACATATGAAAACCCTTTTCAACAGAATACCTTTAATATCTAAGTCTTCTGTTGTCAATTTCTCAAAGAAAATTAGTTACTTCAAAATTAAGCTGTGATAAAAGAAAGAATAGATTTATCTAAAATAATTACACAATAGCTCTGATTAATTACAAGCATATTATTTGACTACCAAACTTAACTGAAAAATATTCTGAATTGTTTTATGAGGGCAACCAGGCTTAGTTCATCAGTAGAGCTGAAGAATCATTTAAAAGTGATCTTGATCATTTAATACAACATCCTCGTACCACTGGACCTGCCATATTATTAAATTCAACATACAACTTCAAGGCTCTTAATGTATTGACTGGTTAATTAGTATGAAAAAACCTTACTTGAAGAATACTGCAGATATTAAGGCACAATAGCTGGTATGACAAAATGCCTCAGAACACCAACCAGGAAATGCATAATGAATAATTCTCCGGCATGTAGATACTCTCCGGTGTCTAACAGCGATACATTACACTGCTCAGCCTCAATACTAGAACCTCTTCATACAATTCAATTAACATCAGACACATCAGTCATGCATGCAACATCTGCATGGGGGCCATTTGTTCCTTCTCTAGAATATTTTTACAACAACATTAAATTTTCAGTCAAATCCTTCCTAACAAAAAAAAAGCATGTCTGCACTCTCACATTCCAAAACCAGTAAATTTGTTTTCTGCTGGGTACACTTTCATATATCTCTTACCAATTAGAAACAGATAACACACCATTTAAACATTAATTTCCATCATTAAAATTATGCAGCTAAACTGTCAATCTAGTAGAGTGTTGATAAAAGTCGCAGTATGTTTTCTTACATAGTTAACATTAGTTGATTTAAATAAATTGCAACATGTGAAAATACCTGTTAATTAAAGTGACATGTAAAAGAATTTAGACTAAACGATTCAACTCAAGTTAATGACATATGTTCACAAAATTTAAATAACTATAAATTATGTGTGTAGAAATTTAGGAATAATAAAAGGCCATGTGGAGACCCCTGGTAAGGAAACTCCTTAGATTACATAAAATGAATATTCCTTCTTGGTGGGAGGCAAGCACTCTAACCGCTGTACATGCACTCTAAAGTCACAGGGAATAAAGTACACAGAAACGGATGAGTGTGATGGTTCCTTTCATGTAGGCATACTCGTTATCTGGTTGGCTGCTGTGACCTGCGGAAGGTTCCCTGTTGGCTGGCTTGCGAGCAAGTTGCCAGGGCACTGATTGGCGAACGGCGTCCAGGCATGTCAGTGGGTAGTGACGCCATTTTCGTGGCGTGTGCGGCTGGGACACGGAGTAAATAAGCGTACATAGGTGAAACAGCTGCTTGTTCCGCGAACTCCAGCTGAACGCGCCACCAAAATGGTGTCACTTGCCACCGACATGTCTGAACGCCGTTCGCCTATCGACGCCACGTAACCTGCTTGCTAGAGAGTAGCCCAGCCAATAGGGTACATCTCGCAGCACGCGATAGCCAATGAGACACAAGACCCGTTGCCAGACCCTAGCACAACCAATCAGAGAGTGAGTACGCCCACATCAAATGAACCGTCACGCCATTTCGTCTCTGCTCTGTAAAAATTTTGTAATTTTTACTGAGAAATTGTTCGTAATTTTACAAATGCTTGTAACAGTAAAAATATTTCTCTTGTAAAACTACAAGGGCCATGTTATGTTTTTACTATACTGACATCTATCCACGATCTTCAGCAAAATGGCCGACACTCAAAAGCTGTTAGTGCAAAAACTATGTGTAATGTAAAATGTAGTTGCCTGCAAGAAGAAATGTATTGCAAGTTTCAATAACGTAAAACACTTCAAACAACACAAATAATCATAATAAAAACGACAATTTCAATAAAACGTGACCGTAAATACTCATTAACTGTTAATTTTTCCTAGCTACACAGAACTCGTAAAATGAAATTAATTTATTCTTCCCAATCAAATAACTTATTAAATATTTTGTAGGTACTTGCGGCTATATTTACTATAAAAATAAGTGCTAAGCTCGTAAGTCAAGTTGGTATTGTGGTTAAGGTTGACGGCTAAGTACACGAGGCGTGTAGATTCTAATACTCGTGCTGACAAAGAGTAATTTTTTATTCGTAAATTATAATTATATATATGTATGTGTGTTATTCGCTGTAATTAATTCATCACTTTTGTTTTCTAGAAGGAAAAAGACAAACTTATGTACTACTCTTTTCAATGACGTAAGTTGTAATACAAGGCTGTCATTTGTAAATTATAAACAAATGCTTTGCAAGTTTTACGAGAAAACTGTTTGTAGTTTTACAAAGGTTTTTCTTGGCAAATGGGTTTCTAAGGATTTTTCTTGCAAAAGTACAAAAATTTTTTAGAGTGTGTGTATTTATTTAGTCTGTAGCTGGAGTTGGTGGAATATGCGGCTATTTCGCCTCTGTATTCTTAAGTATGGGTAGAGACCTGCAAAATGCGAGTTATTATTTGAGGACAAGTTAAATTTAAAACACGTTTATCTTTGCAACATGTTTGTCATTGGACCATACTATATTTGACACGCCCTGGGTAACTCTGCGCCTATATATGAACGCTTCACAACTGTGTGCTCCAATCACATGTGTATATAGTACTGTGGAGTTTAGCCTGGTTCCAAATAATAACGCGAATTTTGCATTTCCCTAAGTATGGCCTGTTCACAATAAAGTGAGCACTTTCGAAGCCCTAGTTACTTTTTTAATTCAGCCCTTTTTTTATTTATTTAACCACCTTTTAAAATAAATATTGCTATGTAAGTCATAAGCACAGTATGTAAATTCCACCGCTCTAGGAAGTTAACGCCTAAGTCTAAAATAAAATATATTTATTGAGAATTATTCTAAATGAGAACGCTTTCAAAAGTGCTCACTTTACCGTGAACGGGCTATAGGTACTTTGGGCTGAATTTAAAGCGAAATTGTAATTACTGAAAATTCGGTGAATAAATGGGATGCACACAGTCAGTGCTCACTACAATTTACTGACCTATACACTTCTGAGCAAATTCTATAATCTTATTGGCTGCTGATCTCTATAAAAAGTTATTTATCTGTGTGGCCACGTTATGGCAGATTGGACACTCTCGATGGCTAGAGACCTGCCAAATTCGCGTTATTTTTGCGTCAAGCTAAAATTCGCAGTACTTTACCTACTCGAGCCGGCGTCGTTTCTCCATTGGCTGCTGTCTTGACGTTAAGTCACTCCCTTTCTGAGTGAACTGCACATGATTGGGGCACACAGCTGTGGAGCGTTCATTTATTAGCGCAGAGTTACCAGGGGCGTGTTAAGTAAAGACTGGTCCAATGACCAGCGTATTGCAAAAGGAAAAGTGTTTGAAGTATAACTTGTCCTCAAATAATAACGCAAATTTTGCAGGTCTCTATCGATTGCGGAACCACGCGGTTCTTTCAGGGTTTGTTGTATAGATATACACTCCATGTTATGACGTTAAGGCGTGAATGCAGAAAGTTTACACGCTAGTGTGTTCTTGGCCGAATCTGTTAATTTCCATCATGTCTAGACACGACTAATGCCCGGTTGCACCAACATCTTACCCGATCCGAGATCGAATTATCCTAGTTCCGAACCAGGATCCAGTTTAATCTTGGTTCCAATATAAAAGTGTTGCACCAACGAAATTTCATGATCCTGGATCTCCGATTCGTCGATCTTAGTTCCAAAGTGAGAGATTGAGATTAAGTATGAGAAAAGTTTTGCTGTTGGTTCGTAATATATGACGTCATGGAAGTAGGCGTATTTTTCACTATAGATAGAACTAGATGTGCGATGTTTGATCTGTTTTAAGTGAATTGTTGCTGTACGAATTTTACTGAATAATATTCAAGGGCGTATAATGTTGTTTTAATTTCCTAAGAAAACAATCGAACGTAGTTCTATTTGTTGGCGCATTTTCAAATTTTTACATTTGTCAACGATGGCTGCTAATCTCGGATCGAGATTTCGAACCGCCAATGTCAGCGGTTCGAAACGAATTTCATCTCGATCTTCAATCCAGCTCTGAACTCGAATGGTGCAACAGTTTTCTGTTTCGATCTTAGATCCGATCTCGGATCGTGTTTCGAACCACGATGGTGCAACCGGGCATAAGAGGTAAAGCGTTCCCTCGCAAGAGTTCGGGGAAATATTTTTTTTCTTTCCCGCCGAAACTGACGGCAGCGCTCGCAGATTGCCGGGAAGGTGTGACGTGACGTGACTTATTCCCCCTCAGGTGCGGATATTTGTTCCGGGCGATCCATCTCCTCGACTTCACAACATCCTCAGTCCTCTCCGAAAGGTGTTAGGGGAGGGAAGGCGACTTTGTTCCCAGTTTCCACCTAGCGACATTCACACTGCTTCGTGGGGGGGGGGGGGGCAAAAATACGTAAAAATCTTTTATTGACCCATGAGTAGGGATAGGAAAATTTTGCGAATTCATTTCGGAACAAGATATATGTCAAACGCACATAAAATGAAGTCACCTTTGGAATTGAAATACAGTTCATTAGACACGCCTCCTAGACGCCTCTGAGCCAATAGTAAACTTGAGATGAAACAAGTAGCGAATCGCATACTGCCAGGTGTGAGGTAACACTTTGACAGTCGCCAATAAACACACAGCTGAGGCTCTAGTGTACACACGACTGTAGAGTCTAGCCTACAGGTCATTGAACTCGCGAAACTTTCCTATCCCGTACCTATGAGGAGTATACACGTATATATGCGGGGCTACGTTTGTATGGAAATTTTTTGGTGCTTTAAGAAAAAAATAAACATTTTTATAGTTGTACTATTTCGCTGGTCTTGATCGGAATGTAAGTAAAAAATTACTAGTCGACATTTAAATTTGTGAGAGCAAAAAAAAAAAATGTTTTTTCTCGTACTTCACAAATGAACACGATGGACTGTAAAACCTGTTACAGATGTCGCGACACATCAGCTGGTAATTAGTCAACACGCCTCTTCATTGGCCGACGGTCAGTCAATAATAAACGTTGTAGACTGCAGTGGGCATGCCCCGTGTAGCCAGGACCAACAAGACGATGGTAAGAGGGAATACAGAGTGCAACACAACTAGTGGAGGATATAGTCAGCTCACGTGAATCTTGTCCTCAGCGCCAGTAAATATGTGCCGCCCCCAAAGGGTTAAACAGTATAGTGAGCTAGTTTTATATAATACACCTGATTATTAAATCATAGAAATAATTTCTATTCAATTTAAGACGATTTTTGTGACCAATGCGAAGAGACCAGCAAGATTCGCGTCATTATTTGAGGACACGTTAAACTTCAAACACATGTACTATTGCAACAAGTTTGTCATTGGACAATACTTTATTTGGCTCGCCCTGGGTAATCCTGCGCAAGTAAATGAACACTTTACAATTGCGTTGCCTACTCGCGTGCAGTTCAGTCAAAAAGGAGTGATTTCACATGTATGCAGCAGCCAATGGAGAACCGACGCCAGCTCGAGTGTACACAGCAATGTGAAGTTTAGCCTGATGTCAAATAACGGGGAATTTACAGGTCTCAAGCAATGCGTTAATCGAATAGAAAGGGACGAATATATTTTTTATGTAAATATTTGTTAGATTTTGTTTAATCGATATTTGTTTAATTTTATTTCCAAAGATGTACTTTATATGGTTCATCTATACCCTTGAATGGTGCCCACCGCTCTTCTAAATTTAGGAGCAGAATTTATTTAGTACCAAAAATATTTACGTTTTCTTTTGTCCTCAAAGCATGCATACGTGTGGTTACAAATTTTTTCCTACTTAAAAAAATGATCAAACCTTATTAATAAATATATGCGACATTTACTCATTACTAGAGACCTGCACAATTCGCGTTATTATTTGAGGACAAGTTAAACTTCAAACACGTGTACCTTTGCAACATGTTTGTCATTGGTCCATACTTTATTTGACACGCCCTGGGTAACTCTGCGCCTATAAAGGAACGCTTCACAACTGTGTGCTCCAATCACATGCAGTTCAGTCAGAAAGGGCGTGGCTTCACAGCTATACAGCAGCCAACGGAGAAACGAAGCCAGCTCGAGTGTATACAGCACTGTGGAGTTTAGTCTGGTTCCACATAATAACGCGAATTTCGCATGTCCCTGCCCATTATTATAAACTATATAAACTTAAAATAACAATATTAATACATTTGGTTAAGTGCATAATATATTTACCGTAGATGCATGAATATTTATTTTCGTGAGATTTACAATTTAATAAACGTGTATTATAACTATATACAGCGCGCAGAAGTTCAATAAATATATAAATTATAATAATTACGAAAGAAAATCGAGATATTCAGAGCAGTCGTTCTACAGCAACTTAAGCTGGCGGGTAGTTTGGTGATCAACATCAATGTAAATAAATTTCAGGAACGTATGTTTACTGACTCGATCAGGTCTTTCAACGATTCCTTTTGAAAAGTTGCCTTCCAAGGGATCTAATTATTTCTTGTATACTGTTCCATTGCTTACTGCAATTCCACCTTAGGCTGGTAACCATGCTAAATTATTGTCTACAAGACCTGTGGCACAAGAACTACTTGTATATTTTATAATTTACAATACAGATACCATAAAAATTTGCTAATCTAGAGCAGTTTGTGATTTCGTGCCATATTCCCCAAAATTTTAAAATTTATTGCCGTGTGGTCTAGTACCTGAATTAGTGCAATTAAATTTCCCCTTTAATAATTATGTAATGGAAGAATGTTTACAGAATATCTTATGTTTTTATATTCTAACAAACTCAAAATTAATCACCTGCAAGTATTTTTTTCTGCTTTCGTACTTGCAGCGCTCCAGGTGGGATTAAATTACTGATAGTTTTCAGTGCATTTTACAAATGGTGTTAGAACAACAGGAGTTCGTGTTTAATTTAATTTTATATATATTGTAACACAACATTTTCACTATCTGCACCTATTTGTAATAATTCATGTTTGTTTCACGTATTCGACACCGTCATGCATTATGTTTATAATTTTACCTATGTTTTACATATGTTCGATTTTTCATAATTTTATTATTTTTACTATTGCATTTTTCATATGATTAGAATATTTAAACTTACATGTACAAATGGCAATAATTAATGTTTAATTGAAATAGATAGCTAGATTTTCTTTTTTTTTTTGTATTTTTAATTAATAACGTAATATTTTGCATTATTTTTGGTCTCATATTTAGTGTTAATGTTTCAGGGAATTTCTTGTATATTTTTTATTAACTTCTACAAGACCCGTAACTGTATGGAATAGGAATTTATGTCGTTTGGAGTGTATCATTTTAGATCGTTAGTCAGGAAGCCTTGCAACTGGCTAACAGGTTCAAATCCTGTACTCCGATTGGCTGGAGAGCTCAGCATACAGTTAGGACACGCGGGCAGTTTGAAAGTTCGCTCTCTCTGCCACCAACCTCCAACCACGCTAGACGTAAGGCTAGGACGCTCGTCCTACAGTTGGACGCGGTGGAGGAAATTTAATTAGAGTTAGGGTGTTCTAGTTCCTAACAGCTGGCAATGTTTTTTGATTTGTGTTTTGCTTCAAGTTTGATAGAATAAGCACTCCGCAGATTTTTATTTTAAGCAGCGGTTTAGGAGTATAAGTAGCTAGTTAGACCTGTAAAGTCCGTGAGCCGTTGAGCCACGTAAAGCACTACCCCACCCAGATCTACATTTTTACCCTACCTCCCTTCCTTCTACGAGTTACACTGTCTTGTCTTCATCTACAACCTGGCATTTAACTACAGAACTCTTTTTCATCAAGTTTGAAATGTTATTTCATCTTTGACTATGTTACGTTACGCCATGGGCGTAGAACATTCTAAGGACCCAATTCTGGCAAGGCACCTAAATTAGCTTCAGCCATTTTTAACCATAATTTAACCTGAGAGAGAAGGTCAAGTGTTTTATCGTATTGAGATAGTTACATTTTTTCTGAACTATTTTCAAGGCATTTAATTTTTGAGAGAGCTACGTTAATTTCAAGTGCATAAGTCAGACTGTTAATTAAGTGTCACGTAAGGATTTTGAAATATGACCGTTACCCATGACCACTTCCCAACGGCGGGTTAGTTTAAACATTATTCATTTTCTTGCTCATTGCCATGTAGGAATTTTTGATTTTTCTTAAATTATTTTCCCAGTTTATTTGAAACAGATATTTTGAATTCGCACATCTTGAATCTTTTGAATCGATAAGTTTAAGCTGGATTTGACATGCCTGGCCCTTCTTCTGAATATGCACGTTTCATCCTATCCCTCCTCTACACATTTTCAGTTGCAAATAATTTAACAAGTGCTTTAGTACGTGTGTAGTTGTGTACATTGAGTTTCTCAGCTGTATGTGTGGCAAATAATCGTTCACCAGGTGGTGTTGTCAAAGGCGAGTTTCTACGCATCTTACATACTGGGTCCTAAACTGAGCACAGCCAGGCATAAACAGATTTCTTTGGAACAGTATTTTTTTCATTTTATCCGCTTACTGAATCACAAGTATTGCCAACACACATAATATTATATTTTGTCATGTACTACGTAAATTAAAGTTCTGGATATTACAATGATTTGGCCTAGGTTATGTTTTGCACATTTTCAGAATAAAAAGTGGCCATTCCAACATATGGGCTATTATGATACTCTGTTTACTCCAGAGGGCCCTACATGTTACATAATTTTAAGATTTTTTGTATCTTTAAGTAAACAAAATGGCATAACATAAGTAATCCCGAAGTTAGCTCTTTTGGAATTGTTATGATTGTGCCTTGTTCTAAAAATTTAAGAGCTTAATAAATCCAAAATATATTTTATTTATAAGTGAAGGAAATTTAAGGGAGAGGACACTGGAATGGTTTTCCACCATTTGGTCCTACTAGGTAGGGCATTAAAAAACTAAGCGTCACAATGATTAGTTGATAGGTGTTATTAGTGGTAGTACGTAGTAGTAAAATTCGTGCAGAGAAAGTGCACTGACATTCGCCTGAAATAGAGTAAAACAAACCAGATAAAATTAAAATTTTTTAATGTTTGTTATTATTGCTAACATTTCAGGTGTTTCAGAAAATTGACGTAAATTATATCGAAAATAAACAACACGTGTCTAGTTATCTGTGGCTCCCGAGTTCACCGAATTATCGTCTGCTTTTCAGGTAATTACGATAACACGAATAATTTAAAGTTTTCTTGTGTCACCTTTCCAGGCATTAGTTCAGATTGTTAATGAGTAGAGACCTGCACAATTCGCGTTATTATTTGGGGAACATGTTAAACTTGAAACACATGTACCTTTGCAATACATTTGTCATTGGACCATACTTTGTGACACACCATGGGTGACTCTGCACCAATAAAGGAACACTTCACAACTGTGTGCCCCAATCACGTGTAATTCAGTCAGAGAGGGAGTGTATTCACATCTAGCAGCAGCCAATGGAGAAACGATGCCGGCTCTAGTGCATATAGTACTGTGAAGTTCAGCCTGATGCCAAATAATAACGCGAATTTTGCATGTCCTAGTAATGATAGGAAAATTTGGCGAGTTCAATGACCTGTAGGCTATACTCCACAGTCGTTTGTATGCTCGAGCGTCAGATGGTTGTTCATTGGCTGCTACCCCATAGAGCAGCCAGTGTTACTTCACACCTGGCAGTACATCGCTCGCTACTTGTTTCCTTTCCAGTCTGCTATTGGCGCAGAGTCATCCAGGGCGTGTCTAATAAACTGCGATCCAATTGCAAAGACAACTTCATTGTACACGTGTTTGACATCTATCTTATCCTGAAATTAACTCACGAAATGTTCCTATCCATACCTATTAATAGGGGCATGCAAAATTCGCGTTATGGTTTGGAACCAGGCCAAATTCCACAGTACTGTGTACACTCCCGCTGGCGTCGTTTCTCCGTTGGCTGCTGTATAGCTGTGAAGCCACGCCCTTTATAACTGAACTGCATGTGATTGGAGCACACATTTGTGAAGCGTTCATTTATAGGCGCAGAGTTACCCAGGGAGTTTCAAATAAAGTATGGTCCAATGGCAAACATACTGCAAAGGTACACGTGTTTGAAGTTTAACTTGTCCCCAAATAATAACGCGAATTTTGCAGGTCACTACCTATTAATGAGTATCGTTCCTGTTCGTTTTGCAGTTCTCACACACCATGATTTCCATCTTCGCGGACATGACTTGGGGCTGTGGAAATCAAAGATGGCGGCCACCTCCTGCGTGCGTATTCCAACTGCTACGTTTTCGACCGTGTCGGTAAGTGCAGCACATCACATGAAGTATCAATGCTTCCCTTTTAGGGTCATATTGGCTTGCTCGCATCACCTTTGCTAACCTCATTATACTCGGGTGTAAATCAGGCTACACAAAAGAGGAAAAATTTCTCTGCTACCGAGAAACAAAATTCGCTTCGATGTAGTTTCGTAGTTTTGTCTCTGGTTTCTCACTTGCCACGCTCCTATTGGTCAGTACCACGTTTGACATGCTTTACACCAGAGACTAGCACAAATGTCGTTCCTATAAAATGTACAAGTAAATTACACAATTATAACTTGTCTTGAATGCCAGTAAATGTGTACAAGGTGCAAGCTGATAATACACCCTATAGGCTGTTCACGGTAAAATGAGCACTTTTGAAAGCCCTGCTTAAGACCTACTTGTATGCAAGTAGCGTATTCTTCCGCCTTATGTAAAATTAACACTTGCAACGGCCTCTCATCACTTTATCCATGCGTCGGTCCAGTGAAACTGTGAAATTATAAGAAAAGTAAATATTTTACAAACCTGCTTATTTTTACACTTCGACACATTAAAAGCACAGAAAGCCCAAGTTATCACAGATGGTCACCTGACCGTTTTTGTTTGACGTTAATATATGGAACTACTTTCCATCCATCGCTAGCAACTTTACTGTGCGTATGTTACTCAGTGCGTCCGTTAGAATATATGCAGGCAGGAGCAGTCATTTTTTTCTAAAGTTGATTTCACTTTATCGTGAACAGTCGTTGTAAAAAATTTAAAAAATTGTTCCCCTGTTCTTATTAAAATATTGAAAAAAAACTTAATCCTATACAATGCGTTTAACCGTTTTATTTTTAATCACATTAGATTGTGCGATGTCACGTTGTAGCCAGTGCAAGAGGTATACTCGTCCTGCCAGATATATCGTTGGCTTATCCAAGTCCTCCGATTTTTATACAATATTATTTTTACACAAATTTTTTTTTCCCCTGGTTAGCTAAGATTTTTGCCCTTCATTCGTCCAAATTAATTTTGAGGGTTGAGCTGTCTTCAAGATTTTTCGGCATTGTGTGCAAGGTTTGTCTGCCTTGCTTTGTTTTTTCGTGGAGCCGGATTAAATTTCTATGACGTATAGCGTAATCATTATTTTTAAACATTTATATGTTACTATGTTCGATATGGTCTGACTAGTGTCCCGTATTCGACGTTTTTTTTTCTTCTTTGCATCACACAGAGGTCATGAAAACAGTGACATAACATATTCTTTCCTGATGAAGGAAAGAGATGCTGGAAAGAAGACTGGTAAAGGCCGTTAACTATAAAGTGAGCACTTTTGAAATTAACCTCAGAAAAAAGTCACTGCTGCTACATGTATATATTTCAACGTGCGCACTGAGTGACATGAGCCCAGTAAAGTTGGTAACGATGGAGAGAAAATAGTCCCATAGTTCGACGTCGAATTAAATGTGTTAGATAAACATTTGCGATAACTCAAATTGTTTATTTCACTTTATGTATTTTTTTATTCATTTAAGTGTAAGAATTAGCAGATTTGTAATATTCTCACTTTTCTAATAATTTCATAGTTTCACTTGAGCGACGCACGAATAAAGTGACGAGGCCTATGACGGTGTTAATTTTACATCAGGCGGAAAACAAACAACGTGCATACAAGTAGACCTTAAGCAAGGATTTCAAAAGTGCTAAGTTTACCGCGGAGAGCCTATAATGTTCCTCATACGTGCTTTTCCCTGGGTGGGGGAAAATTAAGTCTGAATGCATAATAGGAGGCAGTTCCTCGCCTCGGGGGTGTAAAATCTGAAGCGATTTCACACCCTCTTCACCCCAGCAAAAATTATAACGTGTATGAATAGGCAATGTAATAGAGACTGTAAAACATAAAGCCCCTTTCCTTTCAATGTGACGTGCTCGTCATTTTACTTCCATAATTTCTTGCGGATAGGAGGTGGCGTCTCTGTTGGGCCACCGACCCGTGGATTTCGAACAATTCACGTAAGGTTCAACACTTGCCCCTGCTGGAATCATGAATGTAAAATGGTGGGTTTTATCATATGCACATAAAAGAAAAGTCTGTGTGTGAAATGTTCTTACAATTCCTTCTTACTTTCTTTTGTCTATGCTGTTTTCTGTTTCCTTTGTAATCGTTCGTCTGCTTTGTTTTAGTTTCTTTGTAGGTGGGGCGCTTTCTGTTCCGGCGTTGGAACCCCACCTACATAGTACGGTCATACAGCACCAGAGAAAAAAAAAAATTATTAGTTAAATAACTGTATATAATTTCTCCAATAAACAAGTGTTAGCAAACGTAATGCGTAGTCTCCGGGGTGGCGTTGCGTTTGCCCTAAAGTTAGGCTAAACGAAATAAGGGTAAACGAAGTTAGGCCAAACGAAATTAAGATAAACGCATTTAGGATATTCGCAATTAGGCCAAACGGAGTTAGGACAAACGCAGTTACGCGAAACGCAAGTTTCAGATTTTAGGACAAACGCATTTAGGCTAATCGAAGTTAGGCGAAACGAAATCAGGCCAAACGCCGTTAGGCTAAACGAAATTGGGATAAACGAAGTTAGGCCAAGCGAAAATATGTTAAACGAAGTCAGGCTAAACGCATTTAGGATAAACGCAGTAGGACAAACGGCATTAGGCCATTCGCTTACGAACTGTACTCGTCTCCGGTTCCAACGTCTGGCGAACCATGCACATGGTCATCCCATGTGCATGGTACAGGGGGAGGGAGACGACGAAACGAAAGAGGTCGACTATGACCACCCCCCCCCCCCCCAATTCGTGATGGATGTGAGGACGGCTCCCTGGATATTGTGGTGAACTCGCTCCAGGTGGAGAAGAGATATATCTACACTGAAGAACATGAATTGCAAAAACCATATAGTGTATGATTTAAAAGAAATATTATATTAAATAAAATGATTTGAAATTATTTTTGGTTAAATATTTATTCCTAATATATGTCACATTTCTCCGCATTAAAACAATATTACAGCTGCAAAGCCGGTTGTATAAAAATTGAAGTGATTTAAAAAAAACTTGCTTCAAAAAAGAAAAATGTGATTTTTCCCCCCAAAATATTAGAAAAGAATACAAATTCTGTTTAGATGGTCATCTCTGAGTATGTTAGGCCAAGTTTCTAACGCCGGCCGATGAGAATGTGAGACGTCATAAGAACTGCTGTAGCAAAGATAAATTACTTACACTTATAAAAATTCTTGTGTTGGGAAAAATCCATTTCCTATTCGTTTGCACTTCCTAATTGGTCAGACGTTAATGCTGATTGTAGACGGGTGGTCTCGCTTGCTATGCTGTGTAAGTAACGTAATTTCAGCCAAGTCTATTGCGGATGGGGTTTAATATGTCTGTACGAAGAATGCGTCACACCAATTGCACCGGAGAAAACCCGGTTTTTGCAATGACATGAATGGTTGTGTTCCATAAGTGGTGTAGTCAGAAATCTCTATCAGAAAAAAATATGTAAAGAAAGAGCAAAAAAAGGGGGGGGGGTGTGATTTTACCTGCTTCAGCAGCGTTGACGCACATTTTAATTAGGATAAATACTATAGTAGGAGAAAATTACTTTACAATATCTAGAGACCCGAGAATTTCGTGGGTTCATTTCTAGACAAGTAGGAATTCACACACTTGTACGTTAATGTTACTTTTGTAACTGGTCGACGTGTTGTTTGACACCTGGAGATAAATGAGCCAATAACAAACATGCAATAAATTGTGCGCCTAACCACCGCCTTTTACTACCACAACAATCAACCAATAAACAAGTTTATGAAGACTATTCACGGTAAAGTGAGCACTTTTTAAGGCCAACCCATCAGCCATTAACCACTAATAAATATATTTAGCTGCAGCCTCACTCGTTGACTTTTGAGATTAATGAAATCTATACACTATGTTTATTAGACACACATCAAGTTCATATTAAAAACGTGCAGAAAGATAGAAATTGGCTGAAGGGAAAAAATTAGCAGGGCCTTAAAAAGTGCTCACTTTGCCGTGAACAACCTAAATCTGTATGAGAGTATATAAGACTGTGAAGTCTAGCCTACAGGTCATTGAACTCGCGCATTTCTCAGGTCTATAACAATATCACAAAATACATTAGAGTTTACAACAGTTATCACATACTTTTTACTACCATTGAGAGCTTGTTAATATAGTTTTAATACTAATGGTTGACAAGACTTGAGAGGAGGAGGGGGTGCATGACCCCCAGACCCTCTCCCACCGCTCTGCCCTTGTGTACTATCAAGCGACAGCGTGGGTCAACGGAATTTCTCGCGCTCCCCAGAGTGGTCCAATGTTTTCCGCGATAACACCGCAACCAGACAATGGGTCCACCTGCTACAAGCTCTCCTTGGAGAAAGCGCTATACAACGGACACCTGGCAGTTTCGCATTGACTGGCCAGCGGGCGGTCCAACCATGGCAACACTTCCTTCCGACAGGTAGAAGGGTGAGGGGGGGTCGGACACTCCTACCTGCCAGGCCAAAGAACCTTTATTCAACCCCCCGTCTCCACCCCGAGGTGTTTACACCCTTAACACAGCAAAGGTCGTTGAACTCTCCACAGCAAAATTAAGGCCATGTCCGAATTAAAAAACGTCGTTATCTAGTTTTTTTTTTTTTTTTTTTTTTTGTAAATTCGTGATTTGGTAGGTATCAATTCGGACGTTGTCGACAGTCACT
The DNA here is from genome assembly GCA_029891345.1 of Dryococelus australis. NCBI lineage: Eukaryota > Metazoa > Arthropoda > Insecta > Phasmatodea > Phasmatidae > Dryococelus > Dryococelus australis. The sequence continues at coordinate 33,035,698 of CM056994.1, read as the reverse complement.
TGTTTAGCACTCGCGGCAACACATTATTACATTAACAGTGCAAAATATTTTTATGAAAATTTAATGCTTAAAACAGACGTAATATTTCTGCAACCATCACTAGAATACTACGAATACGATAATAAATAAGAAAACAATAAATAATGTAATAACAACCTTAAATTTTTTTTTACGATATATATATATATATATATATATATATAGACACACACACACAAAGCACAACACTTACTTGCTTTTAAAAATATGTCTAGCGTATTTTATGCACAGTTATTTGTTTTAAAATTCGTTATATTTACGCATTCGCGCGTGTGTTTCAAAAGTAAAAACAAACGTGGCACTGATTATGTCATTTGTGTATTTTTTGCTAACATCCACTAGATACAAAATACGAAATACCAAATTACCAAATACGTCACCATTTTTGTATACAAAATCGGGACACATGATCATTTTGTCTACAAAATTTGCCAATTCGGGCACGGCCTAAGTGTCATAAAGGCGTCATGTTATACTGGGAGGCCGCGGTGGTTTAGTGGTTAGACTACTCGCCTCCTACCTAGGCGTACCGGGTTCGATTCCCAGCGGTGTCGCCCTCCCCTCCCCCGGATTTTCGCATGTGCCGGACGTGCCGCTGGCCGACGGGTTTTCTTGGGAATCTCCCGTTTCCCCCGCCCTTGCATTCCGACGCCACTCCATTCTCACCTCGCTTCACCCTCATCGGCTCTAAAGACCTCGATGTTAAGGGCCGCCAAAATCTCTTCACTCGCTCATGTTATGATAGGAATTAATATTATATATCTCCAAAACCTCAATACAAATAAAACTGTTCTATTAACCCGTTCATTCCCAATGTCCATTATCAAGGACATGATGCACCTGAAGGATATTTATGGTCGCAACTGTACACAGAAAAAAATCCCTGGAAAGTAATTTGAGCCTATTCCATTCGCGTAATCTGTTTTGTTGAAGTTTCAGCACATATTCTTTGTGAATGGTTAATATTGATATCAATGGGCATGCAGCATGTTTATGATTGGTTACTGGAAGCACGCCCATTACAGGTACAGCTACTTCATAAAATGAAACGATTGCAACTCTTGAGCTCGGAAATTATTTCGAGACTGAAAGGGTTAATAAAAGCCTAAACGCAAATAGTCTTCCAGTATGATATATCTTAGAATTTTAAATGCGGTGCCGTTTACCTAGAAATTATTTCATCCTGCTAAAATTCAGTAGATAAAATAAGTTCACATAATGTTCTCTAGTAGAAACGATTGGATGAAATAAAAAACATTATTTATACAACATTTACAGCTCATCACGACGAAAAAATCAACACCAAACAAAATCTTTAACCACACTAAAATTAGCTCGATTTGAACTTGCAAATATACTAGAACTGAATAATATCCTAAAATCAACCATAAAGGCTGTTCACGATAAAGTGAGCACTTTAGGAAGTAACTTTAGAAAAAAGTCACTGCTCCCGCATGCAAATATTTTAATGGGCACACTGTAATACTTTCTCTTTCCGTTTTATTAATGCATCGAAGTGTAAAAATTAGCAGATTTGTGAAGTATTTACTTTCTAAATAATCTCATAATTTCATTGGAACGACGCTTGAATAAAGCGATGAGCCCCATAACAATGTTAACTTTACATAATGCGGAGGAATACACAACGTGTATAAAAGTAGATCTTAAGCAGGGCTTCCAAAAGTGCTCATTTTACCGTGAACCGACTATAACATATCGTAAGACCATCGAGTAAAACCACTTAGTGAATTTTTAATTATAATACACAGACTAGCTCTTTCAGTCACATTGTCCTTTATATGGGACGTTGCATATGAAATTACTTTAATGATCTTCACTGTACACAGTTTGACATGCCGTCCATTGAGAAAGGTTCTCTAAGAGTGGGAAACATCATTCGCTGTTTAAACATATTACGTAGCCTTATAAACCGCTGCTGCTAGTAAGATAAAAACACGGACAGATTGTTATTGATTCCAATGAATGACAAAACGTCGTAACGATATCAGTACAGTTCCACACAATTTTTTTTTGTTGCAAACCCTAACATTGAAAATTTATCTATGACAGATAGAGCTAGAATAGGAACAGGCCTGACAAGCCAGTACGCCGCCATCTTGGATTCCATTTTTCCTGCTTCATCATTCCACCTATATTGTTCACGCTCTGTCATTCTGTCTAGATCTTCCTGCTTGTCATCCCACCTTGATTTTTCATACTCTATCATTCCACCTTGACATCTAGGACAAGTGGTGGAGGTGTGCGGCTCGCGGTGTGAGGTTCCGTCGTTCGCCTTGACATCCACCATCCACGTCATTTTCTATCATTCCGCCCTGGCATCCACCATTCTGGATTCCATTTCTTTAGTCACATTTGTTCCACATCATACTCTATCATAAATTGCCTTGGGATCCGCCATATTGGATTTCATTTCTTTAGTCACATTCGTTCCATCTCATGCTCTATCATTCTTCCTCGGCATACGCCATCTTGGATTCCATTTCTTTACTAGGACAAACAGAGCTGGAGCGAAGGTATAGGGTACATGGCCACCATCTTGGATTTCATTTCTTTGGTCACATCCGTTACACCTCATGCTCTATCATTCTGCATTGGCATCATCCATCTTGGATTTCATTTCTTCATGCTCTATTATTCCGTCTCGACATACGCCATCTTGGATTACATTTCTCCATTCTCTGTAATTCTGCCCTGACATCTAGGACAAGTGGTGGAGGTGTGCAGCTCGAGGCACCGTCGTTAGCCTCCTGGGGCGCTGCAAATTTTATTTTGTTTTTCTGAACTTTAAAAAAAAGGAGGAGAGTAGGATCGAACTGCTGGACCTCTGTCCTGCATACCAAGACATGAGGAGAAGTGAGATATTAAAAGAAGTCGATCCCAGCAGTCATCATTAGGAATATATTTAATTACTGGCCGCCATCTTGGCCTAAGGGTTTGCTATGCAGACAGATCGTGATTTATTTAATATATTTGTTAAAAGGGTATTACATATGAGGAGGGGATATTAATATCAATATTATTTGCATGTGCATACCTCCACATAGATCATTAAAGGTATACAACTGCAAAGCCGATCACGATTTATTTAATATCACTGTTTCTAAGACATATAAGATGAGGAGTCTGCAGTGAGGAGTCTACAGTGAGGAGTCTGCAGTGAGGAGTCTGCAATGAGGAGTATGCAGTGAGGGGTCTGCAGTGAGGAATCTGCAGTGAGGCGTCTGCAGTGAGGGGTCTGCAGTGAGGGGTCTGCAGCGAGGAGTCAACACTGAGGAGTCACCACTGAGGAGTCACCATAGAGGAGTCAGAACTGAGGAGTCAGCATTGATGAGTCTGCATTGAGGAGTCTGCAATGAGGAGTCTACAGTGAGGAGTCTGTAGCGAGAAGTCTGCAGTGAGGAATCTGCAGTTAGGGGGTCTGCAGTGAGGAGTCTGCAGTGAGGAGTCTGCAGTGAGGAGTCTGCAGTGAGGAGTCTGCACTAAGGAGTCAGCACTGAGGAGTCAGCTATTTTCCAATGTACATATAAAATAATTTTTATATATCTTCTGTTGCCCTCCCCATTTTATTCGGGCTGGGGACTGGCAACACTACAATGATGTAGTGCAGGCAAGGTTACAACAGTGTACTACTAAACTAACAAATTTCTCAAAAAGTTTTGATGGAGAAATAAACGAGTTGTCAGCCACTGACAGAAGCATATGCAGTATAATGTCTTATATTTGTATCATCCACCTACACATTTAAGTGTGTGTGTATGTATAAACAATTAATACAAGTATTTCACGTGCAACATATTTACAGTTCGTTTTCATACCCATGGGGCAATGTATGTACACCATCATCCAATATGAGTCTCTTATCATCCATCCAAGTTAGAGATAATTTATTGGAAGACTCGGAATGAAGTATGCGATGATGAGGTCTTATAATATGCATTTTACATCTGATAGATGTTTGTTTCTCCAAATCAGTCACATAATCTTCCAAAGTAATCTTTTTTACAGCACACCTTTGTATACCTTTAGCTCTTTTTGCTTCTTTGTCGCCACATTTGCACAAATACATTTTACCTCACAGGCCTACAAAATCGCTCATCAGTAGTCCATTGCACTCGTCTTTAAATTTACCAACGACTTTGTTTTGGTAGATGAGAAGGAAGGGTGAGACGTGAGGTAGCAGCTGGTATCAAATTCGTCCAGGAACACGGGATCACTGGCCAAGTAGTGGTAAAACTCATCTGTTGCTACTTCGTAGGTGAGTGAATCCATGTCCATGCAAGCGAGGTGAAGGTTGTTGTTTTCGTACTTCGTCTTCAAGACACTGTAATAAAATTCATACATCACCGTCTTCGATAAATCCAGGACAGCAAAACCGGCGTAAATTGGCTTATCGAAAAGAATGTCTTCTTCGTGCAGTTTCGCCAGCACAACTGTTTCGCTGTAGATCGTTCTGTCCTTAAATGATGGTTTTGCAATCGCCTTCTTGATGCATCGCTCATCGCATAGCAATTCCAGCCTTTGTCTCTTTTGCTTACTCTCCACAAGCTTCCCAAAGGTGGAGTTATTCTCTAGCTTGAAGAAATCTCGTTCAAAGTATTTAAGTCTGTGTAGGGTCTTAACCGGGGAGTTTAGGTGAACTGCGGAACACAATGTATTTTCATCAATTTTAGTCCATGTGTCAAGGCCTGCTTCAAGTTTCGATAGTGAACAACATAGCCAGTTTTGGTTTCCAGCAATGGAAGTAGTTTCTGCTGTTTTGAGCCTGGAGGACTCTCGTTGACTGGTAGAAAAGGCAAGTCCTTGTGATATTCGTGCCGGGAGGTCGGGTATTCTACATCTACCTCTAAAATATATACTGCATTAGAGTTATCGGCCACATTCATCACATCGATGTCTGTGTCGCACCATCGGAAAGTCACATTTCGGGAGTGGGAGCGACATTGTAGAGTTTGTTGGCGTCGACATACTGTAAATATACTGATGGCTGTGAGGAGTCAAACATTTCAGCCAGGTGCTTGTTGTTCACATTGCGTCTCCTTTTCATACATTGAGCCACGCCACCGCGGATTGCTGCCTCGAAGAACATGTACTTGTCATAATCAGTAAGTAGTTCTAATTCCATCTCATCAAAAGAAAATCCAGATGCACTTACATAATTCACATAGTCTAGCGCGTATGTTTCCAAACAAATATCTCTGAAATTTTCAAATACGTCGCTCAGGTCTGTGCATGAGAATAGTTTTCATCGGAGATGTCAGAGTCAGTTAATCGATTGTAAAATTAATCCTCGTCCAGCAGCTGCACCTCTTCAAGTTTCGTCCAAGAATCTATATAGTCATATGGGTATACACCCTTGTGTGTGATGAGACTCATTTCTTCAGGAGTGAAAATGTTTGCAGTATTCTTGAACTTGTCAGATGGTAGGTTTTGGGCTAGACTGGCAAGACTGGCCGACATGAAGTGAAATGTGTCCACTAAATGTATACTGAACCTGTCACCTAGGCGGTTGGAGAAAGTTATCATTTTTTCTTCGTTATAAGGAATGATGATGTCCTTGTTATCATAGCCCAGTTCCCTGATAGTGAAGTTTTCGTCATATGATAGGTTGTGAAAGAAGACAGGTAGTTTCTTCGGCCGCCGACGAAGCGTGTTGCAGTTGATACGTGCTGCACCGATGTATTTGCCGGTAAAATGGTTATGGTCACGTACTTTACGGTTGTTTTGTTCGAACTTCGTGGAACATTAGTGGCTGGTCAAAAGAAACAGGTTCGGAAAGTGTCAGAGGAGCTATTGGTAATGATGTTTCGTATATAGCCTTCACTTTATTGGCAATATCGACAATATCGTCCAAGAAATGTTTCTCTGCATCGATACCTCTGTAGATAATTGGTTGTGCAGGCAGGTCCGAAATCAAGTGCACAGAAACAATATCAGTGTCAATGCACATATAAATGCAGTAGCTGCATGCTTCATGTTTTTGGTATTCATGCATATATGCATTGCTGGGGTTAGGTTAACATGTATACACAGGTCTCAATATTGCTTCAAAATCACTGTAAGCTACTATTGGTACTCTATCGCCATTCTGGTAGTTCATAAACTTCAAGACCGGTGCCTCACCATTCTTCTCGGGCTTGGGCATCTCGGCTCGTACTGGTGCATTGGTGGAACAGTACCTCTGGTGTTCCCGTAAAGTTTCTTTGCCAGTGAGTCCTGATACGAGAGGTTGGTTATCAAAGTATGCGAAGCAGCATTTATAAATATAAATTTTGTGTCCATGTGTTGTGAGCTGTGGGCAGATGAGTCACGATAAGTTCTTAATGAATGTAAAATGAGAATTCTCTTCATTGGTGAATAAGTGGAGGTCGACGAGCATTGTTTTTTCATTCTTGCTCACATGCTCGGGAACCACATTCATATCATCGTTGAGGGCATAAATGTTGAGTGATACCTCTGGATTTCTCTTCTCAAATACTGCAATCTGACATAATGGTGAGAGAAAGTCCAAACCTACAAAGTCGAACTTATCTTCCAGCAAGGAGTATCGGCCGTCCACACGATTCAGATGATCTCCTTCGACATTCCCCGGCAAGCACTGCCCACTTGAAGCACTGTTGGTCAGTATTCTGATGGTTGATTATTGCCTTTCTGGCTTTTATGGGAGCAGGTATATCAATGTATGAGGAGGCCTTCAGCAGATAGTTTATTTATTCTGAGCTGAAGCTGTTTTATAGATGGTAAAGACCAACCAGAGCCCTTTCTCATATACTCCTCTTCTTCCTTGCACATTTTTAGGATGCTGTTCTCTACAGCTTGCTCTTCATCGTTGCTATTATAAACTGGAATGATTTTTGTTTTAAATGCAAAGACATAGCTCTTGTTTTCATGAGGCTCTGGTTTTCCGTATTCGCATTCCAACACAATATTAAATGTTGTGCTTCCATCGTCTTCAACTTCTTCAATCACCTGGTTGATTAAATTCTGTATATCATATAATATGCACAAATATATTTGTATTCATCACCAATGTTTACTGCCACCAATGTTTTCAGGTTTTTCCGGAAAGCGGATTCAGCCTCCACTAACACATCGGTGTTGGCAGCTTCGTCTCCTGCTACTATCCTGGGTCGAGCCAAAGTTTGCGACACAGCTTGAGGTTTCGTAGATGGTCCCTGCTGAGATGTACTGGATGGTTGAGATGTGGGCACTGTAACTCGCCTCTTCTTCGCAGGAGAAGGTCCATCACAGTTAGGAGCATGTTTTAAAAGAGAGTCTCTTCTGGTAAACTTCTTCATCCATTGAATGATGTTCAGTCGGGGTTAAAGCTACACCCTGCTTCATGTCGTCTTGCAGCATCATTACGAGCGATCTGCTTATTGCAGTATTTGCAGCTGGTGGTCGTCGCATGCCTGACGAGAGCATTGCAGCTCCGAAGATACCTCTGCATATCGTCCTTTCTGGAGATGATCACCCCGCACCTCTCACACAGTGCCTGCTCTCCTTGATGCAGGTTGAGACGGCAATTCCTCTCATGTCTCAGCATACTATTCTGAAAGACAAAAGCCTTGCTACAAATCTGCATTGGATTTATTCTCCTTCCGTGGCGTGCAATTTAATAATTAAAATTAAAAAAATAAAAAAATAAATGTATATATACGTCCTGATTTTATAATTTTCTGCCTACATATTAAACACTATACCTAAACTCTTGATAAAATAACCTAAGCCTACCAACTTCTTGAAGTACTAACTAAACCCTAAATCTTGATGTACAAACCTAAACCACTAAATATAAACTCCTGATGTACTAACCTAAACCACTAAACCTAGCTCTTGATGCTACTAACTAAATTCTATCAACTCTTGATGTACTAACCTAAACCACTAAACCTAACTCTTGATGCTACTAACTAAATTCTATCCACTCTTGATGTACTAACATAAAATCTAACTCTTGATGTACTAACTGACTAAAATTCTCGAAGTACTACTTAAATCATAACTCTTGATTATATAAAAAAAAATGCTAATAAACTATAGAATTGAAAGAAATAATAAAATAAATCTAGATAAATCTCCAACTAACGTTCCTGAAGCACTCTAGCAGTCACCTCCACGAACGATGAACAGCGACTGTGGAAAATCGGGGGCTCCAGCTCCTTTTATTCACACTGTGGATGGGAGTCGAGCTTTACTGAGTAATAGGAGTCATGTGTTATGGGCTCTGCCTCATGGACAAGTCTCAGCTCGACATCATGCTGACATCATTCTGTTTCCCCTGAGAAATTATTTCTGTCGACACATGGTGCAATCACTTCACGAGCAGCATGAAATCAGTTGCCTTCATACCATCAAAACCCCAGACGTTGCAGAAAGTTGCAACTCGTCGAGTGACTCCACTCGAAGCGAAGCATTTTGCAGTCAAACATTTACTCCGGGAAAAACCCTAGGTGTCCTCTGGAGCTAGCTTCATTTAGCAGTGACTCGGACATCGGACTCTGGCGTCATGTGATTCACCCCAGCAAGCTAAAGAAATGTGGGCGCGCGCCAGCGACAGTTGCGACAAAGTATGAGGCATGCTAACCAAAGGTATACAAAAATAGACATCGAGATCACGTCACCAGTTCGGCTCGCTAATGTATTCATGTGGTCACAGCCAGCGACTGAGTGCTGTCAATTCTTGACCAGGTAAAATGTTCTTGCTTGCACGCAACTTATTCTTCCAGACAGAGTATTGAATACTCGAAACTAAACCATTTGAAATATATACAAATAAATTGTTTTTTAATCTCGACCGTAGATTTTGTTAGTAGAAAGATTATATGTATTGCAAAACAAAAACATTATTCATTTGCAAGTACACTATAATTACAGCTGTTTTTATTACTAGTATTAAGTATGTATATTTTTAATAAGTAGTAGGACCTTGTTTGTTCTAGTCGAATGATACACACATATGCCACTGATTTTTTAAAGTTTTCAGTTATAAACCAATGTACCATTTCATTTAGTAGTAGGGAATATATAGGCACATTCATGAGATACTTGCATTTTCATTAATTTTAACAATGTAATTTATTTCACGAGTATTTTTTCATGTAGTTAAACTCAACACTAATTAATTAATTTTCTTTTTATATTAGTGACCAATTTTTCTATGGCATAAGGGTATATATGAAATCAAAGATTATTTTCATTTCACATGATTTATTCTACATAAAATATTTACAAAACACACATTTCAGAACCTCAGCTCATACAAAATCATCATAATTACTTTCTTTGCACAGAGAATCCATTGCACCAACCATAACTGTTAACATTAGCATGACAAATTCGAGAAATGCCATTGGGAATTTTGGTGTTGCTGATGGTGACGGAATTCCTTGTACCACACCTTCCGAGAGGCCGGGTTGAGACGAAAGTATTCGTTGTTGTCTTCATTTTGAAGTACCTGTATCAGTAGAGGTATTGCGTTTTCTACTGCGACACGGCTATTGAACCGCTGTACCAAGCATCGAAGCAACATCCTTCAGGGCGTTGGTTTCTTCAGTAGAAGCTCCTGGAACTGATAGGGTGGCTGCTTGGATGATGTCTTCGTTTGATGAAACAGCTGCAGTGGTACAGTCTCATGAATGTAAAAGCAGGATTCTCACATCATACACAATAACTTCTTCAGGTAAGTGCGGTAGTGGAGTATCTTTGCGCAAGTAAAACACAGAGCACTGCCCATAAGTAATGCCGTCAATTATCTGCTGACATGACTCAAACATTACTGGTTCAACAGGAAACAGAGTTAGAAAATATCCTTCACATTCTTCCGTATATGTGCGTAATTGACTACCATTCCAATACAAGTACATCACCCTACTGAATCCAGGCTTCGAACTCGCATAATGGTTCGCAAAATGAAAAACTGCCATTCTTCTTGAGAGTCTGCAGTCGACTGCGAACTGAATCATCGTAGGTCTGACAACCCTCTTTAAGTACACTGTATCGTATGATGTCAGCGGAATAGTCCGGCCAGCACAGACAGGATCCCGGAGATCAAGTCACAGGTCTCCAGGCATTTACACTTGCTTCTACAAATAATATCGCCTCCTACAGTTATGCCATTTGTTTCTGATTCTGCAGTCTGGGCCTAGATGTCCATGATGGTGATCTATTTACACAGCAGACCTCGAGGGAGCAGGGAAAGTTCCATGAAGAATTGTCTTGTGTTCGAAGAGGTTGCACTATTTATTCACTCCACTGAAAAATATCATCAGAGTCCAAGTCTCATAAGCAGAAGACTATTCTGTTTTCAACTTGATGTTCATCAATGCCTTGGAATTCGACACATATGGTGAGATCGTCTCCACTTGCAGGCAGCTCACTGTTTAAAAACTCACTGATTAAACACAGCACATCTATTTAGATCGTTGCATGGCAAAGTTTGAGTGTGGAAACCATCATAAAAGTCATAATAACCTCACATATGATTCGTACCATGACATACTTGTACTTGCTCTAACTCACATACTGGTTTGAATATTACTCTTCTGTAACCAATGAAATATCGTTCATACTTGCCCAATTTATCTGGTCAGAAAAGTACACATTCACGCTTGTCAAACATGTTGCCGTGGACAAAGGATGCTTAATGACTGCCCAGTTCAGAGGGAAGTTGCTAAATATACTTCACACATCAATGGTGAGCACATAGAAACCCACGTAGTGCGACCTCGATTCATGATGGTGGTGTGTTGATCTCCATTGCAGTACTCTGTCCTTCTTGTAATGCAACTGGTAGTTTAAGCCATTGTTCGTTTATATACACTCGAACTTATTTTAAAATTATTATTTATACCACCATGTCCAACATACCGAATGAAAATTCAATAATGTGAGCAGTTTTGCCATTTGCTTTTGGTTTCATTCCTCCATGTGTCAAGTAAACCTCTGGAGAATCATTAAATTTCTTCAGATCCTCTTTGTTAATGAGATACCCATACCTTCTTGGCGATGAATTTTGAACTCACCATCCAACACACAGGTGATGCTCTGTCCATAAGTTGTGTTGACTGGCTGGAAATCCATTACTCTGTATTTCTTGCCTATTTACACATCACCGAGTTTTTTGGAACTGCACACCACGGTTAAGCTTCTCGAAAATCGATAGCATGAGTGTCTTAGCTGTTTGAGTACTGGCAGGAGAATGAAGACTGGCGGATAACAATGTTGCGAGGCTCTCTCTCCTCCTTTATACTCACATGACATTGACGTCATTGCATGCCAAGGCTCCACACCCGCAGCAGCAAAGCGTTCTCACGAGGTCAGGCCCAGCCCTGTTCAGACTTGCAGAGTTCTGAGTCACAGCTGTGGCCAGTTTACATCTTTTTTAGTTTTCCCAGAGACAGGCAGTTGTAATCTGTTTGCAAGTCGATAATTTTTATCTTGCCATTGCAGTAAATACTCAGCCACCTCTTCAGCTCAGGACCAGCCATGAAGATTAAGTCATCATCTTCGTCTATAATTTCCATAAGTACACTGTTTATTTTCTCAAATGCCACATCGCCATATTACCAGTGCAGTCCTTGGAAATTATTTGTAAGCCATTTATTCGTATTTTTAGTTTTATAGTCTAGCAGGTGATGTAAAAATGGAGGTAGGAAATTGCGTGAATATGTGCTGCCATCAGAGTAAGCTATGCAAATTTCCTTTATGATGAATCCTATTGGAGATATTAAGCCCTGCACGTTAGCGAACATGGCAGAGGTCGGTAGACAACTGAACTGAGTTTGTGACTTATGACAGAGTTTTAACCACTTTATCTCTGGTAATGTATATTGCTGGATGATCATGGATTATGAGAGCATAGGCTTGAGTGTTGGCAGGTCCTTCATTTCAATTCTGCAGTCAATCACTCCTGTGTTTATGCGGTCATCTTGTTTACTGACATCGAATACCAGGAGTGGTGCACTGTTAATGAAATTATTTTGTTCGAGCATCGTCGAATCTTTGTGACCATAATTCGATCTTTCAAAATCGGCAAGCATTTGATATGCCAACATATATGATCCATTATTAAAGTCAGCATTTAGGTCCACATAAGGAACACTTCCAGAGTTCAAAAACACTTTAGCATTCTTTATCTTGATGTGATCGAACTTGATCTGAACCTATAGCACTTTGTCTTTCTGTTTGAAATGCTAGAATTATGTATCTCGATTTTTTGTAGCAAAACTTGATTTAACATTCCAGTTTACATTTTGAAACTACGTAAGGCTAGGCTATGTTTTCAAGCTCTATGAATGAAATGCAACATCGTTATTTCTTCCTTTCCCGACAAATTTCAGTAGTTTGATTCGCTCTCCCATTTTTACTTGCACATGGGGCAGAATCTATTCTATGGAATGCAGCGATAGTATTACAACTTCAGGATTTTCTGCAGCATCTACAATAGCATTAGTTTGCGTGTTTGTCAGCAATATTGACAGCTCTTGTTTGGAATTCACTATTATATGTTTGTAGTCACCGGCGAATTCCGGCAATGTAGAGAGTGGTACATATATTTCAAATCTTCCGCCTTGCTACACTGGCACTTTATAATCTGATTCGATTCCCCATCCAGCCATTTTGGCTGCAAGTAGTTGGTTTCTTGTAAGAGAGAGGTAGTTCTTCATCGTGGTAGTAATGCCTACATCTCTTGACTGATCTAGTTCCACACTATTAAGTCCATAAGATATTTTATCAATCATGTGAAGTACACTACTTATAATTAATTTATAATTACCTTGGTAGTTGCAGGTACAACATCTCCAGGGTTCATTAGCGTACCTCGAAATCTCAAGTATGAGTTGCACAGTAGCGTGTAAATAACCTTGGTTTTGTACAGGTATTCGAACGTCGGACGATAGCATGAACGGTCCAAGTAGATATGGTGAATAAGTATGAAATTCAGTCTTTGTTATCGCATCTTCGTAGCTAATGGGCTCGTCTATATTCTGTATTTCTGCCTCCATTCTTGCTGACTCTGAACCCAAGACTCTTCAAGAACATCATATTATTGTGTGTTAACAGACTGATGGCTCTCGTCATACTGACATTCAGCTTGACACAGAGACCTGTTTTTATACATTTCTTCTTAAAATTATGACCCAAAATTTCTTCAAATGTAGACGTAGTGTTATTTATTCATCTCGAAAATGATCAAATTGTCTTCCTGGTCAACTATACGAACGATAATTTCCTGCACCCTCTTTGATACAATCGGTGCATAAATAAGAGATTTCGGAACCTCTACTAGTTTGAAGCTGGGCAGGATGGTTGCTGCAAATTCGTGTAATGTATGATTCGGTTTCCCATTGAGATATGAGCCTGTTATCAGATCACAGTTTACTCTTATAACATTAACTGGCATCACATTTCCTGCACGTGTTGATTCATGCACTTTACGAATCTCGTACATTTTGTGTTCAAATCCCAACATGGAGGCTAGCGTATCATGCTCGGTAACATCATTATCTCCAATGAAAATCATTTCACTTTCCAGGGTGTTTGAGTTTCCTCATAGCAAAAACATTATGTCTAGCTGCAATGCTTTCTTGAGGTATGATGCAATGTCATCGATCTCGTATGAACCTATATGTAGGTTTACTTCTTCCACAACTTATTTTTAACATAGCGAAACTTAAAGTTTGAGCTGTCCACGTTTGAAAATCGACAAGCGCCACAGACCACGAGCCTTCCAAGACGAGTGCTGGAAAATGTACTGATCGTAGTTCCGAACTATTGCCCATCAAGATCACAGTTACAGACATGACTGATCACAATACATAGATGTGTCTGCTATTTTATTAAATATTCAGCCAAGAAGAAGAGACACAGGTGACCGCAGTTCCACGGACTTGGTAACTACTCTGTGAAGTAATTGCAATTTAGTTCCATGCCATGAAAATACTTGCACACTTATATCGGAAGATGTAGGTTTCCAAAACTGTTATAGTATTCGGCACTGTTTCCATATTTTCTGTAAGCTATCCAATGCATGCCCGGTCCAGAGCTATTGTCTAAATTTATGATTCCACATTCATTTCTCTTAGGTTTTTGTGATAGGTCGTCACGCATGTACACTCCTCGGAAATATGGTATTTGTAATTTTTGTGCACATTTCTTCAAGTCTAGTCTAGTAAGAGGTCGGTTAGGTAATTTCTATAAGATCACTTCTTTCTTTTCCTTCGTCTGGTTCTTTTTCGACGTCCTGTGGGGTACGGCCTTAGAAACAGTCCTTTGCCATTTTTTACTCCTTGTGCAATAGCTTCCATTAGCTTGTTGTGCCACAGAGCTTCTTACGATTGTTTGCCTTGGTTTTTTGATGTATTTACTGCATGTGTAAATCCGCTTACTCCATCGATCAAAGAACCTAGTGCTGCAAGTCCTGGTAGGAGAAATGGCAGAAAGCCTCCTTTCTTCTTCCCTTTGCATCCTTTCCCTCGTGTCTTCCTTCTATTTTTCTTGTGGTTAATTTGCTGTGTCATTCACAATCCCATTCCGTGTTTAACTTTTGTCTTCATTATTTTGGACACACACCAAGGAGCTCTTCGCTGTTTAAACTTTGATTGAGGTGACTTGGATATTTTCTTGGTTTTGTCTGCAAGGATAGCATCAGCCGCGTGTCTGTCTTCTAAATTGTTACTGATTGCATAGGCAATATCATATTCCTTGCAGGCGTTATCGAGATCGTTCACACCAACGTCACTACATGACAAATGTTTTGCAATCTTCGTACCTGGCCCACAGACCTTGTATCTGGGAATATGTGCTTCAAAAGGTAAATTGTTGATAAGCATGTTCACTAGTCCACGTCCGATCTTACCTGTATGAGGCATCACAATATACTGATTGCAAATTATATAAATGTAATCATTTATACACTCTTTGAACCAGTATCATTCTATACTTTGAACAGTACAGACATAAAGTACTAATGATGCACCTCTTCTGTCGCTTCTGCGGTAAAGTGTTTACAGCCATGCGCAATGTGCTGCGACATGAAGCAACTACCTGCAGAATGAAGACTTCGAGTTTGAGATTTCGGTGCGAATTCTGCCAACGAGAGTTTACTCGGAGATATAGTTTGAAAAGGCATTATAAAACATGTAGCACTGTGCTAGTGCAATCAACTCCACATCTGCCTCTGCACGTTCCGCAACTGTCTTCATATGCTCCGCAACTCTCTCCGCAATTGGCTCCGCACTCTCCACAATTGACTTCATCTCCATTGCATTTGCCTTTGAAATTAACACTGCATGGTCCGCAATCATCTCTGCATGCTCCATAATCGCCTCCGCGCGCTCCACAATCGTCTCTGCATGCTCCGTAATCGTCTCCCCATGCTCCGTATGATAGTAGTGCCAACATACATAGTTTCATGCAAGATGTTACTCTTCCCATAAATATTCCTGCTAAAGAAGAAACCATCTCTCAGGAATCGAGGCATGGAATTTGGTTTCCGAATACAGCGACGTGCATTATCACAGGACCATCAGGTTGTGGAAAAAGGAAGAGATACTAAGTTTGATGGTGGAACACAATGGTCTTTGGTTTGAGAACATGTACTTGTACTCGAAATCTCTACAATAGCCAAAGTACCAGAGACTTGGAATTATTCTACGGGCTGTGGAAGGACTGGGTTATTTTGCATGCAGCGACTGTGGAGCTGTTGTGCCATCGAGTGAATCTTTACCAAACTCCGTATTTATTTTCGACGATTTGGCTTGTGAGAAACAGTCGTACATTCAAGAATATTTCTGCATGGGTAGACATGTAGTAGTGGGTTCATTTTACCTTTGTCAAACCTATTCCCACAAACCAAAAAAATTACTACATGACAATGCAAACATGTTGGTTTTGTTTTGTATGGATGATTTAAACTTGTGCCATGTTTATTCCGATCATGTTAATACAGACATAACATTTGAAAAATTTAAGAATGTGTGTGCATATTGTTGGCGAGAGCCACAAGGTTTCCTGATTATTGTCAAGGATGTCCCTACTTAAAGGGAGGTACAGAAGAGGATTTGATCAGTTTATCATTAGTGAGAGATGAGTTACCACATTTATAAATGTGGTCATAATGGCCTGAAACGAAATATGGAAAGCTGTTTAACACATACTGGTGATGGCAACTGCAGTGCGGAGAGGAGACTTAAAAATGTTGCTGATACAAAAGAAGGCAAAGATGCTGTTAACAATGCTCATGTCGAGTCCCTGAATGCCAGCCAACTCGATTACATTAATACAGAGTGTACTGGAAAGAACATGTAATGAAGTAACAGCTAGCATAAATGAAACAGCTGTTAAACTCGGGGTTATCCCTACTGATGTGGAAACATTGATCGACAGAAAACTCGGAAGAATAGAAGACTACTTAAGACTAGCAGTGGTGATGATCCGGATAAGATATTACCTCGTCTAATAACATTAGAAAATACTATAGATAACATCGAAAACCTTCTGACTTCAGTTTCTAACTAGATACCGCGCAACAAGATTATATAAACCGGGAACATAAATAGTCTGCATTCAGTATGATATCTGATGTTGTCAGTGACTTACACAAAGTGATTAAGAACATTCGTACAAAATATTCATTAGCCAACTGTGTCAACATGGAACGTGGCATGGCTAATAAAGAAGCCTTTAAACCTACTACCGAGCGACTCGACAGTATGAAAGCGGCATCATCACCTATATCGACTATAGCAGCGAAGACCGAACCGGACATCGAACCCAAGTCTCAGAAGAAACTTAAACGTACTAATATAGATGAAGATGACCTGTCACTGTATGTATGGAAATAAAGAAAGGAACAGAAGGAGAAACTAAGTCCATCACTTCATAACTATTTGAGATCATATACATCTACGATTAATAATAGAACATATGGTGTATACAAACAAAATAAAAAGTGGTTCTTGGAGAACAAACAAATATTTTTCCTGCAAAATGATTATGTACAATCTGGAAATGTTGTGGTCCATTCGGCTACAGGACTTTATGAACTACTGTTTAATCAAAACCCTGCTGGATACTCTCGCATTGATCTGCAGCAGTATAAACGACTGCTGAAACTTACGAGCGCACACTTGAAGGACAACAATCCTGCTAGCAATGAGTATAAGGATGAAGCACATCCGAAATTTGACATTATTTCACAGATGTTTCCCGATGTTGGAGATGCGGTTGGTTCTGGTATCTAAGTAAAAAAAAAATAGAAGATGGTTGGCATCCAGAGTACATTTATTGGAATGATGTTAATGAAATTGTCGACAGATTACGTCTGCTAATTCCTTCTTGAAGAGCTGGGAATAATTCTCATGCTAATGAAATATCTAACATCATCGAAGAATTACGTGAAGACCAGTACATAGAATGAGTTGTGCAAATATTGCCAGTTAGTTACACAAGCTTACAAGACGAATTTATCGATGTCTCAAAGTGCTAGTGTTTGGTCTGCAGGATGTGTATCAAGCAGATCTGGTTGAAATGATAAGGGATTAAAATATCCATTGAGTGTCGTTGACTGTTACAGTAAATATGCTTGGGCCATGCCTGTAAAGATAAAAATTGCGAGAGATGTATAAAATGCAATGAACTCTGTTTTACAGGACAAAGGGCCGCCTAGGAGTTTACATATGGACCACAGAAGAGAATTCTACAAACCTGCATTTCAGACCCTGGTGGCTAAACATAGCATAAACCACTACTCTACACATAGCGGTATGAATGCGAACATGGCGGAACACTTTAATCGGACTTTGAAGAATGAAATGTTGAAAAAATTCTCATGGCAAGGAAGTTACAGGTGGTTGGACATGTTGCCTCGTATGGTATCTAACTATAATTACAAAGTACATCGGACCAAGAAAATGAGACCTGTGGATCTCAAGGACAACTCAGTAGTATTCGAGAACGAGAAGAAATTGGACACTCGCAAGCCTAAGGCGAAGATCAGAGACTATGTCAGATTATCGCGAGAGAAGGGCACATTTTCTAAAAGTTACACTCCAAACTGGAGCACTGAAATATATAATATTATAATATAAGTGTTGAAGTGCAAAAGATATAACTTGTTGGTGAGGTCGCTCCTGTTATGATGTCTGGATACCCAAATGATCAATTATCGATAAATAATAATGCAAATTTTTGTATAAAGATCAGATATCTCTATATATAATTTTTTCTGATGTCTATAAAGGAATGAACACACACACGAAATTGTACTTTAGTTATGATTTAAAAAAAATCCATTATTCTACAAGCAGGCAGAAAGTTTCCTACAGCTCCTGAGATTCTCTCAACCGTGGAAGGCAGGCGAATATGGCTGGTAGACTCGTCACGACCTACTGGGGGCTGGCCCGCCTTCTTGGCGCCTCTCTTGCCCAATGTCTCATCCGTGCAGCCTGCCCCGAGACCAGCAGACCATCTACATCATCGGCTGACCACCTGGTACTTGTGACGCACCCACATGTTGTGACCTGCTCGCCTTACGGTCTGCTCACACACTCCCTCTACCAGGAGAAAAACTATCATTCTTGCTCGAAATGTCGCAGGAGATGGATGCTTTATGTGCCATGCCGTGGGAAGACAACCAGGACTACGAGTAATACCTCAGGCAGCTACCAGTCTCCAGCTGGGTCTACGAAGATGAGACAACGCAGAGGAGATGTATACCTCCTGATTCACCCCTCATTCCAGCATGTTTTTATCGTGAGAGGGAGTGCAGCAGATCGCCTGATCGCAAGCGATACCGACGATGGACGCCACCCTTGCCTTCGAGGGAGGACATCGCATGGACGCCGGCTCCAGCAAAAGCTTCCTCTCTCCCGCTGTATGCAGCAAAGGCTTTCCTACCACCAGAACGAGTACTGACTCCAGTGCCTTGGAGTGAGTACACAACAGGCTCAATAGCGTCAGTAGGACGTTTCGATGACCTGGACGATGCAGAGGAAGAGGATGTAACTCTGCGGGACCTGTATGCCGAGGTTCGATTCTTCCATGAGGAGATGGCAGCATTAACATATACCAGTCGTATCCTGTGCGATAGAAACTATGCTCTCCTTCTGGAGGAGGTGCGAAGCCTGCCTTCAAGTGTGCGGCGTCTGTGCGATGTCATTCTGCCTCCTGAAGTTTAATTGTAAATCTGTAAAACAAATTATTTTCTTTTTTTAATTCTAGTGTTTGTGAGACATTATTTCATCATTGAGTCGCCTGCAGGCTTAACCGTACATAATGTGCCAACCAAAAAAAAATTGTTTGGTTTGTGTATGTAAATATTGCTCCATGATTTCGAAATGTTTGCACTTGTATAACTTTGATGGTCTATGTGGAGGTATGCAATTGCAAATAACTGAATTATAAATTGCTAATAATCATATACAGTCTTAAAAATATTGTTCTCATCTGATATGTCATTTTAACAGAGATATTACATAAATCGCGACTGGCTTTGCACTTGTATACCTTCGATGGTCTATGTGGAGGTATGTACATGCAAATAACTGAATAGTAATTTGTCAATAATCATATAGAGTCTTCAAATTATTTTCTCATCTGAGATGTCTTTTTAACAGAGATATTAAATAAATCGCGATCGGCTTTGGACTTATAGGTCTATGTGGAGTTATGCACAGGCAAATGATATTGATGCTAATAATCCCTCCTCGTATGTGATACCTTTTTAACAAATATATTAAATGAATCACAATCGATCTGCCTAGCACACCACTAAGCCAAGATGGTGGCCAGTAATTAAATATATATTCCTAATGATGACTGTTGGGATCGATATCGTTTAATATCTCACTTCTCCTCATGTCTTGGTATGCAGGACAGAGGTCCAGCATTTCGATCATACCCTCCTCCTTTTTTTTAAATTCAGAAAAACAAAATAAAATTTGCAGCGCTCCTGGAGACTAACGATGGAGCCTCAAGCTTCGCACCTCCACCGCTTATACTTGATGTCAGGGCAAAATGATAGAGCATGGAGAAATTGAATCCAAGATGGCAGATGCCATGGCGGAATGATAGAGCATAAAGAAATGAAATCCAAGATGGAGGATGCCAATGTAGAATAATAGAGCATGAGGTGGAACGAACGTGACTAAAGAAATTAAATCCAAGATGGTGGATGCCGAGGTATAATGATAGAGCATGTGGTGGAACGAATTTGACTATAGAAATGAAATCCAAGATGGTGGATGTCAAGGAAAATTATGATAGAGCATGAGGTGGGACAAACGTGACTAAATAAATGGAATCCAAAATGGTGGATGTCAGGGCGGAATGATAGAGCATGAAGTGGCTGGTGGATGTCAAGGCGAACAATGCAACCACACACTGCAAGCCGCACACCGCCACTGCTTTTCCTAGATGTCAAGGTGGAATGATAGAGCATGACGTGCAAGATGGTGGATGCCAAGGTGGAATGACAGCAGGAAAATGTAGGTGGAATGACAGAGCAGGTAAATGTAGGTGGAATGCCAGAGCATGAAAAATCTAGGGGAATGATAGAACAGGAAAAATGGAATCCAAGATGGTGGCGTATCGGCTGGAAATATGACGGTCGGAAATGACGTCATCCAATATGGCGGTGGTGACGTCATCCAAGATGGCGGTCAAGAGCCGCACATCGATACCGTTTGGTCCAGGATCGGCTATATTCCCCTAATGACAAAGATAATTCTCCACGATAAAATATTGTCTTTTCTATTTATAAATGCATTAATGTCAAGACGAAGTTAAGTTGTATGGCATTTTCTTATACTTACCAAACATTTCATCATCTACAAGAGTAAATACACACAAGTACATGTAACGCCTCAAAACCGCTACATTTATATGTCAATGTTATTTCAGTTAATTTTTGCACTGTGTGTAACCATGTAACTTTTAATTACTTATCTGTTGTTTATTTGTGGCTTCTACGTTATATTTACTTCTGATTTAATATTTTTACTATTACTTGTATGATGTTATAACCTCAGAAAGTGTATTCGCGTTTAATCATGTTCGTTAGTTTTTCAGAATTTCTAACACAAGAGTTATTGTAGTTGGGTTTACTGCAAAGAGGGTATTGTTATTTAGTTGCCATAGTAGCGAGTGGCGTAATGCATGATTAACAAATAGTGCCACCTGTTTTTTCGCGAAAATATTTACGCGGAGGCTAAAGTTAAATATTCTACGTGCACGCGTGCACTCATCCTTTGGCTATTGGCAGCTTATCGTTGTGTGAAAATGGACTTCTACGTGAGTGAGCCAACCAGAATGAAGTTTCTCCGATACTGAATGTGCGTGATTCCCGGGACGGCAGATAAGATGCATAGCAACCAATAACGAAAGCGGTTCCGAACGAAAGTGTTTCGGAATGCAACCTGTCCTGAAATCTTTTCACTAAAAATAGGTGCCCCGTATGTTGTGGCCTTCTCGTGATTGGCGCGAGGTTTGAAAGCGGTAATAAGTGTAGTTTAGAAGGCGTCTAGCCATCTTGTTTCCGTCAGGCAGGTCGAGACCTAGTGTGTCATCGGCCTGATAGGAATTTCTAATTTTTTTTTTTTTAGTTAATTGGGCCGATTGCGAACAGTTTACGCAGACTGCCTTATGGGGCGAAGACGCGCTGCATTGACCGGCAAGGTTGTAGTCTGCACACTCTACACACGCGGTTTTAAAATTAAATTCAAGTTCGAGCTACCGCGATGCTGCGTGTGGTACCGTACGAACTGTATTACCGTACCGCAAGACCGAGAGCCTTGTGAGGGGAGATACTAAGATGAATGACCAGCCGACGAGAAGTCTGCAAGACATTGCTGCAATTAGGTGTGTTCAGCTAATCATTTTGCGAGTTTCAACTTTAGGTAATTAATTGCTCTGGCGAATTTGCCTGTGGAGCCCTGCCAAGATTTCATTTGTTCTCCCGGCTGAGTTGGTTTGAGAAGGACATTTAATTTAATATAGTTTTTGCAAGAAATGAAGAAATCTTTTAGACATATATATATAATTTTATAAGAGAAAATTTTATGAGATGGCTACTTTCATAGTGTTACTGCCACACTGAGCAAAACTAATTTCAAAACTTAAATGAATTTCAACATAATATTTGCACTGATTATATTTCATTTCATGGTGTCAGGATCAAAATTCTTTCTTTCAAAATAAATCTCACGTAACTTTCGCAAGGGTCTGTGTGTTTTTCGTTTCCTGTAGCTAGAGGTATTTTTGGATTCTGTTCTTCCCAGTGTTATGCATGTGGCTTCTGGCTTACAGAGATTGGTTGCAAACTGATGTTCCTGAGTGTCACAGCCTGCTGTTGCAAAAATCATTGCTGTCCTGTGGAGCCGGGCAAGTTCTAACCCCAGACCAGAATTCACTTTTAGTGGCGATAGTTCATTTGGTCACAAGATTAAAAGAATGCTCTCATCAGTGTACTCTCCCTCCCACTACACAGTTACAGTCTAGCTTGGGTGTGTGTAAGATAGGAGACATACTTTTATTATCAGAAACAATATGACAAATATACCCAAACAAATAGTAAAAGTGCTGGTTTATGTACACTGGGATTTGTGGTTGAATATAATTTGTTGCCTCTACTGTGGCCATTGTAAAATAGGACGAAATCAATAAGGCCGTGCGGGTAAAGGCTGTTCACGGTAAACTGAGCACTATTCAAAGCCCTGCTTAATATATACGCTTATGAACATTGCGTATTCTCCCGCCATTTGTAAAATTAACATTTCCATGGGCCTGATCACTTTATACATGCGTCGCGCGTCGGTCAAGTGAAACTGTGAAATTGCATGAAAAGTAAACATTTTACAAACAGAGAGCGACAGAAAACATATAAGTGATCACAAATTGTCACATAACACTATTTATCCGGCGCATGTCACACAGTGCATCCGTTGCATATATAGTGCAACCAAGTTGTTACGTTCGCATAACACGTTCCTCTTATCAGTTTCCGTTGGTAAAGAATGCAAGCTATGCCGCCTCCTATGCGTGCTCTTCGGTCCTCGTTCCTTCAAAGAAGATATATGTACGCATACAAAAAATACGACAGGACTTCCAAGATCATGTAATCCCCCACTCGGTGCAAGTTTATTTCCTTGATATTAGTTCGTATCCATGGCCGTAGAGAAATAGTTTGCAGATCGACATTATTCCCCGTTTAAATGAGGTCAAATCAATTTCGATTGGCACTGTGACCAACGGAAATAGAATTTAAGTAGTAAATACTCCGTTTTGAAAAGTATCGTATGAGTTGCTGCTGGATGTATTTTGCTATTTCGGCGGGTGATTACAAATATAAAGAACCAAATAAATAAAAACCATAACTCAACTATTTGATAATAATCATGGTATCTATCGTTTCCTGGGTAATTTAAGCTATTTTGAAATTATTATTTAAATAATACCCTTTTTTTTTAGCCGTTTTGCAGTTCACTTGAAATTTCGAGAGCTAATTGTACAATGTAACAATAGGATGTGTGTAGAAAATGTTGTTATTTTTAGATTAGTCATACTAAACATTTATTAATACACGCCTTGGCATAAAGATTTGTTTCCCAGAAACCGTGCAGTGTATGTTAGGCGCGAGAAACGCAACCCAGGCCTTCGTTTTCGCTTTCGTTTCCATAAGAACTTGTATAGTTTTGACGGTTCTGCCGGGCAGGTATGACACGTCCCCACCTGTATTTTCTGCTATCTTAATCAAAAGGAACAGTTCTTTTCGCGATAGTAGAATCGTAAACCGCATCAAGCGCATCTGCAAAGGGATTCAAAATTCGGAAGTTCAAGTTTGTAACACGGCGAAATGTGTCTCCTAAATTTCGCATCTGCAGCTGCAAAAAGTCACCGGTTCATCGAAATGCAATACGTTCTTTTATTTCAACATTTAAAGGCGTAACTGTTGTGATATTTAGTGCAGCGACGTCTAATTTGACTGAAAGCCTATGAAAGAAAGTTAAGTACACCAGCAGACTTCAGAGAAGCGACGCTTGTGCTGCTGCTTTCGCAGTGATTCTGTCGACGTGTTCGAACAAACGGGTGTATTCGGTTGCAGATTTTTGTGGGAGTAAAACAGTGTCTTCATTCGATTTTAATTGTGGCGTAATTTTAGAATCTCTTAATCACATATATCTGTAACCTACATTGCACATGCGCATGCTTACAGTTGTCGAAGTTCGTGGCGAAAATAAACGTAAAACTTTAGAAGCCACTCCTGCAGCGTTCAACAGACAAGAAAAAAAAAAAAAATTAAATTTAGAAAGTGTTTCAAGAAGCCATTACGAAATCCACAATCATTTCAAAAGGCATTTTCTGTGAAAGTTTGCAAAACGTGAAAATGTCGAGGTTACATCGCGTAATTAAATTATTTTTCTCTTCCGAACTCTCATCAAACTGCAATGATTATATATGTAGTACACTCGCCGTTTTCGTTTACTTATACCGTTCCCACTTGTTTAAAAAAAATAATCCGAACCTTAATTTATTCCTACAAACAGATATCTCCTCCAACAACAAATAAACCCCGGACAATTAAACAAATTTACGCACCTCTCCCCCCCCCCCTTTTTTTTCTCAAACAACCTATGCGTGCGCACGACGAAAATCGGCGTACAGTTTGTTTAATGAATGTACTGTTTTCACACATTCTTTATGTTAATTAGACCAATTACAGACTTGAACTACATCTCCAAAGTTGATCAGAATAATATACTTAGCTGTAAATTTTTAACTGAACAGTGTTATTAGATTTTCCATTATGTTTTTTTTCCCGAAACGATAACACTAAATAAGTCGTATGTGCATGTGGCATCGTCAAATGTTATTAAAATATTAAATTACTTCTTATGTATGCTTGTGTTAGCTATCATGTGCAAATGTTCTGAAATTATATGTGGAAAACACACAGATCCAAGCTTTTTTAGTAGAAGAGAATTACCGCGAAGAATCTGTACGACCTCTTAGCCTCGCATATTCTCCTAATACACATGGGTAGCTATTGCTCGCCAAACGTGGTTCGTCGATATACAAAAAAAAACATCGACCGATCGTACCGACCGACGTGTAGGGGAAGGAAAAATGGTTTTATTTATAATTTTTCCCTTAGAAGTGCAACGATTTAAGTGGATAGAACTGATGAAATAGGTGAAATATAAAGACAGAGTTAGCCCGTCGAGTAAGTAACTGAGTTAACTGAAACGCCGAGATGGCTTGACATGAGAAATCGATGACACAAAGACGAGTCGATCTTCTTCCCCACACATTGCCGGTTACACGCGAGAGGCGGAACCATTTTGCTCCTCTATTCTGATACGAACTTCACCTACCACCTCGTTTATTTCCCCTGTATTCACATACGAACTCGCCAAGGGCGAAAGAGCATGGGTGGGGGGGGGGGGCGTTGTGGCTTCAGGGAAGGGGTCAGGTTTGTCTGGAGGCGAAGACGAGGTTTCTGGCGCTCTGCAGCTGCCCCTTCCTACCAGGAGCACGCACTAGTGCAGGAGGTAGCAGAAAGTCCCGCCGCTGCTCCTCAGCGCCATCTGTGCGCGCTAATACCAACCGCGTACTCAAGTCAAGATAAATTAGAAATATTTTTTGAATAACCATATAATTTTTACATTCAATCTGTACAAAAAGTTTGTGCAAGCAATTGGAAAACATGTTTTTCTATAGTAAGTATTTAAAACTTAAAAAAAAAATACGTTAGTTTTTTTACAGAATTGAACATAAGAGGCATTTTACAATTGTTTAATTAATTGGGAAGATCCTAGAATAGAATCCATACCTTTTGCTGTTATAATATACTGTCTAATTTTACAAAGGTCAATTTTTTTAATCCTGTGTGTGCTGATTGGTAAGAAAATGTTGGCACGTCTTCTAAAGTTGATAATTTACTTTACAGATGGCAGCACTAGGCCTGTAAGCGAAACCAAGCGCGCGCGGCGCGTAGATCCGTAATTCGTCGTGCGAGTAATATTTCCACAATTGTAAATTTTACGACGCTAAGAGACCATGAGGTACAACTTGTGCTGGCAGAAAACTCGCACGTTGGATAGAGACTCCTGCTAGAGAGAGAGAGAGAGAGAGAGAGAGAGACACACACACACACTCACAGCCCACTTCACAATCTACTACTGCGTGCGTCATAACCCAACAACCTCCACCGTGCTTTTGCTATCCTGGTATTTGCAAGTCGACACGGGTATGACAATCGAGCTGGCGAAGAGACCAAGCAAGTCAACAAAAGTTTAGCCAAGACTCGAAAATTACACCAGCGGGACAACAACACACAATATTCGTACGTACTCAGTGTAAATTTTGCCCTAAAAACTATTTCTTACTAGTTCTTACTAGTACATACCTTTTTCGCACTGTATTTATTCGTATTAATTATAAAAGAAATGTAATTCATTATTGGTAAAATATAAATAAACTTCAAATTTAAACAGAAATATGGTAATTTACGTGGAATATTTTAGGAGACACGGAGTGATATTTTGAAGGTTTATGATGCAAAAAGTGTGAAGAAACCACGAATAGAGTACAATACACATGTTGGGAACAAAACGAGTTTCCCTTATGGGAAAGTTTGGCGTAGGGAAAATAAATTATATTTATTTGTGCGTAAATGTTCGTGTTTTGCTCGAATTACTTATTTGCCCCAGCAAAAATTTTAAATATTAACTTGAATTTGTAACTATTTTACACGCCCTATTATTGTGTTTACAAGAACAAACATGTATTAAAAACTGGACGTTCATAAGCACGCTACCTTAATTGAATGGGGGAAAGAAAAAGTTACGAATTTGGGTGCGAAATATATAAACAGAAGGAATTTACTACTTTTCTCCTGCCTAGGAAAAAAAAAAAACAATTTTTTTTAATTCAGTTGTTATTTAAATCATGTTTAAAGTTAAAATTTTTAAAAAATCCAATTTTAGAACAGAATGTTAACAAGTGGACATATTTCACTATATTTCCACTCTAGTACGAAGAATTTACACAATACAATACAAACAAAAATGAAGATTTTACACAAATATATTTATGCTATGAAAAGGGCAAATATCCTATTTACTTACTTAACATACAAAACAGAAAAGAAAAAAAAATAGTACACATGCAACATCAGTGGGCCCCGGCAGTAAAATATTTTAGTAGCCAAACTGGAAAGTTTCGTGTAGGGGCTACTAAAACATACAAATTTGTGTGTGTTTGGAGAGAGGGGGGGGGGGGGGTTGAGGGAGGAAGAGAGGAAAGGGCTCTCTGTAACATTAATGTGATTGTTAATAATTAATACCAGTTATGATATTCTTGTCAACACACACATTATATATATATATATATATATATATATATATATATATATATATATATATATATATATATACACACGCACACACACAACAATTCATATTTTTAATTTTTTCTTATACTTTGTTTCATTTCATCATTATTGTTTTGAAATGGACTTTGTGTGTGCGTGCTTGTACATACACACTCAATGTACGCCTACTGATAATGTAGGGGGTAGTCCTGCTGGTGTATTATTATTATTATTAAACCATGTCTCCGACGTTTTCGAGTGCCTTTCACTAATGCCTTTAGCAACGAAACACACAACGACTACAACTGGCTCGTCTCACCAACAACCCAATGAATGTGTATCTATAATAAGTGAATTCAAGACCTCTACCCTCAGTGTATTATGTCAACGACTACAACTGGCTCGTCTCACCAACAACCCAATGAATGTGTATCTATAATAAGTGAATTCAAGGCCTCTACCCTCAGTGTATTATGTCAACAACTACAACTGGCTCGTCTCCACCAACAACCCAATGAATGTCTATCTATAATAAGTGAATTCAAGACCTCTACCCTCAGTGTATTATGTCAACGACTACAACTGGCTCGTCTCACCAACAACCCAATGAATATGTATCTATAATAAGTGAATTCAAGACCTCTACCCTCAGTGTATTATGTCAACGACTACAACTGGCTCGTCTCACCAACAACCCAATGAATGTGTATCTATAATAAGTGAATTCAAGGCCTCTACCCTCAGTGTATTATGTCAACAACTACAACTGGCTCGTCTCACCAACAACCCAATGAATGTCTATCTATAATAAGTGAATTCAAGACCTCTACCCTCAGTGTATTATGTCAACGACTACAACTGGCTCGTCTCACCAACAACCCAATGAATGTGTATCTATAATAAGTGAATTCAAGGCCTCTACCCTCAGTGTATTATGTCAACGACTACAACTGGCTCGTCTCACCAACAACCCAATGAATGTGTATCTATAATAAGTGAATTCAAGACCACTACCCTCAGTGTATTATGTCAACGACTTTGCCACCCTCACACCACTGGGCATTTTCTGATCGGTAGGCCTCTTGTAGCTCTACTTAGTCCGTATCCGAATTGGCAGATTTTGTCGGCAAAGTGATCACGTGACCTGATTTTTTTAATACAAAAATGGTGACGTATTTGGTAATTTGGTACTTAGTATTTGCAAAAATACGAAATTACTAGAGCTAGTGACTTCGCGAGAAAAATTTCGAGTACAGGGTACACTTCAATACTATAAGCAACCTACAGCAGTTTTACTATTGCCATAGGTTGCTGTCTGCTTGAGAGAAGGCGCTTTCATATTTGACCGAGTCACTCAGAATTCGGCAACATCGTCACGGCTCCTACGTGATTTGTGCGCACACAGTTAACGCGTATCAGAAAGTAATTCAGCCAGTCAAGATAGGTAAATGGGGCCCTACAGTGATCTGAAATATAACTTGTCTTTGAATCTTTTCGCAAAATTTCACTACCCCTAAAAATGACCAAATCAGCGCCATGTTTGTTTTTACTTTAAAAACACAAGCTAGAATGCGTAAATAAAATTACTTTTAAAACAAATAACTTTACATAAAATACACTAGGCTTGTTTTAAATAAATTAAAAACAATTAAGTGTTGTGGTGTGTGTGTGTGTGTGTGTGTGTGTGTATATATATATATATGCTGCAATACTTATTATTTTCTTATTTATTAACGTATTCGTAGTGTTTCAGTGATGATTTCAGATATAATTACTCTGTTTTATGCATTAAATTTACAAAAAAAAAAATTGTTTGGAACTGTTAAAGTAATAATGTGTTGGCGCGAGTGCTAAACAAGTGACTGTCGACAATGTTCGAATTGATACCTACCTAAATCACGAATTTATAAAATAACGAAATAACGAAATTAGTCCATTCGGACACGGCCTGAATCATGTGGTGATAATGAGATCTGTTTATCTGGAAGGTGGAATGAAAATTTTGAATTCGGGTGGTGGTGGGCGTGGAACTGATGTCGCCCACTTCTATCTACATAACAAATGCTCTTATGAAAGAGTTTGGCATAAGGAAAATTTTCCGCCTCTAGGTGCGTAGTGTTCGAAATAGGTCACTTTTTATTAAAATTTTCAGCTACGTGAATTATAAAATTGAATGACTTATGACCGGTTGCACCATCGTGGTTCGAAACTCGATCCGAGATCAGATCTAAGTTCGACACAGAAAACTGTTACACCAATCGAGTTCAGAGCTGGACTGGAGATCGAGATGAAGTTCATTTCGAACCGTTGTTTTGAACAGCTGAAATTGTCTGTTCGAAATCTCGATCAGCAGCCATCGTCGACAAATGTAGTTTGAAAATACGCCAAACGATAGAAATACGTTTGACTGTTTTCTTGGGAAATTAAAACAACATTATACGCACTTGAATATTATTCAGTAAAATTCGTAAACAATAATTTACTTAAAACAGGTCAAACATCGCACATCTGTAGAAAAAAAACCAAAAACGATGAATCGGGGATCCAGAATCATGAAATTTCGTTGGTGCAACACGTTTAGATTGGAACCAAGATCAAATTGGATCATGGTTCGGAACTAGGATCATTCGATCTCGGATCGGGGAAGATGTTGGTGCAACCGGGCATAAGTTACGTAATTATTTTATATTTTAGATTTATGACTATTGTAATTATTTTGTTTTTTAAAGTAGAAAATAAAGAAAATCCGGTAAACATACGACACAAGCGCTTACCTAGTGGCGAAAAATTTAAGTTGTCAAACTAAAAGCATTGAGCTTCCCAGCCTGAGTAGAATAAACCGCACACATGTCCAGGCCAATTTTATTTCGTTCTTTTTTCTTTTAGTTTTGGTTTATTGCGCCCAATAGTTTTGCTAGAAGTACATCAGTGTACAGAGATACAGGGCAGTAAAGTTGTTCCATGATACATGGTTAATACACTGGAAAATGGAAATAGAACATTGAATTAAAACTTCTTCCATATCGGTGCTTCACGTCTTCGGATCTAAAGCATCTCACCAAAAACCCCACGACCCGTGGAAAGCAGAAGCAAAAAAAAAAAAAAGAAATTTGATACAGCAGTATACAGAGACCTCTCTTGATTTCAGGCCACCACTTGGTAAAGGCTGTTCACGATAAAGTGAGCACTTTTGAACTCATCCTTAGAAAAAGGTCACTGCCCCTAACTTCATAAATTTTAACGGGCGCCCTGAGTGTCATGCGTCCAGTAAAGTTGGTGACGATGCATGGGAAATAGTTCCACATCTTAACGTCGAATAAAAAGTGTCAGGTAACCATTTTGTCAAATTATTTCTTTCGCTTTCGGTTTTTTGTTAATGCATCGAAGTGTAAAAATGAGCAGATTTGATAAATATTTACTTTTATAATAATTTCACAGTTTCACTTGATCGACGCATGAATAACTTGATTAGGTCCATGACAATGTCAATGTTACGTAAAACGGAAGAAACCCTACGTGCCTATAAGTAGGTCTTAAGCAGGGCTTTCAAAAGTGCTCATTTGATCGTCAATAGCCTATAGACTGTTCGCTGTAAAGTGAGCACTTTTTAAGGCCCTCCGAACTGGCATTAACAACTAATAAATATATCTTATTGCAGTCTCAGGCATTACATTTTGAAGGTGGTGAAATGTACACACTGTGTTTATTGGTCACATTGCGATGTTCATATTAAAAAGCAGCAGGAAGGTGGAAGTTGGATGAAAGGAAAAATTTAGAAGGGCCTTAAAAAGTGCTCACTTTACCCTGAACAATCTGTATACGAATGTTCAGGAAGAAGTATTGCATGAAGTGCGATACGGTACACCTCTGTTCTCATTGTAGCGGGCTCCAGGGGGCCCGAACACCAGAAATTAGAATTATCATGAGTTAACCTCGCATACACTATGGATTCTTAAAGCGAGCCCCTTGTTCATCAAGCCTGAGCGACCTACTGAGGAGAAAGTATTTAAGGCAGAGCCGCGTCCCCCCCCCCCCCCCCCCAGGCGACCGACGACGTGAGGCGACAACGTTAGTGTCATTGTGAGACAGAAGAACGCAGAGGTCCGGGGAGCGCTGGGTCAATTACGAGATACGTCTTGCTGGTGAGCATAAGTCCAGCTAGGCGGTAGGGTGACATTCCCGTTATCGAGACCCCGTAGTTAAAGAGTATTAATCACGTGGCAAGGCTAAGACATATTGCGAAGTATGTTCATGTATTTTTATGATTAACTCATTAACTTGTTATTCGTATATATAAGTTCATTTCAGTGTAGTAGCCATCGGTATTGTATCCTTGTAACTTGTAAAGTGTTTGTAGGAAATATTAACGTTAAAGTAATATTGTGAAGAGATAGTCATTCTGTAGTATTGTTCAGGTGTTGTTTTATACTATCGTCGAGTTGTAATAAATGAGTGTTGTAGAATTCCCTCTTTTAGTCAGTGCCCCTAGTGTTCAGTATTTCCACGTGTGTACCTGCCTAGCCTGAGAGTGAGAGAGAAACGAGGAGAAGGGATAGAGATAGAAGGAGCAGTAGTGAAAGAATTAGGGAGAGATAGGCAGGACGTAACATCATCATGCACTCCTATAGGCCGTTCACGGTAAAGTGAGCACTTTTTAAGGCCCTTCCAATTTTTCTTTTAAGTTTTTTTTTTTATGTTTAAGCCACTTTTTAATATCAGGATTGTCGTGTAGCTAATAAATACGGTGTGTACTTTCACCACTTTCACAAGTTAATGTCTGAGACTGCAATAATAAAACATATTTATTAGTGGTTTATGCCTGTTCGGAGGGCCTTAAAAAGTGCTCACTTTATCGTGAACACCCTATAATACCTAGGACTCGATAGTCTGTGAGTCGTCACCGCCGCTGACTGCTGCTGCATGCAGAATTTTTTTGCTTGCTGCATCGAAAATAATATTGACATGATGAGGGAGTTTTCTTTGTAATTTAGCAACTCTTCGCTCGCAAATACATTAATAATTACTTCTATGAATTGATATGTAATCATTTCTTCATGCTACATTTATATCATAAGTGAACCAATAGCCAGTTAATAACAGCAAATTTTAAACGGTTTAAAAATGAAAATGTAGTAGGTTCGAAAGCTTTTGAAGTGAATACGTCTTTAAATTTGCTACCATAGTGGGAGGCAATCCAGATAATCCGATGATAACAAAATCGGGGGTTACAGATTGTCGTTGCAGCTCCTAATCTATCGTCTATATTCAAAATTCAATTACACCGCTCGATTGCCAAAGGATCAAAGAATATGTTACGTTGAGAGAGGACTGCGAATCATCGCCACGTATTTTGACTATAGGCTGTTCACGGTAAAGTGAGCACTTTTGGGGCCCTAGTAAACTTTTATATTTCAGCAATTTTAAATATTTTAATCAACTTTTGAAGTAAGTATTGCCATGTAAGTAATAAACACTGTGTATATTCCACCTCACTCGGAAGTTAACGTCTAAGGCTAAAAAAAATATATTTATTGCCTATTATGCCCAATGAGAGGGCTTTCAAAAGTGCTCACTTTACCGTGAATAGCCTATAGGAGAAGCTACGACGCTCGTTTAGGTTCCAAAAGACAGCTCTCGTCAAGATCAATCGACCGCATGTACAAAAACATTTGCGTGGCGTGGTTATCGCGAAATTTTATGCGTTTAATGTAAAAAATTAAGAAAACTTAACACAATTTCGGCTAATACTTGTAGAAAAGCCAAGTCGAAATACAGAAATCGTATACAGTTGGAAGGAGCATCTCAAAAGCAATCCAGCGATACCCATAAAACCCCATATGATTGAGTGAAGCGGTGCCGGGAACTTAAAATAAACTTCAAGGCGTCCGAGCGAGTCAACGTATGGACGTATTCATGCAAAACAAACAGCCGTGTTCGCAACACATCCAAAGCCAATTTTTTCTTTGTAAGATGTGCCTTCAAAACAGTTTAGAAAAATCGTTCAAAGCATAATGTGAAACGGCGCCTACGGCAACCTACACACTTAAGATTAGAAATTCACTAATAGATATCAAATTTTCCCACGGATAGAGGTAAAGTTGACTCCTTCGTACACGAAAGCATAACTCATGAAAAATGATACATAAAGCTTTAACCTGTTTGTCGAAACAAATTTTGAGTTTCGATGAACTGTAAAAGTCAAAGCAGGCCATTACAATAAAATTGGCAGTGCGTGAATTTTACATTTCGATTCCTCGATATTTACTGTGCTTCACGTCGGATCTGTTGATGTCGCATTGAAGTTAAAATTAATAATATTAGGAATGAATTAAAATAGCTTAACTACATTTTACAGTGAAATATTGCAATATCTTTAAAGATATAATTTTTTTATTTTTCTCGTTTACTGCTGGTGTCGCGACGCAAGCACCTAACCAATGAAAGAAATCTAGCATTTATTTAATTTTATAACACGATATGTTTGTAAAGTCGTAAATACTCTTTTAACGGCCCTGCCTACCAAACCGGCAGCTGCGAACTTCAAATGGGGAATCAATGTTAAACGAAATTCCTTCTCAATGCGATTTGAAAGATAACTAATTCAAACAAAAAACATTTTGACGCAACTCTGTCAGGAAACATTGCTATTTAAAATTATTTTTGAAAAAACATTATTTGTTTATCTTTTTTTTTCTACGCTATATATGAATGCCAATCTAACATTTTAGAAAAAAAAAAAAAATGTTAAACAAAACTATCGCCAAGATGCTTTAACTAAGCAACACTCATTAAGAAATATAACGGATAATAGTTTTCGTTTGAAATAGTCATCTTTAAAACTGACGCAATGAGAAGGAATTTCGTTTACCATTGAGTCCCCATTTGAAGTTCGCGGCTGCCGGCTTGGTAGGCAGGGCCGTTAATGCGAATGATGTTAGGTCGTGGTGAATAAGTGTGTGTTATTTGTTTAAATGTAAACAAGAACATGGTGTGTTACCTCCTTGTGCACTATTAAGGCATGCGCGAAAAAAAAGCGGCCATGTTGATCCATTAAAGTTCGTTGCTTCGACCGACGATGCCGTACTACAAACTAAACTTTACTGTCGACCTCCTCGCTTCGTATGTTCTCCTGTTATCATGGTGCTGCCATCGCGTTACCGGGTGTGATGGCGTCGGAAGGTTTAAGATAAAAAAATATTTATCGACTAATAAATATTTCAAATGAGAGGGCTTTCAAAAGTGCCAACTTTACCGTGAATAGCTTATAGCTAGCCTGCTCCCCCACGGGCAACTGACAACCGAAATTCCGTCTCGGAAGATTGGTAGAGACGTAGGGGGAAATGCCATTGACACGTACCCTCTTCACACAGCATGCTCTCCTGTTTAACTAGATCTGTGGAAGTCCCGTCGTCTTACCTACCCCATACTTGATGTTTAAATTTATTAATAGCGTTCGTTGTATAAATGTAAGGATTTCTGAGCCTACAAGGGCGTATGTCCACAATTATAATTGTACAAACATTCTTTCTGCAGTGCGTTTGTTGATTAGCCCATGAACCACGCGTGCTTCTTTCTCCATTACTGATGGTGGTGATGTGATTGATGGATGCTCTTCTTGGAGCATTGTGCTTCGCTCACCTGAGGGCGTGAGCAAGAGAAAGAAGGATGCTTAAAGCCCCTGTCACGCTATCAAATTTTTGCCTTCAACTACTGTATATTTGACACATTCGAGGACCAAATACGGCCATCCAATTTTTCCTTCGAACAAATATTACCAAAATAATCTTGAATGTGTTTGAATATGTGTCACACTGTCAAATTTTTTCATTGCGAGAATCTAATTTGAATTATTATTTAAAAATTATTTTCATATTGAGATATTGCTTTTGTTTTCCCATGCGGTCCATTACAAGAATAAATGTAACTACTATAATTTTTTTTTTCGTTTCTATAGTGAATTAAAATTGTATTATAGGATATGTTTCCTGCAATTAAATGCCTCTGAGTTTGTACTATTATGTGCAATATTCACTTGAAATAGCATTCATGCCCGAACTGTTTCTACATTAATTAATTAATTATCTTCGTAACCTTAATCGTTTCTAGCAATTGTTCGTTATTTTTAAGTCGATGTCCAATTTTTTCGTGCACGAATCTGATTGGCTGAGCACACCAAACATCAAAAATTTTAGAACCGGTCCAAACTTCAAATATTTCGGGGGAAACTGAAGACATCCAACTCTCTCAGACAAATATGGTCAACAGTTTCCATCTTTATTTGGCCGAACTTATTTATTGGCAACAATTTGAGGAAAATTTTGACATTGTGACAGGAGAATTATTTACACTGTCTTTTGAGTACCTTATACTCTGTTTTGTTCAGACCTGTGTGTGTGAGATATATATATATAGATAGATAGACTGGTTGGTGGTGTTGAGAAAGAAGGACGACGAACACGAACGCCGAACGACGAAAAAAGGGTTCCTTCGTCCACCAAAGCCGGCATGGTATCAGGAGCGTATGACATCTACGAAGGCCGTCGCACAGATTTGAATTGCAGAAAGAAACCGGGGCAGCGCCAGCCAGCCATCTCATGTCGCAGCACTGTGTCTTTAACCATGTGACTTCGACTAGGGTTATTACTAGTTAGGCACATGACCACACAGAGGATTTTGGGTGCTTGGGGCAAAGCTATTTTTTTACGCCCCCAATTTGACGCGACACTGCGTACTTCGAATATTATTTACTTAGGTACGTCTTTCATTCTACGTTAGCGGCAGAGAACATTTTGCTGGGAAACAAGTTTACCGTATGCTGTCAAGCTAAGATATTATACTGCACACATATTATGACACAACACATTGTTTTGGGAAAGGTGTACCAAGGATGGAACTTGAACAAAATCCTGCCAAAAAGTTGTGTGCATGCGCGCGCGCGCGTATACCTAGATATAACAATCAACATTCATGTTTAATAATAAATCTAGTTCCCTGTTCTCGTTAAAATTGTGTAAAGAGAACTATGTACTGTACATCTGATATAATAGATTTCCTATTTAAACCAAGTCGCGACATTGTATTTACCCGTATTATGCTCACCATAGTTTAATTGTATTCTAAATCACACACGATATTTTATGAGAAGGTTTCACAGCGTCCCATAGCAATGCCAGTAAAGAAAACCATCCTAATTGTAAAGGTATTTGTTTAGTCGGCCCTTTTGCATCGGAGTCCTGAGGCGAAATGCCCCATTTGTCCCTTGCCCCCCCCCCCCTTATTCTGTGGGCGGTCCTGGTTTGCCATAAGTAAGCGATGTTACACTTATTTCGATCGAGTTGCAATGCACCTACATTGTAAAAGCGCGTGTCTATTGAAAAATCAGACGCATACAAATTGCACCAAGCTGTTTGATTACGTAATTATTACAGCTATTTACTGCTATTCGTGAGAGAATGTTGAGGACATGTGTGTGATCTCTGTTCCATTCATAGCAAATTATATATATATATATATTTTTTATATTGCATATTGTCTTTCTCCTTCTGCCAGCGCGAGTATGTATACAAAAAATATGTGAAGTCTTAAGTAGGTGGACTTTTAAAAAAATTATATATATATAGCAACTTGGCTTTACACTAGACATAATTACTCATGAAATTAATTTATGCTTTCAGATAATTAATGGTTCTCTAACAGCTCAATGAAGTTGTAACTTAATTAATATTGAGCCTGTCAACACCAGATACAACATGATGACCTCGAGAACTGATTTAGATAGATACCTGTCCATCTGGTTGACAGTGTCATGATATAAATTATTATTTCAATGAGTCCTGCTAGCTGTACGTTGGAAGAAATACTTCTCATATTCTTAAATGACTCAGGAACCACTCACTGGTTTAGTTATAAAAGCGAGATTCCACAGAAAATGAAACTTTGATGTTTTCAGGTTATTGAGCAATATATCCGTGTACTTCTTAATCAAAATCCAGGGCGTCTTCATATACTGACATAAAATTAAACTTGCAGAAAAAAAATTGTACCGTAGAATCAAATTTACTGTGGCGCTGGCTTACTTCATCCTTCGATGAGGCGATGCAGGAATCCCAGCGCCTCGGAATCAAGAGTACCCGAGTAGTTCAGCCGTCCTCGGGTCATCAAATCAAGTATATCTCCATCTCCTCGAAGTTCGGCGAAAATCATTTCCTGCAGCTCCAAACTCATCTAGTAGTCATCATGGAGTTTTTGTTCAACAGTCCTTCCAGAAACGTTCTATCGAACCTTTCTTCCACTGACTTTATTTTTCA
This sequence comes from Dryococelus australis, assembly GCA_029891345.1. Classification (NCBI taxonomy): domain Eukaryota; kingdom Metazoa; phylum Arthropoda; class Insecta; order Phasmatodea; family Phasmatidae; genus Dryococelus; species Dryococelus australis. The sequence goes on along the minus strand of CM056994.1, from coordinate 32,997,961 downwards.
ACAGCCGCCGCATTCAAAAGTTTGTTTTTTTTCCAGCACTTGTATTTCCCGAAGTTTTAACACATACAGGAAGTTGTAATAAAACTTTTAACGTTCTTTCAGACAAGATAGATTTTAAGTTTACAATGGAAACAGTTTTGAAATGACAAACTTATTCAAAATTATCGTTACCACCTGGAGTGCATATAGGAAATCTGTATCTCATGCAAATGTACGATTATAATTGCATAAAATAGCATGCTTCGAATGTCAGCAAACATATGTAACATTTCATAACTTTACACGCTTGACTGTAGAAATTCTGCCAGGCAAAAGCTGCGCGAAGAGGAAAGAAAAATAAACTTACCTGTGTTGAGTAGCGTAGTTCTGTACTAGTCCCAGTTTTACAAAATTACCAAAAATCTGTGACAGTTCATCTGGAAAGATTTCTTACTGCTGGTATGTATGCGCTTTTGTTAAAAGAAAATGAAAATATGTTTGCAAGCAAGATAACATTCGAATCAGCGCGCTAATATAGTTTTTTCCCCCCTTTAAAGATATATATATATATATATATATATATATATATATATATATATATATATATATATATATATATATATATATATATATATATATTGAACTGAACTGCATAGAAAAAGTACGTAACACTACAGGTAGGTAATTGAAGTAAGAAGTTTTCTGGTATAGTTATTTTAAGTGTTGTTACTATTGTGAAGTTAAAGAATAAAATGATGTCAGCGACTATGTATATGTATGTTAATAATAGTTTGCATAATTAAAAGTAGTTGATATACACGTGGCTGGCTTTCTATCAGAGAGAGAGAGGGAGGGGGAGAGAGAGAGAGAGAGAGAGAGAGAGAGAGAGAGAGAGAGAGAGAGAGAGAGAGAGAGTAGAAACATTTATGGCAATGAATGGTTTTTAAAATAAAACAGGATGTGAGAAATTAAAATAACTTTTTAATATTAGTAGTACTCAATTTCAAAAAACGGAAAAGTGTAATTAACAGGAAAAAATTGCAATTAAAAAGGAAATTTAATGACATGGCCGAACGTACGTGTATGTAGACACACGCACACGCATTGCGATCGAAGCGTGCTTGTCGCGCCATCCATCAGCTGATGTTGCGCACGTATTCCCACGTATATCAGGAGAAAATACCATGCAGGGAGGTGTGTGCCTTTTCGTGAAACGTCGGTCAGTGATGCGCATGTGCGCAACGGCATTTATTTATTCTACCGCAGGGTAGCGCTGCGCACACTTCAAGTACCTAGATCTGTTACTCGAACACGCCAGAGTTGAGGATCTAGGACGCGATCACAAAGGCAGCGAGCAAAGTCGATGATCCTGGCCGAAGTGTATGGAAGGAAAAAAAAGACTTCACTGCCAGGCTGAACTTTGCTTATTACCTCTCTGCTAACGGGCCACTAACGCTTCTCTTGTGACCAACATAAAAAAACAAATAATTATTTTGTCGTGACTATTTTATAACATTAAATTGATCTAATATAATTTGAGGGCATGGTAAGGATTTTATTTAGCATTAATAGCTACCAAACTTATGTACGGTAATTAAATTAGTTTGAATTTTACTGTTTCTTTTTTTTTGCTTAGCACGCGGTACTTTATCCGAGATTCCCAGCAATCCAAAAAGTTAAGTTTCAAAACCAATTTTGTTTGTTTTGATAGTTAACTGTAGTATTTGAATAAAAGAGAGAAGTATTTAGGTAAAGTACGTATTATTATAGGAAATGATTGAAAAGTTCGTAAACACATAAACAGCCCAAACCTATATACTAGTCAAAACAAACATAATTGGTTCAGAAACTTACCTTTCTGGATTGCTGGGAAAGGTCAAGTATTTCACAAGTATTTTTGGCTTCGAATTTTCACAGCGAGGAATCCCACATTTTGTTACACATTTATTTTTAATGTTCCCCATTTCAAAACTGGACGATTGGATTTCAATCCAATTCGCCTATGAAGCTTGTAAAACAACTTGGTCAATAACGCCAACTTCATGGAATCATTACACCATAGATAATTGAAAACATTTATTAAATTGTTTGCTTAGTGCTTAACGTGTATACAATTAAATATGATTTGATCTTAAACGCAATAAAGGGTAACTCTGCTTGATCACCAATCCGATGAATAAATTATTTTACAAACGAATGAATTTTCGATGTTGGTATAAAAGGAATTGTTAGAGCTCGATAAGAGCAGCGAAAAGACCTATGTAGTGCTGCGATCTCGCGGTCTGGCGTGCCAAACAAAGCCGTTATACCGTCTTTGGTCACAGAGACGACTAAGGCCGGCGGCTGCGGTGCCAGGTCATTGGAAAAAGGAGCGGGATCAATTAAATACATTTTACAAATCACAGGTGTCTCTACGTGTAGAAAATGAATGTCGCCAGTAAATATCAGTCTGTATGTATCTCCCTAAAATTTGTTTATTAAATTCATTGTGTAGCTATGAGGAAAAAAGATACACCGAAATCTAATGAAGTGCTTTCGAATAACATTTTTGTAGCTATCCTGTTAACAATATACCTATCAAGGAAAAAAATTAATGACATTTTGATCGTTACAATTAAAAACTTTTGCAGAAGTGCAATTTCCATTCCCGCTGGAATTTAGCAGTCTTTGCAAATTTGGTTAGCAGCTTCATAGATTCGGGTCTCACAGATATACTTCACCAATTGATGCGTTGCAGAGATCAGCGCCGCTGATTGGTGTCTTCCCTGTCAATGCGGATTGAGAGGGGTATGAACCCGGGTTTTTGACACGCCTTTTCCCTCGCCCAGTTAGCCGAGGTTTTGTTCCGCTTTTACTTGTAATATGGTGCAAGTTTCTTTGTTATTCATTGTTAACTGTGCACATAACTTCCGTGATTGCTTAAGAATACTTACTCATCACTTCAATTTAAACCAATTATGTATTTGTCAGATATGGCTTTAGAATAGTAACGTTAGCTTGTCATCCCACCACTAGAAACCTGAAAAATTCGCGAGTTCAGCGACCTGTAGGCTAGACTTCACAGTCTTGTATACCCTCATGCAGATATATTTTCATTGGTTATGTGTTGTGGCAGTTCAAGACGATGATTGGGCCTACAATTTATTGCATGTTTGTGATTGGCTCATTTATCTCCTGGGGGTGACAAACAACGAGTCGACCAATTCCAAAAGTAACATGAACGTACAATTTTGCGAATTCCAACTTGTCTCGAATTGAACCCGCGAATTTTTCAGGTCTCTAGCAGTTAACCCCATCCCAGTTGTGAAGTGACTATTTTATGGATCCGATTACATAAATTACTTTTTTTTTTGTCGCTGGAGCTTACAATTAAATCCACATGCCTCGGATTATGGTAAATGCAGTAAAATAATCTAAATTAATACATCTCAAGCAAATAAAGCCGGCAATATACAACGGGATTGAATAGCAGAAAACTGTAGAACACTTATTAAATAAACCAAGTATTTACAGCACAGTGTGGAAACTAGAAAGTCACATTCAATGCAGGATATTGATGTGTTGATTAAAAAATTGAAATAATGAGTATGGAATATATATATATATATATATATATATATGTATATATATATATATATATATATATATATATATATATATATATATATATATATATATATATATATATATATATGAAAATGAAAAAGCAGAACTGTGAGGCGATGGACAATATATAAACAAACTTCAGATAGGCCTATTTATTTACTGAATTAAATGCATTCATCGCAATATTTTCGGACTTAATTATGCACTGCTTTTTAGGTTTTCTAACTTATTTTATATAATATAGTGTAACTCCCCTCCCCCTTCTGCCAATGTATACAGTAAGTACGCTATCTTATAGTCTATTCGCGGTTTCTTCTTCACACTTTTTGAATCAAACCTTTGGAAAATTACACCATGCATGACGTATTTGGATACGTACGTCATGTATCATAAGCATGTTATTTGTACTTTTACTTTTTGATTAAATTAAACTTATATTTTATTCATAAACTGTATTTCCTTTGCAATTAAAAGTAATAAAAACAGAGAGAAAATATGTGTGACGGTTGGTCAGCCATCCATACCCGATCGTCCGTCGTCGCCATCTTGCTGGCGGTGCCGACTGCGCCGACAGAGAGCTCATCGAGCGTCGGAGCGACCACTTGTATCAGGCGTATATGCGAGCTATGGAGGTTACTCAGCGCTACTTCGAGTACGCGACTCAACGCCTAGATCCTGGCCAGTCTCAGCCACAAGATCTAGGCTCCACCCACCCGTAAACTGCAGTCCACCACATGGTAGGGGAGTAGTGTAGACCACAGATGGTGGAAATATACGAAGCTGACTGATTCTAGGTTTTCCTGGTTTTATTTTTACAAAATACCTGGCTAATTCCAGGATTCTCAGGCTGAGTGGTCACCCTGATTCATTAAAATTATGTATATAACAATACAAAATTGACATTTTGGTCACCGAGGGGGCGGGATATGCGTACAAAGCAATCCGAGATGTGGATGGCTTTGGATGAAATTACAACGTCCGTAAGGGCGCCAGTTCATCTACGCTCGGATAAGCACGAGGTTCTTGACATCTCAGGATTGTTGCGGGTCGAGAGGCAGCGGCGATATCCCCTAGAAGCGCAACGCCTCAAAACGAAAGTCTTAGTCGAGCATTTGACACAGTTCATTACAGTCGTTGCTGACCACGTGATTACACTTACTGGAGCGGGCCAGATCCCGTGGTCGAAGTAATGTTAATTAAATACATAAAGAAGACACGAGTCATGAAAACAATACTTTATATTATCAAAAGGTACCCCGATAATATTCCCGACTAAAGATGGCGGCGCGGAGATACCGTAATCAACGGTCATCTTCCCGCCAGCATCGAGAGGGAATTCGTTGAAAAGCACATATACAGAAAATACACATGCAGAATACAACAAACTCGACAAAACATTAAAAGAATTAAAAATAGAATACATTGAATAAAATCTACTTTTCGGAAAAGTCTATAGCGTCTGTTCCTAAGCGCTTCACGTAAAGTTCAGTTTTAAGCGCATGCGTATTCAGGGGTGCGCAAGATATTAAAAAACAAGTAAAAATATTACACTTACAAGACATACCTCAGAACCCTTTTAAAACACACAAATTAATTTAGTAAGAATTAATGAGCAAGATGTTTTAAATTTAGTGCGGCATAAGTGGCGAAACGGCAGCCGGAAACGCCATGATCATTTAGTTATTTTAATTAACAACAAGAAACACAAAATACTCTTCATGAAACAAAGACAGATGTGACACTATACTTGGAAAAATATTAAAAGAATTATGAGCGTCTCAGTTTATTGTTACGTGATCCCATGTATGCCACGTGGGCGAGCACTTTTAATGCAAAAGCACAGCACTTACGGGAAAGCAAGGGGAGATAACATTTCCCCGCATGCAATTTAGACTCTGCTTTTGGGGGGCACGTATCACTTGGCACAGGTAAACACATAGCACTGAGTTTACTCTTTGTGGACGTGTCTTTAACAGTCGTGAACGGGTCACCAGACTCTTTCGTGCATCAACGACAGTTCACGCATCAAGTGCGCCCATGCACCTGGTGCGGCTGACGTGCAGCGAGCTGTATCGGTCTGCCCACGAGCGAGCAGCGAAGGCGACGTCAAAATGCCTTGGCAGGTTACCACAACAAAATCTTACCACAAGCATATCATTCATGCAATCAGACTGCTGCTTTATAGGATCTGAACAAGTGGCTGGAACTGACATTTTCCCTTTCAACACTCGATTCACGTTGGTAACCCATGCATGAATCATCAGCTTAGTAACAACTTTAATGGTAAGTGATTTCACGTCATGGGCACTGCAGCTCAAAGAGGGAAAATCAATTTCACCAACAATATCAAACAGGATATTTGTAACACCTGGCTTATAAGAAACTACAGGAAGCATGCTGAGAACAGTAGCACTAATTGTGTTGCACATGGGCACAAAGTTTGTATGCGGAAGGCACAAAGCTTTTGTAGAGTATCACCTAGCAATGATGAATTAATGCTGTGGCATTTCCTCGCAAGTCATGAGGTTACCTTAGCAAACCAAACAATTTTTTGTCAGTGCAAACATTTTCTTTGAAACAAAGCCATTTATGTAACTAGATGCCACAATAGTAATTCTGGTTTGTGGAACACCTATTACACATGGTGCCATGACTTGTTGAACTACACGCTCTTCATCTTGGGGAATTACCTCTGCCTGTACAAAATCCCTTAGTGTGTCCAGAGCCCCTACTGTCTCATCTTCTTCACAGTTTGAACTGACTGAGTGGGAAGACATAAAGTTTGATACAATCAATGACTTGAATGCAGAAATGAAACCCACTGATGTTGGGTTAACATTGCGCACACCATGGCTTCTTACATTTCCACAAAAAAATGTTAGGGGGTCTTGATTGAAGTTGCGAAGTGAAACGAACCGAAAACCACCATCGAAAAGCAATTTTGATAAATTTCTCAAACCTTTGACTGTTGTGATCCAGTGTTTGATGCTTGGCGGCACTGGCCTGCTCTTTGTTTTGGGACACTGAAAACTCATGGATCCTAACAGCTTCAACGCTTTTGCCCAAAATTCTTGGTGTGGCGAAGTTCTAGTTGCCGCACATTGGAGATTCTTTCCTGCTGCACAACGTGTAGTAACAACGAATAAACTAATGAAACTAATACAAAATATTTCCTGAAATGTGTTTTCTTTTTTCAAAACGCCACTTAACGAGTGAATATGAATACGCAAAATTTCGTTCCGTTTGTACGTCTTTCGTTTCGATTCTATGTAATCGTCACAGCGCTCTATTTGAAGTTTCAAACTGTATTTAATCTGGTGAAGGAAGTGTTCTTATACATAGTATTCGTTTTAACAATCCTAAAGGTACCAATCAAGTCAAACACGAAATGTATGAGCATACAACTTCAAACAATACAATTTCGCAGCGAAGATATAAAAAAAAATTCATTTTCCTCGTTAAGCTTCACCTTGGCGTGGTAGCTCAAGGTGCGCGAGTTCAATCCTGCCCCCTTCGAAATTTTTTTCACTTGTTAAAATTACGGTAAATTGCTCAATATAAATAGTAAACTATCGTAAATATGCTTATTTTACGTAATTATTTGGCTACATCCAATAAAAGCAATATTTAATTCGCCACTGCAATCGGTCGTCACTTACTCAATCAGTGAAATTATTTTTCACGTCACTAATTCAATCAGCGGAATTTTTCACTAAAACAATCAGTGGTTTTCCACTGATTTTAAGTGGAGCCATTTTCACTGATTAGAGTAGTTGAATTTCACTGCGAATCAGTGGTTTCCCATGGATTCGAATTTAGAGTGCAAGGCGCTCCGGGTTCGACTCCCGGATTTTCGCACGTGGAAGTCGTGTCTCACGACGCAGCTGGTCGGCGGGTTTTTCTCGAGGATTCCCAGTTTGTCCTGCCCATGCATTTCAGCGCTGCTTCATACTCACCATTCAAGACCCCGGAGTTGAGAGCCACCCATACCTCTGCACTAAACTTGGACAACTTCTAACTACCTGCTTAACTTGGTTTCAAATCAAGGCCCTAATATTATACTCACTTCACTGTGTTATGTGTAAGGTGAGTCCTTTAAAAGAGGCCCCGTGGGACACGCGTGAACGGAGCGAGGGAATGGGGAAACACAGTCCAGTGTGACGACATACCTAGAGTAGGTGCTGGAAGTGGCCGCCATTGACCTCGAGGCATGTGTGCAGACTCTACATGTTGTCGTCATACTGGTCTGTGTTTCCTCATTGCCTCGCTCCGTTACGCACATGTCCTACGGGGCCTCTTTTAAACGACTCATCTTTTATAAATACAAATGTTAACTAGAAAGTTAAACATTTAGGCGGCGGCTTTATGGCCTTCATTTAAAAAGGAACATGTGTCGTACAAATTTACCCTGAATTTGCAAAACAGCTGTTGTTTAACATCTCTTTTTGCAGTCAGTGCTTTCAAGAAAATGGACGGTGACGTTCATTCAAAACAAACTTCCGTAAGCAAGCGTTACTTTGCGACAGGGTGGGTGACTTCGTAATATAGGTCCCCCCCCCCCCCCACTGTTATTAAAATTTCCTTCAAATTCTCAGAGGTTGTACCGCACGTTCAGTGGTTAAATTGGCCCATTGAAATGGGACATCTGAATACTATTTCTGTCTCACGAAGTTCCCTTGCCTTGTCGCAATAACGTACCCTGAAAGTCAGTTGATAAGCTACTGAGGACTGGCGAATCAAGCAAATAAACTGTGGGGTAAGTGGCTTATTGCAGCTGAATTGTCAATATTCATTAGAAATGGCTCAAGACCTCGCTGTTAAGAGCCGTCCAAATCTCTTCACTCACTCAATATCACACTTCTCACATTCTGTTCGAGTCCACCTCAACAAACCATTTACGAGAAATATGTGTTGCGTAACTCCCATTGGCATATTAACTAAAATCATAGGATAGGCTATAAGCAACAACTTGCCTTTTGCCTATGGGACCACAGGAAGTGTATTCACTACATTATCAAGATCCAGAGTGAATCGGAGGAAGAATATGTTGCACGAATATGGGCCGTGGCTGAAGACATCCTACGTACAAATCGGCATTTTCTAGAAGATATATTAGAACGAGCAGCGCTCATGAGCGCTTGCAACGAAACTTTTCATTTACTTCAATCTTTTTAAGTAGCTCGCACGACACAAGGCTGACAAAAACAGTATGGTTCATATCTGAACGTGGGTTATTGACCAAATCTTGATTCATTCTTACGTCTCCTGGCAAACACAAGAAGTTCCATTATATGCAGTAATTTTTAGCTATTTATTTCATTATATTCCAAGAGATTTTCTTCGGGTTGCTATTAAAATGAAATATTTCCGTTTCTGTTATGTTGGTTGATAATATCAAATAGTTTTACTGGGAGTCTCAGTAAGCTCCCCCGGAGAATATTAACATATTTTAACATGTTACACCATTTCCATTTCCGGGAAACTCTGTTCCGCCTATTTGGACCATAGAAATGACAGGTTCATCCGTTGGTTCATAGTAACTCCGTATATATATATATATATATATATCTCTGTGTGTGTGTGTAAGTTTTTCTACGTTGCCAGTTTTGGCAATCCCTTAAATTACAAAACACACACACACAGATATATATATATATATATATATATATATATATATATATATATATATATATATATATATAATTAAGTATTAAGACGATTTGTAACATTAGGTGTAAAGATATTTAAACTTATTAAAAAACATCTATAGTTCATTTCAGGCAATTCTTTCAACAATTAATATGAGTACCGAATTTTTTTTTTTACCCTACAGTAATTAAGGTCTCTCATTTAGAAAGAAAACATAATAAGTAATTTAATATGCATGACATGCAATTTTCCAAAATAAAACCTTTCAAGTAGGTTATACTTACACCCGTGGGAGAACTGGTACTAGAAAGTGCGGTTGATGTACTGTATGTGGCGGTGAAGCCTCCTTTGGTCACCGACAACGAACTGGAAGTCTGTCTGCAACTGTGGACATCGAACACTAGTATTACTGCAAACTAAAATTGCTGGAATTGTGCTGAAAATTGGAATGAGCTTGTGTCCTGTTTCAAAGGACATTCTCGGATCGGTTAAATAAGCAACACGTGGAACGAGGGACAACCTCAAGGGAAAGTAAACAAGCGAGAAAGGGGTTGCCAAGTAACACTCCCGCTTAAGAGTTATCTTCACATATCGGATGGAGTGATGGCTGTGGGAGGGAAGACTTACATCAGAACTGCACAGACAAATTTCATCTTATACGGGATGATATTTTGAAACCTCTCTTTCAAAATGTAGTATCCCACTAATCTCGGTTACAGGAGTCTGTTATCGAAGGACGGGTACTGGCTTGTGATAAGTGGAGCTGCATAGTCCAGCCTTCAGAAAGAATAGGGGAATGAAAAGTGGAATTAAAAAATTTATGTCGGTTAGTTATCACTCAATACAGATAGCTGTTTGGAGAAAGTATCTCTTTTGATGTTAGAGCTTGTTGTCCTAATAAAAGGGCCTAGTCAGCTTACATGCACGTTTTGTTGACTGTTAAAATTATTTCTATAATTTGTCAACATTTGTTCACTTAAGAACGCATTTGGCAACAACTATATATTTTATATATTAAAAACAGAGTACTTTATTGGTCAAGTACTTTTTTAGGTGGGATGAAAGCAATCCTGTAAAGATACGGAAGGATATCCACTGTCATACAATGGCCGTGTCTTCCTAAATAATAATAAGAGAGTACTTATTTTATAAATTCGCCAGTATGCAACTATGGAAGATTAAAGGTAATAAATATCTAAAATACATACTATAGTTATTTATGCAATTAATATTTATTTTACTTTTCTAAGCATTATTAAATAGGCAAATCTACCAAGCGGTCATTTTAATAATGTAAAATTGCCTTTAATATTTAGATGTATAAGTAATCACCAATTTTTTTTTATTTGTTTATTTCCTTTACTAATTAGCCCTCTTGGACAAATTATAAAACGAACTGGACGCTTTCAGTGTCTTCTAAAAACGAGACTATACCGTTCAAAACTGTGAAGTAAGTTGAGACTATACCTGCACAATGTGTTGATGAGTTGACAGCTCGAGGGCTGGCGGAAACGCGAGCGAGGGGCAACAAAGGTAAGTGCCCTACAACAAGCCGAGCAAAGGGCGACGTATACATCACAGCCGCCTACACAGGAGCTATTTCCCTCTCGTCCGAGGCAGAGAAGCGCCGGAGCGGCGACAAGGGCTACCTACATACACTGTAGCGCGACATCGCCACCAAGCGCGAGGCTCGAAACTACCCTGCAGTGTTCTCGTTGTGCCAGCGCCGCCCTCGTAGGCTGTTCGCGGTAATGCGAGCACTTTTAAAAGCCCTGCTTGAGATCTACTTGTATTCGTTGTGTATTCTTCCGCCTTATGTAAAATCACCATTGCCATGAACCTCCCCACCTTATTCATGAGTCGGTCAAGTGAAACTGTGAAATTATTAGAGAAGGAAATAATTTACAAATATGCTCATTTTAACACTTAGATGCATTAAAAAAAAAAAAAACAGAAATGTAAGGATATAATTTAAGGTATAACAAATGGTTACTTAACACTTTTTATTCGACGTTATGGTATAGCACTACTTTCCATCCATCGTTACCAACTTTACTGGGCGCATGTCACACAGCGCCCATTAAAATATATGGATTTAGGGGCGGCAGTGACTTTTTCGTAAGTTTAATTTCAAAGTGCTCACTTTATCGTGAACAGCCTTTTAGAAAGCCTTTAGCAAATGTCTAATACGGTGTCGTTGATTGTATAGGCTGTTCACGGTAAAGTGAGCACTTTTGAGGCCCTAGTTACTTTTTATTTTCAGTTATTTCTTATCCTTTAACCACCATTTCAAATAAATATTGCCATGTAAGTAATAAGCACAGTGTGCATATTCCACAGCATTCGGAAGTTAACGTATATGGCTAAAATAATATACATTTATAGAATATTATTCCAAATGAGAGGGCTTTCAAAAGTGCTCACTTTACCGCGAACAGCCTATATTTGTATGTAACTAATGCGTATATTTTCAGCGCGTTGAGAAAGCCGTTTTTATCTATGTTGAAAGGACTCCGGGATAGCGTTTATAATGTGCACTACGTCTTGAAAATACTTACACCTCACCTGAAGTGTGTGTTACTTGCGTAAATAAGCGCATTGGACACTCGTGTAGTAATTCCGTGGAAAAACGTGTATTTGTAACACAGTTCAATAACCAGTTATGTGGCTCCTTACGGCTGTAGCCTGGTTTTAAAGCAGTGAGAATTCGGTATAGGGAAAAATACATGTTAATGAAATTCTGTTTTATGAAATCAATCTTGAATGTGTAAACTTGAAACAAAAACCTCAGTAAGATAAATGATACTCACAAGCTCTGTATCAACGCAAATATAACAATTATATTTTCTGTAAAGTTTTATTTAATTATTTAGTTTTCCTGATTTTTCAAGGAAACTGGTTATAAATTAATGTTAGAAAAACACTTCGATAGCTAGGGAGTACGTAATTTTCTTCACAAAATAGTCCCTGGTGGTATATATCCATCTTTAACAGGAACGCCAATAAGACCGAATTTCCCAACATACATTTCCCTATATCAGATTCTCATTGCTTTCAAACCACCCTATAGCTCCCACCCGCCAACTTGGATTTATGGAATTCTCGCCATACTCTGTAAATACAGTTTTGTAACGACATAGCAGAGCATTGCCTAGTGCATTGTCTGAGGTCAGCATTTCGTGATTACTGTAGATATAGTCACCCCTGTAATAAGTCCGGAAGAAATAATATCGCGTTTCGCCTCGACAGTTACCAGCTAAAAAATTAATAAATGTAGCGAAACTGTGGCAATCCGATAAAGTTTGGCAAGCTGTTATGTAAGTATGTCGTGCGGGAAATTTCAGTACACCTTCTGAAATAGAAATCGATCAATCCAAGCTGGCGGGTGGGAATCCGCCTTTAAGAAGTAGTTGTACACGTGATTCTACAGCCACAAGACTACCCCCGATAGGATGGAAATTCTTTGCTGGGGGAGAGGGTTGCAAGGGGAAACAGATACACATCACTGATCATTCTACTCGCTATTCCTCCACTTCTAAATCAACGACAAAAAAAATCACTCTTTTGTGGTGTACTATCAACTCTGCCTTGAGAAATATTATTTATATTTAAGAAATATGGCTGAATTTTTGATGTGATTTTTCTCAAGTTATGTTGTTGCATTGCTCTGAAACTGCAATCGTTGTTTTGTGGCACTACTAATAATGCCTGCAATTAAAATTTTCCATTCTGAATATGGGCGTGAGAACATACTTGCCTGTTTATGTGAGTTGTGTTTGAGTGGCCAACTCTCCTTGCCCACCAAGTGTATGCTAGAGTGGTTGGCCCCTCATGCCTGGACGGCGAAGATTCGTGGCATGCAACCCCATCCAATACTGTGAAACCATGGGGTGATGCAGCATTTGGTATGATTTTGTGTGCTCTGTGCATGTTGCTTGCTGCATGTAAACAATTAGCACAGATACGTTCCCGGGAGTGGCGAGACAGTCGTTAAATACCAACCCCCAACTGCCTCCTCAGATCGCAGGGTATTTATAAAGCAGCAAGCCAGCCTAGTCGGAGCACAATACCAGGCCCCTAACGTAACCCAGGGAACCCTTTCAACAAATCCATGCCAGCTTTTCTGCAGTACATAAATCTCAAAGACGGATGGGCGGAGTGGATTAGTTGTTCGTTACTTCAGTCTGAATTAATGATAAACCAATGGGAGGACAATAGTCTCCACAGGTCTTAAAACATTCCATACTCTGAGGAGGTAGCCCCGATCATAAATAGTACAATTCCTGGCATTCTAACAAAACCAGAACCATCCTTGCACTTGCTCGGCTCTAGTCAACTCTCCTTGCTTTCAAGTCTATAATAAGCCTATGCTCGGATGACAGCCGTGTTTTAAATGTTAGGCATGGTTCGCCTTCCACGTTCATACCAAGCGAGCGTGCTAAGACTGTAGTATGCACATATAAGCCCATGAGCGTTCTGTCGAAAGTATGTCAAGCTGGCAGAGTGGAAGATAGTGCCGAATCTTATCGCTACGTCAAACAATGTGGAGATTAATGATACGGACAAACAATAATCAACGTACTTCAAAACGATTCTACAAAAGCCGGGTTTTAAGCGACATCTACAATTGAAGTAAATGCGTCTGTAGCAAGGGGGTGGTCAGTGGTATTTTATTTTCGCTAATAAGTGTATAGGGGAATTTATTTCAATACAATGATTTCGTCACTTCAACTTGTAATACTTTGGACTTATGCTGTAATTTCTGCTGTATCAACAAAGGTAAGCAGTTAGTAATGTTAAATAAGAATGATATATTCAGAAATAATGTTTCATCAACTTTATTATAAGGCGATTCTCGGAAATTTCTACCTGATCTATTCAGTAACACATCCAGCTCTCATTTCGGGTTTATTTGCGAGTGTATCATGCAATTCTGTCTGTTCCGTCATAGTACGAACTCAACATCGAGCGGTCTATATACTTAGTTACAGTCCATTCATGTCCCAACTTTTCTGAAGCCCTACTAAAATTCTACCTCCAGGATATTCCTCCGCCTCATGCAAACAAAGCTTAACCGAGTCTATAAAATGACACCACAGGGACAACGTACCGGATTCGTGCGCACTTCGTGTAGTAATATTTTGCACAAGAACTATTTCTTACCAGACATTTAACACGCTTATTTTCTCCCTGTTTTATTCGTATTTATTATAAAATAAATATTGTAATTTATAGATAAAATATAAGGTTGACTTCAATTTTACCAAAAATAAAGTAATTTTATGTTAACACAACCATAAAACGCTTGTGATACACGGCATATTTAGGAAACAGTCAAACACGTCATTCATGAAGTTATTTTTTTTTAAGGTTTGATTCAGAAGTGTGAAGAAACCGGGAATAGACTATAGTATGGAATCTAAAATTTACGAAAAATAAAGACGATAACAAATTCACAAAGACAAAGAGTGGAGACAGGTAAAAGTCACTCAGACCAATAACGAACCAGCACAGCAGACACGTGCGCGAAGTCAACTGAAGAAATACGTCTTAGTGGCTGATGTTTAAACAATGGAGCAACTCATAGGCACAGTAGTGAGCACACGACAGATTGCCTTGCAACAGTTGCAATCCATCGTCGTTCGTACGCCACAGTCTTGATGCTTTCCTGAGCATAGTGTTCCTTGTACATGTCGCTCACGTCCAGCATGCACGCGCTTCTCGATAATGTTACTGCATCACAGTTTGTTTCGAAGCTTGAGATAACTCCGAGATAAAGGCTGTTCACGATAACGTGAGCACTTTAGAAATTAATCTTAGAAAAAAGTCACTGCACCTGCACGCATATATTTTAACTGGCGCACTGAGTGATATTCGCCGTGTAAAGTTGGTAACGATGGATGGAAAATAGTTCCATATCTTAACGTCGAATAAAAAGTATTAGGCAACCATTTGTGATAACTTTAAATTATTTCTTTCGTTATTATTTTTTTTTTTATGCATTGAAGCGTAAAAATGAGCAGATTTATAAAGTATATACTTCCTTAATAATTTCACCGTTTCATTTGACCAACGCATGAATAAAGTGGCGAGGCCCTTGGTAGTGTTAAATATACATAAGGCGGAAGAATAAACAACGTGTATACAAGTAGATGTTAAGCAGGGCTTTCAAACGTGCTCATTTTGTCGTGAACAGCTTATAATATGAATACGTCACCGGTGGGTTGCTGCAGTCACGTCCACCCGAACAGAGGATAAGTCGCGTACTCGCAGTGGCAGAAGTAAATACAATTCTTTTTCAACCAGAACTTGTAGGTGATTGCGAATTATAACACGCTACAGGATACTGAAGTGAGTTTTGCAGGTTTCTCTGGAAATTTTTTTGTCCGAAAGTACATCATAATGAGCGATTCCTCACAACGTCTGATAACTGCCACGAAGTTGACGCTGAACACATTTCACCTAACCGAGGTTTCATTTCCGCTATTATAAACCACAATTTTTATAGAAGTACCGTACTGGCATTTTAGACAGTCAAACATAACCAAACATACACGCTACTGGGAAATAATAAACTAAAAGAGTTTTGCGGCAACCAAAAACAATGTCGGAAGCCACCAAATTCTTATATCGGTATTAACATCACAAATAGTTTCTTTTGTCATTGCAAATGTTTAAGAGACAACCAGGGAGTGATTTCTGTGGTCACCACTAAGTCCAGTGTGCTGAAAGTGGGTTCGTTAGTCGCAGTGAAAATGGCACAAAGCAAGCGGCAATACTGGTTAGTGGTTCCCACAAAAGTGTTATGCATGTTGTGGTATTCGGTACATAAGGTTTAAGGGTATCGCCGAAAGCAGGAAGGGGGAAGAAATCGGTCGTGCGTGCCCTCTATCAAGGATCCATCCCAGCGTTGGCCCGAAGTTGTTTCGGACAACCATTTTGTGCGTTTACGGTAACATTTCAACCCGGATTGAACCTGGAGCGAACTGAATAATCCCGATTGAAATTTTAGTATAAACACATCCGTACTGGACTGGAGTAGGAGTGGAGTGAGATAATCCAGTACAATTGTCGAGGTGGACTGGAATGTAGAATCCGGATTGAAATTTTACTTTAAACACTGATCGGACTGAAATTAGAACAAAGAAGAGATGGTCGCCATATCGACTTGTTAGTTTGGTTGTGTAAGAGGTTAGAATCATTCTGAGACTAGCAAGATAACTGTTTTTTTTTTTTTTTTTTTTTTTTTGTGAAGCGAAAAATAAATTGCTACGAAGGAACTGAGAAATATTTGGACGGAGAAATATGTGAAATTCATTTTATATTATGCTTGTTTTATAGTTATGCTAGTCGCTAAGAGTGCTTCTATCCCGTTTCAATCCACATTCAGTCTTATTTACACTTTAGTCCACGTTCGAAACTTTACTTTAAACACTTATCGTCGACACGAGTTCACTCCGAGTTCGCTACAAGTTGATTCCAATCCGCGTTCGATCCAGTCCGACACTTTAACTCTAAAAGCACTAATTGAAACTGAAATTAGGATGGCCAAGCCGGGTCCTTTCGAATGCAAGGCCGCAGTGTGCTACCAATGCGCCATCTCACTCAATTGTGTAGGCTTCGACTTGAGCATGAACTCAACTCGCATTTAGCAAGTGGCGCACAAGACAACGCTTGAGCACTTTACCTCACGGAAAAATGATCTTCTGGAATCATTTATGAGCACAAGTTACTTGCTTGCAATAACCGGACCATCAAATCCATCTCCTGATTCTTAAGAACGTCCCGGATCTAATGCAATGAGACGAACGCAGACAAATATGACGTCAGCCAACTTGAGTGCGCATGCACTGATATCCGGTTCTACTTCTATAGCTACAGCAAAATACTTTGTCGTTTATGATATTAATGCTGTTCACATCAACTAAATATTTAATTTAAAATTCAATGTATAAGCACATTTGAAAGCCCTGCTAATGATCTGTTTGTATGCACGTTGTGTGTTCTTCCGCCTTATGTAAATTATCATTGCCATGGCCTAATCGCTTTCTTCATGCGTCGGTCAAGTGAAACTGTACAATTATTATAAAAGTAGGTATTTTAAAAATCCGCTATTCTTGACATTTCCACGCATTAAAAAAAAACTGAAAGCTATAGAAATAATTTAAGTTATTAGATGTTTATCTTGTACGTTTTACTCCACTTTAAGATATGGAACTGCTTTTCCCTCCATCGTTACCAACTTTACTATAAGCTGTTCACGGTAAAGTGAGCACCTTTTAGGCCCTTCTAAATTTTTCCTTTCATCCAATTTCTGTCTTCCTGCTGCCTTTTAATATAAACATTGCAATGTGAGCAATAAACACAGTGAATACATTCCACCGCCCTCAAAATTTAAATTCTGATGCTGCAATAAGATATATTTGTGGTTGAAGCCTGTTTGAATGGCCTTAAAAAGTGCTCACTTTATCGTGAACAGCCTATAGGTGTATGTCACTCAGTGCGCCCGTTAAAATATTTGCAGGCAGGAGCAGTGACGTTTTCCTAAGGTTGATTTCAAAAGTGCTCACTTGATTGTGAACAGCATTTATGAATAGTCCATATGCAAAATATTATTACATTGAGTGAATAGCTTAGTTTGCACGAGGCTGATGAATATCCTGGAAGCAGAACTTTAGCAGATCGTCAGGAAGGTTGGCAGTTACTGCGAGCGGATTGTACCGCTTTTTTAGTATGTGGTTCAGTGAACTGCACGATAATACTCCCAGTCCACTGTTCATACGAATCTAACTGTTCATATGAGTCTCTGCCATGTGTTCACTCTTCGCTAGAATGTTGATTTGCTCTTGTCTAGATTACACGCTATTCGATTTTCATTTCACTGGAAATTTATAAAAGTAAATTGTTTGTGGAAATTCTCCCCAGTGCCTACTTGTGCGTTAAGAGTCAGTCAGTATTGTTTCCTCCTTGGTTGTTCCACAGGCAGTTCCAGACAGTCAGTCGCCCGTGGTGGCCATCTCCCAGGGATCTCTGCGAGGTATATCAGCGACCACGCCCGATAACACGACCTACTACCAGTTTCTGGGGATACCTTACGCCAAGCCGCCTATAGGAGCCTTGCGGTTCAAGGTTGGTATAGCCTGTTCATGGTAAAATGAACACTTTTGATGTCGTAGTTACTATTTTATTTCAACCATTTTTTATTCTTTGACCATCTTTTAAAATAAATATTGCCATGTAAATAGTAAACACATCGTATATATTCCACCACACTCTAAAGATAACATCGAAGGTTAAAGTCAAATATATTAATTGGCTATTATTCCAAATGAGAGGACTTTCAAAAGTTCTCACTTTACCGTGAACAGCCTATAACCACCCTTAGCTTACGCCTGTACACAAAGCAGCCTGGAAAGATCACACGAGTGTATTAAATGTACCTATTATTAGTTTTAAATTATTTGATTAAAACCCCGATTTGCTAAACAAAATCACAAAATTGTCAGCTTCAGCCTACAGTGTTCAGTGGAAACACTAGTCTCAAAATTAATCTAATTTTTATGCAAGAATGAAAACTTTAAATAAACGATTATGAGAGTAAAAATTTACCGAGGCCTGTATTCACTTCGAGCTAGATTAAAATGTCTGAATTTAATAATTAAAATGTAACAAGACTGACCAAGTAACATGTATATATCCCATCTAACGTGAATCGGAGTCTACAAAGATATAGTTAAAAACTGGAACTCTTACGCAAAACAAAACGAAAGCGTTTCTAAATTGCTATACAGATAGCTGAAATTCCCCTTACAAACTTCTAGAACTTGTAGAGGTGAACTGAGTAGACGATCTTTTGAATAGGAACCCATGTCCGGAAACGTACCATTACTGTGCTACAACCATTTCAAATCATGTGTATCACTCGTCCACTTCTGCGAGCGTAATTTAATTAGGTGTGACGCAGTACATTACATTTCTAGCAATCAAATGCATTAATTAACAAAGCCAAGGGAACAATAAAGAAACGTATTCATTTATCACAATAACACCTTTGTCTACAGTTAAACGCAGCAATCGGTTTCTGTCTTCTGCAAAGGATGTGTAGCATACGGTACTGATCCACTACAACAGCAGCTCGATCTGGCGACCACCAACGTCATTGCACATATTGTACCTACGAATCATGTTCCAGTACACTCGCTCCACACCTGGTGTCCCATCAATCTGTTGTGCAGCGACCATAACTCGTGCCAGCAGATCTTCCTCTGTCTCTACAGGAGTCTCGTACACCATACTCTTCATACGATCCTACAAGAAATAGTCCAATTTAGTTAAATCCGGCCTTTTCCTCAGTATAAGTGGACGAGTGATACACCTGATTTGAAATGGTTGTAGCACGGTAACGGTACTTTCCGAGCATCGGTTCCTATTCAAAAGATCGTCTACTCAGTCCTCTCTACAAGTCCTAGAAGTTTGCAAGAGGAATTTCCGAGCATCCTGTATAACTGTTTTATCAGTCACTGTTTCTGTTATGGATAAATTAACTTGTAAATATGCTCTGGGGCCTATTTCATAAAAGACTGTTATTATAAGCTTTTTAATCCAAGACTACTTGAAATAAAACAAGAAGTTCCAAAATTTGTCTTTCATAAAGAAAGAAAAACGTTTTGCTTCAAAACAATTAGCAAACTCTTTTTATAAGTTTCCCACTCCTAACACAAGTATATTTTATAAGTGTTTTGTTTAATAAATATAGAAGATAATAAAACAAATTAGCAGTATCTAGTATCATTTTATAAGTTTATGATATAAGTAAAACAGAAATATTGTTTAAGAGATTGCCTTACCTTACAATATATACTGTAAATACAAGTACGCTTTTCATAAATTTATAGAGCATGTTAAACATGATCATATCTATTGTAGGTTTTCTTGATGGTGTGTTGTTGTTTATCGAAACGTATTGTGTTCTTCACTAAATATGAGAAAGATTATGGTTGGCAACAAGTGTATTGTGGTTGATATTATAGTGATGATTAGCAACATGTGGCAAGACAGCCATGAAGTATGGGGTTATAACCTCGTACAATCATCGATACAGCATAATCATGAACTTCATTTCATACTTTTCGACGCGTTTGTTTTGTATTTGTAGCGCTAAACTTCTCAGACAGTTCATATTTCAGTTCATACATTTTTCTTAAAAAGCGAATACATTTTAAATACTTATCTTCTCACTTGCTTGTTTTCGGAAATTTTATAACTCAGTTTACTCCAAGCACAAACAATAGCACCCACTGAAATTGATTCCAAAGACTGAGTTGTAGTGTGATGTAAACACTTATTTTAAAAGTGATGATTTTAACAATGATTTCAAAAGTCTTGAAATTTATCTATGAAACAGATTTGTTCGAATTACTAACATTGATACTGTAACTTATAAATTCATTTTACAAGTTGTTTACTTTATGAAATAATTACCTTTTGATTTTAGTTACTATTATGATAAGCCATCTTATATTACAAGTATTTTACTTTTATGAAACAGGGTCCTGTTGTCTTTAACAGTTAGTAAGTTTTATGTATATGAGCATCAAGCCAGCCACTATAAACAGACTGTATATTCCTGTAAGCATGGTTCACATGCGGGGATTGCTCACAGACAAATGAATCATTAAGACAATTTACCATTAATTGATTGCGATATAAGTTAGGCTCACACATCATACAGTTGATATTTGTATAGACATTTTTAGCAAAACGTTAGTTCGCGCCCTGCCGATGCCCACTTGGTGCTACCAAACTGAAACGTGGCCGTATGTTGGGCGAGAATCACGATTGGATCGTCATGACGTCATCGAGAATCCCTGTGGCCCGTCGTGATATGGCGCCGGAAACGAACACGTTTTACATACACGTAAACGAGTTGAGTGTGTTATATTCAGTTGCGTTTGAAACTATTATAGCCCATGTCGTAGACGCACACACAGAGATTATAAACTGGAAACTGGACATAACGTTCGCTTGGATAGTTTTGCACCCTGCCGTTAACAACAACGTAGATATAATAAACCGCGTATGTGATGAAACGAAATGTGATGCGTAAATATAAAATACATTTTTTTCTTTTTTTTTTTTTTTTTCATTTTAAGGCACCACAAGCTCCAGAAAGCTGGCATGGAGTGAGGAACGCATCTTCATTTCGCACTGAGTGTAAGCAGCGGGGGACAGTATCAGGAGAGGATTGTCTGTTTCTCAACGTCTTCACGCCTAAGGTATCATCATCTGTATAGCCTACATACACTATGCTATTTGCGATCTTACACCTTATAAAGGCATATCCTACTAAATTATTTTGCTAAATGTTTTACTTCCTCATTTTTTTCAGTTCAATCACAAATAACTTTGTAGGTGAGAATATAAAAAGTGTTCTTAATAATAGAAAAATTCAAGTATATAACGTTTTCTTAACTGCTATTTGTACTGAAGGTAAGTTTTCAACTGGAATTAATTTAGTACAATTTTTGTACCTATATAATTAGAAGGTTTATGAATGCCATTAAGCTAAATTGCATACCTTCATTTCTAAGGCTGCAAAACATTTATTTCTACGCAAACGTCGTGGCCTAAATTTTTATGCCTTTCTGGAATTAATTACAGCATACTTATACAATAAAGCGTAAGGAAACTGAGAAATTAAAACGAGGAACATATCACAACTTCAGTTCCTCACTGGATTGGCTTACCCACGCACGCAAGCCATCATGGCAGTTTGAGGCTTTCGCCATGTCGAGAAACACAGTTTCCAGTCTGCTGTATTTTAAACCAATATCAGTGAATACCTGTGAAACATGTATAGGGCCTCGTACTGTAGATTTACACCAGTAAAACTGAAGGGTCACCGCTTACAAAAATAATGATTATTTTTTCTTCAAACAATTAGAACATTTAAATGAACAGAATTGCGTAACTTGACTAAAATGTTTTCTGAAATCACAAGAACAAATTTCTTTGGAGGTCAATACTTAGTTCGCGTACGAATAAGGCGTATAATTTTTTTAGATGAAAATTTAGTTGTAAAACTTGAAATTAAAACAACATAATACATTTCCAAGAAATTTCTTTAACGAATTCTAGTGACATTAAAAAGTGTCTGGAATTGTAGACAAATATTTTACTTGGGTAACATTTCCAAATTTAACAGAAGATATAAAATATATACTTTCATAATTCCGTTAACTTTAGTTGTGGAAATAAATTTCTAGCTTATTTTTACTTTTATCTCACCAGTATTTAATACCATATCACAGAAATAAAAGAAAATCATAATGATTAACTGTAAAAATTTAACTGTAAAAATCTTTTAAAAACAAACTTTTATTTATAAATGCCCTAAAATGAGAAAAATAATTACATTAGATATAAAATTTGTAGAACTTGTAAGATGTAATCGAACAGCCGTAATAAACTTTACTACAATTGTTATGTTTATATCAATTTATATTTAGTATATGAACCCTTGGCGCAATGTAGAACGTATAACTCATTAGCGTAATCGTAGTAAACCCATATAATGCGTAAGGTTGTTAATTATTCGCAATATAGAACGTATGACTCATTAGCACGAGTTTAGTAAGAACATATCTTACGTAAGACTCTTAACTATTCGCGCCAAGCTTTTATATACTAAATATAAATTGATATAAACATAACAATTTGCAGTAAAGTTAATTACGGCTGTTCGACCACGTCTTACAAGTTCTACAAATTCTGTAACTACTATAATATTTTTTTTTTACTTTTAGGGCATTTATAAATGAAAGTTTGGTTTTAAAAGGTTTTTTACAGTTAATTTAATCTTCAGTTTTTAGTCACAGCAATTTTTATTTTATTGTTATAACAGTAGACTATTTATACATTAATGTATACATTCGTGAGACTAAAAAGACTAAATATTTGCAGTTAAACACTGAAGGTCCCTTCCACTCTTCGGATTGCAACCTGACGAACAGTGATGAAAAAAATATATGTACTAAAAGAAGTATCAATATATTTATTCTGTTATATCCTTTAATTTGTTTTTACGACTATTACTATCTCTATGGCATACTGATTGTAAATTTGTAACGTATTTATATGATATATATTTCACAAGTCACTCCTCTACGGATCCTTTTAATTATCTTCATAATATTTTAACAATTTTTATCAAAGCTTATTCTTCTTTGCAATTGTAATATCTAAACCTAATGGAATTGCGTTTCTTACTTTAAAAATTAATACACATTTTCCTTTAAACTAGATTTCTTATCTGTATGATATGCGTTAACACGAACCTTATTGTCGGGCACAGACACCCACATCCCTAGAAGTAGGGCGGGGGGTCGGCTAACCTAACTCGCCCCTTTCTTCAAGGGGCGCTATCAATTCCGATTCCCCACTAGGCCCGTTCCCACACTCTTCACTGTTTTCGCATACACCCGAATCATAATTTTGGGAACCTTCCCCCTCCATCCGGTAGTGGGGGAGGAGGTATGTTACCCTAACTCGCCTCTTTCCCCAAGGCGGACTATTGATCCCCCACCCCCCCCCCCCACCTACAAGACTATTGTCACACTCCTCAACATTTTCGCGTATAGTTGATTCACGATAACTTCGGCCTTTTCTGAAGCCCTGCTAAATTTCTACTTTTGGTTACTGATTACGTATCCTTCCGCTACACCTAAACATAAACACTGCCATGTGACTTCTACTTTTATAGCTGTCACGTGCATTGATTGCTGTTTACAGGTGATCAAATAATGCTGTCATATTTCCTACGAATGTTCACAATTTAGGCCTATAACAATATTTAGGTCAGCTTTATAACTATTTGTTACACACGATATAGCACGTTACCCATAATACACATTAATATTTTTCCACGGCGGTGTTTGTTACAACTGTGGCGGAAACAACAGTAGTATTTACCTGTTGTTATTAATATGTGTTTGGAATAAAAATTACAACGAAGGGACAACCAGTCCAACGAAACGACACAGTGAATCCAAGCACGCAACTCGTTCCGCTTATTTATTTTACTACGTAGCATCGACAGATAGTGGTGAACATGCAAACACATAGGCCTGCCGTAACATTTATTCCGCTAATATTTACATGCATTGGTACCGTACTTACAGGTTTGTAGGTTTATTTTAATAATTTATTTAAATTTATTTGGTTGGGCTTAGTATTATTTTTGGGACTGAGGCAGTCATTCAAATCACAGAAACGTAAGCTCATTACACAACTAGGTTTCAAACACCTAGCGCGAAGGTACAACGTTGTGATAAACAGACGTGGATATTAATAAGTAACTTCGTCATAACATCAGTTCATGGTTAAAACGTATAAACTTTGCACATGTTTGAAATCCACACACATCTGGCCTGTGCGAAACGATTACAACACAGCCACCATAGACGAAAATGACGTCTACTACGCCCTTATACACGCGGCGATCACAACACTCGTTACAGTATATTAATTATCCCTGTCCTGGAAACACATATTTATCACAACGTTGTAACTTACCTAGGATGTTTCAAAAACACGAGTACGAACTTGACGTTTCGTTCAGAAACACACCGTGTCATTTTCATGTCGCCACACACCATTGGCAATCGTAAGGCACTATGTAAACGGCCCGCCCGCCATATTGGGATAAGCGCGTGACTAGGCCACGTCTGTCAACCTGCTGGATTTTTAAGTGTCGCGCAACGAGCTGTGTCGCGCCATCGCATCTAAAATATGTCGTTACATCTAAATACCAAATAATACATATTTAAACAAAATCTCGTTTCAGTTGTAAATTACAATCTCAAACACCATTATAGTTGCTGTAATTAGTATGAAATGTGCTGGAATTAGAAATAACGAAATGTATACCTTTCCTACACAGGTGGTACGATCTTCCCGAGAGAGAGAAGAAAGACAGAGATAACAAGAGAGAGCGATACTCTGCTTCGCTTATTGAACTTTTATTCCAGACGGAAAAAAAAACATCAGCCTACACACGGGAATTTGCGCGGATATTTTTAACTGCAGCAATGAAATGTGTTTCCGTCAGTGCTATCTAACAATACAAATATATCAATTGGCAAGGTTTACCTTACAAATAGTATACATAAAAACGATGTTAAAAAAGATAGTAACTGTGAACTATTTCTTACCGGCCATTGCCAACACGTCGCTGCTCTCGCTGTTGTTAATTCATGTTTAATACGAAATAAAATTTACAAGTTATATAAGATACTAAGGTAAAGTTTCATTTATTCAATAATACAGTACTCTAAAGTTAATCACAGTGTTAAATATTGGTGGAA
Source organism: Dryococelus australis (assembly GCA_029891345.1). Taxonomy (NCBI): domain Eukaryota; kingdom Metazoa; phylum Arthropoda; class Insecta; order Phasmatodea; family Phasmatidae; genus Dryococelus; species Dryococelus australis. The sequence continues at coordinate 32,972,363 of CM056994.1, read as the reverse complement.
TACAAGTTATTGGAAAAACAGGTTGACATATTATGCCTAGGGAGATTTTTCAAAGGTTCGATTCCAAAAGGCCGAAGAAAGCGTACATTGACTATAAACACGAACCTTAATTGTCAGGCACAAGCCCCTCCCTCCTCCCGAAATTTTTGGGTAGGGGTAACGTCTACCCTAACTCGCCCTTTTTCCCAAAGGGGGCTATCGATCCCTCCTAGGCCCGTTCCATCCTCCTCCTGGTTTTTGTGTGAAGGGTTAGACAAGGAAATCGGCAAGTGCCGGACAGGCACCGTACACACAATTCCAGACAGACACCTAAGTTAAGTTAAAAAAAAGCTTGTAAGAAGCACTTTGGATACATGAACATACTAAAATTTCACTGGTTCGGTTTTCTCTCAGTTAACCCAAGGTGTGACGATAGTTAAGAGGGTCGGTGAACATCGCTGTGTAGCCACAGGAGTAAAGAAGGGGGTAAAGGAGAGTAAATGGGAACACCGAAAATGTACACCACGCAGAACACGAGGATCCCCTGTATCCTGCTTCAACTGGTATCTTCTGTGAACATTCTCCAACAGCTCCCAGCAAGAGGTAACGACACTTTGCTGCCGGTGATGGTGAGGATTCACGGAGGGGCTTTCGTCAAGGGCAGCGGAGACGTGAACCCAGGACATCTCCTTGACCTGGGAGTGGTGGTGGTTACCGTGAACTACCGGCTCGGCGTGTTCGGTGAGTTCGTGTTGTTGGATGTCGTGTCTTGTCTTGGCAGAATGTGCAAAGGTAAAGACTATTCACGATAGAGTGAGCATTTTTGAAATCAGCCTTTTAAAATTGCCCCTGCCTGTGTGTATTTTAACGGGTTCACTGACTGGAATGCACCCTCTAAAGTTTGTAACGACGGCATCTCCTAATGCCGAGATAAAATTTTCAGGAAAACATTTGGGAATACTGAAAAAAAGGGGGGGGGGGGGTTGGTTACTGCATATAAATGTATGAATTAGCAAAATTAAGTTTATATAAATTTCACAGTTTTACTTGACCGACGTACGAATAAAGTGACCAGTCCTATGGCAACGTTAACTTTACATATGACGAAAATATACGGAATTTCCATACTAGTAGATCTTTATAACAGGGCTTTAATAAGTGCTCACTATCCCGTGAACAGCCTTTAGAAGACACAAGCACAGCATACCAGCAGAGAAAGGTTAACTCGTTTGGTGAATGGAGGGATTAAATGAATGGTACTCTACTCGGCAAGAAGCCTTTGATGTTGTAAATGACACATGAATAGTAAATTGAGGTCATCTTTCCTGAAATGGACGCCCATTCAGGACATGGCATGGAAGCGAGTGAAAAATGTAAATTTGTGTTTCCTTCACTTGGTCGACTTCTTTATAGTTCGGTTTCGTGCTGCTGTATAATACGGCTGCTTCTTGCTAGTTCTCAAGGACACCATTATAAAAGACAGCTTTTTTTGGGACATCCGCAAGTTGTTGATGGCAGGATGAGCGTTGCAGGACCTTGGCTCCAGTTCGTATGGACCAGTCTCTGATTGTCGGGTTAGCAATGCTGTAGCACCCCTAGGCTTAACCTAGGGTTGTAAGATTAAGCCCTCTATCTGCTGCTGGCGATAGCTGACACTAGACACGGGGCGTGTCTAACGGGCAGGTAGAGAGATATGGATCGGATGTCAGGTCTCTTCTTTGTCATTGGTTGTAACCTGCGAATGCCAATCAATAATATGTATAAGTAGGCTGTGGCGAAGGCGACACTATGCAGAAGTTGTGTATGAATGGTGTAGATCTGACTGGGGTTCGCAAGGGAACACACAGAATGATGAGTGGCTTTTCCTCAGGGCTAATATTTAGAGAATAGTTAGTAAGTTCTTGATGTCGCGATTCAAGATATACTTATTGCTGAGTCCTCCTCGACTGCCTGGCTGGGCAGTCTACCCATGGTGAGTATGATGGAAGGTTGATATGAAAATCCCTGATAGAAAGGTTCCGAGCTTTTGAGGAGGGGTGATAGTGAGTTTTTGAGAATCGGATTGGCTTGACCAAACAATATTTCCCGGGGAAGAAGTGAAGCGAAGATATTTGGGCTACTCTTAACAGTGAGTCTTGAGAGCCGATGAGGGTGATTGAAGTGAGTTCAGAGCAGTGCCGGAATGAAAGGGTAGGGGAAACGGGAGATTTCCGAGTAGACCAGCCGACCAATGTCCTCGTAAGGCACGATTCTCACTTGCGAAAATCCGGTGACCTTGCTGGGATTGAACCAGGTTCGCCTTGGTGGAAGGCGAGCCGGCTAACCGATCAGCCACTGTTGCATGACGAGGGGCCAAATTGTAAATGGCTCGAGTTTATTTGTGGAATATATCATCATCTAGGAGCACCGATTCGATATGAAAGGGTTAAGAAACCCATTTAAAACAAGACCATTATACCTTCTTTTAAACTGGCCCAAAATTTAATATTAAAATTTATTAAGCACTATTTTGAATATTCAACTAGAATTTAAGGTACTACGAACCAGGATTCAAGCTGCCAAACTTTAGACTGTCATTAACACTGGCCAGATGTCGGGTGTGTATCGCGTGTTCAGTTGTCTCATGGAGACCTTGCTCCTGGCAGGTTTCGTCTCCCTGGAGGGCACAGATGCCGGCGGCAACGCGGGCCTCAAGGACCAAGCCGCGGCCTTGCGGTGGGTCAAGGCCAACATCGCCAAGTTCGGTGGAGACCCCGACAAGGTCACCATCTTCGGCCAGAGTGCTGGCAGCGCTTCTGTACACTTTCAGGTGTTGTCGCCGACAACTGCAGGTTAGTATCCCTATCCGGTATTCCTTCCTCTTCCAAATAAGAGGAATACGATCTTAAGTAGTTTTACACATCTATAAGTAAATGAAAATTATTCAAAATAGTATCCGGAAAAATTCATTAACAGATTTGTTAGGTGGTAGGCTAGACCACACAATCTGCTTGCAGGCTTGTTCCGTGCGGCCATATCGGAGAGTGGCTCAGCGATGGATCCCTGGGCCTTCAGAGAAAACAACGATGTCTTGACCGAGAGGATGGGGCATCGTTTGGGCCTCAATTGGACCACAAACCAGCAGCTGTTGGACGGACTCAGGACAAAGATCAGTGCCGACCAACTCCTCGACGTGTCCACTTACATTCTCACTGCGAACGTACGTGAAACACAAACCACGCACGACTGTGGCAGCTTTTTGTGTATGAGGGTGAAATGTTGATTTTATATTGCTACTTGGGATCCTTGCTTCTGTTCATATACAGTTTTCTGCATTTATTGCTGTGCTTTCCTGTGGGAATTTCACGCATTATAAATCTTGACTCTATCAAGCTTGACATTTTTGAGAATCAAAGCAAATAAGAGACAGAGGTGCAGAGAGAGAGAGAGAGAGAGAGAGAGAGAGAGAGAGAGAATAAGAGATGGTTCATGGATTACAAACCAGCAGTCGTAAATAGAACATTCATTAAATTCGTTTCCCATAGCATGTACTAAAAATGTCGACCTCTGACTGAATTACTGCTGGATAAGTAATACATTTTTGATCTTCTCCGATTTACAACTTACAGAAATTTTTATATTTGGTAAAAAAAAAATCTCTGAAACCAATCATATTTCGGTGAAATATTACATGGGCAGGTAGAAATTTTTCATTCACATGTAATAACGAACTGCACCACGACTTACATACACTCGATAAACAAGTAATTTTTCTACATTCGTGGGCTGTAGATTTTAAAACAAGAGTCTTGCTCATATGTTCCATCAACATGGATAATAAATATTTTCTAAGAGCTTTATATGATTATATTAATGAATGTCATATTTTTGCATCTTGTGTTTTTTTTCCCTTAGGAGTCATCTATTTACATCTCAGAAGGGTTCGTCCCGTCTCTAGACCACCTGGTCAAGGGAGAGAGCCTGTTTCTGACAGATTTGCCTCGCAATATGGAGAAGAAAGGAGTGTTCAACAAGGTGGCATACATGGCCGGCACCAACAAACTGGAAGCAGGAAGTTTTGTAGGCTCAAGCGAAGGTCAGTCTGCTGATGCAACGACCCTTTTACCTGGGACTCAGTTTTCATGTTCGGATTGTTTCTTATGAATTCGTGTTTTGCGAATGTGCACTGTAAGTTCGTTATATTTTGCTGCTGATATGCATTTTCTTGTGCAAGATAATTCTCTTGAATAAATTCATTCTAGTAGTGTCTTACAATATCATCGAAATCATATTAAAATATTTCAAGATGGGCTGAAATTTAAACTGAAGAATTCAGTAGAACAGTTTTATGACATTCCCTTTTATAACATTTTCCTGGTACATAGTTATCTTCTGGTGCTCTATAAACAAGTTTTTTTTTAACAGAAATGTACCCTGTTACAAAATTTTTCAGTTTGGAAAGTAAACATTTCTTGGGCCCCTTCAGAAACTTCATAACAGTGTGCAACGCTATACCACACTACAAAACGGTAAGACTCAACGATACATAGAAATATATCATCTTTCATGTGCTTCTATCATCCAAAGTACTTTATTGTGTAAATTAGTACAATAGAAATTAATTACGACTGCCTGCTTTTCATCATGAGACAAGTTGCTGTTATGTTCCAAACTGTATCCACCTCCTCAATATTTCATGACGAAGCATTGTATCTACTCTGAGAAAAATATATGTCTGCAATATACAAACTGCTGTATCCATAACCTTTCTAGACAAATAAATTAGGGACATTATTTTAATGAATTTTCAATACCATATAAATATTTTTATCCTACATAAAAATACCAACAGAACCGTAAATTGTGTTCCTGAATATAATTATATCTACAAATATGCATATAGCACCTGCAAATAGCACTTTGGTCCCAGAGGCGCAGCACTGTCTTAATGACAGGGGCGAGAGGCAATAAAGAGATCACCATAGCCAGTCTTGCTTTAATGTCAAAAAGTTTAGTATAGTTTTGTCTTTTTTATTTTCATTATTTCATTAAATCCAGCAGCATCACCTGAAAGGCGCAGTCTTTTGTGAAATTTGAAATTGCTAGACAAGTTGGCATAGCTTTGATTACTGATTAATAGGTACCTACTTGTTAATGCTTAATCAGTGTCAGTTCAAAATATGTAGAAAATATTGTATGATTTTCTGATAAGTTGATGGAAAAAATAATTCAAAATAATACAGACAATCCTTCCAAATTAATTCACAGTCATAGTAGAAATTTAAGTATCTTTAAGCAATTTATTTATCTTTTAAACACTATACCTCTGGCCAGTGGTCAGTTCTGACTACCCGTAGGGAGCCAATGGCTCCCTGTTTCTGCACTAGTGTCTATTCCTACTATAGGCTGTCCAGGGTAAAATGAGCACTTTTGAAAGTCCCGCTTAAGATCTACTTGTATGCACCTTATGTATTCTTCCATCTTATGTAAAATTAACATTGCCATGGGCCTCATCACTTTAGTCATGCGTATTTCAAGTGAAACTTTGAAATATTCTTAAGATAGTAAATATTTTACAAAATTTGCTCATTTTTGCATTTCGATGTATTTAAAAAAACAGAAAGCTAAAGAAATAATTTAAATTAACACAAATGGTTATCTAACATTTTTATTTGACGTTAAGATACAGAACTACTTTCCCTTCATCGTTACCAACTTTACTGGGAGCATGTCACACAGTGCGCCAGTTAAAACATATGCAGGGAAGAGCAGTGACTTTTTTCCAAGGTTAATTTCAAAAGTGCCCACTTTATCATGAACAGCCTTTACATGACAAGTACACTGCGTGGCCAAGAATCGCCTTCGCTCCCAGCGAGCTTACCAATTATGGTGCTATATAAACAAAATCACAAATACCTGAACACCTGAAACGTGTTTTCTGTCTTAATGAGTCAATGGAAAGAATTGTGTAGATTCTAAATGGGCGTGATTGCACGATTGTATGGTCCATGATCTCAAGTATTCCACCTGGGATGTTTCTCAGTAATGAAACATATCTTAGCTCACTGTTAGCGATGTCATTTCCACGTGGAAACATGAAAGTAATGGCCCATAGTATAGCTAACTAATCGGGACCTGCAAACTATGAACTATGAGGTGTGCTGCGAAGGCAGATTGTCACAAACGTATATCAACGACTACGGAGGATTCCGTCTAAGATTAGCTACAGAGGCCAGTGACAGGTCTCTCCACTAGGAGGTTATACACTCAGTTTTTATGGTCATGTCACTGCCAAGCTGCCACTGATCACACATATCAATGTCTGGCATCATTTGAAATGGTGGAAACGTCATCATCATCATCGGACTCTAGAGCAGTGGACACTATGTGAAACTGGCACTATGTTGGTCATGTGTGTACCTAGAGGACGGCTGGCGATTGACATTTACCTGAGTGTGTTGTGTCGACAGTGAAAGTCGGCGACGATAGTGTAATGGACTGACGCTGTTCCTCTTGGTTTAGGCATTTTATTTCAATTGGTGCATCAATTAACACTGGCATATGCCAAGAAATTTAAGCAACAAAGTGCTGCTCACTTTGTAATAACAATTTGGTTTAGGCTTTATCTGTACCAGTTCAGTAATTCTCATGTCGATTGTATCTTGGTCTGAAGGCGGTTATGTGGGACTGCTTAACTGACTGCTCAAAGTCCCGACTTGAACCTAACAGAGGGATGAGCTGAAACATAGTTTTCGTCTCAGACATTGTCGACTTAAAACTGTCGACTATTCAGCATGTTACAGGAAAGTTGAAGAACGATTTCACTAGCTGTGTACGAGTAGTGTTGAGAGCCAACCTGTAGAAATCAATTATGTAATAACGGCAAAGGGAGGTGCGAAGTCCTATCAGTTATGTGTTTGGGATCCTTGGAAGCAACATCAATGGGTGACCCGTAACTTTCCGCCGAGAAGTGTAGTTCTTTCAAAAGAAAAACTTAAGCTTTTTTTTTTCGATTATTCTCGCAGACTATGCTGATATCAATACACAAGTTTGACTCCTGATACTCTGAAACCTGCATGTCAGTTCTCTGCTGGTTTATCAATATATTTAAAAGTAAGCTATGGGTATTTAAAGTAAGCCACTGTTATAGGTATCATCCGTAAAAAATATCGTTATCATGAAAGAATGGCTAGAAAATTCTACGATAATGTTTTGGGATAAGATCCATCTTTAAAAACTGCATGCTTTATGCTCTTTTATATTTGTAACTTATTTTAACACACCCACGATTAGAAACATAACAACAAAACTTTGCCTTACATGTACTGACTAAATTGTTGAATCTCATCAGGTGAGCACACAATTCCCCAACAAAATGCTTTTATTATGTTTACATTATAAAAACATTTCTCACTACATGTGTGTATTTCACATTTGTACATGATTTGTGTGTAATGTGTACTTAGTATTGTACTCGTAGTTTCCATTGTTACCTAAAACTAACCAATGAAATTGTTTCCGTCTCTTGCTCAGATCACAAAAATGTCACATTCACTGCAATAAAGCTAATATTGAATAGACCGAGGCCAGGTTAATAGCATCTCATTCTACTGCCAAAGTGCCATAATAAAGAACATTAGTTTTTGTTCTTCGCAGCAATGAAGAATTCGTCCTACTGGAGTCGTGTCATCGCTCTTCTGGAGCATATAGTCCCCGCAGAATTAGGACTGCAGAGAGGAAGTGCCGCTTCGAAGGCTGTGGCCTCCAGGATCAAGGACTTCTACTTCCCCAACCAAACAATGTCCTACGAGACTAGACAACAATGGATTGATGTAGGTGTACTGAATTTAAATACACTTCATTTACCATACGACTGAAATAATTTTAATACGAAGTGCTACAACTTGAAATAGTTGCAAAAATGAAAAGAAAATATTGGAGTGGTCTCTGTTGTAGCATGGCCCTCTTAATTGAGATAATGCCTATCGATTCAGCTTTTATAATATCCTCGCGGTAATGCCGAATTAACATTAAGGGTAAAGGCTGCTCACGATAAAACGGGCGCCCTGAGTGACATGCGTCCAGTAAAGTTGGTAACGATAGATGTATGTAGTTCCTTATCTTAAGTCGTATAAAGAGCGTTAGGTAACAATATCTGATAACTTGAATTATTTCTTTCGATTTGTGTTTATATTTTAATACATTAAAATGTAAAAATGAGCAGATTTTTTAGATATTTACTTTTAAAATAATTTCACCGTTTTTCCTGATCGACGCATGAATAAAGTGACGAGACCCACGACAATGTTAATCTTATATAAGGCGGAAGAATACACAACGTGCATACAAATAGATCTTAAGCAGGGCTATCAAAAGTGCTAATTTTACCGTGAACAGCCTATTATAACTTTGTATTTTTAATTATATTGTGCTGTAGTGTTGCACACATGCTGTTTCAGCGGTGTCTTGGCAAGCGATGCTGCTCGCATTTACCCAGAACCTGTCGACAGCAACGCAGTCGTGCGTTCGAAGTTTTACTGAAATTCTCACAGTCGTGGTGGTACACACTTAAGATGCCTGGATGTGAAAATCCAAATGTCGTCTGCATCGTCGAAATGGCATTTCCCATCTCAACATCCTCTAAAACCCTCGCGTTGTAAGCTGCTTGAATCACTATAAGTTTTACCATCGTTGTGCTAGCAGCTGTGTGGATTTCCACGAACGTTGGTCGCTTGATACATTTATCTCTATAACGCAACATGTTACATTCAAAGAGACGCTGCTACACGATTCGTAGGGGCTCGGCTGTCCCAGTTTTCGAGGCACACCGGCGTATACACGTACACAGTAATGATTTTTAAAAAATATAGGACAGTCTGTACAAAGAAACTGTAACAAACATATAAACGACATGTCAATGCCGTACTTTCACTAATTCCATGGCTATTTTGCGTGCGACTTACTTCAGTAACTTCCACATTCATAGTGGAATCCTTTTCGTAAAGTTAGTTGTATGTAGGCTTTCTTAGGTAAACTAAGCCAGTGTCGGCATTAGAGCAACTATTAATCGTTTATGTTTCGCAGTGAAATAAAGCCATAGAGTTTTAGTCCCCCTAACCCCCCCCCCCCCCCCCCCTCTTTCTGTACTTCTTACAACTTAATTGTCTGCAAAATGTGTAGAGGAGTGACTTATCATATAATTGTGTGTTGTAGCAAAATGCAATTAGAATAATAGATTCATCTCTTTTTTCCCCCCATGGTTTAGGCATCTTCAGCCTGTTTCAGCGTCCATTTTGCTCGGGCTCCTCCTGCATCTCGTTTCCTCTCGGTCTGTCTCCTATCTGGTAGTCTGCTTTCTGGCATTCTTGTTAGATGTCCAGACCACTTCTTGTTGTTTTTCTTCAGCTTGATAAGCAATGGTTATACTTCAAGTTCTTTCAATAAATTAGTATAGTGTTTTTTATCTAATAGGGTGACCTCTAATGTTGATATAATAAATTTAATTTCTTCTGCTGGAATTTTTCATTTATCTATTTCAGTTATTTTTCTAGCTTTATTCCGATAAGTGAGAGAACTGGCACTACAATAGTATTAAAGATTTTTACTCTTGTTCTATTATAGTTCCATTTAATACAATTTTGTCCTGATAAATTGTTTGCCTTTAAATGCCATTATTTTGGTTTTTTTTTTTCCATTCATATTTTAAAACCTAATTCTTTTGCTATTTCATTAAAAATATAAACATATTTTTGCAACTTATCTTCACTATTTTGAATGATAACTTCATCATATGCATATAAAAGGGAATTTAGTTAAATGTTATCTTTAAGGCGAGTTCCTGAGTCAACTAAATATTTCCAAGTTCTGAACATGTCGTCAATGTAGATATTAAAAAGTGTCAACAATATACTACAGCCTTGTCTCACGCTTTTATTTGTAGGGATTTCATCTGTCAGCATTCTTCATATATCCAGTCATACTAAGGTGTTTTCATTTATACTTTTTATAGATTCCACGAGATGCTTTGGAGACTCTCTTCTTTTAAGTATGTTCCATAGTAAGTTTTTATTTACGTAATAAAATGCTTTTTGCAGATCGATGAAAGCCTGGTGTGTTTCAGAATTAAATTATTTTCGTTCTTCTGTAATTATTTCGAGAGTAAAAATAGCATCCGTACACGACCTTCCTTTCTTGCAGTCAGTTTGTTCTTCCGAGATGAAATGGTCTGTAATTATTTTCAGTCTTGTATTTGTCATTCTTGCACACTTTGTAGGTTGTATCTAGAAAGCTTATACTTCTGTAATTATTTGGATTAGTTCTGTCACATTCCTGGTAAGGTGAGATGACTTTTGCTTAAAGCCATTTCTTAGGAACCTTCATTTGTTTCCAGCACATGTTATAGAAATGAAGTAGATGAAAGTGGAAAAGTATTCCAGCATATTTTATTAGTTCTGTATTTATATTATTTTGTTCAGGTGCTTTTAGATTGTTTGTTATATTTAGTACATCTAGAACATTTTTAAGACTATCTACTTCTGTTATACCACATTCGATTGAAATGTTTTATCTAGTCTTGTTCTTCAACTGCTTTTATCTCAACACTTTTTCTTTCATTCTTATTCATTATTTCCATCACTTTATAGGCATATGGATTTACGATACACGTTTATAGTCGGCTGGGTCAGTTGTAGTTATTTAGTATTTAGTCTAATCTCCTGTAATTGCAGCTTGATGAAGTAACAGACTTGCCTAATGCACGTAGGTGACTTCCTATTACTTCTCCATGAAGTTGTCCTAATACACAAAATATGTACGTCAATAAATGCAAAATTTCATATTTTTCTGTTACCAAAATTAGTGTTACTTACGATAATGCGATGAACAAAAAATTAGGTTTTACAAACAAAAAAATACAACGGAAAAGACTGTATATTTTTATTGAGGCCAAAATCTATCCGGTATCAGGAAGTTACTTTGTTGTAGCATTTCTCGGTTTTTAGTTACAGTTAACAAAGGACATTTCCTCTTTGTGTCTCATTTCATTCAATTTGAGCATTCTTAGGTTTGGAGCGAAAACACGAGAGCAAGATCTATTTATTACCAGCCAATTCTCAAATGTTTATAAGCAAGCCCATAGCTCGAGGTCGAAAACATACATCATTTATACAACGGTGTTTCGAGTTCGAATCCCGGGTAAGTCAAGGATATATCTGCCATAGTTTTGGTTGTTATGTGTTTGTTTAGCATGTGAACTACGCCCTGAAAAAGGTTCCGTGGTAACTGTACTTCCTAAGATGCCAAGTTCATGTGACGGGTGAAGAGTGCGGTGATCGTGCCCAACCTCCAGCATGTGCGATTTATGAACTCAGAGTCTATGAAAGATATTTCGAAGCCCACAGTTCCCATTACCTTAAATCTTTCTGCACAGAACCAAGTGATATAAAATCCTTTGTCCTTCTAAAACATTTGGTAACTTAAAGGCATTAAGGGGGGGGGGGACTTTGACTAGCAGCAAACAATAGTAATAGTAATAATACTTTTTTCTGTTGCGATTTGACAACACGATAAAGTTAGCAGTCGATCAAGGCACGCTTAAAATTATTGTTTCAAGAATATCATTCGAAAGGGGATAACACCTGGTACCAACATTTTGTATGGAGTAGGGTGAGTGAGTGAAGAGATTTGGGTGACTCTTAATCGCGAGGTCTTGAGAGCCAATTACTGAGTTGTGACCATAATAACTGTAGTTCTCCGTATCCACAGCTGCAGACAGACTACCAGTTCGTAGTCGGAGATCAAAGAAGGCTTTATCACCGAATCCAGCTTGGCAACCCAACCTACGAGTACCAGTTTTCCTACGGGCGTAAGTTAAGTTATTTAATCTGTCGCTTTCCGAAATGAGATTTTACTGTATTATTTTTATTAGAAACTTATGTCAGTGATGTTTGCATCGATGTATGCGCAAAGTATGGATGGACAAAATTCCCACCTTAAGAGTCTACAACCTACCTCCCGCGGCACAGTCGGTTAGTGCACCACCGATCTGGGGTGCCCAGAGGCTCTGGGTTCGAATCCCGGGTAAGGCATGGGTGTTAATTTAAGTTAGGTTATAAGTTAGACTGTAAGTCGTCTCCTGCTAAGCATTCCAGCGTAAAACCGGGGGACGTTAAAAAGCCCCATGCAATACAATTCAGAGTCGTCAGGAATGATAAAAGATGTTAAAAATTTCCTATTTATTTTATACATTATACAGGTCTAGCAACTTTCATTATTATTAATATAGATGATAGAGGTTACAGTAAGTAGCAAAATGAAATGTTATTTGGTGCTTGTTTTCAAGGCGTGTTTCCCCACGTGAGATGATGAAGCAGGTTCGACAAACATTCATGTGCCAATGTTCTCTCGTTGTTATAGCTACCACACGAATGGCCGTGAAAGGAAAATGTGCAATGTGACTTAAAGAAACGCCGCAACGCATTTCTTTAAGCCACACTGCAAATGTTTTTTTTTTTTTTTTATCGCGGCTGCTCGTGCGGTAGGCTGTAACAGCGAGGGAACATTGGCACATGAATGTCGGTCGAACTTACCCCATCATGTTACTTGGGGAAGCACACCTCAAACAAAATCGGGTCTGACTAATTACGTTATAACGAGCGGATGTAACATGTACACACGCCCGCAGGTAGCGTGCACGGCGCTGAGAAGCCCTACGTCATGTGCACATCCCAAACGGCTGGACATCCGCTGTGCCGACTCATCGGAGAGATGTGGTCCAACTTTGCCAAGCACCTGTGAGTACCTGACCACTTGTTAGTACAGAAACTTCAGTGTGTATCCCTAACTGACAGAAAAAGGACCTGCTCGCTATAGTTTATCTATGGTTTTCAGATCCTCCCACCGAATGTACCTACACATTAGATTTGTGCAAGAGCGCATTACCCAAGCGACCATGGGTCTACTGACACAGTAAAATTTTCAGATATAATATTTTGTTACTAGCTATATAAAACGAAAATAGGCCAATGGTATCCCATTTTAGTGGTCACTAAATTGCAACATCATTTGAAATAAAAAGTTAACAAATGAAACAATTTTTAATAATTAGCGGGCAACATAAGTGTATACACACATGGCGAGTTATATAGCTACGTATGTAGCTTAGGCCCTAAGTCTGAGTATAAACTTTAAAAATCTCGACTTCAAATTTGTTTAGTTCGCTGAGGATATGACATATTAGGTTTGTCAATCATTGTATGGAAACTACCTTGCCAAATGCCTAACGAACCAGTGGCCATTCTTATAGGCTGTTCACGATAAAGTGAGCATTTTTGAAATCAACCTTAGAAAAAAGTAACTATTCCTACCTGCATACATTTTAACGGGCGAGCTGAGTGACATGCGCTTAGTAAAGTTGGTATCGATTAATGGAAAGTAGTTCCATGCATTAACGTCGAATAAAAAGTGCCAGGTAACCATTTGTGATCATTTAAATTATTTGTTTCACTTTCTGTCATAAGGTTATCAGGCTAATGAATACACTTACATTAAAGTTACCACTTGGCCATTTTACCTTCTGAGTAACATTAGCATTCAGTTGGGTCGCGAACTGAGATTCAACGCGGCATGCGTTGGTACATGGTGCGTGCTATGGTATGTTGACAAATACACCATGTCACATTTTATGGGCTAGTAATGGGTATTTTGCCGTTCCTTACGAATTTCTTGCAACCACAAATACTATTAGATTATCAGAACTAGCATTTTGAACAAATATACAGTACTGTTTATAGCCTTCTTGCCAAAGGAAAGGAAAGTGTATAAGGTCACATTCTTGTCTGTGCCTCTGTGTGTGTATATAAGTGTGTTTTTGTGTGTCTATCCCCTCTTTACAATTTTTTAAACGCGAGAATCGAATATCACCAAACTCATACATATATAGAACTTAGTAAGAACACCTGACTTTTATAATTTTCGACGACGCCGAGTACTTGCTTTCCACATGGTGGCATTAAAAAGTTAAGGTAGTATGTAATATCTCGGGAACCATTCAACCAATCAAACATAATTTTGTATATTGGCAGCGCATAGTGTACGCAATGAATTTAAAGATCTATATTGTTGTAGGTCCACCATTTTGGATACTAGTACCACATGAACAAATGGAGCTTTTGCATTCTATCTCGAAAACTACTAAACCAATTCTTGTGAAATTTGGCACATAAGTAATACTATGGTAGGTCACATAAACGCATGCGAATCAAATTGATAAAGCGCTTACTTTCCAAATGACGGTCATATAAATATGTTAAATTAGTTTGTTATAACTACCATACCGTTTAACCGTTTTTGACCAAATTTTGTGTGCTGACAATAAATATACGATTCATATATGCCACTTGCCGTAATGTAAGATAGCGACACAAAATTAATAAAGTTTTTGTGTCATATCCCTGGAAACAAATAACCTGTTCCTACTAAATTTGGCAAAAAAGTAGAAGACCTACTGCGGCAGCTGATGCATACAGGCATTTTTTAATTAGGAAAGACACTTATTTTCAAAATGGTGGTCATAAAGTCATTTTTGCGTTGTATACAATTTTGTCGAAACCATGTAATCATTTCCAACTTAAATTTGTATGCGGGGGTATAAATTACAACCATTAAATGCGTCTACACGAAGCCTCATTAGTTTGCCATTTTGTAAGATAGTCAGCAATGGTGTGCAATTTTTGGTGGATATTAGTTGAATTGTTCCGGGATTATGGCAAAATGTTCCATTTTCTCACCTGATTCTATCTTGCAAAAAGGCCTGCGAAAGTGTATATTTTTTAATCATAATTGATATTTCTAATAAATACTGTTAGCTTACAAAATTTGGTTGGATTTTCATAAATGAGTTCATAGATATAACATACTACAATAAGCTAAATTATTTTTATTTATGTCAATCGAAAAAGGCTTGCCGCACTTAAAACATGTTAGTTTCCATTCCCTGTCAGACGTTTATTTTCAAAATGGCGGCGATATAAATATTTTCATTAGTTTGGCATATTTAGTGACACATTGAATTATAATTATTATTCAAATTATTTTGATGGTTTAGGTTGGAGATGACAGACGCATATTCTTTGAGAGTATAAATTTGTTTAACTAACCTACAAACTATAATTGAATGCCGTACGATTTTTTTTTTAACATTGTTTTTCTTGTAGGTTAGAATTTTATCATCCAGCTGAACTGCCAGTTTCGTTTTATTACACTTAATAGAAGGTATTTTGTTAAAATCAGAACTGGCAAAGAATTTAATTTCTCCTTGACGGAGAAAGTTGTCAGCATTTTCTTATGCGCAAATATCTTATGTTATAACTATGCGAGACGATACTAGCTAGCCTGTGAGAGATTTTGTTTATTTTAAAATAAGATATTTGAAAGAACATTTTTCCTTTCTCTGCGAACGTTTTAAATTGTTCTTAGGAAGTTTAAAACCCTATTAGATTCTTCGTTAGGGATGTGGTGTTCTGAGGCGATCACACGGCTACGAATTTGCATTAATTTATTGATACACGAGTTCGAATAGCTATAAAACCAGGCAAATGCGATGGTAGGAAGACGAAATAATATTTTCAAGCAAAGAAGAGGCCCGAGTTCGGAGGCCAACTATGTAAAATATAAGTTATGTTTCACGTTCCGCATAAAGCGAATGTGCAAGAGCTGTGTTTACGCACGTATTATAAGCCGTGAGCTAAATATTTAGGGAAGAACTCGACGTAGAAGAGGAACTACTACAGATGTGGGGATGTCTATCAATGAAATTTTGACGTGACTACTTCGGCC
Organism: Dryococelus australis; assembly: GCA_029891345.1. Taxonomy (NCBI): domain Eukaryota; kingdom Metazoa; phylum Arthropoda; class Insecta; order Phasmatodea; family Phasmatidae; genus Dryococelus; species Dryococelus australis. The sequence goes on along the minus strand of CM056994.1, from coordinate 32,956,571 downwards.
AGCTGCTGTTCACGACGATCAACCTTTAACGCTCAGATAAGTCTGAATCAGCTTAAACAGCGAGCAGCTCTTGTCAATTAACAATTTATTCTGCGCCACGACTATATATTTTTATTCAGCTTGCGCAGGTTTGTTAGCCACGAACACCCTGTGCGAAAGAGACATGCTCGTTAATATATTTTTCCACACTCAGACATAAATGTTGGCTAGCTAGTGTCGGCAGCAATATCTATAATTTGAGAGTTCGCTCATCATAATATGTTCAAACTTTGCTTCTTAAATCCTATAAGAATTTTGAAAAAATCTGAGCGGCCACTGTACTCATTAACCGTAGTTCGTCTGTAGTTAGGTGTTGTATTTTTCTGTTTAGAATGGTGCCTTGCAGATAGTAATACGTTTTAGTAAGTATCTGCCTGGTGATACTACAGAAATTAAATTTCGTAAATTTTATTAGTTGTCATATATCTGTTGGGTTGTACTTCTCATATATTCTGCAGTGTAAGCCGGGTAAATAATACTCACGTACAATATCTATTAAAATTTTGTGTTACATTACACACTATATTACATTACATAACAACTTAACCAAATCAAACCAAACTTTTTATGCCGAGAATATTTATTAGAAGCACAGTACACACAACCTCTTTTTTTGGGCAATTTTGTATAAGATCACCGATAAAGAAAATAATGTTTTAATTCCATATCTCCGGGAGCAATCAACCGAAATACACCAAATGCATCACACAAGTAGCGCTACGGTAGGCCTAGTAACATTTCGTGTTTTAAGTGGCTTAGACACTTATTTTCACACCATGAGATGATTAACAGTGCTGTGCTGTGCACAGAGTAGGAACCGCGTATTGGGCATAACACCGCTGAGTCCAATACAACTGTAGTTGACTCGGTGAAAGAGAAGACTGTTGTTTCAAGCTTCGGCCTGTGTGGAGTAAGTATTGTAGACATGCCACGGCGGCACAGACGACCACACTTCGTGCAATGAACGAACTTTGAACGAGGTCGTATTGTGGGCCTGAGGGAGGTTGGATGGTCCTTCCGAAGAATTGCCCAACGCGTAGGACGTGAAGTGACTGTTGTGCATCATTGGTGGTGCCGGTGGTCCAACGATGATGCACATGCTCGTCGATCTGTTTCCGGACGGCAGCGGCATACACCGCATCAGACGAGCAGCCATTACTGATCGCACGGCGAACGCCGCACAGATGAGGGACACTGTTCCACCCAGGGTGTCAGCTAGGGCCATCACCAACTGTTTGCTGGACGCTGGGTACGATCAAGGGTGCAGCTCGCCAGGTTTCCTCTCACACCTCATCGCCGTGCAGCCCGCCTAGGATTGTGTCGCGAACTATGCAACTGGAGGGATCAATAGCGCGGAGCTGCGTTTAGCAATGGGATCATATTCTGACTTGACACCAGTGACTGTCGTTTGCGAGTGCGCCGTCGACCAGAAGAGCGGCAACATCCAGAGTGTACACCACAGCGACATACTGGACCCGCTCATGGCGTCATGATCTGGGGGCAATAGCCTACATGACCGTTAGCCTCTGGTTTTCGTTGAGGGAACACTGGATAGTGAACGAAACATCCAGAACATCATCCAGTCCATTTTGTTGCCGTTCCTACAGCGCCAAGGAGATGTCCTCTTCCAGCAGGACAATACCCATGCACACACGTCTCATGTTACCCAACGCGCTCTCGAAGGTGTTCGTCAAACTCCCCTGGCCAGCACGATCACCCATGTCCCCAATTGAACATGTGTGGGACATGATAGGATGGCGTTTGTTGAGGTCTGCAATACCTGCAACAAACCTCCACGAATTGCAACAACCGGTTGAATGAGTGTGGAACACTATTCCCCAAGTTGACATCCGACATCTTTATGATCATCTCTACGCACGAAGGCAAGACTGCATCGTCGCTAAAGGCGGCTACACAATATACTGGCATTGTTGTTCAAGACACGCTGTAGACTCTGTCCATAGGCGTATGACCTTGTTATCTTTATCATATAGAGCGTACAGCCTGTATACTTGGTCACTAACACCTCTATTCATGTGCGACCATTGCGTCCGGGTGTCCATTTTATATTTTCCACCAGTGTATTTCAAGTCAGTGAACCCTATCAGTTAAAATATTAGACTGATTACATACGAAAGTTGATGCTCCGATCCTACCTCCGTGACGCAGTTGATTTGCTCGCTAGAATGTTTCACGAGGTTTTCTGTGTTCGAGTCCCGTATAAGAAACGTGTGTATTTGTAATTGTCTCGGTACTATTGCATATGTTTCTCGTTTCACCTCGAATGTTGGTGTCAACGAGGCGTCAAGGCTTACCTACCATCTAAACTTTTAGGAACTTAATTTAAAAATATTTTCTCCCACTTAGAGGAAAGTAGGCTCATTAGTCATATCAGCAATTTCTTGTCAATATTTATTTTATCTACTGTTTCTAAGAAATGTACTCATTTAGTTTGGCCAAAGTAATGTCTGGTAATTAATCTCTACAGACGATTCACTTCTAGCGGGTTTAAAATACTCGTAATCTTCCGTTTTCTTCAAAGCACCGCTTACAAACACATGTGTTCAGGAAGAGTTGCTTTCACAAGAAGGGTGTGAATGTTTTGTCGCAATGTTGCAGGAACCCCAGCACGTCAGACGTGAGATGGCAGCCGGTGACAAATGACAGTCGCCAGTACATGGACTTCAACAGTACGGGAACCCTCATGCGAGGAATGAAAGAGGAGAAACGAATGGCATTCTGGAAGACCGTCTTTGGTGAGATGTACTGACGTCAGACAGCTGGATATAGGCAAATACTTAAACAGCAGAAAGCACCGTCATTTCTGGTTTTATAATTCTCTTATAGAATCTTTGTTCTCATTTTGAGGATCTTGTTTACTGAATAAATACTTGAAAACTTTGTTTGTTTTGTATTCACAGCCCTCTGTGCACGGAGAAAAGCCAATTAAAAGAAATTAATCCTTCCGAATTTTTGACGAAAACAGACAACTATCAGGAAATTATAAGTAACTTAAAATAAGTACTACTTTTGTACTTGTTAACGAATGGTTCAGTTAGTGATAAATGACACTGTTAATTCATAAAAATCCCGCCGGAGGGTGAATTTTCAGGAAAGACACACGTTGCCATCAATATTCTTGCAACCGGTAAAGATTATCAATTGGTGACCCATGATAGTACATAAATAGGCATATATATGGATGATATCCAAATTATGTAAGATTCGTGTGCAACGGCTCACGCACCTACGTCGTGCTAGGTGGTTTCTGGATACCTTACCCACTATCCATCGACAGGTGCAGCTTCAGTAGAGCAGCATTTCTCTATCAGAAGCACTTTCAGATGCCTAGCATAAGCAAATGTGCGATCCCGACTAGCTTTATCCGTTCTGTCATTAGCACGCGAGATTCGTTAGCTGTGTTAGCAGCAGTGTTAGCACAGTTTGGCGAATGCTATAGACTGTCGACGTATTGCCTCATGTAACGAACCGCTCCTCTCTTCATGAACAAATTCCCGATGTGCCAGAGTTTGGTGGACGGAAGTAATTCCTGCGCTACTCTACAGCAGCACACATCCCATAACACAGGCATAATGGCGTGTGTTAGGAGCCATCGCGTATGATGCTGGTTCGCAACTGGTGATGATACGTAGTTCGTAAAATGAGTAGCGGTGCAGTGAAGGTTTCTTGCTCCACCATATGCTATTTTTCTTGAGTGGCCAGGAGCCAGTTTCCAGCGAGATGATCGTCGCCCTCGCGCCGCCAACACCGACAAAACAAACTATTGACACTCGCAGCTGACGAACAAACAAAAAAAAAAAAGACAGAATGGCAGCCTTCATAAAACCAAACTTCTCACTTCGAGAGTTACAAAGACGAGAGAGAATCGTTACTTTTCTCTCCTGGCGCCCTATTGACTCCTCGCAACGACGGAAAATGAATTAATAGATATTTGAATTGAAATGTCCGAAATACAAAAGAAGGTTTTTTCTAAGGTTGATTTCAAAAGTGCTCACTTTATCGTGAACAGCCTTTAAAGGATTTACCAACCTGAAATGTGCACACAGAGGTTATTATGTCAGCTGTCAGTCGGACAGCCTGCAACGAGTGATCACGAGACTCGCACAGACCAGCACCCGCGACTTTAACCTTAAGATTTTTTGTCATATCTCGGGAACCAATCAGCCGATTTCCACCAAATTCTTCACACTAGTAGCGCTACGGTAGGCCAAGTGAACCTACATATTTTAACACGCTCAGGCACTTATTTTCAAAACATATATGCAGGCAGGGGCAGTGAATTTTCTTATTTGGTACTATCGTACAAAATTGCCAAAAAGGACGATTTGTGGACCTATACGATGCTTTTAATATACACTGTCATTATACAACGATGGTTAATTTGTTAAATTGTTTACTATATGTGGCAAACTTATCTAAATTATTTATGAAGCCGTCATATTGAATATCGTAGTCTGGCTATTTAAATCATGTAAGTTTACATGGCTTTATGTAGCATTTATGGTGTCCACAATTTGGTGGATATTAGTTGAACCGTTCCAAAAAATATGGCATTATTCAATTTTTTTTTCAACTGGCTGGCACTATTTCGCAAATAGATTGGAAAATTTGGATCTCTGCTTGCAAAATTGATGCCTCTAATGAATACTGTACGAGCGCAAAATTTGCTTGAATTTTGTTGAATTGTTTCATAGATACAACATACTAAAGTTAATTATTCAGATTAACACCATTAAAAAAGTACTCCCGTATCTGAAACATGTCAGTTTACATACCATATCGTAGCACAATTTGCGTGTAACGTATGGTGGGAATCGGACGATGGTCCTCGATATAATACGGTATTAAACCTGCATATTTTTCATGTGACGATCTTCATAAATGGAGAACAAAAAAGTTTTGTATTAGCACATTAGATGATTGTATAATTCCAGACTACAAAGTTAAGTTAAAGTTGATTGTATAGTTTCGTAGGTATAGCACACTAAGGTAAAATAGTTCTATAGCTGCCATTCTGAAAATAAGTGCCTGGCGCACTTAAAGGATAAAGAATAAATATATTAATAAGGCCTGCAACAGTACACCTTCTACGCCAAATTTGATAAGAATGGGTTAATTGTTCCCCGAGATATGACGTATTTTTATTGAGGGGCTATCTTATAAAATGGCAGAGCAATTTTGCTTTATCGCCGAAACCATATTATCAATTTTAACTTAAATTTGTATGCCGGTAGTATATTATATTACAACTATAAAATGCGGATACACGGAGCATCTTTCGTCCGCAATTTTTGTATATTATTATATTGATTTCGGCGATAAAACAAGATAAGTGTTTGCCCTTCTTAAAAAATACGATTTAACATCATCTGCCGCAGTACTCATCGTTCGCCAAATTGAGTAGGAATCGTTTAATAGTTTACCGAGATATGCCATTCGGAGGCGAGGTAGACTCCAAACACTTGTTCTTTTCTCCTACTGTTGTGATTGGACGACAGTTGTTTAGACACGTCCCGTTTAACTGTGAGCCAATAATAAGCAGGGAGCAGTAGCGTGAATGAGGATTTAACAGTCCCGTACAGAAGCCTCACTCGATCACAGCAATCAATAAGCAGACGATAATGTTTCGAGTGTATAAAGGTCTGTCCAGCCTAGCTTGCTCCCAACTCAATCCGCGAAATATACGAGGCTCTCCTCATTGATTATATCAGTAACTTCTTGTGAAGTGTTGTGTTCCACACTGCAGGGTCAATTACAAGAAAGGGCCGAAAGACGATGTTTTTAAATTTCCGAACGGTGAAGAGCAGAAAAGAAAACGTGTTTTGACTATACTACGGACATTTTCAGACCAGACAACAGATAAGAATAAATCTCATTTTTAAAACAAGAAAATAAACAATTAAAATTGTACAGGTAGACAGAAAGTTTTGGTCTCATATAAACACATTGTAGCATTGCAGCTAGATATATATATAATTTGTATATTCGGAAAGTATTTCAATTGTCTATATTTCAGTCAAGGATAGTAATTCATGTAATATGTGAAAGGTCGTGGCAGTGACAACTTGTTTGTATTTAATATACTTTCGTGTTTCCAAATTTGTTATTTTTCTTTCCTCATTTCATCAGTAGTGACAGACGTAAACAACAGATGTCATAGCACGATAGCGCATCCTTTCCTTTTCACTGGGTTAGTAAACTAAAAGCATCGCCACCACAAGGCACAACATGGTGAAACAAGGAAAATAACAGAGGTCACCTTTAGCTGACGTGACCGACTGCTTGAAAACAATATGTTTTCAATGAGGAAACTTTCTACCAATATATAAGGAAACACGATCTTTCTTGGGTATCACAACAGTTCGTCACAGCACTATCGTTTGTCAGTGTCCTGTCCAATAGCATATAAGTTATAATGTTTTTGCACATTTGATACAGCATGGTGAAATGTGTTTTTAAAATAAAATGAAATAGTTATGTATATGTCTGGAACATTTTCAGTGGTTCGCCAAAGTAAACATATTTATGCATAAATGAACCTAAAATGAATTCTTGAATTTTACGAAAATGAATACCATTACATGTATTTAATAGTCGCTATACTTCCAGCCCCAAAATTAAAATTTTGGTGAGAAAATAAAAACAAATAAATAAAATGTAAAAGAGAAGATGTATGACGTAAGGAAGTATGTACAGTGACTCAAACAAGTATTCTTATTTGCATAGACTTCAAGTTTACGTATATTATGTTTGAAAGAAGAGAGTGCAGTACGGTGAGCACAATAACACTACATATTATCTACTGTGATGTAGATACAAAAGATACGTAGCATAATTATATTTTTCTCCTCTCGTAACACATCATTTCACCCCAAAAAGTATTCGTCTGAAATATACAAAGCCATTTCTAGGGGTCGTCTCTTTAAACCTTTATAGCTGGTGGGCCTTCATTTCTTCTTGGCGATTTCCTGTAACGTTGATAAATATTATGGGATTGATTTTATTTCGTTTTCGGTTGTTTCTGCTGGTATATTCTTCCGTTCTTATACTGATGTCTTCTTGAGATCATTTTTCTTCGATATGAATTACATCCTTATCCTTTCTTCTTAAATATGCCACAAATTCTCAATGGGCTTTATGTCGGGTGATGTTGGAGGCGTTACCCTCCAGTGTGGCGAGTTGTATAGGAACAACAGTTTTGTGTTCTGGGCTTTATGTAAAGGATCTTTATCTGGATGAAGGCGTAGTCCCGAGTAAGGCACATATCGTTGACACTCTTAGGACAGTGAGACTTCAAAACGTTAACGTAGAGTTTGTGGTCCATAGTATCAGCGATGAAAGACAGCTCGCCTACACCACTAGCACTCATACACCCTCGAAAAAATTTCGATCCATTCCACATTTCATTGTATCTGTGAGAATATTTGCGTCTAAAAACTGGCACAAAATGTTTCACTGACGAAAACAATTGTCGTCTTACCTCGCACATCACATAATATGCATCTGCTGAGACTGAATCGTGGCACTATGTTGTCTAGCCGAATACTATTTTTGACGTCAAAATCGACATGCCATTTTGGCATATTGGCAATTGGTTATTTGCTTTGCATAGAGAATGTACAATAACGTAATGTGACTAGTCAGAAGTATACTTTTTGAACCACTGTATGTAGGGGAAAAAATCATGTAGTTGAAGTGTATTGCATTTAGTCAAACTATATTTTTGTTCAGCTACATTATTCCTGTAACTACGAATAAATATTTTATTTTTACTGATTTCAGCCTGGCATATCTACACAAGAGTCTTAACATGTTGGCACCCTAACTTTGCTGTAAATGATTTCAAAGATATTTTTCCACGAAAAAATAATGAAGTCGATTATATTTCTTAAGCGAAAACTTGGAGTGAATAATCCAAGTAGATGTCTTTTTCTTTTAGAAAACAAATGGAGTGTGTCTTGTGTTGGGGACACGGCTATTTGTTTTGCGTGAATACGTCTACGTTTACGCGCTCAGACGACTTTTTTTTTTTTTTTTTTTTTTTTAACGTTCCCGGCACCGCTTCACTCGATCATATGGGGTTTTATTTGAATCACAGGACTGATTTTGAGATGCTCTTTCCAACTGTATACGATTTCTGTATTTCAACTTGGCTTTTTGACGAGTATAGGTCGACACTGTGTTAAGTTTTCTTAATTTTTTACATTAAACTCATACAATTTCACCATAGCCCCGCTACACATATGTTTTTATTACACAAAATCGATTGATCTTGACGAGAGCTGTCGATTGAAACCTAAACGAGTGTTGTAGCTTCTCCTAGTCAAAAATTATACTACGTGGAAGTTATGAGACGCGGCGAAACGAACTAAAAATTATGGCACCTTCCCCCCACCCCCCCTTCAACAACAAAATGCACTATTCTTCGCAGCCCTCAATGAACGTAACATATTTTTCGATCCTTTGGCAATGGAGTGGTGTAATTGAATTTTGAACGTAGATGATAGATTCGGAGCTGCAATGCCAAACTGTATTCCCAGATTTTGTTATCATCGGATTTTCTGGATTGCCTCTCAATATGGTTGCAAATTTAAAGACGTATTCGTGTAAAAAAAAAAAAAAAAAATGAGGTGTGCCTCGCGCCAAGACAAAACGTACAGGCCGTCAGGTGGTTTCCCCAATTCAACCGCTACGTAGTTAGTATGGCTGTGCGAGGTTCCCACTGCTTGCAGATCGCACTACTGCTCGCGTCAGACGTCGTGGCCTTGAGCTCCCTCGTCCTTCAGTAATGAGCTGGACACAGACGGGCGCTGCAACGGGCGGAAAATATTAACGCCACGGTTATTTTCCAAAGTTTTCTTTTGACGATATCACAACTGAAAGCCTGGTTCGGTTCACATTCACACCGATCCCGCCAAACGAAACTTTCCGAACGAAAACAGATATTTGGCATTACCATTTTTGTGTATGGCTGATAGCTTAGTTTATGACTATATAGGTTATTCATGGTAAAATGAGCACCTTTGAAAGCCTTGCTTAAGATCTATTTGTATGCTTGTTGCGTATTCTTCCGCCTTACGTAAGATTAACATTGCCATGGGCCTCATATCTTTATTCATGTGTCGGTCAAGTGAAAATGTTAAATGGTTAGAAAAGTAAGTAATTGATAAATCTGCTCATTTTACACTTCGATGCATTAAAAAAAAAAGAGGAAGAAATAATTTAAATGTTCAGACATGGTTACCTGATGCTTTTTATTCCACGATAAGATACAGAACTACTTCCCATTCATCGTTACCAACTTTACTGGGCGCATGTCACTTAGGGAGCCCGTTAAAATATACGCGGGTAGGGACAGTTTTTTTTTATCTAAAGTTGGTTTCAAAAGTGCTCACTTTATCATGAATAGCCTTTACAAATTTTTTGTTATTTAAAGCGAGGATTACGATATAAATGTAGGGCAAGGAACTAGTAGCTACACATATTTTTAAGTTATTTTTGGTAATCAGAAAATGTTACAAATATTTAATTAAATAATTTTTAAGTTGTCTCAGAGGTAATTTTCTGACGGAAAGACTGCACACTTTCTCAGTGCCTTGGACGCAGAGACTATGAGGCATGTGATGCGCGTTCCTGGGTTGTCCCCAGCAGTTCCGCACTTCAGGACTAAATACCTTTTGGTAGGTGTAATGCTTAATGAGTGGGTGAAGAGATTTGAGCGGCTCTTAACATCAAAGCCTTGGGAGCCAATGAGGATGAAGCGAGATGAGTATGGAGCAGCGCCGGAATGCAAGGGCGGGGGAAACTGGACGTGTCGAGAAAAACCGCCGACCAGCAGCATCGTCCGGCTCGATTCCCACATGCGAAAATCTGTGAGCGACCTCACCTGGCATCGAACACAGTTCGCCTAGGTGGGAGGAGAGTTGTCTATCCACTACACCACCGACGGCTTCCGGAATGCTTTGCCACGCCCTTTTCAGAGCGACACGAAGGGGCAAGACAAAATAAAAGCCCGAAGCAGAGTAACAACAACAGAGTAAAGTTATATTTTTCTGGTCGAAGTGAACACGAAAAGAAACATGAGTCGATTTGACAGACGACTGTATTTTGAAACTTCAAAGTATTCCTAAACTTTAATACATAACATGGTTCCCATAAAATCATTAATATAAAATCACCCATAACAATTCTTTAAATACTCTATATAAAACCTTATTACACTTATGTGCAGACATTCAGGTAAGCATACCTTAAACTTTAATACTATGTATACATTTGGCTGTTAGCATAAATTATGTAACGGTATTTATAGCCATAAATACCCTCGCAATATCTGGGAAGATACACTTGTAAAACATCTAATAACTTTAAAATATATTATTTTGACTAATATAACAATTTAATTATCGTAAGCCACGAAACTTTACTGGTCTTGAAAAATCTGGAGTTAGACATTAGTAGTAGGTGTTTCACTTCACTTTTGATTGATTTAAAGGGTTTAATTGATACCAAAGGGATAATTAAATTGATTGACAATGTTGATCAAAATGAAAGGGTTAAACGGATTCAAAGGGTTAAATGGATTAGAAAGTGTAAATGGATTGAAAGGGTAAATTTTTTAAATCAGATAAAATGATTTTATATGTTTGATGCAAGAGTGTACTAAGGGCCAAGTTTAATATTTTCTTTCTTTCTTTTTGTGTGTTGGGGAGCATTTGTATGTCCTCGTCCTTGGAGCTCTGGCACTCTATGAGGTGTGACGTGTTGGGGACAGGATATATATATATATATGTATGTGTGTGTGTGTGTGATTGAGTTTTGTGTAAGAGTGGCATAAGTGGAAATTTTGTGTCTTGTAGACGGTATTGGGAGATAAGCGATTTTTTGGTAAGGAAACAGAAAGAGACGTATAGTTAACACATGAGAGGAATTTCGGAGTGTTTAAACGAAATAAATGTTCTACATAAGAATAAATAACACAAGAGGGAATTTTAACTACGTGAATAACATTTGGGGCCGACAAGAGTTAAACATTCACAATTGTGTGAGTCTCCGGTATGAAATTAATTACCGAATCAAAAAGTCCCTATAAATTAAATGGCTAACGAACACAACAAGGTAATTGAAAAATTACAATATTTGACACCTCTCGCACGTACCTGACATGATTTTAAAACACCTCTGTTTGGTCGGGAGATGACTGAAGAAATTACTGCAGTGTATGACGTGTGCCAACTTATCAGCTGTTAGATATGTGTAGTGGGGCTGGCATCTGACAGGCGACTAAGGATATAGCTATTCGGAAATAGATGTGAATACGATTTAAGTGACAAATGGATAAAATTATGTTTACGACGCACATACTACTTAATATATAAATAACACTAATTGATTTAAAAAAAAAAGTAACAAGAATCGCGGTTAACAGTCAGTGATTATAATATACGTCCATTCGCTCGGGAGGTCGCTGCAGCGCTGACTTGGATATAGCACTTACGTCCACTTATAAGCTGTGTTGAGAGCAAACATAACCTACGTTTGATTATAGACTGAGGTGAAAAACCTCGGAAATTTTAATGAAAATACAGAACGAATGTTTCCAAATAAATTAAACCGCTAACGAACACAAGTACATGGAAATGGCAAAACACATAATGAAATCGCGCAAGGAGCTCCCCCAAAACCTAGCCGTCCGCCTCAGAGGTTGGAGAATGAATGAGTCGAGTTTACGTTGAGGGCCTGACAGTGTATACATGGAGCGCGACTGAGTTGAAATTTACGATAAAAACTCTGAATACACTATTCGTCCTGCAACAGACAACAAAACAATATATATATATATATATATTTTAATTTACCTAGATTTTTAATGCGAGTTTCACTATTGTAAGAAGAAGAATTCACTTTTATGAAAGAGTTAAATTTTATTTTAAAACCCTTAAATATTGTTTTCTGACTTTGTTTAAAGTATGACTGTGTTTTAGCAGGAGACATATTCTTGTTAAATCTTCAGCCGCAGGAGTTGTTATATTTTTTTATGCGAGAAAAATATTTCCTTTTAAAAGTTGGCTGGATTCTCCCAGCTGTAGAGTTGTAGGGCAGCAGGAAACATTGTCTTTCTACCTGCCCCCTGAAAAGGTATAGTGTGACTTGACTTTCAGTTTCGTTAAATTCCCTATGGTTCTTCAAGTTGAGAAGCAGGTTAACAATGTTTTCTGAAGACACTAGTCTGTTCCCTCTCCTTCCAAATCCATTCATTCAGACGTGTTCGATTTTCTCCAATATTTGTTTGTAATTCCCTCTTCAGAGTATGTTTGTTTTATTAGATTTATTTCATTTAAATGTTAGTATTTAACGTATAGTATTTCTTCTCCCTCTTCACGAAGAAGAAGGCAAACGTGTGTGGAAAATACCCCAGATGTGACACATGAATGCCTTAAATGTGCATCATTATGTAAATAGTCACTGTAAATGGATAGGAAACGAATGTCAACAACAAAGATGTATATTTGTAAATATTTTGTTAATCATTTTTTGTGTATGTGTGTATATATATGCACACACACACACACACACACTCATACACTTCTTGTAATATGCGTAAGAAGATTTTCGAATGTTGCAACAGTAGTAGTAGCAAGTAGCAGTAGTACTAATATCAGTAGTAGTAGTTTCAGTAGTACTAATAGCAGTAGTAGTAGCAAGTAGCAGTAGTACTAATAGCAGTAGTAGCAGCAAGTAGCATTAGTACTAATAGTAGTGGTAGTAGTTTCAGTAGTACTAACAGTAGTAGTAGTAGCAAGTAGCAGTAGTACAAATAGCAGTAGTAGCAAGTAGCTGTAGTACTAATAGCAGTAGTAGTAGTTATAGTAGTAGGGTTAAGATGTACACAACTTTAATGAAATGTTTGGTAATTTAATTCATAAAATGTCATTGATAAATGTCTTGTTTTTTGTTAAAATGTCTTATTGTTGTTAAAAATGTTTGGTGATTTAGTCCGTAAAATGAATGTTGTATATCTTATTCTCTGGCTGTGTTTGTTTTAAAGTATGTCAAAAATGTTTTATGTACATATTAGTTTAATTTGTAAAAGTAGTGATTAAAAAATAAGGTTCTGTAAGTTAAATCTTTGTATGAACATTGTAGATATTTTAGATTTTAAAAATGATTTTTTGAAAAATAAAATTATAATAAAATTTTTTATGTTATAATTGAATGCTGTGACTTCTTATTTATTAGTTTGAAAATTCCTCGTGCCATTATATCTCAAGCGAATGATTGGAGATGGGATGTGTCTGAAGACGAAGTAATTGTATATGACTAGATATTAAATGTTTAGATTAAAAATATTCTTAAGACGAGTGAGTGATGGTAAGTATTTCAGGTCTGGAACATGAAAATATTTTTAAGTCAGGTACCAGGTTATTTGTTTTCTCACTTTCAAGAAAATAATATACTATGATAACAAAAAACTGACGTCCAACATCCTTTTAGAATAATTGCTTCTGCATTTGGACCAACATCAGTTGATTTCCAGTGATTTTAGACAACGTGAAATACATCCTCAAAATAACATTAGATATTTATTCAAACATTCCCCAACAACTAGAAATGGAAAACCCAACACACAAAATAGTCATACAAAAGTTTGGGATGCTAATAATTTGAAACCCTTCTCTGGTGTTTTTCTTTCAATGTAGTGAATGTTAACTGTTGTGGTTTTTAGTAGGCCACTATTCTATAATCACCCATAAAACACTATTATTTTCGTGAACAAGAGATATTATTACTTTATGTTAATACCCAAGCAGCAGCTTTCCCTTTAGAATAGTAAACTTCCCTTTTATATTTGGACCTAACTTCAATACATCCTTGTTAATCAGTTAAAAAACAAAGCACAGTAAGTAAATTTGTAACTCTTATGGGTTCACCACACAACTACCCAATCGAATGCGTTAATTTATTCTACATTATAAATCGTGTCTTAATCGGTTAATTCACACTTGTTTGTAATTATTTATACATTTTATAGTTCCAACTGTTGCCTAAAAGTTATCACTGACATTCTTGCTATCTCCTGCTAATCTCATAAAAGTGCCAAATTCATTGAAGTAAACACTATCTTAGACTCGTGCCAAGTTTGCATAACCTCATGCTATCTCCGAAGCGTCTAATAAACAATATCAGTTTTTGATGTTAGCAGCAATGAGAAATTCGTCCTACTGGAGCTTTGTTGCTAGTCGTTTGGAACGAATAGTCCCCGCAGAACTAGGGCTGAAGAGAGGGAGTGCCGCTTCGAAGGCTATGGCCACCAAGATCAAGTACTTCTACTTCCCCAACAAAACAATGTCCTACAAGACCAGACAACAGTGGATCGAAGTATATGTACTGCATTTGTAAACACTTAATATACCGTAAATATAGTTCCAAGAAAATTATTTTAATTAAAGTGCTAACAAACGTTTAGTTAGTTGGAGAAATAAAATTTTGTAAATGTGTCTTGTTGGAATCTATGGTCGTTTAAACTGAAATAATGCGAATTGATCCATTTTCCGGTAATATTTTCTTGGCCAAAAACATAATATAACCAAGTTTTTACTTTTCGTCCTGTCATTTTTTTAAAACCAGTTTTGATAAGATGTTATTTATTTACTTAATATCTTGTCACAGCTCAGAGTAGGTAGAGGCACGGTTAAAGAGTGACAAATTATTTGTTTACCTAATTAATAGTCTTCGGAGGGAAAGGTTCATAGTAATCAACGGTTTTGTTCTCAAGAAATAATTTCCATTTCCAACAGCCGTCCGATGACAAAATGTACATGAAGTAGCTTAGCCAATTGACTATGCATAAACACATATAACTTTATGTAATATAGGGCAAACTGTAGTATTATAACCGTATTATGAAAGCAGAATATCTCAAATCTAGCAAGCTGTGATAACAGAGTGCTAACATCTGTGTGAATTTGGAAATACAGAGCTGGGAAATGTATGGTAAATGTATCAACAGAAATGTGTAAATTGAGGAATACGATGGGCGACAAGCTTTTTGAAGTAGTCTGTAGACAACAAACATCGTGATTTCTCAAGTGTACTTCAAACAATTATTTGTTATTCCGTGATAATAGATACCATTTTTAATAGGTCCAATGTAAAACATCTCATATGTACTCGAAGATGTCATGATCAGGTCAACTAGAGGGCCATTGCAACAACTCGTATGAGTTTTATTCCAACCATATACATGTAGTGACTCTGGTCATGTGAGATTGCGCAGTACGTCTCGTCAACCAGGATACGCAATAACAGGTGTCAACTGTATAGTATCAGTGTTCCCGATCACAAACGAGGTGCATAGCTTAATATAGAGCGGTTGATAGCGGGCTCATAAAGCCTGTGCCATGAAAGGTACTCTGCACAGCTGATGTTTGTCGAGATCTCAGCATTGGATTCTGATGCTTTATGATGCAACTACGCACACATATCACTTCAAATGAGTCTAGACACCCGACGCCAATCACAACTACCCATAATTTGCCGAACGCCACGCTGTTATCGCATGTTCGGTGTTTTACTGAAATCTGCGTAGTCGCGGTACACGCTTGAAATATTTGGATGGAAAAATCCAAACTTCACCTGTGTTGCCGAAATGGTATTTCCTATCTCCAAGTTCCTAAAGAACTGTTTCGAAATCTGCTCAAATTATAAGTTTCTATCATCATTTATGAAGCAGTGCTGTGAATATCCACAGCTATATGTCGCTTGATATATAAAGTTGGAGGATGCAGCTTATGGCATGCAAGAATACGGGACCACGTGATTCGCAGGGTATCACCTATCCCAGATTATCTGGTACATCGGTGTATAAACGAACCCGGTAATAGAAAAAAGTATGTAGGATACCCAAAATAAAAGCATTATCGAAAAATAAATGAACATCTTTCCAATGCAATACTTTCCATATTGACATGAATGTATATATTAGGATTTATTTCAACAACTTTCTCTATTACAGTAGAATTAGTTTCGCGAGGCCATAGTCACAAAATTTTCAACTTGGAACTTTGTATCATGTAAACCAATACTATAAAAGTTGTTAAACTAAGCAGGTTTCGGCAAAATAGGAACTATGCTGTTTTATGCTCTCTAAATAAAGCCAAGGAATTTAGAAATCCTCCCCTTCCTTACAATTTATGTATCTTTACGATGTGTAGAGGAGTAACTTACATGCCATATTATATGCGAGTTGTTGGTGCATGTTATGAACGGACATGATTAAATCAACCATTTAAACTTGGTTGGGTGAGTGTTAGTTGTATAATGCTAAGCCCAATCTCTTTTAATCGTAACTTTATGAACTGGCAGACTCGCCCATTTTGTGCTGGTTATTTACCTACCATTTCTTCGTGCAACTGTTCACAAGCCTCTCTCCGGGGATCGGAAGGCGTCTCGATAATTTACTTCCCGTGGCGCTGCTGTATTTTCAACGAAGGCGCTCACATGCACTACCGCTATCTGCTTGCGGCACGCTGCGGCGTCCGGTGGAAACCAAGGTTGCTCGCTCAGTCTTTGAGAAGTTCCTGCTGCCGCCAGCAGCTTTGGGCAACTTGTCCGCCACCTACCGCAACTCCATCAGCTGGTCGACGTGCAGGCTGCCTTACACCATGCAGTTTACAACGTGCTCTTTCGCTGATTTGCACACAAGGTAGGAAGCCTTCTTTTACAGCAATAATTACATAGTATTTGGCAGGGATTTGCGAAAAATATTGCCATCTAGAAACTGCATATAGACTGTTCACGGTAAAGTGGGTACTTTTGTGGCCCTAGTTACTTTTTCCTTTCAGATATTTTTAATCCTTTAACCCCCTTTTAAAATAAATATTATCATCTAGGTATTAAACACAGTGTGTTTATTCCTCAATTCTCGGAGGTTAACGTCTAAAGCTAAAATAAAATGTATTTATTGACAATTATTCCATATTAGAGGGCTTTCAAAAGTGCTCACTTTACCGTGAATAGCCTGCAGTTTTCAGTGCACTGGAGAGGAACGTGGCGAGTTGTTATATCGGGCAGGCCATGTAGGGCAGGTGGAAAATTTTCGCGAACCATGAGACGAACCGTCTCAGCTTAATGTTCTCTTTTGCATTATAATTGCTATGTCTGACATAATGATGCCGTAAAAGCAAATATGTACTAACACGCTGAAACCAAGTATTTTGCATAAAATGATATTAGCGTTATGTTTTAAACGACTATGTCTGTCCAAAAGCGCTTAGGTTAACAGGAATAAAAATGCTGTAGCTGATGAAATCAGTATAAAAGAACTACCGAAAACATTACTTTGACATGCCAAGAACTACACATAAGGCAGGTAACTTAACTCTAAAATTTAAGATCTGAAAATATTTCTAAATGAGACGACACTGCACGCTCAATTGCAGGGATGTTTGTACGAGAATGACTGCAAGCTTTCCAAATGCCCTATACAATTGTTTGGCCTAGTTACGGAGCAGACATGCATACCCTCGCTCGATCAGGTCTGGGTCAGCGTTTCAGAAGCAAGCTACAGTCTGCGATAGATGTTGTGGCACTTGTTTGATCGTGGATGCGAGGGTATGCTGGGGAGAGGCGAAACAACTACATACGTGCGCAGCTCTGGTTTTGGAGTATACGACCTGAAAACACTATCCCATCATACACAGTTTAACTGCAGAATTCGTTTACAATAGATGGCAGTGAATGTTTAGGAATATATGAAAAGGATATTTATAGAAGTGAATGTGAAATAGCAAGAGAGTATGAGTAGGTGTTGTGACCGAGAGGCTAAAGAGGTACAAGTGTTAAGACATACTGATCAACAAAGCAACTGATAGAGTAGCCAACTATTCTGACATCAGTAACAGGTTTATCCAAAGGATAATGAAAGCTTGTGGAATAATATCGCCTTGATCGATATCACGAGTGCTACATATGAGCATGGCAGTTATAACGTCACCATATTGAAAATTGCAGGCTACTGTGCCTATCAGAAAACTTCAGGCATAATGGCCAAATCGCATTGTTCGAGGTCACAAGTTGCACCTAAGACATAAATTTGGCAGCTATAACTTCAGTAGTTCGAAAATGGCATACAACTATTCTTACAAGAATTCTAAGGCATGGTGGACTATATCGCTTTGATAGAGGTCACGGGTAGTGTATACGATGTGTATTCAATGATTATAACATCAACTAATCCAAAATGTAAGCCAACAATTATTATAAGAGGGCATAGGATTAAATGCAATTATTTTTATACAGGCTTGTACTGTTCTGATATGTTCCTAGTTCAATGTTCCTTACTCCAGAAATAGCTGAATGACGACCAACTATGTATTTAAGTTGGCTTGGATCCGATTTGGACATAGGGCCTACTATGCTTAAACATGACTATTGATAAGGCACCCATTGGTCCTGTATTTTCAGATAAAGCTAATTACATATGGCGCACCTAAGCCTGCTAAATTCTAAATGGGGTTGAACATGTTAGGATAATTAAAGTTTAGCTTTAGACTTGAAGACATGACAACTTGAAAACAAGAAAATATATAACATTTGTTATATAGGTACATGTGGCTCGATATACTTACGTCCTTGAGTTTTAAGAAATAAATAAAAACCCAAATTATATACGTAATAATATCATACTTGAGTATAATTAACGGCTGTGACACAATATTCGAATTCGACTTGAAAATATGGGTACGGAGACATGTTTCTCGATGTACTTCTTCAAGTTTTAAAAGTTGAATAAAAACATTTATAATTACAGATAAGATGTGTAATTTAATTTTATCTCACCTTCGAAATGGCCTCGCTGATCGTATTATTGTGTTTACATAATTTACATCCTTTATATTGTCACTTGCTCCAATAGTTCAGATGGCTGAATATCTGCTCCGTGACCCATGTTTTGGTTCTTCACTGCTCCATCTCCCCAGGAGAGCAGTTTTTGTGTAATCGTGGCATAAATGCACTCGCAAGGGCGAGAGTCCCCACCACTATATATATGACTAGTCGACCTTACCTCTGACGATTCAGGTAACAGTGTCATCTTGTCAACGATAAGAGAAACTAACATGGCAGACACAAATGGCACACACTGGTTGACGATGAGAGACACAAACATGGCGTATATCAGTGTCACAACTGGCAGTTATGAAAAGAAGATGATCGACATCAGCACACACTAAGATGCCTTAAACAAAGATGGCGAATCAAACGAGTGAAGAACCATATTATCAACTCATGTAAACATAACAACAGTGCAGAAACAAAATGACCTCTGGAGATATGAAACGTACTGGCTACATTTAACAAGATGGAGAACTAAAACAAGATGGCCGAAAATTCAACGTCAAGGACATTTACGATTGCCGCCATATTACGGCCACTATGACATCATCCAATATGGCATGCACAGCATCAAACCGCATTCCCCAGCTCCTTTGCTAAAACTGGCTAAATAATTATGGTCATAATATTAAATATTTCTACGCAGAATATTTACTATCTGTTAAAAGTTACTTGATCATTGTCTAATTTAAGATTTCTCCTGAATTTATATTCATTCATCTTGTGAATTACAGTCTATAAAGCTGGGTTTTAAGGAAAATCAGTTCAATTTCCATTCTTGTATTAAATGCATCCGAATAGAAAATGTATTTTCAGTCCGGAATATTAGGAGTTCATTGTCTATTTGCCGTTTGTGTGCGAATGGAAATGATGCCATCTGAAAGGCGGATTTTAAAATAAATTAGTTCAATTTCCGTTTTTATATAAATTATTTTCTCATAAACATTTATTTTCTGTTCGGAAAATTTGCAGATCCTTGTCTAGTTTGTTCGGCTCGGACTTGAACATAAATAAAGCGACCTTGCGAATAGTAGTTCAGAAAGCTATATTTCAGTTCAATCAATTCAGATATAGTGCTTTCACATAGAACATTAATTTTCAGTTCGGGAAATTTGGTACTCATATTCTTATTTAAGTTCGGACTTATTCTGAAATTAAACCACTTTGTTAATTACATTCCGGAAAGTGGGATTTTTGGTCAAATCAGTTCAAATTTACTTTTCGCATTTATTATAGTTACATAGAGTATTACATTTCAGTTCGGACTATTGGGGGAACATTGTCTAATTTAAATCCGGACTTGATTCGAAATTATATTACTTTACAAATGTCAGTCCTGTGGAACGCCTTTTGCATCTACCAGTTCAATTCCGAGTCAGGCTAGAGTTGCGGTTTCGATTGCTATTTGAGTCCAAAGGGATCTGAAAAGATCTATTTTTCTGAATTAATTTTCACACGGACGGATATTTCCCTTTTCAGTTCAGCAACTTGGGAATTAAATTTAATTCCGAATACATAATTTTCATATACAGTTCAATTTCGGTGCCGGTCCCTGCTGTCAAGTAGTGTGCATATCACATAACGTGTGCTGTTCTCAGCATTATTTATGTATGCCACATGTAGGGCAACAACAATATCCTAGCACGATGCAATTGCATATTCCATGGTATGAAATTTTAATCGCCTACATAATACCCTCTGTGCCCCTATTTACCTACTATCATGGACCACAGAATAAGGAAAAACTGAAAATTTGCTCAAAAAAATAAGGAAAACCAAAATGGTGGAGAGGAAACAAAATGGTGGACGAAAACAAGATGGCAACAGGAAATAAGAAGGATGATATCACAAAATTAAGATTAATGATATAAAATATGGCCGCCCAATATTTCCACAATAATGTCATCCAATATTGTGAACACCCGCAGAATCACATTCCTCATCCCTTGTCATCGAATCGACCAAACCTATGTACTCTAAGGAATCTGGAAATGCTTCTGACAGGGATACGCTGCTATTCCGAAGTTACAATTGTCGATGAGTGGTGTACAAGAAGACTACTGGTTCTGTTCGTGCCTGCATGTTAAACAAATGGCCCTCACTTCTATTGGATGTCTGGGTTATAAAGAACCTGTCCTCCATACATGGGTGACACCCTGGGTGACTCTACCCCAATAAAGGAACACTTCACAACTGTGTGCCCCAATCACATGTAAGTCAGGCAGAAAGGGCAGCAGCCAATGGAGAAACGACGCCAACTGTAATGCATACAGTACAGTGGAGTTCAGCCTGATGCCAAATAATAACACGAATTTTGCATGTCCCTGGAATATATTAGCATGTTACAATTAAAAAATTCTCCATGTGTTGAAAAATAGAGAACAAAAAATACATGATTCCAAATTTCTGTTGAAAAAGATACAATTCCTCTTTGTAAGCAGAACATAGTAAGAAAATAAAAAGGCTTAGAATCACTCGTTACGAGCTTATTATGAACAGTTTATTTGATGATAAATGTAATTTTGTGTTCATAAAAACATGAATGATGATTTTCCACGAAATTCGCACACTACAAGGAGTATTTTGCAACCGGCAAAAATCATGTCGTGTCCCAAGAGAGTAGGTATACAGGAAGATCAATGGATGATAGCAAACGATATTTCGCGCAATGGTGCAAGCGCCTACGTTGTGCTAGGATATTGTTGTTGCCCTACATGTGGCATACATAAATAATGCTGAGAACAGCACACGTTATGTGATATGCACACTACTTGACAGCAGGGACCGGCACCGAAATTGAACTGTATATGAAAATTATGTATTCGGAATTAAATTTCATTCCCAAGTTGCTGAACTGAAAAGGGAAATATCCGTCCGTGTGAAAATTAATTCAGAAAAATAGATCTTTTCAGATCCCTTTGGACTCAAATAGCAATCGAAACCGCAACTCTAGCCTGACTCGGAATTGAACTGGTAGATGCAAAAGGCGTTCCACAGGACTGACATTTGTAAAGTAATATAATTTAGAATCAAGTCCGGATTTAAATTAGACAATGTTCCCCCAATAGTCCGAACTGAAATGTAATACTCTATGTAACTATAATAAATGCGAAAAGTAAATTTGAACTGATTTGACCAAAAATCCCACTTTCCGGAATGTAATTAACAAAGTGGTTTAATTTCAGAATGAGTCCGAACTTAAATAAGAATATGAGTACCAAATTTCCCGAACTGAAAATTAATGTTCTATGTGAAAGCACTATATCTGAATTGATTGAACTGAAATATAGCTTTCTGAACTACTATTCGCAAGGTCGCTTTATTTATGTTCAAGTCCGAGCCGAACAAACTAGACAAGGATCTGCAAATTTTCCGAACAGAAAATAAATTTTTATGAGAAAATAATTTATATAAAAACGGAAATTGAACTAATTTATTTTAAAATCCGCCTTTCAGATGGCATCATTTCCATTCGCACACAAACGGCAAATAGACAATGAACTCCTAATATTCCGGACTGAAAATACATTTTCTATTCGGATGCATTTAATACAAGAATGGAAATTGAACTGATTTTCCTTAAAACCCAGCTTTATAGACTGTAATTCACAAGATGAATGAATATAAATTCAGGAGAAATCTTAAATTAGACAATGATCAAGTAACTTTTAACAGATAGTAAATATTCTGCGTAGAAATATTTAATATTATGACCATAATTATTTAGCCAGTTTTAGCAAAGGAGCTGGGGAATGCGGTTTGGTGCTGTGCATGCCATATTGGATGATGTCATAGTGGCCGTAATATGGCGGCAATCGTAAATGTCCTTGACGTTGAATTTTCGGCCATCTTGTTTTAGTTCTCCATCTTGTTAAATGTAGCCAGTACGTTTCATATCTCCAGAGGTCATTTTGTTTCTGCACTGTTGTTATGTTTACATGAGTTGATAATATGGTTCTTCACTCGTTTGATTCGCCATCTTTGTTTAAGGCATCTTAGTGTGTGCTGATGTCGATCATCTTCTTTTCATAACTGCCAGTTGTGACACTGATATACGCCATGTTTGTGTCTCTCATCGTCAACCAGTGTGTGCCATTTGTGTCTGCCATGTTAGTTTCTCTTATCGTTGACAAGATGACACTGTTACCTGAATCGTCAGAGGTAAGGTCGACTAGTCATATATATAGTGGTGGGGACTCTCGCCCTTGCGAGTGCATTTATGCCACGATTACTCAAAAACTGCTCTCCTGGGGAGATGGAGCAGTGAAGAACCAAAACATGGGTCACGGAGCAGATATTCAGCCATCTGAACTATTGGAGCAAGTGACAATATAAAGGATGTAAATTGTGTAAACACAATAATACGATCAGCGAGGCCATTTCGAAGGTGAGATAAAATTAAATTACACATCTTATCTGTAATTATAAATGTTTTTATTCAACTTTTAAAACTTGAAGAAGTACATCGAGAAACATGTCTCCGTACCCATATTTTCAAGTCGAATTCGAATATTGTGTCACAGCCGTTAATTATACTCAAATATTATATTATTAAGTATATAATTTGGGTTTTTATTTATTTCTTAAAACTCAAGGACGTAAGTATATCGAGCCACATGTCCGCGAGCTCGTATTTTTAAAGCGGAATCTAATATGGTATCATAAAATGCCATAGCGTGTCTATGTAGAGCACCATATTGGATTCCGTAAGCACAGGTGTACCTATATAACAAATGTTATATATTTTCTTGTTTTCAAGTTGTCATGTCTTCAAGTCTAAAGCTAAACTTTAATTATTCTAACATGTTCAACCCCATTTAGAATTTAGCAGGCTTAGGTGCGCCATATGTAATTAGCTTTATCTGAAAATACAGGACCAATGGGTGCCTTATCAATAGTCATGTTTAAGCATAGTAGGCCCTATGTCCAAATCGGATTCAAGCCAACTTAAATACATAGTTGGTCGTCATTCAGCTATTTCTGGAGTAAGGAACATTGAACTAGGAACATATCAGAACAGTACAAGCCTGTATAAAAATAATTGCATTTAATCCTATGCCCTCTTATAATAATTGTTGGCTTACATTTTGGATTAGTTGATGTTATAATCATTGAATACACATCGTATGCACTACTCGTGACCTCTATCAAAGCGATATAGTCCACCATGCCTTAGAATTCTTGTAAGAATAGTTGTATGCCATTTTCGAACTACTGAAGTTATAGCTGCCAAATTTATGTCTTAGGTGCAACTTGTGACCTCGAACAATGCGATTTGGCCATTATGCCTGAAGTTTTCTGATAGGCACAGTAGCCTGCAATTTTCAATATGGTGACGTTATAACTGCCATGCTCATATGTAGCACTCGTGATATCGATCAAGGCGATATTATTCCACAAGCTTTCATTATCCTTTGGATAAACCTGTTACTGATGTCAGAATAGTTGGCTACTCTATCAGTTGCTTTGTTGATCAGTATGTCTTAACACTTGTACCTCTTTAGCCTCTCGGTCACAACACCTACTCATACTTTCTTGCTATTTTCCATTTTTTCTATAAATATCCTTTTCATATATTTCTAAACATTCACTGCCATCTATTGTAAACGAATTCTGCAGTTAAACTGTGTATGATGGGATAGTGTTTTCAGGTCGTATACTCCAAAACCAGAGCTGCGCACGTATGTAGTTGTTTCGCCTCTCCCCAGCAAACCCTCGCATCCACGATCAAACAAGTGCCACAACATCCATCGCAGACTGTAGCTTGCTTCTCAAACGCTGACCCAGGCCTGATCGAGCAAGGGTATGCATGTCTGCTCCGTAACTAGGCCAAACAATTGTATAGGGCATTTGGAAAGCTTGCAGTCATTCTCGTACAAACATCCCTGCAATTGAGCGTGCAGTGTCGTCTCATTTAGAAATATTTTCAGATCTTAAATTTTAGAGTTAAGTTACCTGCCTTATGTGTAGTTCTTGGCATGTCAAAGTAATGTTTTCGGCAGTTCTTTTATACTGATTTCATCAGCTACAGCATTTTTATTCCTGTTAACATAAGCGCTTTTGGACAGACATAGTCGTTTAAAACATAGCGCTAATATTATTATATGCGAAATACTTGGTTTCAGCGTGTTAGTACATATTTGCTGTTACGGCATCATTACGTCCCCCATATTAAAAATTGCAGGCTATGTGCCTATCAGAAAACTTAGGATAATGGCCAAATCGCATTGTTCGAGGTCACAAGTTGCACCAAAGACATAAATTTGGCAGCTTTTAACTTCAGTAGTTCGAAAATGGCTTAAAAAACTTTTCTTACAAAAATTTCTAAGGCATGGGGGGCTATATCGCTTTGATAGAGGTCACGAGTAGTGCTTTTTACGATGTGTATTCAATGTTTAAAAACATCAACTAATCCAAAATGTAAGCCAACAATTTTTATAAGAGGGCATAGGATTAAATGAAATTTTTTTTATACGGGGGCTTGTACTGTTCTGATATGTTCCTAGTTAATTTTCCCTTACCCCCGAAATAGCTGAATGACGCCCCAAACTATGTATTTAAGTTGGCTTAATTCCGATTTGGACATGGGGGCCTACTATGTTTAAAAACATGACTATTGAAAAGGGGAAACCCTTTGGGTCCTGAAATTTTCAGATAAAGCTAATTAAAATATGGCGAAATTAAGCCGGGCAAAATTTCTAAATGGGGTTGAACATGTTAGAAAAATTTAAAAAGTTTAGCTTTAAAATTTGGAAGACATGACAACTTGAAAACAAGAAAATATATAACATTTGTTATATAGGTAAAACCTGGGGGCTTAGGGAATCCAATATGGTGTTTCTACATAGACACGCTATGGCATTTTATGGTACCATATTAGTTTCCGCTTTTAAAAAATACGAGCTCGCGGACTTGTGGTCGAAATACTTACGCCCTTTGGTTTTAAGAAAAAAATAAAAACCCAAATTATATACTTAATAATTTTAATTTTTGGGTTTTTAAAATTTAAAACGGCTGTGACACAATATTCGAATTCGACTTAAAAATTTTGGGGGTACGGAGACAGGTTTCTCGATGTACTTCTTCAAGTTTTAAAAGTTGAAAAAAAACATTTATAATTACAGATAAGATGTGTAATTTAATTTTATCTCACCTTCGAAAGGGGCCTCGCTGTTTCGTATTATTGTGTTTACACAATTTACTCCTTTTTATTGTCCCCTTGCCCCAAATAGTTCAGATGGCTGAATATTGTCCGTGCCCCTTGTTTTGGTTCTTCACTGCTCCATCTCCCCAGGAGAGCATTTTTTTGAGTAATCGTGGCATAAATGCACCCCGAAAGGGCGAGAGTCCCCACCATAATATATGACTAGTCGACCTTACCTCTGACGATTCAGGTAACAGGGTCATCTTGTCAACGATAAGAGAAACAAAACAGGGCAGACACAAATGGCACACACTGGTTGACGATGAGGGGGGACCAAACATGGCGAAAATATCGTGTCACAACTGGCAGTTATGAAAAGAAGATGATCGACATCAGCACACACTAAGATGCCTTAAAAAAGATGGCAAATAAAACGAGTGAAAAACCCTTATTATCAACTCATGAAAACCATAACAACAGTGCAGAAAAAAAAAAGCCCCTTTTGGAGATATAAAAACGTACTGGCTACTTTTAAAAACAAGATGGAGAACTAAAAAAAGATGGCCGAAAAATTAAACGTAAAGGGACATTTAGATTGCCGCCATATTAGGGCCCATATGACATCATCCAATATGGCTTGCAAAAAAAACCAAACCGCATTCCCCAGCTCCTTTGCAAAAAAATGGCAAAATTAATTTTGGTCTTTAATTTTTAAATATTTTTTACGCAGAATATTTACTATCTTTTTAAAAAGTTACTTGTCATTGTCAAATTTTAAAAGATTTTCCTGAATTTTATTCTTCACTTGGGGAATTACAGTCTTTTAAAGCGGGGTTTTAAAGGGAAAAAATCAGTTCAATTTCCATTCTTGTATTAAATGCATCCGAATAGAAAATGTATTTTCAGTCCGGAATATTAGGAGTTCTTTTTTCTATTTGCCTTTTTGTGTGCGAATGGAAAATTGGGTGCCATCTGAAAGGCGGATTTTAAAATAAATTTTGTTTTAATTTCCGTTTTTTTATTTAAAATTTTTTTTCATAAAAAAAATTTTTTTTCTGTTCGGAAAATTTTTCAGATCCTTGTTAGGGGGGTTCGGTCGGACTTGAACATAAATAAAAGGGGACCTTGCGGGAAAAGTAGTTCAGAAAAAACTATATTTCAGTTCAATCAATTAGATTTTAGTGCTTTCACATAGAACATTTAAATTTTTTGTTCGGGAAATTTGGTACTCATATTCTTATTTTTGTTCGGAAATCATTCGAAATTAAAAACCCCTTTGTTTTAAATTTCATTCCCGGGAAAATGGGGGTTTTTGGTCAAATCAGTTAAATTTACTTTTCGCATTTATTATAGTTAATGGTATTAATTTCAGTTCGGACTATTGGGGGAACATTGTCTAAAATTTAAAAACCGGACTTTATTCTAAATTTATTACTTTACAAATGTCAGTCCTGTGGAACGCCTTTTTGCATCTACCAGTTTAATTCCGAGTTTAGGCTTTTGAGTTTTTCCGGGTTTCGATTGCTATTTTAGTCCAAAGGGATCTGAAAAGACTTTTTTCTGAAATTTAATTTTTTCCCCGGACGGAATTTCCCCTTTTCAGGTTTAGCCCAAATTGGGAATGAAATTTAATTCCGAATACATAATTTTCATATTTCAGTTCAATTTCGGTGCCGGTCCCTGCTTTTCCAAATAGTGTGCATATCACATAAAGTGTTTTGTTCTTTTGCATTATTTATGTATGCCCCATGTTTGGGCAACAAAAAATCCTTGCAAAAACGAAAGGGGCTTTTCCCATTGCGCGAAAATTTGTTTGCTTTTTATCCATTGATCCCTTTCCCGTATACCTTTCTCTCTTGGGAAACGACATGGGTTTTTTTCCGGTTGCAAAATACTCCTTTTTAGTGTGCGAATTTCGTGGGGAAAAACATCTTTTTTTTTTTTATGAAAAACCAAATTTTTCATTTATCATCAAAAAAAACTGTTCATAAAAAGCCTTTTTTTTTGGGAACGAGGGGATTCTAAGCCTTTTTATTTTCTTACTATGTTCTGCTTACAAAGAGGAATTGTATCTTTTTCAACAGAAATTTGGAATCATGTATTTTTTGTTCTCTTTTTTTTCCCAAAACATGGAGAATTTTTTAATTGTAAAATTGGGTAAAATATTCCAGGGACATTCAAAATTCGTTTTTATTATTTGGATCAGGCTGAAAATCCACTGTTTCTGTATGCATTACAGTTGGCGTCTTTCTCCATTGGCTGCTGCCCTTTTTTGCCTGACTTACATGTGATTGGGGCACACAGTTGTGAAGTGTTCCTTTATTTGGGGGAGAGTCACCCCGGGTTCACCCATGTATGGAGGGCAGGTTTTTATAACCCAGACATCCAATAGAAGTTTAGGGGGGCCCTTTGTTTAACATGCAGGCACGAACAGAACCCGTAGTCTTCTTGTACACCATCATCGACAAAATTTTAACTTCGGAATAAACGCGTATCCCTGTTAGAAGCATTTCCAGATTCCTTAGAGTACATAGGTTTGGTCGATTCATGACAAGGGATGAGGAATGTGATTCTGCGGGGTTCACAATATTGGATGACATTATTGTGGAAATATTGGGCGGCCATTTTTTTATATCATTAATCTTAATTTTGTGTATCATCCTTCTTATTTTCCCGTTGCCATCTTGTTTTCGTCCACCATTTTGTTTCCCCCTCCACCATTTTGGGGTTTTTCCCTTTTTTTTTTTTGAGCAAATTTTCAGTTTTTCCTTATTCTGTGGTCCATGATGTAGGTAAAAAAGGGGCACAGAGGGTATTATGTAGGCGATTAAAATTTCAACCATGGAATATGCAATTTTCCCTCGTGCTAGGATATTGTTGTTGCCCTACATGTGGCATACATAAATAATGCTGAGAACAGCACACGTTATGTGATATGCACACTACTTGACAGCAGGGACCGGCACCGAAATTGAACTGTATATGAAAATTATGTATTCGGAATTAAATTTCATTCCCAAGTTGCTGAACTGAAAAGGGAAATATCCGTCCGTGTGAAAATTAATTCAGAAAAATAGATCTTTTCAGATCCCTTTGGACTCAAATAGCAATCGAAACCGCAACTCTAGCCTGACTCGGAATTGAACTGGTAGATGCAAAAGGCGTTCCACAGGACTGACATTTGTAAAGTAATATAATTTAGAATCAAGTCCGGATTTAAATTAGACAATGTTCCCCCAATAGTCCGAACTGAAATGTAATACTCTATGTAACTATAATAAATGCGAAAAGTAAATTTGAACTGATTTGACCAAAAATCCCACTTTCCGGAATGTAATTAACAAAGTGGTTTAATTTCAGAATGAGTCCGAACTTAAATAAGAATATGAGTACCAAATTTCCCGAACTGAAAATTAATGTTCTATGTGAAAGCACTATATCTGAATTGATTGAACTGAAATATAGCTTTCTGAACTACTATTCGCAAGGTCGCTTTATTTATGTTCAAGTCCGAGCCGAACAAACTAGACAAGGATCTGCAAATTTTCCGAACAGAAAATAAATTTTTATGAGAAAATAATTTATATAAAAACGGAAATTGAACTAATTTATTTTAAAATCCGCCTTTCAGATGGCATCATTTCCATTCGCACACAAACGGCAAATAGACAATGAACTCCTAATATTCCGGACTGAAAATACATTTTCTATTCGGATGCATTTAATACAAGAATGGAAATTGAACTGATTTTCCTTAAAACCCAGCTTTATAGACTGTAATTCACAAGATGAATGAATATAAATTCAGGAGAAATCTTAAATTAGACAATGATCAAGTAACTTTTAACAGATAGTAAATATTCTGCGTAGAAATATTTAATATTATGACCATAATTATTTAGCCAGTTTTAGCAAAGGAGCTGGGGAATGCGGTTTGGTGCTGTGCATGCCATATTGGATGATGTCATAGTGGCCGTAATATGGCGGCAATCGTAAATGTCCTTGACGTTGAATTTTCGGCCATCTTGTTTTAGTTCTCCATCTTGTTAAATGTAGCCAGTACGTTTCATATCTCCAGAGGTCATTTTGTTTCTGCACTGTTGTTATGTTTACATGAGTTGATAATATGGTTCTTCACTCGTTTGATTCGCCATCTTTGTTTAAGGCATCTTAGTGTGTGCTGATGTCGATCATCTTCTTTTCATAACT
This sequence comes from Dryococelus australis, assembly GCA_029891345.1. Lineage (NCBI taxonomy): Eukaryota > Metazoa > Arthropoda > Insecta > Phasmatodea > Phasmatidae > Dryococelus > Dryococelus australis. Next base: position 32,926,264 of record CM056994.1, on the reverse strand, counting down.
GCCAGTTGTGACACTGATATACGCCATGTTTGTGTCTCTCATCGTCAACCAGTGTGTGCCATTTGTGTCTGCCATGTTAGTTTCTCTTATCGTTGACAAGATGACACTGTTACCTGAATCGTCAGAGGTAAGGTCGACTAGTCATATATATAGTGGTGGGGACTCTCGCCCTTGCGAGTGCATTTATGCCACGATTACTCAAAAACTGCTCTCCTGGGGAGATGGAGCAGTGAAGAACCAAAACATGGGTCACGGAGCAGATATTCAGCCATCTGAACTATTGGAGCAAGTGACAATATAAAGGATGTAAATTGTGTAAACACAATAATACGATCAGCGAGGCCATTTCGAAGGTGAGATAAAATTAAATTACACATCTTATCTGTAATTATAAATGTTTTTATTCAACTTTTAAAACTTGAAGAAGTACATCGAGAAACATGTCTCCGTACCCATATTTTCAAGTCGAATTCGAATATTGTGTCACAGCCGTTAATTATACTCAAATATTATATTATTAAGTATATAATTTGGGTTTTTATTTATTTCTTAAAACTCAAGGACGTAAGTATATCGAGCCACATGTCCGCGAGCTCGTATTTTTAAAGCGGAATCTAATATGGTATCATAAAATGCCATAGCGTGTCTATGTAGAGCACCATATTGGATTCCGTAAGCACAGGTGTACCTATATAACAAATGTTATATATTTTCTTGTTTTCAAGTTGTCATGTCTTCAAGTCTAAAGCTAAACTTTAATTATTCTAACATGTTCAACCCCATTTAGAATTTAGCAGGCTTAGGTGCGCCATATGTAATTAGCTTTATCTGAAAATACAGGACCAATGGGTGCCTTATCAATAGTCATGTTTAAGCATAGTAGGCCCTATGTCCAAATCGGATTCAAGCCAACTTAAATACATAGTTGGTCGTCATTCAGCTATTTCTGGAGTAAGGAACATTGAACTAGGAACATATCAGAACAGTACAAGCCTGTATAAAAATAATTGCATTTAATCCTATGCCCTCTTATAATAATTGTTGGCTTACATTTTGGATTAGTTGATGTTATAATCATTGAATACACATCGTATGCACTACTCGTGACCTCTATCAAAGCGATATAGTCCACCATGCCTTAGAATTCTTGTAAGAATAGTTGTATGCCATTTTCGAACTACTGAAGTTATAGCTGCCAAATTTATGTCTTAGGTGCAACTTGTGACCTCGAACAATGCGATTTGGCCATTATGCCTGAAGTTTTCTGATAGGCACAGTAGCCTGCAATTTTCAATATGGTGACGTTATAACTGCCATGCTCATATGTAGCACTCGTGATATCGATCAAGGCGATATTATTCCACAAGCTTTCATTATCCTTTGGATAAACCTGTTACTGATGTCAGAATAGTTGGCTACTCTATCAGTTGCTTTGTTGATCAGTATGTCTTAACACTTGTACCTCTTTAGCCTCTCGGTCACAACACCTACTCATACTTTCTTGCTATTTTCCATTTTTTCTATAAATATCCTTTTCATATATTTCTAAACATTCACTGCCATCTATTGTAAACGAATTCTGCAGTTAAACTGTGTATGATGGGATAGTGTTTTCAGGTCGTATACTCCAAAACCAGAGCTGCGCACGTATGTAGTTGTTTCGCCTCTCCCCAGCAAACCCTCGCATCCACGATCAAACAAGTGCCACAACATCCATCGCAGACTGTAGCTTGCTTCTCAAACGCTGACCCAGGCCTGATCGAGCAAGGGTATGCATGTCTGCTCCGTAACTAGGCCAAACAATTGTATAGGGCATTTGGAAAGCTTGCAGTCATTCTCGTACAAACATCCCTGCAATTGAGCGTGCAGTGTCGTCTCATTTAGAAATATTTTCAGATCTTAAATTTTAGAGTTAAGTTACCTGCCTTATGTGTAGTTCTTGGCATGTCAAAGTAATGTTTTCGGCAGTTCTTTTATACTGATTTCATCAGCTACAGCATTTTTATTCCTGTTAACATAAGCGCTTTTGGACAGACATAGTCGTTTAAAACATAGCGCTAATATTATTATATGCGAAATACTTGGTTTCAGCGTGTTAGTACATATTTGCTGTTACGGCATCATTATGTCAGACATAGCAATTATAATGCAAAAGAGAACATTAAGCTGAGACGGTTCGTCTCATGGTTCGCGAAAATTTTCCACCTGCCCTACATGGCCTGCCCGATATAACAACTCGCCACGTTCCTCTCCAGTGCACTGAAAACTGCAGGCTATTCACGGTAAAGTGAGCACTTTTGAAAGCCCTCTAATATGGAATAATTGTCAATAAATACATTTTATTTTAGCTTTAGACGTTAACCTCCGAGAATTGAGGAATAAACACACGGTGTTTAATACCTAGATGATAATATTTATTTTAAAAGGGGGTTAAAGGATTAAAAATATCTGAAAGGAAAAAGTAACTAGGGCCACAAAAGTACCCACTTTACCGTGAACAGTCTATATGCAGTTTCTAGATGGCAATATTTTTCGCAAATCCCTGCCAAATACTATGTAATTATTGCTGTAAAAGAAGGCTTCCTACCTTGTGTGCAAATCAGCGAAAGAGCACGTTGTAAACTGCATGGTGTAAGGCAGCCTGCACGTCGACCAGCTGATGGAGTTGCGGTAGGTGGCGGACAAGTTGCCCAAAGCTGCTGGCGGCAGCAGGAACTTCTCAAAGACTGAGCGAGCAACCTTGGTTTCCACCGGACGCCGCAGCGTGCCGCAAGCAGATGGCAGTCGTGCATGGGAGCGCCTTCGTTGAAAATACAGCAGCGCCACGGGAAGTAAATTATCGAGACGCCTTCCGATCCCCGGAGAGAGAGGCTTGTGAACAGTTGTACGAAGAAATGGTAGGTAAATAACCAGCACAAAATGAGTGAGTCTGCCAGTTCATAAAGTTACGACTAAGAGTGATTGGGCTCAGCATTATACAACTAACACTCACCCAACCAAGTTTAAATGGTTGATTTAATCATGTCCATTCATAACATGCACCAACAACTCGCATATAATATGGCATGTAAGTTACTCCTCTACTCATCGTAAAGATGCATAAATTGTAAGGAAGGGGAGGATTTCTAAATTCCTTGGCTTTATTCAGAGAGCATAAAACAGAATAGTTCCTATTTTGCCGAAACCTGCTTAGTTTAACAACTTTTATAGTATTGGTTTACATGATACAAAGTTCCAAGTTGAAAATTTTGTGACTATGACCTCGGGAAACTAATTCTAATGCAATAGAGAAAGTTGTTGAAATAAATCCTACTATATACATTCCTGTCAATATGGAAAGTATTGCATTGGAAAGATGTTCATTTATTTTTCGATATTGCTTTTATTTTGGGTGTCCTACATACTTTTTTCTATTACCGTGTTCGTTTATACACCGATGTACCAGATAATCTGGGATATGTGATCCCCTGCGAATCACGTGGTCGGGTTTTCTTGCATGCCATAAGCTGCATCCTCCAACTTTATATATCAAGCGACATATAGCTGTGGATATTCACAGCACTGCTTCATAAATGATGATAGAAACTTATAATTTGAGCAGATTTCGAAACAGTTCTTTAGGAACTTGGAGATGGGAAATACCATTTCGGCAACACAGGTGAAGTTTGGATATTTCCATCCAAATATTTCAAGCGTGTACCGCGACTACGCAGATTTCAGTAAAACACCGAACATGCGATAACAGCGTGGCGTTCGGCAAATTATGGGTAGTTGTGATTGGCGTCGGGTGTCATGACTCATTTGAAGTGATAGGTGTGCGTAGTTGCATCATAAAGCATCGGAATCCAATGCTGAGATCTCGACAAACATCAGCTGTGCAGAGTACCTTTCATGGCACAGGCTTTATGAGCCCGCGATCAACCGCTCTATATTAAGCTATGCACCTCGTTTGTGATCGGGAACACTGATACTATACAGTTGACACCTGGTATTGCGTATCCTGGTTGACGAGACGTACTGCGCCATCTCACATGACCAGAGTCAGTACTAGTATATGGTTGGAATAAAACTCATACGAGTTGTTGCAATGGCCCTCTAGTTGACCTGTTCATGACATCTTCGAGTACATATGAGATGTTTTACATTGGCCCTATTAAAAATGGTATCTATTATCACGGAATAACAAATAATTGTTGAAGTATACTTGAGAAATCACGATGTTTGTTGTCTACAGACTACTTCAAAAAGCTTGTCGCCCATCGTATTCCTCAATTTACACATTTCTGTTGATACATTTACCATACATTTCCCAGCTCTGTATTTCCAAATTCACACAGATGTTAGCACTCTGTTATCACAGCTTGCTAGATTTGAGATTTTCTGCTTTCATAATACGGTTATAATACTACAGTTTGCCCTATATTACATAAAGTTATATGTGTTTATGCATAGTCAATTGGCTAAGCTACTTCATGTACATTTTGTCATCGGACGGCTGTTGGAAATGGAAATTATTTCTTGAGAACAAAACCGTTGATTACTATGAACCTTTCCCTCCGAAGACTATTAATTAGGTAAACAAATAATTTGTCACTCTTTAACCGTGCCTCTACCTACTCTGAGCTGTGACAAGATATTAAGTAAATAAATAACATCTTATCAAAACTGGTTTTAAAAAAATGACAGGACGAAAAGTAAAAACTTGGTTATATTATGTTTTTGGCCAAGAAAATATTACCGGAAAATGGATCAATTCGCATTATTTCAGTTTAAACGACTATAGATTCCAACAAGACACATTTACAAAATTTTATTTCTCCAACTAACTAAACGTTTGTTAGCACTTTAATTAAAATAATTTTCTTGGAACTATATTTACGGTATATTAAGTGTTTATAAATACAGTACACATACTTCGATCCACTGTTGTCTGGTCTCGTAGGACATTGTTTGGTTGGGGAAGTAGAAGTACTTGATCTTGGTGGCCATAGCCTTCGAAGCGGCACTCCCTCTCTTCAGCCCTAGTTCTGCGGGGACTATTCGTTCCAAACGACTAGCAACAAAGCTCCAGTAGGACGAATTTCTCATTGTTGCGAACATCAAAAACTGATATTGTTTATTAGACGCTTCGGAGATAGCATGAGGTTATGCAAACTTGGCACGAGTCTAAGATAGTGTTTACTTCAATGAATTTGGCACTTTTATGAGATTAGCAGGAGATAGCAAGAATGTCAGTGATAACTTTTAGGCAACAGTTGGAACTATAAAATGTATAAATAATTACAAACAAGTGTGAATTAACCGATTAAGACACGTCTTATAATGTAGAATAAATTAACGCATTCGATTGGGTAGTTGTGTGGTGAACCCATAAGAGTTACAAATTTACTTACTGTGCATAAGAGTGCTTTGTTTTCTAACTGATTAACAAGGATGTATTGAAGTTAGGTCCAAATATAAAAGGGAAGTTTACTATTCTAAAGGGAAAGCTGCTGCTTGGGGATTAGCATAAAGTAATAATATCTCTTGTTCACGAAAATAATAGTGTTTTATGGGTGATTATAGAATAGTGGCCTACTAAAAACCACAACAGTTAACATTCACTACACTGAAAGAAAAACACCAGAGAAGGGTTTCAAATTATTAGCATCCCAAACTTCTGTATGACTATTTTGTGTGTTGGGTTTTCCATTTCTAGTTGTTGGGGAATGTTCGAATAAATATCTAATGTTATTTTGAGGATGTATTTCACGTAGTCTAAAATCACTGGAAATCAACTGATGTTGGTCCAAATACAGAAGCAATTATTCTAAAAGGATGTTTGACCTCAGTTTTTTGTTATCATAGCATTGGCACTGGAGGGTAGGTTCTCATATCAATCCTGGTACTGGCGACATTATTTTTTTTTGTCTTCGTGTACAATGACAAATAGTCGATGTTTGTTTTTCGAGATTGTCAGACATGTATACTATGCTTAAGCTTACTCAAAACACGGCCAGGTAAATGCCGCTCCCCAGACACCTCGGGTTAACACATGTTCATCCAAACACCACATAATGTAATATACATTATCCCATATCCAATGATATCTGCATCAAATGAAGTCGGGCATTTGGTTGTGTGGTTCATGTCTATAGTATTGGTACAATTATTAAAAAAACAATTTGATTACATCCTGGTAGAGATTGCTGTTACTGGTCTCCATACCTGAGTTGCGACAGAATTCATTCGCACTCTTTGACATAGATGTGTAACGGTTGGGTAGCGTAACACTCTTCGAGTTCACTGGTCTCTATTATTTAGTTTCTAAGGCCTACCTTAGTGGTTCTAAGGGCTAGTGTTTCCATAATATTTCCATTTGACAATGAATTTACTAACAGTGTGACGCCCTTCGCTCCACCCTTCAAACTAGGACGATGCGAAGGCTCGTTATCCTCAAAGCAACCACGACCAAAAGTCGTACGAAAAACTCCCTAAGGGCTGAAGGCACCAACAGTGATTTTGCCATTTTACTAAGTACACAGACAAACACACATCAGCTAGAAAAATAATTTAATATATTTCGTGATCAACCACACTAATTTACGTACCTCTACAAACACCATAAAAATCTTACAAATTTTCTACCCCTCATACAAAATATTTGCATTAGTATACAAATTTGATGACTGGAGTCTTTCTAAATAACTACACAATTGAAAAAAGTTCTCTAAAATGATCCAACATCTAAGATTTCTGACAATACAGGTCAGGACTATAATTTACCAAAATTGTTACCTCTCCTTTACAATGTAGCATTTTCTGCAGGCTAGTAAAACGACTGACATAACCTAATAAAACTCAAAATCTGGGAAAATACTGGTATACAAGGCTGACATGAGCAAAAAGCCAGATAAAATCGCGACTATCTCAAAATACTAGTATAACAGGCTGTATGCACATTTAACAAACAAACAGATTGCTACCATAACTTGCTTCTAAATTACAGTTCGTTTCTCCTACTCTGACTTGGACAATCAAGTTAAAAACTTAATATATAAAGTTTTATCAAAATCATTGTCATTAAGAAAACACCTTCCATTTTATTCTCTTTAAAAACAGGGAACTATTACAATTTTTATTTAATCGTTAGTGTTGACATGGGATATTATTTTTCTCAAATTGTGGTGAAACAATATTTTGACAATTACTCAAAATTTTACTTTCTGCACCAACATTTTTGCAAGGTGCGTCACTTTGATACTTAAATTGTATTGTAATGGGTTTTTTTTAACGTACCCCGATTTTATGTTTGAAGGTTTGTCAGGGGATGGCTTACAGACTAACTTATAACCTAGCATAATTTAAATTAACAACCATCCCTTACCTGCGATTCGAACCTAGAGCCTACCACACCCCAGATCGGTGGCGCACCAACCGACTGCGCCACGGGAGGTCGGCTTTGATATTTAAATTTTGAAGAAACATTATGCTTGAAAAATCTTCCAAAATTTCAATATTTGGTTAAATTTCGACACTACCACTAAATTCCAGTCATCGACAAACATTCTACATTAATCTGGATTTCTAAACCAATATCTACTGATTTTTGATGAACATGTACTTATCTCATTATATGTTTTCTGAAACCTTTGTATGCAATAGTGGTGCTCCTAGATGATAAAATATCAAATGACATAACTCGAGCCATTTCCGATCTGGCCCCTCGTCATGTAAAGCTGAGTACATGCCGAAAGGAGCAGTCATATGATCCCAAGATGACCCACACTCGCAAGAACTTGAGTTTCCCACTTCCGCCATAGCTGCTAGCCCTCCCTCTTGGGATTGTGCTGACAAGAAACACAACACAAAACTAACACCTTTTCGCCATCACAATAATTTTGTTAAAATCGTTAATTGCTAACACATCATAATAAAAGAGACTATATAACGTGACTGTTTCTGCTCATAATCCCCGACAAACTCTCAGATATAGCTTTTTTTTTTTTTTTAAATCTATTTTGGGCGTTCTTTTAATAATCTCATTTTACAAAAATGCGTACAAAACATTTAAGTAAACGAGGCCCAACATTTTTTTTATTATTTCATGTAAAATAAGATTTTCAATTTTATGCCATTATTCTGTTTTCCTTACGATATGAAATTTAAATGACCAATTGCTCCATATATCTATACAAAATATTACTGGTATCATAATATTTTCAATTAGTTCTGAGTATTTTATTTCTACGACCATAGCAAAATTTTAATATTAAAATTTTTAAAATTGTCACAGTAAAAAATTGCATATAATTTCTCAAATTTTCCACCAAGGGTGACACAACAGGCATGTATAGGCAGAAATTATGTTTACAAAGGCACGTCCGCTTCACTAACAAGACATATGTGTAATTTTTTTTTAAATTCTGTCTCCGTGATAATTATACAGTAGTACTGATTGCAAATAAAAATAATCGCAGAATGCTTTGACATTAACACATTAGGGGCAGATCAGTGACTCAAGAATTTTCGGCGGTATCCAATTGCAACTATCTCAGTGGGACTTGATACCGTGCATATATCGATAGTGGAAAGTAGACGTGAGATGGGGATTCTAGAACATGGGATCAAGAATAGAAGCTACAGCCGACCGAGTTGTATGAAGTGGTAAGTTCTGTCTCAGTGTTCATGGCCTCTGGTATCCGCTATTTTAGATGAGCTTAATCTTTTTCATATTGACCTTGGACTTTTTCAGCTCTTGTTTATGTTTGCCATGTTGATTCTGTCTCATTTTGGTTCAAGGTAGCAATTTTATTTACAACAACCATTCTGAATCAATCCACCACTGTGGTTACAACATACATATATAATAGATCCAACATTTTGCTTATGGCTGTTATCTGGTTTTTTTTGTTTTTATTAACTGCTGTAGTTTGTCATTTTCTGTCCACCATGTTGGATGATCTTGATCCGCAGACAACACTGACCCCAAGGTGACCTGCACCCCTAAAAGAACTTGAAATTGAAACTTCAAGAAAAATCAAAATATTCTATACAAAATTAAAACAATCAAAAATACTAAAAACTACAATTTAAAATAAAGGAATAGACATGTTTGAAACTTAACGTATTATTCTTACAAATTATTACTCTAAAAATACTCGAATTTTATTTAAATCTGGAAAATTTCGAGTTTATATATAAAAGTTAATGAATAAAACTCTTAATAAATTAGCAAATTTTCAAAACAGGTTACAGATTTACATTTAGGAGGTTTTAGGTTTAATATTTAAATATGACAACCTGGTATCTCGATGCCATGGATAGCAGACAACGGACGGGCCACTAATTCTTCATCGGTCATTTAGCCTGTCCTTATTTATTTCCACCAACGAATCACTGGCTTTACATCACGCTTTGTGTCCAGCCCCTTCTACCCCATCTCCTGTACCCCTTCTGCCACCCCTTTTCTAGCATACGTTGGTTTCAGCTTTGGCACTAGAGTCCCTTTATAACTCAATTTTTCCAGCATCGAACATACAGAGTATATGAATGTCGCTCATTGCCAAACATCTTGGATAGAGGTCCAAACTACTACAAGTTTGTTTAAATCTGCATCTCGTTTGAAACTTCGCAACTTTCATACTGAAGACTATTTAACATTCCCGAGACCATCCATGCGAAACTCTGAAGGTTGAGACATAAATTTGTATTACACCCTTACACATACAGTATTATCAATATATGTATATAAAATTATGTTTTATTTTCAATTAACCAAATTCTTTATTCCTAAAACATTTTTAGTGAAATATCTACAGGCAAAAAATAAAAACAGCATCAATATTGTAGATAATTTATTTTACACATTTATTTTACACAGGTGTAGAATTCCTTGCCCTGGTCGGATTGTAGATTAATCTGAATATGTGCTTCGGGCAATATGTCAGCCACGGCCTCCGTGACATAATGTGCATTTTTCGACTTGACAGGCCTGGCCAAAACGAATTCACTGTATGCATCGATGACTATATGTGACCGATTCCGCACAAAACAATCACAATTCAGTGTACATTTTTTTATATAGGGCAATGTTGTGTGGACATATACCAGATCAAATAAGGAAAAAAAAATGTAGGTATTGAAGTATGGTTTCATATTTTCACACACATAGCAAAGTAGTTGACGTATGGCAGATAGCCCTGCGAAGGGCTACAAAAGTTGCATGATCTCTGCGACGACCATCAACATAATCAGATGCACTGTCCCGGAGTGACCATTTGTTTCATTGCCATTGCAGTGTAGACAAGGGATTCTTAAAATTTTTGATTTTGGAGACCGCTTTGATTTGATGTACAACAGGGAAAGCACTAAAATCTCCAGTGCTGTGTACTCTTAGCATTGCACTTTCCATGTACGTGCATAGATATCCAGCATCCTTGTAACTGTATTCGATGGTAGACTGACGGGGCATTACACTCGCATAAATGTTCGCAGGGTGAAATGTTTACATCTTCGAATAGTGCCTGGTAGCCAAACACCGCCTTTGAACTTCAAATCCAAAACTTCTAAATTTGTAAATGTTTTCGAAATTGCTCAATGTTATCTGATAAATTTTTTTAAATATATTTTATTACTTTCTTCTGGGAAATTATTTCTGAAATTTTATTTTCTTGCAATTTTTTTAACTAGCTTATTATGTTTTTAATCGATTTTTAAATCTTAATACCTAAATATTATTTATAAAATGATAATCTAAAAACCTTTCATGATTTATGAAAACTTTTCTAACTTCTTAGTTTTGTAATTTTTAACTTTTTATATTTGAATGGTTTTATACTTTTATATAATCGTTTAAATTTTTTCTCGAATTTTTTTGTAGGTTATCTCATGGTCGAGGTCTTCCAACATGGTGGACAAAAGGTGGCGGCCTACAGCAGTCGATAAAACAAATGACACTATAAAAATATGGTGGCCTTAAACAAAATGGTGGATGGTTTTAAAATGTCTGTCATATACAAAATGGTAAATGGATTCATAATGCATTCATAAATGAAATGGCAACATTAAATCAAATAGTGGATGGATTCAAAATGACTATCATAAAGAAAATGTCAAATGATTTCTAAATGACTGTCGTAAACATAATAATTGGTGGATACAAAATGGCTGACATAGTAGAAGTCCCAAATACCAAGTTCGTGAAAGTTACCGAATACCCGTGGTCGTGAACAGTACGGCAGATCTTACTACAGTATATTTACGGTTTCTTCACACTTTTTGAATCAAACCTTTAAAAAATCACCTCATGTATGGACGAATGGCTGTTTTCTAAACATGTAATGTGTTACACGCATTTTATACTTGTATTATCATGAAAGTGCGATATATTTCGTTAAATTGGACTCTTGCTTGTATTTTATCTAAAAATTATATTTCATTTATAATTAATATGAACTAAACAGGGAGGAAACAGGTATGTTGGTAATGCCTGTTAAGAAATAGTTCTTATGCAAAATATTATTACACTGAGTGCGCATGAATGCGGTGCGTAATTTACTAGAAGCAGTTTTTTTTTGCGTGAGGGGGATGGGAGGGGGATGCCCTGGAAATTGAACTTTAGCAGAGCTTCAGAAAAGTTGCAAGTAACCGTGAATGGACTATACTGTAGGTCAGCTTCGGCTCCGACCTCTAATCACTTTACCCAGAAGCCCTGTTTCACATCTACTTTGGAACAAGAAGCTTCAGGCTGTTCGCATAACAGTGTGGCTGCAAACGCTACCGTATCATATTACTTAAAAATACCCCCGTTTTTAAACACATTAAAATAAACTAGGACTTGAATATATTTTTCAAAATTACTTTGTTATTTAATTTAACACTACGTGCACTTCAGCACATATGGGACGATGACTGATAGTTGCAGCAGATAATAGTACAACAAACTTTTAAAATGTTGTAAAAGAAATTTTATGCAAACGAAACTGATTTAAGGTCAAGATAACCAGAGAAAATAGAATTAACTGTAGAGTGCCAACGGGCAGTCTCCATCTGTCAATGTAAAAAGGCGAGTCTATATTACATTGCCCACTCACCTGTCCAACCCTCAGTTCGCATTTTTGAGATAATGGCAACACATAGGGTATGGCCAAGCGATAGGACAAAAATAATTACATTTTGGGCTATTTCAAAAAACATTGGTGGTTGAAGGTCGCTACACTTGGCAACCAGGCTGGTAAACAGCTCTACCACATCATGATGTGGACAAATGCTTTTAGGACAATCTGAAATACATCAGTTGTTTCATGATGGCTCCAGACATCACTGTGGAAAGGATGAAGAAACAGCCGCCAACATCACTACACCTGCCGCAGGCACGATCTTACAGGGACGTGCCAAAGTCTGATGTCCTCGATGATTCAGTGATGTAAGTTTATTGTTGTTTTCGCATATGAGTACATCAGGCTGCTTACACTATTGCCACTAAAACCAGCTACAATAGAGGCAAAGCAAATAATTACCGATACTTTCTATCTCGCTTACATTACGCTTACATTCCATTTTTATGGTGTTCGGTTACCATTAATATGGCTAATAAAATTTAATCTGCGTTAGTTTAAATGCAATAATGAGCAAATAAAGTGCCCGTTTTTGACCACAAATCTAATTTCGGTTAACTTAATGTTGGAAAAATAACTACACAGTTAGGAAACAGAAAATTGTCGTAGTTATCTACTATTACACGTTTCCTCTTTATATATGCGGCAAATAAAGGCGCGATTTACGAAATAACGAAAGTCATCACAAGTTTTAAATTCAGACTGAAACAGCTATTTAGTGGACGAACTTGTCAGTAAGGCTGCGAGCTCTCCACGATGGGAGGATAGGCGCACGTCCAGATCCTCTCCTACTCGTAGGATCGTGGTAGCTACTAACGCCCAGACAGAGAGAGCACCTTCCGACGGCACGACAGCTTACCGAGCCGTGCTAGACGACGTCCAGCTGTCCACACTCATTCTTCCCCTATGGTTTAGGTTCATGTAGGAACACCCCCCGATGCACCGGCGATTATCATGTTGACTGCCTCCAAGCAAGCTCAAGTTATAGAATAGGGCCCAAACTGGCTTCTCATTGATTTCCTCAGACAAGTAATCTAGAGAGTCCAGCGGAGAGAGTAGGACAGGGTGAGGAGAGGGGGAGGCAGAAGGATATAGGGCGAAGGATTGATGTTTGCAAATGTTGTGTGTGAGACGCAAGTTTCATTCAGGCAGCATCACTGGCAAGGCATTCTGTTCCAGATCAAGTTATTGAATTACTGCAAGCCGGTCAGCTTTCGTCACCCATGAGATTCACCAATGTAAATATTTTTATATTCTGACTAATAATTAATGCCAATAAAATTTTGGAAATGAATTCCTTTTAATAAATACCGTTACAATTATATTTTTTTCTAATTTAGATGCTTTTTTGTGCGATTGTTATAAATATTCAGTGCAGTAAACATGAACTCACTGAAAACACCGAGTCGATAGTTGATGGAGACAACCACCACTTCCAGGTCGAGGAGATGTTTTGGGTTAATGTCACCGCTGCCTCCTACAAACCCTCCTCTATGGATCCACACCATCACCGGCATCAGTGCGTAGTTATCTCCTGCTGGGAGCTGTTGGACAACATATTCATCGACATTACCAGTAGAAGCAGGACACCCTGGATCATGTAGTGGTAGCCTACTTTTATTTTGGAGGTGCTCCAGGTCCTCTCATCTTGCCCCTCTACCACTCACCAAATACACTCGCGATGAGGAAGAAGTCTGGCAACTCGTCTCCCACCAAGACGTAATACCCGAGCGAGGTGGCGCAGCAGTTAGCCTTGATAGGACATGGGTTCGAATCCCGGTCCGGCCATCCTGATTTCGGTTTTCCTTAGTTTCCTGAAATCACTCCAGGTGAATGCCTACCTACCTATCTACCTACCACCTTTTTTACCTACCTACCTGCCTACATATCTACCCACATACCTACCTACTGTACATACCTACCTACCTACCTACCTTTCTATCTACCAAGGCAAACGTCTCCATTCTCTGCGAGGTCACCTATATATTAGCATGTAAAAACATGGCGGATGGTTAATGATGACCTGTGGGTTTTCTCGGGGCGTGCCCATAATGTACTCCTGCTCCATCAATACTTTATTAATGCTATATATGTATTCAAATCTTGATTAATTTTTTCTGATATGGCTTCAAAAATTCTGGAAATAAAAGAGCCAATAAAAAGCGGGAAATTATTTTAAAAACCAAAACCGAAATAATTAAGAATTTATTACTTTTGCAACTTGTTTCAAATTTGCAATTAGTTCCAAAGAACAATATTTGGATAGAACGCAGGATAATTTTTTATGTCATCAAAATGTCATAGCAAAATTTCTGGGGAAGAATTAATGTAATTAATTAATTAATTAAATTCTAGTTTTACACAATTTTCAAATCTAAGCAAGCTAGTTAATCCCTAATCATAGACGAATCAAGCGTAACACTTGAAAGAAATTGCTTCTTATGATCCAAACAAACATTCTCGCCAAGTCAACCAGTCGTGATTCATTGATATTTCAAAATAGTTCAAAGAAAATTTACTGCGAAATTCTTTACAAGCAGTGATTCTCTTATTTTACTGACGTTTGCCTACAGAGCTGAGTGCAAGGTCTTATACAAGTTTAACAAGTCTTTAAAGATATTAGTTTAAAATAAACCAGAATGAGAATTGTGTTTATATACTCTGAATGGCTGCAAACTGCCAGTTTACTGTAGGGGTGTGGATGAAGTAGTTTTACAGACATGCGATAGTAGACACTAGGACAAAAACCCCAGATAAGCTAATACAGTGCGTTATTGGCGCCATGATATCTTCCTCATTAAAATACACTCATTTTCAGAACAAAATAATCACACTGAAAGTGCCATCTCAGTGCACTCAATAAGTCGGTACAGGCACAGGAAATGATATTATGTATACAGAAAAACTGATCAAAATATTGTACTATGCCAAGCATGTATTGCAGGGGACCAACACCTGCATGTATTTGACCACCCATGAGACCAAAACTTATAGATGTCGGGCCACCTGTATCATAGAGACATGTGGCGACACGGTCGGACATGAAGGCATACAGATGTTGGATGTTCTCCTGAGGTAGATCCCCTCACAGCTGGCGCAATTGGCCCTCTGAATCCTCCGTAGTTACCACTGGCCAAAGTTGCCGTCACACTTGATCCCAAACGTTCTCCATAAGCGAGAAGTTTGGAGACTTTGGTGGTCAAGGAAACATGTTGACATCACGAAGGCAGGCCAGAAATAACTGCGCTGTGTGTGGCCGGGCATTATCCTGCTAGAAAATTGGGTTGTCAATTTTCACCAAGAAGGGGAGCGAACTTGGTCGCAAAATTTCCTGAAAATATCTCCTCTCCTTCAGGGTTTCTTCACTCACAACCAGTAAAGTGAGGGAATCATGGAAAATTGCACCCCGCACCATGACACCACTCTTTGGACCTGTGTGCAGCTCTACAATGAAGCGTGGAACACGACACTGGCCAGGACGCCTCCAGACTCGAATTCGGTGATCGTCTGTATCCAGATAGAACCATGATTCTTCGCTGAACACCACTCGTGCCAATCCGCAAGCTACCATGTTGCCCGTTCCTGGCAGGTTACATGTGCTTGGCGAAGCTCAGGCCGTAATGGCAGACATCGTAAAGGACGCCGTGATGACAGATCCCGCTCTGCTAGCCGCCTGGATAATATGGTACTGGTGGACATAGGGATATGCCGTGACATGTCCCTGGATGGTGCGTAGTGACGCCCGTGGAGTGCTTACAGCCGGTCGCACCATAAAACGACACTCCTTACTGGTGGTCCGCCAGGGCTGACCCAAGCCTTCTCGATGGGTTTGTGTATCCTCATTTTCCCACTGCGTCTAACACCGACTCACAGTGTAGGCAGAACGGTTAAAGTGACGAGCAAGCAATGCACCCAATCGTCCAACCACAACCTCTCTCAAACTCATCCACCTGGGCAAAGGCATGTCAAATGAGTCGTCGAGGCATGCTGCATGTTTACTGAACTTATTCCTGAGGCTCACACTGCTCACACTGCTACTTAGGCCTTCTTCTGTGTTTTGCAGCTATGAATTATGGAGGGACATGATTGCCTCCTAGTGGCACCCAGAGAGAAAAGTATAATGTATTGCAACAAATATTACTGTTGAGGCATTTTGTTAAACGTTTACATTGTAGTAAAATTAATAAGACAAATCTAACAATGTCAACCATTTACAAAGTCTTATATTACGGTAATGCAAATATACTGTTGGAAATATTAATGTTAATAAAGCTTGTTGCTACCAAAATTTGTATTACACTACAAATAACATACAGTCTCAAACTGCTTCACCTCTCTTAGCTCAAAGCCTTTCCGGGGTTTTTGCATTCTAAGTAATTATGTTCCCATTTTGCGGTTTCCACCATCACAGTGGCTCACCCCCACCAGCAGGCACCGCTCCCCCTCCCCAGCTGGTGGACCCTACATCGGCTTCCACTGCTCAGGGTCATTCTTCTTAATCGGCCATCTGTCAACTGGCCTGACTTTCTCCCGTCATAGAGGAATTCTACTACCATAGCGGATGCCCAAGTAAACTCGGACAACTCCCCACTGTCAGCACGAGTCCATCCTCAATCTGACCTCTGGGCACCAAAGAGGGCAGGCGATGCCTGAACATTAAACCCTTTCTTCGGGCAATGCCACCCACACTCTCCAGCTGAGGAAACCTCTAGGGAAAAGTGAGATCAGTCCGTGCTCCTCCTTCCTTTTCATTTTGTGTTCTCTAGCTCGGTAGGCTATGTGCCCCAACCCGAGTGGTCCATTGCTATTCACTGGAAATTCTTCACATTGATATTCCGTCTTTGGCCACCAGCCACTGACCGTAAAGGAGTCGACCGGCCCTCCACCAGGTACCACGATCATGATTCAAGCTTAGCCTGGGAGGCAGATAGCCTTTCTAGTAAAACATGACATAGGGCATGCCCGGGAGTTTCCCATGTTTGTCAATCCCGAAGGATTGTCCGGCAGTACCATGAGGAGGTGTGGGTTTCCTTGGAAAGGTAGAAGCTATAATTTGCACTTAACCAATCCGTTTCGTAGCTACTTATCCTTCTGACCTACGACATTAGGAGTGGCAATACACCCAACACAATTGTCGGACCTAAGGATTTAATTCCCGCAATTATGTGATTATCGTATTAGGTAGACCAGAGAGACACCTTCCACTTGATCAACACCGTCAATCCACATGGTCGAGAGACTCCCACCAGGTTGGTTAACCCCTCACCAACCTTACAGCCATTACTCCTTGGGATCTACTCGTCAAACTACCAAACTGCTCATGTACTCTTCTAGGTCCTTGGAAATATCTCAACCAGTTTCTGTGGGTAAACAGCTGTGCGCAATTTTACAGTCAATTAAGATCTGTGCCAGAGAGATACCCCTTTCGTAGTTGAGGTACTCTCACCAAACGCAACGCAGCGTGTATCCACCCTTAAAGCGACTTAAAGCTTGGTTGCCCTGTCACCTGGAGGACCAGAGTAGCTGCGGGAAGCATAGCCACTTCCCCGCCACGCTACAAATAACAGGAAGAACGAAATATGTTGTGTTACTACGACATTAAATGAAATGTACAACCAACAAAAGTTTACACTGACTTGGCGTTGTAAAATGACGGACAGTAGTGTACAGCGATAACCTCGTAAAATGAAACCACTGTATTGAAATTATAAAGCATAGTATGAGAACTAAATGAAGCTTAGACCAGCTCTCGAGCTTTGCAAAGCAGTTTACAAGTGCCAATATTATACATATATTTATAGAGCATAAAGTATTTCCACGTAACGAAAGAGAAACTGCAGTTTGTCGTTATGTAGTATTACTGAATGCCATTCATATGGAACATTCTCATGGGTGTTAAAATAGAGTAGTTGGTAGGGCAGCGGGCACTTAGGGGAGCGGGTTCTATTCCCCTCCGAAACATAATTTTTTTTTTTCGTCGATGATATTTCCTTTTGTGACAAAATAATTGCACCCAATTTATTTTACATCGAAATGTTTTTAAAGCAAGAACATTGAAGAAAATTTTCAACACAAATTTTAACATCAATTCAACTCAAAATTTATTTTGCCGCAATATAAACATCACATTTAAGTTGAAAATAAAGTGAGGATATAATATGTTTACGTTATCACCTTAATGTTACATAAACATAACAACTTAACAGTATATTAATTAACAGCAACATTAGTTACTGACCGTTCACAGGTAACCACAATTTATGCTAAAGTAGCATTACTGTTGCAAAATGGTAGTTAGTAGTGAACAGCGATTACATCGTCAAATGAAACAACGGTATTAGAATTTTAAAGCAAAATATGAAAAGAAAATGTAACCTAGACCAGAGCCCTCATGCCTTGCAAAGCAGTTTACGTGTGCTAAATATCCATAATCTGGAGCATAACTATTTTCCACATAACGAAAGAGAACTGAAGTTTGTCGTTATGTTGTATTAAATACCCACAATATGAAACATAAGCAGATAAGTTAAGGTATAGCTGTTAGTAGGGTGTCGGGTTCGGTGAAATGGAGTACGTCAAGAACTCAGAACATGGGTTTGATTCCTCTCCCTGCCGTCATTTCTTTTCGTTAGTAATGTTTATTTTTGTAATAACATAATTGAACTTAATTTATTTTACACTGCAATGTTTATTTAACGCAAAAAAAATACAAAGAAAGTTTTAACACAAATGTTAACATCAATGCAACACAAAATTTGTTTTGCTGCAACATAAACACCTCCTTGATATTACCAGTACAGTAAGGTGGTAATGTTGTCACAAAATTACTTAATGTTACATTAATAGCTTAACAGTATATTACATTAACAGCAAAATTAGTTACTGACGGTTCGCAGATAATAAAAAATTAATGTTATAGTAACATTAATACTGTTGGCACATTAGACTTTTTTCTGCGCACATCCACGAAAGCAATCCTCATTAAACGCAAATGGGACCCATGTCGGGCTATGAATTGTGTGGAAACCGTTGTACTCGGCGCGATTCGTTCATGGTGATCATATTTTTCAAATGAGTGTATTTCAGTTTAGTTATTCTCCATCATATTAGGTTACTGTAGTAGCTTCTACCAGTAAAGAATAAATATGAAGGCTCCAACGTTTATGGGGAGATCAAAATTTTTCAGCGTTTTAATGACGCTATAATATACGGCATAATGACAATAATAAATCTTCAAACGATATAATTTATTTACATGTTATTTACTCATTCAATTCGATAACATACTTTCAATAAGCATAATTGTTTAAAAATAAAATGGCCTTTAGTTATTATATTATTAATAACCTTTTTTTTTGTATACTCACTTATTACTTCTAATTAAACTAGGACGCTGAGCAACTTATCAGTGAAGTGGACAAAATAATTCAGTTTCAGTAAAGCGGATATTACACGATATCCTGCCATACTTGATTTCTGTACAAGCTTCTATAAGCCCTGGGGTACGAGCCGGTATACCAGCCGCTATATGAGCCGCCATGGAAGATTCATGTTACACGACAGCAGTTCGCGTACTAGCATTTGGCACCCTCGGTGAGTGCGCAGTGCGCGATTTGTAGTAAGTATGAACCTCATTGGTAGAACTGATACCAGTTAGTAACTTGCGTATGCCTACGAAAAAACTAGCTAGCACATCTTAATATTGCTATATTACTGTTCGCCTTTTACATAAATTATTTGTTTACTAGTATAGTTTCATTCATTTTTCTTGAAAATGACGTGCAGTCACTAAAGTGCGAGTGTGTTAATTTTAATTTGGACGAAAATTGCTGACAGGTTGCAAAATATAGTTTTCTCTATATGTACCGGGATATTATCCGCATGTAAAATTTTATAATAAAATTTGCGTCCGACGGTGTTTCGAACTCATGCCCAAAAATTACATTCTACTCGCGGGTGCCGCAACTTTACCACTGTACAATCTTTCTTTTTTTTTTCTTTTTTTTTTTAACCTACATATGACGTTGTTGTGACATTTTTGACGTTGACGACTTCCCAGTGCGACAATCGAGCTGAGCATCTGCCACGTCGGAGTCACCGGGGCGCGAGGTCGAGGCCCTCCGACCACAGGTCGGTCACCCTACCCCTGAGCTACGAGGGACGACAAACATCGAGTTTATATATGCGGATATAGTACTTTTTTAAAATTAAGTTTTTCATGCAATAAGTAATGTTTTAAATATTTGAAATAATTTTAACCCAAGAGATGCAAATTCAAGATGGAGGCGTCCTTTTCAGTTTCTTCATCAACTCGTTTCAAGTAGTAGCCACGGGGAGAGCCCTACGCTCTGAAACTGCAGAGTGATTGGCCAGGTACGAGAGCCGGTATGGAACATGCCACGAAAAATAGGACGTGTCCAATAACCAAACCTGGTACGAAATCTGCCCGTGCAAGGCGGGAAATGCCATGACGGGCGCCACACTAACCCGTATACCGGCCGCTATGGCGGACCTTGCACAAGGAATATGGTATCGTGTGATATCGCCTTAAGTTAAGCCTTCGAAAGGTGTAACGTGGCAAACGTCGCGTGTATGTCGGTTCGACCGACAATGGTACCTTTGCCGTGAAGACGTTGAGGAACTGACAATCTTCCTCCTCGGAAACAAACTTCCTTTGCTTGCAACCTGGAACCAGACGAAGAGGCCGTGCCGTGCCAGTTCCCCGGAGTTTGCGGCGCCTTAAAACATTACATATAAATAAGCGATTTTGAAAACGGTTGATTACATATATTTTTTGTTAGCAGCGTGTTTGCAAACTGCTCTGACGAACATTGCGCCAAGGCCGGGGCTATAATAATTATTTCGCTTGTAAATAAACAACGCACACGTGACTCCTTCACGTAGGCTATTGCACTAAAGAATGCATATACGTATGAAGCTTTGCCCGTCTTGACAAATTGTAGTTATTGAACTGAGGCGTTTGTATTTTGCCCGAAGTGAATACTGAAATCGATTTTTTAATATATATTTTTTTAAGTTATCAGACGTGAATAAATATTGGATTAATTTTTAAAAACAATGTAAGGTAAATCCAGGAGATATGACGCGGCGGGAGATATGACGCAGCCCCAGAATTCCATGGAAGGGATATAGCTGAAGCGCAGTCATCGTTCGCAACAGTCGCCATTAGTCTGCGGGAGTGTACGTTTGTGTTTTCGAGTACTGCCAGTTTGTTTTTAAAATAGTACATCACTTTCTTCCTCAAGTCACCAATGGTAAGTGCTGAAAGTTTCGTCGTGTGTTACTTCAATTTTACTCTATCTCATATTTCTGTAATTTGAAGCAAATTGTGATGTGTAGTTGCGAAGGGCATTGAGCTAACCTTGTGTTCACGCCGTCTCGTGCAAGTTCCGCCATCTTAAACCACAGTTAAGGGTTGGGTCGTATCTCCCATAGTTTTGGGAGATCGACGCACAATTAATAAAAAAAAAAAAAAAAAATATCCTTTCGTATATCTATATACAGTAACACTCTGACGTAGAAGGTTATGTCTTGATATTAGTTACGTAAAATGCATGTTGCGTTAAGTCGAATTTGTTGATTACTTAAACGCGGCTTAAAAAATGGCACTAGGCCTACTTAAAGTAGAATGCCTCAAAAATGTGACTGTATTTGTTGTACGATGTAAAAACACACAAAAGACTAAAATGTAAACAACATCAAATACCCATGTGCGTAAATGTTATTTTTAAAAAAATTATATGCTCACACAGAATTTATGTCATATAAGTTATGCTGCACCTAATAAATGAAAATATAGTTGGAACACTTTACTGTATGTACTCTGGCGAAAGTGAGAAACACAATTACAGAGAAACAAATGTCCTTAAAAAAGAATTGTTCTCATGAAAATGACAAGTAGATATGTCCTTTGTCTGTGTAGTAGATACGGAGGTGAACATTCGGACGTTCTCTTCAAGGTTACACTGTCTGAACCTCACAAGATAAAAAGTGAAATTGTCAGTTGTCTGCTTCTACCTGTGCACTGTATGGCAGTCAAGATTACACGGACAGCTAAACAGACATGAGCCACAGACGTGTGTGCCTTGTACTAGCAATAGAGACCACGCTCCCACGCTTTCCTTATGTGTGTCTGTAAGCACTTAGATAATTTTGAATTTACGTAAGTGGCAGGTTACACTACTCTGGGTGCTACTAAGGAATTATTGTTCTGTCTTAGAAATGGGAAAGTAGATAGTGCTCTTAATTTTGTATAAGATTTATATAAAAAAAAAACTATTTAGTTTAATAAGTAAATCTATTACCTCTCTCTTTTTTTCCAGTTCATATGGTTAAAAATGCCTACGACTTATGGACCTAGAAAAAGTAATCGGGCAGCAGAGGTTGATATCAAAATTTCTTTCTTTGTCGCGAAGAGCCTTTATCCATAGTGTAAAGCGAGGTGTAAAGCCAGTATTTCTCTAGAGACTATACAGCGTCTGCATTTATCTGTTTATAACTCGATACCGCATCCCAGCTGTTGAGTCCAACTAGACGTGCCAAGAGAGCCGCATGAAAAATAATGAAATTTTTCTGTTGGCCACGCGAATATTAACAATCTTCAGAACAGCTAATCCTGAGTTCCGTCTAAATCTAGGAGGTGATGAGAAGTGTTCAGCATCATCATCTTCGGGGCAGTTTTCAGACGCTGCAGATTATAACTGCCTACGGTGCATTTTCGGTAAAAATCAATTCATATAAACCAGAAAAATTGAGGTAAATATCCAGCAACACGTCAGACTTCAGAACCCTTCGTATGCTATTGTTGGTGCCATAATTTTACTGGTTTCTGCTGTTGTGTGTGCGTATCTAATCCTGTGACTTCATTGGACGCGGTGCCAGCATCCCACCGTCTACAATTTCTTTTTATAGACTGTTCACGGCAAACTGAGCACTTCTGAAAGCCCTGCTTAACCCATTCAGACCCACTGTACACATTTGTGTACATTACGAACGTGTAGGTAATTTTTGGTGTGTTCTGCACACTGCGAACTCAATGACCAATGGTTTTATCTGTGTGTAAATGATTCGCAAACCGTCTTAACTGGTCCTTGGCCATAACTGGTTGATATTACTGTAGTTGAACATACAGCCTACTACTCATTGGCTGCGACAACGAAACAATTGTCGTGTCGACTTATTACATTATGCATCATAAATTGTTCTGTTTGCAACGCCTAAAACCGTAAACTAATGTGGGTTTGAAAGGTTTAAGATCTACTTGTATACTCGTTGCGTATTCCCCGCCTTATGTAAAATTAACATTGCCATGGACCTCGTCACTTTATTCATGGCCTCGGTCAAATGAAACACTAAAATTATTAAGAAAGGAAATACTTCCCAAAAATCTGCTAATTTTTACACTGTACTAAAAAACAGAAAGCGAAAGAAATAATTTTAAATTATCATGAATAGTTACCTAACAATTTTTATTCGACGTTAATTTATGGATCTACTTCCCCCTACATCGTTACTAACTTTGCTGGGCGAACGTCACTCAGTGTGCCCACTAAAATATATGCATGCAGGGGCAGTGAATTTTTTCAAAGGTTCGTTTCCAAAGTGCTCACTTTGTTGTGAACAGCCTTTAATTCAGAGCAATCCATGGCTTGTCAAACAAACTGTGCTCCGACGACATAATCAAGCAATATATAAATTACATATTGCACATGAGTGACACATGTATAACGGACACTATGTACAGCAACGAGTCAATACGTTGTTCGTATCTCGGTGAATGGTAACTGTTGCAAGGTATGCTGTTGTATGCTCACTACTGTGCGTGGTTTTTCCGTAGCTTAGACATCAGCTTCTAAATCGTTTTTCTGCAGTTGGCTACGCGCCTTGTGCCCTGTGCTGATTCGTTACTGATTTCAGTGCTTTCATTTTCCCCAGCTCCACTCTTTGTTTTTGCGAGATTTGTTATCTTCTTGTTCGCGAATGCTATTTACCAAAATGACTAAAGTGTGTAGGCCACTCGGTGTGAGAAGCAATTTGTCGAGTTTGTACAGCCACGGAGCAGACGGTTATAACTTAACATGAAACATGTGAAATCACATCTGAATGCATGACTGGACGGATCAAGAGGAAATCTGCAAGAATTACCTTGGAACATAACTTGTCATATGATGTTCATGATTTACTGGGTAAGAGTGTCTTGTTAAGAGCCTTCTGTCTACTCCATTAATTTGGCAACAGTATCACTGGATAAGACAATTTGGATCTGGTATCGCTTCGAATACAAAATGAGGCTAATCAAATTTTCCAAACTACTTACCTTTGTTGATACAGCATAAATCACAGCGAAAGTTCAAAGAAGTACATGTCGAACTGTGGCACTCATTATGGCGTAAACAATAAACCAATAGACTTATTAGTTGATAGAAGATACTTTTCTCTGAATGCAATTGTTTTTACTTCAGTTGTGCGTGTCCTTTACAGCTGAACTTTCGCAAAAGCGTTTTGGCATAATTTCATTATTGTTTCTATCCTTAATCGTCGTATTGTCTGATATAGCGATAAGATTCGGCATTATTTTTCGCTCTGCCAGTTCGATACACTATCGACACAAGTGATAGAAATAATATTTTCATTGTTATCACAGTTTTTATGATAGCGTTTTTAATTTCCAAAACACTTTTCTGGCATGCAGAAAGATTGTTGTGAATTAGGAATTTATTTATAATTTCTGTTACCGAGAGATGGAAACGACAGGAAAACTTTCGAATTCTGAGGACACCCGGTTACACCGACCAGTGATTTACACAACATTGCTGCTCTCATTTGCTTGTTGGCTACGACGTTTGTGCAAAACCTGTTTTTTTTCGTCTACATTACTTCAATTTTGTTTACGAATCAAGTCAGCGTTATCGAAAGCATGGTCAATAGTGTCATCCTATATCAGAAGTAACTGATATTTGTAACTGGCTGAAGTTTAGCCTATTAGCATATTATAATTGTAATTGTTCGTAAGTATGTATTATTATTTTAACTGTTCAATAACTAACAGCTTAGTTTCACCAATTGTTATAGGATGGCTGGTTAAATCTTCAACATGTTTGTATCTGAATATATTAGTCTAAGGCCAGGAACATTATTTTATAATCAGTTATAAAAATTTCTAAATATATTTAATCATAAACTAAACTTGAAAAACAATTTTTATACCTTAGAATTTGCACTCCAGGTTGACATGTCGTGTAGTAATGTCACTAAAGAATCCGCGAAAAAAAAAAAAAAAAAATCGCCTACTACGCAGTAAAAATCATCACTTGCTTCTTTCAAAAGCTGCAGTCTACGAATAATTGCATGCGTGTCTAGTTTAGGAAATACTGTAACAAACGAAATCCGCTGAATTTTTCAAGCTCTGAATGTTGGCCTTCATACTCTTGAACTTTTCCAATCCTTGCTTGTAAAGACAGCAGCAGCAGCCTGTGAGCAGAGAAATACCAAGGCACTCCTCTATGTGCAGCAGAACCTCCGTCAACGGAATCTGAGGATGGAATCCGGCACTCAGTAACGTTTCCTCAATAAAGAAAACTATTCTTAACACAGTAATTCGAAATATCTTTTCATACTCGCCTCTGAGTATACTTTTTTCACAAACTTGTATCCTAACATGACTGTGATATAACTGCAACCTAAATTGGCGACCTTATACTTAATATGTTATGTACGATTCACATTTCAGGTACATATTTATTAGAAAAAAATTCGTAACAGGATATTTTCTAATCTATGGCGCCATAGAGCTAAATCCAGGCCGCATCTGATGAGTGGGGGAAGATATTTGGGCGGCTTTTAACATCGAGATCTTGAGAACCGATGAGGGTGAAGCCAGGTGAGTATGGAGCTGCGCCGGAATGAAAGGGCGAGGGAAACGGGAGATCCCCGAGAAAACCCGCTGACAAGTGGCATCGTCTGGCACGATTCCCAATGCGAAAATTTGGGAGCGATCCCACCTGCACGCGACTGGTCAGCTGCATTCACTTGGCAACTCGGTGATTGGCTGGTCGGTGTCCGCACAATGTATTAATTGGTTAAATACGATTGGTTCAAAATTAATATGACGTCATAGGGCTTGCATATTCGTATATATTGTAAGTAGTAGGGAGGTAATCTGAGAGGCTTCGTTTGGCAACGGCTGCGGTGAAAGATACATCGTCTCAACTAGCTTCTGTATCTTCGCACCTAAGACTTATTCTGCATCTGGGATGTCTTCGGGTACTCCAGAGCTAATGGTAGCTACGGCAGTACCATTGACTTCTTCGCGAGTGGTACCAGCAGTGTCATCGACTTCTTAGAGCAGCATTCCTATAGTAGCATTGCCATAGACTTCTTCGCGAGTGGTACCAGCGGTGTCATCGACTTCTTAGAGCAGCATTCCTATAGTAGCATTACCATTGACTTCTTCGCGAGTGGTACCAGCAGTGTCATCGACTTCTTGGAGCAGCATTCCTATAGTAGCATTGCCATAGACTTCTTCGGATGGGCTGTCTACATTAGCACCGCTGTCATCTGCTATGGGCATCCCAAGTAGCAAAATATAGTTGGCCCACAAGGGCGGATCTGATTGTGAACAGGCAACCCACATGCGGCATCCACAGGCATTCAAGAAGCGGAATGCACCCGCAGGTGCATGTGGCACACATGATGAATGATGACTGTGGTATGATGTGTTTACGCGTGGGCCACTTACGGATATTTAACTGTCAGCAGATGTCTGACAAAACCAGAGTTCCCCGTAAGTTAACCACGAGCGGGCCGCTGCTGGATGTACTGTCGGCTGATGTCTGGCAAACCGAGAGTTGCCCATAAGGCAACCACAAGCGGGCCACTTCTTGATGAATTGCCGGCTGATGTCTGGCAAAACAAGAGTTGCCCGTAAGTTAACCACAAGCGGGCCACTTCCAGCTTTCTGCTTCTGGCCTGCCGTAAGTAAACCAAATGTCGTTAGCTAACCGTTGGTAAGCCACTTGTGGCCCAGCTATTGGCCACTTGTGGCCCATATAGACGCAGCTTGCCATGCATTTTCAAAACCAAAAAATAATTGTGTCTAACCCAAATAAAATTGATTTATTTGCCATATTAATATGTGTTATCTTCAGCTTTACTTCATAATTAGTAAATTTATTTTTAGAAACCTCGAATCAAAATCACAAACCTTTCGTCTACAGTCAAGTATGCTATCAACTACTCTACTATGTACTCATGTACGACATTTTAAGTAAATCTGGATACTTACTTCATATACATAATGCGTTATTACCATTGCTATATAGACAATGTTAGTATCACGAGTCAATACTGGGATTTATGTATTTTGTTTAAAAGACTACTATTTATAGTTTCGGACTACTTTCAGGTCAGATGCAAAATAATAATTTATTTTTGTTATGCTTTGCAGGTTTCTGGTCTAAAAACAATTTTTTAATATTACTAGCAATGCCATGTGATAATGTTTCTTCATATATACATGAAATAAAAAATCAATTGAATATGCATATGTTGCTACTGCACAACAACACATAGTCGGTATGCCATAAATTGGACATAATCTTGCTGGTAATGTTTCCTCAGTAAAAAGGAATAGCTGCCATAGCACAAAAGGCGGTAAGTATGCTGCTATTATGTCCCCAGCAGTGAACAACAGTTGGCATGCCGTAAATGGCCCATAAAAATGCTGCTTATATTTTCCCAACAGTGAGTAATATAATAATAATAATAATAAAACTCCTTTATTTTTAGTGGCGAAGTTAAGGTATTATCACCTTCTCTTACACTTAACCATTTCCTTTATCATCTGCTTGTGGGGTGTGTTGAAATCTAACAATCGTCGTGAGAGTATTGACCGACATTACGAGAACTTTTAAAATAGGTACTGTCACTTTTGTTTATATGACCTGATTGTCAACCATATAAGAAATGATAACAGTCATAAATGCGAACGTTGTCACCACTGGCAACAGTTGGCCAACTGTTAACTGCGTGTTGTTTGCTACTTGGGGCCCACATGATGATGCCCAACTATCAGAATTGAACTTGTCTACCACATGAGTGTTTTATCTGGAAAAATGATCTTATTTAATACTTTTTGGCATAAATCAGCCACGTGTTTTACACGTGTTCTAAGATGCCAGTGGGTGATTCACTGATGTTTGCTTGTGGGCCATACATTCAATTCTGTCAATGATTTTGTGTTGAATGGCCCACATCAAAAATACTTCCCAAGCAAATACAGTCACCATTGTTCACGTGGTCTTATTGTGTACCACATGAGAAAACACTTACAGTAATGTGGGCGAACATGTATCACCTGTGCCAACAGTTGGCCAACTGTTATCTGCTCGTTGTATGCTACTTGGGATTGTACCAATGCCACCATCGACTTCTTCGGAAGTGGTACCAGCAGTGCCATCGACTTGTTCGGATGAGCTGCCTACAGTAGCACCACTGACATCTGCTATGGACATGGTACCAATGCCACAATCGAATCCTTCGAATAGGTCACCTACAGCAGTGCTGCAATCGACGACTTCGTCAAAGCTTCGTTGCTGTTACTGTGACAGGTACTTCAGTAAAAGTTGCTATGCTCGTCGGCATGAGAGAACGGCATGTGCGAAAAGAACTTTTATTCGCGCGAAGAAGCATTACGACATTGACCTCGTGCAGTTTGCGCAAGGCGATACATTGAAAGAACATGCCGAGATTTGCAAGTATTCGTCTATTGGGATCAAGCAAGTGTTGCTGGCAATACCTCTTACTGCATCGATGGGTACCGATTCGACAGGAGATTATGATAGGACAGTTAATGCTAAAGATGGAGTGAGTGCAGTAGAGTCGGTTTGCGCGGAATGTACACTTGCAAGATTTTCGCATGAAGTCAACGAATTGCAAATCAACAGTGGTCGGTTTTAAATTCTGTTGACCATATAACTCCTGCTACAAAGAAAAGCAAATATAATACTGATGATGAAACAGGAAGTGAAGACGATCATGAAGAGACCATAGATGAAAATGAACGTGAAGACCGTGATAGTGTTGAAGACGATGATTATTCCATCGACGTCCCACACATTTCCCCAACGAGTTTCCTTCGACAAGATATAAGGCGACGGTTATACCGACTACATGTTTACTGAAGAGCCCAACAAACTTTTAGAAAGACTTAGACCTTTACTTGAGCTTCAAAAGACGTGGGGATTACTCGACCATGAAAGAGGTGGTTTCAGTCATAAGAGAACTTTTAGGATTGGGGTTATATCAGATTATGAGATGAACTGCTTTAAGCTTCTGAAAATGTAATGAAAAATAATAAAAAATTATTATTATAAAATAATTTTTTTCTTTATTTTTGTGCGTCGAATCCTTCCATCGACGGTAATGTTTTTAATAAAAAATATATTATTAATTAATTTGATTGAAAAAAAAGCTTTCTAAATAGGATGAAAATTACAGGTTTTTCCTATGTCTACAAACATGCATGTCGTCTGTCAACTGAATCGAGACAACCTATGTGTTGAAAATATAATCCAACATGGAGGGTGCCGAAAGGGCAGTAGCAGTCAGTCACATAACATGCTTGCTGACTTTGATGTATTTTTTCGAGTTTTTGTTTTCAAGGTCATGGGGTCAAGGTCAAGGTTACTGGCACCCCTTCCTTTCCTCGCAGTTGGTCATGCTGTCACCTGCGCTCTTCGCGTCTGTCTTGCACGCGTGTTGGTGCGTGCGTACAAAATTGAATAATGTATATATTGAAAATTATCGTCACAAATTAGATTGCAAAAACAACGTGGAAGCACGCACGCTTGCACGTGTGCAGTTATAGGCTGTTCACGGTAAAGTGAACACTTTTTAAGGCCCTTATAAATTTTTCCTTTCATCCAATTTCCATCTTGCTGCTGCTTTTTAATATAAACAAGCAATGTGACCAATAAACACAGTGTACACATTTCGCCACCACCAAAATGTAATAACTGAGGTTGCAATAAGATATAAATATTAGCGGTTAATGCCCGTTGGAAGGGCCTTAAAAAGTGTTCACTTTATCATGAACAGCCTATACCTGATATTGTGCATGCTGCTGTAAAGACACTACGTGAATGTTGTAGAAAATTTAAGGGCTCTGTTTTTATGTTTGTAGTCTGACGTTTGCATGAATGCAGGTATGTATATATAATTTCAACGAAAAAGTCTCAAATCTCTCGCAGAGGAGACTGGCAATGAAGTTGAGAGAACCTTTTGCATTATTCCGCTGTACTTTACGTACAATGTAAGTACAACTTGAAAAGATTAAGTTAAATTAATTTTAAAAACTAATAATAAAAAAATTGGTTTTACTTGGCATACCCTACACCTATAAAAAGTAATATGGCTACCAGAAACAAATGCAGGGGGCAACATCAACAGTGCCAGGTATTCAAGTAGCTGGGTTCATTTTTTAGTGTTTTTGTATTAATATACATATTTAATTTTAAAACATTTTGAATGTAATATTTAATTTGTTATTTTAATCATGTATCGTAACCAGTCTGTTGTGAACTGTTTTCGTTAAAAACATCACTATGAAGAAAATATATAGGCTAATAATCACTATGGTTGTAAAGGGCTTAAACATACATTCCTGGAGCTAGAAAAGATACACTGCCTGCCTCCAGAGTTCGCAAATTATATTAACCTGTGACTTTAAACATTCGTTTTCTGACAGCTCGACTTGCGAAGATATGCGGTCTGCTACAAAATTATTTAAAAAGTACATATAAAAACAATGAATGCGAGCATACGCACATACGATTCAGAAAATAACGTCAGGTTTAATTCCAAATTTTGGGATAAGAGTTTGAGGTGATGCTGTAGGTAAGTGGTTAGAGCGTCTGACTGATAATCAAGAGGCTACGCGTTCGAATCCCTGTTCTTCCCTGATAAATTGGTCTCTTTTTAAATGTTAGCACCTGTTATGGTAAAGTGTTAAATTTACATAAGTAGCATTTTTTAAGCCGATTTTGCATTAAAAATACATTTTCGATATATTTTATTGCTTTTATTATTATTATTTTTTTACGATTTCGGCATTTTTCAAGCATTAGATAGAACACATATAAATAAAATCATTATAATTATTTATAAATGCATCTATACCTAGAAGTCTCAGCATTTTTCAATTGATTTGACAAGGTAGGCCAGCTGCCTGACCTGCTAGAGCAACATGGGAAGAGGTTTTGGACAGTGGGTAGGGCATACCTAATAAGTCGAAAAATGTGGTCCTCACATTAGGTTATATAATCGATATGATTGAATGAAGAGATTTCGGTGGCTTTTAACAGCGATGTCTTGAGAGCCTATGAGGGTGATCGACTTGAGTATGGAGCGGCACCGGAATGAAAGGGCGGTGGAAACGGGAGATCCCCGAGAAAACCCGCCGACCAACGGCATCTTCCAGCACGATTCCCACTTGCGAAAATCCGGTGACCCGTCCGGGGATTGAGCCCGGTTCGCCCTGATGGGAGGCGAGCAGGATAACCGCTCAGCCACCGTGGCCTCAGTTATGTTGGCGAATGTGATACATTTGAATGTAACCGTATCCAAAATGGTTCTGTATATACTTCCGCATTTTCATATAAATATTTATTAATTCATTTATGGTAATAGCCTTGTTGAAATGTCACGCCAGTGTGTGTTATGCAATGCAAAATATAACTTTGTTCGACAGATAGCACCATCGTTATGAACAAGTGACTGTCAACAGAGTTCATCTTGAACCATACTATTGTCCATTTTACATAAGTGGTCTCAAATTTGACAGACAATGTGACCAACCTACACACTATGTAAACATTAAATACTCTCGCTCCTACAATATTTTATCAGCTAATGAACTGTTGCGAGATCCGTGTTGTTAGGTTGGCTATTTTGATGATGTCTTTGGAGGAAAATAGTACTCGTAACTAAAAGTTGTAATTTAAAATTTTAGTTATACTTACAACATTTATGGTTTAAATTATTATTCTAAACCAATATTAATTTTTCTTGGCTATTAGTAACGTGACTTTAAAAACATGTTCAGCATTTATGACAGCGTATGTCGACACATACGTACAGTAAATGTTTCTAGCCAATGGCTAACCATGTTTGTGTTTCTAGCCAATGGCTAGCCGAGTTTGTGTTTCCAGTTTCCAGCCCGGTGACGGCCCCTTGTGCGTGTGCTTTTTTCTCATCGTGTTTATTATACGAATAACTTAGCGGTGTTGTGGGAATATTTAATGGGTAGTTAATTATTTTTTATCAGCCTTTTCCAAACATAGTTGGTTGTAGGTACCGTTGTAGTGCGTTTTGTGGAGTGAAATGTAATATTAATCGGTATGTCGTTAAACTGCTCGTTCCGCCATTTCCTTACCGTCTTCCACAATGAAGTGACACGAATATAATTTACGTAATATAAGTTTAAGTTAGTTTGTATCAGGAAACGTGTGCAGTGATGATTTTACTGAATGACTTTGCAAATAAATTATTTAATGCTAGTGACGAACAGAGGTGATTTTAGTGAAGTAAACTCGCAAGGATTGCCACAGAAAAACACGTGCTCAAGAGGTTACAACAGTAGGTTTGCGTGTTTTGTAAATGTATTTGTAAACCGTTAATATACTTCTTCAAATGCACGTGGCCTGAAAAATGCCGCACTTTCCACACTTTTGTAGTGAATGATTAATATTTGTTTGTCTACATCGTAAGTTCGAGTGTAAGGTTAACTTTGGTCAAAGAGTGTGCGTGTATATATTGCTGCATCTGTACGAATACGAACAGCAACGAATGTATCGCGTTTAGTATTTTCATTAAAGTTATAATTTTTGAAGTTAAATAATTGAAATGTTATTTCCATACGAGAAAAATTTTCCACTGAGCTCCATCAAAACACTATGCAACTCAAAATGCCACACACTCAGCCGGAATCACATAGCCCCGACCAACACACCACGACACGACCAAAAACGCAACCACGACATATTATCATGCGACTTCTTGAATTTACAGCACGACCGACACCACGCTCTCAGCATTTCACCTAGCTATTTAGAAGGTGCTGATAGGCTACGTTAGTCTCAAAGGAGGTGAATAAGAGGGACATTTGTAATACATAATGGTGACAAGTTGGTATAGCTAATGCATACAAAAGTAAAATTATTATTTTTAAGAGTTAGATACAGTAGTTTTCGATTTATTTTTCTTTCAAGCTGCGTATTTACCATTGTAGGGAAAGCTTGAAATACAATTTTGTTTTACAATGTTGTACATTCTTTGCGCCATGCCGCACGACACGACGAAGAATAGAAATAATTTCTAGTCCAAAATTGCTGGTTGGACGACAGAATCGGTCGGGCTTACGTCTGTCTATCTTGAATTTCATTAGTTGTTGGCCATTGTGTCATGCGCGTTGGGGCTATATGATTCCGGCATCGTAAGAACATCAAAATAATTCCGTCTCACGAAAGACGATAAACTAAAGAGACTGCTCACTTTTTCCTTTTTCCCTAGAAATAAAATAAATATGATACCCTAATTGGGTTCAAATTTCATTGCTATGAACATTTCTCTGTGTTATTATTGATTGAAACTCTTACACTCTGGTTCTGGAGGCTTTCAAAATGTAAAACTTTCTGGCCATGCAAACTTGTAAGTTGTATCACTTGTATTATTTTTTTTTTTTTAGAACGTATATAAAATTTGTCAAGCTTCTTATGTAGGGATACTTGTCAGCAAATAAATTTAAAGGTTTTCCCTGTTTTTTAAGCAGTATTTGAAAGTAACATAATGGCATGTAGGTTTCAACGTTGGAGTCTTTCATAAACGTTTTGAGGATTTTGGTTTTGCGAATTAAAAGCGCTCATATGGTTTTAACATATGTTGTTAAGAATAGTGTAAGAGTAACAGAAGAATAATTCACATAAACAGGATTTATATCGGAAAGACAACTTTTTGATATCAAGTAAATTGCAACATGCTTATCAAACAAAATTATTTCAATTTAAGCACCCAACGAAATTGCTCCAACATCACAAAGAAGTGTCTCATGCATCAGCGGGAACTGCGACATTCCAAAATTTATCGCTAAGGAAAATGAACTTTATGATGTCTTCAATCTTGGGTGGGTGGAGCATCTTTTTAATGTACAAGTAACATGTTCGTTTGATATATTGTTGATGTAGGTCACATATGCTTCTCTAGAGCGCTTTGTAACATCTCTGAACTGAAATACAGTTCTTCATTAGGTACCCGAGAACAAGCCTAGGACTGTATTCACTATTTTGAGGAGGGAGGTTATGCGACTGAACTTCAGTGTAAATATCAACACTGAGTCAGAAATAAGCTTTTACACACAGCATGACAATCTGAACACGTAGGTATTTGAGAATAGTTATTAAAGTATTTTGTATGTAGACCTGCAATACGTAACATTTGAGTTACTAAATGAGAGTTATTAAAATTACTGAAATTAAGTAACATTTGCTTACATGTTATTTTGGCTACCTACATACTTTAACATCCTGAGAATTATAACCACCATGAAAGTATCAGACTGTACAGAGTTTGTTGTCATATCATACCACAAAGCTGAATTACGTACTTTTAATGCAATAGTAGGCGTAGCCTGTATGTAAGAATGTATAATGTCTTTGAAAAGAAGTTGGGGCAGGGGCGGTATTTCGGTATTTGTGCATTCCTGGGGGGGGGGGGGATCTTGGTATTTGGTGTTCGTGGAAACAATGTTAAATTTTTATGTTTACAAGAACTTTCCTCAGGTAAGTGTGACAAGATTAGTTGCCATTAATATATTTCGAGTACGTATATTAAAAAACAGTAAAATATCTTATTCATTTGACAGTCAAAAAACAATTTCATTTTCTTGCATCCTGGTTACAAATTTCTTGCAAGGTAAAAAAATTATCATTTTATAGACTTACTACACGGGCTGTTAGTCATTTACATAAAACATTTATAAACTAAAAAAAATTGGGATTGTTGCCAACCTGGAACTGTTTGAACAGCCCTTCACAGCTTCTAAAAGTCATTTGGAAG
Organism: Dryococelus australis; assembly: GCA_029891345.1. Lineage (NCBI taxonomy): Eukaryota > Metazoa > Arthropoda > Insecta > Phasmatodea > Phasmatidae > Dryococelus > Dryococelus australis. The sequence goes on along the minus strand of CM056994.1, from coordinate 32,891,036 downwards.
GAGGGACATGCAGTTTGTTTACAAAAACAGCCAGTCATATGTTGTTTGCTTACAAATACTGGCAGTCACATGGTGTTTGTTTGCAAACAGTCACCTTCAATGACAGTTCAGCTGTGGGGGAAGGATACATAGCCACCCAGATGTCATTGGCACTACTTTCCTAGAACTGTCAAATTTGAGACCACTTATATGAAATGGACAATAACTACTAATATTAATAAATTAGTAAATAGTCAGTCGGAACATGGCCCTTAGTAAAGCATTACACGCTGCTAGTCGTGGCGGTAGCCAAAACAATGACAAAACACATCAGACACTTTATACATGCACTGTCCATGTGTCATGGTTTCTGACCTTTAGCAACCCACATGATAAAGACATGAACTGAAAGCTAGAGCCGCCGATTTATCATCATTGAGGCTAAGTCTCTCAGCGCGGGGGAAGTACAGACCGAGGCCCTTGTCTTCTCAAGTGGTAATCATTTAATTGGACGAGGGTTAGGGGCAGCTAACCCACCCCGCCCTGGTCCCTCATAATATAGGCACTTTAACCTGGTACGCGCGGCGCTCGCATGTCAGGAGTGTGGTTTTTGTGACCCAGTATAGCCCCTGGGCCACGGTTGTTCCAATCTTTATTCCCTTATTTTTGCATACAAAAGCAAGGGGAAAGGCTGCGGAGTTCCGGTCCCTACTGGCACGGAATTTGGAAAAACAAAAATGTAGGTCTTTTAAAAGTTTGGTAAAATCTATAAAAAAAAGTTGGTTAATTGAATTTTATAAAATATTCCCGCGAAATTAAGCAAGATGTCAGGAAGAGGCAGAGGAAGCAGGGCCTTCCTCTGGCTATATCATTTATAAACCGAGTTGTGGCTGAGGTGGTACTATGTTTGGTGTGTGTATCCGGTTATTAAATGGTAATATATAAGGTTTTATTTTTGTATGGGATGTGGGAAATTGTATTTTGGAACAGTTGTTACTATTTAGTATTTTTAAGGTTTGTAGTTTAAATAATGATTGATTATATATGTATTTGCCGGTGGGCGGGGCTTCATATCAAAGAAATTTTCTGATTGGCTGTATCTCAGCCGAGGGCGGGGCTTCCGTCTGCAGAGGAGAGAAGGCAGCACTGAGATTTAAATAACAAGTGTTTTGTGATTAAATATTGTTAAAAACTTGAGTGATGACATAATTAGGATTAAAGTATTTAATCAGTCAGCTCCTTGAGGAAATGGTAGGGAAGTAGAGAGAGGTGTGTTCGCTGTGAGAGTAGCGGGCGGAGTGATGAGCGCGATGCTGGCGCCAGGTAGTTTTGTTAAACTGACTGAATTTTGTCCCGGACCGATCGGAGAATTTCGGCCGGGTGTAAATGTTTAGGAGATGTTAGTTATTATGTGGGAAGCATTTTAGGGCGTTTTATTCTTCTGTTTTTATCGGGTTCGTAGTATCCTAGCCGTTTAATGGCGGGATTTGAATGTGAGAGTAGTTTATTGTAGTAATTTATATTGCGGTTTAGAAACTGTGTCTTTATAGTTGGAATTTTTAAACGTTCATGTATCGATAGGTTGGTAGTGAAGGGTGCTGCGTTTATTATGATTCTTAAGTACTTATTTTGAATTACATGAAGGGAGTTTAAAAGGAATTTATTTAAGTTCCCCCAGACTTCGTTACCATACAAAAGGGCTGATCTAACTATTGCTGTGTAAAATAATAGTTTTAATCGTCTGGGTAGATTAGTGCTTTTTAACATTGGAAACAGTTGCGGTAGTTTACTCAGTGCTGCCTTTTTAACTGTTGAAATGTGATTAGTCTAGATTAGTTTAGAGTCAATTGTTAAACCTAGGTATTTCGCTGTTTGTGTGAAGGGGATTGGAATATTATTTAGAGTTATTTGGCGTAAAGGCTGGATTCTGCGTTGAGTTAAAAATAATCCTTGTGATTTAGTAGGATTAGTTTTAATTTTCCATCTTTCAAACCAGTGTTCTAAATCGTTTATTTGAAGTTGAGTTAGGAGGATAGCATATGCCAGTTTTTTATAGTGGGTGTAAATTATGGTATCGTCCGCGTACATTTGTACTGAGGCATGGGTTGTGGGAATATCTGAGGTAAAAAAATTATACAGAAATGGAGAAATTGCTGAGCCTTGTGGGACACCTGCTGTAATTTCGCGAGTAGTAGAGTTGGCATTATCAATACTAACAAAGAATTTTCTGTTTTGAAAGTATGAGGCGAGTAAATGTATGTAGTAGTCGGGAAAATTCAAGTTAATTCATTTTTGTAGTAATCCAGGTATCCACACCTTATCAAATGCTTTAGCAATGTCTAGGAAAATGGCAATTGTGACTTTGTGCTTTTACATTGCAGTTAAGGTGTCTGTGGTGAATTTAGTGAGGGCGTGAGAGGTGGAATGTTGTGCTCTAAACCCGAATTGTGTTGCCGGGATAATCTGTTGTAATTCTGCATGTACTAATAATCTAGTTAGAAGCAGTTTTTCGAAGACTTTACTAAGGGAGTTGAGTGGGGAAATATGCCGTCTATTTTCTGAGATAGAGTGATTTTTGCCTGGTTTAGGAATCGTGATAACTTTCGCTGTTCGCCATGCTATAGGGAAATAGTTGAAATTTAATATTGCATTAAACAGGTTAAGGATTGCAAATAGTGCATTAGCTGAGAGGTTTTTAATAATTTTATAAGTAATTTTGTCGTGTCCTGGAGCTTTTTTGACGTTTAGTTTTTTAATTAGTACAAGTAATTCTTTAAATGTTATTGCTTCTGGTTTTGCAATTATGGTTCTGTTGAAAAAAGCTGTGATATTGGTTTGAACATCTCTGGAAAAATTTGGATCTCCTAGATCAGCATTAGGTGAGAACTGGCCCTGATAACAATCAGCTATTGCATTTGCTTTGTCCTCTGGGACATATTTGTGATGGGTTGGGAGATTGATTTTTTAGTTTGGCCTCGCAAGGTTTTTGCAATGCGCCAGAATTAATTGTAATTATTGTTTATGTCAGTCATGAAGGTTTCCCATTTATTAATTTTTAATGTAATGAGTTTATTATGGAGTTCTTTCTTTAATTTATAATATTTTTCTTTATCTCCTTGGTTTCTGGATTTTTGATAAATATGGCGGGCGTGGCGTTTTTCGGCTAAAAGAATTTCTGCTTCGGGAAAGGAGTGTTTTAAAAATTGTCGTCGGTTTAGGAAAGTTGTATGTTTTTTATTTATTTTCAATATTGTATTTCGAATTAATTCGAATTAATAAGTTGCCGAGTCGATGTGATCTTTAGATGGAATATTTATTTGGTGCGTTGCAAATAAATCTTCTAGGTCTAGTTTAAAATCCTCCCAGTTAGTTACCGGAATTTTTCGAAGAGTGGCGTTGGGGTGTTTAAGTATGTTTGCTTCCAGCTGACAAAATATAGGCAAGTGGTCGGAATCTAATTCTGTGAGGACTTCAAATGAAATATTTACATTTTCTAAATTGGTAAGTGCAATATCTAAAATATCTGATTGGTATTTTGTACAAGCAGGAATAGAACGTCGGTTCTGTTGGGCCCGTAACTAAATAATTATATTGATTAGAATGTTTTGCAAGTATTCTGCCTCTTTGATTATTTTCTCTACTATTCCAGGAAGTATGTTTTGGGTTTAGATCTCCTGCTAAAAAAAATGGGCATGGCTGTGTTGTTATTTTATCTAAGTCAGCTGGGAGTAGCGGTTTATTGGGGGAATTATAAATAGCAGCTAGAGTGATGTGACCTACTTGTGTGCGAATGTTAATGGATGTGTATTCTAAATTTTTCAAGACTGGAACATTATTTAAATGGTGTTGTATGCGGTTATGAACTAGTATTAATGTACCACCTCCTTTAGATTTTCTGTCAGTTCGATATGCCGTGTAATTATTGATGTTAAATCTTTTTCTTGGTTTTAAATGTGTCTCGTTAATTAGTGCAAATTTCTACTCCGTAAGTTTATAGTACTCTTTCTAATTCATACATTTGATAAAATATACTGTTGGCATTCCAGTAGAGTAGGCGAGAGGACACAGGGACTATCTGTGTGGGTTTGATCCATGTCTAATCGAACCCGGAGTAGGTGGTCAAGGCCTGCAGGAGCAGGAGGATTTCCTTCTGTGGGTCAGGTGTGGAATTGCCCAGGAGGATGTAGGATTTCATGTGAGTCATGAATTGAAGGAAGTTCGCTTCCCGGAGGAAGCGCATCAGGTCTCGGAGTTCGGTGAGTGTGCAACTGATATCGCCGATATCGGGAGGGGCCATAGAGGGAGGGGAGGGTTGACGTGGGGTGGGGAGGAGGGGTGGAATGGGTTGCTGGTTGGTTGGTTTTTGGGATGAGATCGGAGAGGAAGACTGTTGTGTGTTGCGGGGCTGTGTTTGAGACCGCATTGCCTGTGAGTAAGAAACATTTTCCCTAACAATGTTCCTAGTTGTAGTTGGAGATGGAAAGTGTTCCTGCGTGAATACAGGAGGTGCACGAAGTGTGGGGCGTCGGGTTTCGCGTTTTGCTGCGGCCTCCTGTCGAAGTTGCACCAGGCGGATGTATTCTGGGCAGAGCCTTGAATTGGCTTCGTGCACTCCTTTCCCCTTGCAGTTCACGCAGTTGTGGTTCTTGTTCAGGTTCTCACAGGCTGTGTGGGGGTGGGGGCCAGCGCAGTGACGGCAGACAGTTCGGAGGGCACAGAAGTTTTTCGTGTGGTGGTAAAGCCAGCAATTTTGGCACTGGGGGACGTCCCCAATCCTCTTTTTGTACGGGCGGGGTTGTACTGCCGTCATATTGATGCAAGTGAGGTTGAGAAGGGGGGTGAGGGTGTCGTTTTTTGCAGCTATTATGCATAAAAAATCTTGTGGTTCTTCCCAGATGTGTGATGGGTTGTTGGGGTCTGAGATGGTTTTTCTGAATTGGTAGACATCGATGACAGTGTAGTGGCGCGCCTCAAGGTCCTCTTTGATGTCTGCAGTTGGGGTTGTTCGTGGGAGCCTGACTACCACTCTTTGAGGGTGTTCTGCTGCGATACTGAAAGCGTAAAAATGAATGTTGGCAATTTTGAGGAAGTCTTTTAGCGAGTGATACGCCTGTTCGTGGGTGCATGTGATCTGGAGGCCGGCTTGAACAAGGGAAATTTGTGTACCTGTAATGTTCATTGAGCGGATTTTTGTGATTAGATGGTTGTATGTGGAGGTGTCAGGCACGATCAGTTTCATGGGTTTCGGAATTGTTTTTGTGGTTGGGCGCTCAGTGTGAGAGGTGGACGGGACAGATGTGCTATTCTAAGTGTTAGTGTGTGCAGCTGTTTGTGTATTTCCCATGTTGGCAAATGGTCCGAAGCGGTTTTGAACCGCAAGTGGCTTGGTATGCGGTTCTCGGGTGGCTCGGGAGATTTTCCTGCGATTTGTTTCCAGAATCCAGGTTTCATTCTCAAACTGTTGGTCCAACAATGCCTTACGGCGATTGTGTTTTGCCAGCAGCCAAGACTTTTGTTGTTCTGCAGTGAGATCGAGTGTCATGAGGTTTTTTTTGTGCTGAATCGTGTTGTTCTGTGGTGTCCACGATGGCTTCCTGGGATTCCTGTGATAGCTTTTGTGGTTGGTGAAAGATTATGTTTCCCCCTTCTCCGAGTGTGGCTAAAACTGCGCCAGGTGGTGTGTTTGTCGGTACCAGGTTTTCTGTCTCCAACGAGCCCGCATCCCCGCCCCCGGGGTCGAGTAAGCCAGAATCGTGGAATCAGTATGTTGGATTGTTGGAATGGGTGTGTGTAATATATTTATGATGTCTGGTATTCCTAACCGCTGCAGGAAACAACCACCGCTGACCTAACCAGGCTATGCTCGAGATGATCCGTTGTCCAGAGCAACGGGTCGGCAGCTGTTTCCCAGTGGTGCGAGAGCTACAGAACGAAGGTCGCACAGTCCGCCAAGAAGAAAACGGAAGACGATGCTGTCTGCCCGAAGTCCAGCCAACAAGTGAAAGCTAGAGTCCGCCATTTCTAATCACTGCCGAAACTCAGAGCGGGGGTGTGCTCGGGCCCTTACACCACCCAGACGGTTGCAGCATTTGTATCTCTCTGCGGGCTGAGGAAGTTTCCCTCACCAGACCGCAAAGAACACATAGCCCAGAGGTCAGGACGCCCTGCACGTCCCGGCGCAACACAGACAGCCCGCCAGTCAGACCAGCAAAGCCGCGGTTGAAAGCTAGATCACCGCCATTTTACATCACTGGGACCGTACTCCCTCAGCGCGGGGGTAAATCGGTCCCTTGTGAGGAACCTTGGCCACCCAGTTGGTTCTCAATTAGATTGCAGATGCGGGGCGAAGCTAACCCCCTCCCCCTCCGCAACCATCAAACATATTTTAAGCTGCAAAGCAACATTCTTGTACAGGATTCCCAGGGTAGCGCCTGCGAGCTGTTTCCATAACTGATTTTTTACTCTCTTTTTCCCTGCCTGTACGGGATAAAAGAGAGTGGTGAAGTTAATTGATTTTATCAGCGCGGAATTTTAAAGTTCAGGACTTGTGAAGTACTGTCACGAGCTCGCTGTGAGAGAGCTAGCGACAGTTTGGTATAAAAAGCGGAGGTTAATAGCCAAATGAAGTTAAATTTTCGATATAAGTAGCTTTCCCATGACTGGAGTGGCAAGGGTTTATATAATTAAATTAATTATATGTATATTGAAGTGGTGAATTTAAGTTTCGCGGAAATTTAAATCAGTGTAGTTGTTTTAGTTTCAGTTATTACTTGATATCTTATGAGTTAATGTTAAAAACCATTAAATAATCTGATTGGTGTGTAAATGCATGTATGAATGTACCGTGACGAGCGGCTAAAAATGAAGTAAAACATGTTAACTCGGGGAAGTCCGAGAGCGATATGGCTTGCGCGACGCTAGCGCCAACTAGTTTTGTTAAACGTGGTCGAATTTTGTCCCGAACCGATCGGAAAATTCCGGCCAGTTTCGGGGCCTTATTTCTATGAAATCGGGCGGTATAATTGCGCTGAAGGCGTGAATTTATATTTTAATAATTGTTTTGAACTATATTCCGTATTGATAATTATTTAGACTTGTAAAATTCGAAAGCAGAGCCATGAAAACACGTCTCGTGAGTGAAGTTAAAGAGTAATATAGGCCAGAGGGCTCTGATTGGCCGAGAGAACTTGGTGGGGCGGAGCTTATGAAGTTGCTCGAGAGATGGCAGCATGGTCGTTAATTTACCGTCAACAGCTTTTAATTGACACGGAAAAATTTAAATATATTAAAAGCGGTTGTAATTAAAGTTATTAAATCGTCTTAAATAAATAATTGGTGCTGCAAAACTAAAAATGCTCAGTTGTGTACGACTAGAAAATATACGCGATTATTTCGCTCGTCATAGTGATTTATGTTAATGTTATGTGTTTCGGAGTCGCTCCAGTACAGAGTAGGGGGAATTGGCATATGCGGGTCTAGTTGACGGGCTAGGGGGCCGCAAATGACGCCATGGCTTCGAGAAGTAGCCAGGTTCTCTCAGGTTTTTCTGTGATGTTGCGGAGTTTTAGTATGTAGGGGTGGAAATGAGCCATGAGCGAGGCGAAGTCGCATGCTCTAAGGAATTCCATGAGTTCATGGAAATCCTGCATTACGCTTCGCATCTCTCCTGGTGAATTTCGCTGGCGAGGGCGGGACTGAGGTTGTGTATTTGGCATTGCAGGGGTGTCAAGAGTGGCAGCTGGTTTGTGAATAGACGCAGAGAGTGCCTGCGAATACGTTTTGCCAGGCTGTAATGTCCTGACTGTGAACCTGGACGGGGCAGGAGGTTGTTTTGCAGGTTTTGTCGCGATTTTCGTAGCAGCAGCAGTAGTTCTTTTCTGCACCAAGTCCAGGAACTTGGGGCAGGCTTTTGAGAGAGCTGTGTGTTCGCCTGCGCAGTTACTGCACGTCGGCTTGGAGTTGGGTTCGTTTTTTTTTGCAAGCACTCTCGGGGTGAGGGCCTGCGCAGTGAGGGCATTTTGTCGGCATGGAACAGTGATTTTTGGTGTGTCCTAAAGCGAGACAGTTGCGGCATTGTGCCACGTCTGTCGGCCGTTTCTGGTATTGTCGGGGATGAACTATTGTCATATTTACTCTCGTGACAGAGTGCAGAGGAGGGATAGAAGTGTTCTGCGCCGCCGTGACACAGAAAAAACGTTGCGGCTCCAACGTGAATTTGGTGGGGTCTGTTTGGTCTGTGATGCGTTTTTTAAATTGATAAATGTGCTGGATTGAGTATCCGGCACATTCCAGGTCTGTCTTGATGTCCGCAATGTCGGTTGTGGGGTGGAGGTCAAAAACGACTTTCTGTGGGAGCTCGGAAGCTTGACAGAAAGTAAAGTAATGGATGTAGTTCGCTTCTAGCATTGTGCGAGAAGCTGTGAAAAAATCAAAGTTTTTAGTGAGGATTTGCGTTCCGCGAGCTGTGGGGAGAAGGGAGAACCCGTCCCTACTTATAGCTCGCAGTTTCTGAACAAGTAAGTTGTATTTAGTGGCGTCAGGAACCACTAATCTGTACTGGTTTTGTTTTTTCTGTCGTGTTTGTGGTGCAGCCGTTTGTGTTTTGTGGGTGGAGATGCTTGAAGAGCCGGGATGGTTAACTGCTGAGGTTTTTTCTGTTACCTCCTTAAGCGGGGAAAACCTATTTTGTGTAGGAATGGTGTCTGAATGTGTCTCAGACGACACAGAATGGAGACGCTTGTTCTCCTGCGTGGTTGTTCTGTCCCCTTTTCGTTTTACTATCTGGAAGTCGGTTTCCATTTCAAATGTTTCATTTCCTGCGGCCGGTGTTGTCGGTCGGGAGGAAGCTTGTGTGGTGATTGTTGGCGTCGTTGGTTCCGTAAGAGTAGCCAGGAGTATGTCAATGTGGTCGGGGATGCCTTGAGGAAAAATGTCGTAAACAGTTTGGTGATTAGGTCGTCTCTTTGCCAGTTCTAAAAATCGCTTGTTTTCCCGGAGGTACTGTAAGGAGTACGGGCCAGTTCCCGTCATCCACGACGGCTCAGTCGGTTCCCCGCCCGCCGCCATGACCCTTGAGGGAGGTGGGGGAGGGGTAGGCTCTTTGTGGAGCGACTCTCGATGTGGTGTTGTTTGCAAATTGCGAGAAATTGTTGTTAGAAAAGTACCTAGATCGGTGCTATACACTGTGACCGCTGACCCACTAGGGGCTAGGCTCAAGATGACCTGTTTCCAGGCCGATCACAGTGTACAGGGTGTGTGCCGCGAAGCTATTAGTCGTATACACCCATAAGAAGCAGAGACGCACCCTCCTTAGTCGCAGGCGGATTGCTGAGAGAGGCTAGACCGCCATTTTACATCACTGGGACGCTACTCCCTCAGCGCGGGGGTAGATCGGTCCCTCGTGAGGAACCTTGGCCACCCAGTTGGTTATCAATTAGATTGCGGAGGCGAGGAGAAGCTAACCCCCTCCCCCCTCCGCACCCATCAAACATATTTTAAGCTGCAAGGCAGCATTCTTGTACAGGATTCCCAGGGTAGCGCCTGGGAGCTGTTTCCATAACTGATTTTTACTCTCTTTTTCCCTGCCTGTACGGGATAAAAGAGAGTGGTGAAGTTAATTGATTTTATCAGCGCGAAATTTTAAAGTTCAGGACTTGTGAAGTACTGTCACGAGCTCCCTGTGAGAGAGCTAGTGACAGTTTGGTATAAAAAGCGGAGGTTAATAGCCAAATGAAGTTAAATTTTCGATAAAAGTAGCTTTCCCATGACTGGAGTGGCAAGGGTTTATATAATTAAATTAATTATATGTATATTGAAGTGGTGAATTTAAGTTTCGCGGAAATTTAAATCAGTGTAGTTGTTTTAGTTTCAGTTATTACTTGATATCTTATGAGTTAATGTTAAAAACCATTAAATAATCTGATTGGTGTGTAAATGCATGTATGAATGTACCGTGACGAGCGGCTAAAAATGAAGTAAAACATGTTAACTCGGGGAAGTCCGAGAGCGATATGGCTTGCGCGACGCTAGCGCCAACTAGTTTTGTTAAACGTGGTCGAATTTTGTCCCGAACCGATCGGAAAATTCCGGCCAGTTTCGGGGCCTTATTTCTATGAAATCGGGCGGTATAATTGCGCTGAAGGCGTGAATTTATATTTTAATAATTGTTTTGAACTATATTCCGTATTGATAATTATTTAGACTTGTAAAATTCGAAAGCAGAGCCATGAAAACACGTCTCGTGAGTGAAGTTAAAGAGTAATATAGGCCAGAGGGCTCTGATTGGCCGAGATAACTTGGTGGGGCGAGAGTGAACGCTGATCTTTATAGGCTCGACTTCGCGACATCCGGAGAGGGGAAGCGCGTGGGCTGATGTGACGTCACAACAAGCGGACAGGAATACTAAATAAAAGAGCGCGAGGCAGCCTTCTCCTCGTTTTCCCCTTATCTGGCTCCACCATCACGTGACTAGGGGGGAGAAGCAGTTGGTTCAGTTGGTGAGACGCGAGAGTGCGCCAAGCGCGCCATGTGCTTTGTTTTGTTTTATGTTTGTTGTGGCAGTTGCAGAGTGAATGTGTGATTTCGTGTTGTGTTATCGACATTTGTGATGCGCGAGCCGTCTTGCAAATAAAATCAGCTGTTGGCAAGATGACTTTCGTGTAGCCCGTGTTGATATTCCGCACGCTGGGCGAGTTCAAGCGACGCCGAGTAGCGTGGGTGGAGCCCAGTGATTTTTGGCGTAGTTGAATGTTCCCGCAATTGATACACATTCCTTGTAACTGGTTACTTGGTAAGTACTGTGAATCTTGTTAACAGTATGTTCACAGTTTTACACACATGTCTAGTGTACGTCGTATCATATTTTTTTTGTGAACAGAGCTAAGATGTTTGTTCGTCTGTATCAGCTACGGAGAAGCCTCAAGTTGGCAGGTAAAAGAAAGTAGCACATGTTGTTTTATTGTTTCACATATGTATCCCTCCGACTCGGCTGTTCCGACACGTAGAATTCAGTTGTTTGTTTATGTTCTCTGTTGACAATCCCTCAGAAAGCTCAGTGCTCTCGGACAGTGGCTGTAAGTTTTCATGTATCACATACATCTGTTTTTAAATGTGTTGACATTTTCTGCGATATTAGAACCTGCTACATCGACAGTATACCTCTGCAAATATTTTATTTTAAAAACGTTCTAATAATAATTTTGAAAGTAAAGTGTTTCGCATATTTTATTAGGTAACTTACCAAACAATTTAAATCTATTGTTTTTGTACCTACGACTGTCAACTGCCACATACAAAGGCACACTGCGGAGACGTTTGATGTGTTTCTATCATGAACTGGTTGCCATGAAATCGGGCGTGTATTAGTTGAGATCGTATTCCCATAAAAAAGTATATTTTTCCCGCGTATTTTTTCTTGGCGCTCAGTTTTTTTATGCTTTTAAGTATAGTCCATTCCCCATTGGAAGCATTTTTCTCGGAGCCCTGCTAGATATATACTTGCGAGCCCGTTTCGTATCCTTCCGCCAAATGTAAACAAACATTGCCATGTGACTGCCATGTAGCATATGTCAAAATCAATGTTTACATTCCATTGTGTGTGTACATATGTTCGTATACTTTCGTTACACTTAAAAATAGACATTGAAATGTAACTTCTACTTTTATACCTGTCAAATGTGTTGTTTACTTTTTACAGCTTTTCAAAGAATTCTGCCATATTCCAAAAACCATTCCGTATGAATATTCACAGTTTAGGCCTCTAACGTTATTTAGGCCAGCTTTATGACGTTTTAAAAATGCCTGAATTGAAGAAAGTTCTTACGGTTATTTTACATTAACATATTTGTTTTCTCCGACGTAGCTCAATACATGTAATGCAGGTTAGTATTTTGCCGCGACTGTGTTTAACACTGTTACACCTGCGAGGTAAAGGGATGTACTAATTGTAATTATCCTTTTGTTATTGATATGTGTTGGGTCATCTCTCTAAAAGGACGGCCTCAGTTGGAATAAATATTAAAACGAAGGAACAACCAGTGAAAAAGGCACATTAAATTCAAGCCCGCAACTCGTGTTGCTCATTTTTGTCATACAAACTTTAAAAGATAGCGGTGAACATGCACACAAATAAGCCTACGATAACTTTTATTTCGTTCATATTTCTATGTATTGCTACTTACTGTTTATTAGGTTTATTGAAATTTATCGGGCTGAACTTAGTATTTTTCTTCTGGGATTGTGGCAAATTACGTTACACGACTACATTTCAAACTCCTTAGGGCAAAGGTACAACGTTGTGATAAATAAACAGACGCGGATGTAAATAAATAACTTCGTCATAAAAACAGTTCACACTTATAACGTGTAATTAGTGCTAATCAAATATTTGAAATCACGTACACACAGGGCCAGCGTATCGACCACGTTGCACAAAGGCACGCCATTTCACAGACGCAATGATTAACGAAACACGCGTCACAGTATATTTATTACTGTCGTGGAAACACAGATTTATCACAACATCGTAACTTGCTTAGGTAGGTTTAAAAAGACACAACGGCTACAAACGTGATGTATTAATTTGAAGTATTTTTCGGTGTAAGAATAATTTACGTTTCGTTTGACAAAAAGCAACACGCCATGTCATGGCTCGCCACGTCTGCCAACTTCACTAGGTAACTGCTCTGCCATCATATCAAAATCTATCAAAATACGTATTCAAACATTAAAATCTCTTTTCAGTTGAAAATTACAAATTCAAAAATCATTATTTTGTAATATAAGTATGAAATATGCTGCAATTGAAAATATGTGTAATTTCCTTGCTTACTGGCGAAGTGAAATTTCCCGAGTGTGAAAGAGACGAAGAAAGAGAAATAGTGCCACAAGCCTCGCCAGCAGACAGTTTTTCAATTGTTTTTCGCTCTATAAAACAATACCGTACCATTACGGCCTACTCACGATATTTTTCGCTGTTATTTTAAACTGTGAAAATAAGATATGTTACCATCGGGCTACCTAAATATTTAAATAAGCACCGTTTAATTTACAAATAGTATACTAAAAAAAACTAGGTTAAAATAATATTTTAACTATGAACTATTTCTTACCGGCCGTTGCTAACACGTCGCTGCTCTCGATGTTGTTAATTCATATTTAAAAAGAAATAAATATTACAAGTTATAGAATATATTAGGGTAAAGTTTCATTTATTCAATAATACAGTACTCTAAAGTTAACCACAGTGTTATATATTTGTGGAATACATGTTATTGAAAAAACAGGTTGACATGTTTTGCCTAGAGTGTTTTTTCAAAGGTTGATTTTCATAAGTCGCTTCCAATAGGGAATGGACTATATGAAGGACGGAGTATGCCTCGATATACATATTCATGGGAATAGCCAATAGTATGTAAAATGAAATGTTTTAGGAGCTGTATCATAACATATTCTTATTTTCCCAGAAAAAAATATATTTCCCGCATAATCTATCTTGGCACAAACTTTTCTAACGCTTTTAATTAAGATTGACGGTGGGGTAGTATATAGCATTCCCAAAATAATTTATTATTTCCACATATTAGTTTTTGTCACTAGTCTGAATTATTTTTTTAAATTATGTCGGCGATGGTTATTCCTAACTCGAATAAACCTCATTAAATAAGTAAATATATCTATAATTTTGAATTAAATTTGATAATTATCCATTACAAATATTTACACATTGGTGTAAACTCTTTCATTCAGTGCCCGGGACGTTGTGTAGGAAGTGACTTCTATAATCTCCGCTTTACAACAAAGAATGAAGATGAGGTACCCAACAGTGATGTACCCCATACGAATACAATGGTTGAAGTCACGTGTCCAACAGAGGTGAACGTGTTTGTATCTTAATATTCAAAATACAAGAACTTTTATATTAATAAAACACTTTTACCAATTTGAATTTAATAAAAATGCGTTATAAATCGGTTAGAAAGCATAATACAAACATCTCAAAGTACTTGTTTACTGAACAGTGTCCTAAACTTAGATCATATCCACATCGTTTATTATAGTCGTATTGGCGGAAACGTAGTTTAGCGATGGCCACGGAGTGGGGGTTTTCACTTTAACCTCTTAACGTATACATTATTTTTTCGTTTAATGTGTTGCAAAAGAAGAGATTTATTGCTCGACTACTTACGAATTCCTTGTAAAGGCCGTGCACGATAAAGTGAGCACTTTATAAATCAACCTTAGAAAAAATTTACTGCTCCTACCTGCATATATTTTAACGGGCGCACTGTGCGCTTTGCATCCAGTAAAGTTGGTAACCAAAGGTGTGAAAGTAGGAAGGTAGTAAGGTAGATAGCTGGGCGTGTCATCTCGTCGACAGCGAGGTCATTAGAGACGATGCAAGTTGCGCAGGGAGGAGGAATTGGGGAAGGATTGGGAAGGATCGGCCATGGATTTGTATGGGACCCTCCCCAGCACTCGCCTGGAGAGATTTCGGGAAACCATGGAAAACCTAAATCAGGATGGCTAGACTGGGAATCAAACCCGGGTCCTCCCGAATGCGAGTCCAGTGCGTTACCACTGCGCCACCTCGCTCGGTTGTGGGAAAGTAGTCCCACGGATTAACGTCGAATCAAAAGTGTTAGGTAAACATTCGCAATAAGTTAAATTATTTCTTTCACTTTCTGTATTTTTTTAATGCATCTTAAGTGTAAGAATTAGCAGGTTTGAAAACACTTACTTTTCTAATAGATTCGTAGTTTCACTTGACCGACGCATGGATAAAGTGATAAGGCCGATGGCAGTGTTAGGCCGTGTCCCAATTCGCCGAGAGAGTACTCTCTCGCTCACCCTTGACGTCGCAGAGTCTCCTCTCTGCTCTACCAACTCCGAGGAGAGAGCGCGAGAGGGAGAGTGAATGACGATGTACACTCGGTGCTCACTCTCACACCCTCTCTGGCAGCCGTATTGTTTTCAAGTCTAACCTCAAATATCCAGGCACATATTTTGTTGTTTCTAAAGCAGTGTTAGAAATATTTTATCGACTTAACTTAATCATTGCGATTCTGAAATGTGTAATAACAACAATATTCTTGTGATATGGGACATAACAAATTATGATGTTATGTTCACGTTTCATTCAGTTTAATTGTGTGCATATTATAAAATACTGTGATTTGCACATTACTATTATTTTTTTAATCATGAAAAAAATGTAACAAATTAAAATAAGTTTCTATTTAATAAAATACTTTGCAATTATACAAAGAAAGTGAAAGGCCAGCAATTTTTAATTTTTCACTATTTACTACGTTATCTGTCAAAGAAATAATGCCGAAGGCTTCCAGAAGGCACAAGTCTCGATTCGCTAAAGTGAGCCAGAGTGTGCCAGAGTGAGAGTGACGAGTGAGTGTGAGCACACTTTCGAGTTGAGACACGGCCTTAATTTTACATAAAGCGGAATAATACACAACGTGCATGCAAGTAGATCTTAAGCAGGGCTTTAAAAGTTCTCTGTTTGCCGTGAACAGCTTATAACAATCTATACGATGGAATCTACGAAAAGAACTTCTATTAGCCCATAACTCCGGCAGCAGCCTATAATACTAAAGGCTGTTCACGATAAAGTTATCACTTTTTAAGGCCCTCCCAACAGGCATTAACCGCTAATAAATATATCTTATAGCAGCCTCAGGCATTAAATGGGAAATGGAAATTGGATGAAAGGGAAAATTTACGAGGGCCTTAAAAAGTGCTCACTTTACTGTGAACAGCCTATACAATGTTGGTGTGCCAGCAGTAGCCTATACCGATAACCAGGAAAAGTACGTTGTCTGTATTGGCGCTTGCCCCCATGTATCACCAATGTTAATATTTACTAGCGAATTGTAAGAGAACTAACTATATGCTATTTTGAAACGCAGTTTTCTGGACACACAAAAGGAACCCAAAATCTTCAAAATAGTATTTTTTAAAAGTTTAAATTATCATTTTCAATATTAATTTTTGCCACTTTAAATACGCATATTTTTTTTTCCTCAGACATGTTATACGAGAAAAAGTGTATTTCCCTTCAAAAACTAGTCAATTTTTTTTATCCAGATGGGTAAGTAATTTTATTTGTTATTCAATACTGCATTCACCATTGGATTAATGTTAATACTTATAAATTAAATTAACAAAATCTGTTTTAATGTATAATACTGCAAAGTACGTTTTGGAGATAGGCGTGTTTTGAACTACAGAGTATTTCACATTGTCTGTAACTTCTCAGGTCGCGCGATAGCTTGACATAGGTAAGTTGGCCCATCGTCTCGTCGACAGCGACCACAGAAGGCTGTGAAAAGTATTTGCAGTTCAGGAGGCCTATGCTGGAAAATCCACTCGAGCGTTCCTATAGGAGTTTTATCTCCCGTTGGACCTTATTTTCGCGGTGACTAGCCAAGACGACAAGTGGGTTATGTTGATTTGAAATAGGCTGTAACTTTATTGTTGTATCCATCATGGCAGTGACAGAGTTTAGGTTTCAGATATTAAAATTGTTGAGTAAACCTTCCAACTACATTACAGATAGTCAACTTGAATAGTAGGTCATACCTACGCCAAAGCCGAAAACGTGACTAATATAATAACGAGTTTATTATTTCTAAAGGGGTATTTTAGTGCTAGTTGTATAAATTGACAACATTTAAAATGTGGCACAGAGAAATCTGAATATAAGTACGATTCCATTAATACACTTTGAAAACATTTAATTATACTTGAGTAATATGCTTAATATTAAATAAACAACAATTTGTTTTCAAAATGTAGACATTTAGTAAACCTTTCTATATTCTATAAATTGATAAGTGTACATTTAAATAATTTACACTTACATACAACTAAAATTCTTTAATAAAGAATATATTTATTACTTTTAGCACTATATAGTTATTTCCAACGGTAACTATTACTGCTGTATACGAATTACACGTTTTTGCGATACGAAACTGCATGTAGAATTACTATATAATCGTATATGTAGAGTTAAATACATTCTCTTAACAGGAATGATTTAAATAGCAGCCCCATACGAATTGCAAACATTAATTACTGGAGTTCGCTCGCTCTCGACCACAGGGACAAAGTTCGTATACAAATGTCGTATACGAAGACCAAGTTGGTGTTAAAGCATACCAAAACTGCAATCCACTCAGCGCGGCGGGCAGTTGGTATACGAATGAGAACTGCAGCATAGGCCCCCAGGCATGGAAATCGTTAGTATCGCCTCATTTAAAGTGTTGGCACTGTAATATCAATGAGTAAATAATGGGGCGTCGATACAGTAGGAAGGGAAGTGGGAAATGAAGTGCTCAGCCAAATAAAAAAAATAAAAAAAAACATTTGCAAGAATACTACAGCAGAAAAGGTAACACTACGCTTAGTAAGTAATATACATAATTCGAAGTCTCATGACTTTAAATACATGTGTCAAAACTTAACACGATTAACCTGATTTTTCTTATCTTACAATTGGTAACTACGTTTATCGTCGATTCCAGTTTTTAATCCCCGGTCTGATGTTTACAATTACTTTATGTCATTAATAGAAAGAAAATACTTTTATACTTATTTATAGTTTCTAAAGAATATAAGTTTTATTACTATACACAGAAATGTGTTTCGGCTAGGTTCGCTTACTTCGAGGTAACATCTTTTGAAGTTCTGGGGAAAGGTGTGTATGTTTTCAACATAATACTAGCTGAAATATTGAAATTCAGTCTTTCACACTAACCTAAACTAACACCTGTGAACAACACACACACACACACACACATCAAGGGGCCAGGCCGAGATTCGAACTAGGAACCTTGTGGCCTGAAGGCTTCTGGCAATTGCTAGTTATTTTTTAATAATCCTCTGTGTCATAATTCGAATAGACAAAATCTTTTATCCTCGATCAATTTATGAATCACTGGAGAATGACGTACTGTTTTTTTCTCTATAAATAATTCCCGATAAATTCTACGATTATAGACCACCTCGCCGACCTCCCGTGGCGCAGTAGGTTGGTGCGGGAGGTTCTGGGTTCGAATCCCATGTATGGCATGGGTGTTAGTCTAAGTTGGTCATCAGTTACTTTGTAAGCCATCCCCTGATAAGCCTTCGGGCATAACACTGGGAGACGTTAATAAGCCCAATCCAATAGACCACATCGTCTTGTTTAATTTACCGTTAATTTCAACGCATGTCTCAAAGTGTAGAATTCAAGTAGGTTCATCAATAAATTTTTACTGGTTAAATTTTTGTAGTTGCAATATGTCTTGTTTGGTGTTGAAAAGTTGTAATTAAAAACGGGATCTTATTAAGAAACTGTAAGTCGTGTAGTTGCGTGTAGAGAGATTACGAAGGGATAGTACACTAGAATCAACATTGTGCACTTTGCGTAACACACTTTTACCTCACGTAAAGCTCTCGTGGAATCTGGAACTGTGAAATATTTGTAGAAACAAAACCCAAGCACATGCCACTGAATAATTGAAGAAAAATTAAAACACGCCATGGGATAAAATAGTTTTAATTAGTTTGAAGTTGAACTAAAAATAATTATTATCATTCAAAATTAAATTGTCTGAAAACAAACTTTAATGAGATTAAAACTTGTGTGGAATTCAAGTTAAATTAAGCGTAATAAAAAAATGAAATCAATTACTGTTATTGCAAGTAGGATTACTGTAAATTGGAATTATAGCACCATCTTCACAAGATAACACTTAATGAAGATAAACTTGAAGAATAACATGAATTTAGGTTAGTGTTTCCCAGATGTTACCACTTGAGAGTTCTGAAAATATGCCATCTTAGGCGCAGAAAAGTTTAGGTTTCTGGAGATCACTTGAATTTATCAATAAATAATCAGACATGGCGTCACTGAAGTTCCTCGGCGCCTTCTTAGGCCGGTCACCACTAGTGAATTAACTAGTAGACTCTAAAACTATAAACTATAACATCTGGTGATAAAAGCCTCAACCAAACTTATGTTGATGCTGGAGATTTTCCTATCGAAAATCCCAGCGAATAATCTCGCCGCTGGACCTTTCACTTCCTGCAACTTCCTCAAAACTTGATCTAAGTGACGAGAAACTACTTCCTGTCGAACGAAACGTAAATAAAATTAAAACATTAATTCTCCTCCAAAATAACAAATAAAAGAAATAACTATGATTCAATATAATAAAAATAGTCATACAGTCACGTAAATAAACAAAAAAGTCAAAATTAACATATTTAGATCATAACCTCATCTCAGAGTTCATATCAGCATGTCATAGAATATCACAAATAATAATAAAAATAAAATTAGGATTGGTGGTTTACAAATAAAAAATATTACGTGTTTTTAATAACAATTTAAGTGCTGTGTTCCGCACTGCAGTGGTAATTAAAATAACGGGTCAAAAGTACATGTGTGTAAATATCGGATCGGTGAAGAGCAGAAAAGAAAATGTTTTTTCTGCTATACCACGGGAAAATGTGTAGCCCAGTTAGCAGTAAAGAGTGCTTAATGTAGTCCACTAAATTAAACTCGTAAAATTAAAGTTTCACAGGCGTATCTGTATTATAACTTTTACGCGGTTATGAAAAGATTGCGGAAATTTGATGTTCACAACAAGGGTCATACTTTTGACGGGTACTGTACATACTAAGTGTGCAATCACGATTCAGATACGTAAAAAGCCTTAGGAAAAATTAATTTAGCATAGTAGGCCCTGTTAAGTGAACTAAATTGTGTATTGCAAATTATGTATTATATAGGCTTACCAACGCTAATGCAAACATTCGGGTGTAGAAATGCAGCAATTATCCGTCATTTATTAGTAAATAGCGCAGTATGGCACTAAAATACATATTTTCATACAGTAATACGTATTCGTACACAATGAAAAAGTTGAACAACGAAACTGCACAATAGTAAGGTTGGCTTACATCTTATTCATTACCGCATTAATGCAGGGTTTAAGAATGTAGTATTTCATTTTTAAAAAAAGTAATACTAATTACGAATGTATATGGCAGATTACTTAATAAAATACAATCAAGAAATAATGAAAGGGTTAAAAGCTAAACATAAGTAAAACAAATTTAATGTGCTGTTGTAATATCAGTGTTATAATAATTTTGCTACACTGACATCTGCTAAGATTTTAAGGTTATTTATTGCATTTGTATCTCAAGGCTCACTTAATGGATACGTAAAAAGTGTTCGTGTGCCCATGGAAACATTCCCATGTATTAATGAGTTTGAAATTCCTCTACAGTGGCGCATGTACGTGAATTCTCTCGGTAACAGAGAAGGCGCGGCCAAATTTTAAGCTTAATTCATAATGTTGGTTCAATATATTATCATGTGTCGTTGGGTAGTTGGTTCGTAATTAGATATGCTGTTACTATGTCTGTTTTTTTTTTTATTATCTAAGTATTTAGAAAACGGCCTCTCCTCGGGCACTTACTACACACATCATCATCATCATCACCACCACTAGCATAGCTGTGATTAGCTGCAGAAAACTTTTGTCCGTATGGATCAGGCACAGTGGTTTCGGAGTTGGTCTAAGGACTATTTTCCTGTTTTGTAGTCCTGTAAATGCAGTCAATGCTAACATTATTCAAGGTTAGACACCACTGGGAATCAAACCCAACACCCCTTTTTATCTTTGAATGATTCAACGTACGCTGTAAATGTATTATTGTTTTTATGTATGCCTGTCGTTAACTTATTAACGGCGGTCTGGTAGCGCGCCTGCGGCGGATGGCTCTCATGTGATAACGTCACAGCAGTGCGCGCTGACCTTCTATCTAGTCGGTGTTGTCCAGGCGCTGTCTCTTTAGCATTCTCAGGTATAAGGTAACAGCAAGGAGACAAGCTGATGTTTACAGCGATAAGATGAAAACTTCCCTTCCATACCCCTCGATGTTGCTACACTTATCCTCACCAGTCTTGGCGTGCAAAATGGGCATAACAACCACGACGTACCGCGCATCTTTCCGGTGAGAAAAACACGTATCTCAGGTCGAGTCCCTCCGACTCTTAACCGACCATGACTTTACCTGTTATGCAACATGTCATACGTGAACGAGTACACTCGGGATAGTGCACTAAGGGGACCATTGCTCTGCGATTTACACAGCAGAAAACAACTGCGTCCGAGGGTTGTGCGGATCGGAACAGACAGGCAGCTGTTCCGTAATAGTCGAGTCGGACGGCTGATGCCGGAATCACATAGCCCCAACCAGCACGCTACCGCACGACACGACACGACACAGCCCATTCAGACCCAGTGTACACATTTGTGTACATTACGCATGTGTAAGTACTTTGCTGTACATTGCGAAACTCAAAGACCAACGATCTTACCTGTGGGTAAATGATTCGCAAACCACCTAACTGGTCTAGGTCGTAGTTGCTTAATTTTACTAAAGTCGAAGATATAGTCTACAGCTCATTGGCTGTGCGAATTAAACAAGTGCTGTGTCGACTTAAGTACAGTACGCGTCATAAATTTTTTTCATTTGCAACGCCTTAAACCGTAAATTAAAGTGGGTCTGGAAGGGCTAAAACTAAACAACCAATGAAATACAAGATAGATATGATGTAATCCCGGCAATTCTGTCGTACGACCAGCACTTTCGGATTAGAAATTATTTCTATTCTTCGTCGTGTCGTGCGGCACGACGCACAAAGTGTGTAACTTTGCAAAATGAAATTTGCGTGATAGGTTTTTTTTCCCTACATTAGGAAATACGTAGCTTTAAAGAAAACAAAATGTGAAAATTATTGTATTTAAATCTTGTAAATAATAATCTTTCCTTTGTATGCATTAGCTATAAAACTTTGTCACCTTCATGTATTCCAAATTTCCCGACTGCCCACCGCCTTTGATACTATCGTAGTTAATCAGCGCCTTCTAAATGGATCCGAAAAATTCTACTCGTGCCGCGTCAGTAAACACCGTCGGGCTGTAAATTCCAGTAGGCACATTGCAAATGGTCGTGGTTGCGGTTTTTGTCGTGTCGTGTCGTGCTCGTCGGGGTTATGTGATTCCGGTATGACTGTTACGGTGCACTCTCGCCGGCTCTATCTGGATTGCGATGGTAAAGGCTGTTCTCGATTAACTGAGCACTTCAGAAATCAACCTTAGAAAAAATCTCTGCCCCTGCCTGCATCTATTTAAACGGGCACACTGAGTGACATACGCCCAGTAAAGTTGGTAACGAAGGCTGGGAAATAGTTCCAAATCTTAACGTCGAATAAAAAGTGTTAAGTTAACCGTTTGTTATAACTTAAATTATTTATTTCGTTCTCGGTTTTTTTTTATGCATCGACGTATAAAAATGGGCAGATGTAAAATATTCACTTTTAGAATAATTTCTCAGTTTCGCTTGACCGACGCATGAATAAAGTGACGAGGCCCATGGCAATGTTAATTTTACAAAAGACGGGAGAATACACAACGTGCGCACAAGCAGATCTTAAGCAAGGCTTTCAAAAGTGCTCATTTTACCGTGAATAGCCTATAGAAGGTTTTGATGTAGTTCACATTTTAAGGTGGCTAACCTTATGGAAATTGTAATTTTTATTGTATAGGGCCTACCTACATATGTGGGGTTACCACTAAGTTATTTATAAGCTCTATCATTCCAGCTATTTAGTTTTAAGAAAAAAAGAAATTAAAATTCGAGATTTGCATATATGAACAAGAAGTTATTGATATAACTAATTAACCTACTTTCCTCAACATGGGAGCAATTCATTTTTGAGTAATTTCTTAAAAGCTGAGTAGGTAGGAAGTACTTGGCTTCTCGTTGAAAGCAATAACTTTAGAAACGAAACCAGGAACTTTTGCAACAGTAGTGAGACAATTACAAAGACAACGTGCCTTACCAGGGACTTGACTCAGAAAACATTGTAGGCTGCTATAAGCTAGTGTGAAATTCACTGCATTGCGGAGGTCGGATTCGGAGAATCAACTTAGAATTTAATCAGTCTAATAGTAGTATGATAAAGAGTAAGCTGGCACAAGTGGCGCCTGCCGCCAGACTGTCGGACTGGCGGCGGCCATTTTGGTAGACCTCGTGCGGAACTTCCTGCACTATCATTCCCGTTGGGCGGCGGCCATCAATGTTCAGGCGGCCATCTTATCAGTCAGTATCCAGGTGACCATCTTGTCAGCCAGTATAATGTATTTTCCTGCTCTTTCATTCGTCTCCGACTGCATCCATCTTGATTTTCACTTCCCGTTCTAGCATTCCATCGTCGAGGGTTTCCTCGGGGTCCTGCCAAGTTTTATTTACTTTACATTCCACCTTTTTTCATCTGTCTCTTCCTTCGTTATCTCTCTTTCATTCCCGGAGGGGGTTTTCTCCTTCCATCTCGTTTGTCGTCTGCTGGTGTCGGCCATCTTATTTTGTAGTCGTCTGCTGGTGGCGACCATCGTTTGCTGGAGACGGCCATCTTTTTTGTCTTCCATATTTGATTCCCACATCGGCCGCTAGAGCATGTGCTTGTGGCCATCTTTGATTCTCGCTCTCGCCAGCAGAGTGAAGTTCCACTGGTGGCAACTAGGAGTGCTGGCGGCCATCTTGTGTTCGCTCATCGTCCTCCAGGAGTGCTAGTAATTTATTTTAAGTGTGATCTCAAAAAAATGCTGAACTCGTGCGGTTTCTTTCTGGCGACTCTTAGGTCGCCAGTCCGGTGTGCTGACCACAAGACTACCATCGCATGTAGACAGATAGGAGTTGAAATAAGGCAGATACGAGACAGTGCGCACTCGCCGGACAAAGTAGAAATACTATCTTGCTCTCGAGTGTGATACTAATGTATATTTTTACTTAATGCAAATCCTCTGCCAAATAACAACCACCCAGTTTAATGTAAGTATAGGTAATGCAAAAAAAATAGATTAGCTGTACATTATCTTTTATTTAAAAAAATATATTAATGGGCAGGTGTTTATTCACATACATTAAAGTTAATTTTAATCAGATAGTGTTTATTCACACAAGTACATTCATTGGTAAAAACAAAGAATAAATAATCTCGTACTGATATCAATCATTTACCACCATAGTCTGTGAGCTCAGAGCGCTTTACCCAAGAGTTGAAGTTTGAGTCAAAACCAAGCCATTTTACAAAGAGACGATTTCCAGACCTTCGAATGACTTTTTCAATCAATTATGTGTTGGGGAATTGAGTCGGTTGTATCTCTTGGCATAAAACCCACCTCTGAGCACTGTACTATCCAAATATTCCAAGTAGAACATACACTGAGCATAGTGACGAATCTTAACCACTCTGTATATTTCCATACTCCAATTTGGTGTATACACCTTATCAAATACACCTTTCATTCTCGATATGCGTACATAGGCACCAACCTTCACTTTAGCTCGTCGTGGATCCATCTTCTCAGTCTTGTACACCGAATCTATCAGAGAATTGTCTTTAACATCTGCCAGTCGCATGTGAATCGTGCGATGAACTCTGTGATTGTATGCAGACACTAGTTGCGGTAAATGGTCCAACTACTTGTAGCTTCCACGTGAGGAGAATTCACACCACATATCATTCTTCAAAGTTCGATTAAAACATTGTTCAATTGAAGTTTTCATGCCGCTGTAGGTGGAGTAATGATTGATCTTATTCGTGGACATGAGGGCACGAAAACTGGACCTATAGAACTCCCTGCCAAGGTCAGTCTGAATATTTGTAGGATTGCCTTTATGACATAAGACAATTTGCATAGCATTGCTGACATCAAGCTCTCATTTCCGTCGCACAGGTACAGCCCAAGCATATTTACTGAAACAGTCGATGACAGTTAATAAATATCGAAATCTTTTGTTAACTTTAGTATATGGCAGCATTTCCAACAAGTCCGCTTGATAGAGGTCTCTCAGTCCAAACACAACCACTTTTTGTCTGGTATAAGTGTGTCGTGTAGGTCGGTGAAGCTCACCAGAGATCTCTGCATGGGACATTTTAGCGAATGTATCCTCCTTCCCAAAACACTTCCAGTATATTAACAATCTCGTTTTTGTGTGGAGTATTGCCCACCAGCTAAAATGCAACTAGTAAGCGTAGACATAATACAAGTTCATTGATGTCGTTCCAGAATACATATTCAAGTTGACTGCTCCCATCCAGTTTCGAAGTCAGACTAGAGCCGTTCGTCACAGCAACATCCGGGAACATATCACTGATAATGTCGAATTCAGGATGAGTTTCATCCTTATATGTATCAGCAGAAGGATCATTGTCTGTCAAATGTGCATTCGTGAGACTAAGTAGGTGTTTATATTGATGAAGCGCCTCGTACGGGTACTCGCCAGGCGTATGTTTAAAGAGTAGCTCATAGAGACCTGGAGTGGAGTGCACAGCTTCATCACCAACTTGTATAAAATCGTTGGGCAGGATTAATATTTGTTTGTTTCCCAAATAGCATTTTCTATTGCGCCTATATACGCCATATGTAGCATCATTGAATCTTGATGTGTACAACTGTAGGTATGCGAACAGACGTGGAGTGGGATTTAGATAGTTCCTTTTGTCATTTCCAATCTGCTAGAGATAAATCATCATCAACAGCCTCTGGCTTGTGCTTCCACACAGTCCGAGGTTTGACGTCAGGTTCAGTCTTCAGTTCGGCAGGGAGAGGAGCTTGTTAATGTTGATCCAGACGAGACATAATCGGTCGGAAGGCTTCTTCCAAAGCTGCATCTCGTTCCATGCAAGCACACTTAGTCAGTAAATACTTGGTGCATACACTTGCAATTATGCACTGTAGATCTTCGACAGTGGCAGTCATTGTACTAAAACAGTGAGCGAGAGGTACTTGGTATTTATGGGCGTCCTTGCGGCCGGATCGGGCCCGAAACAGTATCGCCTGACAGTCTGAGTAGGTTTGCCAAATATGCTTCAGACATGCTGACACAATGCGATACGGCATCTCGAATATGTTTGCACTGAAGCAGCAATTTGTCTGAATTCATATCCGACAAGGCAATAAAAATCTTGGCCAATAGTCTGTTTTCCATAGCTTCGAGACGACTCGCGAAAGCTGAGAGTTTGTTCGCTACCCCAGTCAATGCACCAACTTGTCCATCCAATTTAGCAGACAATGCAGACATCCAGACATGGCGACCATCCATAGCAGTGAGCTTCTTGTCTAAGGCAGTGAGTTTTGACACACACCCTGCCAATGCTTTCAGTTCACTCTCGCTACTCGCAGCCATTGCTGGAAGAACCTTGGTGGTAATGCGATCTCCAACACCATTGAGTTTCGTCTCCAAAGTGGTGAGCCAACTCGGCAGAGTGTGAAGGGAAGCATCAGTCTTCGTGTTCGATGCTGCCAATGGACGCAATGTCTCTGAAGTTACGCTGCTGACAAAGGACACCGTAGCTGCATCTCATCATGCTTTGGGCCGCCGAGGTTCTTGGCTCGCTTCCCACCAAGGCTGCAGTTACCATCGTCCATATCTGTAATACATACACTTCAAGCCATCGAGATTGGATACTGCATAGCTCATCCTTCACCGATGTACGATAATAAACGTATCAAATCTACGTCGATAACGTCCCTTATCAAGTGGAAAATCCTTTGCAATCACAACGAAACCCTGCGGTTCACATCAGCAACATGAACATATATTTTTTAAATAGTCAAAAGTGATATTGGTGTTCACATGGTCAGATTATACATGACATAAATTTAAGTCATTCATACGGAAAAGAACGATAAAATTGGTATTGTCACCGAGGACTTGCTTAGGCATGAGTGAATAAGGTTGACACAAGTAAATTGAGTCCACAGCTGCATGCCTTCCCATGCTGAAATACTGTTGCATTGTCTGCTGCTTCTTACACATGACATCGTCAAAGACAAACACTGAGTTGGGTCTAGCTACACTCGGCAGCACAACTGCTTCAGTGTCACTATATGGAAAATAGTCTAGTCCATCCACTGCTTGTAGTATTCGTGCCAGTCGTACCATGCTGATGTAGTGATTTCGAGTAGAGGTAGACGTTCTCGAACCAAAGACCATTGGACTCTTCTAGAAGGCTCAGAAGTACATGTGCCTTTCAACAGTTGCTCAGTCCTGCTATGAAACCATTTATACTATTACGTAAATGCAAAAACACAGATATTTAATGCAAAAGCACAATTATTTAAGGCCCACATTCGAGACTCGGGTGATGTAGTCAGCCACACACACATCCGTAAAGTATGCATGATGAACAAGTTTTGCATTAGTATGTCGTAATGCATCGTGGTGGTAAGAGGGGAGGAGGTTTGCTCAATACGCTAATAAACAACCTTCCTTTCGAAGCTCACATTCCCGTTTATAAGTTCTGTGGGCTGGGCACAAGACTAGCACGAAGATTGAAACGTATGATGTTCCTATCAATTCGTTGGATGAGGCTTGCCACCAGCACGATATTGCGTACACAACCAGTAGTAAGTTGACAGATAGACACAAGGCAGATACTGTACTCGCGGATAAAGCTAAAGCATTAGTTAGTTCGCCCAAGTCCAAACTCGGTGAACGTTTAGCTGCGTGGGGAGTGTACAAGATCATGAAAACGAAAGTCAAGCGGGGTATGGGTTTGCAGTCTAGAAGGAAGGTGAAAAAAACAGGAAGCCTAGGAGGAAACCACGGGGGAAGCATGGAGGTATCTTGCCATTCATCCTACCAGCCCTAGGCATTCTTGGTAGCCTTATCGCTGATGCAAGTGATATAGCGAGAACAGTGAAATCTGCTAAGGCAAGAAATAGTCAATTGGGCGAAGCTATACGTCACAATAGAAATATGGAGACGACTGCAAAAAATGGCAGGGGCCTGTATCTTCTCCCATATCGTGGAGGAGGAGGGGGGGGGAAACAAAGGAGGCGAAGGAGGAGGAGGAAGCAGTCTTAAGGTCGCTGCCCAACCGCCCCCTCATAAACTTTGATTTACAAAAGTGTGTATGTAAACTGAAAATATCTAATTTTCGGGGTGTGTTTATGCGCAATAGACTGAGGCGAGCGGAGTGTGGATTAATAAATCTAGATAATATTCGACGACCTGGAAGTCATTGGGTAGCATATCGAAAGTGCGGAGATACAGCTGAATAATATGACAGTTATGGTAATTTACGAGCACCACAGGAACTGAAAACATACTTGAGAGGCTTGAGATTATATTATAACTATGAGACAGAACTGCCACGAGAAACGAACCGTGGCCACCTCTGCCCTCGCTTCCTTTCAAGGTAGGCTCTACTTAGCGTGAATGCACAACATGTAATTAATCTGTCATGTCTGTAACGTTGATCGTTTCGGGCAATAGTTCGCAATTACGCTCCGTGCACTTTCATCCACTGAACCTGCAGGGCTCATTGTCGGTTGCACTAATAGATTTTCAAACCTTTTTATCTGTGCCGAACATAGATGAACGTAATTGTATGTTTGATATCTCACAGAGGGTGGTAAGAGAGGCGAGGTGAGCATAGCTACAGGCTCGTATGAGATTGCAGATATAGGCGATGTCCTTAAACGTGCACTAGAGCCAGAAGTAGTGTTGATGCTGCGAGGTAATCCCAATACTCTACACAGTGAGATTTATTGTTCCGTTCAGATAGACTTTTCGCAAAGCGACACACTCGCCACAATGCTGGGATTCGAGAATGTCAAGTACGATGCGAATAAAATACACGTATCCACACCACAGGTAATTTTTCCCAATGAATGTTATAAGAATCAACTGTAACTTGGTTACCAGTTCGTCTCTCAACGCCAAGCCTAGCCAAGCACTACGTTAATTCTCCGCGATGGTACCACCAGGCTTTAAGCTAGTGGATGTGCCAAAATCGCCCATTTATGTTCTCATCGTCACAGAGAGCCTACAGGACGTAGTTGTCTCGGTCGTAGACCAAAACAACCATTTGATTAATATCCGCAGTGAGGAAATAACCGTATGCCTACATTTACGCAAAGATGGGTCTGAAATTTATGAAGGTAATAAAAGCAGTCCACTGTACGAAACCGCGAGTCAGTACGAGACGAGCTTCGAGCATGCTAACATCCGAAAACTTTTTTTCACTTCGTGGATTGGGACTCGAGGTCGTCAAATATGGATGCGGAAATATTAAACATAGCAGAGTCGGCGGACTTCGAAGACGCGATCACCAAGTCAGAAATCCATATCTACATACCCTACCTACCGGGTCCGTTGGTACCTTCGTCCGAGGTTCGAATTCCGGTACAAAACCAAGATATTTACTCAGCACCGTGTAACTCTTATTTGAGGTTTCGTGGATCGTTTACAAGGGACAATGGTGCTGTACCCTTGACAACTCGAATAATTAGGAACGGAATATTACACATGTAAGTAGAATCGTGTATGAATTGAATGGGTGTGAAGTGGATGCAACACGTGATGTTGGAATTACAGCTACCATAAGGAGTTATATCTCACTCACTCCCAACCGACTAGCTGCGGCTAAAAAGGCATGCTGGGGAATCGAAGAGGAATATAAAGTTCATGTCTATGCTAATGGCAAATTCAAGGTTTGCATTCCACTCGCAATGCTGTTAGGCTTCACCGAAGACTACCGTCATGTAATAATTTATTCCAAGCAGGAACTAGTCGTTCTCATGGCTAACATGCAAACAAAAGTGGTGGTGGATATCGCAGCCGAGCCAGAAGTCACATCGCTGTCAATATGGTCTATCGAATGGCTGCTACCACACGTCCAGGTGAAAATGTCTGAATGTGTGAAATTTTTTTAATATGCAGAGAAAGGTAGGAACGTTGACATTGCTTTTCGCTCTTGGAGTTTATAGTAATACCCAAGCATTCCACAGTCAACACTTGCACATTGGGATGTTAAAACTTATTTTACAAGTGAGAAACCATGCTACATAATAATTGCATTTCAGATAGGCAATAAAATGTTCTCAGTGCAGACCGTTCAACATTTGATCATGTGAATATAAAGAATTGTAAAGTATCCCTCAACTCTGAGTGTTACCTGTATGGTGATTTAAACATTGATTATGTGAACGGTATGTTTATGGTCCATATCAGATATACGCTGACGTTCAGAGAGCTTATTATGGACAAACTCAGACGCAAATACTGGAACCCAGCCAGTACATGACCACAACATCTTTACTGGTGTTTGGTGTGAGTAAGTAGGGCGACCGATTGAGTACTGGCATTGTAGACTGTAGAGTTGAATTGGCAGTCAGGGAGAATTTCCCCGCCAATACTCAGGCGTGCACAGTGGTAATTAACGATAGGTTGGCCACATACAATCCTCGCGACAGAATCGTTAAGATACTCACCTAATCGCCATTCGATGTCACACTGTTTGCGGAC
Organism: Dryococelus australis; assembly: GCA_029891345.1. Lineage (NCBI taxonomy): Eukaryota > Metazoa > Arthropoda > Insecta > Phasmatodea > Phasmatidae > Dryococelus > Dryococelus australis. The sequence continues at coordinate 32,860,658 of CM056994.1, read as the reverse complement.
GTACAGGGCTGCATGTCTCCGCACGGTTTCACAATTAAACGTATTTGTATAGCATATGCGAACGGAAGCATGGCTACAAGTACATTTCTGCCACCGTTTCCATGTTCCTCACTCGATGTTAAGAGTAAGGTGACAAATACATGGTTGGAAAAACACTGTCAAGATCTCAATTGGAATGATGGCGATGTGGAATATGATAAAATAAACAATGTACTTACCTTTATGTTGGCAGCGGAGGCAGATGGTGTAGTCTTCGTGGCTGGTCCCGAGCAGAAGCGATGGTTGACTATCCATTGCAGCACGAACGTATGCGACGTACAGACAGAGTATGACTGTCCCTCTTTGCATACATTAAAGTCTCTGTACACAACGAACTACGAATGTGGATAGTGTAGGCTAGGAGAGCTGTAGGGGGGTGAGAAATAGTATGTGTGTGTCTGCTAAGGATGTGGTGGTGGGAGAAACAATATAAATACTTGTTCATCACAGAGGTTAAACCATAGTACTCGCGACCAACCCTCGCATGCTTCTCTCTCTCTCTCTATATATATGGACGGGCTTATAGCAAAGTTGAACGGAGGTGCACAGTACAGGGCATTGACGGACCTGGTGATCGGCAAGAAGTATGTAGCAGCAGACTTTCGCTGGGCAGAGACAACGTACGGGAAGTGTGTCACCTGTTTAATGGATGGTGACTTTCGAGTACGGCTACCATCTAGATATGTTCAGTTAATTACAGAGAGTGATATGCTGACACTGAATGGGAAAAGAGTCCACATTGCATATGCAGGCATCAAAGCGATTGGCAACGGGAAAAGATGCATATGCTGAACTTTTCATAACGCGGATGTGTTCATCTAGGCTCTCGCTCTCTCGTACCATGTATGTAGCATTCAATGCTTTTAACGTAGATGTTACAATCGGCTACCGACGTACTCACTTCAAACCTCCTGGACTGACGGATCAAGTGGAAAGCTGTACCGGACTGGAACATTGGGTATGTCTACTCACACCATGCAGTGTGATTGCGTGTCCAATGTACTACCTACATCCGAACACGGAGCTGCCTTGTATCACGGCCGCATTGCTAGAGTGCACAAACGAAGAGAATATCTGCCAGGTGTGGTTTGCCCAGTCAATTGCATATGAACTGAACCATCCCGGCAGTCATGATGCGTGGAGCAATTACATGGACTACAGTGTGTTCTCCCCTGACATGCGAAGTGTACTTGGCTACAAGAATGTGAGTACATCCCACGTACAAGAAGCAGCAGACATTACATTGAGCTAGCAGTCATCGTCAGTGCAGTCTTCAGGAAACAAAACCACAAGCAACATGCTCGAGAAACTCTATTGTGTGCAGTTCCAGCCAGAATATTCAAACTCCTACACCCATCATTATGTTGTATATAGAAGAGCTGTATTTAAACCCGAGTTTTCCTGCGAACAAGTACAGATATGCGATGGTGAAAATCATTTGTGGGGTTACCATGATGCTTGGGATGGGTTTCACAGGGGGGTCTGCCATGCTACAAGTACAAATGGTGTGATGTTGCTAATCTACACCCGAACACTCGCCTACCTACATGCAACCACATTCTAGCACTACAAACAGAATTTGAAGACATTACCAAAATGCTGCACGAGAACAGAAAAGTGAAATTCACCCTGTGCAACAAAGATGATAGCTCAATTTGCAGATGGACGGAAGAGTGCACAGGTCACATACATACCTCAACACAAGAAGTGTGCAGCAGGAAATGGATTCTACAGTGTTCAGCTAAAGTATGCAGCATATTTAAGTGAAAAAACTTACCTTACATGTGCACAGTACAACATTAGCATAGCTGTCGATGATGAAGCTTTGGTCCAGGGCGAGCTGAGATGTCGCAGCAGGTGTAGGTGTATGGAGACTGTCTGTGTCCTCCTTGAATGCTTGCTAATACTGTTGGCAGAGGTTTTAAAATAACTGCAATGTCACATACTGAAGAGCGCTATATAAGTCTCAGGTATCCTGCTCGTCACCATCACTACTACTACTCTGCTGAAGATGGGTGCGCCATTCAACCCAAAGGCTGCCTACACCAGCATGACACCAGGCCATGCTTGTGTCACATACGATGTCGGGGAGGTGTACTGTGTACAACATGAGGGAGGACACGCAGATACCTTGCAGTTCAGACGAAGCGGAGACACACACATTGTTGAAGGATTCAATAAACTACCACTTCACCTACCTGCCTGATTCGCTGCCTAACATCATAATTAACGAGCATGACTTCACCACGAAAGCTATCACCAGGCCGCCCACCTCATCGGCTGATCAGCTACCTGACTCCCCGATGTCGCCTACTGCTCCACAACTGCTTGACGCCTTGGCTACTGCTGCTGTCCAGCTGCCTCATGCCACGACTGCTGTCTCCACGACTGTGACATCGAGCCGTAAGAGGACTGCGAAGGCGAGGACATCTCGAGGCATTAGTGAGAAGGCTGAAACATCACAGAGACGTCCTCGAGTCACTCGCAGGCACCGAATAGACGTCAAGTCGGCCAGCACCGAGCCTACAACATGTCTGACATGTGGTCTGATACCATCCAGGCACCTGCTGCTGCCGGACATTGGATCGATACCTGCCAATGAGGTGAAAGACAATCTGCAAGGAGTAATGTGTGAATTAATAAATGCGCTATAAAATTTTTGTCTGTAGTGTGTGTATTTTGGGAGAGAGAGAGAGAGAGAGAGAGAGAGAGGAGAGAGAGAGAGAGAGAGAGAGAGAGAGGAGAGAGAGAGAGAGAGAGAGAGAGAGAGAGAGGTAACATAATAATTTTTTGCTTGCAATGTCTTGATCAGTAGTATTTCTGTAGTAGTAGTGAACGTAATGTTCTCAAGAAAGCGTGCAATCATTGTGGTTATCTAAAATTCTCAGTCCTCATATTTGTAGTTAGAGAGAGACGAATGTAATGTTTTCAAGTAAGCACACATTATTATTATGGTTAACTAAAAGTCTCAGACAACATGGATGTAGTGAGAAAGAGAGAGAGATTAATTTAATGTTTTCAAGTAATCACACACAACATAACTGTTTGAAATTTATCACGTGTGTTTAACAGTTTGTGAATTCATAGACATCATGTATAATATAAATTGATGGCAAAATTGTATATAAAAACACTATGAGTATGTTTAATGTAAATATCACTAATTCTGTACATCACTGCAAAAGTAACTATTAAGTGTAAAATGAATTACAAAACTGATAAGATTTGTATGTGTATGGCAAAATAAAATGTATTTGTAACCAATATATATGATCTTTATTCACCCCATTGTCAAAATAGTAATAACATGTATATGAAAAAAGGTAATGCTACATTGGTACATAACATTGCTATTTTACGATACGTATTACTATAACATTCTTTTATGGAATAATGAACATAACATGCAATTACTAAAATTAATTTGCTCGTCCACGTGAAAAAGGTAGATACGTTCAATTTTGTAAATGTTTAAACTTAAATCAATCACGTGGAATTTTTCTGATTAAACGTTATTAACTTTGTAATTTATACTTGCTTCGAAATTTTAGAAGTATAGCATTAGCCAATATCTTAAAAAAACCTTTACACTTAGAGATCTGAGGTCTTAGCAGTGTGACAGTTCCTTCAAGGTTAAATTTCAAATGTACCAACTACAGAAACTCAGATTTCAGAGGTTGGCGGTCTGAGTGCAACAAATCCCGCAGAATGCTTTCTGGTTTTGTAATACCCTAGGGAAGGCGTCTCTTTTGATGAAGCAAACTGTCAAGGTCCATCCTGGAGGGAGTGCATTTTAGGTCAATAATTTTTTCAACCATTGAGACTAACAAGGTCCTATAATACCCCTATATCAATGGCAATGTCGAACATGACGTCCACACATTGCAAAATAATTAGTTTTTATGCTGTGACCTGCTTGGGGAGGCGAGTGCGCTAACCAATGTGTTCTCTCTCTTTATGTCTTACCAAAAACATTTCAACAGCAAAAAAAATGTATTCCATGTAACATAAAATGTATATATTTGAATTTATTTAATATTTTAACAGATTCCGACATAAGTTTAATGAAACACTATGAATACAGGCGGAAATCATGTTTTTCGGAGTTGGAAAATAGCAATTTCAATGTTATTGGTGCTTTTTTACTCAAAGGTCAAAATTGTTGTAAATTTTACAGGAAAATATATTGATATTGTTACATAACTTGAGTTGAATTTTGTTTTATTTATATTCTAGTTTAAATATGTTCTATTAATTTTCTTCTCCAGACATCATCATGTTGTATTTTGAACAGGCACTCTTATATTCTGTGAATATGTAAAATTAAATATATAAAAAATTGCTAGAGTGTGTTCAGTGTGGATGTAGATTGTAGGCATGGAGGGACAGAGGTTATTGCCACCTACCTCTGTGAAGGTATGTGGGGTTCACATTCAATATACTCCCCTGGGATGTCCTGTTCCAACTTTCAAGTTGAATAGGAGTGGACCAAGGTCCTCTCAAGGTACTAACCTGTCGCCTCATTCGTTTGCAAAACTTCATTCATTCATTCATTCAGCTATGTTTGATTTTCTCCATAATTGTTTTTTTGTAATTTCCCCTCAGCCCTTCAAAGTCTATGCAAGTATTGTAAGTTAAGAAAAGTACATTTTCTCCTTCATTAAAACAAACAAAAAATGTATAAATTAAAATACAAGTCATCAGCTTACCAATACTGATAGACACCTGCTCATTTATCTTTACTACTATTAAACTATTACTCATTTTACACAATATGTTATTGAAAAAACGTTAGTGACACACAGCATTAAAAAAATTAATAAAAAGTCACACACTATTAATTTTCAACATTTTATTATAAAACATTCTTTTCACAATCTGTCCTTAATAGCTAAATCATTTACAATATTTTTTAAACAAACATTGACACAGTAAAAGACATTTTCAATCACAATTTTTATACAAATATATACAAAAACACAAGAATCATGTTACAAACTTAATAACCCTACAAGTTTTTCAAAGTCATTTCATCAAGACATTTTATGATTTGAACTATTACACATTTACTCAAAGTTATGTATATTTTAAACCTACTACTACTACTACAACTACTGATACACTAAAACTACAAGTACTACACTACTGTTACCAAAACTACTATTATTACACTACTTTTACTAATACAATTACTACACTACTGTTACTACTACCGCTGCTACAAAATTATCTGACACAGATTACAAGATAAAAAATATTTACAAAAAAAAAGTAAACATACTAAGAAGTAAATTAATCGCTATGGATGTACATTGATTATGTACAGCACATCATGTCCGGGAAATTTTTTGGACACACACTTCGAATGATTGGGGTAGAACACACACTCACACATAGCACTTTGTATTCGTAGATTTTAATTAATGTTTAATCCATTGCTGTTAATTTCTTCTAATTTGAGAAGGGGTACAGATACTAGTAATCTTGTTAGGCAAACAGGGAGCAACAGCATTAAATGGTGATGCAATTTTTAGTTGGCGTAGTCAGCTGCGATGATGATTCTAGTTATCTGCGATGATGATTTTAGCCAGCTGCGATGACTATGGAACGGGAGGTGTGCATGTGATGGTGTCAAATACTTGTCATTGGCAGTTGTAATGTTGTAAATGAAAAGGCAGAATATATTATGACATTAACTGCAGTATCCGGGGGTGGGGGGGGGGGGGATAGACATATTATTTATCTAGTAAGACAACATCCAATTTATGGATTTATAATTGTATTAAATTCTTGTAGCAAAATTTTTTTATCTCTGCATTGGAGCGAGTGAAGAGATGTTAGCGGTTCTCGAAACCAGGGCCTTGAGAGCTGAAGAGGGTGAAGCGAGGCGAGTATGGAGCAGCATCAGAATGCCAGCCTGCTTATCGATAAGAAACTTGGATTATTTACCACCAGCTGTGAATAGCCTGTACTGAATCATATGGATGTCCCTATCTGCGCCAGTGATACTCTTACCGTTAATTATCTGCGTATTATGTTAACCTGTTGGCGAACGCCCTAGCCACTATCTCGTATTTGAATTAACATATCGAATATGTGGAGGTAATTCAGTGGGTGGTGCTGGAAATGTTAAGTGCTTTGCAATAGCTGGAGCTGGAAATGTTAAGTGCAGAGCTAACTGTGGTGTTGCCTTAGGATGTGTAGCAGATTGTTGAGCAGATTGTGGAGCAGTGCGGAGCAGATTTGCAGAGTAGTGCGGTGCAGATTGTTGAACTAATTGAGGAGGTGGTGCTGTTTGCATATAATCAGTCTAGAAAGTTTTATAATATCTATTCAAATTATCCCTCAGAGAGAATCGTTTCTGGCAGAATTCAACTGAAACTGATTTAAAAAAAAATAAAAAAATCCATCCCACAGCTACTTCTTTCATGTCGTCGTAAGTTACGCAGAACTGTAAATTCTTTACTGCAGAAGCCACACAGCAAAGACATAATTCCTTCTGTACTATTCCAATTTATAATGAAACTGCTTATAATAAGTTATAGGTAATTTTAGGAATTGCAAACGTGAGCAATATTTAATTTATAGAGATTGTAAATTTAATCAAATTATTCGTTTTATCACACAATACGTTTGTAACCGGTCTTTTCAATAACGATACAGAAAGCTAATCTAATAGTTTTTTCTCCTACAATTGTACAATTAATGTCATAATATACATAGATCGTGTTGAAAACAGAAAAATAACCACACTCTATTCACTTACCTGTAAATAAAATATGTGTTACTAGCATAAAACACTGTATTATTTTATATAAATAAAATTATTTTTAAGTGATATTTAATTTATTTAGGAAAATCAGTCGGCTATATAGCGACGTGTTTTTACAAAAGCTACTGGTACGAGGGTTTCTAAAGGTTCGTGTACAATACCAGCTGACGGATAGTCGAGATTTGAGTCTCTTTGGGGAGCGAGCGAAACTTTGGCCTCAAGAGCTGTTAAGGGGGAAGTGGACATGTTTTTAACTTTTTGGTTTTGACAATCTCTCTGTAAGCGAATCCGTGCTCAAATCACTTAAGTAGAGATCGTCCTCTAAAAGATTATCTCGTGTCCGCTCAGGCTAAGGGATGCTGTCTCGACAGCTTGTTTGTCTCTCCGTCTGCGATTACGAATCGGAATCGCTTATGTAAAGATCTTCAAGCAAGATGTCAATACAGGATTGCTTAAGCTCTCCAATTTTGACTCCTAACTAAAAACTTTCTTTAGTTTCCCCCATATAACAATTTCAACACCGCAATAAATACACTGAAGTAACTCCTTTCTGAAAAAAGAAAACACTTTTAATAATTTATACACACACAATATAAGTGAAAAATAATTTAATTATTAATATAAACAAAAAAAAATTCTCTTAATTAAAAAATGTTTTGTGTTGGCGAAAGACAGAGTCGCTAGTGCCACCCTCTGGTTGCTCTACCCCTACCACGCCAGCCCGACAACCCCTGTCCGCTCCCTTTTCCCCTACAAAGAGACAAGTAGACCATGCAGGTGTCTCTGTGTGGTGATGAGGGCGGGGAAAGGGAGAAACTTGGCACTTCACTCCAACCCCGCCCGACAACATCTCCTCCTCTGCTGTCATGCAAACCCCGCTGGTCGCGGATGCACACCAGCGGGAGACTGGGCACTTCCCCTCCAGCCCGGTCCTCCACCAATTCTTCAATCCGCACCCTGTCTCCAGTGATCAATTGACCACGCTTTGCGACTTGTCTCGCATCATCTATTTTCCCAGCTACACGTTTGGAGCTCGCTGCTTTCGTTTAGAATATAACAGTGAAATCTAAACTCATGCTAATGCATTTCATTTTAAGTCCACTTTAAACATTACTTTTGAAAGAAAAAACAATGTTACTTTTTTAACCTTACACTGTCAAATTTCTACACCATCTAAAACTTTTAAGTAGCTTTACACAATCAAAAACATTTATGAAAATTTGTACACAGTTAAAAAAAGTTATGGATTTTAAAAATATTTCAAAAATAAGTTTAAAAACGAAAGTTTTAGCAAGGGGAATTAATCTGTTACACTCAAAGCATTAAAAATACTTTTCTAAAATTCAAACTTTTAATGCTATAAACTAAACATAAAAAACAAAACTTAAAAATTCAAACATTTAACAGTATAAACTAAACATGTAATACTTAAAGCAAACCTCCATACACATTTAATATTTTTACATATATACAATAATATATTTTTGAAGTAAAATTTACATAAACTTAAAAAATAGTTGAAAAAAAAAATATATATATATATCACACACATACACACACTCGCATTTATCCAACAACTTTGAAAGGAAATGTCTTAAAATGAACTTAATTTACCAAACTACCCCATCACACACACTTCAAAGACATGTCATGTGTTAGAAATACTCAAGGCTCATATATTCATCATCATACATCCTTATCCAGTCAACTCATACTGAACAAGCTTGGAAGCTGAGGTTAATCACCTCCTGAATACACAAGTTGTATCCAGCTTAGTCCTTCCCTTGTTTTAGTTGTTTCATAGTTCATACCTCATACACACAACATACCTTCCTTAAACATTTCTTATAACTAGGTAATACTAACTTAAATTTACATGTCTTTTCCCCACACTCACACAATCACAGTCATACAACTACCTAACCAAAATATTTTCTCATAGTACTTGGTCATGCATTCTAGATGCATTTTTACATAGATTGCAAATATTTAAACAGTGAAGAGAGGCTGTAGGTGCGTGTTATTGACACGAACACTATTACATGTAGTGCAAAGAATGCAGCTACTGGCAGTATACCTCTCCTCTCAGCTCTTCTGAATAAACTCAAAACTACATGAAAAAATTACATCTGGAATTAAAATTTACATAACTTTTCCCCCGCACTCACACAATCAGTCATACCCATTCAGAAGCAAAACCTTTCCTTAAACATCCACCCTTAAATGTAACTAAACATCCTTACAATACCTAACCTAACAATTATTATTAAATGTGAAACAATTGATACCGAAAAATCATTCATGTCTGATGATTTTAAAGAAAAATCATTTATGTCTAATGATTTTAAAGAAAAATCATTCATGTCTAATGATTTAAAAATAATAATTCTGTTGTAATGATTTTTTAATGAACTTTCATTGAATTGTACCGGTTATAAAGAAAAATCATTCGGTTGTAACAATTTATAAAAAATTTAATTTATTTTAACAATTTTAAAGAAAAATCATTCAGTCATAAGGATTTATAAAGAAATGTAATTAATTTTAAAGAAAAATCATTCGGTCATAATGATTTTTAATGAAATTTCATTGATTTGTAACAATTTTAAAGAAAAATAATTTGGATGTAATGATTTCCAAAAAAATCTAATTGGTTTTAATGATTTTTAAAAAAAATATTCAGTTTGAAAGAGATTTCTTTCAAGCCTTAATGATTTATCACGTAATAATTTACAAAAAGTTTAAAGAAAACGTTTAAAATTTTTAAACGAAATACCGAAAACCCTAAAAAATTTTATATTCATTCACGTACTTAAACTCTTGTAGCGAAGATTTTGGCTTATGAAAGAGACCTGAACCCAGTTCAAGCTGTATGAGTGCTATCCTGCTCCACCAGGTAAGCACTGGGGCAGGTGGGCAGGTGCTCGCAATCCCACTCGGGAGCTCCTTGCGAGCCTATCCGGACAGGCAGGCAAAAGTCCCAGGTTTGCTCCAGCAGATGTGCGGCTGAGCAAACTCCGCGGGTAACTTCTCCTGTAGGCGGGGAAGGTTCCTTTCACAGTCTCAGCAGAACCAATAGACAGCTGGGTACCATCGGTCGCACAGTCGCGCACAGTCAAGTAAGAGGCGAGAGGGCAGTCGGTGCCCTTGACCTAGGCACTGTGGACCGGCTCACAGTTGGGACGATACATCTGTGCACTGGGTGGTTATACCTCCATGGAGTCACACAAGCAAATGAGCTCCAGTAGGTGAGAGGTGCTATTTATATCCTCACCAGCCTCCCTTCTCACATAAATTAAAATTAATGCTATTCACCTGAAATGGATATCAAATAGACGATTAATACGTTTTAAGACTTTTAGTACATTTTATGCAATTTTAACACATTTAAAAGGATTTTACATGATTTTTTCAAATTTAGTGTGGAAAATTGTATTTTAACATTTATATCTGAATTTAACGTGTATTTGTATGGTTTTATGCCACTAGGTTTGAATTATGTTATTATTTAATGATTTCTTATATGAACTATTATTCCAACACGAACTTTTCACGATACAAGGTGTTTTGCAAGCTCTATGTTATACAGTTCAACTAGCATCCTCAGACATTTAAACAACATTTTTCACGTGGACAAACAAATTAATTTTATTAATTACATGTTACATTTATTATTCCATAAAAGAATGTTATATTAATACTTATTGTAATGTAGCAATGAAACTTACCAACATGACATATCGTAACATACCAAAATAATGTATTGTATCATATATTACATACTGTCTTTTATGTTCGAAGCCTTAGAAGGGAAAATAGATTACATTTGAACCTAACTCGAGATTCGAACCCAGAATCTATGTATTCTAATCATAGGAACACAACACTGAAAGTCAGAAACTATATTACATTCGTACATGACTCGAAACCAGTTTATATCAACCAAACCTTATCAGGGATGGTATATTATATGGTTAGTTATGGATAAAGCAGTTAGAGTGCTCACTTCCAGAACCTTCCTCTGGCTTTTTTTCAGTATAACAGTATTTCGTGTTAGTAAGAACATAGTTTGTTCTTGATAGAACTCATAAACTTTTAACTCATTGCAACATGCTTTAATAGAAAATGCAAGAGTCTCCCTCTATTACGAAATTTTAATTTCTTATCTCTCAACTGTCTTTGGGGAGAAAATATTTTTCTTACTAAAACAAGTTCACTTTTAAACATTAATTTATTTACAAAATTAGGAAACTGCAGAATGTTACAAAACATAGGACATATTGGACAATTGTTACAAAATATATACAAATATAGTATGATCCAAAAATTTATGTACAACATTTTAACACAACCAAGTACAGGAGGATAGAAAAATCATAGCACCAGTAAGTACAGGGCACTTCACAAACATAGATACTAAACATTTTTATACTGGTTATATGTTATAGGGTGTTTGTCATGTCTTATTCCTCAGATTCATTCTTCGATACATACTTTATTCCTCAAATAGGTTTGTTTAGTATTCAAATAAGACTTTTGTATTCCACAAACCATACTTTATTCCCCAAATAAATTTGTTTAGTTCTGAAATAAGGCTTTTTTATTCCTAAAATAGGACTTATTTCTACAAACCTAATTAACACTCCAAGCAAATTCAAATGACTTAATTGGGTTTGAGGAAGATATAATATTTCAAATTGAAACATATTCCTAACACGCAATGTTTACTTAAAACACTACTTTTTTTGGTTAAGTAATAGGGTAAATAAAAATGTATTATCATACTTCTTGGGTGTTTGTTTCATTCGATGTGACCTCGTTCATTAGGTGTTGTTATAATAGAATTCTGTAATATTCATTGTGTTTTTTAAACTGCAATAAATATCTATGTTTATTAACAAGTTCATTTGGGTATTTGTGAAATATGTATCAAGTGTTGTTGTTGACACCTTCTGCCTTCTTCACAGCATTTGTTGAATGAACATCTTCAACAGTATCACTGACATCCTTACTACTGTCTTCACCTGATGTTTCATCATAAATATCGACTTTACTTTGCTTAGAAAGACTGTGTCGTCACCAACACTGGTCTTCGCAGCTGGTTGCAGTAGGTTATGTAGACAATCATTATGTTCATGTGTTTTGTAGATTTTATACAATTCGATTCTATGTCATTTCTTGAAATCACGTTATTTCCCTCTCCTTCAGTGATACTATTTAGTGTAGATGTTACATTAACTTTCTCAGGAGGAAGAATATTTGTTTTACATATCTTGACATGATAACTAAAGTTATCAGTTTGTGCCAACTGGCGAAAACAGTGTTCGCGGTTAAGAATCGTACAAGATGAATTCTTCAAACATCCGCTCCTCTCATGTCTGTGAACATTGTAGGCGAAAGTGTAAATTTTCCACAGTATTTGGAGTGTAGTTTATTCGGCGATGTGCCCATTCTCATCATTATACATTAAATGAGTAATCTTCGGTGTGAAGAGAAAGTTTACTTCCAAATAGATGTTCACCTCACAATGTCAGAATGACAACTAACTTGTTTCTGTATGAATGTACTGTTTTAAACAGAATCAGGTGTCATTATGGCAATAAAATGTATTCTGTTCTAATATTTGTGTTTTAATTGCAGGGGTATGCATACTAATTCACCATGTGATTAAATATACTTATGTTAGACAGAATACACATTTACTTGGTATTCCATTAGAATGAATAAATATGGGTTTAGAAGGGTATTTTTTAATACTTTGTTAACTAAACTATTGTGTTAGTAGGAGGTTAGTCTGTTGAGTAGACCATTTTGAGTTGTGATTATCTTAACTGTCTTCTGTTTCAAACGTGCGTATGTAATACAAATTTTGATTTTCCCACTAACTTTTGTGTGATAATTCGTTTTGTCGATTCGATTTGTTGTGTGGAATAAAGGTATTTGTCTCGGATATCTCCTTACGATGTAAATAATTTGTTGATAGTCGGAATGTATTATCCTAAAAGATGGGTTATACGATTACAAAATGGCAGTCAGTTTCCTTTAAATTTTGCTTAAGTGTGTTGAAATATCGTGGTAATTGTTATATTGCAGCTCCGATATGTCATTTCAATTTTAATTCGTGCTATTTCTCTAATATTATGTTTAAATTTGTTTTCTAAGAAATTCGATTTGTAAATAAGTCCTAGTATATACAAATTTTATGGTACGCAGTGAATCTAAAAATACTGATTGGAAGCTTTTGAATTGAAACATTGGTGAAAAGTAAAATTTCGTGTCGCAGACAAGTCTACACACCAAATATGTATTTCTCTCTGCTATACACATATATTTAAAGCAGATTAAAAGTTTGAATATTTATGGCTGTGTTGTGTCTTCCATTGTAATACTTGAAACTTACGTAAATGGAATGATACATGTTAGAAAAAGGGTGATCTTTCAATGTTTCAAAATAAAAATCTAAGTGTGTGAAAATTTCTCTTGTACGAAAAATATACTTAGTTTCCTAGAAATACTATAATAAGTTTGCTGGAAATGGGATAAAGTTTATTGGATTAAAATTCAATTCTGGGATTAAGATATAAAATTAGTTGGAATTTTAAATCTGGGTATTATCTCGGGGATTAAAGAAACTTTATTTCTGGGATATCAATTTTAATTGGTTGTACATGTTAAATCTTTATTTCGCTGCAAATAAGACAGGTTAACACATTTGGAAGAGTCCAAAATTTTCTGCATGAGGGGAGGAAGTCATTTAGGCAGGTAGACAGTCTTCGTCTCAGGAAAAGACACACATTCTGGACAAGGGCCTGTTCTGGGGGGTGTAGGTGGGAGTGGGTGGCTGGCATTGTGGAGTCGGAACAGCTCTGAAGATGATAGGTAGGGGCTAGGGTGGGAGGGCATGGCTACAAGCACCCTGCTCCAATGTGCATGCAACTAGTCATTTGTCACCATCTTGAATCTGTTGCGACAATTGAGAATCGAGGACAGACGGATGACTGGCCCCCAGGCCCTTGCAGAGGAGGGGTGATAAAGGGAGTAGTGGTGGCTGGTATTGTATAGTCGGGCTGGTTCTGAGTGTTGCAGGGTAGTGTGGGAGAGGGTGGCATGCAGGTCTCCTGCGATCGGAATGCAAGTAATCAGATGATGTCATATTGAGAAATTACCAAAAACATTTGATGATCATGGGCAGCTCGGGGTCACACTCCAATGAGTGGTGGGGAGGGGGTTAAGGGAGCAAAGTGACCTTATCTATCCCACTCTCTGCCATCTTCATATGTTCATGTATGCTTGCAAGTGATGGACATGCTACTTGTTAGCTCCTTCATAATCACTGCACCTCTAGACACTTGGCGGCCGGTGAGACCACCCTCTGGGGTTACCGCACTGGCGAGCATCGCTCCTACCTTCATCTCTAGTGATAGCCACTATTTACGTAGTATTTTATGGGGGAAAATATAAATTTTCGTGTGTTTAGTCAATATTGCGATAAGTAATTGATTTCTGTGTTTGGTAAACGGAAATACAGTTTGCATTAACTCGCATTTTTTGTTACCAAATGATGTGGTTTTTACAGATTTACCGTAATTTAAACACAGTTGCCTATCGGACTTAGGTGCTACTCATTCATACTTCGAACAGACTTATTTTAATATTTCAGGTACGTGATTGTGTCTGGTTTAAATCGTAATCACAGGCTGAATCGTGTAAAATTGTTAATGTCTTTAGGAAAACTGTTGTTTAGTTAAAGTAATTTATAGGGTAATTTTTACTTTGTTAGTTAATTCATTTAGGAGAGTCATGTAATTTATTTTTTCGTGTGGATTACGTTTCTAAAACTCCTGCTTGCCAGTCTCACAGGCAGACAGACATGTAAGGTATGTGTCAGAGGCATCATATATATCTTGTTCACTTAATTTATCGGAACTTTTGTTGTAGATTTTGACTGCCAGAGCTCCAAGGGTGAGGACATGCCAGAGCTCCGAGGGTGAGGATGTGCCAGAGCTCCTGCTACCCCCCTCCCCCAACCATAAAGAAAGAAGTATAACAACAAAAATATTAACCCTTTCAATAAATTTAACCCTTTCCATATTTTATCCGATTAAGATCTGATTAAGAAATTTTTTATCGGATAAATTTTTTTCCATCGGATTAAAATCAGATTAAAGATTAACTCTTTTACTAACCCTTTCAATTAATTTGATACCAAATTGATAGTCCGATTAATCAAAAGTAGCATAGGACCCGTGCGCCCCTACTACTTTTCGTTACCAACTTTACCGGGAGCATGCCATTCTGTGCACCCGTTGAAGTATATGCTGGCATGGGCAGTGACTTTTTTCTAAGGTTGATTTCAAAAGTGCTCACTTTATCGTGAACAGCATTTAACAAAGATTGTTCAAACTCCCGATTGTTTTCTTTTTTTTATAAATATTTGGGGATTTTAAACTTTAGTGATACGCCCATCAAACGTTGCCAGGATAAATGTTGAACTTTAAAAGAAAAATTCTTGAAGAAACACTTAAGCCGAAATGAAACTTTAAAAAACCATTTACGATTTTTTAAGGGATTTTTTGTGGAATTTATTATATGTTTTATTTGTATATTTTGGCTATAGCCACTATTGGCTCGTTTTTTGTGTTTGTTCACTGTCTCAGACTTGGTTTTCTGTGACGTGTGATGACATAGTGAAACAATGGGGTACGACCATATTTCACTTCAACACTGAGAAGGTGTCTATATAGAGATATGTGCTAAAGTTGGTTGTCGATATTAGTGGAACTGTTTTAAAGACCCCCTTAAATTTATCTTTTTGCCAATTACGAATTCTTCCACCGTAAATAACACACAACGCTGGCGTGTGGCGAGTGAGCTATAATAGTCAATAACTATATTTTATTTTAGCTTTGGGCGTTACATTCAGAGTGGTGTGGAATACATACACTGTGTTTATTGCTTATATTGCAAAATTTATTTAGAAACGTGGTTAAAGAATTAAGTATGTCTGAAAGGAAAAAGCAACTAGGGCCTCAATCAAAAGTGCTCGCTTTACCGCGAACAGCCTATAGTAATAGTATTATTTCCTGTTAGAAAGACTGTTGAACTTGGAAATGGTGTTTAAATGTATGGTTATACTAATTGTTTGTCGTGCCATTGCTCGAATTCTCGGAGTGTTAGTCATTCCTCAACAGCCGCCATCCACCAACTAAGATGGCGGGTGATTTATTAATTTGTTAATCGAGTGAGACCGTTAAAATAATAGAAACATAAATATTTTAAAATTGCCTAAATTACTGTGGTTTGTAAAAAAAATTAAAAGAAACTTTTCAGTTATTGCCGGTTGAAACATTCACTTTTAAAAATACTTAAAAATCATAGAACTACTTTCCGTGATTCCATGCCAGCAGTCTACTGTTGGCATGCCAATTGTTTGTGTGTGCGTGTGTGTGTGGCGATGGCGTCGAAGAGGGAGGGGGGATGGATAATTTGTATTTACTTACGGCGACTTTTTTTAAAAGTTTATTTTTTTGAAAAGTATCGAAACAATCGCAAACCAGCCATAGCACTGGTTGATTTTATTTTCATCTCGGAGAATGGTGGCTGTCTTCTCCTCCCTCGGTGACCTCGGGGACGAGATGCGGCGGCGCGTGATCCTTTTTTCCGCCGTCATCGGCGGCCATCTTGTCGCGCGCCGCCCAGGACTGCTCAATCCCGCTGCCGCACGCAGCGTAGATGATTGCGGCCACCGTGTTCACCCCTGCCGCCACATAAAACAACACCACCCAGTCCTCCGCCCGCTGAAACAACAAGCACAGAGCAACCAAGTAGAGAGGTGACAGGGGACAAACCCAGAATTCCGTTTTGGAATAGGCACAAGACGTAAAATAGCATAGTGTTTTAAAAAATGGTCACTACAAACAGGCAAATACTTCAAGGTTGTTCACGGTTAATTGAGCACTCTTTAAATCAACCTTTGAGAGATGTCACTCCCTCTACTTGCGTATATACAGCGTGTTCGGAAACTACGTGTCGAAAATCAAACCAATCATCATCCGTGGGCGAATAAAAAAGAGAAACCCTAGACACAAACTGTTCGGAAAGGCCATTTAGTATGTTTAAATAGATGTTGAATTTCGCCAAACGACGCCGGGTGTCCGCAGCCGTATGTACCTGCAAGCGCAACAAGTTGCATGGTACGAAGGGGAACTGATCCAAGACAGTACTGCACGCGGCACTTTGCGCCGCTTGTAGGTCGGATGGGTTGCCACTGTTCCACACACACAGGTGTCACTTCGAATGTTTTTTTCTCGACCTTTCTTCCCCATTAGGTACTTTTGACGCATTTAAACTATGTGCACTAATTCGTTACGCTGTGCGGAGTACTCTCAGCTGCTATAGTAAGCACGAGACAACCTACTGCATTCGTTAACGGTTTCGAACAGGGCAGTCCAAATACTTATTTCGCGTTTTACCTAGACATACGCCGCTCACTATAAACTGTGGCATGGTCGAGGCTTACTACTGCAGGCAGTGGAACGATTAGATCTTCTGTTACAACCATTAATTGAATACGTACATTATATTCCTCCAATATATATTCTTCTTGAAATAAAGGAATCACACAAGAAAAATTAACAATTTCGATGAGGCTATGTTAGGTCACGTTAAGTTAGGTAATTTTAGGTTAGGCCACGTTGGTATTGTAAAGACTGAACCAGAATACCACAATGAATTGGCTGAGCAACGTTTTAATGTTAACGGGCCTGCCTACAAGCTGGCAGTCGCGAACTTCAAATGGGGAATAAATGTTAAACGAAATTCTTTCTCATTGCGTCAATTTTAAAGATAACTATTTCAAACAAAAATCGCGTTGACGCAATTTTCTCAGAGAATATTGCTACATAAAATTGTTTTTGGGGAAAAAAATATGTATCCGTCTTTTTTCTTGTAATATATAAATTTCAATATTTACATTTTTTTTTTAAATATATTAAACAAAAAAAAATTGGCAAAATATTTTAACGTAGAATCATTCCTTAAGAAATTTAACGTAGAATACCTTTTGTTTGAAACAGTTATCTTTCAAATTGGCGGGGCCACGGTGACTGAGCGATTAGCACGCTCGCCTCCCACCAAGGCGAACCAGGTCACCGGATTTTCGGAAGTGGGAATCGTGCCGGACGATGCCGTTGGTTGGCGGGTTTTCTCGGGGGTTTTCCCGTTTCCCCCGCCCCTTCATTCCGGCGCTGCTCCACATTCACTTCAAACACCCTAATCGGCTCTCAAGACCTCGCTGTTGAGAGCCGCCCAAATCTCTTTAATCACTTTAAAATTGGCACAATGAGAAGGAATTTCGTGTAACATTGATTCCCCATTTGAAGTCCGCGACTGCCGGCTCGATAGGCAGACCCGTTAAAACAATGTTCTCAACCAAAATTACGTACTCTTTGTTTTCGAGTACTCGCCATACACCTCAATTATATATCTAGTGAATTTTGTGCGTACTCCAGGGGCAGTGTACTTCTCAAGCATTGTGTGTTGCAGTTGTACGCCAGAAGCACTCTTCACAATAGTGCGATGCAGTGCGGCGCAATGAAGCGAAAGACAGCGATGAGACATAACTCCGACAGTGCTCTTCATAATAGCACGACGCGACACAGCTGGCGGAAAAAAATTAAAAATACCTGCCATTTAGCGGTGATACATAAACACGGTTATCGCAGTAAGTATTTTAACAAACTGTATGGTAGCATGAAACATATTTTGGACGGCCAAACTATCTCCATCTAGGCCTTATAGTTTTGCGTCGAATTACAGTATTACCGACTGATGGCTGTTCACGGTAAACTGAGCACTTTTGAAAGCCGTGCTTAAGGTCTACTTGTATACGCGTTGTGTATTACTCCGCCTCACGGAAAATTAACATTGCCATGGGCCTTATTACTTTAATCATGCGTCGGTGAAGTGAAAGTGTGAAATTATTATAAAAATAAATATTTTACAAATCTGCTAATTTTTATGTTCCAATGCATTAAAAAAATCGGAAAGCGAAATAAATAATTTAAGGTATCACAAATGGTTACCTAACCCTTTTTATTCGACTTTAAGATTTGTAACTACGTACCCTCCATCGTTACCAACTTTACTGATTGTATGTCACTCCGTTAAAATATATGCAGGTAGGAGCAGTGACTTTTTTCTAAGGTTGATTTCAATAGCGCTCACTTTATCGTGAACAGCCTTTAGAAACATTGCACAAATAACGCTCATTCTCTACCTCTTGATTCAGGAGTTCTTCAAGACTCGTCGTAAAGTAAACAATATTCGTACAGTTCTTAAAACAATGTTCACAAATGTAAGATGCTTAGCAAAAAGAAAAAAAACATACTTCAAAATCCTTCTTCTCATTTCCTTCCTCTTGTTTACAAACTTAACAATAGTGAAACTTTTTTTTTTCATGACATTCTTTCTACTAATTGGCTGTTTTCTCTAACGTTATCAGCGATATCGCCTCCGCAACAAGCCAAGATAATCGCCAGCGCTCTCGTCGCGAGATTTATGAACTACAATTGGCTGGTTCGATGTGACGTCACGTCGAAACGCGTCGCGTCGCGCTACCGTGAAGAGGTGTTGAAGCGTATATGCCACTAGCACGTAGCCCTATTGATAGAGCCCCGTGTATTTCGCGGATTAAGTTGGCAGCAAGCTAGGCTGGATAGCCCCCTATATACACGCGAGACATCGTCGTTTGGTTATTGGTCGCTGTGATCAAGCGAGGCCTCTGCACAGGACTGTTAAACACACTTTCACACTACTGCGTCCTGATTATTACTGGCGCACAGTTAAGTGGGGCGTGTCTAAACAACTGTCATCCATTCACAACAGTAGGAGAAAATAAAAAGTTTTTGGAATCTACCTCGCCTCCGAATGAATTCGCGAAATACTTGTGGTTCCACTTATAGAACATACGAGGGGCCTGTCACTATATAGGGCTTTCGCTGCTCTCATCGAGCACTAACAATTCCGATTGTACCAATATCGAAAATTCATTCAATTGTAAAATAATCCATTCATCGGATTGGTGATCAAGCAGTTTTATACTTTTTACGTTTAGATCAAGTCAACGTTAGTTAATCATTAATTAAACAATTTAATAAATATTTCCAATTTTATATGTTGTAATTATTCCATAAAGTTGGCGTTCTTGATCAAGTTGTTTACAAGTTTCGTAAAGCGAATTGAATCGAATTCCAATTTAGAAATGGGGAAAATTAAAAAAAGAAATGTGTAACAAGATGTTGGGTTCCTCGCTGTGAAAATTCGACGCCAAACACACATGTGAAATAATTAACCATTCCCAGCAATCCAGAAAGGTAAGATTCTAAACTAATGATGTTTGTTTTGACTGGTATATACGTTTGGGCTGTTTATCTGGTTAGGAACTTTCAATTATTACGTATAATAATCCATACTTTGCCTAAACATTTTTCTCTTTTATTCAAATGCTACAGTTAACCGCCAAAACAAACAAAATTGTTCTTGAAACTTAACTTTTTTGGATTGCTGGGAATCTCGTATATAGGTACCGCCCGGTAGAGCAAAAAAAAAAAAAACAATTTAATTACACCAGTTTGGTAATTATTAATGTTAAAAAATCCTTACCATGTCCTCTAAGCGTATTTTGGATCAATATTAATGTTATAAAATAGCCATGACAAAATAATGATTTGTATTTATGTTGGTCAGAAGAGAAGCGTCAGCGGCCCGATCGCAGAGAGGTAATAAGCAAAGAGGTCCAGGCTGACAGTGAAATCTCTTTTTCCTTTCCATACTCTTTGCGTAGCCCTACAGAACAGACACGCGCACAGAATGGATAGTGGAATGGAGAAGGTGGGGGGGGGGGGGGAAGGGGCCTCACTGACCTTGCCCCGCGTGACGTGGCCGGTGAGCGTGGGGCCAGTGGCGCCCGTCAGCGAGCACATGGTGTGGTGCAGTCCTGTCAGGATGCTGGCGTACCTGGGCGCTATGTCCAGCTGGTTCACTCTGCAGCACAACGATCACAACTTACACATCCCCTACCTGGCAGGCTAGAGTCCACCCGTGGTTATACCTACAACTGTTCTGAAGCCCTGTTCGAGTTATACTTCCAGGACATTCATCCGCCTCGTGCAAACAAAGCTTAACTCAGTATAAAGGCTGTTCACGATAAAGTGACCACTTTTGAAATCAACCTAAGGAAAAAAAAATCACTGCTCCTACCTGCCTATATTTTAACGGGCGCACTAAGTTACACGTGCCCTGTAAAGTTGGTAACGACAGGGAAAAACTAATTCCATATCTTACCGTCGAATAAAAAGTGTAAGGTAAACCATTGGTGATAAGTTATCACTGATAACTTAAAAAAAAAATTGTTCGTTTTGAAAGCCGTGCTTAAACTTGTATACACGTTGTGTATTCCCCCACGTCATGTAAAATTAACATTGCCATGGGCCTCGTCTCTTTATTAATGCGTCGGCTAAATGAAATCGTGAAATTATTAAGCAAGTATATCCTTTACAAATCTGCTAATTTTTACACTTCGATGTATAAAAAAATCAGAAAGCGAAAGAAATAATTTTAAGTTATCAAAAATGGTTACCTAACACTTTTTATCCGATGCTAGGATATGGAACTACCTTCCATCCCTCGTTACTAACTTTACTGGGAACATGCCTCACATGCGCCCGTTAAAATATATGCAGGCAGAGGCAGTGACGTTTTTCTAAGTTTGATTTCAAACTGCTCCCTTTATTGTGAACAGCCTTTAGTTGTCTTAAATACGGGAAAAAATATTTGTTCCTATGTCTGGCATAACATAGTATCAGAATAGCAGAAATGTTGTGCCAAAGGTAAGAGTACATCTCCAACAGTCACTATAGGCTGTTCACGGTAAAGGGAGCACTTTTTAAGGCCCTTCTAAAATTTTCCTTTCATCCAATCTCCATCTTCCTACTGCTTTTTAATATAAACATTGCAATGTGACACTGTATTTACAGTGTATACGTTTCGCCACCCTCAATATTTAATGCCTGAGGTTGCAATTATTATTAGTGGATAAATCCTGTTGGGAGGGCCTTAAAAAGTGCTCACTTTACCGTGAACAGCCTATAGCAGTACGTACACATAGGCGAGATGGCGTGCCGGTTCCTTTGATGCGGGTTTACCCGTCCTCTGATTGTCTGCGCGAGGCTCTGGAAACGGGCCTTTTGTCTGATTGGCTACTGCGTTTCCCGAAAGGATTTTTGTTTGCCGGACTGCCTGCTGGCGAGTAGGTTACCACGCGCTGGGAACATTTCGATTGCCCATGACACCATTTCGCTGGCGTGTGCGAATGTGGTTCGCGGTGTGACTGTTTCACTTCTAAAGGCTGTTCACGGTAAAGTTAACACTTTTGAGGGCCTAGTTACATTTTTTTGTCGTATCAGCCGTTTTTTATCCTTCCCCCACATTTTTTAATAAATATTGCCATGCAAGTAACAAACACAGGTCTCACCCGGATTCGAAAGTTAACGTCTAAGGCTACAATAAAATATATTCATATACTATTATTACAAATGAGAGGGATTCCAAAAGTGCTCACTTGACCGTGAATAGCCTATATATTCTTATATAGGTTCTCTGTGGATACGCCGTACACTGTAAACGTTTTAAGTATTTTTATGAAGAATTTTTCGGTTACTTGTTGTCAAGATTATTCTTTTAGCACTAGAAGTGAATTAGAGCTAATTTGACGAAACTTAAAGATTAAATCTATAGAAATTAATGCTGAATTTAGACAAGCAAGTGCTGTTGAGTTGAGCTGAGAGAGATTTGGTTGGCTCTTAACAACGAGGTCTTGAGAGCCGAAGAGGGTGAAATGAGGTGAGAATGGAGCAGCGCCCAAATGCAAGGGCAGGGTAAAACGGGAGATCCCGAAGAAACACGCCGACCAGCGGCATCGTCCGGCACGATTCCCACTCGCGAAATTCCGGGAGTTATCTGGCCGGGGATTGAACCCGGTTCGCCTTGGTTGGAGGGGGAACAGTCTAACCGCTTGGCCACCGCGGCCCCAACAAGCGCTGTATACTTCATGTTTGTTACAGACATGGAGATGCGTGAACAATTTTTGACGTTTTATGAAACAACTAGCTGACTGGTGCTACTTCGTTCGCATGACATTTAGGTATTTGAATCGCTCTATCCACTGAATCACTACTGTCCCACTTGGAATCGCTCTGGCCACTGGGCCACTGCGGCCCCATTTGATATATATATATATATATATATATATATATATATATATATATATATATATATATATATATATATATATCCATTTGGCTGCTACGGCTCCACTTGATATAGTTCTATCCACTAAGCCACTGCGACCCCACTTGGAATCGCTCTATCCACTGAACCAATAAGGCCTTACTTGGAATCGCTCTAACCACTGGGCCACTGCGGCCCCACTTGTAATAGCTCTAGCCACTGGGCCACAACGGCTCTTGGGAAAGAAAGGACAACCCATGGACAAAAAAGAAAGGAGATGACGGAATTTTTTTTAACACTGCTTTTTTTATGCATTAATAAAGCTAAGAAAAGCTTAATCCAGTGCCTATGTACATCCCTGATCATCATATTTTCGGAACCGTTTGAGATATCTCGTTGTAAAAAAGACTAAGTTGGTCCTGGGGTTATTAGCTATAGACTGTGTAAATTTGATGTCAATACGTTCAGTGGTTTTTGCGCTAAATCTGGTCGGACAGACAGACAGACTGACACGAAATAAAAATTAACACTAGATATCAATTATACTATACGAAAAAATAATTGAAAGTGGAAAATTCGAAAATCACAGACACACACTTCTATCTTATTTAGTTGTATAGATGTGTTGGAAATATACAATGTTTTGGTTGTAGAGTTGCAAGAGAATTGTTCGTAGAAATGTAGGGAAATAGTCCGCGGACACTCACAGCATCATGCTCCAGGCGACGCCGTCGAAGGTCTGGACGACACTGAGACATACCAGGACGGTGGCCGGCAGCCTCACTTGCCCCACAAGCAGCGTGGCTACCGCGATGATGCCCAGGCAGCTGCAGATGCACAGCTTGCGGCTCTGCAACAACACGCAACCGCTAACGTATAATCGTGGAGGTATTAATCTATGGAGTGGAAGCCGAGACACGAAAGTGAAGCCGAAAATGAAAGACAAGGACAGGGCTAGTAGTGACAAAAAAGGTGCATGTTTCACATTGCTTACTATATGTAACTTTTGCCACTCATAATATGGCGGCTGACGTAAACAATCGGTCTGCGCATGCGCAGTTGAAAGAAGCAGACAAGCCATCGGCTTCACTTGATAACCGTGGAGAAGGTAAGATGTTGCCACTCCATCATCTATTACCTCCATGGGTATAATGCATTCACAGTTACTTCAGCTTTTCTGAAGCCCTGCTTAAAGTCTACTTCCATGACATTCCCCTGCATCGAACAAACTAAGCTTAACTGAGTCTGGAAAATTACACCAGAGGACAACGCGCCGAATTCGTGCGCACTCAGTTGTAACACTATTTTGTATAAGAACTATTTCTCACTAGGCGCTACCAACTTACATATTTTCTCACTGTTTTATTCAAATTATTTATAAATCAAGTATTACTGTTTATAGATAAAATATGAATATCATTTCAATTTTACTGAAAAATAAGTAACTTTTATGAATACAAGTAAAAAACGCTTGTGATATAAGGCATAATTTGACAGCAACTAAACACGTCATACATGGGGAGATTTTTCAAAGGTTTGATTCAAAAAGGGCGAAGAAACCGCGAAAGGACTATAAATGCTGTTCACGGTAAAATGAGCACTTCTCAAAGCCCTGCTTAAGTGAGAGAAGAGATTTGGGCGGCTCCTAACAGCGCGGTCTTCAGAGCCGATGAGGGTGATTGAGGTGAGTATGGAGCAGCGCCGGAATGAAGGGGCGGGGGAAGCGGGAGGTCCCCGAAAAGACCCGCCGACGAAAGGCATCGTCCGAACTTGCGAAAATTCGGTGACCCGGCCGGGGATTGAGCCCGCTTCGCCTTGGTGGAGGGCGGGCTTGCTAATCGCTCGGCCACCGCGACCCTACTTTTGAAAGCCCTGCTTAAGATCTACTTGTACGCACGTTGTGCGTTCCTCTTCCTTATGTAAAATTAGCATTGCCATGCGCCTCATCACTTCATTCATGCGTCGGTCAAGTGAAACAGTGGAATTATTATAAAAGTAAATATGCTACAAATCTGAGCATTAAAAAAACAGAGAGGAAAATAAATAACAGTTTGTACAAATGGTCACGTAAAACCATTTATTTGGCGTCAAGATACGGAACTACTTCCCATCCATCGTTACCAACTTTACCGGGCGCATGCCACTCAGTGCGCCCGTTAAAATATATACAGGCAGTGGCAGTAACTTTTTTCTAATATTAATTTAAAAAGTGCTCACTTTATCGTGAACAGACTTTAACTATGTTGATCCTGAGGATATCCGTTAGACAGCCGAGCTTTTTCTAATTAATCGATTTTTTTAATCGATCTATTTCAATGCTCGGAATATCGCTGCGCATAAAAATTCAGACGAAAAATAGATTTACAATTTTTTTTTTCTCTATCTTTTACGGGCCGCGTCATTTCTGTGTGTTAGGATGCACCGTGGACTGGGGAACAAACCTATAAAACCAATAAAAATATCAACGACCAAACGGTAAAATCCTATAAAAAAAATAACGAAGTATAAACATGAGAGTCCAAACGTTACGCAAATTAATAACGGAAAATGACACAAAAGATGCTGCTGAAATCGAAAATCGACTGTACTGGAATCAACGCTGGCTTTGGTAGGGCTTTCATCAATTTTCAAATTAAGCTGCCCAACGTGGAATTTTCTTGTAAGATTTTTGTAGTATTTAATTTTTTATTGTGGTAATTGTATTATTGCCAGTGGGCGCAATTTTTGTAATTTTTTCTCTGAACCTGAATTTGTGGAATAATGTTTTCGTAACAATTTGCGGTTAATTATTTGTATGCATAATCTCGCTAAATGCCGCACAACATTAGCCTGGCATGATTGGGGAAAATCAGAGAAACTCGAAATCAGGATGGCCAGTTCTGAAATCGAACGCATGTCCTCCCGAATGCTCGTACAGTTGTTTACCTCTACGCGACCTCGCAGAGTAGAGGAAATTGAAGTCTTATGTCGGCATCGCAGTGTTGTGTAGTTAGTTTATCAGTTGCAATCTTATCTCGCAACACATTTATTTTAGACTCAACAAAACGAGTCATTCAAAGGATGGATTAAAACGAGATTGGCAGTGAAAGGTCACGGTAATAGCATAGAGGCTGGAAAGAAAAAAAAAAAAAAAAACCTCTTACCGTCTTTCTTTCTCTGTGATTGAGTGATGTGTTTTTGACTGGGCTCGAGTGTTAGCAGGGGGTTGCAAACGTCCAGTTTTAGATAACCAGAAATCAGTGGCGTAGGGAGACATTTATGTGGGGTGGGGTTGGCGCTTTTTCTTCATTGATAAAACAGCACCTATAAATTTTCTTTTGAGCTGAAGTACAACAGTAGATGCAGACACCTGTATTTTTATTTCACTTATTCTTACTGTCTTTTGTACTGTTTTATTTACCTAATACTTAATTTTAGTAATAATCAATTTTTTTTATGTGTCTACCATATAATGTCTACGCCCCTGCGGGAACTGTCAGTGGTCCAGAGAAAGAGAGAAACGTTTTCATTCACAGACAATAACCACAGCAAAACAAAAAGGTAAACGTGATCATGTGACATTGGAAGATAACAGTCATTCAACGTTTCCCGTCATAAATATCTCTGCTCATAAGCGTAGACCCGGAAAGGAAGTGGCTCGATTTTCTATGGTGGCGGGATAAACTTCAAGCACTTATACGATGCACATTCTTGTCACTTTTGTCACATGGCCATGGGTTTCCTTCCATAGACTAACGGTGAGGTAGACCGATCTCGCTGGCTGCGCACAACAAGTCTCTGTGTCCCAACATTGAACTGCTCACCTGCCAATACGGCTAGCGTAAACGGCGTGGACTGGATTTGAGGTTAGTACACTATTTAATAAACAAGTGCCTTGATATGTTCGTATACTTCCTCTAACCAGTATTTATGCAGTTTGATTAAATATAAATTGGCGAAAGTATTTTATTCACTTAAAAGTGCCTGAAAATTAAGATATATATACAAACGCGTTCGTCACGGATTGCCATGTGACTTTGACAGTTGTGTTCCTTTGGGGTACGTCGTGGTCGGGTACACGCGCAGAAGACAAATAAGGTGGCCGCCTGGTTGAAGGAATTTTGCAGGTCCCAGGCCTAAAGGTGTGGGAGTGCTAGGGGCGACCGAGACATGCGGATCAACCCTCTCATCGCCTCTACGCGCAAAGCACTTGAACTGGCGTGTAGTCTTGCCGTCGATAACGTGCCTCTATGAGACTTTCAGCGGAGACCGTGCCGTATTATGACGTAATAATAAAAATAAAGGTTTGATGAACGTCCCTATTCCTTTTTTGATGTTTTGTTCCCGGAATGTTAATACCTAAAAATGACCGTGAAAACATCCGTTTTAGCCATATTCACAATCACGACACGTGATTAAGGCCTAGATGATAGTAGCAATCACGATAGCAATTATCACGATAGTGTGAGAGTGAACTGCCACGATAGTACCTGTTTTATACACACGATCAAAACATGCTGTGATAGTTCAGAGGTACATGTCTGACCTGGTACGTTATGTAGCCAGAGTTGTAGCAGAAATGATGGCACTGAAGTGTAAAAAAAGTGACGAAAAAAAGTGGATAAGACATTGGTTGACAAGGAGAGAAAATTCGGATGTTTCATACACACTAATTAAGGAATTAGCATCAGAATTCTTCGAATTAATGTAAGAGTGTTTGACATATTGCTAAATACTTCAAGCATTATCGTTAAACGATGCTGCCATTTTCGTTAATTTCACGTTTATTGATGGATTGTTTTATTTTTCGAGAAACGATGCTATGTCAAACCGCTACATATTATAAAATCCGCGAAAGATATTAACACAAACAAAATAATTCTGAAATGTTACTGTCGAATTCAATAGGCCTACATGTACCAATTTGTGACTCGCAGGATCACGATAGTGACCCTACACTGTTTACACTACGAAAGTACGCGAAAGTCGCATGTTATGTCACGACAGTTACTATCGACTGTATGGTTCGAGCTGATATTGCGATGAGGAAAACGTATACAGACGCGTAACGTTTGTTAAACGACATTCGTAAGCGGACCTCGCTCAGACTCGTTGGGCGGTTTGTTAACAAAACTTTTTTCTGCTCGAGCTCTGCGCACCGTTCGGCGGCCTGCCCAGGCGGCCGCCTCAAGCGCCTTTAGTCTGTGTTTCCTTCACGCGTTGGCAGACCGTCGACTAAACAATAAGTGAGTAAATAAACATGTTAACGTGCACTCACGGCTGTGACGCCCACGTAGTTGCGCTGGACCATGTGGTCTGCGAGGTGCGCGAAGACGAACATGAAGCTGACCTCCACCAGGTAGGGCACCGCCGACAACACCCCGGCATCCTGCAGGTCGAACTGCATCACATCTGCGACAAACAGCCTGCGCTCAGAGAAACAACTGCATCTGCTTGTTTTGTTTTATTGCATCCGTGAGATTCAATACATAGCTGTACAAAAAAAAATATTGGGCAAGTCAAATTACAGTATACAAAGTTTATACACTGGACAAAGTAAACACTCACACACACCTATACACACATATATACACGTACACGCATCATATATTTTCTTCATAATGTGACTAATCTTCCAACATGCTATAGGGCGTCATCGTTTTACTGAAGCAGAAGAAAAAGTGAACGAGAATAACCGGAACAAGAAATGTGTACAAATTAAATGTTATAAAGTAATTTCTTAATTTTCGTAGTTAAGGTATTCATCTGCTCTATAAAATGCACATTCAATAAAAATTTCGCACATTCAGCTGCTTCTGCCCATCAGATAGAGCCCATTCACGGTTACTTATAACTTTTCTGAAGCCCTGCTAATGTTGTTCTGCTTCCAGGATATCCCTCCGCCCCGTGCAAACAAAGTTTGACCGAGACTCAGGTTGGGAAGGCATTGTTAAAAGTTCGGCAATAACATATTTTCCGCCACTAGGTGAGAGCTTCTTGCGCATGTGCACTAGAGTTTATTTTCTACGTTAAAATACAGGATAATTGTAATAATCATAAATAAAATATAAAATAACTTCGTATCTAAGTAAAGTATTCTTTTTTTATGATTTACGTGGTATAATTTTTTAAATTAAAAGTTACCTTTGGGAACAATGCGTACCTAGCGGTGAAAATTTTCCCTATACCAAATTCTCCCACAAGAAATCGCGTATTGTTCCTAACCTGAAATTTATAAATTATACATAAGTTAAAGTTTTAGCCAAAAATAAGATTTTTTTTGTGTAAATAGAAGTATAAAACACTGGTGATACATGGCATGTTAAGGATACACCCAAGCACATGTGATTTTTCAAAGGTATGATTAAAAAAGTATGTACAAACCGCGTATATACTATACTCGTTTATCTAAAAGCCAACGCAATCTGTATTTCTAAAGTTACTCTTATACAAAATGATATAGTTTAGATAACGAAACCCGTTAGTTCGGTTAGCAAAATTCATGTGAATATTAAATATGGAGCCTTTGCTTTTGGTAGGACAAAGTAGGGAGCGAAAAGTTTTCATTATTTTCTTAATTATTTTGCCTGTGGCAAATAATAAAGACAGGAAATTTTCGTGAGTTCATGGACTTATAGGGTATACGTTACAGTCACTATGCAGTGGCGGTTCGTGTTATAAATAGTAGTACCCCCCCCCCTAATTATTTTTTAATTAAAGTTAACAGTTTTCAATGTCGCAACTGCTCCAGATTTAAAAGAAACCTTATTATGATTGCTTCGAGCTGTTTACTCTGCCAACTACCGTAGGCCGATTACTCGACCGAGTAACGCGTGTTTATGCAGCTTGTAGGTACAGTGCTCGTGCTAGGCTGGGCGGCGTTACCTAGCAACGAGTATATAAGTAGCAGAGACGTCACTCGAGGCAAAGCAGTAGAACGCTTTTTTTTTTTTTTGCCTAGTGCAAATGTGCCAATGTCAAAACAAAAGGGGGAAAGCGGAGACGTTACAACATGAACAGTTTTATGTACATCATTTAAATCTCCTAATTCCACCCATTTTAATAGAAATGTGTTCAATATTCACGTTTAAAATATGTAGAATTACATCCAAAAATAGACGGCCACTGTGAGCTGTCAAGTGTCGGTACACAACGCCAAATCGTTGCTAAAACACTTAACTAGCTCACATCATCGACAATGCACGGCCATGCGGCATGTAATGCTCACATCACTACCAACATCGTAAAAATAAATGTGGATTTATATAATAACTGTACTTCAGTCTCTACAATTGAATCAATATAATTATATTTTTATTTTTAATTCCGTTGAAAAATATTAATAAAACGATAAGCAGTTTATTTACATTATATCAATAGATTCAGATGATTTCCCGCTTTTATATTGCCGATATTGCACTGGGCAATTAAACAAGATCGAATCGGAAATAAATTAAGTCTTCACTTTACTCCTATCCAGTGTCTAGGGGTTGCTCCCTAGCGCATGTGCACGCCGAAGGCAGGGGCGTGGAGTGCGGTGTGTGACAGTATGCTCGTAAGGGGAGGTTTACGCCAACGTTGCCAACACCGATTAGATAGTAGGCCCGTGCGCACTGCTCTGACGTCATCACTTGAGGGCCATCCTCCTCCGCGCTACCAGACCGCGGTTAATAAGTTGACGACTGGCAAAAATCTTCGTGGCTTTACGTTGATTGTGTGCAATTTTTGTTGAAGAGTTATACATGGTGTTCCGCGACTCAACCGACGTAGTTCTGCAGCGTGTTATAGTATAGATCGGCAACAAAGAAATGTCATGCACACAAGTAGGAAATGCAGCCCCATTTCAGAGTTACAGATATGTAAATGCAATAAAAACACAAATTGGAATTACTGAATATATTTTCTGGCATTGGCTACATTAATGTTGTAAGTCCCACACAAGCTGTTAAAAATGTGCCCAATCTGACCGTAAGCAGACACTACTAGCGTGTGGCCAGGCTTTGTTAGTGTTTCGAGGCGAGTGGTTGTGCAACAATGGCAGGAATGTTTACACGTGCGGAGTACGCAGACATTGTGTTTGTTTACGGATACTGTGACGGAAATGGGCGTGGTGCAGCAGCTGAGTATCCGCGTAGGTGGAGTGGAATGGGTGGACCAGTCCCATGGCCGGCGCGCTCTCCGGACCTCTCTCCGTTGACTTTTTCTTCTGGGGCTGCCTGGAGAGTAGGAACGCAGTGCCGGTATTATCGCTTCCGTGCTTCGCGGCGGTAATATTTTTGCCCAACAATGTGCAGCGTTCGTTGCTCACGCAATATGCATTCGTTGGTTCATGCTTATAACTGTTAGCTTTTGTCATTATTTTTAATATCTGTTTGCATTAGCGCGTAGCAGTGTCGCCGTCTCTTGCATGACCAATTTTTTAAATGCATGATGTTTAGTTGCAAACAAAGGAACACAGCCTTTACAAGTCGTGTGATGCGTTTTCAAATTATCACAGCTGGCAAATAGTGTACTGCCCTTGGCATATTTTAGAAAACCTTTTTTCTTTGGTTGGTCCTTGTGAACATATGCCAATTTCCTGTTGCCGGGCATTCCAGCTTTTTACTATAAAGTTCTCGACACTGAAGCTACACTAATATCACTATTATGGACTGTGGACTAATCAGGTAATTTTTTTTTTCAGTAGCGGTTGGATACGACGTTCGTGCTCGTAGCGCATTTGTGTATACGTTGGTCCCTTATTATTTATCATGTGAATTAGTTTTTTATGTGTGGGGTGGTTTCATATGTGGCAAGCAGTTCCCACAGCCCTCGTGTTTCGCTTAAGGCCCGTCTACAATCGCGTTGACGCTACAATAACGCGTTACAATAAGTTCTGAATCCCTGAATCGTATACGCTCTGACTGCAACCGACGTTAAACGTTGCCATGACTCTAAACGTAAATCGCAACGCTGTAGAAGTTGACCAACTTTCAAGTCTTTGCGTTTTGCGCCAGCCAATCAGAATTCAAGACGTCAAAAACAAGTGAACACAAATGTTACAGACAATTGGAAACAGATACCACCACTATCGCCGTATGTATTTCGTTTGTTAATGTTATACGAAATCAATATACAAATAGGTAAAATGCATTAAAAATAATTTAGAGTAACTATTAAGTCTGCGGAATCTATTTTTTTTTTTACAGAAGGTTCTTTTTAAAATTCAAACACAAACAAGAATATTTGTGTATATATGCTGTTCACGATAAAGTGAGCACTTTTTAAGGCCTACTTGCACCGAGTACTGCATGCATGGGTGAGTGTCCTGCCTGCTGCACGCCGGAATTCGGCCGTGTGTGTCGACACCAGTGCTCCTAGCGGCCGCCATCGGCAACGCAAACGGCGTCAGCGTCCCCTGGCAGGTGACAGGAGAAACGAAGATGGTTGAAGACCCCTAACAACTTAGCAGACGATGGCCGTGCACTCTAGCGGATGACTGGAGAAGCGAAGATGGTAGGGCCTCTGTGTTGTGCTCAAGCAGTCGTCAACGAATGCAAGATGCCAGTCACATGAGGTGTACGCTAGCAGACGGTGATGATGAAGTTAAAATGGTGGATCAGAGCGATTGTCATGTGCATGTGTTATTGGCATGTGTGTAATTTATGTGCGCATATTTCGCATAAACGCGATTAGGTGCATGTGTTATTGGCATGTGTGTAATTTATGTGCGCATATTTCGCATAAACGCGATTAGTTTTGTACATATTTTCTATCTGTGTACGTGCTTAAATGTGACTGATATATAGGCTGTACCTAAATCCGATCGTCAAATTTTCGCCTGCAAGTTAATCACGAAAAGAATAAGTTGTAAAAATATATACGACCGCTGGTCTAAAGAGAATACTATACGTCTTTGAATTTGGACCTGAAGCATCAGTTTATTGCAAATATTGGATATAATATTTAAGATAGAACACCGACTGTCTAAGTAATGACTAACTGAAAAAAGAATTTCTAACGTCACAAGATCTGCCATTGTCATTAAATTATTTAATGTAAATAATCATTGTTGATACCCCTATTTCGAACTATCCTCCATGTCGCGGTAGTATATTTGGGATTTACTATATGAATTATTAATTCCCATGTCACAATTAACAAAAATATAGCCTTTTGTAAATTCCCTAACCATCCTGTTTTTGAGTAATTCGTGTTTTACTTACTAAATAATATTTACCAATACTTGGCAGGTGGGGCACGCACAATACCCAATAACACACTGTTGCAGATATTAAAGAGAGTGGAAGATTCCAGAAAGAGGTACATTACAGTGGTACTGTAATAAACCAGTTCTTCACTTCCAACTACAAAAACGAATACCTCCCTTAGAATTCATTTTAAACCTGTGTATATGCTGTTCACGGTAAAATGAGCACTTTTAAAAGCCCTGCTTAAGATCTACTTGTATACACGTTGTGTGTTTTTCCGCCTTATGTAAGATTAACATTGCCACGGGCCTCGTCACGTTATTCATGCGTCGGTCAAGTGAAACTGAAATTATTAGAAAAGTAAATACTTAACAAATGTGCTAATTTTTACACCTCGGTGCATTAAAAATAGAACATTATGCGAAATATATAGTTTAAGTTATCACAAATGGTTACTTAACGCTTTTTATTTGACGTTAAGATACAGAACTACTTTCCATGCATCGTTACCAACTTTACTGAGCGTATGTCACTCAGGGTGCCCATTATAATATATGTAGGTAGGGGCAATAACTTTTTTCTAAGGTTGATTTCAAAAGTGCTCACTTTACGGCGAATAGCCTTTATAAGGATGTACGTTCTTCCTCATCTGGGAACGATAATCTCTTCTTGGAAATTTCCCAGCCTCCTTTTATTTGTTTGCTATTTTTCCTCTCCCTCTGAGCATCAAGGCTTCTGCTGCCTTCCCCTCCATGTCATTCTCCCTCCTCTGCACGGTCGATGCTTCCCCTTTATCGCCAATACCGCTGCATCCAGAACTGGAAGACTGGAAAACTGCTATAGTCTATTCACGGTTAAACAGGATATACACAAAAAAAACGCGTTAAGAATAATGCTGAAACCGCTGACTGGGCATACGGAAACACGTCTTCTTTATTTTCAGTTTCTAATATAATGTTTTAATTCTTAATTCCAGCCAATAGAGACAGGCGACAAGCCTGTCATGTTTACTTTTGTTCCTAACCTAACCCCGTATAACACAACCATATTTAAGCATATGATATTTAAAAGCCGCGACATTTTCTATCAGAGAAGCTAAATTTTGTGAACAAATACGTATAATCGTAAACATGTGCACTGTAGCACTATTGATATGTGTTACAATATTACGCGGCCAATCTCATTGGTTATAAAATATTATTTCTGATATATGTAATATAAGATATGAATGTGTAATGTAATGATACAATATCGTTGTATATGTGAGTCTGGTAGGTTATAATATTAATGATATACCTCGGCTGAACTCCATGCTGCTACACTAAAAAATCGGTGCATTTATACAAATCTTCATTACCTTTGTAGTTTGAAACTATTGGATCACTAATTCTAATAAACAAACAGAGAAGTCTTAATTCAAGTAATCAATAGAAACGAATAAAATCACTTTGATTTTAATACTGATGAGTGGTTTTAACAAGAGCTAACTGAACTAAACCAATTTCAAATTATATGGTACTTTTGCAGAACTTTAGATACAACATATTATACTCTACTAATTCTCAAAATTACAAGGAACACCAGCCTAGCACATTGCACATCAACCGATTGACCAACATTTTACTTTACTAGTTCTGGTGTCATAAATACATTTACATTTGCTTGGGGAAAATTACGACTTAGCTGTGTCGATAGCGGAAAATAACCGCAACTCTGCCGATGTCGTGGAGTCATCCTTCACTGGTGTAGAACCTAGGAACAGATCTGCCGCTCACCACGGACAGCACATCTCCGGGTGGTGCTCAGCGAACTCGTCCTCTGCGGGCCGGAACAGCGGAGGTGGATGCAGAATCTGAACCTCGCCAGAATCCGCAGCCAGTAGCACTCCTCTCGCAGAATTGGCTCTCCGAACACCAGACACCGCGTCGTCCTTGGTGCGGAGTCCCAACCAAGAAGTCCTCCTTTACTAGGCCGCTCTTCCGTCCGGGCTCTTCGTAAAGCTTATGTCGAATTACTTCTTCTTTTAAACATATATAGGCTCAGCATTTCAATAGCGGATGAATAATTATATATCTACGTCATAAGTATAAAATTTTGCCAATCAAATATTATAGATTATCTTTCATACTCAGGACTGGCTTCTTTCCTAGCTGGCCTCTCACTGATTCCAAATTAGAATGAATAAGTTTTTTGTTCTATCAGACAATTGTTCGAAAAATCAATTAAATGTGATAGGCCGACTGGTGTGGTCTGATTCTTTTGCGAAAACAAAAGGTAGTGCTTGTTTCAAAGTCAAATACTCACATAGATAACTATTAGACTTACATAGCTTATACAACACAACTAACTGTCAAAATAAATAAGTTTACACATATCACGAACATACGCTAAATATATTATACGCCGCATTAAAGTTCGGCTTTTAAATCAAATTTAAAGATATAGAAGAATCATTATAAATTCATAAATATTGAAATGTTACAGCACACACACGCCTTTTTAATATATTTTATACTTACGTTACTATAAATAACAGTTTCCCGCCAACAACAACTGCTCTGTTCTGATTTGTCGTCGGTTCTCAAGTTTCACTTACGCTATAAAATATAATTATTTCTTTTAACGCTTATGGAAATCCCAACAACCCACACAACTTGCTAAGTTCCATTGGAAACCAATATATATATGATAACACACTTTCTTTCCTTCTGCACATGTCTTAACGAATAATTTAACGTTTCATTTTTCTATTGTAAACCCAGCTTTCCTTACAACTTTTCTGAAGCCCTGCGAAAGTTCTTCTTCCAGGATATTCCTCCGCCTCATGCATACAAAGCTTTACCGAGCCTGGAATATCACACCAAAGGGACAACGCTCCACATTCGTCAGCACTCGGTGTAATACAATTATGTATAAAAACTGTTTCTTACAAGGCATTACCTACAAACCTATCTTCTCACTCTTTTAATTCATATGAATTACAAATTAGATATTATAATTCAGAAATAAGATATAAATAAAATTTCAATTTAACCAAAAATAATATATTTTAGTGTGAACAGTATTAAAGGCTGTTCACGATAAAGTGAACACTTTAGAAATTAACCTTAGAAAAAAATTACTGCCCCTGCATGAGTATATGATAATAGACGCATTGAGTGACATTCGCCCAGTAAAGTTTGTAACGATGGTTGGAAAATAGTTCCATATCTTAACGTCGAATAATAATTGTTAGGTAACCATTTGTGATAACTTAAAATTATTTCTGTCGCTTTCTGTTTTTTTCAGTGCATCGAAGTGTAAAATTGAGCAGATTTGTAAAGTATTTACTTTCTTAATAATTTCGTAGTTTCACTTGACCGAAGCATGAATAACATGCTGAGGACCATTCCAATGTTGATTTTACATAAGGCGGAAGAATACACAACGTGCACACAAGTAGATCTTAAGCAGGGCTTTCAAAAGTGCTTATTTTACCGTGAACAACCTATATAAAACGGTTGTGATACATACCATATGCGCGTTCTACAATGACACGCACACGGATATGGATCACGGAATCGAACGCGTAACACAATCTACAATGAGACACACACAGACACGGATAACGTACGGATACACGTGAGAAAGCTGGGCATCTCCCAACTCTTTCGTATCCGTGAATCCTTGTAGACAATAGGAATCGAGTATTTGGTTTTGTTGATATTCGTTTCCGTGACCATTGTGGTATACCCAGTAACGAGTGCTTCGATTTGTCGTGGCGATCATGATTTTCGTTTTAATAAATAAGTGTGCATGGTTCGGCAGAAATATTTACGTGTTTTTAAACACCGTAAATAATATACAAAATGATGTTGGACGAGTTGGTAAAAATGTAACAGGTTAGTGTTAAATTAATCCAAAGGTCTTCCATCAACACTCAATGTAATTCATAACTGATTACATACCAACAAAGACAAAACAACACAACCTTTTACAGGGGGTCACATAATCTCCAACCCAAACACACACACTCCCTTCCTGTGGAACATAGTCTCCAACTCAAAACACTTCCACTGTAACTACCAACAGGACAAAAACAAAAATAAAACTATTTACAATACAGAAACATACATAATGATTAATTGCATCTTCCAACAAATGAGACGTGTATATTATGAAACATGTATAAGTAATTTGCAACAGCTGAGTATTTTTGAATTCATAATCTGCAAGACTGTACGTTTCTTCGTATTGTAGAATGGTAAAAATCCATCTCCCGGGTCGTCGGCTGGTTCCGCTGGCGTTTCCGAGTCCGTTTTATTACGTATCCGTGCATTGTTGAACGGGCCTTAGCAACCGTCGTAAATGTTTGATTTAAAAAGTGTGAATAAAAAGTGCCAATAGAGTATAGAAGGTACGTCCAGAATTTGTCAAATCACCTACGCTGTGCCGGTTGCTAGCGAGCTTCCGAAGTTTTTAAATTTATTTTGTAAAGCACACAACAAACACGCTCTCTCCAATTCTCGACACGATTCTTGTCAATGCCACAGAGTAGATAGCTACACAGAGACAAAATGGCGTGGCGGTTCCCCTGACGTGGGCGTATCTGATTGGGTTGCGCGAGGTTTTGTGTCTGACTAGCTCTTGCGTCCCCTGAAAGGTTCTCCATCGGCTGGGCTGCCAGCTGGTGAGAAAGCAGGTAGGTAGTTGGGCTTAACGTCTCGGCGACAGCGAGGTCATTAGAGACGGTGCAAGTTGCACACGGAAGATGGATATGGGAAGGATTGGGAAAGAATTAGCTACGGCCAATTGTTTTGGACCCATCCCAGCATTCACCTGGAGTGATTTAGGGAAACCTCGGGAAACCGAAATCAAGATGGCTGGATCGGGAATCGAACCCAAGGTCCTCCCGAATGCGAGTCCAGTGAGTGGTAAGTCATCAGGCTGATTGGTGAACGGTGTTCCGACATAGGTACTACCGGCTAGCGACGCCGTTTTGCTGGCGTGTACGGCTGGAGTGGAGTTAACATCGAGGTCTTGAGAGCCGATAGGGGTGAAGCGAGGCGAGGATGGAGCAGCGCCGGAACGAAGGGGGTGGGGGAAACTGAGATCCCCGAGAAAAAAAAACCCGTCGACCAGCGGCATCGTCCGACGCGATTCCCACATGAGAAAAACCGGGAGCGACGCTGCCGGTAATAGAACCCGGTTCGCCCAGGTGGGAGGCGAGTAGTCTAACCATTAAGCCGCAGCGGCCTCTTGTACGGATGGAGATCGCGGAACTCTGCATCAATGCTGCGGAGGTTGTTAACAGACCAGTTTGAGGCGAGCCAAGCCCCTCTTAACGGTGTTATCAGCGGCCAAGTAAACAAACATCCCGCCTGTCGTTTTATCGCAGAACGTAGTTCCTGTTCACAGACTGTTGTGTTCGCTGATTCAGCTGGCACATTTTCGCTAATTTGTGCCGTTATATATATCATTTTTTTTGTTAATTTCTTGCTCGCGTGTTTCTGAAGAAAATAGGAACCACCTGTGCATAGTACGAAGAGACAAGTAGAGGTTTGAAATCCATCGTTTATTGGAATACTGCTAAACATTGTGCTGTGGAATTCGACCGAAACTACCACTACAGAAACGTTACGCGTATGTATAGTAGTCCACGTGTCTCAATTGTTTTGCTTACGTGTATTTTTTCGAAAGTGAAAATGGTTTTAAAATGTTTTTTTTTTTTCCTCAATAAATAATGCATATAGTAATCTCTAGAGCACTGCAAAATTCGCGTTATTATTTGGGGATACGTTAAACTTAAAACACATGTACCTTTGCAATACGTTTGTCATTGGACTATAATTTATGTGACATGCTCTGGGTGACTCTGCGCCAATAAATTAACACTTCACAATTACTCTGTTCACGGTAAAGTGAGCACTTTCGAAAACCCTCTCGTTTAGAATAATAGTCAATAAAAATATTTTATTTTAGCCTTAGGCGTTATCTTCTAAGTGCGGTGGAATATACATAGTATGTTTATTACTTGCCTGTCAATATTTATTTAAATAAGCTGGTTAAAGGATAAAAAAATGCCTGAAAGGAAAAAGTAACTAGGGCCTCAAAAATGCTCACTTTACCGTGAACAGCGTATATGTGCCCGAATCCCGTGCAATTAAGTCGGAAAGGGCGTGACTTCACATCTAGGCAGCGGCCAATGGAGAAACGATGCTGGATCAACTATGAAGAGTCGTGTGAAGTTTAACCTGAGGCCAAATAATAAAACGAATTTTGCAGGTCCCTAGTATCCCACTAGAGAGATTTTAAAACAGTGGTTACGCAAAACGTACTTTTAAATGTCTTATAGTACTACAAGTTGATGGCATCAACCGCGTGATCAACACCACAGTGATTTGTGTTTCCAAATGTGGCATTATAGTAATAATTTCGTGTATCATATACTTGTGTTAAGCTCGGTGTATTTTTTTTTCCCCGTACCAACCGGAACGAAACGTCCACGAATCACACATGCCACATGCACAGTAGAAATTACGTTGGTAACACGAGTCCTCGCTATGTACAGCAGCCGCAGTACGTTTTCTTCTTGTGCTACGTGTCGTTGTACGTACGTAGACGTGTGAACTTAATGAGTTAAACTTGTTCTGTGGTTGTATACTACAAGTCTGCACGCCAGTTCAGTGCCTTGCTTGTAGAGGCGAAAATGCATCTCATTTGCATGCTGGTGTCGCCCACTGCTTAAAGCCCGACCTCACCTCTTATGCAGAGATTCTTCGTTTTTGTGTCATGATTTCAGTTTCAGAGCAGTTACTGAGAATTTCTGAACACATAAAATTAAATTTTTCCTTGTTGATTTGTTTAATTGTTTCAGATTTTTTTGTGCTTAATTTTACTGTGCGTTATTTTATAGATGTCAGACGGCAGAAACGTATAGATATTTCAAAGTTTATATTTTGCTAATTGTCACAGAATTTTACTTAGAGCGTATTTCATGTCTACTGCAAAATAAGGCAAATACTAAACCTGTAGAGTATTCCCGCTTTAAATTTAATTTCTCCAGCAGTGTTTGAAAGAATACAATATAGTATGTGCTCACTCTAACTGCACAATAACCACTCTCCGTATTCCAAGATTTGACTGTTTTTTCTGCCAAAAGCACTGTCAAAAACAACATGGATAGGATTTGAGGTAGGAACACCGTTTGTACAAGTAGGTGTTTTGAGATATTTGTACCGTTCTCCTAACCTTTTTTTTTTTTGATACAACTAGAATATATTTTAGCTAGTCGAAGTAATTATTTTCTTGTCTATATAAAAGGGCGTGTCTTTTTAAAATTTCTATGTAAACAAATGCGTTCATCACTCGGCGGTTACTCCCCCGATTCCTACGCTCGAAGAAAGAGAAAACGGTCCTAGTTGGCCTCGCGCTGCCGAAAAATCTTTCAAACTAAACTCGCTACCACTCAAAAACTATTCAACCGAATGACTTGGAACTTTTTATGGCAAATCGTCAAACCTTTCTGCCGACTACCTCGTAATCATCTTTCCGGAATTTCGAATGTTTTTATTTTAAACAATTATGAAATTTTATGTTGCTGATAATTTCTGCAAATGCGCAGAGGAAAAAGTAGCATCATGTAAACTTTTTTGTTTCTGAAGATAGATGGGGGAACGTCGCGTATAAAATGGAGAGGAAGCATCAAATTTTATTTATATGGCTCTCTCAAGGCATTTCTCCTCGTGCTTATGTATTGGCGGCGTGTTAAAGTTGAGAAATTTTTCAGTCCCTCTCGACAGCGGCAGCATACACTTGTGTTTCATGTTAGGAGCGCGGTTACAGTAAAAACTGAACGAACTTGTAATTATGAATATGTTATGGCAAGGCAGCCATATTCAAAATTATTCAATTAAATTGTTACCAATGTGAAATACTTTCCTACACATTTCTAAATTAATAAAAAAATAATAAAATTCTAACCTAAAACACAATTTTGTTATTTCATATAATCACTTCCATCGCTTATTTTAAACCAACGATGTGTTGGATAACGGACCACATAAACTAGCTGGTATGCGTATATATTTAAGCCGTTTTATTAGTTTTGGTGGCCTGTTAAAGCTGGGAAATATTCCAGCGGTTCAAGGCAGCGCAACTATATATTCTGTTTAGTACTAGTTACAAGGAATTCGTTTTTGTTTGCCGCAAGCCGCAATTTATAAATCTGCTTAAAGCATATTTACAATTGCTGATGTTGATAATTCTTATTTATCATAATTTGACTGTTTGAAATCACTCGAAAGATGTCATTTATATTTATTACTAATAGTCCTTTTGATTTCGTATTACATTTATTTTTACCAACTATTCCAAATAACACTTATCACTTTGTAAAGTGCAGGTAACTAATAGTTTGCATGATTATTTTCGCGTCGTAAGTACCCTGGCAATGTTCAAGTTAATTCATTTCGACACGTTCCCACAAAGGAAAATACCTTCAGTCATGTGTTCTCTCTAATGCATAGCTGAGACACTTTGTTGACTTTGTATAGCCACAAAAATATTGCAGTCATTGACGTACACACTAAATAAACTTATATTTTGTGTGATTGTCAGTAATCTAAAAATGTTATTGTTATGAGTTTGCATAGGCAGCAGAAGAGTATACGTATGAACACAATTTGCACAAACTTTAAATAGTGTAGTAATAAATATTATCGGGAATTAGATTGCGTCCATATATACCGTAATACATATATGAAGTACTGTGGAAATTCGTAAAACATTACATATGTTAAAAAATGCTATACATAAACAAACTTTTACAATATCAATGATTTTCCAAAACAGAATAGTGCACCATAAAATTGCTTCGAGGTGGCAGCTGCGTCGATTTTTACCTATCGTCCATATTATAAGGTGTTCAGGGATTTTCAATGGCAGCATTGTTTGCAACCTTATAATTTTGTTAGCTGGATATGAGTAC
The DNA here is from genome assembly GCA_029891345.1 of Dryococelus australis. NCBI lineage: Eukaryota > Metazoa > Arthropoda > Insecta > Phasmatodea > Phasmatidae > Dryococelus > Dryococelus australis. The sequence goes on along the minus strand of CM056994.1, from coordinate 32,818,423 downwards.
AACATATATAAAGTTTTATTACGATGTAAGTTTTATACCGAGCTCTAAATACACTGAACTCTTCACTGATTTTTGAAAATGACAAGGCTGCTTAAAACTGAGCGTACCTTTTACCCTGTCAATACGTGATTGCGTTCTTTTGTCGCGCGATTGAGTCTAAGATCAACATAACACTTGATAATGTATTTTATTAAGTCATGGACGTGTCCTGAGAAAATACTGAAATTCCTGCTGTGCTGGTTAAGATTATAAAAAATACTTCCTTTCGCTAGCAGTTTTTTTCTGCAGATAATAATGTTTGGGCACTTGGATGTGCATATAAATTTTAGCTGTTTTTCTGTACACATCTAAAATAGGCTTCTGTTATTCTACATATTTCTGCATCATCTTTTGAGGGCGATGTCAAACCACCTTTAGTTTTTGTCTCAATAAGTGAGTTGTTCGTCGTCGGCAAACAGCACATTGGCACAAACGTCACAGTCCAATTTTTTTTGATAATTTAAACACCACAAATCCAGCTACGTGTGGAATAACAGTTTCAACATATAAACTTAGACTTGAGAAATCCGCTGAAAGATTCATGTCGCTTTCTTTACTAGGTTATATATGATATATGCCTCGAAGTTTGTTTGTTGATGGGAGAGTTGACATATGCAAAATTTTAATGTCATAATGTAAAGAAGTGTTGCCTTTTTCTGAAAACAGCACTTGATATTTTACTAAAAAATTTCTGTTTGCTGCCTTATATTGCCTAGCAGAATGATTATTGTTTGAACCTAACTGTCTTCAGATACAGCCAAAAAAAAAAAAAAACATTTAAATGAGATCTTGGCTCAACTTGTTTGTAAGAATATAGCCAAAAATATATTTTTCGACGAATAAAATATCAAACATTCTGATGACGCTCTCTATACAAATACGGAAACCAAGAAACCCAGTTTTACGTCGTGACTATAGAATGCCCTTGCGCTTAAAGCTATGGAGTCCTAAAATGTACGCCTTTGCTTCATGTAAGTAGTTAAGCCAGAAAGATTTATTGGTTTCCTTCAGAGGCGCTTTATATGTTCTGCAAATAGGACTGGGTGAATTAAGAGTATCAAACGATCTGTCAAATATCCTAATGAATTTAACTGTGGCTAATGCACCTTGAAACTCGTGGAAGTCGTAAATCTGCTTCTCACATCTTAAGAGCGTTTGCAACGGATGAACTTAGCACTTGTGCTGCTCGCCGAACTTCAATTTTTTGCGTTTGCCACAGAATGTGAATTTTAGTTAATTTCGTTCCCATTTTCAGGCCTTCTTTGTCTTGCAACCTCTCCAAATCTGGTTACGAATCCCAACGATTTGTACAGCCGTACGCACTACAGTAAATGACCAATGTAACATACCAGACATACGCTGCTCAAGCCTGAAAGACAGTGGCTCTCGTCCCCTCCGTTTTCATCCATAGTTCACCTCCGGCCGGCTTCACCCCCACCCTAGCCATGGCCTCTCCAGTTATTTTATACACCCTCCTTGCATGTACCCAACAATGACCTTCCCTAAACCAGCACAACTAGCAAAGTCACATGGTCAACACTGATGCAAGCGTGTGCTTATATCTTTATATATATAATTCTTCTGTGCGTGTGTATGTCACTGAACTCCTCCTAAACGGCTGCACCGATTTTGATGAAATTTTTTGTGTGTGTTCAAGTGGATTCGAGAATGGTTTAGATTCACAATTCGGCCCACTACAAAATGTTTTTTTAATACATTTTTTATTTATAAGTTATTGTTGATCTTGGAATGTTTTACATCGACAGGTCGAATTGTGGTAACTGTACATGTGATGACGTCAGGTATTGTAATAACTTTTTTTATAAAAATTTTCATCAAAATGGTCCAGATTGTTACAACTTATTAAAAAAAGTTTGAAATTTTCGGATTTAAGACATATGTACAGGACAACGTCTGTCGGGTCCGCTAGTGTGTGTGTGTGTGTGTGTGTATATATATATATATATATATATATATATATATATATATATATATATATATGATAGGCAGCATTTTTATATCTATGAACAAAATACTTTTACCAATTGGAATTTAATCAAACAGCATTGCAAATTAGTTCTAAGGAAGTATACGAACATCTCAACGTACTTGTTTATTAAACAATTTTCTAATCACAAATCTTATCCTTGTCGTTTATGATAGTGGTGTTGGCATAAAAGCAGTCTTATTTTGGGACACGGAGAACTGGTTCTGCGCGAACCGGGTTCAATCCCCGGCCGGGTCAATCCCGGTTTTTCACGTGTGGGAATCGTGCCGGACGGTGCCGCTGGTCGGCGGGTTTTCTCGGCCATCTCCCGTTTCCCTCGCCGCTTCATTCCGGCGCCGCTCCTTACCTCAAGCACCCTCATCGGCTCTCAAGACCTCGCAGTTAAGAGCCGCCCAAATCTCTTCACTTGTTCACTGGTTCTGCGCAGATAGCGAGATCACTGTACCCCATGCTCACTCTAAGTTCTACTACGCAGAGGACATGCGCAGGAGACGAAAGACGTTCCATCAGCTCTGCTTTCCGATACTAGCGGATTTCACTGGTGATTTATTTCAGTAATGCCAGCTATTGTTCCGATACTGTTTACGAGTAGGCCTACTGACGTCATTGGGACTCTTATCTGCATGCCGCTGGATGTCACCCAGCGCGATATTTGGTTGATTACTGAAAGTTGACTGGAGCTACAGAGGATGTGCACTGCCAGTGAAACAAGATATTGGGATGCGATACAAGTCGTACATTCTCCGAAGTATTTACAGATGTGCAGATTGTAGCATCATTAAATACAAAATAGCCCTGACTCGTATTCCAAACAAAAGCAATACCAAATTTACTAAAATAAATATAAAAAAATATTTCGTTATAAATATAAATTTTATCCAGTAAAACAAGTATCTATACAGATTTTTATATGTGTAAGTAAGCTATTAAATCAAGAGAGAAATAAAATTTGGTACTTGAATTCATAACTTATTCCCTTTTCTTTCCTTTTATTGAGTACCACTGCCGAGCGCTCCGAAACCATGAACTTACTGGCGAATCATCAGTGGTTTCAGTGCTCGTCATGCAGCAGTAACGGAAGACGTCCCTCGCCTTTAGTCTACGCTGTCACACTTTGCGCTCTGTACACATTTACTAGCATTCGAGACAAGTTAGAACTGAGGCACATATATCCACCATTATAGGAGCACCACTTCTGTTGGTCTCTGCTTTTCTATTTACCACCGTCCAATTGGTTCGCACATCTTGACACGCCTACTCCACTGAGTCGCGAGTTGATTGTCTGCCAATCAAATATCCTTTCATACGTAACATAAAATATTAATATCTTTATTCGCAATAATTCTTTTTGATGTGCAATTAAGTCCTATTAAGGATTGATGAAACAGAGAATCTTATAGACATGCGGATTATGTTTGCTAAGTGCCAACTCACCTCTCAGGTAGGAGGGCAGGTGCATGGCGAATGTGTTGTGGTTCCAGCAGTTGCTCATGCCGGCGACCAAGATTGCCCACACGGGCAGCGACGTCAGGATCCCCACGAACGGGATGCGGCCTTCCTGCAAGTAAACACGGCGGGAGCACAGAATAGTCTGGTGTCAAGAAACGAAACTGCCGACCCTATAACTGAACTTCAGTTGCTACTTTTGCCACCATTTGACGATTGTGTTGTGTGTAGAATGTCGAAAGATGATAATATCCTTGAAGAACTTATTCTAGAACCTTCTGATGGAATGATAACACAAACTTTCTAGGAGAAGAACCAATATAATCGACTTTTGAAGTAGTTGCAATGGCAGGAAACTCTAGAACCCCAGTATCTACAGAAACCATAAGAGTTAGAAATGGCCGATTGTGGGACAACTGGTGGTAGTGTGAAGATGAAGGAGGTTGCTATCTTGGAGTGTAATGGAGGCCATATGGGATTGCAGTATGGCGGCCATATTGTATGGCGTCACCCACCATATGCTGTCACCATATGACAACCATAGAATCACCAACCCTATAATGTCACCACCCCTTGATGTCACCTTCCCTATGACATCACCACTACTTCATTCTCTATCATTCCTTCCCACTTGTCATCACACCTGACCACCATCTTGGATGTAATTTGCTGTAGGCAGCCATCTTGTATATAGTCTGCTGTAGGCTATCATCTATGCAGTTCCCTTGCTGGTTATTAGACTCAGGGTTATCTGTATAGATGTGGAAACTTTGATCGACAGAAAACTTAGAAGCATAGAAGGCATATTGAAAACTATCAGTGATGTAATTCTGAATAAGGCAATACCTCTTATAATAACACTAGAAAACATCATCGATAGTATCCAAAACCTGCTGACAACTCTTTCGAACTTGCTACATCGCAAGAAGACTACATAAACCTGGAACAAAACGATTTTGTATTCAGTACGATGTTTGACATCATCAGTGACTTACACAAAATGATTAAGAATATTTGCTCAAAGTACTTACTGGCCAATTGCGTCAGAATGGAACATGACATGGCTAATGAAGAAACCTTTAAATCTATTACCGAAAGACTCGACAATATGAAACCTGCACCACCTTCATTGACTGTAGCAGTGAAGACAAAACTGGACATTGAACCCCAGTCTGGAAAGGAACTGGAGCATACTACCATAGAAGAAGATTACCTGCCACTATCTATGGAAACAAAGAAAAGAATAGATAAGTAATCGGACCCCATCCTTTCATAATTATTTGAGATCTTATACATCTACATTTAATAACAGGACATATGGCTTATAAAAACAAGAAAATGTTTTTCTTGGGAAATAAACAAATATTTTTGCTGGTCAATGATGATGTATATATTGGGAATGCTGTGATCCGCCCAGCTACAGGACTTTATGAACTACTGTTTGAACGAAACCCTACTGGATACTTTCGCAATGCACTGCAACAATAAACGACTGCTGAAGCTTACGAGTGCACACTTGCAGGCTAATGATCTGACAATGAATATAAAGATAATTTGCACCCAAAATTTGGCATTATTTCGCAGTTGTTTCCTAATGTTGGTGATGTAGTTAATTCCGGTCTCAATCTAAGTAAAAAATAGAAGATGATCGATGTCCAGAATACATTTACTGGAATGGTGTTAATGAAATTGTCAACAGACTGCATCTGCTAATTGCTTCTCAGCAAGCAGGAAATAATTCTCACACTAATGAAATATCCAGTATTGTTGAAGAACTGTGTGAACACAGATACATAGAATGAGTTGTACAGATGTTGCCAGTTACACAAGCTTGCAAAACAATTTTATTCTAGTCGCAAAGTGGTAGTGTCTGTTTGCGAGACTTGTATCAAGATGTTGAAATGATACTGTATAAACGTGTAAATAAGGGATTCAAATATATTTTGACCATCATTGACTATTAGAGCAAATGTGCTTGGGCAGTGCCTGTAAAGACTAAAAATGCGAGAGATGTGTCAAATGTAATGAACTCTGTTTTGCAAGACAAAGGACCTCCCAATAATTCACATACTGACCTAGGAGGAGAATTCTACAATCCTAGATTCTGTGGCTTGATGACAAAACAAAACATAAACGACTACTCGACACATAGCTGTATGAATGCGAACATGGTGGAATCCTTTAATCACACTTTGAAGAATGAAATGTGGGATAAATTTTCATCGCAAGGAAGTTACAAGTGGTTGGACATCTTACCTCGCCTGGTATCGAACTACTACCACAAAGTACATCGAACTATATGAACGAGACCTGTGGATGTCGAGGACAACTCCATAACCATAGTCAAGAACAAGAAGTAATTGAATGCTCACAAGCCTAAGACAAATATTAGAGACTGCATCAGTATGTCACAAGTGAAGAGAACATTTGCAAAATCATACACTCCAAACTGGAGCACGGAAATACACAAGATTGTCAAGATTCATCATTACGAAACAAGGACCTACTACCTCGAGTGAGTGAGTGAAGAGATTTGGACAGTTCTTAACATCGAGGTCTTGAGAGCCGATACTACCTCGAGGACATGGAAGGCAGACCTATCTGAGGAGGTTTATACAGTGAAGAACTTAAAGTTACCAAGTACACCACATTTTTGGCCGAGAAAGTGTTGAAATGCAAAGAAAATGACTTTGTGGTGTGGCAGCTTGGCTTCGATTCTAGCCATAGTAGTTGGATTCCAAAATCATCCATTACTGATAAATAATAAGGCATGTTTGTGTTATGAACACCAACAAGACTGAATAACTGTACTTTCCCCTTATATGACTGTATAAAGTACTGAATAAATATAATATTTTTAACTTGAGATTTTTTGCTTTTATGATTTTCCACAAGGTAGGTAAGTGTGTTATTCGACTGGACCTGCCACAACCTGTTTGGGGCTGGTCCACCTACCTGGTGCTTAATGCCTCCCTCTCAGTGTGTCATTCCCACAGCTTAGACCAAGACCTGCATGCCATCTACATCATCAACTGATCACATGGCCCCTGTGATACATATTGTGTGGCCTGCTCACATCTACCCTACCAGCAGAACACTCATCGTCATTTTACTCCATGGTGCAGAGTGAGATGGATGTATTCCGCACCATACTGGAGGAGGACAACCATACTTTAGAGGATACCTGGGACAGCTGCTAGTCTCTAGCAGGGTCTACGACAACAAGACAACATCGAGGAGACATATACCTCCTGATACACCACTCATTATAGCAGACAGGCGATGATGGATGCCTACACCACACCCATGATTGCCTTTGAGGGATATTAACGCATTGATGCTGCCACCTGCAGCATTTACCACCTCATCTCCCACACCATCGATGGCAGAGACGCTCCTACAACCTAATGAATGCATACTCACTCTGGTGCCCTGGAGTACACACCAGGCTTGACATGGACATCGATAGGACATCTCGATGACCTGGATTAGGTGAGCGAAGAGGAAGAGGAGGTGACTGCAAGACCTGCAAGCCGAGGCTCGATGCTTCCGGGAGGAGGCTGCAGTAGCTGCATGCCAGTCGTCTTATGTGTGACAGTAACTATGCTTTCCTTCTGGAGGAGGTGCGAAGCTTGCATGCAAGTGTGCAGTGTCTGTGTGATGTCATTATCCCACCTGAGGAGTCATAGTTTGTGATTTTTTATTACTTGTAATTTTGTAAATCAATTTATACTTAATTTTTAAATTAGTGTTTTTGAGAATATTATTTCATCAACATTTTCTTCACTTCGATAAACCACGAGTAAAAAAATGCCGACCAATATATTTGCTAACAATTTCTTGGTTTATATTCGTAAATACTGTTCCATGCTCACGTTTTCATTTTGCACATGTATATCTTTGATGGTCTATGTTGGATGTATGCACATGCGGAATTTATATTTTAACTTAAATGTGTGGCAAAAAGTGGAGCACAGGCAACTACATGTATTAAATCATTTTTTTCATCCACTTTTGCTTGGTAAAACAAATATTATTTGATGCTAATAAACTTATACATACATAAACACATTTCCTCCTCATACATACCTTAAAAAAACATTTTTTGAACATAATGAATATTAAGTAATTCATAACCAATCTGACTAGCATGTTGTTTATTGACTTCACCAATATGGCATGTATAACAAATGCGACATATGTCCACTCTAGTGGACTAATACTAGTAATAAAATTAAATATATAAATCTTTTCAGAGTGATGATCATGCAAATGGCATTGCTAGTGTTGTAATGTGAATATCATATTTATTTCCCTAATATTCAGACTGCTCCGATAGCCGAGTGGTCTAAGACATCTGCAGGACGACCCAAAGGTGGGCGGATCGAAACCACTCTCCTCCAGGATTTTTTGAGCTCCCAAGATGGTGGATGACAGATGCATACTCTAGCAGGCAGCGAGGGAACTACGTAGATGATAGTATACAGTAGAAGATATCCAATATGGCTGCAGACCAAACAAGATAGCTGCCAACAGCAGACGGCATCCAAGATGGTGGTCAGAGGTGATGACAGGTGGGAAGGGATGATAGAGCATGAAGTGGTGGTGACATTGTAGGGATGGTGACATTGTAGGGATGGTGACATTGTAGGGATGGTGACATCATAGGGGTGGTGATGCCAAATGGTGTCGACATACAAGATGGCCACTCTGTTGCAATCCAAAACAGGCGCCATGACGCAATCCCAGTTGGTAGCCTTCTCCATCCTCATACGACCACCTGTTGTCCCATAATCGGCCATTTCTAACTACTTCCTATGTATATCACTTACTTGTGTTGGCCTGAAAATAAATATATAGCAATCAGTAAGCAAGTGAAGTGAGTTACTCACGTCTTTAACGATGGGCCCGAGTGATCGCTGTATGTACTTCAGCTCAGCCGGCAATATGCGGGGGTCGAGGTGGGGATATTCCTTCACGATGGCCCACCAGAAGACGAACCACACTATGCCGCAGGTGCCTGCAAAGTAATATGTCAGCCGAGCGGCCTTCAGACACGAACATCCCACATGGACGTACCTAGAAATATTTTTCGAGTGGGGTGGGGGGTTGAGGAATCTCCCCATTCTCAGTATTAAATAAACTTTCACCCTTATTTGGAGTCTCTGATTCTATAATATCCATTCCAAATTGGTGACAATTATCATTACAGTCATATAACTTGTAAACACCAAAGGCTATAAATTAGAATTAGTTCTTAACGTGTACCATAACTAATCTTAATTTCAACATCCACAAGACAGGTTATATATGGATACAAAAAACATTTTAACATTGTAACTATATGCACTTGTAATGTACAGTATTAACACACAAAAATACACTTAAGTTAACTGCTTTTACTATTAATTCCATAATTAAATACTTAATATTAAGCGTGTATTGGAATATTGTTTCTCACACATAGTGCAGCATGGTTATACTTTATACTGATTTGACTATGTTAAACAGAGCCAGTAAACTGAGAATTAGTCCGCTAATAACAATGTAATAAAACAGTTTACAACAAAGAAAGTGTGATTAGACCACAAATGTCAAATTTCAGCGAAAACAAATGCTCTTAAAATAATACTGAGTTTTCAAATGAGAAAAAGTAAGGTGTAAAAGTTAAGAACTATAGGACATATTAAATTAAATCTAAATTACACTAATAGTTAACATCAGAGAAACTTACTCTATAAATATGCACATGAAAGGTAAAATATTAATGTTAAATAGGATTAACGTTTTAAACTGCATAAATTAAAGGCAGATAAAAATCAAATTACCGAAAAATTACTGGACTTTTTACAAATAAACTCTATCAAATAAAAATTTAAAAAATCGAAACTGAAAATGTGAGAAATTATTTCAAGAACAAAAGTAAAATCAAAGTGATACAGAAATGCACATGGGCATTTTCAGAAACCTTGAGACAAGTTTTTCTGTTTTCACCTTTATACTGTGGTGCACTGAAAGAAGTGCTAGCCCAGTTAATCTCGTCTCACCCATAGAGTTTCTTAAATAAGTTTTCAGTCTCCTTAAGATTGAGAAAGTCTGTTCTGGGGTTGCCGTTGACACCAGAAGTGTCGCTATAACTTGCAGTAACTTTTTCACATTTGGAAAGAAATTTTTGTCATAAATTGCAAATGTTTCCAATGCATTGGCTGGTCTTGATTTGGGGGTCTTCCTTTAACCATTTGTTTTTCCAAATAGAAAACTCTGCATCAAATGTGCTGTGCTCGGGTGAAATGGTCTTGTAAAATTCATCACAGCTTCCCAAATCTTCTTTAGTTGCATCATTGCTGTGAGCTGGGATAATTTTTTGTATGGCTGTTATGAGAGACTTGTGCTTTTGGAACCTCTCTTTTAGCTGAGTCCTGACATGATCAACAAAAGGTAGGTACAAGTTCTTCTTGAAATGTTCTTCAGTAGAATCCGTAGCAACATTAGCTCTGTGAACTGACCTTGCTACTATACGGGGAATCCTGATTTCCTCCCCTACTTTTTCTAACATCAAAGACGAGGCTTTGTAAATACCATTGAACTCATGTGTATTTCCCATAGTTCATCAAGTTTGGTCACAACATCGTCAACAAATCTCAGGGCTGCTGCAAGAGCGGAGCTAAAGTGTATGAAAATATTTTGTTCGAGGTATTCAAAGCAACAACAAACTGGCTTTGAATTATTGCACAGTCCAACTGATGGGCTTTCTGTATGCTTCTTTTTTGGTGAGTTCTTCAATTTTTAGAAGACTGGACAATCGGCTCATACATTTCTTTGAAACGCAGCACTGCTTCATATTTGTAAACCCACCGAGTTTCACACATTGCCAGCAAATTTGAGTGTGCAGATGAAGGCAAGATTTCCTTAATGGTTTCTTTGAGTATGGCAGTAATTTTCGCAGACATTCTAAAGAATGAACCAACTGACTGCATTGTACCAATACAGAGAACAAGGTTCTGCTAGTGCCAGGTTTAAATAATGAGTGCTACAGTTAACATACAAAGCCATTGAATGGCCTTTCCTTACATAGGCTTGAGCACCATGTAAATAGCCACTTATAGATGATGCACCATCATAGCCTTGCCCAATTAGGTACTCATCATGGATGCCGTGATGTTTCAGTGCTGCTATAATGGTTTCTGCAATACCTTGTCCAGTTAAATCTTTTAAAGGAGTAAATGAAAGAAAATCCTCATGAATTTTATTTTCATCAACATCCAACCATCACAATGAAAGCTGCTCCACTGTTCTAATGTCTGTAGTCTAATCTACAAGAACTGCGAAACACTTCGCTTATTTTAATTTGTGAACGATATGCTCTTTAATAATGTCACCACAAATATCAATAATTTGATTTTGAATTTTTGGGCTTGTATACATTGCATTGCAAACACAAAACTCAACACTAACGCTACCTACCCCCGATCAAGGAGGAACTACGAACTAGGAAAGGGAGGAGTATCGATTCTTTCGACATACTCTATACGCGAGACATCTCGATCTGTCGAGAATGATAATTGCCAGATTAAATAACGTATATTAATGGATTGCTACATTTTTTTAAAGTTTTGGTAAACATTGAACAGTAAAAGAACTATTTTTGTGCAACACAAATGAAATTTAAAAAAAATTGGGGGGGGGGGGGATGTCATGGGCGTACCCACTTGGGTACGCCCATGACATCCGACCATCTTCCACTGCGCCCACTCCACGCTATAGTTGAGTTGAGATGAGAGATTTTGGCGGCTCTTAAGGTAGTCGTATGGTTGAAGAAATTTTGCATGTCTAAGACCCAAAAGCATGGGATCACTAGGGGCGACTGAGACATGTGCATCAACTCTCTCATCACCTCTACGCGCAAAACACTGAACTGACGTACAGTCTTGCCGTCGATAAAGCGCCTTTATGAGACTTTCAGCGGAAGCCCTACCATTTTGTGTATGACGTAATAATACAAATTAAGTTTTGTTGCACGTCTATATTCCTTTTCATATATTTTTTACCGGAATGTGCATACCTAAAAATTATGTGAAAACACCCGTTTTGAGCCACTTCCACTATCACAAAAACATGTTTTAGAGAGAAATGGAGGAACTGTAAAACGTATACAGACGTATAACATTTCTTAAATGCTTTTCGTAAGCAGGCCTCACTCAGACACGTTGGACAGTTTTTTAATAAAACATTTTCTACTGGAGCTATGCACACCGTTTTAGCATCAAGGTCTTGAGAGCCGATGCATGTGAAATAAGGTGAGAATGGAGCAGCGCCGGAATGCAAGGGAGTGGGAAATGGGAGATCACCGAGAAAACCCGCCGACCAGCGGCATAGTCTGGCACGATTCCCACCTGCGAAAATCCGGGAGTGACCTGGTCGGCGATTGAACCCGGTTCGCAGGGTGGGAGGCGAGTATTCTAACCGCTTAGCCACCACGGCCCTATTCCTCACTAGAGTTCCTCCATGGACAAGTACGTTCACGAGAATCTGATGTCCTTCCCAATTAGCCGCTTCATTTGTGTCTTCGCTGCACATTATTTACACTTTCTTTCACTGTGCTTCTCTATTAATGATCTGAGCAGCAATTTTTAAACTGTGATCCTCGGATCTCTCGGGATCCTTGAGCTTATAGTCAGGGTCCCGAAATTAAACTAATATATCTAACTTTTCATAAAAATTTTGGAATTATGCTGTAACCGTGTAACTTTTTGCTATAAATAAAACTTTTTTATTTTATTTTGTAAACTAAACTTGGGATTGCATGGTAATAAATAAATAGGTTGTTTTCATAAAAATATTTTCTTCGATTGTTTTAAAGAAACGGTTGGTTATCCGGCAAATAGACCATAAACCTTATCAAAGCTGTCCTCAAAATTACAAAGTTTAAAAGAATCTCTGACCTAGTACTACTTGGCGTGTAAGATATTTTAAGGTCCAGTTAGAAAATTCTCGCGAATCCAGGAGCGAAGTCTAGACTTTCACTAAGTGAATCAGTGAATTTTTTTTCTGTTGTGTAACCTTTCAGCACTGAGCCTTGCTATTTGTAGTGCCGGCCATTACCACTATGCAGCGTGAAGACGATCGTGAGCACACAGACTGACATGGATTCGAATGCTCTAAATATTTTTCTACGCTCTTTGATCGTATCTTTATGGTCAAGGTAGGTAGATTTTTAAGGTAGAGTGATCTGTTTACTAGCCTCAAGCATAGCATTTACACTCGAGCAGATGCTATCTTTTCATTGAATTCTGACTTAACACATTACAACTCACAGTTACAAATGACTGCCCCTTTTCTGTTGCTTACTAAGTATTGGGCTAGAAATCCTCTAGCGCGTGTCAAAGAAACGGCGGTCCAATCATATGAGCAACACAAAATTAGATGCATTTAAAGTCTAAGCTTGTCGTGAAATGAAATCACGTAATTTCAATGTCTGTATTTGTAGGCATAGACAAAAAAATCAGTTTTTCTTAAATTACAAGTAGGCACTCTTGTGAGTGGACCACGGTAAACGTAATCCAACCAGTGAAAGTGTGAACTAGTGAAACAATCGCAAAGTAAATCCGTTGAATCGCGCACATGCTGTCAAACTCTGTACTTACTCTGTTATCGGAAAATAAATAAATGAAGCAGCCCGAGTATAAAAGAACAGCGTAGTCTAACCTGTAGGTCATTTAACCCGCCTATTTCCCCATTCTCTCGTTATAGATTTCGCTTGCTTTGTGGTACGCATGAACTCCTGTGCGCGATAAATTCTGGCAGTCACTGTATTCAAAACTAAGTTCGTGTCTCCTAACCCACATGACATTAAGGTAACTCCCATACAGCTGTAAACATGTTCAGTGATAAATATGATTAAATGTGAAACAAATACTCTGTAGAAAACAGCTAACATGAGCATTTTAACAATACGAGTGGAGATCAAACTTTACAACATGTTCACTCCAGCACCTAATATTTCGGATGTTACATAATCCGTTAAATCTCTAAGATAATCGAGTTTATGCTGTGCGAGACAACATGCTCGAATACCTGAAAAATCCTTGCTGTTCAATGAAGAGAGACTACACTTCAAACACATGTGCCATTTAATGGCTCGTCACTGGACCAAATTATGTTTGACACGACCTGATTAGAGATAATAAGAAACATTTTACCACTAGATTGCCCAATCGTATACAATAAAGTCGAAAGTGCAGAAGCCATGTGCAGAAGCCAATAAACAAACGACGCTGACTCGAGTACGTAATAGGGCTGCAGTCTACCATGTTGCCCGTTTACACTGGGGATTTTGCAGGTCTCTAGTGATAACTACTGGCTCAGAAATCCCACATATTAATTTTGCGCTAGGTCAAACACTTGGGCGTTTTTGATGCATCATTGCGCCGATGTTTATTAGACATGCTCTGGAAAACTCCGAGCCAGCAATGAACTGCAGGAGATCCATGAGTGAATCTGCGTATTACACCGGTCAAAATAAGTAGCTGTCATATTAAGGCAGCAGCCAGTGGAAAAAATCTCAGGTCACACCAGTGTATAGGACTACTGAGTTTGTCCTATTGCTGAATGAATTCACGAAATTTCCTGATCTGTAGCGATAACCCTCTAGAGTTGATAGCAATCCGTAAAGCCAATGGATTGTTGATGGCAATGCGATACATAAAACGTTTCGCCTGTACGTTTTAAAGAGAGGTAGAAATGATTATCCAGTAATGTGACTTTTGATGCCACTATAGACTTTCATTGGTTTCACCCCATCCCTCACGTGCATATCAAATAATACATACAGTTTGGCCAAATATTAGATTCCATGAAATGTTCTCCGAGGACAATGCTGTTTTACCTGCAGCGAATGCAGCATGTACTAATCTTCTTCCTGTGATGTCAGTCCTATCAACCTTTCGGCAAACATGAGCTGAACTTGAAGTTCACACATTTGGTTTTTGTCCTATTAAAACTTTGGCAATGGCGGCGAACGGTTGGATTGCCACGCTGAAAGTGAAACGTCTATGAACACCGCCAGGAAAAGTGGTTTCGTTGGTTGCTATATTTTCTATTACACACGGGTTGGAAGATCGCAAACCGGCGTGCTTTGTTTTATGACAAGCACAATAACAGAATTGAGACAATAATAATAGCCGTTCTATCCCGACCAGCCTTAGACTGGTCGGTGATAATCCACGCCGGTATAGTATGTAAATAGTGGACCTATCCCGTGATGTAAGAATGCCATTGAGGGTGGTGGTCAGCTGTGGTGGCTGAGATCACGGACTCCCCAGTGTCGAGTGGTGATATGCCACTGTGTTGCCACTAGGACATCCTGTGTGTCCACGGTCAAGGATGGTCCATGAGGCGGACCATTACCAAAATACTCAAACATAACTGATATTACATCTCAACTCCAGCAATGGCAGTCCGCTGGGGACTGGAGCAATACTTAAATCCTTGTTGTTGTTACGCACGGGAGTGTCGCACTTCTTGGGTTTGGGTGTTGCCAACTGCCGTGTTAGTGTGAGATCACCCGCGGTGATCGAGCGTATTTCGACCCTCCCTGCCCATTGAAAAGCCGTCACCATAAATAATGGCCTAATAGGCTGGTATTTTGGTGATGTTAAAGAAACGTTTTGTGCCGCCTTATATGCGTCACCTCTATTTCGTTGTATTTTTTAGCACTTAAAATGTGTTACAAAGAATCCTAAAGGATACTAAGATTACATTTTGCTTTTTTAGCCATTGAGTTGAGCGAATCTAATATTTGCATTTTAAATATGTTTTAGTCTTTGCCTTTTTGAATTTTTAATGTACTGTTACTATCTTTGGTTATTAACTTGTTTTAATCTTTTTGCTAAACTTAGTTTAAGCTTTGGTCATTTGCAAGTGTTTCGAGTCGGTTTCGCCACAATTTTTGCCTTTGGCGACATCAATGGAGAGGTAGGTGAACCTTTTAATTTAGTGTGTGTGTGTGTGTGTGTGTGTCAGTTTTTCGGCAGAGCCCCTGAATCCCATGGCCTTTTGTTTATGCTCTGTTGTTTGATTGTGTATTTCTTTCGGGAATAATATTAGTTTTCCCCATGTAACAAAACTTCGGTATTCAGTTTCAGCAACTAGTTTTTTTCATTTTGCAATTTTGAGTACTTGTCTCGTTAATTTGTTGTACTTGTATCCAGCTAGAGATGCTGTAATTTTTCTCTATATATTTGTGTAATTCGGTAACATTGAACGTTTTATTAATTTCCTGTAAGTTCTAAAGAATTTGTTTGAGAAATTAAAAAAAAAAAAAAAAAAAAAAAAGATCCCAACAAAGTTGTCATTTTTGTTATCTATGACCATTTTTAGTAAAATAATTAAAAGAGAGTATAATTAATTTTGTATGTCCATTGGCGCTCTGTTAAATTTTTCTCGTTTTGATAAAAAAAACTTTAAGCAGTGAACATGTTTCCCTTTTCTGTGAAATTATTTGTCGCCAACCATTTTGTCACTATCTTTGAAAGTTAATTTTGTGAAGTATACATTTTAGAGACGCTGTGTAACGAGAGATACATAATTATATATTGTGTGTAATAAGCCCTTTTACTTAGTTTTCCATTTTACAAATTTTACGTGTGATAAAATGTCACATGTTAGTAAATAATTTTATAATGTTATATATCGATTGTGATACTTCCTGTATCGATTCTTGTCTATGGCGATTTTCGAACGCCCCACTTCCGTTCTTCACGACTTGATAATCATGTAGGACATATTGAATTCTTATCTTCAAGATTGATTTCCAATATTATGGGGTAGATATTACCTTTTGACCGCGAAAGGTAAGTGTAAGTTGTTTGTAATTTTTCCCGTCAATGATTCTTGTTTCTTCCAATTTGTTGTTGCGGGAAATACTTATTTTGTTTAATGACTGTTCTCGCAGCGGTCGCCGACTGCCATCCTAAACATGAAGCTTTGAGTGCTTCGGTTTAGCAGTTTCACAATGAGGTGTGGCATCCTCCTTCTGATGTAATTTTCGGCCATCCCAGCCTCGTCCTGGCTGCGGGCCAAGCCTGAATTCTTCAAACAGGCCATTCATATAATTTCTTCTTAGCATGGAAAATTTGTACTAACACCTAGACCTCGACCTTCAACCATCGTTTTGGACTCTGCTTCCCCTTGCAGCCCCTTTTACCATGTACTTGGTTAACTTTATGTAGTTTGTTTAAATTCTTTGGTCATGCCAAGAAAGTTCATAATGTAACAAAAAATATATATATAACCTTTTTTTGCATAAGGACTTGTGTTTTCACACAAACTTTGCTCGGCAAGATTGCCGTGTGTAACTCTTGCCTTTTTAAAATAGGAAAATATTTTTTTTTTGCAATGTTTACTCAGGATCCCGATTTATTTATTTATTTTGAAAATCTAGTAGACTTTATAATAATAATGTAGTGGTTTTTACAAAACCTGCACAATTGACATGAGATGTAAACAACTGATATTAATTTCACGTATATAATATATTTAATACCTGTTGATGTAGAAATCTAATTATTATATACCCAAAAGAGAGAATTATAATAAATATTGTTGTCCTTCCGAAGTAAAGCTTTCATGTCTTTTTTTTTAAATGGTAATTCATAACATGAGTCCAATAAACCTCAGTGAAAATAATTTAGACGCTTACAAAGTGTCTTATGTGTGTGTTATGTTATAAGCCAATTATTGAACATATGATTTTAGCAATTTCGGTATGCTGTGCTGAATGTTAGTTCGGCCCTTTTTTTAATGCTTGAACTAACCCTAGTACATGCACCATCCCGCAACTAGATCCACGTGTTTTAGAGATTTGTGCCCCATAACCATAAAAAAATTTAAATATCAAGGTGGTACAGTTTTGATTGTTACCTCCATCTCATTTGTTTATAGTAAATACACAGAAAACATCTACTCTGTAGAAGAAGATTCCTCGTACGTCCACCTTTCGTAATTCCGCACTGAGTGGCTGTTTCCGAATGGAAGTGTGTAACCATTGAAATAAAGATTGTTGTTCATCTGATTAAGTAAATTATTTCAGATGTTTTAGTTTTATGATGACTTATGTTTGACAAGCTGTGTTACTTATATAGGTACTATAAACACAATGGTGACTCAGTGAAACAATATTTGTGTATTTGCAGCTTCTAGAGTGTACAGCCCGAGCTATGTGCGGAATTGGACGTTGAATGTTAATGTTTTTCACCACTTCTGTTACAGGATCCTTGTCACTCGCCGAATGCGCAGGCGACTCTCCTGCTAGCTCAACGTGATGCTGTCGCCCTGCCTTCAGGTGAGACACAATTACTATGCTGCAGCAATGCCGTACGAATGCGATTTATATTGTGTTAACTGGGCGTTTCGTTTAATGAATTCAGTTAGCATTTGTGGATATTAATATAAATCGCATGATTAAAAGTCTTTTGGTTAATGAACACGTTTTTGCTTCTATCAATTACATGATTAAAGTGGAGCTCAGTTATGTTTGAAATATAATATATTTCGTTGCGATATTAATATAAATGGCATGATTAAAGTCAATCGGATTTAAAGTAATTCGCTCGGTATGCTAATTAATATAAATCGTAAAGGGCCAGAATATACCCATGTGCTCCCACTTCATCCACACCTTACTCGCCTAGTATCCCAGAAGTGACACACGTGGGCTCGCTCCATCCACATGTAATTTTACAAGTAGGCTAAAAAATACCCATGTGCATGCGTTCCACTCATAAACAAGAAAAATATTTAAAAAATGTCCCCTATACCACTCTTACACCAACATTAACTCCTATATAAACAATTGCAAGCCGCTCCTCTGATCAGTCGGTCCCAAAAAAACACTGAAAACATCGATGCTGCTCCGCCAATATGACCCTTATGACATGAATAAATTAATAAACGTTCTTGCTCGCTGAGACAGTTGTTTCACCGTGTAGATGTGCGCATGCAGGTGATGGATTGTGAAGGACGTGCGGATAGTAGGGCTCATGTTCAGGATAAAAGTTTCCCCAAGTCCACAGAAAAGATTGTTTGTTTTAAATGTGGCAAACCTAACCACAAAGCGTACCAATGTAAAGTGTGTATGGTCCTGGCAGATAATTCTCAGACTAAGTCAGTGGAAAAGGGTAGATCTCCTGTAATGTGTTTTGGGTGCAGTAAGACCGGCCATTTTAAAGTTCATTGTCCTAATCAAGATCAACCAAGATTTTGCATGTCCTAACTGTGAGTGGTCACAAAGTGACTAGGGTAGGGAATAATTTCTATAAGAATGCGAGTACAAAATGAAGTAACTGCCATAAGCAAAAGAAGAAAATTACTAAAATTCAAAACCATGGAAATATTAACTTACCATTTTCCTAGTGAAGTTAGGCTCAGTTGAAGAACCCGCCCTGATTGATAGTGGTTGTTCAGTGTCCTTGATCGATCAGGCTTTTTGTAATAAGCTGTATAGGAAACACCCCATAGGCATTATACCTGTTGACACAGTAAGAAAGCTATTTTTAGTCTATAAAATGGAGGTTTGATGGAATCATGCGCTCGTTTGACAATAAGTATGCACATAGGTCATTTATCGTGGAAGAGGGAATTTTTCATTTTGCCACTCTTAACATACAATATAATTTTGGGCTTAGATTTCCTCCACAGCACTTGTGCCTATTAAAATTTGTATGAAGGTACACTGAGTTTTCCTTTTTGTAAAGAAGGAGTAAAGTTGATGGGGCAGGAAGAATGTAAGCAGGTAAATGCTATTGATAATGATTTTGCACAAGAAATGTGAGAGAAGTTTCCATCTGTAATTACAGACAAACTGGGAACATGTAATCAATATTTGCATGATTTGGTACTGACCGACAGCACCCCGGTTAGGTGCCATCCCTATAGTGTAGGTCCAGCTAAGAGACAAGCGTTCAAAGAAATGCTAGACCACTTGCTTGATGAGGATGTTATTTGACGTTCTACTAGTCGTTATGCGAGCCCGGCATTTTTAGTAAACAAAAAAAGAGCCTGGTAAATTTCGGTTAGTGATAGACTACCGACGTATCAATAAAAAAATCGAACTAGATCCTTATCCTTTACCTAAGGTAGACCATGTTTTTCAGTTATTAGGGAAGGCTAGGTATTTTACAGTGTTAGATCTGAATCAGGCCTTTCACCAAATTTTGTTGCACCAAGATGCACGAAAACGTCTTGCATTTGTTACTCCTTGGGGAGTTTTTGAATGGACCAGAGTCCCTTTTGGTGTTTTGTTTGGGGCCCAGGCACTTTATCATGCTTTGGAGATTACCTTGTTGCCATATAGAGCTGAATTTGTTTTCAACTATCTGGATGATATTGTCATCTACAGTGAGACTAAGGAGTTGCACCAGGAACATGTCATGCTAGTCTTACAGAAACTTTTGGAAGCGGGATTCATCGTGAATCCAGAGAAAATCAGCTGGTGTAGCCGACATGTAAGGCTGTTGGGATTTATTTTGAGTGAAGGATAATTGTTGTTACACTCTGATCGTTTTAGCTGTGTGCTTTCCTTTCCTCGCCCGAAGAACATTTTCTGGGCATGATAGGCTACTATGCCAGATTTATTCCATCTCTTGCCGAATTAGCCGAGCACCTTAATATTGTGAAACATAAGGGCTAAGAGTTTTTGTGGGGAGACGAGCAAGAGGCGGCTTTGGTGAAAATAAAAACTTGTTTGACCTCTCCACCAGTGTTAAGATTGGCTGTGTTATGTTTGTACTGCATGTAGATGCAAGCTCCCTGGCATTAGGTGCCGATTTGTCACAAGAGTATGAGGATGGTGTTTTTACCATTGGTTATGCTAGTCGGCTATTAACATCCGCCGAAAGAAAGTACTCGGGTTATGAAAAGGAAGCTCTTGCTTGTGTATTTGGGGTTGAGAAATTTTCCGATTATCTCGATTGCACTTGTTTTAAGCTGTCTACAGACAACCAAGCCTTAACGTGGCTTTGGAATTCCAAGAAATCTTTGGGTAAATTAGGCTGTTAGATCGAACGCATTAGTAATTTTTCATTTGATATAGTTCATGTAAAGGGAAAAGACAATTGTGTAGCGGACAGTTTCTCTAGAATGATTGACCCTGACGAGTTTGTGTATGATGGAGAAATTCAGGAGTAGGTACATGTTCTGAAGCAAGTTATGGCGGCTTATTTAAACATTAAGGTTTGGCAGAAAATGGATGATGAATGTGCGGAGTTGTGGCATAAAATCCAGCTAGGCGAACTCGTTGGTTTTATTGTGAAGAAGAGGATTATTAGCAAAACTTGACATAATGGCATTTTCAAGAGCTATGTACCCAAGGCAGTGAGGCCAATGGTGTTTGATTATTTCCATAACTCTTATTTGGGCGCTCACCAGGGGTAAGAATGCACTTTGCAGCATATTGAACATTTTTTTTGGCCAGAAATGCAATAAGAAATTAGAGATTGGGTGAAACAGTGTACTTTGTGCCAGTGGGTAAAGGCCCCTAATAATAGAGCCCAAGGACAATTTAGTAGTTCACCACCTAGTTTTGTCTGGGAAAGAGTCTATATGGATGTGTTTGGCTCTCTCCATAGATCTAGGAAGGGTATTAATTATTTATTGGCTCTGGTTGATGGATTTTCAAGGTTTGTCCCCATGAGAGACTAGAAGGCCACTACTATTTGTAAGATCTTGCAGGAACAAGTATTTTTTTATTTTGGTTCACCTGCCCAAGTTGTTAATGATAATGTGAGAAACTTTACTTCCACCGAGTTATCAAATCCAGCTTTTTCTTGGGGAGTTTGTTTGGTCCATACAACCCCTTATCACCCTTAAGCTAATATGGCAGAGCGGTATAATTGTACCATTAATGCTGCACTTGTTGCCTTTCATCATGTTCACTCAGATTGGGATAAAGACATCCATGTCATAATGTTGGCCTTGAATTCTCGTGTAAATGCTGCTACATGTTTAACGCTGCAAGAAGTGTTCTTTGGTCGGAGATTATTGCATCTTCTTCTTAATGCCTGGGGCTTACTTTTTGATGTAGATGTAGGGGAGCAAAATGAATTCCTGGGAGGACGCTACCAAGCATCTCAAGGAATTCTATCGCCATATGCATAGGGCGCAGGACGAGCAATGTGATCCTGTTTCTTACAATGTTGGTAATTTAGTTCGTGTAAAGACTTATCATTTATCTAGAAAGGTTGATTCCTTCTCAGCAAAATTAGGTCTTAAGTAGATGGCCCATATTGCAGTGTTGGTTTTCTTACCCCAATGTCAGTGTTGTTGCAAGACCCAGTAACGGAAAAGTTTTTAAAAAGCCATGTCTCTAATATTAAGATTTTTCACCAGCCACCGGAAGATCGGCCAGCCCCCACGCCCTGAAGAGGAGCACTAAGTCCCCACTAGGGGAGAATCCACACTGTATGGTAATATTTTTTGGAAGTATGGTACTACAAATATTGTTGTTTAAATTTCCTTTTTGTTAGAGGTTTGCTAAATATACGTATTATTTTTAATTAGCCCCTAAAGGAGTAAAGCTACAAGCAGTAGTTGTTTTTATGGATTAGTAGGTAAAGATATCCATCTCATATATGTTTTAAGGTGAAGAAACACAAGGGGGCGTTATTAGAAGTTTCAGTAGGTTAGTTTAGGCGGACATCTCCTCCTTAGTGCTTTTCCTGTTTTCCGTATTCCTTTCCGCCCTGCCAGAGTAACTGGAGTTCAAGAGCAGAAGATACGGGGGAGGACCTGGCCACTCTTTCTTCGTCATCGGCTGTTTTCTACTGTGGGCCTCATCCATCAGATTCTCCAGGTTTGGAGATGAGACCCTGCATCTCTCTTCCAGTGTGTGGGAGGAATGAAGACCTGCTTCAAGTCTGACACGCGTGTCAATTAGCAAACTCAAGCAATTTTATGTGAGTACTCCTGTCCTGTCAAATACTGTCCTGCCTGAATAATTTATTTTTCGTCCCACCAGCTGGTGAAATGTGTGATGCCTGCAATTTTCTGGAGTACGATTAAATACTGCTATTATGGGGTTGGTACGCTTACAGAACTACATGACGTTAATGAACTTAGTTAGCAAGTCTGCTTGGTTATTTACCATGTCTGTATTTGGTTGCCCAGATTAATAAACTGCTATTTTGTTTGAAGATGTGTTACTATTTTAAGAGGCAATATTTTTTGCTGCAGAAAAAGGTAATTTGTTTTACTTGGCGCCCCCCTCGGGTGGCGGACGTCTGAACATTTCCAAGGGCTGAGCTATACTGAAGAGGGGCACGCGGTGCTCCTGGCGTGGCCGAGTGCTGTCTGGTGGCTGCTACTGGCAACGAGTTCAGCCTCTCACACTCTGGCACCTTCCATATGCCTCTACGCTATTCCAGCCGTCTCCTTAACCTCCACGATCCACGTTTTCGCGTATAAATGTTCGTCGCTAGCCCAAGCAAGTGTACAGTGTTCCTCTTCGAGTTGCGTGGGCTGGCCGACGATAGATCATGTCTACAACACCACTACGTTTTTTGGGGCTTCACCATGCTAGATGCATTTTCACATAATATGAGTACTACTCTAGTTAAGTATTGCAATGAACGTAGTTTTTGTTATGGTGGCGTAAAGTTTCCCTTTTAGTAGTGTGTGTGTGGGTTTTTTTTTTGTTTGTATGGATTTTTGTAGGGAAGTGTTTCTTTACTGTTTTTATTGTGTGAATTTTCAATATGGTATTTTATGGGAAAGTTTGTAAGAGGTGGAATCTTCCTTTTTCTTTGGTGTGCTGTAGGATTGGTCGCCTGGACTACGATTTGCCAAAAGAATTTTACTGCCAAGGAGTTTAGTGGATATTTATTGGCGTGCCTGTATGCCCTGGTTAAGTGTAATGAGGGTGTTTGCTCCTTCCCAATGGTATTCTCTAAATTAGTATTCCATGCTGTACTTTGTAGTGACTCATCAGGTGTACTTTTACTTTTAAAGTTGTAATGGTGCTTGCTTTACTCAGGGAGTCATTTTATTGTTTTTTATGGCATTTCACAAGTGTTTATTCGGGTTGGGTAATTTATCAGGATATATTAATATTGTTGTTTTTCTGTTTGTTCCAGTGAATGTGTTCTCTCCTTCCCCTAGTTCACCGAGTGGTATCAAGCAATGGAAATTTACAGATGCAATTTATATTTTTCAAATCAAGTTGCAAAATTGTTGTTCTTGGTGATAATGTATAGATGGGCTTCAATATATTTGTATTGATTTTGGAATTTTTGTTTCCATGCTTTCTTGATTTTTTTAATGGCGTGCATCCCTCTCCTTGCCTTCCTTTAGCCCTGCTACATCCTAGAAGGGCGTAACAAGTTTACAAAGTGTATGTATTAATACTTCTTTTGAACAATGTTATTATTTTCAAGAATAATCTCATTTTATCGATGAACCCTGTAGCCTGTCTTAGATCCGTTACAGGTGGTGTCGGAGACATAGACTAAAAATGAGGTAGACCTCTTATTCATCTTCTGCTCATGTACCCAATGTTGACCTACCCCAAAGTAACACAACTGATGAAGATGTTTTTCATATCATAATTTTCAAAAGACAAGAACTTTTATATGAATAAAATATTTTCACCGATATGAATTTAATCTAACTGCATTCCAAATTTGATAGATGAACTGTACGAACATCTGAAAGCAGTTGTTTACTAAACAGTCTCAAACAGTGGCATTTATTCCATGGACGGGAGGTAAGCAATGCTTATCCTATACGTATTGGAAATGTTTGATCCTTTATAGTTTTTGCCTCAACTTTAAACAGATATTTCATTCTGAGTTTCCCCGTTTCCGATTCGAGAAACAGAGTTTCCATAACTCCCATACTGTACATGGATAGTGCTGCTATCTAGTATTTGTTTCCACAAATGGGAGCGACTAGCAATGAATCGAACTTGCAAGCAACAACACGCCACACGCTCGACCACGTTCCTTCGTCAGGGTAAGCATAATTCTGTTTGTGTCCTCCAGTGCTACATTTTGCCTTGGAAAGTGGATGACAGTGTTCGGGAAAACGGGAGTTTTCTTATAATTTGTAATATGCTCTCTAAATAACATTCAGTTTAATTATTATTACATTCATTTCGTTTCCTTTTTTTAATATCTAATGTTAGGTATTATAAAATGGTAAATACACGTGGAGGGTAAGCAAAGTTCGAGGTTGCATTTTTGTAGGAGAAATTGCTTCCCGTTAAAAAAATTCACTACACGCCACTAGTCTCAAATCCAATCCACGCGATTTTTGCTAGTCGTGATGGCAGAAAAACATATCAATGTTGGGACAGTGAGACTGGTTGTGCACTGTCTACCTCACCTTCAGTCTGTGGTCGGAGAGGTGTGATGGCGAAGATGCCTCGAGTCTCACCTGTGAGGTAGAAGATGGCCGGCCAGCCAAGGTTGCCCGCCACCAGCCCCGACATGGACAGCCCCACGATGTCGCCCCAGGGGATGCCGGAGCATGCAAAGGCCACGTGTCTACTCCTCTCGTGGACGGGTACCCACCGGCCCCACAGCAGCTCGATGCTGGCCGACAGGAACCCCTGTCACACACCCGCCGCCAACTCTACACAAACCCTCAACACTTTGCACATTTTTACACAACATGTATTTTTTTTTTCGGGAAAACGTTTAGTGGCAATATTCTTTTATTCACTAAAAAAAATGTTTCAGTAAACTTCTTAATATCTAATGGAAAATTATTAACCCATACATGTAGTGGTAAAGATATTTACCACATGTCAGGCTGCAAATATGAGAATGTTGGAATATCGCTGCTAAAGGCTGTTCACAATAAAGTGAGCACTTTTGAAATCAACCTTAGAAGAAGGTCACTGCTCCAACATGCATATATTTTGATGGACACATTGAGTGCCATGTGTCCATTAAAGTTGGTAACGATGGATGGAAAGTAGTTCTGTGTCTTAACATCGAATTAAAAGTGTCACGTAACCATTTGTGATAACTTAAATTATTTGTTTTGCTTTCTGTTATTTTGTAATTCATCTAAGTTTAAAAATAGACATATTTGTAAAATATTTACTTTTATAACAATTTCATAGTTTTGCTTGTCGGACGGATGAATAAAGTGATGAGGCCCATGGCAGTGTTAATTTTATATAATGTGGAAGAATACACAACGTGCATATAAGTAGATCTGAAGCAGGGCTTTAAAATCTGCTCACTTTACCATGAACAGCCTATATACCACTTTATAGGAAACTTTACTATGAGATTGACGTTTCCTATGTCTGCGTTGAAATACTACAATTTATATATCAAAAAATGCTTCCCCAGTTTTTTCCCAATACACTGTCTGAAAAACCTGAACGATTTGGAATCGAGGTAGATAAGTGAAACCCAGTTATTAACTGACTTTCAGTGAATGTTATTTCGCTGACATACATCACTGATTCAGGCATAGAGTGCACCTATCCACTTATGTGGTAATTTTCGAACTATTTCTTAGAGTTTATTTTCTTCTTTTATGGAGGGCTGATGAATTTTTTTTAACACATAATTGCTTTTTTTCGGGATAGTCACTGGAGTTCACTGCTGGAGTAGTAGAATTCTCACTGGCCCAGTCATAAAAAAAAAGGGGGGGAGGATATATAGTCAGCAGAAATGATAAAACTGCAGACTTGAATGCACTTTGTTGAAACCTGACAAGCACTCCGGCATTCTCGTGAAACATATCACATCCCTTCTCTCATTTACTGGTATTCAATACTAGCGAGAAGTGAGTCGCCAAGTTCTGTCGCTGCAGGAGTACCAATTCTCTCCATCTTTGTATACCCGCCTTCGTTTTGATACATGCCACAGCACACCACAAAAGTGTCTGTACTATTAATCAAGAACGAAAGTTTGCTGCATCTGACACTTTATGCCCAAAGGGCGAGGGGGAGTACGGTGCTAAGGGGGATTGATAATGCTCCATGGAGAAAGGGGCGAGTTATGTTTGCGGACCCTTCCCCCCCCACTCCCTGGGGGAGGGTCTTTTGTACCCCAGGCTTAAGGTACGTGTATACCATAAAAGTTGGGTTCGGATGTACCATAATTATAGTATGCAAGTTCATATTCCCATTTGTCGTGTACTCTCAAGTCTTAAGTCTTAAGCAGTCTCGGAAGGTGCGAGCAAGCGCCGATATGCAGCGAGCACATGTAGGAGTTCCCAGGCAACACTGTACAATAAATACTATTTCGTACTATTACCTGCATCACCGACGCGACGGTGACCTAGCCCGCCCGTACCCTGGTAAATAAATATTCAGAGACGAAAATGGCATGGCCGTTCCTTTGATGGGGCATACTAATTCTCTGATTGGTTGTGTACGAGGATCCTGAAAACAAGCTCTGTGTTCGATTGGCTACCACGTACTGCGAAATGTCCCCTATTGGCTGGGCTACTGGCGGGCTTGTAAGTCACCAGGCGCTGATTGGCGAACGACGTTACGACATGTTGCTGGCTAGTGATGCCACTTTGGTGGCCAGTGTGTGCGGCTGGAGTTCGCTTTGTTTCTGATGAACACTTACGACAAAAGAAACTATATTCATGCGAGACTTTTCAAATTCAGGAAACATCGTATTTACGCAGCATGTAATACACTGAATAACGTTCCCCAACCTGTTATATTAATATTTTTGCGATGCACATGATCTGTAGAGAAGGGATCAATTGCTTTCGGCGTTCCCTAGTAGTTCATATAATAAATGAAAGAAAAATTTGTGTGTAGGCTACGTAAAAATGTTTGACACTTAGTAGGCGATGAGGCAGGATGAATTAAAGAAAACTCTACTCTTATTTGCTAAAAGGAGGCCTTTGGCTCTTGAGGCTCTTCAATTCCAGCTTGGAGGCATTGACTTGTCACTATTATTTTATTCCTAACTAGCATGATATTTAGGACTTTGAATCCATCTAGATACTTCTCTTGGAAAGGAAAGGAGCACAGCCCATGGAAAAAGGAAGAAATCTTTTTAACAATTTTTTTATTATGCAGTAATCCTAAGAAACGCTTAATCCAGTACATATTTACATCCCTGATAATAATATCGCTCTAGACACTGCGGCCCCATTTGATATATATCTGTCCACTGGGTCACTGCGGCCCCACTTGATATAGTTCTATCCATTAAACCACTGCGGCCCCACTTCCCCACAGGTAGCAGTAATCCTAAGAAAAGCTTAATCCAGTACCTTTTTACATCCCTAATCATCATTTTTTCGGGAACTGTTGAGATATCTCGATGAAACAAAGACTAAGGTGACCCTGAGGTTATTATCTACAGACTGTATAAATTTGATGTTAATACATTCAGTGGTTTTTGAGTTAAATGCAGTCGGACAGACAGACAGGCAGACATGAAAAAAATTAACATTAGATGTGGCTTAGTTATAAATTTATACTATATAAAAAATAATTAAAAGTTGATGATTCGAAAATCCCAGACAGACACTTCTATTTTATTTAGTAGTATAGATAGTCACATATTTCCACACATGTCCATTATTTTTTTATTGTCGTAATTATTTTACAAGTCCCATACCAAAAACAACAATTTTATGTACCTTTTTACTAACGACAACACAGTGAAATCAGATTGTAACAAAATCACTGCATTAACTAACCATAGCCATGTATTTGGCCACAACTTCGCCAGCATAAGCACCCTAAATGATTCATCAGTTTTCTCAATACACTATCAGATGTATGTATTTCGACTGGAAGGAGGGACTCCCACTGACATTATTGTCAATTATGAGCATGAGAATACACTAACTACTAGGAGTAGTGAACTTCTTACTCGTGCTTGGTCGATGCGTGTGAAGATTTGAGTGCACTGCGTAGGCACTTGGTAGTTATTACGTAGATGCTCCAAGACTGGATGCTCCACAGGATGTGTGGAGACTGAGAGGGAACTCACCTCGGCAAAGCATTTGGTGAACTCACCTCGGCAAAGCATTTGGTTATGACCAAGTGGATCGAAAAACTGAAGAAGGGAAACTCACCTCGAGAAGGCACTTAGTTATCACAAAGTTGCTGTACAAATACTGTGTAGAGAACTCGCCTCCTCAAGTTATTTTTCTATCACCCGGATGACTGGAAGAATAGGGAGACAAAATACTTGGACTATGAATTTCAGAGGCATACAAGACGTCGAAAATATGTACTTTAGAATGACTTATGTTTGGACTTGTTGTTATAACATACCCTGGACGACTATGAGCTAGTAGCATACAGGGAGAAATATCATGGCAGTTTCGTGTGCAACCCCGACAAAAGAAAAGCACTTTTCACCTCGGCAGCAGTCAGTAAATATACTATAGTGCCCCGAGTAAGGGAAGGATTATAGGTCGACGCGACGTCTGGTGGATCTGTGGAATTAACTCTCCACTAGTTATGACCTTGTGGACGCACAAGAACCAGGGGAGGAAGACACCTCTGCAAGACACTTTGTTATGACTAGTGGAATCTCGGAAGAATAAGGAGGGGATTTACGTCGGCAAGAAACGTGATAGCGATCAGGTGGATGCACAAATACTTGGGAGGGAACACGTATCTACAAGGCAGTTATGACTAGAGACCCGAGAATTCGGCGGGTTCATTTCTAGACAAATTGGAATTCACATACTTGTACGTTCATGTTACTTTTCTTATTGGTCAATGTGTTGTTTGACACCTCCTGGAGATAAATGAGCCAATAACAAACATGCAATAACTTGTGGGCCCAAGCACCACCATTTACTACTACAACAATCAACCACTAAACAGTTTATAACTGTATGAGAGTACATATATAAGACTGTGAAGTCTCGCCTACATGACATTGAACTCGCGAATTTCTCAGGTCTCTAGTTATGACATAGGTAGTCCGGGAGTCTGAATGGACACGCCTCGACTAAATGCTTGGTTAAGCAGGTTTCATACGATGCAAGATGAGAGCCAAACTTGCGCGAGATGCCGACCTTGCACGAAAATTTCTTGCACACGTTTGTGTGCAAGGCACATCTTACACTAAATGAGGAGCTAGAGCCGGTCCTATTTTTTTCGTGCAAAGGCGATGCAAGTTGCGATCCTATTGGTCCTTGTATGTTGGTCATGTGACCTGTTGTAACATCAACCATAGAGTAATCATAATTTGAGGGGTGCGAAGAGAAATACAGGGAAATAACACATGGCTGGAAAATAACTTTAGAACGTAAATTGAAGTTCAGAGAGTTTGCTGACAATAAAATGAAAACAATTATTATTTTGGAGGGATAGCTTTGAAACAAATACCTTGTTGAAGTAAGCAACTTCATATTTTGTATTATAATATCCTGGCTGTTTAGTACTAACCGGGGCTATCAACTAATCTTAATGCGATACAGTATTCATCTTATTTATCTGAATGTGATCTCGTTTCACATGAAATGTAGTTGGCATTCTCGTACGAAAATTTTAGTACGAAATCTTACGCTGAATGCATCTTGCACCGTGTGAAGCCTGCTTTACGACCAGGCGAGTGCAGATATATAGTGAGAAGAGAGAGAGAGAGAGAGAGAGAGAGAGAGAGAGAGAGAGAGAGAGAGAGAGAGAGAGAGAGAGAGAGAGATGTATCACCTCGGCAAGTCCCTCGGCGAGGCGCACGGCCATGAGCAGGTAGATGTGAACCCTGGCGACAGCGGGGGTGAGCAGGGTCGTGAGGGATGTGAAGGCGATGCCCCAGCCGAACAGCCCGTGGCCGCCCAGCCTCGAGGCGAGGATCCCCCGGGGATCTGCGTCACCGTGTAGCCGTAGAAGAAGACGCTCAGTAGCAGGCCCTTGGTGGGCGCGTCCCAGTCGAACTCTCGCTCCTGCAACACCAACTCTCCATCCGTCGAGGAAGAATCGACCATTCACCGTCACTTCCAACTTCTCTGAGACCCTGCTCAAGGTTCTACTTTCTGCTTGTTCCTCCGCCTCGTGCAAACAAAAGCATTACCGGGTATGAAAATTACACTTAAGTGATAACTCACCGCATTCGTGCGCACTGAATTCAATAATATTTTGCATGAGAACTATTTCCTTACTGGGCGTTACCAACACATCCTATTTAGTCTCTTATTTTATTCATTTAATTAGAAATACAATATAATATAAGTAAAAGTTATATTTAACCAAAAATGAGATACTCAATATAAGACGCCTGTGTTACACGGTATATTTAGGAAACAACCAAACATGTCATACATGGCGTGATTAAAAAAAAAAAAAAAAAAAAAAAAAAAAAAAAAAAAAAAAAAAACGCAAAGATGCTGCGAAATAAACTATAGATAGAGGTGTCCACAGGCTGGAGGGGGGTTCATTATGCAAATTGCGTCATTGAAATTTATGTTGAGGGGGGAGGGTGAGGTTGTTTTCAAGAAGTTTGTTTTCTATGGGGAAAAGAAAGTCGCGCGAATTAGACGACAGGATCGGGAAATAAAGGAAATACTGGCTGTGTACAGACCAAGACAAAAGATTTATTTAGTTTCTTCCATTTTGCATACAGTGCAAATGAGCCTGCTCGCCCCTTCCTCTCTTCCAATTCGTCAACACTCGTATTTCCTCAGTTAAAACTCTCTGACAATAAGTTTTTTTTTTTTCTCTATTAACCATTTAACGTTGTCATTAATTACTATTCAGCGCCATTTAGTTTTGGATTATTTTTAAAATATGCTTTAATTTACAGCTCTTAACTTAAATTAAAAAAATATTCAGAACAAATTTGAAAACAGTGCTAACGTTTTCAAAATATATATGTTTGCGTTAATATATACTTCATTATTAAGGGTTATATATTTCGCTTAATATTTTGCACGCATATTTTTCTGATTATTAACTCTTTGAGGTCTGCGCATATTTCCTGGCAGTCACGGCAATCTATATGTGAGTCGTATAGATAATCCACTACAGGAGCATCAGCTCTATTGGCCTGTGTGTCTCCACTTACCAGCTTCCTATTGGTGAGAATCACACCGGACGTGCGTACCATATTGGCAAGTTTCATTATTTGCTATCTGCTGACCAATGAAATTGCGAGTTGACTGTGTCCCAATCACAATGTGTAACACGCTATACAGTCCATCCTGTTCGTTATTATAACTCAATAACAATTTAAAATTTTACTCACGAAAATTACAATTGATGAGGAGCAGTGTTAATGTTACGTTAACATGAAATCTAGAAAATCAACGGAAGCATATCCATGCGAGTTCTATGTTCAAATGCAAAGAAATCCGTCATACTGCCGTTGCCCGAGATAGACTCGGGTATAGTCCTCAATGTGTTAATATTTCGTCATCGATTTGTAGTGTACGTGCGTCTAGAAGAAGGGGTAGGTGGCGAGTTCCCCTGTGCCGGATGAGAAGGAGAAGGCGCGGTCCCTTGCGTCATAGTGACTGGAGGTCATGGACACCCCTGCCTTAGAGGCTGGGATAATGAGCACTCTTGGACGGAGATGTCTTACAGCGGCACATCCACGACGCCCAAGAGAGGCAACCCGCATGTTCGAGCCCGCGCTAGAAGATCTTAAAGTTCCGGGTTTGAACACTGGGCAAGCCGTGGATGTGTGTTGTGCAAGTCATCCTGTGAACAGCCTGTCACCTTGTTGAAGAAACGTGAAAAGACAACATATTAAAAATTAACGATACCCAAGAACGGAAAACAAGCAAAGTGCCGTAGTGCCAGAAACTTTTCTTTAAGGTAGGCAACGTAGGTAAAGGCTGTTCACGGTAAAGTGAGCACTTTTGAGGCACTAGTTACCTTTTCCTTTTGAACCATTCTTCATCCTTTAACCACCTTTTAAAGTAAATATTGCCATGTGAGTAATAAACACAGTGTTTATGTTCCATAGCACTCGGAAGTTAACGTCTAAAGCTAAAATAAAATATATTTATTGGCTATTATATTATTCCAAATGAGAAGGCTTTCAAAAGTGCTCACTTTACCATGAATGACCTATATATGAGTATGTAGGACTTTAGCATCTCATCGACAGAGATGGAACCAGTGGCTCGGAGAATCAAGGACAGGCAGGAAATCGCCCATATGCTGTATTAATGTACCATTCTGCTATATGCTGTTCATGGTAAAATAAGCACTTGCAAAAGCCCTGCTTAAGATCTACTTGCATGCACGTTGTGTATTCTTCCACCTTATGTAAAATTAACTTTGCCATGTGCCGCGTCACTTTATTCATGCGACGGTCAAGTGAAACTGTGAAATTATTAGAAAAGTAAACATTATATAAATCTGCTAATTTTTACACATTGGTGCTTAAAAAAAAACAGAAAGCGAAATAAAATTTAAATGATCACAAATAGTTACCTAACACTTTTTATTCGACGTTAACAGCCTTTATTCGCTTGGACTGATGTAGGAGAACTATGCAAAATCTAAATCAGGATTTACAAACCAGTAATCGTATCCGAGTCTTCCCGAATGCGTATCTTGTATGTTACCCCTTGACCACCCTGTTACGCCGTCAGAGCGTAGAATATTTTTCCAATTAAGTAGAAGATTAAGTTAGCATTGTACTGTAACGTACATTGTAAAAGAAAATCGTGAACTTATTTTTGTCACTTTGTGTACTTGTCAATAGCAAATGCTTTAAAATATTTTGCTAAATTTTATATTATGGATGCATTTTCCATCATGTTACCTTTTTCACAAATTAGTTGTGTATCTAGCAATGCATAGGACAAGCACAACAAGAATTCCGGCCAAGCAGGATAAAGTTGAACTGCTTTTTTTTCTCGAAAATGAATATAAATTTAAAATCCGTGAGTATCCAGATGGGCGGTTAAAACTATGAACCTCTGTAATTCTCAAGATAATACTCGGAAAAACTTGAAATTAAACTGGTTTTCCGTAGTACCCGAGCTTCCTCTAAAAGTTATGTTTTTACTGATTAAGTTTGCACCATATAAAGGAATAATTCAGACCATGTGGGAAAATTTTGACCATAAAGCGTAACTACAAAATCTACCACCATGTTGAAATGCATAAAAAATGATTTTATATATTTGAGTCGAAAATCGTAGACTAGATGTAGGTTATGTTATGCAGTAGTGCAGTCATTAAACTGAAAAAAAAAAAAAAAAAAAAAAATGGATTTAGTTAGTTGTCAAATTATACCCACTATGATCAGAGTAATCCCTTCTTACTTATGGCACTGTGGGCTTAGATGCTAACATTAAAAACTCAGAAACAATTATCTTAACAAGCCTTATCTTCTTTAGGGCTTTCCCTATATAGCGAAAACACAGCCAGTGGCGGGAGAGCGGATGTTTTCGGGGACAACTGGGCGTGGCCTATCTCGCCAACTTCACGGTTGTTTTTCAAAGGGTGGGAGAAGCCACGAGGCCGTGAGAGGGGAAGATGCGTGCGTCTGGTTGCGCGTTGGCATTTTTCACCGCGGCTTTGCTGGTCTGACTGGCGGGCTGTCTGAGTTGCGCCGGGACGTGAAGGGCGTCCTGACCTCTGGGCTATGTGTTCTTGCGGTCTGGTGAGGGAAACTTCCTCAGCCCGCAGAGAGATACAAATGCTGAAACCGTCTGGGTGGTGTAAGGGCCCGAGCACACCCCCGCTCTGAGCTTCGGCAATGATGAGAGAGCGTTGGCATTTGAGGCCTGAGTGGCAGAAGGTACGTCTGGCCAGCCCCAAGGTCATCGCCGTTGTCCTTCATCGCGGGGTATAAACAAACTCCTGGGTTTTTCTTCTCTGCACGCCACAGCGCGAGCTGTTCGAAACTTTCGCTAGGTTATGCTAGGTGCTGTATTTGCTGCATAAAATTTCAAGTTACAGTACTGAAGTGCCTGATATTTCTATTAAACGAAGCACATTTAATCAACTTCATAAATTTGAGTCTATAGTCATGAATGCACCCCCAGCTTGCCACGTAAAATAAGGAAACACCTTGTCATGAATTCCTATCAAAAATGATTTTAACTAAGACACACTGTCGTGCCAAACAATATCCACTTTTGCATGGGCTACTGAAAGATTAAATGTTGTATCTAGGGACATTTACGCGAGTAAAGAAGCTGACGTGATATTTAAAACTTCGTGGTTTAAAAATACATAACCAAAGGGAAGGGGATGTTTCGTTAAGTTAATGTGTTCTCAGGAGTTGGCACCAAAAAATGTGTCAGTTAACAGAAGTGACATGTTCGCGACGTAATTATTCCCTGTATTAAATTATATGTATGAGATAATGCGTATCTGGTAGTTTGCACACATACATCAACAAAGGTTATCTTCGAATGTATTTTGCAATGGGGGAAGTAGACTAACCGTTCAATTAATTAGGACATTCGCAATTGCAGCACTTTGTAGTGAGTCACAAGAAACAATATGACATGAAAGTAGACATTTTAACGGCATATGACATGTGCAGATACTCTTTAATGTAAGCACGTAATGCTTCTAGTCGCGAGGGATAGTGTCAACGCATGTAGAAGAGAAGATCATAAGACAAGTCAAATAAACACATAGACTTAACGACATAAACAGTGAACAAAAAATGCTCGAACTCACTTTTAAAGGAATGTATTTATATAACCATAAAAATAGTTCCCCTTTCACATTTACAAATTGTTGTCAGAAATATGAAAGTATTGTAATTACGTGTTTCAGTTATCATTTGTAAGTCTAGCCGGATTTTTTCTTTTACTAAAAGCTTTTGTGGCACAGGAACAACATTATTCACTGCCATGCAATACCTAAAGAGCATTGAAAAAAACGCGAATTCGAAGCTTAAATGTTGCTTCATACCTAAATTTGAGTACAAACTTTAGACAAGTAATACTAGATTGGAAACATGTGTTTGAAGTCTAGCGTGGCTTAAAACGATCTCGCGAAATTTCCGGGTCTCTGATCATGATACTAACTTACACATAAAGAGAGAAAGATTCTAGCAGATATTCATAATACCTTCAAGTTCATTCACATAGTAACAATAAATTAAAACTCACAAATTTCTTTTATGTCACATTGTGCATTAATCATTCATAAACTAGTCCTAATTAATGGCATAATGGACTTGTTATTTTCTGCATGACTATGCCTTATAAATAAAATGTGTGTTATTTGTAATTAATTTTTTTTTTAAACTTTGATTTAATTTTATTGTAAAAGGGACAAGGAAACAAATATGCGGAAAAAATGAGGTGATCAGAAAATTATATTGAATGTTGAAATATTTAAGAAGGATATACGGCAGTCTCTTTGTTATGGACATCAGACACTTAGTAAAAATCTGTACATTATCATCGCTATGAACAACTGATTAATGTGTGTAAGAGGGAGATTTAGGCGCCTCATAACAGGCGAGGTCTTCAGGTGGAAGTGTGGAGCAGCAACTGAATGCAACGGTGAAGGAAACGAGAAAACTCCAAGGAAACCCACCGGTAAAATGGCAACGTCCTCCATGTTTCATGCGTGCAAAAATCTGGGGCGACCCTGCAGGGAATTGAACCTGGATCGCTGCTGTGGGACATGAGTAATATGACCACGACACAAACGTAGCTCTCTAACAGCGGAATACCGTCAGTGTAATAAGACCCATGGTTGAAACAAAATAAGGGAAGGTAATACTAAAGTAAAAGAAAACAAAGCTCAAGATAAACCAAAAATCATATCGCGGTGTACAATATTTCCGAATAATATTATTATGACAATAGCGGACGCAAAATCATCCGAACCTGAAGATTAATTTGCCTATATTGGTCACTTCCAGTTATAGCACATTGTAGTGGGTTTCACTGTTGAATTGCACAATTGGATGAAACATTTATTTTGATCTCAGAAAAAAATCATTAGTCTTTACATGGTTGCCAGAAGTTAAGATTTGGAATACTTTGGCTTATTTTCTTCAATATACTGAAGCATCAGTATAATACAATTTTGCACGTATTTGTCTGAGTGTATTAAATTTGAATTTAAAATGCATGAGATCGTACCAGACCTTTTAATTTATAAAATATTAATTCTTAAACAATTAATCACTCAATATATTAATTTTAAAAGCTTTTAAAATTGATTAATAAATGCAATATGACACATTTTGATAGAAGAGCTTTCAACAGTGTCACAGAAAAAATAACATCAACGATGTTGGTTTGGAACTATACATGAAATCACTTTTAAATAGTTTTCTATTTATTTTAAACCTCAAAATACTACTTTTCTTTTAACATTAAGCAATAATATTACACATGCAGTATACGCCTGATAACTGTGACGAGAAAAACAAAGAGTAGCGAATCTATACTAATAATATTAGAAAGCTACATTCTTCGAGATGATCAGAGGTTATGTTAAATTCAAAAAGAAAAGAAAAAGAGTCCTTGAGAAATTTCAAAATTTCTTAACCAAATCGGAGAAAAATTAGCTACTTGGCTGTTTCTAAGCATTCTCTACCAAAACTACAGGGCCGATACTTGTGATTATTTCACTGTTAGAAAGCTACGTTCTTCCAGATGGACATAGAGTATTTCTAGTGGGGCCTCAGAGGCCCAGTGGGTAGAGTATGCCAAGTGGGGCCGCAGTGGCTCAGAGACTAGAGCAATCCCACGTGGGGCGACAGTGGCCCAGTGGCTAAAACACCCTCAAGTGGGGCCGCAGTGGCTCAGTGGATAGAAATATACCAAGTGGCGATGCAGTGGCCCAGTGGCTAGAGCACTCTCAATTAGGGCCGCAGTGGCTCAGTGGATCTTAATGGTATCTTAATATTATAAATTCGCAAGTAGTCGCAGATAGTCGCAGGTAGTTGCAAGTAGTCGCAGGTAGTCACAGGTAGTCGAAAGTAGTCGCAGATTGTCGCAGGTAGTCACGGGTAGTCACGTGTATTCACGGGTAGTCGCAAGTAGTCACGGGTAGACGCAAGTAGTCGCAGATGTGCACTCTAAGAGTAAACGTGAGTGAGTCACCCGAAAATAACTAAGCTGCGTAAAAGACTACAATCTAACAGGCTAGGTAAAGTGATAGAATTTTAGTAATACCATATCACTAAATATTTTCACAATAAATCACCATATCCAACCACTGGCCAGTAATGGCACTGAAATATGGCACTAACCCAAGCTTTGTACATTTCCAAACATGGATACTGAGATCATATAATCGAAGTTATCAAATTAAAATGCCTTACAATTTTGCAAGCTCTATTCCAGAAAATGTTTCTGTTTGTTCGCTTACCCAACTCCATTGAGTTATACATTAAGTAGGTCCTATAAATGAGATGCAGAATATGTGATAGTAGAAAGTTAGCAAAAATTTTCCCAAATCTTCAAGTAATTTGTTTGACTGAATTCTTC
Source organism: Dryococelus australis (assembly GCA_029891345.1). Lineage (NCBI taxonomy): Eukaryota > Metazoa > Arthropoda > Insecta > Phasmatodea > Phasmatidae > Dryococelus > Dryococelus australis. Next base: position 32,780,553 of record CM056994.1, on the reverse strand, counting down.
TTACTTTTTGTCGCCTTCAATGCCAACATTTTTTGGGCATTTATGATATTGTCTGGGTCCCGTATTGGCACCTGTCTTGCATATCTAAAATCAATGATTTCTGGTAACAGACAGTTAAAATAAAATTTCGAGAGTTTACTGATCATTTTTTTCTCTCCAGATATCGTCATTCCTTTCAACTATGTCGCATATTATGCCCTTTGATGACTAAACAATAAAGCGACAGAATTTTATTTTTGAAACATGAAGTATTCCTTGAACTTGATACATGTAGGTATCATCTGTTCTCAGTTTCGGTACACCATCTCGCATTTCAACGAATTTAATATTTTATCGCCAACTGCCTCTAGTGGTGTAACAAGGTTTGCTGTTGTCGAACACTTCACTTCTAGTACAGCATCTTCACCAATCCGCCCATCTGGTGATGCCCCAAGGAATGGATGTTCTTCAATAACCAATCTACACTGGGAGATGGAAATATTGGTTTCAGTGGCGTACTGGGAAAGAGCAACAGCATATTTTTCTAAGACCCGTGAAGTATTTCTGTTCCACTTAAAAATATTGCAATGGAGTTGCTTCACTACATTTGTGCATGAGGTGGTTGCCTTCATTTTGCAGGCTGTTTCAAAGAAAGATGCCGTTAATCGTTTGCTTCGTTGCTCCTTCCATTCGTGACAAGCACTTTGTTCTCTAGTAATTTCTTCAACTTCCTTCTTGTTCTCTTGTTTCAAATCTCGCAAAAAATTCTGCAGCTCTTTATAATCTGCCTCACTCATGTCTTCTTGAACGACCGCTGCAAAGGGGCCATAGTCACTGTCTGACCGATTGCATCATAGATTTGGCCTGCATGTGATACACACTCTTAAAGGGCTTGTTTAACTCTGAGCTTTGTGTGAAAAAGATTAACTCAAATTCTGAATACTTGTGTATGCTTACAGGAAGAAAGTTCTGAATACCTGTGTATGCTTACAAAAATAATTAACTTTAAATATTCCTCAGAGGTATTACACAAATTATGTATATTGCCACTCTACTAAAGTTAATATGCTGTCATTTAGGCATTTTTAAAGAAAGCTTTTCAAAATTCTTACCCATAACGGCTCAGCATAAACAGCGATTAGCATATTTGCAGAAATACAGGCAGGAGTAAAGGGAAGTTTGTGTATAGAGATCTCGTAAGTGCAACGTACATAAATGAGTGACAATTTAAAGACTTTTTTTTCCAAAGCAGTAAATTAAGAATATGTGTAACAGAACAGTTTTTTTTTTAAAACAATTCATTGCGTCATTTGGTCATTTATTGTGTGGTGGACGGATACACAACAGACCGAAAATTAATCGGAACATAGCTCTCGTAAGTACTTAACTAACCGCTAGACATAATTAGGGTTACTTTCGCGTAATGGTTTGAACAAAAATGTTGACATTTTCTGACACTTTCATCAGAACAGATTGCTGATTTTCTGCATGCGAAATAACAACCACTAACGTCCACAAGAGCTTTTTTTTTTTTTTTACATGTATCTACACCAATAATTCTGTAAAAATTGCGTAAAATATGAAAAGTAAATACCTGCATTTACATTTCCATAAGCATGTTTATTTCTCCCCTTCAATCCATGGGACTTGAACCCAAGATATGTTTATCAAGGAAGTTATTATAGATTTTTGTTGCCTGAACACGAGTCATTTACCAACCATTTGTCAACTTACTTCTTCTTAGAATATTCTGTGTGTCCTAGTGGAACTCTTCTATTCCTTCTTTTGGTGCTAAAGCCGGCTCTACACGATGCCCATTTCCGTAGCAGTTGTCATGCCCATTTTCTGCTAGGATTTCTGCTTCCGTGTAGGTTACAATCCAGCCCCCTCAGGAGGAATCTGGCTCCAGGTATAACAGTTTCCATACCCATGGGCACGCCCAAAACGGTAACATAACGTGTTCTAATTTTCTGCTATATAAACGGAGCTGCGACAGACAAGACTGCGGACACCCGAGTAACAAACTTGAGTCGTATATATCCGTTAACGAAAAAATTACTGGTTTTGTAAAACATGTTTATGTACCGAATGAAACTTAATGTACGCATAAGTAACGGGAAACGCTTCAGTTAACACCCACAGTCATAATAAAACAATAAACACAACTTAATAAATACATGATAACTATGGACTTTTATCATGCATATAAACTTTTACACAAAGTTATTCGGAAGTTGTGTCCAAAGCTCAGTATTCTGGTGCGCGGGTTCGCACTGCATAATTTTAGGTTTTAGCGTTCAAATCTCCGCCATGTAACATTTTTTTTAGTTATTTTATGTGATACATTATTGCAGTTTATAATTGAAGTTAATGCCAGAAAATGCTTATTTTAGAATACCTTTGTCTCAAAGCAATAATACCAACAAACAATACAAACCAAAGTTAAATAGAAATAACCACAGGCAGCCGATTGCACAGAGCAGTTATTTGCGTATTATTGATTTTATACAAAGAAACGCTAGAAATAAATGTTTTCAAACAAAGACATAAATTATAAACAAACTGAGTTACGCATACAACTTGCAAACGAGAGGTGTAAAAGTGTAATTTAATCTGTGTTGTATGAGTGATGTTAACCCACTTACATAAAAGCTTTATCAATGGCATTGTGATATTTTTGCCTTCTTTTAGTCTCCTAACAGCACAAGTTTGTTTAATTGCGGAAAGCACAAGATTATTTATTATTCCTGTTAAAGATACATATTTAAATAATTTAATACATTTTTTATTAGACGCATAAACGTCCGCTGTACATAAATGGTAATGCAGTACTGTGTTTTTTTTTATACATAAGCTTTTCATTTTCCATACATTAATAGTTTTATGCTTGTACTCAGAAACTTAAATAAATGCAGTGTTCATGGAAAAAAAATAAACATCATTCTTTTTGGATGTACCACAAAACACCTACATATAATATTTGATTGCATCCTGCCAACTGCGGAATGTCTGCCATTTGCGAGTTGTTTTTGACTACCATTTACAGTTTTCTGTTAGCACTTTAGGTAACGTCTGGGTATGAACTAATGGATTCTTTCTTCTCTTCTGCTACAGAAACTTTTATGCCTTATGTTGTGCCCATGGGTATAACAGAAGGTAGCAGAAATTGGGTATCGTGTGGGGTCGGTGGAAGAAACATTCGCTTTTTCTTCCAAAATCTCCATTCTTTGCTTATGCCATCCGTAATGACAAAAAAATATATCACATACCAAGACTTGACAACCTCTTCACTCTGTGATTCCAAACAGCAACTTCCCCCACCCCCTGGTTCTTTATGGCTGCAACATGAGGTCAGAGCCAGGGATCCTTCCATCCCGGGTTTCCCCACCCCCTCTGGACTCACTTCCCCTCCTGAGCCTCCTCTCAATGGCCAGGTCAGCGCTCGCCCCACGCCGCTCCTCCTAGGCAGCACCTACAACGAGTGGGAAACGGCGAAAAATAGCTTCGCATTGATTTTGTTTCCTCGGTATTCTTAGCCATGACTATAGGGTTTTGATACATCATTTTATTCACAAAAGATGCAGCTTTGTTACTTGTGAAAAAACTATTGTTTTGCAAAGTGAGATTCATTATAAAAATAGCTTTCTATGTAGCAAATTTCTGCGGAATTAGTAGTTTTTAAAAGCCGTATTTATAATCCAACAAAACATCTTCGACAGTAGTTACAAAGTATGCACCTACATCTTCGCTCTAAAAAATTGTTGTCATAAAATATTGCTTAGTTTTTGAGAAATTAGAGTAAATAAACTGGCTTGAAATGACGCCGATTTTCTATGTAGGGAGCCCCCTAAATTATATACACCGATATACTTTATTCCACATCTCCATCAAACACAACTTACTACATATAGGCTACATTATTTTCGACGAAGTTCTTTGCAAGTGTACATTTTTTCCCCTAATTTCGTGGTTTTCTATAATTAAATACCACAATTGTAGTTCTGCCATGTTCGCGGTATACGAATGTAAAGACTTATATTTGCTGATCTGACTACATAAGATTGAATTATATGTATATTTAACACATTGGAATATTTCAACCAATTCACCAGTGTAACATCGTAGTTTTTAACTGAATTTTATGTGCATATGTTACGTAATTTTTTTGTAGTTTAATTTACGAGTTAAGTTTTAAAGAAATCGAAGACAATGTACCGCCTTGTCCTTCTTTTCGTTATTAAATTATTGTAGCTTTTATCCCTACAAAAAATTATGTATTTCGGCGGCATTGCCATTGTGTGGGAAATTTCCAGGGCTCTTCATGATCTTGGCTCTGGGTGAGAAAGGACGAGTACTTGGGCGATGTGGTGGGAGGAGGTGTGTATGGTAGTGGCGACGAGGTGGATAGGGGGTGGAGTTGTACTGACTAGTGAAAAGTGAAAGTGGCGGGAATTTATGGCGGAACAGGGGGTGGGGAAGTCCAAGATGGCCGCTGCCCAAGGAAAGGACAGTAATTGTCCCAGAACCTGCATGTTTCTTCTACTGAAGTCTGGTTTGCATATTCGCTCCCCATGTCCACGATCACAAATGCGTTGCACTGGACGGACATGCATGTCCGTCGCATAGGCGTTGGTGTGTTTCTCCTCCGGGGAATATATATTTTTTTTAGATTTAATAATATTTCTAGTTTTTTTTTTTTTTGCAAAAATCCTGACAAAATAAGTACTGATAAAATACCGAATTTCGCAATCATTTCATAGAATTATGAGAAGCTAGTAGTTTTGTAAATATTACAAGGGAAATTATTAAATTAATTATAATTAATTTAATGCCTATTAACTCGTGTATCTTAAAAAAAATTACGTTAGTTGTATTAACAATAAAGCAAAATATTACAACAAATCAGAACTAAATGTATGAAAACCAATTTGGGTTTGAAAAGTGCGATCTTTAAAATTCAGTAGTTATTGATATATATATATATATATATATATATATATATATATATATATATATATAGCAAATACATAGGCAATTACTTTGCGTGTAATTATTATCTTAAGACCTAAACCATGTTTAGAAAATAAATTAAAATCCAAAGGAACATATTTCCAGGTATTAGCAGAGACCTGCAAAATTAGCGTAATTTTTTGGCACTACGCTAGACTCTTCTGCCCTATACTACTTGAGCGCAGTTCGTGATTCGATTGGTAGAGACCTGAAAAATTTGCGAGTTCGATGACCTGCAGGCCAGACTCTACAGTCTTATGTACAAATATGCCGATATATACAGCACATTGGTTGTCTGCTGTCACAGTGGAAGGCGACGATTGGACACAGTTCTCCAGGAGGTGTCAAACACCGTGTGGACCAATAGCTTAAGTTATATAAACGCACTTGTTTTGAATTCTAGCTTGTCCCAAAATGAATCCTCGAATTCTTCAGGTCTGTATCCATTGGTTACTGGCAGCTTCGCTGCGTCAATATCACGAGTGCCCTCTTCACCGACTATAGGCTGCTCAACCGCTGAGTCTTTTCTGTTCCATGAAAGCGCCCGTGGGGAAGAGTCACGCAGGTTGTTGGCAAATGATACAAGTTAAACGAGCATACGCTGAGAAAAAGGTTTTGTTGAATCAAACAAGATTTGTTTGATGCAACCAAATTTATTTGTTTGTATAGGAGCAATGAAATATTTCATTGCTGAAACCAAATTATTATTATTATTATTATTTTCTCATTTGGTTGCCCCAAACAGTAAGATTTGGTTGAGGCAGCTAAAGATTTGTTTGTCTATACGTTCACTAAACACTCTGGGCAGATATAAACATTTTTACAAAATAAACCGAGCTTCGAGCCTCAACTACCTGCGTCGGAGCGCTATGCCTTAGCAGCCTCAGCTAGTGTGACAACTGATGATATCGGAAAGCTTTTAAATAGATGTACAAGTATTGGGCTACGTGTGCAAACAAATATTTCAAGTTTTACAGTTTTACTTGTCAGTTCCATGTTGCATTGTTTTATTAATGTGTTCATACGATTGTTAAGCATCAATAGATGCACTAACAAACACGGTCACGATCCTAATCGTCACAAAAAAAAATACAAACAAACTCTCGAGCTGTATTTTCGAACGAAAGCAGTCAAATGAGTGGTCAAACAAATATATACAGTTGATTCGGCAAAATATTTAATTGACAGAGAAATTTTTTTTGGCCCAACAGAGATTTTGTTTGTTCAAACATATATTTTGTTAGACGAACGAAAGTAATATTGTTGCTTTTCAAATTTTGTTTTCTCAACAATAAATTTTGTTAGGGCAACTAAATATATATTTGGCCCTACACAAATAGATATATTGTTCGACTTTCTCTCAGTGTACAGGATCTTGGAGTTCAACCTGCAGCTACAAAATAAAGATAATTTTGCAGGTCTCTATTCACTATAGGCTGTTCACGGTAAAATGAGCACTTTCGAAAGCCGCGCTTAAGTTCTGTGCGTATGCACGTTGTGTGTTCTTACGCCTTATGTAAAATTTACATTGTCATGGGCCTCAATTCACTACTTTATTCACTTGTCGGTCTATTGAAGTAGTGAAATTATTAAAAAAGTAAATATTTTACAAATCTGCTCATTTTTTACTCTTCGTTGCGTTAAAAAAAACAGAAAGCGAAGGAAATAATTTAAGTTAATGCAGTTGGTTACTTAACACATTTTATTCGACGTTATGATATGGAAAGCGAAGGAAATAATTTAAGTTAATGCAGTTGGTTACTTAACACATTTTATTCGACGTTATGATATGGAACTACTTTCACTCCATTGTTACCAACTTTACAGGGCGAATGCCACCCAGTGCGTCCGTTAAAATATTTGCAGACAGGGGTAGTAACTTTTTCCCAAAGGTTTATTTCGAAAGCGCTCACTTAATCGTGAACAGCCTATAGCGTGTGCACACGCCTACGTACCGCTGACGAAGTCTGCAAGACAACCAGTTCCAAGTAAACTGGCCGTAGGCAAGCTCACGCACAGCGCATCGCAGGCGCCTGAGATCGCAGGTGAATGAGAGAGCCACTATGTTGGTCGAGGACAAGGACTCACGTAGACGCCTGAGATCGCAGGTGAATGAGAGAGCCACTATGTTGGTCGAGGACAAGGACTCACGTAGACGCCTGAGATCGCAGGTGAATGAGAGAGCCACTATGTTGGTCGAGGACAAGGACTCACGTAGACGCCTGAGATCGCAGGTGAATGAGAGAGCTACTATGTTGGTCGAGGACAAGGACTCACGTAGACGACGGTGCCGTTCTCGGTGCTGTGAGGCCGTTCGTCCGTCATGGCGACCACGGCGACGTTCATGTTGACCCGCAGGATGACCTTGATCATGTGGCCGAAGAAGGCGAGCAGCGTGAGCACGTGCCGACGCCGCCTCCATAACTTCCACGCCGCCCCCAGCCCGTCGCCGGAGGCCGCCGCCGTCTCCTCTTCCTTCCTGCAACATGCCCCCCCCCCCCTTTTTTTTACACAAGGTCACATGACACGCCTTCTTATCTGCAGCTAAAGGCTGTTCACGATAAAGTGAGCATTTTTAAAATTAACCTTAGAAAAAAGTCACTGCTCCTACCTGCATATATTTTAACGAGCGCACTAAGTGGCCAATTAAGTTGGTTACTATGGAGGAGAAAGTAGTTCCATATCTTAACGTCGAATTAAAAGTGTTGCTAACTTAAATTGTTTCTATCGTTTTCTGTTTATTTTTTTAATGCGTCGAAGTGTAAAAATTAGCAGATTTTTAAAATATTTACTTTTATAATAATTTTACACCTTCACTTGACCGACGCATGAAGAAAGCGATGAGGCCCATGGCAATGACAATTTTACATAAGGCGGAATAACACACAGCTTGCATACAAGTAGATCTTAACCAGGGCTTTCAAAAGTGCTCATTTTACCGAGAACAGCCTATAACCGGGTTCGATTCCCGGCGGGGTCACTCCCGTGCCGGACGTTGCCTTTGACCGACGAGCCTTCCCCCGCTCATGCATTCCGGCTCTGCTCCTCACTCACTTCACTTCTTTCTCATCAACTGTCGACGTCTTGTTGTTCAGAGTCGTCCATATCTCTTCACTCCCCTCCGCCATCGCACTATTGGCTATTCACGATAAAGTCAGCAATGTGTATATTTCTTACATGGCTATATTTATTTTAAATAATTGGCGTGAGGATAAAAAATTACTGATAGGAAAAAAAGTTACTAGGGCCTCAAAAGTGCTCACTTTACAGTGAACAGCCTATATTGGTTCGTACCACATTTGCCATATTCTCTCCAATGACAAACTTTATTACTGTAGGCTGTTATAGGTAAAATGAGCACTTTAGAAAGCCCTGCTGATGTTCTACTTGTATGCACGTTGTGTATTCTCCCGCCTTATGTTACATTAACATTGCCATGGGTCTCGTCACTTTATTCATGCGTCGGTCAAGTGGAACTGTGAAGTTATTAGAACAGTAAATATTTTACAAATCCGCTTATTTTTACAATTAGATGCTTAAAAAAAAAAAAGCGAAAAATAATTTAAGTTAGCACAAATGGTTACCTAACACCATTTATTCGACGTTAAGATATGGAACTATTTACCCTTCATCGTTACCAACTTTACTGGGCGTATGTCACGCAGTGCGCTCGTTAAAATATATGTAGGTAGGATCAGTGAATTTTTTTTATAACGTTGATTTCAAAAGTGCTCACTTTACAGTGAACAGCGTTTAGCTAGTTGAGATTCAACGGATTGCCAAGTTATTCTAGTCCAATAACCTTTCATATATTAACTGATAATTGGATCTATAATTGCTCCTTTCAGTTGTTATAAAAATATTGAAAATTATTTGATGACATAAAGCTATTTTAAGATCCTCAGATGCATTAACAAAACATTAAACTACATAATTGCGAATTTCGTTTTCAGTAGCAAAGACATTTCGTGTTTAGTGCAGCCAGAGTTACACTCAGGAATAATGTTTTAACTGTTAAAATACCCATATTCTCATTGGTGGTTCATTTAATTAATAAAATAGCTTCTCACACAGGCGTAAGTCAATATAGTGTGATGTATCACTCTCGAGTGCAGTGGTGCTTATTGTATTCTATTTAAACTTAATTAGTAGTGTTTGTAAGCCGTTATAGGCAGGCTAACTTCGTTTGCAGCGCCACTTTCTACAGTTAATAATTATTTCCTTTATGTGTGATAGTTCATCCATTTTTAATTCTGTGAGCCAACGTCATGTATAGATTGCCAGGGAGTCGTTGATTTTAAAAAGGCAGCAGTATTCTTTTCACAGAAATGGGAACTAATATTTATTTGATTGTTCATGGCTTACTCCAGTCGGATAAAATACTGAAAATGATTTAATATTTATAAATATTGTTTTCAACCGACATCTCTGCCACTCGGTTGGTAAGTCGATTTATTATACTGCTTAAAACAACAGGAATTCTTTCGTTCTTTGGGTCCTATTTCGCCTCAGTGGCCCGAAAGAGAGCAATGCTGTAGAATTGATCTAGCCGACGTTCATGGATTGTAATAATTACCTGTGCAACCATACATACGATTTGGACGAAACTATACTGTTTTGATTTATACTTACATTTGAGAACTGCATATTAAATAATGCAATATATTTTGCATACATGAAGTATTGCGTATTTAAAGTATTCATGCGGATCTATAAATCCTGGTTCCCGTACAATAGAATGCGAGCTGCACGCATCTAAATAAATTAAGGTGGTCGGATGTTTTAATACACGACGCAGGACACTTCTTGTAAGAAATGTGGTTTAAATTTGAAGGAATGTGGATGACTTCCAAGCATGACGGTACTGTAATTAATAGAAGCTAATGTGATCGAATAATTTAAAAGGATACAACCAAATAATTTATGGCTGTAAATCAAACTCATTATTACAATGTAGTTGTAATTTAAACCCATAGTATCACGGTTTAAGATTTATATTTTTTTAAATATATATTTTGTTAGAATGAATGGCACACAGCAAAGTGTCACTTTATGAAGCCAGTTTATAAAACTCACAGCATGTGCAAATAAGATCAAATTTACGTGATTGTGTGTAAAAAGCAGGGATTTTCGAAGGACACTTGGACAAAGGACATTCCAAGACTTGAGGTCGTTGCTGTGAAAGGATATTCCAAGACAGCAGGACATGCTGCGAAAAAAGGACTTTCCTGCGAAATGCACGATGCCTGGTCACCCTTAAATAAATGCAAGCTGCACGCATGTAGGCCCAAGTAGTAGGGGAAAGTCGCCGAAATCGTACCACCACCTGAATGATTCCACCGCTGGTTTTCTATAAAGCAGGACTAGTGGAGCGCTCCCACGGTGAATGCTTAACTACTAGATATATTGAGCAGCCCGTGAAAATAGCGTTTTTATTACTGTTATATTATTTGAGTGTTTGCTTATGTAGTTTTTCTACTCCATACGTAAGATAATACAGCACTTTAAGGTAAGTGTTACTGGATTTCATGCAGTTATCATTGTGGTGCAAGTAATATTGAACGTAACGACTGGTCGTTTTGTAGCGAAGTACCTGTTTTAGGTTAGAAATGACGCAAAGAGTGAAGTTGTGCGCAGTTGACTAAATAATGGGGACGTGGGGGTCAACGAGTGCTGCCGCCAGTGCGGCATTCCAAAACCAACGCTAAAGCGCCACTTGGACTGTAAAAACGTAATTACAAACTACGGTACGAAGGCGCTTGTATGGAATACTACCTTGCCTCTTGAAATAGAAAATCAACTTGTAGAACATATTTTAAAATTGGAAGAACTACATTTGGAGTCACAATTAACGATGTACGCAAGCTGGCATATCAGATAGCAAAGCACAGCCACATTCCACATTGTATTGTTGTGCATGTGAAGAAACATTCGTGGAAGATATGGTTCAATGTTTAGTGTGCGCATTCTGGGTTCATGAGAGTTGTGCGGGTGTTAAGTCAGAACTGAAACATTTTGTTTGCGTAGCCTGTAAATAATTTAATATTTCATGCATTTATCGCAAAAAATAATCAAACTTGCTTAGTATTTAAATACTAAGCAAGTGGTACGATTTAGGACACAGGTGGTACGATTTAGGAAACCAGTTTCTTATATCGTACCAGTTGCAGCCTGTTTCAAAAAGTTCTTTATTTCTTCCCCGATGCTACATTTTGAAATGTAATCCATATAAATGTACCCGTAAATAGTCATGCTTTTTGATACAAATTCGTGAAACCTTGAATTTTTTTCATTTGAGACAGATAAAATTGCAAATGTAAAAAGTGGTACGATGTAGGAAACTCTCCCCTATGTTTGGAATTGTAACCTATTAAATAAAGACCCGCAGAATTAGCCTCATAATTGGGTGATCTTGCTAAACGTCCCTGCCGTATACAGTACATGCCTTAAAACAATCCGTAATTTCATTGGTTGTTAGTTTCCGAAAGTTAGTTACCTGAGTGACTGCATTGGGATTGGCCGCTGTGCCGTTCAGCATATATTGTCGGACAGAAGAGCCCTCCGAGGCGTGGTACACGAACTGTCGACCAACGGCAATAAGTCTACCGAGCGTACATAGATATGATTTATCGCGGGAGAAGTTTTCTTCGTAGGATCAGACGTACTGTGCACGTATCAAGACAGTTCTCTTTCGGTATTGGCTATTAGGGCGCGTGTATGAAGCTACTATTCAATTTCACTGGCTCAATGAGTATTTTGATACCTTAGAGGCAGGGATAGGAAGATTTCGCGAGTTCAATGACCTGTGGGCTAGACTCCTCGGTCCTCTGCATACTGGAGCCTCAGCTGTGTGTTCATTGTCTGTTGCCCTACACCTGGCAATTATGGGATTCGCAAGGTGTTTCTTTGCAAGTCTGCGATTGGCTCAGAGGCGGTGCAGGGCGGGTCTAATAAAATATGATCCAATTGCGAAGGCGACTTCACTGTAAATGTGTCTGACGTCTATCTTGTCCCGAAATGAATTCGCGAAATTTTCCTATCCCTACCTATAGTAGAACGTTTGTGGTCGGTTGGTTTGAAAATAACTAAGACGAATAAAAATATGATTCATTCGTCAATGAAAGGCTTAAGCAGCTAGAGTGTTTTTGAAGAAATGTTGACCCAAACATTCTTCGTGATTTTCCAGTGTCTCTAAGTAAACAGTAACTGAGAGGCGAGCCTGCTTCCAGATGACAAAGTGAATTTGCAGGTCCCTTCTAACAAGTACTCCAAATTTTTCTTCCGCTACAAAAGAAAACATAGACTACTAATTCTTCGAAAAACATCTCCAGCACACTGTAGCAGTTTTTCTGTTGTTGTTATAAGTCATCTTCACGATGACGTACAGTATTTACATATTCGATCTGGCTTCCCAGCATTCGGTAATTTTGACACTATACATGAGTTTTATTCGCGTGCAACGAGTAAGCGCATCCTAAAAATAGCTAAACCAATCACGAGAGCCGAATTACGTTACAATTTTTTCTAATTTTTTCTTCTCGCAAAATATTTTCACGAAACATTATTGTCCCATAGATATAAATACGAACCGGAAAAACTCGCAAGTTTCATAACCTACAAGCTATACTCAACAGTTCTACATAATCAAGCCTCATTGACTAACGCCACAGTGATTAGCTAGTTCTTGTTTTCGTGAATGATTGCTAGTGATTCAGAGTACATTAACTGGAAAAGTAAACGACACGTACTCATGATCAACACTCTGATGACTAGGCATATAGCTCGGGTTTTTCAAGTTCACAAAAATATTCCTGTTGGCTACATGTCTAACAAGTATGGAAACACTATTATCAGTCATGTTTGTGAGGTCAGTAGAATTATATTACTAATAAGCATACATTTTTAGAAAATTAAGTATCTTGAAAGTTTCAGAATGAACACAATGTGTTGTAAATCTTGTTAAACATCGTTACATTGGACGCCTGAGGGGCGTATCTGAGTTCGCGAGGGATGGAGGTCTTAATAAAAAAATAATAAACGAAACTAAATTTGATTTCTAATTTATTCACTCCGCTATTTACAGCCTTAAACTATCTGTCCCCACTTTTACTCTTTCTATTTAACAGTGAGCGCAATTGTTTATTTCAACTCTAATTAACGCCCTTCTTAATCGTCACCGGTGGTTACAGTCAATTAACTCATACTCAGTATTGACATGTGTTCAGTCTATTTGTTGACTTCCTTTCCGCTTGTTACTCGTTCTTCTATTGCTCGAAACTCAGCCACTCATTCACTCAATTTCAACTCAACTCAAACTTGTGGCCCGGACGCCTGTCACTTATTTATAGTGTTCCCTTAACCATCTCGAAGGTTAAACGTACCCCGAGTCCCGCTGAGTGAACGTCAGTAATCCAGAGCATTTTTCAGATAAACGTAAAAATAAATAATGCTAGGGTAAGCAGCGTGCGTGAAAAAGAGATTAAAGTGTCGGCTCGCTTTCCGTAACTGATACGCGGCCGCCGCTATCACGTAACGACTCTCTCCTCTTCGCTCGCTCGCCCCGGGCGGGCCAAGGTCAGCAGCGCAGACCAGCGACACGTAACAAAGTGCAAGGACACTTTAGCTCGGATCCACTCAACTCGCCACTCCGTCACTGGCTGACAGCCAGCCATTAATGGACGTTGTGCAGTGCAATACACAAGCTCGATAGATCGTGGGCGGAAACAAAAATGTATGTTCCCGTAGTGGTAAATGTAGGAGATCCACTGCTTGTTTGTCTTGACAGCCATTAAGGACACTGCCTACCGGCAGGCAGCTGCGAAATTTAAATAGGAAATTCCATGTCAAAGAAATTTCGCCTCGGTGCGTTAATTTTAATTCTTTCAGTCACAGTGTCCTCTATCTGGGATGTTGCAAATGAAGTGGCTTTAACACATTCAGGTCTGCACACATTTACTGGCAATTATGATAAATTAGAAGTGTGTCACCTATATACACTACTGCAAGAACACCGGTTCTGTTTGTGTATGTGCTAGAACTCCCCATCTTCCTATTGGTCCATACCACACTCGTCACTACTCTGTACTTTACAGCGTTCATTATTGGTCGGTCATCAATCAATAGAGAGCCGAGCTGACATCGACCCAATCAAGTGTCCTTTATCGTATAAAATGATTTACAATCAATCATGTACCTTTGAATGGCTATAGAAAAAAGTGTTAATGGTCTGCACTGTGCACAGCAGAACATACCGTCCAATGAGAAAGGTTCCCTGCATTTGGGAGACATCATTCGCTGCTGAGACTATGTCCCGTAGCCTCATAGATAGGGACACCCGATTTTCGCGAAAATATTTCAGGACCAGTTGTATTTCATAACCGTATAGCTCATATCCACACCAGTGGTTGGATAAGTTACGTTTTATACGTCTTTGCTGTCTGCCCGCGAATCAGATGTAACACTATCAGAGTAACTTAATTCTGATTGGCCACTCAAGTTAGAAAATGTCTCGTCACAAAGACAAGTGGCCAATAAGCAAAATAAAACTGCTGACGTGCCTGTAGAGTGTTGGATTCCATCGTGCGTGAAAATCGGGTGGGCGTACTCATAGATAGAGCCACGAGTATTTCGCGAATTCATTCGAAGGCGAGGTCGACTCCAAACACTTGTTATTGTTAACATATGTTAACAAGCTAGGCTGTCCAGCCTAGCTTGCTGCCAACTCTATCCGCGAAATACTCGAGGCTCTACTCATAGAGCACTGCTGTCAGTAACGTAAAGCACAGAGAGATTTATATTGGTCTCGATGTAAGACAAAGCGTCGTCTGGGTATCAGTACAGTTCCAAGCAAAAGATTTGTACGTTGCAACGGCTAAAATTATATATTTATTTTTGGCTGACAGGGTTAAAGGTAGGCGTTTCAAACGAAATGTATTCTGCACGAATTTTTTTAGAAGACCCCTACGAGCGTATATTTTCAATATAGACCTGCAGTCTGAATTTTTTTGTAAAACATAAATTTTAAAAATTCCTTGAAAACAGACTGTACATGGTATGGAAACATCTTCGCTGTGGGGAACTTCTACTAAAAAAAAATGCATGATGAATGCATTTTGTTTGAAACGTCCATCTTTATAACTAAGACGCACTGAGGTGAAACCTCCTAAACATGGGATATCCTATTTAAATGTCGTAGCTGCCAGCCGGTAGGCGGCGCACGCAAGAATACAGAAGTGAAACAGCTGCTTATTACGTGGACTGGAGTCGCACGCGCCAGCAAAATGGCGTCACTAGCCAGCGACATGTTGGACCGTCGTTCGCCAATCAGCGCCTGCTCGCGAGCCGCGGCAGCCCAGCCAATAGCCAACCGTTGGCAGTACAATGAAAAAAAAAATAAACTTCGCGGCTGCCAGAAAACACTTTGTTGGCGTTCACCCTATCAAACTTTCTTTGTGGTTAACACAACATATTTTCGTTGTCACACCACTAAATGCTTGTGGCCACTAACACTGTATTTCGTAATGGCCACAGAAATTGTTGTGTATCCCACAAAAACCATTATAGGTTGTTCACGGTAAAGTGAGCACTTTTGATAGCCCTGCTTAAGATCTACTTGTATGCACGTTGTGTATTCTTCCGCCTAATGCAAGATCAACATTGTTATGGGCCTCATCACTTTATTCATGCGTCGGTCAAGTGAAACGGTGAAATTATTGGATTTTACAAATCTGTCATTTCTATATTCGTGCCGTTGATCGGCGAGTTTTCTCGGGGATCTCCCGTTTCCCCCACCCCGTCATTCCGGCGCTGCTCCATACTCACCTCAATCACCCACATCGGCTCTCAAGACCTCGTGTTAAGAGCCGTCTAAATCACTTCACTCACACCAAGCAAACATTTCGTGGCCTCTAAAATTTTTTTCTGTGCGTGCAGTAGCCAATCAGATGCAAAAACCAGTTCCCAGAACCTCGCGCAGCCAGTCAGGGAATGGGTGTACGTCGACCTCCATAGAACCGCCGCGAAATTTCGTTTCTGTGTACGCGAAAAGATTTCAGGACAAGTTCTGTTCCAACGCATTATAGCTCAGAACTACTTTCGTGAGTGGATCATTTGATTTGTTAGACGTCTTTATTTGTCTGCGCGCCTATCACGGACGGTCAGTATCGAAGAAACTTAATCCTGATTGGCTCACTCATGTATAGGCTATTCACGGTAAAGTGAGCACTTTTGGAATATATCTCATTTAGAATAACAGTCAATAAATATATTTTATTTTAGCTTTAGACGTAAACTTCCGAGTGCGGTGGAATATATAACCTACACTGTGTTTATTAATTACATGGCAATATTTATTTTAAAAGTTTTTAAAGGATAAGAAATGGCTGAAAGGAAAAAAAGTAACTAGGGCCTCGGTAGTGCTCACTTTACCGTGAACAGCCTATAACTAGAGACCTGCAAAATTCGCGTTATTATTTGAGGATAAGTTAAACTTCAAACACGTGTATTTTTGCATCATGTTTGCCATTGGACCATACTTTATTCGACACGCCCTGTGTAACACTGTGCTTATAAATGATCGCTTCACAACTGTGTGCTCCAATCACATGCAGTTCAGTAAGAAAGGGCGTGGCTTCACAGCTGCAGAGCAGCCAACGGAGAAACGACGCCGGCTCGAGTGTATACAGTACTGTGGAGTTTAGCCCCGTTCCACATAATAACGCGAATTTTGCATGTCCGTACCGATAACAGACTCCGCGTATTCGAAAATTCATCGATATATCCACCAGTGGTTGATACACCGACGTACACCGATTGAGGCATTTTTCGAACATCAGGTTTATTTTTAGCGGTGTTTTCGTCTGCTTCCAAACACATATTAACACAACCACGTTAAATTTATAAAGTTTTCTTCGCCCATGTGTAAAACTCGACGTCCGAATTATTATTGTATATTTTGGAATGCTTGAAAATTACGAGTTGTATTTGCCTTAACTTTTATTTTTCAGAGAAAGCGTTCGAAAATTCATCGGTTGATGTTTTGGTGAACATCCACTAGATTTTCAGGCTGGTTGAACCGATGGATACACTGATTCAACCGGGCTCACCAAACGATTGATTTTCTTACGCCCGGTGTACATCTGTGGATGCACCGATGAATTTTCGAATACGCGGATAGTCTTCACACAAAGACAAGCGGCCAATGGTCAAATGAAGACTGCAAGTGTGCACATAGGATACTGGAGTCTTGCCACCGCGTCTGCTTATCTGCTATAGGCTGTTCACGGTAAAATGAGCACTTTTGAAAGCCCTGCTTAGGATCTACTTGCATGCACGTTGTGTCTTCTTCCGCCTTATGTGAAATTTACATTCCCAAAGACCTCGTCACTTTATTCACGTGTCGGTCAAGCGAAAATGGGAAATTATTACAATAGTAAATGTTTTTGACAAATCTGTTCATTTAAATAAAAACGAAATAAATAGTTTATGTTATCAGAGATGGTTACATGACACTTTATATTCGACGTTAAGATATCGAACTACTTTCCATACATCGTTAAAGGTTGTTCACGATAAAGTGAGCACTTTTGAAATCAACCTTAGAAAAAAATGTCACTGCGAATGCCTGCATATACTTCAACAGGCGCACTGAGTTACATGCGCCAGGTAAAGTTGGTAACGATAGATAGGAAGTAGTTCCATATCTTAACGTCGAATAAAAGGAGTTAGGTAACCGTTTGTAATAATTAAAATTATTAATTTCGCTTTCTGTTTTTTTTAATGCATCAGTGTGTAAAAATGAGCAGATTCATAAAATGTTTACTTTTCTAATAATTTCACAGTTTCACTTACCCGACATATGAATTAAGTGACGAGGCCCATGGAGATGTTAATCTTACACGAGGCGGAAGAACACACGACGTGCATACAAGTAGATCTTAAGCAGGTCTTTCGAAAGTGCTCATTTTATCGCGAGCAGTGCCAGTACTTACATGAGATGCGGACGGGAGAGCAGTGCTGGGTGAAGTGACGAGCTTAGTGGGACGGCGGACGGCCGACTGCCGAGACGCCCTCGCAAGGCGCCTGGCGTCCTCCCAAGGACTGCGGCGTCCTCCCGCGTTCCTTCTGGTCTCGCGCCATTATCCAATTGCAACTGGCGGTGGCTGGCCGCTAAATCGACACGCCTGGCCTCCGTGCGCCACCGCACACGGGGGTCGTGGCGGTGTCGGAGTACAGGCCATTCACCGTTAAGTGGCCACTTCTTAAAGGGGCCTACTACTTAAGATCTACTTGTATGCATGTTCTGTATTCTTCCGCCTTATGTAAAATTAACATTGCCATGAGCCTCTCAACTTTATTAATGCGTCGGTCAGGCGAAACTCTTGAATTATTACAAAAATAAATATTTACAAACATGGTTATTTTTTAACTTTGATGAATTAAAAAGAACGGAACGCGATAAAAATAATTAAACTTACCACAAATGGTTACTTAACACTTGTTATTTCACGTTAAGATATGGAACTACTTTCCATCCATCTTTACCAACTTTACTGGGCGCATGTCACTCAGTGCACCCGTTAAATATATGCAGGTAGGAGCAGTGACTTTTTCTAAGGTTGATTTCAAAAGTGCTCACTTTATCGTGAACAGCCTTTAGGCGCTTGAAATGTGTTGCAGTGTGTTGGGAGATCCGTTTTATTTTACGAAACTATTCCACGTGTGCCCAATGTGCTAACTTACGAAAAGAAAAGAAACTTCAGACGATGACGGAATGTTGCTTTCAAAACACTAGGCATGTTATAACCATTATTTCCAAGCCCTCCAACATAGCTAAAAACAGCATTTTCAAACTGCCGTATGTCGAAATATGTGCTGACTGGACGTAAAACTCAAATACAATCCTGCATTGAACTTTGTATCAGACTTTCCAGCAGTAAAATAATATGGTCACCGCTTAAAGTCCCGTAGAAAAAAACGGTTCGACAAAAAGCTTGTGCGCTAGTTAGTGCTTCACGCATAGTGGCGATGCGGCACTTGATGTGCGCGCCAGTGTCGCCCTTAGCGTTCGCTCGCTCCTGTGCCATGTCGCGTCAGGTGGATTCCCACCCGCCATCTTGGATTTATTGATCTTTAACCGAAGCTTCCATTTCCAGAAGGTGTAATGAAATTTCCCTCACGACACATCCTAAATAACAGCTTTCCAAACTTTATCAAACCGCCATCTTGGATTTTCGTAATTTTCGTGGTAAATTGCATCACAGATTTCGCATTTTATTTCGGGCTTCGACAAAGTGTAGGGCATTGCATTGCACATGTTCTAAAACATGTATTGCTAGACTATTGTTGTCAGGTCCATTTCTGTAACCGACATCAAGAAAAAATTATTCATGCCTTACCTTCAATCACTAGTAAAAAAAATATAAATTATATAGAAATGTAATATGTTGGTTAAGTTTAAGGAGCTATTATTTATGTCATGTGCATAAAATGTCATTAAATGTTCTTAAAAGGAACTTACGACAACAATTGTGAAAATCCAAGATGGCGAGGACTGATCCACCTTAAATTGTATCTGGTAACGGCCGAGGCGAAACGCGAGGTTATTTTTCTTGTGAACGATTACAAAAGCGATGATATTAACAGTAATAAAGAGATACTAACGCCAAACAATGCGCGAATACGCGTATCTCGATCTCGGTAGATAAATGTTCTGCATAAACGAATTTTTGTCAGAATATATATATATATATATATATATAATCTCTATGGCTCTATTTTTTTTTGTCATATTAAGTGAATTCTTGGAGAAAAAATTGTGCCTATGCAGTTTCTTTAGGCGGCAAGAGAAAAGTACAAAGATAAGGGCGTAGTTTAATCTGTGGTCTTTCATCTCGTGTAATAGAGGCCCTATGTTACAGATCTAATTTGCACAGTATAGCGTCACGACGGAAACACTGCACGCCTTGCGCGTAGGAGCGATGAGGCACTAGGCGTGCGTGTTAGTGTCGCCCGTATCGCTCTCTCGTCGCTTCTTGACCTTGGTGGCGGCGTTCCCACGTGTCTGGGGATTTTTTTTCACGTTCGAGGCCGAGAACAGCGTGAGCGATAAGGACACTGCCACACGCATCAAGTGCGCCATTGCCACTAAGTGCAGGGCTCTGGGCTTTTTTTCACGGTCGAGGCGGAGAACAGCGTGAGCGATAAGGACACTGTCACACGCATCAAGTGCGCCATTGCCACTAAGTGCAGGGCTCTGGGCTTTTTTTCACGTTCGAGGCCGAGAACAGCGTGAGCGATAAGGACACTGCCACAAGCATCAAGTGCGCCATTGCCACTAAGTGCAGGGCTCTGGGCTTTTTTTCACGGTCGAGGCGGAGAACAGCGTGAGCGATAAGGACACTGTCACACGCATCAAGTGCGCCATTGCCACTAAGTGCAGGGCTCTGGGCTTTTTTTCACGTTCGAGGCCGAGAACAGCGTGAGCGATAAGGACACTGCCACAAGCATCAAGTGCGCCATTGCCACTAAGTGCAGGGCTCTGGGCTTTTTTTCACGGTCGAGGCGGAGAACAGCGTGAGCGATAAGGACACTGTCACACGCATCAAGTGCGCCATTACCACTAAGCGCAAGGCTCTGAACTGGCGTGCAGCGTTCTAGTCGCACTGCATATGCCTATGAGACTTTCAGCGGTGACGCTATCAATCTACTGGCAGAAGTCTGTAGAAAGGTTCAGTGTAGGGCCCTTGAGTAGTTCTGTGTGAATCTGATGCGTATATTTTGAGATACAGCACTTTGAAAAAGCCGTTTTGATCCATTTTGGAATACTGTGAAATGGTGTTTCTAATGTCCGTGACGTCTTGAAAGCACTGAACAGCCCTTGTCTGATGTGTGTGTTCTTTTCCTAGTGCGAGAGAAGTAGTCGAAAGGTGGGTTATGTCGCCCGGCGCTGTGGAACTGCCTTCCGACAAAAAATTGACCGTGCTGTCACCTAGCGGCAGCATTCGAACTCCACCGCCTTTAGCTGTGCACAGAACTGGCCCTACTGCTAGAGGCCGAGTTCCAAGTCGTCTGGCCGTAGAAGACAGGGCGGCTAGGACCACACTTCCCGTTTTGCCGGGTCCGGTGTGGCGGGTCCCGCTCGGCGGAAAGCCACGCCATCCCTTAGGCTGGGACCACACTTTCCCTTCTAGCGGGTACGATCGGAATGCATCCCGATTAGCGGGATGACCTTCACCCACACTTTCCTGTTCAGCAGGACCGGTAGAGTGCGCTTTTGAACTTTTGCATAACAAATGGAGGACTTTTCACAGTCCAATACTTGTGGATCCTGACTTCGTTGATGACATTGTAAAGGCCTGTTGCATACTGCATAACTTTGTACGTAAGCGGGACGGTATTAATTTCGATGGCTCAAAAAATTATCCTTCTGAGGACGTGAATAATGGTGGGACTGGTGAATAACTAATTGAAGGAAGAACAGTCAGATACATTTTTGCCGATTATTTTGTAGGCGATGGGTCAGTTGAGTTACCAGGATGTAATCCTTATAAAATGAAACCTAGATAGGTAGTTAGTATAAATGTTTGAGCAGTTATGTGATATTAGTAATCTAGTCTATGTTTTAACTATTTGTAATTGTGTACTTTTTAATTCTTTAAATTTTTCTTGCAAGAACAACCGAGTAAAATGGTTATTTATATATTTTTTTCAATACAATTTGAAATAATGACTTTTTCGTATTGTTGTCTGAAATTAAATACAAAAATTTTGCGACCAAATGTAATTAAATTAAGTCAGAAACACTTTAGTGAGAAATTTGTTCTGCCTACATATTTTATTCCCAAGAAAATTCATGGTATGGAATAATAAATATGTGAATAAGAACAGCCATGTCAAATATTTATTTAGAAAGCTACGATAAATTATATGTCCGTCGCACATGAAAAATATTTAACTCTTTCCACAGTTTTTATGTGTTACTAAATTCCAGTATAAAAAGATGAATGCGACGCACGTTTATACTAACGAAATATTTCTAAGTAGCTACTCTTGGATTTTTTAAAATTGAGTACTGTGTATGTCTACGTGGTAGTGAAGTGCGAACCAGATAATGCTATCCATATTATGTAATATTTTCCCCTTAAAAAAAATTAAGCAAGAAAGAAAAGTTTGTAATCTTTTATCTGCACTTACAAAACCTTAACTAGTTATCAATATATATTTCCATTAAAATTCATTGGAAATCTTATGGTGATATAGTACCAGATTAAAAAATATATCAGTAAGTGAATGAATAAATTGATGTCATTTTAAATACATATATACTACAGGTGTGCTTCTTATTTCACGTTTAAAGTTGATTCTATGTTACTGTAATTCATACATTCCATTCTACATTTCCATATATACATAACAATCAATGTTATAGTACATTCACGGTTTCTTCGGATGTTTTGAAGCGACCCTTTGAAAAATCACCCTAGGCGAAACATGTCAACCTGTTTTTCAATAACTTGTATTCCACAAATACATACCTAACACTGTAGTTAACTTTAAAGTACCGCATTCTTGAATACATGAAACTTAACTTAATATCTTCGATAACTTGTAATATTTATTTTGTATTAAATGCGAATTAAAAACAGTGAGAGCAGTGACATGTTGGAAACGACCAGTAAGAAATAGTTCACAGTTTAAATATTGTTTTAACATAGTTTTTGGTATGCTATTTCTAAATTAAATGTGGCCTATTGAAATATTTAGGTAGCCGCCATGGAAACATAATTGTTAAGCTTAAAATAACAGAGCAAAATATTGTGTGTATTCCCTAGTGATACGACGTATGTTTTTACCGAGGAAGAAACTGTCGGCTGGACGGAGCTTGTCGCTCTCGCTCTCTCTCTCTCTCTCTCTTTCTCTCTTTCTCTTAGTCTCACTTCCTCGGAAAGTTTCGCATCGCTAGTATTAGCAGAAAAATTATACGTGTTCACTTTTAGCACATTTCATACTTATTACAGAAAAATAATGATTAATTCGTAATTTACAACTGAAAAGAGATTTTAATGTTTGAATACTTATTTTAATATATTTAGATGTGATTGATTGAGGGGTACGATCTGAAGTTGACAGAAGTGGCAAGCCATGACATGGCATGTTACTTTTTGCCAAACGAAGGGTTAATTTTTCTTGCTCCGAAAAATGCTACAAATGATTACATCAAGATTGTACACGTTGTGTATTTTTAACCTACCTAGGCAAGTAACATTGTATTGATAAATCTGTTTTCCCACGACAGGAATAAATATACTGTAACATGTGTCGTGACTACTGTGTGCGAAAGAGTGTTGTTGCCATTACATTACGGTGAGCCAGTGTGTGTGATTGCAAGTATTGGACGTGTAGAATTAATACGTTTTCAACGCTGATTGCTTTTATGACTAAGTTAATTTTTTGAAAGTCATGTCTGTTTATTTATCACAACGTTGTAAGTTTTCGTAGGTGTTTGAAATACAATTGTGTAACGTGCTTACATTTCCGTAATTTTAATGTTTGCGCAATCCCAACAATATACTAAGCCCAGTCAGCTAAATTAACATAAATAATGAAAATAACTTAGAAGACAGTAAGTACCAATGCATAGAAATTTGAGCAGAATAAACGTTACGGTAGGCCTATTATTTGTGTGCATGTTGACTTATATCTTTTAAGTATGTTGCTGCTAGGTACAAAAAATAAGCGACACGAGTTGCGTGCTTGAATTTACTGTGCCCGTTCGCTGGAATAGTTGTTCCTTCGATTTGATATTTATTCCAACAAGATTAAACACAGTATCGGCAAAGTATTAATGTGTATTACGTGTGATGTGGTATGTCGTGTTTAACAAATATGTTAACAATGCAGGAAAAATAACCGTAAAAACTATCGTCAATAAAGCTAACCTAAATATTGTTATAGGCCAAAATTATGAATATTCGTACGTAATGGATTTTGAAATATGAGAGATTTCTTTGAACAGCTGTAAACAGTAAACAACACAGTTGGCTGTTATAAAAGTAGAAGTAACATGGCAGTGCTTAAATTTAGGTGTAGCGGAAGGATACATAATCAGTAACCATAAGTAGAAATTTAGCAGGGCTTCAGAAAAATCCGAAGATACCGTCAATCAACTATACCTACCTTATTGTTAACTTTCTTGTAGCTCAATTTCTCTCCCACGTCGCGAACATTCCTTTCCCGATGCCCTCCCAACTTTTATCTGTATGTTCTGGTCCATATAATTTTTTGAAGACGTGCCCGGGTGCTCTTCAATTAAGTGTATAAATTTGTCTGTGTCAAACATGACATCCGAAACATATATGCAACTGCAGACTACAAGGAAAACGGGACCCGAGCGACAGGACAGTGTGGACGCACGCATTGAAAAGCATGTTTTTTTGTCTCCCATCCTGTCATCCTGCCTTCCTGTCGACCGGAGACATCGTCCTGCCGCTTCCTGCTGGGACCGGTTTTAAGGGATGGTGTGGCCTCCCCCATTTAAAGCAATGGTATATGTCCTTCCCGCCGAAAGGGATCCGCCAAACCGGACCCGGCAAAACGGAAAGTGTGGCCCCAGTCTTAAAAACCGGTCCTGGCGGGAAGTGGCAGGACGATGTCTATGGTCGACAGGAAGGCATGATGGCAGGATGGGAGACAAAAACACACGTGTTTCAATACGTGCGTCCACACTGTCCTGTCGCGCGTGTCCCGTCTTCCTTGTAGTCCGTAGTTTCGTATACGTTTTGGACGTCATGTTTGACACAGACAAATTTATACAGTTAACTGAAGAGCGCCCCAATGTCTGGAACATGTCTTCAAAAATTATATGGACCGGAACGCACGAGATAAAAGTTGGGAGGATATCGGGAAAGGAATGTTCGCGACGTGAAAAGAAATGTTATGTATATATGGTAACGTAGATTGGAATGCATGAATAACAGTATGTAACATAGAATAAACTGTAAATGTGAAATAAGCAGGTCATGCATACACACGCACAATTCTAGCATATATGTATTTAAAATGTCCTATCTATTTATTCAATCTCTTATTAATGTATTTTCTATTCTAGTACTATAGCACCATAAGAACATTTTCAATTAATTCATATTGAAATATATATTAATAACTGCTGATGATGTAGGTGCAGATAAAGTTTACAAACTTTTCTTTCTTACTTAACATTTTTTTGTTAAAATATTGCATGATATTTATAACTTTATCTGGTCCCGACTTCACTGCCATGTAGACATACACAGTATTGAATTAAAAACCCCCGAGTAGTTACATAGAAATATTTCGTGATTATAGACGTGCATCACTTTCATTTTTTTCATATAGGAATTTAGTAACACCAATACTGTGGTTAGTGTTAAATATTTTCCTATGCGACGGACATATAATTCATCGTAATTTTCTAAATAAATATTAGACAAGGCTGTTCTTATTCACATATTTATTTTATCCATACCATGCATTTTACTGCGAATAAAATATTTAACAACAAAAATTCTCACTAAAGTTGTTTCTGACGTACTCAATTGCATTTGCTGGCAACATTTTTGTAGTAAATTTCAGGTAAAAATAAGAAAACACCTTATTTTCAATTTTATTGGAAAAAAAGTTTTAATCGGTTGTTATTGCAGGAAAAATTAAAAGAATAAGAAAGTGCAAAATTACAAATAGTTCCAAAAAATAAACTATATTACTAATATCACATAACTGCTCAAACATTTATACTAACTACCTATCTAGGTTTTAGTTTCTCAAAGATAACGTCGTTGGAACTCAATTGCCCCATCGCCGACAAAATAATCGGCAAAAATGTCTCTGACTGTTCTTCCTTCAATTAGTTATTCACCAGTCCCACCATTATTCACGTCCTCAAAAGGATAATTTTCTGAGTCATCGACATTAATACCGTGCCTTTTATGTACAAAGTTATGCAATATGCGACAGGCCTTTACGATGTCATCAACAAAGTCAGGTTCCACAAGTATTGGACTGTGAAAAATCCTCCATTTGCTAGCCAAAAGTCCAAAAGCGCACTGAACAGGAAAGTGTGGGTGAAGGTCACCCTTCTAATCGGGATGCGTTCCGATCGTACCCGCTAGAAGGGAAAGTGTGGTCCTAGCCATAACACTCCCAAAAATTCGAATTAAAAGGAAGTGCGGATAATGTCAAGCCCTGAAATGCACTTTGAGACACAGAAGATGTTATCACATCTGTGTGTTCGGTAGGGTTTTACGACACGCTAGAAAGACAACAGAACCTTGTTAGAATGGGCTCCGAGATGGCGACTATAAACAAGACAGCTGAAATAGTTCAGTGTCAGATCACTTCTAGTATGACAAGTAACGTATTAAATTTGCTTCTCATAGCGTACAATTTTCTTCTCGATAATATATTTATTATTGTACTAATATATACACAATTATTTTTTTACTATTACATTTATAATGACAGACGGGCCAATCAACATTTGACTACTCTTCCGGGACTTAGGATCAATTCGTGCGAGCGATAACCGAAATTTCTGTACAAACTCAGGGTCTTTATATATTGACACTCAGGTAAATCATTTGAGATTTGAGCTTGAGTCATGAGAATAAATAGGGATAATGATCTTACGCTCAGATGTCAGAATTATTCACAGTGCATGGCTTTAACATTTATATTGTTAGTGACTGCCATATGCGTGAAAAGATTCCCCATCGACTGGGCCAGCCTGTGAGATTTTGGCTACTGTGGTAATGAATTAGAAAATGTGGCCTAATCGCAAAAATTTCTCATCTTAAAATTAGTATAACACCTTGCTACTTTCATTATTATAGGGGTTGTATTCACACGGATTAACTGTTTGCAGGCAAGTCACATCACATTCACTTTTATGGTAGCATAATTATTAGCCTAGTTGAGTGGAGTATTATCTCTATACACGGAGACAGCAGCTAATAGCGAAATAAAACTTCAGAAAAGCACATTGTAAATGAAAACCTAAGGAACCAGTATTTACCGCCAGAAGTCACTGCCTCTAAAATGAAAGTATGTGACTCGTTGTTAACACCTGCACTGAGCTAATAATGAGTCATCCAGTCGTAACTCTGCGAAAATGCTATAATGTTCTGAATATTATATTTGCACGAAACATTTTCGCAGCGTACCAGTGTCTTCAAAGATAATATAATGACAACATTGAGTCCGCACTCACCCACTGGATTCCCCGACGAGATGAGCTAATTCTTTTGCACAAGTTGCCACTGGCACCTCTTTTCCACGACGTACCATGTTCCAGCCCTGCAACAAGATACACGCTACTACAAAATGCTGACACTTCCTGCCCCTGTATGCACAATTGCTAGAGGCCAGCGAATTTTGCGAATTTATTTTGTACCATACTAGACTTCAAACACTTGTGCACTTTGTTTGTTTTGTACTGGACTGCGATTTATCCGAGTTTAGCATCAATGCATAATTATTTGGGACTGCGAGAAAGGTTTTAACGGGCTCTAGAATATCGGTGTCTGAGGAAATGTTTTGATGGGGTCACCGAGACCACACGTGTCCCCTTAACTCATCTAGGCATACAGGATGATTTTGAGTAATGGGGGAAAACTGCAGGAGACGATCTCGAAGAGGATAAGGAAAAAAGGTCTAATGAATACATACCCGGAAATGCATGGGTTCCTTGCTAGAGGGCGGCACACACATTTATCGGTAACATGAGGAGTCCGCTTCACTGCTGTTGCCGACTCACCCTGGAGTGGACGTATGTAGTGTAGTACAGCGCTGTGGGACGATGGTCCAGTATTCCAATCGGGAACAGTCCGACTTGGTCTTTACATACGAACAGGCAAATCGCAATGGGCGGGAGGCAACATTACTGTAGCAGGAATAGTACCCCCACCGACATAAATCACACCATAAAATGTTTGCGACAGTGTTTCACAGTTTGTGTGAGACAGCCTCGTTCACGGGAATGGATAACCAGGAAGGGTGGGTGCGCCAGGTACGTAGTACGTACCTACACCAATCTTGGAGGAACATGTAATAAACACTGTGGAAGATAACCCCGGTATCAGCACCAGGCAGGTGACTCGCCAGCACGGGGTAAGCCAGACGATTGTGTGGAACATTCTCCACGACAATCACTGTTACTCATATCACTTGCAACATGTACAGGGCTGATTACTGACGGACTTTCCTCCTTGGGAACGGTTTTGTTGTTGGTTTGTTGAACAGGCCACCACAATGCCAGGATTTCTGCCGTCCATCCTATTCACAGATGAGGCCACCTTTATGAGGGTAGTATTGGCAACTTCCACAACACCTATCTATGGGCTATGCAGAATCCCCGTGGTATAGTGGCAGCGAACCATCAGCACTGGTTCAGCCTCACTGTTTGGGGGTGGATTATTGGCGACCACCTCGTGGGACCAGTCGTCCTTCCACAACCCCTCACAGGCGAGGCATATCTACACTTCATGCGGGTGTCCCTGCCTCCTCTGCTGGAATAGGTGCCTTTGGTGGTACGAAGGGTTATGTGGCTGCTACATGATATTGCTGCAGCCTACATCCCCATTACCAAGCAGAGTCATCTCGATAACTTCTTCCCCGGTTGATGGATCGGGCGAGTCGGTCCATTTGCATGGCCCGCCCGGTCGCCAGACCTCAACTCTTTAGATTTATACCTATGGAGTACCTTTAAAGGTGTCATGTATATGGAGCCCATCTCGAGCGTGCAGACACTGGAACAATGCATTCATGTTGCCTGTGACGCCATTCAGATGCAGAATTGAATATTTGAATGTGTGTGGCAGTCACTGCTGCGGTGCGTACATGCACACTTAGAGACCCACAGATGCCACTTCGAACACCTCATCTGATGGTGGCCTCATGACAGCATGTCGTGCACTGTATTGTCCTGTACAAGAATTATAAATAAATAAATGGTTTCTAGCATAGAAATCATGCATTTACAGACATTATTCATATGACATTTTTGTTCCTGTGTTCCCATTGCTCAAAATCATCCTGTACAAAAAAAGTGAGTAAGTGAAGATTTGGGCCACTTAACGAGGTCTTGAGAGCCAATGAAGATGAAATGAGGTGAGAATGGAGCAGTGCCAGAATGCAAGGGCGCAGGAAATGGGAGATCCTCGAGAAGACCTGCCAACCAATGGCATCGTCTGGAAAGATTCCCACTTGCAAAAATTTGGGAGTAACCTGGCCGGAGATTGCACCCATTTCGCCCGGTTCGCAATCAGTTGTTGAATCATCGTGTCACTCTTCTCGCTGCTTTTCCCTTTCACTGATAACCTGGTAGTAATGTCCTTGAAAGTCTTCATATTAAATTTTTTGGTAGATGATTTGTATCAATGAATGAATAATTTATCCCCCAATTTCTCGTACTTTAATTATTTTTTCTGCATGTTCACTGGTCAGGACATCACCAGTCGAGATGCAAATCAATGATTCCTGAGAAGAACTGAACACTTTAAATCTCTCAAACTGTTCTTGCAAGTGCAGTGCATCTTCCGCATATTTCTTCAGTCTATTCTATTGTAGTTTATTGTGACTGTACTGCGACTGTGTGCTAACTTTAAACATATCCTTTTCCATATCAGATAATCTACTTCTTTCATTGTAAGTCAGCTCCCACGTCTGTCGAGCACCCCCTCGTGTAGTTATATTGACAAGTCTTCCAAGGGTCTTACAGATTTTGTTAACATGCTCGATTACTTGATCTGCTGGGATTCTCACAAATTATTGGTCTGTCATTTTGATGCTGAAATTTCCTTTAACGAACTCTTCGTAAACAGCGGGAAAACAATTATGTAGGTTCTCCATATCTACAAGGAAGGCAGAAGCTTATTGCATGTAATTTACATGGTCATGAAATGCCATCAATTTCAACATTTCCTTGAAATATGTGACATGTTCTTTCCAGTCTCCTTCTCGAGATGCATGGATGATGTTCAGTAGTATTGCAATCAATTCTAGGTATAGCAGCCAAAATTTGAATGTATTGTTTGAAGTGTTTTCTTCAATGAATGCATCGAGTTGAACTATGATATCCTGTAGACAATCAGACAGCCTCTGAGCAACTGTAGAAATGTTATTAAAGTTTATATTTTTGAAGTCCTCACAAACATCTGCTGATAACTCATCAATTGTGTCAAGATCAACATCTTGGTTATTATTAGAAAGCCCAACTCTGAAAAATGACATTAGAGCTCTCCACAGAGCCTCAAATGTTATCTTGCGAGTTCGCACACAAGGATTTTAGTGCCCCTCTTTCATGATAGCAGAAGCTGTTGTTTCTGAAACTATTCCACTCTCTACCGAGCAGTCTTCAAGGCCTAAACCAGCATACTGCTCCACAACAGCAGTTAAGTAGACCTGTATGGAGTTAAAGCCACCTAGTAGAGGAATGACATCCTGGGTCTCATCTGGGCGAAGCCACATCAACATTTTTACTTTAGGATACAGAGCTTCACCAAAAGTAATCACAATATAGTCTTGTTTCAGGTGGTGAGAGTGGTATCAATGCACCGAACAATATCATAACAAGCACTGCTTCCAGCAGCATGAAATATATTTACAAGTTGTTTCGATCTTGAGGCTTGGTGAAATAGGAAGCAGGTTCTGATTTGTTTTGGTGTCAATTTAATTTCCTTTTGATGGTGCGTAAAGAATGCCCTGACCTAACAAAATAATTATGTTATTATGTTCGCTTTCAACAGTCACCAGCAAGTAAATGCATCGTCATCAGAAAGTAGAACCCACAGAAAAGTATACAGACTGTCTGGTACTCATAGGTATTCTGCTTCGGTAGTTAATTTATTGCAATATTCAATCCCCGGATGAAGTTCGAGATCATATCTAATTTTCTTTACTGCATAAATGTTTCTAGTATCCGACATTATTTCTGTCAATTTAAACCCCATCGCCTGTGTCTTGAACAATTAAAGCTTCTACAACTGAAGTTGTAGTTATTTTCCTCGGAAAGACTATACAGTTAGGTTTCAACAAATTTGTTTCTGAAAATGTATTTTTAATTCATAAATGTCTACAGAATTCTTTTCATATCAATGTTACGGGTACTAGCATATTCCCCAGTTCTCTCTTCAATCATTTCACTGCACCTAGAAGCTTTTACGCCGCACGGTTATGCACAGAAAATCAAAAGACGTTATCACAATAGTGGGGAGTCCGAACCACTTGGTGCAGATCGTTAAAGGCTGTTCGTGATAAAGTGAGCACTTTTGAAATCAACCTTAAAAAATTTTACTGACCCTGCATGCATATATTTTAACGTGCGCACTGTGTGATATGCGCCCGGTACAGTTGGTAACGATGGATGAAAAATAGTTCCATATGTTAACGTCAAATAAAAAGTGTTAGGTAACCATTTGTGATAATTTAAAATTATTTCTTAGTCTTTACGTTTTTTTTTAACGCCTCTGCGTGGAAAAATTAGAAGATTTATAAAAAATTTTACTTCTCTTATAATTCCACAGTTTCGCTCGACCGACCCATGAATAAAGTGATAAGGCCCATGTCTACGTTAATTTTACGTAAGATGGAAGAATACAAAACGTGCATACTAGTAGATCTTAAGCCGACCTCCTGTGGCGCAGTCGGTTGGTGCGCCACCGATGTGGGTTGCGGGAGGCTCTGGGTTTGAATCCCGGGCAAGGCATGGGTATTAATTTAAGTTAGGTTAAAATTTAGTATGCAAGCCGCCCCTTGCCAATATTTCCAGCATAAAACCGGAGGACGTTAAAAAGCCCTTTGTAATACAATACAGTAGTAGATCTTAAGCTGGCTTTCAAAAGTGCTTACCTTACCGCAAACAGCCTATACCAACATTAAATTATTTTTGTTGAAATACACGCAGTTACGGGTTGGAATCCCTCCTCCCCCTTTTCCCATGGGGATTGGTTTGAAAAAAAATTAATAACCGTAAACTTGTCATACTTGATATCTCTCAGTGGTGCCTTGGAAACATGTGACGCGATCGCAACGTCTTTGGCCTTGATCTTGCACTGCCTGGCGAAAGTCGGGGCCCCTATAACCTAGTCAACATGAAAGGTTTACTTATAACTGTCCTTCCTCTCCCCCTTCCCTATAGTCCAGGAATATTAGTCAAATGAGGGCAAGAATCTCGGAATGAGAGATAGTCAGCTATAAACTTGTATAAACCTTTACTTTGACACCCTAAAACTTGTCTCAAAACCTACCTATCGTAGGGTGTCCGCGACCACAGATATTTCAAGGTCAAAGAATCGATTTTTTACACATTTATTGCAAATATCTCGTTTCCTATGGGTTTTATGCTATTTGTATTTTATTATAAATATTGTAGAGGATTAAATTCTCTACAACTTTTGTTTAAACATTTTTTTTATATCTTGAACCATTTTCGAGATAGAGGGCAGAGCGCGGGCAGTGTTTACCTATTTAGAGTATCATTCGAGGTCAACCTGTAGTCCCGATTAAAAACACGCCGTATAAAGTTGATAAATTATTGATAAATATATAATTCTAAATAATTTGCATTTTTTATTAACTATTACGTTATAATTAATAATTTTTTTCAATAATTCAGTATCTATTCATTTAATAATACTTACCTACTCGTGTACTTATAAAGTTATTAAGGGAAATACTTTAATTACATTATAAGTAGAAAATA
Source organism: Dryococelus australis (assembly GCA_029891345.1). Taxonomy (NCBI): domain Eukaryota; kingdom Metazoa; phylum Arthropoda; class Insecta; order Phasmatodea; family Phasmatidae; genus Dryococelus; species Dryococelus australis. The sequence continues at coordinate 32,747,828 of CM056994.1, read as the reverse complement.
ATTAAGTACATCTATATTGAAATCCGTAAACTTATAGATTCTTTTAAAACGTTAAAAATTATACCTGGGACAACGGACCTCTATTGTATAGTACGAACCTTTCTATTTATAGCCAGAAAGGACAGATGTTCAATTGCTTACTCACGACCGGTTTCTTTTTCAATGAACCACTGTTATTCGTTAGTTTTGAATCGTATCTTGGTAACTACGGACGTACAATTTTAAGAGTGATGGATAATTTGTGTTTTATATGTAAAAAGTCAGATTCGGAAGGTGAATCATTAGTGAATCTAGTGCGTGGTATAAAAACTCTGAGAACTGCAAGTATCGAACGAAACGACGGTCTTATTGATTATTTAAAAACCGTAACCTCTGTACAAGTGCATGAAAAGTGCCGAACTGTTTACATTAGCAAAAATTGTATATTAGCAGCAAAACGGCGACTAGAACAAGATGAAACTACAGCTTCTTCAACTGTACCGCATAAAAGAGTAAGTGAAGTGTTCGATTTCAAGAAGCAGTGTTTATTTTGTGGTGAAATAGCTGACGAGGCCGCAGAGACAAAGAAAAAAGAAAAGTATAGACGCAAGATAAGTGCAGTGAGTACTCTTGAGTTTAAAGACACTGCTATGAAAAAAGCAGAAGAACGTGGTGATACTTTCGGAGAATTGGTGAAAAATCGTATATTTTTTCAATATGATTTAGTTGCTGCTGAAGCTAAATACCATGCTGTTTGCTATGCGAATTTCTTCACAATTAAAGTACCATCGTCTCATCCGAAACTTCGTCAAGATAATCAAGTTTCAGAAGCTATGATAGAGATTTTCAATTACATAGAAAATAATAACGATTCACAATTTACACTAAAAGAGCTTAAAGATGTCTTGACAGGGTATGTACCAGATGATAAAACTATTATTTCAAGGCGACAACAAAAGTACTTAACCAATATAATAATTACGAAAAAAGTAAGAGCTTTTACGATCATTTCTTTTCGTGATTCACACGCTAATATTTTTATCAAAAGCTTGGTACGATAATAAAAACTTATATCCTCAAGCAGAAAGACTAAGAACTGTAGAAGAGAACACGGAGGAATTTGAAATTTTACAGCGACTGGAAGACGATGATGAAGAAGAAGAAAATTGAAATTAGAACTTGTAGTTCTTATTATTATTCAATTTTTTTAATTTCAACGTTCATAAATGTATGAAATGGTATTTTTCAATAAAAATATTAATTAAAAATTTAATTCTTTTCTTTTTATTTAGTTAGGAAGTAATTAGTATAAATAAGATAAGAATTAAAAAATAATTAAAGTATTTCCCTTAATAACTTTATAAGTACACGAGTAGGTAAGTATTATTAAATGAATAGATACTGAATTATTGAAAAAAATTATTAATTATAACGTAATAGTTAATAAAAAATGCAAATTATTTAGAATTATATATTTATCAATAATTTATAAACTTTATACGGCGTGTTTTTAATCGGGACTACAGGTTGACCTCGAATGATACTCTAAATAGGTAAACACTGCGCGCGCTCTGCCCTCTATCTCGAAAATGGTTCAAGATATAAAAAAAATGTTTAAACAAAAGTTGTAGAGAATTTAATCCTCTACAATATTTATAATAAAATACAAATAGCATAAAACCCATAGGAAACGAGATATTTGCAATAAATGTGTAAAAAAAATAAATAAATAAATAAATAAATAAATCGATTTTTTGACCTTTGACCTTGAAATATCTGTGGTCGCGGACACCCTACGATAGGTAGGTTTTGAGACAAGTTTTAGGGTGTCAAAGTAAAGGTTTATACACGTTTATAGCTGACTATCTCTCATTCCGAGGTGAAACCCCTAATATTCCTGGACTACTACATTACGTTACCTGCCCTTGCTTAATTTACGACGTCGCGACGTGCTGAGTGCAAAGGGAATTGATTAAGCCCCATTGTCGGAGAAGCGACCGGGCCTGTATTCCCCGGCGCGAATGATAATGGTGCAATTAGAACAAGAGTAGTGGCAGCGAGAATGTTACGGAAACACCCACCTACCCCTACTCTGGAACTGCAGTAGTGTGCATGGAGCTCACATACAGCAAAGTATGGCCTACTGATGCGTAACTGGTTCTCAAAGCATTGCATACATAGCCCATTCGCAATTTCTCCATACTTTTTTAAACAAACCTTTAAAAAAAAAAAAATCACTCCTTTTGTAACGTGTTTGGTTGTTTCCTAAATATGCCACGTGTCACAAGCATCTTGCATTTCTGTCAACATAAAAGTCTACATATTATAATATTCCATTTATAAATAACGGTTACAAAACAGGGAGAAAATAGGTATGTTGATAATGCATAAAGGCTGTTCACGATGAAGTGAGTACTTTTGAGATCAACCTAAAAAAAAGTCACAGTCTCTAACTGTGTGCATTTTAACGGGCGCACTGAGTGACACGTGCCCAGTAAAGTTGGTAACGACGGAGGGGAAAATAGTCCCATATATTAACGTCGAATAAATAGGGTTAGGTAACCATTTGTGATAACTTAAATTATTTCTATCGCTTTTTTTAAATGCACGGAAGTGTAAAAATAAGCTGATTTGTACAAAATTTACTTTTCTAATAATTTCACAGTTTCAATTGACCGACGTATGAATCAAGTGATGAGGTCCATGGCAATGTTAATTTTACATAAGGCGGAAGAACACGCAACGCGTATACAAGTAGATTTTAAGCAGGGCTTCCAAAAGTGTTCATTTTACCGTGAACAGTCTACAGTAATAAATAATTCTTGCGCAAAGTATTATGCAACTGAGTGCGCAAAAATAGGGCGCGTTGTCGCTCTAGTGTAATTTTGTATACTTGGTTAAGCTTTGTTTGCATGAGGCGGAGGAATATCCTGGAAGTAGGTCTTAAGCAAGGCTTCAGAAAAGCTGGAAGTTACCATTCAGGTAACTGTGTAACTGTGGACTGTGTAACATAACTTCGCCACGGGGCCGCGGTGGCTGAGCGGTTAGCCTGCTCGCCTCCCACAAAGGTGAACCGGGCTCAATCCCCGGCCGGGTTACTCCCGGATTTTCATAAGTGGGAATAGTGCCGGACGATGCCGCTGGTGGGCGGGTTTTCTCGGGATCTCCCGTTTCCCCCGCCCCTTCATTCCGATGTTGCTCCATTCTCATCTTAATCATCCTCATCAGCTCCCAAGACCTCGCTGTTGAGAGCCGCCAACATCTCTTAACTCACTCACTCATTGCCCAATAATCACTCTGAGGGTAACTGATTCTTTAACCATACTATTGTTTTAGGTCAAGACTGTTTCTTAACCGGTCACATTTAATGCGGTGACAAAAGAGGTCCTGTGTCGTCATAAATATAAAACTCTCCCAAAAAACATTTTTTCTGCAACATCTTACACCAAAAATTCACGCTGGTCTGGAAGGGTAATTAAAGCCTCTTAATAGTTCACAGTTAATTGAACAATTTCGCAAGCTCTGCTAAATTTTTTCTTGTCACAAAATATCCTTCCGTTGAGCGGCGTGACGCCGTAAAACGCAGAGACACCTGGCGTTCCCTGGCAAAGAGGATTGAACAATTTACAGATGAAAATTTTTAAAGTGCAGCCGCGTATTGACTTTCGCCACGCATGTAAAGGCTGTTCATGATAAAGTGAACACTTTCGAAACAAACCCTAGACGATTGTGACTGCCCCTGCCTGCATATATTGTAATGGGCGCACTGAGTGACATTTGCCCAGTAATGTTGGTAATGATGGATGGAAAGTAGTTCCATATCTTAACATCGAATAACAAGTGTTAAGTAACCATTTGCGATAACTCAAATTATTTCTTTCGCTTAACAACCATTTGCGATAACTCAAATTATTTCTATCGCTTAACAACCATTTGCGATAACTCAAATTATTTCTTTCGCTTTCTGTTTCTTTAATACATCAAAGTGTAAAAATGAGCAGATGTGTAAAATAAATACTTTGCTAATAATTTCGCAGTTTTACTTGAGCGGCACATGAACAAAGTGGCGAGGCCCATGACAATGTTAATTTGACATAAGATGGAAGAATACACAACGTGCATACAAGTAGATCTTAAGTAGGGCTTTTAAAAATGCTCGTTTGACCGTGAACAGCCTATATACGCGTGGCGCAGAACAAGGGACAGCGACGGCGCAGTGGTCGCGCCACTTGTCTCCCATCTGGGCGAATTGGGTTCCATTGTCATTTCTAATTTCATCTTATTTTTATTTTATGGTGTGAATAATTATTGTTCCATTTGAAGAAATTTAACTGTGTTCAAGTATTAAAATCTGTGCCTGTGCTGCAATTATAAACCCTTATCTAAACTTCGGTTCTGTGAAACCAGCAAATCAATGGAGCCTTTCATTTCCGAAATATTTGCAGTGTAAGTTTTAGGTGTTTCATCCTGTATATAATATTTTCACTTTCCCATAACAGCTGGTATCATGAAAGATATTAATAAAAAAAATAAAAAAATTCATTACGGAGGGGAATTTGTTCTAACCTCTGATACTTCAATCCTAAGGCGCACACCGTATCCGCTATACTACACAGACATAGTGACGTGTTGTTTATTAATATGGGTTACAGGTATGTTGGAAGTTGCCTATGTTTATGTATCACTACATGTATGTTGTTGGTAACATGTATGTTTTTGGCAGCATAATCATTTTTGTTTTCAAATTGAAACTTTTTTTCTTCATGTTAGTTTTATTTTAAATGTAATTTTTAAAATCAGTGTATATTTTTATGTTTTGGCATTTTTTGCTAACGCCAGATATGTGTATGTTTTTCTTAAGTTGGCAGCTTAGCATTACGTCAAAACCAGGGAGGGCTTTTTGAATGTGCCCTCGAGTTAAGCACCAGGGGGCGGCTATGTCCTATACCGTGCAGTGAAAACAAATGAAGCCAGTTTTTACTATGAAGTCAAACGGTTGTTTTCTGGTGTAAAGGTCACTTGATCATTAGTAGCCCAAAACATCGTGCCAGCGGTTCTTGCACGTGTATTTTGAAGTGTATTAAAATCGACATGAATTAGCGTGCAACCTTTTCTGACAACAATAATATACCAAAGCGCGCGCGCGCGCGTGTGTGTGTGTGTTTGTCTCAGTTAACTAAGTATATATAGTTATGAATTATAAAAATTTAACATGGAAGTGTTCTGTACGCCGTTTTAGTTTATTTGCTTTCCATTTACGATATACATATTTGCCTTGCAAATATGCCACGAAATAATTTTCTGATTACTATAGCAGCTCTTAAAAGTTATGATAAAACTTTAACCCTACTAAAATATAATATAATGACAGTCGATATTATTAATAGCTGTCTGCTACCTGCAGGAAAGCCGCTGTTTATATTTTGAGACAACTAGAGTGCAACGACACGGACATGGATTTAGCTGAAGAAACCCAGTATGACATAATTATGTTATGTCAGTAAAGTGGTAGTACATCTCGACCAGTCGTGTAACCAAGAGAATGGCAATTGGTTAGTTTTGATTACATAACCCGCCTTACCAGCAATTTTTTCTTTAACTTTTGCTTCACAGCATTCATTATTGCCCCGTTTTCAATGGTGAAATTAGCATAATGTAGCACCAGCAGTAAAGCAATATAAAGCAATTTTGAAATTCAGTCTCTGTAATACTTTGTATAACCAAAGCTAAAACATGCGTAGTCGTATGTCGTATTTTTCCCAGAAACATGTTTAGCACAACATAGAACTTAACCTCACACAAAATATGTCATACAATTTTATTTGAAAAGAACTAAAACTGACGAATTTGATAATCTTATAAGCACAGGGCTGTGCCTGAAGCATTGTAATATTTAAGAAATTCAATAGGCTTAAAAATTTTAAGCCGTATGTACTTACGATTATAACATAGTATAACCACCTGCGTGGAGTTAGTTTCGGTGAGACAGAGAAGCTCAGTTATGGTAAGGTTGACACTGCCCCACTGTTGCCACATACAGGACATTATGCAAGCATGCAGTGTTTTTTCGTGCACGTGTAACTACGGCACTTTGTAGCGGCACTGTCTTTTTATCAGTGGACCGCCTGCAGTGTCGCTTTTGTATTTGCAGGTGTCCGTTAGTATATTTTAAGTTATGGCTGAAGCAATTTTAGCTGCATTGGAAGTTTTCACAACATTATTTTCTTAAGTGTATAATGTTTTATTAAAACTACCCACCCACCCACTCTTATTTGAAATGTATGTTATTTTAGTAAATAGGCAGTGCACTGTAAACCATTTGATAGTTTCATTACTAAATGTAACACACCGTAAGGAGTGAAATAAGATTAAATATATATTATCTCCTACAGACCCCTACTCATATCAAAAGTTGTATATGTTCCCATATGCAAAGCAACCTAACAAATTTGGTATTTAAATTGGTCTTAAATTTAGATTATATGTATAAGTAAAGAGAAAATAATATTAATATATTATTTTAATTCCACATAACGAGGCAGAGTGAAATGCAAACCTACACTTTCAATTTATGTTTGTTGTCGATTTATTTACTTTAATCTACGTCTGTACTAAGAGTAAAATATTACGTTATTTTGATGTACAAATACTCGATGTACTTGGTTGTTATGTATGAAAAATTTTGTAGAAGGAATAAGAATTCTCCATTCTTGTGTTTTTGAAAAGGACTAGTTGCAAGAACTAGATATTTTCTGACTTCGTTCCTTCCTGTAATTGCACGTATGACACATATTTGTGATTTTGGTTTTAAAATATATTGTTTGAGAATATCTCATTACAATATAATTTTGAATATATTGTTTGAAGAATTTTGTTTTTAAATTAATTACTCCCATGCTTTTTAAATGGTGTTCATATTTAAAAAAATGGTAAAGTGGCTATTAAAAACTTTCAATACACATTAAGAACACATATGGGACCTTAAAGATTTCTGAAAATCGCCCTTATAGGCATTCCGGTTACTTTTACATATTTTTTGAACAAATATGGTACGGACCTATACCGAGTGGCGTACGGGCCGACATGTATCTAGTATTTGAACGACTTGGTAACTTGGTAACAAAGGTTCATATATCATATCAATCATTGAGTTTGTGTGTTTGGGGTCGTAGCTTAATGGTAAAGTATCTAGTCGCAAGGCTGGGTTCGAATCCTGCCAGTTCCAAACATAATTTTCAAATAGCGAGCTGATGCTCATAAGGCCCAGTGCTCTGGCTGCACCTCACTTCCAGCAAAAGTGGGGAGGACTGGTCGCTTGAGGTGTCGGGGCTGCTGTCAGTCCTAGTATCCCAGACCAAGTCATTGTAAAAGGGCCGGTTATGCGAATACATAGCCTCTACCGGTCAAGGGGACCCACACCTCCCCGTGGTATGGGTGGGTGGTAATTTTGTACCACTGGTCACTGGACCTTAGGAGATCCTACACTGCCCCAGCCATCTCGGCGGGTATGACCTCTAGTTGGGTCTGGTGGTCGGTGATGCTCTGTATCAGCAAACGTGGGCAACCCCGGGAGGGCCCCGGTCCAACTGAAAGGGGTATCCTCCTCCCTTGCGAAGCTTAGATCGTGGGCAGCCACGACAGCCTAGCTTGGTGGCGGGCCGGTCAACTCCTTAACGGTCAAGTAAAATGAAGGAGTAGCACGGGCTGGCCAATTGGGGGGGGGGGGGCTGTCAGTGCGATACCCCCATTCCAAGCATGGCCATACGTGTTGGATTCGTGCTGGTAGTGGTTTAAATATTCGCTGTAGTGGTGATGGGACACTACAGTGGGAGTCGAGGAGAACCAGAAGTGTGCGTCACGCAAAATGCAGAAGTGGCACTCATATGGGACGGTTGATAGTGGTGCCTAGCCTGTCCATGGTTATGGAGCCACATAATTCAGATATGGTGCTATTGTGAGGTTATTGGGATATGGAGTGCTGCAGGGGCTGTTCCGTTGGCCGGTCGATAGCTAAGCCGGAGTGGTCAGTCCTACTGCGACAGCATCTAACTAGGAGTGACCCTGTCTCTACAGGCCTCCTTGGTATTGGGAGAGGCATCCCTCGTGGAGTCAGCTGTGCAATTCACTGACTCTATCTTGGAAGAGGTTAATTGGTGCGCCTCCCCAGCAAGGCAGGCCAGCCCTGCGGTGGGGTTGAACCCGGCCATTGAAAACCTGTCCACTCAGGGTGTCCTATACACGAGTTAAACTGTCGAACTGATAATAGCGCAGGGTGTCTGTCTCACTCGTAAGCGCTGTCATGTAAGACCATACTTGGCCGGCCTGGGTAGGGCTAGGTGTAAGGGATAGCCCGGTGCATGGTGGGAGTGGCCGTTAGCGTGCCGTGGGGCAGGTTTAAATAGTTGCTGGGACCAAGGGGTGGTGGCGCTACAGGGGCCTTGAGCCCCTACCGGCTGCGGCGGAGATAGTTTGGGGGGAGTAGCCCCTTGCCAACTTCTGAGGTGGCAGTGTAAGGTGACACCACCCGGTGTAGTATAAGATACCGCCTACCCTGGGAACGCAGCCCTGTTGAGTCCTCTCGGTGGTGTGACAGAGTGCATCATCGGGGGGCCCCATGCTTTCCGCCCAGCGTGGCCAGGGGTCCTGTGTTCGGGTCCATGAGATTTCTGTCCAGTGACCCCGAACGTCAACATGAAGAAGTTCAAGGAAGCGTTGGTAAACGGCGGGAGTAATTATGACTATCGCCACCCGATATATGTATATATATATATATATATATATATATATATATATATATATTATATCGGGTGACGATTTGATTTTAAAATATATTGTTTGAGAATATTTTGTTACAATATAATTTTGAATATATTGTTTGAGAATATTTTGTTACAATATAATTTTTAATATATTGTGTGAAGAATTCTGGTTTTAAAATAATAATCCCCCCCCATGCTTTTTAAATTGTGTTTATGTTTTTAAAAACGATAAATACGCTTGGGGGAAATCCTGGAACACTTAACACACTCTTTAGAAACATCGTTAATTGTTACATCTAAAGGGACTGGGTCAACCATCTCAGGGATATCAACCTTATGCGCTGTCATACAACTACATGGAGGGATTCCACAAAATTCTTCATTATCAAACATCATTGAAAGACATTCTGCTACTCCGTTTTCCACCCCCTTGATTTGCTTAGCAGTAAATCAAAAACGAGTAAGTCTTACCAACCATCGTGCTAATCTCCCTGCAGGTTTGTTAGTGGACAAAAACCAACTAAAGGTTTGATTATCAGTGTTCAGCTCACTCACTGGACTTTAAATAATCCACGAATTTCTCCATACCGAATATTGCCGCCAGCACCTTTTCGTATCCGGGAAATATTTACTCTGGTAGAGTTAGCAAGCGACTCGCATAAGCGAAAGGTACTGAGTTATTATTTTCGGTTTGGAATAACACTGCCCCTAGGGCTTTTGAACTTCCATCTACTTGCAGTGTAAAATGCTCCTTAAACAGAGGGAGGTGTAACACGGGGCCACAAAGACCAAAATTTCACAGACTCAATAATGGGTAGGTGATAAGGATCCACATAAATATTTTTGTTCACTTTCCTATAATCGCAAATAATCCGAAATTTTCGTAGTGTTTTTTGGCAATAAAAATGCTGGGATAGAATATAGACTGCTAGAAGGCTCTAAAATATCCTGGGACTGCAAACCTGACACCAAGAGCTTACAAAAATTTAATTTGAGAGGAGCCACCATATGAGGTACTGATGATACTGGCTCGGTATCTTTAAATTTTAAGACAATTGGTTGCTTTACATAATGACCAATTTTAACTGTGACTACATCTTCAAATTCTTTACACGATTCTGCTATTTTACTTTCCTGGTTTGTGGGTATATCGGCAGCTGAAACATCTTGAAATTTAAAACATTCTGATGCAACTTCCACAGGACAAGTTTTAGCAAAAACAAAATCAACTGTTTTTATGAACATTCAAACAAGCCCTGGTTTTACCCAAAACATCAAGACAGGACATCATGACGAAGTCCTGGTAAAATACGAAAATACATTTTCCAAGAAAAACAGTCAATTTTAATTTTAAATTTTGCAACACAACACGAGTTAATTACCTATTGATTCTTACAGCATGAAGAACGAATGTGGTGTGACGAGATGGGGGTGGAGACACAGGGGAATGAAGACGGGGGAGGAAACGGGAGAGTCCCGAGAAAATTACCACGCCACTGCAGTGTCCGTCACACTCCCCACATGACATGAGAACCCCCCTGACCGAAAACTTCCCACTCACCCTCCGGGGGGGGGGGGGGGGGGGCTGCTTCGAACGGGACCTGACAAGTGGAAGGCCAGTGAGCCAACCGAGGGTCTAGCATTTACAATACAAATGCCAAACAAATTAAAAAATGTTCACACCATGTCGCCCCACAAATCGGGGCATGTAATCCGAAGTATAATTTGCAAAGATTAACCAATGACTCTCAGATAAAGGCTGTTCACGTTAAAGTGAGCAATTTTGAATTCAACCCTAGAAAAATGTCACTGCTCCTACCTGCATACATTTTAACGGGCGCACTTAGTGACTTGCGCCCAGTCAAGTTGGTAACGATGGAGGGAAAGTAGTTCCGTCTAATAGAAAGTGTTAGGTAACCATTTGTGATAACCTAAATATTTTTTTTTTTGCTTTTTTTTTTTAATGCACGGAATTGTAAACATTAGCAGATTTTTAAAACATTTACGTTTATAATAATTCCACAGTTTCACTTGACCGATGCATGAATAAAGTAATGAGGCATAACGTTAATTTTGCATAGGGCGGAAGAAGACACAATGTGCATGCAAGTAGATCTTAAGCAGGGCTTTGAAAAGTGCTCAGTTTACCGTGAACAGCCTATACCAGGCATCACTCGCCTCAAATGTCTCTCTTCTCCGCAGAGATGGCGCACAGATTCCACAAGGAGCGACTGCCCATTGTCTGACCTCGAACAGCTCTCTATCTCGGAAAACAGTGAATGCGAACGCGAAAGCGGAAGGTAAGTTGTAGTCAGCTGCATACGTTTTGACATAAGCACTTCCTGACTGGGGTTGGCATAAGCACTTCCTGACTGGGGTTGACATAAGCACTTCCTGACTGGGGTTGACATAAGCACTTCCTGACGGGTTGACATAAGCACTTCCTGACTGGGGTTGACATAAACACTTCCTGACTGGGGTTGGCATAAGCACTTCCTGACGGGTTGACATAAGCACTTCCTGACTGGGGTTGACATAAGCACTTCCTGACTGGGGCTGACATAAACACTTCCTGACTGGGGTTGGCATAAGCACTTCCTGACTGGGGTTGACATAAGCACTTCCTGACTGGGGTTGGCATAAGCACTTCCTGACTGGGGTTGGCAGATTTACTCTCTTAACAGGGACGATTCCGTTTTTGTACTTTTTCTTCCGCGTACTGTTCTCGTCTCTAACAGTGCACTAAATGCTCCATTTCAAAGGTTAACAAAAATATTGATTCAGTTACGAAATTTTATAATAATCGTAGAATTATTTCAATAAACTCAGAGCAAACTCTTGCGTCATAATAATTCGATTATCCTCTATAAGTTTTGCTCGCAATACCAAAATAAAAAAACAGCACAATATATATTTGCATAAAAAATAGATTATCATGAACACCAAATGAAACATTAGTAAATTGATTTTAATTTTTAAGGTATAATCTATATAAATGTAATTGCAGATTGCAAATTCTCAGTACAGCATTTTCAAACACGTATTTATAAATATTTATAAATGTTTGTATAATATTTTGACCGCACTCAAGTCTGGTTGAGTAAATGGGTGTCAGTTATGCTTATATACGAACTTTATTAATTTAGTGTGGCTTGAAAGTGCAACATCTTCTATCATGTTCCATTTATAATTTCCGAATATCTGGCAACCCTGTTCTTGACATACCGGCACCTACAATTGCGTCAGCTGTTAATGGCGGAGAGTTGATATATATATATATATATATATATATATATATATATATATATCGAGACATATTAAAAGTGTGATTGCCACCGAAATTGGTTTCTTTGTGTCTTATTCACTTTGGTGTTAGACTTTGCACTTTTTTGTACCTTACATGTGTTTATGTGTTTATAAAGTAAATACTCGACAATGTAGTTTAAACAATGTGTATCAAAAATTATTATTTTTTATTACAATTTTTTTTCCTGCAGACATTGAGCACTGAGGTATATTGTTATAAAGCGTGTAGGATGTTTTTGAAGAAGTTCGAATTTTACAATGGTTGTATGTAAATTTTTCTTGTTCTTAAATATATTATGATACCGTATGTATGTTTATAAAGATGTCATGTTGTTCACTGACAGATGCACTGATTCTTGCATTTTGTTCCGAGGCAATGGTAATTTTTTTTACCTGAGGAGGACAGATGTGTGCAATCAACGGTGAAACGATAATAATACTTATTCTATGTTTTTTCCAGGCGAAAAAATTAATAAAATAAATTTTGCAATGCCTTAGCTTAAATTCAAGTATACACAATGAAGTTGCTCTTGCCAGTCGAGTAAGCTTGCTTGTTTGATCACCTCGAGCTCAAACAAAGGTATACACATATTCACCACAAACTTCCAGTATTACCAGTCAGCTCTCCAAACGCGCACTGCAAATCACATTAACTTTCTCAGGTTCAGCCAAACTCCAGTCAAACCACAAAAAGCAGTATTTGACCTAACACCGACAACAGGTATTGAAGACATCAGTCTAGATCTCACAAGCAGCAGCTACCAGGTCCAACACATCTATCAATTAAAAAAGAAAATTCCTGACAGCAACAACCATAACAAATACACACTGGAGCCCCAAAGGTTTTTTTTGTGTAACGGCTGCGCAGAACATGACAATAGTTCACATACGTCCCTATAAAAAAAACCGTGAGACGTGGCACAATGGCAGAAACTGTCAAGACTTGGGACACACCAGGACTTCTATTCCATGCCACAGATCTGCCCCCACTGCGCCGGGCTACACCCCATGGGTGCCTGCACCCAACAGTCAAACCCCTTAAATGTATCAACTGTGCAGGCGAACAGTCAGCCCTTTCATAAAATTGCCCCAAATACTTGTAAATGGATGGTTATAAAAAAAAAACAGGCAAGGCAAAATCACCACCATCCAAACCAGCAACTACCCTGTCCAGGAACCTGGCTATAAACCTCGGTGCCCAAAAACTCCCAGCCACACCTAGAGCATTTATATGCGCAGGTACTCGTAGAGTCCCCTCACTTCACAACAAACCCCATTTGAAAACACAACAACAAATGCCAACGTCTCACGCACCCTCTCACAAAATTCGCTCAGAGGAATGAAAGACACTATGCAGGATCTCCGTGACTTCATGGAGTTCTTAAAAGAAGTTGACTTTCAATCCCTCATGACGCATTCGCCCCTACATCACCCAAGCCAAACGCCTACCAGCCAAAGTAAATGCACGATACTTCTGGAGGCCATGTCTACCATTTATCGCTGCCTAGTCGGTCTACACGACCCGGAAAATAATCCCATATTTCTCCAACCTGCTGTGGAACGACCATGAAATACTAACTGCACATATTACAAAACTGACGAGTGACACAAACGCGAATTATTAATCAAAATCAACTTATCGCAGCACTTCTGTTTGCAATCACTACTCTTTATTACACACTGCAAGCAAATAACTGTTCACTTATATCACAGTTCATAAATTAATTTACTGGTGACCAATTCATTATTAAATGTTTTAAATATGTAAAATCAATCAAGTTTAACTGCAGACAGTTTGAACAAACTCAGAATAATATATTTTTAAAACAATTTTTTACCCCATAACTTGGCCAGGTGACCTAATGTAAAGTTTTCCTCTACTCATATATTAAAATAAGTCAATTAAGATTCCTTACCGCCCAAATTAAAAGCTTTTGACATTCAAATGCAAATTCTCACTTATAAAATGTGTTCACTTAATAATACGACAGTGCTGCCATCTCTTGAGTGGCAGATCGTAACCCCGCCTACTGGGAGACCTCTCGGCCAATCAGAGGCCTCCAACCACATAAAACTAAAAATTACAATTCTCAGCTCGCTTTTCAAGCTTCATCCATTACATGTACGGCTTTTTAAAGTAAAGGTAAAGTACTTTAAATCACAAATTACATGCATTTAGCATAATATTGTATATAGGCTAAATCAGCTGTAAAACCACATTTCTTGCCGACTTTCAGTCGTTCGTCAGAGTAGAACTCACACATGAATAAAACGCAATAAATAACAATGCATTATGTCAACCGATAAAACTAATGTCTTTAAATTTAAATGTAAGTCAACATTCCCTGCAGTCACGTTTAACAAGTACCAGTTACTTTCATTAGCAGTTCAAGGAAATATTCTAGTAAAATAATTCAAACCTTTTTCATTACAACAATTACAGCAACCCATTAACTTATTTATCATGATAAATTAAAGGCCTCACTTCTCGAACTACTCCAGTCATGTGTATGAATTTAAAAAAAAAATTAATTAAAATTTGCCTTCGGCATTAACTTTAGCTTTTCTGAATTAACCAATTGTCGCGAGCCCCCTGCCAGGGACTCGCGTTAGAAACTGAAAGTCCTGTAATTTTCAAAATGTTACGGAAATTAACTTCACCTACCCTTTTCCCCCTTCAGGCAGGGAAAATGGGGAAAATCACAGCATGGGTGCAGGTTCCAGGCGCTACCCTGGAACACTGGGAAAATTAAATTGTGGCTTGCCACATTTCAGTTACAGTTTGAAAACAGCCAGGCAGGATAGGCTAGCTATCCCCAACCTGGACTAAATATTGATAACCAACTGGGAGGACAAGTGTCCCTCACAGGGCCTGTACATCCCCCACACCGAGGGAGTAGCGTCCCAATGATAATGAATGGCGGCTGTACACAGTGCGCTTCCTGATGTCAGGGGTAAGGGAGGCGATTTAACCTAGTTGCAAAAAGGGATGATCATCGACTTTTGAGCCAAGGAGGGCAGCATTTTGGAAACAGCGACGTTTGTGAACTGTTCGTGTGCTTCCGTGGTACAGTTGTATTGTTAGTGGACGAATGGCACCATTGGGAATAACCGTCGTGTAAACTGCGGAGCTCCTGTGCCATTGATGTCCGAAATGAACGTCGACTAGGACGGTGCATGAAGGCCAACCGACAGGCTACAGTGGAACAACTCACCATCCAAATGAACCAGGGAGGCATCCAGACACGTGTCTACCGCAATAGTTCAGCGAACCCTTCTGCGAATGAGGCTCCGGAATAGACGGAGGGTCACTGCACCCATACTAACACAGGTGCATCGACGAAAACGACTGGAATTAGCTCAACAGTATGACGATTGGATCGCTGCTGATTGGCGATGGGCAGCCATCTCCGACGAGTCACGGTTTCAGCTCCATAGAACGGATGGACTTCAGCGTGTCCGGCGAAAAACTTTGAAGAACCGACGCCCTGCATCCATTGCTGGACGAACACAAAGCGGTGGGGGCAGTGTCATGGTCTGGAGAATGTTCTCGTGGCATTCTTTAGGTCCCATAATATGTGTGGAAGGCACTCTTGATCGATTTGGCTATGAATCCATCCTCGGCGATTACGTCCACCCGTACATGACGATCGTCTTTCCTTGGGATGATCTTCCAGCTCGATAATGCCCTTACCACAAGGCTAGAAGTGTCCGCATGTGGTTGGAAGGGAACAGTCAAGACTTCAAAGTTCGCCCCTGGCCCCCAAACAGCCCCGATTCCAATCGAAATTAACATCTGTGGGACCAATTCGATCGTCGTGTTCGCCGTCCGTCACCTTGCCCACGCACCCTTCAACAATTGTGGGACGTACTGCAGACTGCATGGCTCCAGATATCCGTGGAGTTTTATCAGCAACTGACTGAGTCACTGCCAGCTCATCTAGCTGCTATCTCCATGCTGCGAAGGGCAGTTACTCTGGATACTAGCAGGTGGTCATAATGATGTGATTCGAGTGTGTAAATGGAGGTCGGGGATCCATTGAGAGGTTGTGATATTGTGTTTCCTCGCCAGTCGTGTGTACAGACAACAATACAAACAAATTACCTCATTTAAGCGCGGAAGAATCGTGTCTATCGGGATTGTGGATTATCCTACTGCGAAATTGTTTCTCGCGTTGGAAGAAATGTAACCACAGTGAAGTAAATATAGGATCAGTGGGTCGACGAGGGACGGGTTGAGCGACATGAAGGAAGCCAACAGCCCCATCACACTGAGTGCAAGGACATACATATGGTGTGCATGGCGATTACAAAGCGTACAGCCACATTAAAACACCCTCGCTCAGGAGCACAGGCATGTGGCACAACAATCTGTATCTGTACGCACAGTTCGTCGCCGGCTGTTACATCAGGGCATATAGTCAAGGGGCCCATCACTGCGTCTGCCACTAACCGCTCATCATAGGCATCTGTGGCTGCAGTGGTGCGTGGAACATGGGGTCTGGAGGGGCGACGAATCTCGCTTCTGCTTGCAGCACCACGATGGTCGTATCCGTGTTTGGCGGCACTGTGGTGCACACATAGCCGAGTTCTGCATTATGCACTATCCTTCCTGCCCAACACCTGAAGTTATTGTATTGGGTGCCATCGGATCACAGTCTCGCTCATGCCTAATCTGCATCGCTGGTACAATGATCAACGACCATTTAATCGCAGAAGTGTTGGAGCCTGATGCTGTCCCCTATTTTCAGGGCCAGTTTGGGGCCCTGTGCCAACAGGACAATGTGCGACTGCATGTGGCACACATCGTCCGACGGTTCCTGGACGACCACCATGCCACACTGCTTCCTTGGCATGTGCGTTCACCTGATCTCTTACCCATCGAAAACGTGTGGTCTATGGCCAGAAGACGACTTGCATTCCACAGGAAACCCGCTGCCACAATGGATGGACTTTGGGCACACATCGAAGCACCCCAGACGAACTTCCAAAGCCTTTTCCTCTCGATGCTACGCCGTGTAGCAGTAGCTTTTGCCACCCATTACTGATTTTCCCATATTCAGTACGCCATACCGAGCTGCAAGAATAATCATGTCGCCTTTATATTCTGTTCAATAAATCTGGTTGTATTAGCTCACATCCTTCATAATTTGGCAATTTTAATGGCCAGCATGGTTTATTTTTATTTCAAATAACAACTTCCAAGATTTATTCTGTAGATCTATTATTAAAGACAATAGAGAGCTGCAAAAACACAATGAGATAAAAACCTTCTTCGATTCAAAATAACATACATTATGTAGGCTTTTCTATTATATACTGTTCACGGTGAAGTTAGCACTTTTTAAGGGCCTACAAAATGTTTCCTTTCATCTAATTTCGATCTTCTTGCTGCTTTTTAATACAGACATTGTAATGTGACCAATAAACACAGTGTATACAATTCACCACCATCAAAATGCAATGTCTGAGGATGCAATAAGATATATTTAGTAGTGGTTAATGGCTGTTAGGAGGACCTTAAAAAGTGCTCACTCTATTGTGAACAGCTTATAGTCGAACTTAAGCAGTTGGATCGCTGTTGTGTCAGTTCATTTTGTCGAGTCTGCTGTTTACTGCTTACTTCGTACTGCTTATTTTTCCCACTGTGTAAACAGTTGAGCGGGTTGTTTCGCAGGCCGAGGTTGTGGAGGCGGCGGAGCACGCACCTGGCCTGCGCGCTGTTCCTCTGCCTGGCTCTGCGTGTGCTGCTCAACTCGCTCATAGACCTCACCTTCCTCACGCTCATCAACGGACAGCTGGTGCAGCGCGACAACGACACATTCGAGCTGGTGAGTGCACACGGCCGACCTGACCGCACGTCACGTCAGGGCTGAGACTCACACCAATATTACGCGAGCTCTGGTGGTGGCAGGATGTACTTGGAACGCTTGTTCTGTCTCTTGTTGTCGAAACCCAGATATATGGCGAATATATATGGTGCCATCATAAACTTCAAAGACTCCCTGCAATTACGCATTGTTTTTGTCACTGGATCGCCCTCGAGAAGAGCTATAGTATGTTCACGGTAAAGTGAGAACTTCTGTGACCGTAATTACTTTTTTCCTTTCAGCCATATTTTATTTTTTATTCACCTTTTAAATTATATATTGCCATGCTAGTAATAAACAAAGTGTGTATATTCCACCGCACTCGGAAACTAACGCCTAAGGCTAAAATAAAATATATTTGTTGACTATTGTTCCAAATCAGAGGGCTTTCAAAAGTGCTCACTTTACTACGACTAGCCTACAGTATTGGTGCCGACTTGTCTATTTCAGAGAGGGTAAAGTCTCATACTTCCTATAACCACATTCACGTTCATTTTAATCTGCTGCCTCCCTCTTTCTCTTACGGCCAGGCTTCACCCTGCATGGGCGTATAGGGAATCAAAGGCTAAATTCGGACAAAGATCTCTCCGTCGGTTTTTGTGGTAGTATTTTCAAATAAAGATTTTTTGTTAAGAGATTGAACTCATCTGGATTTGTAAACATTCCGAATTTTATTTTTTTAATTTCAAATGTACGTTTTCATTGTTTGTAAAATTGTGACATATTATAAATAATTAAAAAGTGCATTCAAAATTTAAAAATTAAAATTTGAAAGGTTCACAAATGTAGATGCGTTCAATCTATAACAAAAATATTTAGTTGAAAATACTACCACAAAAAACGACTGAGAGAAACGGCCAAGAGAAAGAGGGAGGCAGCAGATTAAAATTGACGTGAATGTGGTTATAGAGTGTTTGAGACTTTACCCTCTCTGAAATAGACAAGTCGGCACCAATACTGTAGGCTAGTCGTAGTAAAGTGAGCACTTTTGAAAGCCCTGCTTAAGATCTACTTCTATGCACGTTGAGAATTCTTCAGCCTTATGTAAAATTAACATGGGCCTTGTCACTTTATTCATGCATCGGTCAGGTGAAAATGTGAAATTATTAAAAAAGTAAATATTTTACCAATATGATCATTTTTGCACTTAGATGGATAAACATAAACCGAAAGCGGAAGAAATAATTGAATGTATAAAAAATGGTTACCTAACACGTTTTATTCGACGTTAAGATATATAACTACATCGTTATCCATACATCGTTATCAACTTTACTGGGTGCATGCCACTCAGTGTGCCCGTTAAAATATACACAGATCGGGGCAGTGATTTATTTCTAATGTTGATTTCTAAAGAGCTCACTTCATCGTGAACCGCCTTTGCCATAAGTTGCATCTATTATTAACTGAATTAGTACAATGGTCGACCACGAAGTGGCTGCCGAGGAGGCGCCCTCCTGCTGACTGGAAAGTTGTGGGTGGCCACCCCCACACCTCCCCTCCAGCACTGGGCGTCTATGGGAGCTCGTTTCCTCGCCTGACACCAGGTGTGCCCTCCTGCTCTGAAGAGAATACACTTCCTCAGAGAAAGAAGGAGCGACGACTAGATCACAGAGTATATCATGTATACAGAGACGAAATGACGTGACGGTTCCTTTGATGTGAACGTACCCATTCCCTGATTGGCAGAGCGAAGCTCTGAGAACGGGCATTGTGACCGAATTGCTACTGCGTGATGCGAAAGGCTCAATACCGGCTAGGCGGGTGGCTGGTGAGTAAGCCGCCTGTGTGGGGTGCCCGTCCGAGTCTTTGCCTGAACCACTATGTCACCAGTGTTTATTTTTGTGATAAGACATTTACTTTCAACCATATTGTATGACGACGTGAGTGCTTTAATTGTGCCAAGACTCTGTCCTATGTAATATTTGTGGGACAGGTGCGGTAAGCAGTTCAACCATAGCGACAGTTTACTTAGTCATACAAAGACCCGTAAAGGCGAAGTGTATTTCTCATCAGTACCTTGGTACCAGGTTTACTGCATGCAGGTCTCACGTGACTTTTTATTGAGATTCTGTTTTCAAGGTCATTCAAGGTAATGGGGTCAAGGTTACCCACACCCATTATGGTGATAGTAGTCAGTAACATAATATGCTTGTTGACTTTTACGATTATTTTCTCAAGTTTTAGTTTTCGAGGTCATGGAGTCAAGGTCGAGGTTACCTGCATATTATGATGTAATATGCTTGCTGACTTTTATGGATTTTTCTCGAGTTTTAGTTTTCAAGGTCATTCGAAGTCATGGGGTCAAGGTCGATGTTACATGCATCCAATATGGTGGTAGTAGTCTGTAACATAATGTGTTTGCTGACCTTTATGTATTTTTTTCGAGATTTGTTTTAAATGTCATTCAAGGTCATGGGGTCAATGTGGATGACTTCTACCAACATGGTGGTAGCCTACCAAGATGGTAGTTGGTTGCACCTACCAAGATGGTGGAATGGGTATTGGTAAGGAGTGACCTCTGGAAATTTAAATTTTTTCCCATAATTTCTAATAATTTTATTAATAAATTTCTAATAATTTGTTCATAAGTTTTAATATTTTTTAAATTTTTGTCAAAGGTCAAGGTCAAAGATCAAAGGTCCTGACCGGTCTGCTTGCCCTGACCAAGGTCACCTAGGTCACTGATCACATTCTCCTTAGTTGCAAATCCTGGTCACGTGCTCCGGGAAAAATGGGAAATTTCTGGTAGTACTTTTTAAATTTTTTTAAAATAATTATTAAATAATTCTTTTAGAATTTTTTTGGAGGGTGTATTTTGGGAATTTTTTTTTTTGGGTTTTAGGTTGAAAGGTCACTGGGTCAAGGTCACATGTATCCAATATGGCAGATGGGTGACCTCACACATGGTGGCCCCTGGCTCAGAGGCTCCGAATCCCCAATTACTTGTGCCCAAGTCAGTCAAATCATTCTATCTGCTTTCTGCAGACTTATGTATCAGCCAAAATTAGGCTAGATTGTCTTTTTATGTGTTCCTTTGTATATTACCGGATTTTCTATAATATAACTAAGGTTGTTTCTCCCCCCAATGGACGAGTCCATTCTGCTCGAGGGAAGCAGGGTGGTCATTCTCGATTTGCAGTTTCGTGGAAATTGCTCCAGTCACGGGAGTAGAACATGAAGCATCTCCACGTTTACGTGATTTCAACATTAAAAATTGTGCACAACTTTCTATACTTCTGCACTGCTACAGAGTAAATAAATACACAGAGATGAAATGGTGTGGCGTTTCCTGTGATGTGGGCGTACTCATTCTCTAGTGGATGACTGCGTTCGGCTTCTCCCAGCTGGCTGCTGTTGGTATCACTGAGAGCCTTGCATGCTCGCATCATTTCAATTGTTTTCCACTGTCGGTTGTGGGTGCAGTGTGTTGCCAAGCTCATCTCCTTTGCTGTCCTGTGAGGACTGCACTCGCACCAGTTATTTTAGGCATACCATTTTCATAGTACCTGTACCATAATTAGAGCGTGCTTGATTTAGCGAGTTCATTGTTTATTGTTGTCAGTCAGGTTGAGTTGTTCTGTATTCTGTGCGAGCAATTCAGCTTATTTTAGTGAAACACATTCCATTCTGTGCAGGCAGAGTTGTTAGATTGTCATATTTTATAAAAGGTAGAATTATTATTTTGTGAATCACGAATCAGGTAATGTTTCAATGATTTTTTATTGATTAAAAATATTTCATTTGTATTTGATATCAGTATTTTAATGTTCAAACAACAGTTGTGTAATGAAAGTAAAACAAACATAACATTGTGTTTTACGCATTTGTTATAAATGTACTATAATTTTGTGCCATTGCAGCATTATTTTGAACTCCCCGTACAATAACAGAGCACTGGCAGTCTAACAACATCCCTGACTTGCACACATGCTTCTTTCTTCCTGGAGAAGTGTACCTAAGAAAACCTGCACTATAAAAGTATTCTGTCCGAACTACACTCACTGACCGTTTCCCTTAACCGGTAGTAGACTAGACTAGGCTTGTGTGGCCCGACTGGAATTTAATAGCCAGCTATCCCTAGGTAACCTTATCCTCTCGAGATATATGATTGTCTTAAAAGTGCTGGTTGCACTCGTTTCTGCTGGCAGTCGTCAAATGCACAACAGCGAATAGAACTGAGACTCTGGTTCCTCACTGGAGTTGCGGAGCTCTTCTGGACACATCCGTCTGCTCTGGACAACTCCGTACAAGGGTCTAGGAATGGGACCTTGTGTCTGATTAGCTACAGCGTGCTGCAAAATGTACCCTATTGGCTGGGCTGCTGGACTGGCAAGTAAGTCACCAGGCGCTGATTGACGAACGGCATTCCAACACGTTGCTAGCTAGTGATGCTTTTTTGGTAGTGTGTACAAATGGAGTTCGTGGAATAAGCTGTTATTATACCCCTGTATTTTCATTTACTCTGTGGCACCACACTACACACACACATCCACATGCTGGAAACAAGACACAAAAGGAATTGGACAGCTGGATCGTGAAATAGTTCTTTTGTAGCCACAGTGAGTGACAGTTCAGAATTTTGGACCTCGGCATCAGTATTGCGACGTCACTTTTGTGTGTGTGCAGTCTGACTATTTGGAGAGTTGAATAGACTTTAAATTTTTGAATATTTCACATTATGAAGGTTATTGAGCTTTTAACATTTATTATATTTTTGTGGTGTTCACTGGCTGCCCAGGCTACATTTCTAAGGCCAGGTGCTTTTGCGCTCTTTAGATGAAGTGAAGTGATGAATAGTGATATGTTGCAATGCCTCCATTTCCTGGACTTAACTTCCGATAGTGTTGTGAGAAAAGGGCCGAGGAGGATAAGGGGGAGGGGGTTGGCAGCACTCTTGCCAGCCTTGTAGAATAAGTGCCCCAGGCCCTTTGCTGGGTTTACAACTGGAATATTAAGCATTCTCATAAGAACGATGATGTGTACAGAATAATTCAGTGTGTGTTGTTTAATGTGTTGGTTCACAATAGAAATGAGCAGGTCGTGTACGTGTTTGGGATTCACCCAAGCACTAAAACAAATTGTTACAATTTACTATCTTAAGTAAATGTGTGGTAGTGACCAACCAGAACAGAGCAGATGGTATTGTTGGCAGGAAACTTATTTATGGTAAAGTAAGCCTCAAAAATATCAAAAAGGCGTGTTCATATTTGTGAATTAAGTTCGCAATAATATGCTTCTGGTCCATAAAATGTCTGATTGGAAGACTGATCTTTATGGTTGTGTTATACAAGATTAGGTTAGGAGTAAAAGTAAACTGGACAGTTTTTTTGCACGTTTTAGTTGACAGAACTAAAGTATTATCAAAAAATCATATGTAGCTTCATGTGCAAGAAGTGCAGGTACTGCATAATTCTTAATATGGTACATAATTTTCCAGTTGTAGTGGAGTGGAGAGATTTGAGGGGCTGTTTAACAACGAGGTCTAGAGAGCCGATGAGGTTGAAGCGATGTGGAAATGGAGCAGCACCGGAATGCAAGGGCGAAGGGAGATACCCGAGAAAACCCGCCGCCAGCGGCATCGTCCTGCACGACTCCCACGTGGGAAAATCCTATAATCCGGAAGCGACCCCGCTGAGAATCGAACCGCCTTGGTTGGACGCGATCACTCTAGCCGCTAGACCACTACGTCCCCATTTCTCACTGCCCTAGGTGGTCCCATTCGAGGCAATGGCAATGTGTCCAGGCATGGGCGGGTGGTGTGGCCCACCAGGGGGAGTGAGTGACACGGAGCACATCATATATCCACAAATACACACATATTTGTTGTGCATGTACTCAGCACCAGATATGGTTTGTACATGAAGCTTGTAAGTAACTGATTAGTTTACAATTTAATTGCAAAGAGATTTCTATTAAATATTTAGTTCTATTAGTGTAGCAGAATACCTATCCACAAGTTAAATTAGTGTGATGTGGTAGCATTTGTGTGCATATTGACGCAGTTGGATGAGACACGAGATGAATGAATACACTTTTAGTTACTGCAGGTGGGTGCCAGCGGTGCTTCCCAGACATTGCACTTCGAGACTTAGGGTTCTCAGGGATGCTGTGGGTTCTGTGTGTTCGTCTCACCCGAGCGACTTTACAAAACACTTTGCAATACTAAACATTTAACACTGAAAAAGGTGGGAGTTTGCTGGTCTGACGCAAAATAGTAACACATGGATTTTTACACTGAGGTTGCATTTATTGATTTCCAAGTACATACCGTGCCAGAAATATGAATTGTTAGCCGGCATCAATATGAATTATTAAATTTTTGGGTCTGCATTCATTATTAATGTCCATGAGTTCAAACAGCAGTGTAACTGTTTTTTGTAATTTTTAAATTGTATTGAAACTGTTTTTGACATTAATGTAGGGACATGTATATTGTCTGTAATCAGTGTGTTGTCTATAATGTATGTGTATTGTGTATAATGTATGTAAAGACGGTCACAATAAATTGAAATCAACTTTTGAAATCAACCTTAGGAAAAAGTTACTGCCCCTCCCCGTGTATACTTTTAACGAGCACACTGAGTGACATGCACCCAGTAAAGTTGGTAATGATGGATGGAAAATAGTTCCATAACTCAATGTCAAATAAAAAGTGTTAGGTTACCATTTGTGAAAACTTAAATGATTTATTTCACATTTTTAATGCATCGAATTGTGAAAGTGACCAGATTTGTAACATATTTTTCTCTTGTTATAATTCCACAGTTTCACCTGGCTGACCCATGAAGAAAGTGATGAGCCCCAAGACAATGTTAATATTACATACGGCAGAAGAATACACAACGTGCTGACAGGTGGATCTTAAGCAGGGCTTTCAAAAGTGCTCATTTTACAGAGAACAGCCGTTATATAAATTTGACGATATGTATATCCCAAGCATTGGGATCAAACAGAGTGTAAAAATAAATAAATAAACTAAATTGTACAGCATGCCCTGGTTGGTGCAGGATCAGCAAATGTTGTGTACGTGACATGTGCAGGTGCAGTACTTGCAATGGGAGGCACCGGGGCTGTCTGCGGCACGGTGGGTGTACCGGTACATGGCACCGCTGATGGAGGTGGTGGGAGGAACGGTGGCCGTGAGGCGCGGTCACCCGATCATGTTCGCCGCCGGGGCCGCCGCCACCTCTCTCGTAGCGCTGCTGTCACCGGCCATGCTGTGCGCAGGACACCATGTGACCCTCACCTGCCTCCTGCTCGCTGCCCACCTCACTGACGTCAGTATAGTCTAGGACATTATTTTTGGTTAAATTGAACTTTTAATTATGGCTGTGTTTGAATTCGCCAGTTAAGGGCCCTTATCTGGCTTCGTGCCCATGAGAAGTGCATCCCGAATGTGACGTCACATTGCCGCTGTCAGATTTCGCAGCAAGGGCACATTATATACCCTAGAATGTCCCCTTCAGCCAAGGGCATGAACAACTTGCCCTTCAAGCCCTTGATAGTTTTCGATTCAATTGTTTGAAATATTTCATTTAATGGGGTTTGTTTTGTGTTTACAACTCTGCATGGCCACAGAAAACACTTTGCAAACGTCACAAAGACAAATTAAACTCGCAATAGAGCGAAATCCGACAGAATAAAAATGAAGGTGGAAACACAAGCGTCCGAATTCACTAACGAATATTTCTATGGAAAGGGAACAAGTGATCATGAAAAGGGAAGGGATCAAGGGTAAGTGATCAAAGGCACATTGCACCGAAATCGAACACAGCCTATGTTTTACATGTAAAATATATTTTTTTTA
Source organism: Dryococelus australis (assembly GCA_029891345.1). Lineage (NCBI taxonomy): Eukaryota > Metazoa > Arthropoda > Insecta > Phasmatodea > Phasmatidae > Dryococelus > Dryococelus australis. The sequence goes on along the minus strand of CM056994.1, from coordinate 32,722,104 downwards.
AAATTAGTATGAATAAAAACCAGAGATAAATAGGTGTGTTGGTAATGCCTAGCAAAAAATAGTTCTTATGCCACGTATTATTGCACTGAGTCCGCACAAATGTGGTGTGTTGTCCCATTGGTGTAATTCTGTACACTTAGTTAAGGTTTTTTTGCAAGAGGCGGAGGAATAACTGAAAGTAAAACTTTAGTAGGGCTTCAGAAAAGGTCCAACTTTTTTGTTTTTCGACATTCACCAATATATCCACCAGTGGTGAATGTTCTGGTGTGCACCATTGTATACTGCTTGAGAAAATTTCCGAACATTGGGTTGTTTATATGTCTTGTTACGAACACAAATTAATAAATTCATATGTGCAAAATAACTTTATAATATTGGAAACCCATATTAAACATTGTGCTAACATATTTTCTAATAAACATGCTCTTTCTTTATAAAATAGAAATTAATTCTCACATCTTTCTGCAATGTTTGTGCGCATTTGAATGAACAAAATTTTTCCATTGCAAATAAATATGGTCATTTGTGTTTACGTCAATTTACTGTTTTTTTTTAATTTATTTGCATGTGTTTATGAGGTTGTGTTCAAAAATGTGTCAGTTGATGTTATGGTGTACATCCATTTGATCAACTGACTTTTCAGGATGGTTGAACCAGCGAATGCATCGATTCAACCAAACTCGACCAAAACATTAGAAGCCTGAACATTAAATTAGTTAATTACGGTTGATGCCAGCTAACAGCTAGCGAGTGTAAGACCATGATGGCACTCACCACCACGTGACACATGGGAAGCACGTGCGCAAAGAGGCCTTAAACTGGACTTTCCCATAACGGGAATATTGTATTTTTCTAGTGTTAAATTTCTTTTCTTGTTCAGTCATATATTTTTGTTATTGTATGTTCAGAAAGGTTGCACATACTTGTTTAAATTTCAACTGTGCTGCCGAGCTAGACAGTTCTCTCCTGCTAGAATGCGTAACAAAAGACATAATGAAGACAAGAAATTTACAAATTAAAATGTAACAATGTCAATCTATTATAATTTAAAACTGTTTACTTTCAATATAAAATATACTCGCGTGCATTGCACTTCGCTTATGCGAACCCCTAGGCGACCATGGTAATCCGTGCAACATATTGCCTCGGGCAGTCGCGAGGAGAACTTGTGAGGTAACGAGCGCATGTACCACACTATACCTTGGAGCACTGAATTGTAGATTACCAATGATGTCCCAACTTTGAGTGATAAATACCAGTCAAACCGTTTGCTTTGCGTACATTAGCTAGGCATTTCCCCAGCATTATGCTTCCGCTTAAATAAATAATTTGTGCCCTTGTGGCTTTTTGAAACTTAAACGAGGAGAAATGGAGAAAGATGCCAGAGAGGTCATACGACCCGCGCAACTTGAAACAGGCGCCATCCGCCTATGCTAAAGATGTTTCATTGTAATTTCTGCATTATTGTTGCACGCAAATTTTAAGGGTTTTAATTCTATGTATGTATTTGAGGGTATTTTTCATGTTTAATCATTTTACGGCCACATCACGTATGACCATGCGGTCAGATATCGCTAAGTTCGTATCTGCACCATCAATGCATTTTCAGAGCTTATTTGTGTAAAATCATGTGTGCCATAATTTAATTCAGGGTTCTATGTATTTTTGTTCAGGGTTCCATTTAATTTTGCACGTAAATTGATGCTTTTTATGTATGGCCACGCAGTCATTTTCATGTTTGCTTTTTACGCCATCAGGTATGCTACAAGCCTGTAAATGTTTCAATCGTCAGGGGAATACTTTTCCCAAATGAAATACCAATTTGTCTGAAGTTCATTTGCCATTTTGAAGAGAAATATTGCAATTTCACCTGCACCACGTGGTCTGCTACGAACTTTACCCAGCAGCATTCGCGTCATCTAAGCTTGCTTTCACGCATGTGCGTATTTATTGTGACTACTCATATTGTGCCCCGTCTTGTTTCATTGATATTTGTGTAATTTTGTATGGTGATATTATTTCCGTCCTAGTCGGCTATGTGTATAGGCCATCAACACACTAACCACGTGCTGGAGGACAAGTCCGCGCTAGTGATACCAAGTAGTCACACATGTTCATGTATTGATTCATCTTGTAATTCTCCATGTCCTATTTTCAGGAAAATCATCAGTCCATCCTAGCGGCTGTCAACCCCTTTCCCTTGTGAAGACTGTGTTTTTAAACACCACGGTGAAGTCATTCACCTAGGAGTGCGCTAGAGTAATTGCAGGCTGGGGGAGCACCCAAACAGAGTTAGCTAGACACATCCGAGTTTATCATCATTAAATTTCGAGGCACGTTAATTGTATGAGCAGTAAAATAAAAGGGAAGTCTCAGTGTTTTAATCTTTTCTTTTATAGTGACAGTATCCTCGCTACACCATTTTCATTGAGTAAATGTTTAGTATTGCAAAGTATATCATAAGTATGCTCGGGTGAGACGGACACACAGAACCTACAGCATCCCTGAGAACCCTGAGTCTCAATAGTGCGGTGATTGGGAAGCACCGCTGGCACCCAACATCAGTAAGTAATTTGTCATCGTTCTTCTCGGGTCTCACCCGATGGCGGCATGGTGAACAATTTAAAACTCATGGAGGAGCACTGGCAATGCTTATTATCAAGAGTAAGATGCTGCAGTATGTAAATTTTGAGGACGTCAATTCATTTGACCAAAGTAAGCCTATTAGGAAGACTTCTGAAAAAAAAGTTGAGGATGTTATTACAAGTAAGAAATAATTATTTGTGAATATAGTGATTTATTAATAATATATTTACACATTTGTTCAAATTAAAATTTCATACCTTATCTGCCTTACGTGGATCTTAACATAATAAATAAAAATGAGGTAGGAAAAAGAAAACAGTTTGGTGGAGGAGTGGCAAAATTCTTTTGGGCCTACAGGTGACTACAAAGGAAATCTGACCCTGGTTGTTTCATATCATTTTTGTCATCTTATCGCCTTTCATATCACATTATTTTCCAGATTATATCAAATGTACCCGTAAATAGTAAAAGATTCTGTCATATAACAAACAACTGTTAAAACTATAAAGGGAGCAGCTGGCCATTTCTGGCAGCACATGTGTGATCCAAGCAGCAAGGGGGAGCTCTTGCCCACTCCGCCATTCCTTTTGCTCTTGGCCATCTGCCCTGGAGGGAAGATTTTGGCTTACAAATTATAACTAAGGATATATATACGTTGTGTGTAATCAGTATTTTGGTATAATCGGGAATACTATTGATGTAAATGAAATTGAATCACAATAAATGTGTATCGAGTATTGGCAAACTCATGCAAAATACCCAGAGCACTGAACGAATAAAGAAACACATGGAGGGGAGCATTCCCCGCCCTAGAGAGGGATACGTGATATTCCTATGCCAAAATATGGAGCAAGAAGTATTTCATTGGCTGGAGAGAGATGATATATGCGAGAGACACGGAACCAAGGACCAGGCTTCTCCACGATGCGAGGGCGGTGTTGCGATTCCAGCTGGTGTGGAATCAAATAAATATTTGTCGCAACAATACAATGTATGCTAACACAGTATATCACCAAGAAGCGAGTGTTGGTTGCGGACCATGACCATAATAATAAATTCAATTTCTCCTTTAAGAGCTGGCAATCAAGCATACCTGATCATGTTGCATGGGGTTGTTACTACGTGTCAGTACGGGACAATTAACCTATCTTCTATTTATTGACCTTTTGAGCTAGCCAACGCAATCACACCTAGACAATACATACTACAACAATTAATAAGCAATAGCAATGATATAGGCTATTCATGGTATAGTGAGCAATTTTGAAAGCCCTTTCATTTGAAATAATAGTCAATACGTAAATAAATTTTAGACGTTAACTTCCGAATGCAGCAACATATACACTCTGTGTTTATTACTTACATGTCAAAACTTATTTAAATAGGTGGTTAAAGGGTAAAAAATAGCTGAAAGAAAAAAAGTAACCACGGACTTAAAAATGCTCAATTTACCATGAACAGCCTATACCAGGGTGTGAGCAGAGTGCCACAACTGGCAGGGACATCGTAAACTATTAGGTGTTCTGAAACAGATCACATTGCTGGGGATTAAACCTGGATTACATTGGCAGGAAACTAGGACATGCTAAATATAAATCATCTGAGGAAGCTATGTGATTGGTGCAGCAGGGAAAATAACAGGAAATCAGATTTGCCTTTTGATGACACCATTTTTGCAGGCATTGCTCGTGCATAACTTGGAGCTGGTGTGGGGGCGTTGGCTGCCCTTGGGAAAGAGGTGGCTCATTGCAGTTTGCTACTCTGCCATCATCTGGGGTGATCTCACTGGCATGCTGATCCAGTCGATTCCTGATCTGTTTGCGGCTCCACTGTTGTACTACATATTGGGTAACTTTTTTTCTAAGTATTTGTTAACTTCTGTTGCACAACACAACTATCATTAGTCAAGCCAGAGAGTTCAAGTTGTAGTCGTATTCACACCAGCTTTGCAATATGTGGATCGAGATAATTACACACAATACATTTCAGTACAGTTAAAAAACAGACTTATAGACTTAAAAAGTGAGCAGTATTACAATAATAAAAGAATCAAAGATGCATGCTTGAGTTTTACCCAAGGCAGTTAAAAGTATATAACAAATTAACGATAGCAGGGAAAGTGTTCTTTTGGAACAGGCTGAAATGTTTATGCAGGTAAAATTAGTGAAATTGGCTGTAACTAAATTCACGACCTCCTGTATTCATGTTGGGCTTAGTAATCCAGAGGTCAGTTGTTATATGTAGGTATAGTATTTATTTTATTTGATCAGCTTTGTGAAGGCAGATTTCTGTCCAGTTTCCAGCAAACATGTTGGAATGCCAAGATGAAGTACCTACAAGAGAAATGAAAGGGGACCCGCATCACAAAAAAACTTTACAAGCGTGCATTTAATATAATTTCAGCTTTTACAAAATCTCATTCAAAAAATTTCAGAGCAATTCTTGTTTTTAAGTTAATTATATGTTCATACTATCTGTCTTATGTAACTTGGCAAAATTTTGTCAGTGCAATGAAAGTAGAGCCAAATGAAGAGTAAAGAGATTTGGGCGGCTCTTAACAGCGAGGTCTTGAGAGCCGATGAGGGTGATTGAAGTGAATGTAGAGCGGCATCGGAATGAAGGAGCGGGGGAAATGGGAGATCCCTGAGAAAACCCGCCGACAACAACGGCATCGTCCGGCACGATTCCCACTTGCGAAAATCCGGTGATCCGGCCGGGGATTGAACCCGGTTCGCCTTGGTGGGTAGAGCCAAATGTTTTATTTTTGTTTGTAGCCTTTCACTATCAGTTGGTGCGTCAAATGGAGGCTGTATATTTTATCAACACGCTGTCAGCTAATCCACTTGCCATTGTACTGTAATGCTAAACAAATTTTAAGGAATTTATAGACCGACATCTGTCTAAAAAATTTGTAGGTTGTAAAAGTAAAAATATCAAACCTTGTAAAAATTTAATATTTGCTAACTATTTTTTAATTTATCCGAGACAGTGAATTTGGGTTAACATTTGCAAGATGGTAATTGTAGTTCTTATCACACTTTGAATGTTATAGCTAATAAGTTAAGACTGGAAATAAGAGTAATTCAGAGAACTTGCTTGCCAACACATTAAGTTGTAAGCAGTAAGTTGGCTATTACTTATACTAAACATTTCATGTTGGAAATATGTGGTGTGGAATAACTTAAGAATTGCTTAAAAACTATCCACGTGTGTCCCACTTTCTTAGTTTTATTAAAACAATATAGTAACACTACAAAAACAACAAGGAAATGGGTTTGCGGGAGAACAACATGTCGTGTAATGGACGTAATGATTACCGGCCCAATAGAAATGACTAGTAATTAAAATCACTGTACGCAAAAACACATGTTACTTTAAAAATGGTATAGAGCTCACTGATAAATAAAACCATTGGTATCTGTTCGTAAATTTCTTATTTTACACAAGAAAGCTATCTTTTTCTGTCTGGTAGTGCTCTAGGAGAGATCTGACAGATGGCATGGCAGGGCATGTTGTGAGCCATTCTGAGCCTATCACTGGCTCGAAACTACACGAGTTTGAAATATATTTCATCAAATTATTTTACAAAATAATTCAACAATACGTTGCAATATTTCTGTAGCTTTATGGAATTAATATCAATCATGTATGGGAGGCATGGATGGAGAGTGGGACGTGATGTAAAAAACTCCAAAGGTTTTAAGTTGTGTTTATATTTGAATACGGATCGTTTTAAGGTGCATTTCATTTTGAACACCGGTACATTACTACTTTAGCACAAAGTTTAGTTTGTAACAGTAACAACTGCTGATTTGTGACTACGTTAAATAAAATGTATTAATTCATGTAGAAACTCTTTCTTATCCACATATTTTCTGCTTGTCTGATATGCATTGGCAGTGCAATCAGAATAGCCAACATAATATTAATTTTTGTTTGTTTGTGCATCAGCTGATACAGGATTTTGTAAATGGCACATTGTTTGTTTCAAATACGTCAAGTTGCCACTCACTGGCTGTCATGATCTTGCCCAGTTATATGACAAAGAGAGTATTTATCATAGCCAAATGTGTTACCACGGGCTAGTTTTGGTAGGTATTAGGGTGTAGTACTGCTGAGACGATGTTTGCAAGAACTCACTTTCCAGAGTAATGATAGGAATCTGAATAATACTTATGTATGAGGTATATATTGCAGTGCATTAGTAATGTATTGATGCGTGATGCCTGGTGGCTAGTAAGAGGAATGTCACCATGTCAATGTGTTTTTGGTGTGTGCTAGGTCAGTTGCATCTGGGGCAGTGGTGTTTGGGACTCTAGTCCTAACGTGGCACCGGAGCATGTCTGGTATATAGTATGGCCCTGGTAGCTTTGCGGCAGGGCATGAAGTCTGGCTAGGTGGGAACCACTTTACACTTTGGTGGGTTTGCTCTAGCAGGTATACCTGGGCGATGCATAACCTGTGGAGGCTGTCTGACCTGGGGTGATTCTGACTTGTGTGGGTTAGAATGTGGTTGGCTGGTGGTCAGGTGCTCACTAGAGTGTACGGTTAGTGGGGCTGGCTCTGCTATCTGTATTCCCCACCAGCGTGGGTTGGCGATCCCATGGGATTCATCTTGTCCACTCAAATATGCGGCGAACATGGGGTGTGTTTTCTCTCTGAGGTGGACATATGCTGCAAAGAGTTCTGTGGGAATTTGCAGGTGATGTAACACTTGGGCTCGTTCCCTTGGTGGGAGGTGCGCGAGTGCTGCAAGGACGGGGTTAACTTCATGCTGATAACAGGAGGCAGAGCTTTACTGGCGCCCAACGTTGGGCATTACTGTGATAGTGGCCACTAAGCAACATGAACATGCCAGCCACGCCTTACCATGTACTTGGACCACGTTGGTCGCTATCAAAAGCAAGATTTTTTGGCGCTCAACGTGGGGCTTTTGACTGTTATAGTTCCGACTAGGCAGCAGACCCTACCAAGAACCGCCTGGACTTCGGAAAATCCGGTAAACACCCCGGAGTGCTCAAACCGCAAGAAAAATGTCCACAGCTGATATGAGCGAGCACTAGCTCGATTGCACAGTTGCAGCCACAACCAAGCACAACTGCTGTTCAATACCAAATGGACAGATGAACCACAGTTCATTGATGGCCTGGAGTACCGTTCTGATGAATGCTGTACACGTCAAACTCCATTCTGCAATTGGATAACCTTCCCAGTACGTGGTACCCACACAGTACGTTGTATCGTGTGTGGGGAAACTATCACCATGGATGCGTAGGTTGGCCAGAGGAATGCATCACCCGACCAGGAATGGTCTATCAAGGTGAAGTCTGCCAACATGCAGCGGAATACAGACAGCATAACCCAGGACCAGCCTCCGAAGGGCATGACTCTAAACTGGAGGGTTTCTCCTTCTGGTGAAGTGAACGCTACGTATTTCTGGCTGTCGGGGTGCACCACGATTTGCCAATAACCAGACTGCATGTCCAAGGTGCTGAACCTTAGCTGTTCATCCTTCTTTGGAATTAATACAATGTGGGAGTTGTACGGAGAGTCTGATGGCTCGATGATTCCTTGGCGTTTCATGTCTTCCAGTTGTTCCATAATTAGGTGGTGTCACCTTGCAGAAACCTTGAATGGTCTGTTGTAGATGGGTGCAGGTGAACTCAGCAATATTTTGTGCAGGATAGTTCTCGTCTGAAGAAGCGTTCCTCCAGATACAAAAGTGCCGATGTGCTTGTCTCTGACTTCTTTCAGTTGTCATAACTGCATCTTGGAGAGTTCATGGTTGATTTCCTGTTTGTGGAGAGGCGGAGGTTTGGTGGTGATGGAACAGAGTTCCCAGTTGACTGTTACGCGGTAATTGTCGCCCAGGTATACTTTCCATTGCATGTGGTACGTAATGCATTGTTGCTAATTGAGTTAAGAGTGGCTCGCCTAGTATAAGTTATTTTGGATGTCAGGTGACACGTCGAATTCCACTGGTACCTTGGTCTTTCAAAGCTCAACAGTGAGTGTCATACGACTGTCGACGGTGAGTGTACAGTTCGGTTTAGCCATCCTTACTGTCTTGGTTTGAGGCTGCAGTGATGCCCTTTGTTCTTCCGTGAGGATGTCTCATCGAGCTAAGTTGCCGGATGCAGCCGACTCGAGCAGTGCCAAAACGTTTTTCCCATTACCTTGAACTTTGATCTGTGGGGTTTCTGGTGAATTAGCCTCTTCGTCTAAGAGCTGTATTGTTTACCCTTCTGGCCTGACAGGTTTGCCTTTTTTGGCCAGCCGGTGGTGGCGTTTCCCTTCTGCGGGATGCTTTTCTTGCTGATATGTTGGGTGGTACATGGCGTACGGTTTGCGTCCCCTTCTTTCACATGTTCGCGTCATGCTTGCCGCTGCGAGCAATCATTATTGAAGTGGTACGCTGGGCAGTGCCAACACTTTGGTAAGCTGGGAGTGGGTGGTACGGGTGGCTGTTTTTTGTTACGTTGTTCAGACAGATTGTCTGACTCCATGATTTTGGTTGACTTTGGGTGGTTGAGAATAGCTTGCGCTTAAAAATTACGCTCCGTTACCCACACATGATCGACTATTCTGTCTACTGTAAGTGGCTTAGCGATGATTAGAACATTTCTCAGATTGGGCAACAACTGCGGGTTACATGTCACATACAGCTTTCCTCATCGCCGGTTGGAAAGATATGATGGTAGGTGGACAAAAATTTTAGCTTCCTGATCCGGTATTTGCGTATGGCTGTAGAATATCTTGTTGTGCAAGATGGCTACTGAGTTGGCTCCACTCAGAGATATGCCACCATTCGAGGTCTTTGCCCTTCAACTTGGATTGTGCTCGTGAGACCCATTGCTTCTCCGGTACTTCATGCATACAAAATTCCCTTTCACAGCGAGCTATGACCACTAGCGGGTCCTCGTGAGGACGTCCCGCAAACTCCGGTAATTGTGGCTCTCCCACGCATCGGACTGTGCTGGTGTGGGAGGCCGGCCCTGGATTATGTGGTTTGTACTCGGCAGCCTGCCGACAAATTTCACATTGATATACCATTCTTGGTCTGGTAATACGCTCATCTGGCCAACCGTTACACCCGTAGTGGTATGTCTCCCACACACAGTATGCAGTGCACTGTGTGCATACTACGTCCTTGGCAGTTATCCAATTGCAGAATGCAGTTTGACGTGTACTGAAATTGTTGCATCTGTATTTGAGGCCACCTGTATAGCACGGGTCATCTACCCAGCCTAGGCAGATATAGTGGAACCATTGTTGACAATGGGTACACACTATTCTGTGTATACCTGTGTCAGGGTAGTTAGGCTTCGAACAACGGATCTGTTCGGTTGGCTGCAACAGAACCATTGAGCTTGTGCTCGGTCATGTCGGTTTTGGACATTCTTGGCTGTGAATTGAGCATCACAGGGTGTTTCCCGGACTCCCCGAAGTCCCTGCTGCGATTGCTAGGGTCTGGCTTACCTGATTGAATTGCCTAGTCGTTACTATTGCAGTTACGCCCCACATTGGGCGCTAGAAAAACCTCTATGTCCCTTTGACGCATGATGCTCTGAGGGTGATGGAGAACGTCAGTGTGCAAAAGGATGTTTTTGTTGGGTGTTGGGTCAGGCACACCCGGTGGCGGGGGGGTGTTCTGATTTTATTTATCCTTTACGTGATAATGGCGCAAGTCCAGTGTAAAGAACTGGCCTTGTAGCTTTATGGCAGGGCAAAAAGTCAAGTTCTGTGAGAATGATCTTATGTTTCAGCAGATTGGCTCTAGGTGGTATACCTGGGCGACGTGTAACCTGTAGCAGCTGTTTAACCTGTGTCAACTCCGGCTGGCGTAAGTGTGAGCTAGGTTGGTTAATGGACATTGGCTCAAAGGTTGTGTCAGTCAGCTAATTAGGTTCCCCTGGCTCAATTCCCCTGAAGTAGGTGTTGGTGAGTCCCATGGACTGGTCCTGTCAGCTTATATTCACTGCAAACAGGGGTTGTGTTTCCTCGCCAAGAAGAATGGGGTCCTGGAAGAGGTACCGGAGGAATCTCAGGTGTGACTGGTATCTGCATGTGGCGCAATGCCTGGGCTTGATCCCCCAGTGAGAGCTGCGCAAGTATGGTCAGGAGGAGAGGAGTAAGCTCCTGTAAATGCTCAGAGGCAATAAGCACCTGTCTTACCTTCTCTCGGATACCACTCCGACGGGAGTGTTAATATACAAAATGTCCCTCAGTGACAATGATCATTTGTCATTTTGAAAACCATGGTGGCTTAGGTATGCATTACTGCATAAATCACAAGTTTTTCTATTTTGTTTCTATAAGTACATGCTGAATGATGATACTAGATAGCAGAATCTCACTGTTGTATCCCCTTCTATTAAAGCCATCAGTTTAAAAAACCCATTTTTGTGCAACCATGGGAAGAAAAAAAAAAGTTGAAAATTTGAGAAAAATCTGCTGAAAATTAAGTCACTATGTACTGCATTTCTCTTGTCAAACACTGTACTTAAAGCAGTGAATATCTAAAAATAGATACCCAGATTTTGATAAATATTGGGATTGGAGTGGATCAAAATCCGTCCAAAATTTTCCAAACCCTCTATTAAAACCATCTCTCACTAACAACACCATTCCTGGAAACCGTGAGGGATCTTAACAATGGCGTTCTACTGTGCTTAAAAAGTAAAAAAATGTATCAAAATAAAACATTCAGTGGTCTTGATCATGCAGGGTTCCTGTACCCATATAAGAATATGAACTTGTTCATCTTTAAAATAAGCTTGTAAAGATGTACATTTACCTAAATTTCTCTTATTACAATTGAAAGAAATGTGAACTGTGTTACTATCATTAGGCTTAGCTCTGACAAATATGTCGCATTATCCATGCAATTTGTGCAGGATTTTTGCGGGGGGGAAAAAAAAGGGACGTGGGAATTCTTAAAAATGTGTAGCCTACATGTATTTTGTAATTTTTCTGAATATGAAAAAAATTTAAAACTGCTTAGTGTATGGTCACTAAAAGATCTAATTTAGTGTTGGTCAATTGGTGCTATGTGCAGGTGATCTACTGTATCATTCCTGGCTTCTCACGTCGCTGTTCTTCTTTCATGTAGTTTTCAATAACATAATTGTTTTGGAACCTTATTTTTCTGTGCCTCGAACAGTGCCTGCCCAACCACTAAAAACTTGTGCACCTAAGAGCTTCACTTTCATGTTTAATTATTTACACTTAGTCTCTGTAAGATAGTAAGTTTGCTGCATTGCCAATAGGACAGATATAAAGTCCAGGCCACATACTGTACCTCAGAGTGTTTTTGTTGTCTTTGTGAATGTGATGTGTGTTCGTATTCGAGAACACGGGAGGGAGGTGGCAGTGTGTTAATCCCACAGCACCTTATCTCATACAGTCACAGATAAATGTATAATTTTAGGTGCTGCAATGAAAATATTTTTTGTTCAGGACTGTACAAGTATCATCATAATGCACTGTCGTACATTATGATCAATAAAATTGTGTTTTTGTGTTCGATGTTATTATAAGCAGCTGGTTACAAGACTACAGAATACAGTAGAGCACCCCTCAAACGAAATTCCCTCAAACGGAACTCTCCATATCCAGAACTAATTTCCCGAAAAAATTTTAAACATAGAAAATTTGTGCCATAACTTTCCCGTGCTCGCGAGAGGCCTTTTGTTGCGTGCACCAGATTGTACATGCCTGCTAGCCTCACACAAGCGTGCCAGCGCAACTCTATACCAGTTGTTCACATCACGCACTAATGATAAATTGTTTGTTTTGAGTTGTGCATTAAGTAAACGTACCTCAGTTTATGGTGTAAATATTTTTTAATAGTTTCACATATTACACTGAGTAAACGTAAGATACCAGCTTCTAGCGATACAGCTAAACTGCAAAGGAAAAGGCTTTTGATTCAAGAGAAAGTGGACATTGACAGTATGTGGCTTTTGGGTCTGAGGAATTTATGGTTGGAAAAATGGGTCCAGGAAGGGCACCAGCTCAGCGAGCATGAGAGATGGAGGTTGTGGTGTCAACAGCTCACAAGTGGCCTCCCTTGAAGATCCTCCATCATGGTGATTCTGATGTAATGTGATGCGCTGCGACTCCAGAGGTGCTGTGATGTTCGTGTCCCACCCAGGAGCAGGTGAGGAACAGGAACTGGTGATGTGCCCGGTACCACGTTCGGTGGAGCGAACGATGTTGAATGAGGTTGTACGACCGACGGCGACTCTGGATACACGGTCAATATGAAGGAGCTAATTTAATTGTCAGTTAAATTGAGCTGAATCTAAAATATTTCCTTGGGGCGAAGCTGTTGGCCACTTTGCATGCCTATATTATAACTGAATTTACTCTGCTTGCGGGCCCCGTAAATACAAAACATACACTGAAAGACACTTTAAAGTTGATGCTGCTATGAGGGCACTGTACGTGATGAACTCAGGAGAGTTAATGTAATAAAACAAGTCTAATTATGGTATGACTGTTTTATTACCACAAAGGTACAATGAAATGTTGCTGCACATGAAAATGAGTACCCTTGGTTAAGCGGACCCGGCACTCTGGACCTGCCGGTGGTCACTACTGTGGAAAGTAAGGCGTAGGCCTTAAGTTAGAATTACATAAAACGCGGCTCACGCGTGAAGTTCTAGTATGCTACCTCAGGATGCAGGAAGATCTCCCCCTCGGCTAACTAAAAGTACTTAAATGTTCTTCAGTTACATTAACTATTGCGATGAAAGAAAATGCTCCCTAAATTGTATTGCTGAGGGGGGTACGTGGAGCTTACCGTCTGCCCTGCTGGTTGTCTGGAGTGTTGAAGTCTGAATAACGACATGGCGTCAGCTTCACTGCACGTCCGGCGAATCCGGCGCCAAAATGAAAACGTGAAAAAATGGAACTTAATAACCAACAAGATAAATGAAACTGACATTGTACATAATTATGATTACTAAACTAAAACACATTGGTGACATACTCGTGAATGTCGGAGTCCCAGATATGGCTAAGAATGTGATGTCACGAGTATGTCACCGCAATTGAAGGGTGATATTAAATTAAATGATGCCTCAGGTGGCTGATTCTCGATAGATGATTACATGTACACTCTTATAATTAACATATTAAAATCAGAGCGTGTCGTAATGGTTATAATTAATATGGATGTGACGACACATGGATTTCATCACTAGGATATGTTATCTACTCTCTATGCTGGAGCAGGTGGTTTCCCTAGTTAATTGTGGTGCAATCACTGCAAAAAATGCCTAAAAATGCTCCTATTAATTAATGCGGCTAGGGAGCTGCTCGCCATTTACACTTCCTGCGGGAATGTAATTCCCTGTCTTTTGACACTTCTTGGAGCCATGTCACACTCGGATTCGGACACGGGGCCTGTCGAAATTGCACACATCGAAAAGCTGTAAGAATAAGCGGCGCTGCTTATCCCAGTGTTCCCTCAAATGGCTGTTGCGTCTAATGGTCGTGACTTCACATGACACACTCATTTAGGCCACATATCAATTCATCACGGGAGTTACCTCTTGTGATGAATGTAAAATATTATGATCCGCAGCCACAAGTTATAGGGCGGCAAGAAAAGTGTAAACGCCGTTCTTGTTGACCTGCACTTATCGGGACTGCGACCTAATGGCGATCGGTTGAGTGTTGCTGTGTGGTTGATGTGTGTGCGATAAAACAAATGGGCACAAGGGATACGTGCACGTCAGGAACATGACAAACGCCCCCCTCTCTGGTGACCGTTTGGTCCTCTTGCAGACCCCCAAGGGACTGTCATGCCGTTAGGCGATGATCCTGTGCTGCGCTGCCTGCCGATGCTCCAGGGCGATGACCCTGCTGATGGTAAAGTGCTGCTGCCTGTGCTCACCGAAGGGCGTTGTTCCCGTTGCAAGTGATGCACGCCCGCCGATGCAGATGCTTGGAGCAATGGGGAGGGGTTGAGACCTGCTCTTCCGTCGACGCTGCTGATGACGCTGCTGCTGATGCTGTTGCTGCTCTTCAGATCCCTCGATGCTCCATCTTCTGGCGAGGGGAACGGTATGCTGTCCCTTGCTGGACTTGATGCTCCTTCTGATGAACCTTCCCCTGCGCCCCTGATGCGGTCCTCCGATGCAAAGATTGTATACCTCAGCACTTTTACAATGTGGTCCACTCCACTTAGGGGCAAACCCTGCACAAAAGTTGCGCTTTGCACTGCTCAGCCTGTGCTCACAGACGTAAACATGTTGTCTGGGCCTGAGCCTCTTTGGTGGGCATGTTGTTGCTGGTACCCATTGTCCTATTAACCTCTCCTGGTGAATGCGTGCATTTTCCAGGTCTTGCTCTCGATGCTGTCACCTGCCTGCTGCGCTTCCTGTTGCGTTGCCGTTTGCTTGTCGGATTCTGAATTCCCCAGGGAGGGGCAGCTCCCTTACCTGCAGAATGGCAGCTGGTGATTGACCTGTGGCTAGGTTCACCCTCTGTCTGATTGTGAACAAGGCCTTGGGCAGATGTTCAGCCCAACTTGCAGGGTTTGATCCTACCCGCAGGTGCAAGTGAGTCTTGAGGTCTTGATTCCTCCTCTCAGTTGGGTTGGCCCACGGGTAGTACACGGCCGTTGTATGATGCTGGACTACCCACCTGGTACACAATTCTCCCCAATTCTTCCCCGTAAATTGTGTACCATTGTCTGTTAAGAGGGTGCATGGGTAGCCCCATAGGGGGTAGAATTCGGTCTCCAGTACACGGGCTATGTTGCATGCCCGTGCACTCGAAACTGGGTATGCTTCCGTCCATCTTGAGAACGAGTCACTCACCACAAGAATGAATATCTAGCCGTTAGGGGTGTGCGGATATGGCCCTATCAGGTTCACCGAGATGGACTCGAATGGTTTCTGCGGCTTTCGTGGCTGTTGCGTTATTCCATCTGCTCTCTTACTCTTACAGAGATTACTCTTTACGCACCCCCTCACGTATTGCCAGACGTCTGTGGTGATGCCGGGCAGTGGAAATGGTTCTGCACATTTCTTGTCGTTTGTGATGCGCCAGGTTGGCCTGCAAATCGTGCATCATGTGTATGATGTAGCACCTGTGCTCATGCACTTTCGGGCACGTACAGCTGCCAGGCTGCTTCAGGACGATACGGTCGTGTCTCGATGTGCGTGCCGTTCATTCACCATGATAGAGGTGACACGTTGGGTGTCTGTATACTGTAGTTGTGCAGTTAAAACGCTGTCCTGCAAGTCATCGACCTTGAGTTCTGCTTCCTCAGGAGCCTCTATGACGACACAGCTCACACGGCCCTCGCCAGTTGTTGGGCGGTTGGCTGTGGTAGGGGGAAGTAGGTCGTCCCACTCTTCTTGGTCTACCGGTTCACCTGGCGCGCATGAGAGCTCGTCTGCTAGCTGATTCTCAGCTCCTGGTACGTGCTCCACCTCGAAATTCTACACTTGGAGGAGGAGTGCCCAGTGTGCTAATTTGCTCCTGGCTTTTTTCATGGTGTGAAGCCAGGGGAAGCACCGGTTGTCAGTTCGTAGTGTGAACCGTTGGTACTCTTAGGTATGTTCTGTACCATTTCACGGCCCACACGACGACAGACACTATTGCTCATTCACGTTGTATCTACCCTCAGTTGCCCCAAAATTTGCACTGCTGTATTCAATGATGCACTTCTCTTGCTTGTCTCCAATTTGATAAAGGACTGCTCCCAAGCCATTCTCATTTGCATCCATCTGAAGATATTAATGGCAACTTGGGACATGTCGAGCCAATGTCTTGCACTCCCTGAACTTGCTATTTATCTCTTGAAAACTTGCTTCGTGTTTCGCTGTCCACACATACTTTATGTTGGGTGATAACATGTTAGTGAGTGGTGCGGTTATGGTTGCAAAATCCTGTACGTTCTCTCGCAGCTAGTTCACCAACCCGAAGAATTTCCCCAGTTGCTTTGTACGCGGTGCCTCATAGTCATTAATGAGGGCTAAATGCTCTTGTGTTGGCCGGTTTCCGTGCTCATCAACCATGTGCCCAAGAAACTGTATGGATGGGTGGCCAATGTAACACTTGCAGTTCGCACACGACAACTTGTTGATGGCTAGTCTCTCCAAGACTAGTGACAGGTGTTCGATGTGGTCATTCCAGGTTTCGGACCAGATGACCACATCATCCAGGTACACGAGGGCAAAATCTCCAATGTACCCATCGAGTACCTGGACCATCATTGTCTGAAAAGTTGCCTTCTCCCATCTGGGGTTGTGAATGCCGTTTTATGATGGTCTGCTGGTTTTATTGGCACCTGCCAGTACCCATTGTGCAGGTCCAATGATGTCATGACCTTAGACTTGCCCAAGGTATGCAATCCATCCTTGAAACTTATGTAGGGAGGCGGGATGCTCAGTGTGATTTGGTTGATTGCTCTGAAATCCACACAGAAGTGCCACGCGCCATGTCCTGTCTTTCTTGGGTGCCAAGGTGATAATGCTGTTGTAGTGGCTGCGGGTGGGTTCAATCACACCCTCAGCTAGCATTTCTCCAATCTGATCTTTAATGATGGCGCATTGATGCGGTTGGTAACTTCTGGGTCCAGAGTAGATTGGTCGGTCATGTTCCAATGGAATACAATGCTCAGCTACGGTCGTTCGACGGAGTGGGTCTCCTACCGCAAATACTTAGCTTTGTTCATCCAGTATGCGTTGCACCATCTCCCTGTGTTCTGGAGGGACTGAAGTATCGAGTTCGTCGAGTTGTACTCTGGGCTCATTACCAGTGGGTTGGGATTCGTTGTCATACACCATTCACCTTTCCTTCAGGTCGAAATGGATCCTATGGGCGGCTGGCTTAACAATGGCCTTTTGTTTGCTGCGCCAGGGGATACCCAAGATGGCATCCTCCCGTAGGTCCGCAGACACGAGGGCTGTGGTGATGGTGTCCACATCTCTAATTCCGATGGTAATTAGTCTCTCTCCCATCGATTCCCCCACATTCTGCTTTGTTGCGAGGTGTAGTACCTGTGTACTCGGTGTAATCTCGCTCGTGTCCATGAATCCAACATGCACTATTATGACTGGCTGTATCTATCAATGTGTGACATGGTTGCTGATTTAAATGTACTGCAATTCTAATCATTCTATATATATATTTTTTTTATTTACTGTATGCTTGGTTGCTGACTTTTGATTTCTGCCTGCTCTACTTGTTGAGGAGGAGATGTACCACAGGGGCCCTTTTCCCTGGGGTAGTGAGCGTCCAGCTCGCCTACCCCAACGGTCCGTTTCCTGTCAGTGGTTTGTTGATGTTCTGTGGTTGGTTGCACTTTGGGCACTGATTGTGCCAATACATTTTTTTTCTCCTTTGTAACAAAGAGACACAAATAGCAGCTCACATGGGCCTCCTACCATGCCTGAGGTTGCTGATGTCCATGCTGCCATACTGGGTTCGGGGTATGTTCTTGTCCGGAACGCACCTGCTCCTACTACCTTGTTAACTGCCGGTTGCTCCTCTGTCTGCTCCCTCTGCTCTGTTTCTTTTCTCCGGCGTGAATGATACCCATCACCCTCTCGAGTCACAGCGTTTTGCTCTCGGCTGGCTTGGTCTAGCAATGTGGCAGAGAGCACGAAGTCCTCCATGCTACTGTGAATTAACGGTGCCATTGCTAGCCTGTTTTCCGCTCTTACAGTTGATGCAACTACTTCGAGGATCTCACACTCACTCATGTGTGGATGAAAGTTTCTGATTTGCCCTATCTTACTCGTTGCAAACGCGGTCAAGGATTCACCTGCTTTTTGCACTTCTAGCATAGCCGTGCTCTGTGCTTGCAATGAGGAGTAGGCATTGGTAAATCGACTTTCAAAGCTGTTAAGAAATTCTACCCATTCTATACCATAGTGACTAATTTTTTTTCCCACCAATTACTTGTCTCGCCAGCCAATTGACTTCCTATACTATTCTGCAACTCTTGCTGGCACATCCTGTATCTTTCTAAACGTGTTGTGTAGTCGTTTAGGAATGCCTGCGTGTCCTCACTTGGTAGACCTGAAAACATTGGTAACCATTGAAATCGGGCCGGGGTGGTACCGGCTTTGACGGCTCTTATGATTGCTGTAAATACTTCAGGATTATTATGATCATTTTGTTGCGGGTACGTGACACGCATGGGTTGTAACGTCTATTTCTGTGGTGCTTCTGTTCTTCTGGGTAAGGGTGTTGAATGTGCTAGTGGGCTTTGGTACACACTGGCACATTCTGAATGTTCCCGCGCACAGTAATGTGTGCTAGACAATTCCATCCATACTACCAACTTGACTTCTGACTGCAGCGATGGGAATGCGTATTGTCTGCAGCGGATTCTCCCGGCGGCTTGATTTGCCATGTCTTGCCCGGTCAGACATTGCCAGTGCGTTTTGCTTCCACACGTCTTACACCTCACGATTTCTTGTGACTCTTGCCTGCAAATTTCCTCTTGACACTGTTCATGCGTTGGTAAATGTTCTGTTTTGACTGCTTTGAAATTTTATCTGTTCGGAAAAGAATGTTTTTGCACGTATTGCAGAGAATACTGCTTGCTGATCTGTGGTGGCCTTTACTGTCCGGCTTAAACATTCTAGATGAAAACTACATGCACACTGTAAACAAGTTACGGTTCTGTTTCCCCTTCCTGCACACATAATTTATTTTGCACACCACACAAAATTGCTGGTGTATCACCTGAGGTACAACTGCACATTTTGCCCACTCGGGTTCTGTTTGCCATGGTTATTCTTTCTTTGCGAATTCTTAAATTTTGTGTTTCCCTACTCGGACGTATTACTTTTTCAAATGAATTTGTACCTATTGTGGGCTGTACATATGTCAAACATAACGGATTCGCTTGGCCTGCGCTTGTACACCAGTTCAAATGCTTCCGGACAGTATCTCATACCGCCGCATGCTGCGGACTTCAAGGTCAAATATTGTTTTGATATGCGGCTGGCCGTCGGTCGCACTACACAAGACAGGGGAATTTACTGTTAATCCGGCACCTTTCTTTCCTGCTGTGAACATGTGTTCCAGCTGCACGGGTGACGCATGTGTTTTCCCAGTACATTGCTAGCTTTAAAAACAGAAAATTACTTTAAATCTTCTTAAAAATTAGTTGTGGGCTCTTGACTTATGATTTCCGCACAAAAGCTTTGCAAAAATGCTCTTGATAAATGGTTGTAAAAATTTTGTTGACTTTTAAAAAGTCCATGAAAAATCCCTAAATTTTTTAATTAGTTTGAAAAATGCTCAGAAGAAAAGTTTTAAAAATAGATTTAATTGACCGTTGCTCTTTAAGTTTGTTACTGTTCGAGGGGAAACACTGAATAAGTTTATTGTTTATATTGAAAAAGTTTGAAAATTTTATTATTGAAAAATGCTGCAAAATTTTCCTGGAAAAGTTCAGGAAATAATGAAATAAAATTTTGATTGCTTTGTATCTTAAATTGCTGACTGGTATTGCTTGAAAATACCATCTTACTTTGCTCATGATACCTGTTGCCAATTACTGTACACGTTGATAACACCTCGTGCATTTGTTTACAAAACACTCTCGCAATTACTTAGGCACATCTGCTGGGCTGTTGCCTTACTGCAGTGCAGTGTTGAGTACAGGTACATTTTTACATAAAATTTACACTTGCAGTGTCGAGTGGGTGTGTTCAACTTGCATCTGTTTTAGCTTACAGTTGTGTCTTTGCATTACGTGTTGTCACATCTAACCAGTGTATGTTTACAAAAGTTAAAAGTCTGATGACGTTGCAAGTAAACAACCCAGCTTAGTGGATTGTTTTGACAGATGCAGGCCTTCACTGTACATCAGTTGACGTGTTTTGTTTCCCACTCGAATCACTGTACGTCAGTTGACATAATACATATGCACTCTACAGTGTAAACAAATCTATCAAATTGATGAATAATAGTACAAATAGTGTGACAAATGAAAACATAAAAATCCTTGATATTATTGATGTTGATCGTAGTGTTGATTGTACTGTCTTAATTGCATTGTTTGATAGGTGTCTGAAGGTCTCAGGTTACTCACCAATGACTGTAGCTGTTCATTGTGAAGCACTTTTGTTGCACTTTTACCTTTGTCGGGTAGCCTGTTGTGTTGAGCAGACTACAGATGTATTATTGGCGCTCTCCTTGAACTCTGATGTTCTACTGTAGTTTGATTCGCCAGAGTTGGGAAAACCACTTGACGTAGGAATGTGGCTTGCTGGTGTAGACTGATATTCTATTCGTCCGAGTTGTGAAAGCCACTTGACATGCTGCACCTTCAGAGGTGCTGTGATTTGTTTGTGTCCCCCCTAGGAGCAGGTGGAGAATAGGAACTGGTGATGTGCCCGGCGTCACGTTCGGTAGAGCTAACGATGTTGAATGGGGTCGTACGGCAGACGGCGACTCTGGATGCGCTGTCAATATGAAGGAGAGCTAATTTAATTTTCAGTTAAATTGAATTGAATCTAAAATATTTCCCTTGGGGTGAAGCTGTCGCCCACTTTACACACCTATATTATCACTGAATTTACTCTGCTTGAGGGAGCGGGCCCCGTAAATACAAAACATACACTGTGACGTCAGCTAACAGCCCACGGCGCTAGAGTCCCTGACGGCGCTCACCATGCACGTGTCACGTGTACATGCACGTGCGCAAAGAGGCCAACATTTTTGTACTTTCACATAAATATTATTTTACAACGTAAAATGTGTCTTGTATGTTTGTTGTTTGAAATGTCTTTAAATGTTTTAAAGTGTTTGTTGATATTTTGAAAATCCAAGTGCCCATAGCACCGAGATTAAGAACACTTATATTCCGGTGTGAATGCCGTAATAAAGAGACACTGAATTAATACAGAAAATTCACAAGAAAATTTTATAAAATGTAAAACAATATTTAATTTATTTGTGCCACTTTTATTTTCAATAATAAAATATTTTACTCTGTGTGCATAGCACTTCCACTTATGTGTACCCCATAGGTGGCAATGGTGGGTCCAAACGACGCTTGCCTCTGGACAGTCTGTCGAGGAGAACTGGCAAGTTAAGACAGTCACATACGTACTACAACTTTTTGTTCACTGATGTAGATTTCAATAGCACTTTTAGTATACCGGTTAACCTTTGCTTGCGTACGTTTTGCCAGATATTTCTCCAGTATTATGCTTCCGCTTAACTAATTAATTTCGCCCTTGTGGCATTTTCAACTTAATCGAGGAGGAGAAATATGTAGGAGAGGTAATGCGACCCGCGCAATTTGAATCAGCTGTCATTCGCTTCTGCTAGTGGCGTTTCATGGTAATTTCTGTATTATTGCTGCATCCAATTTTAAGCGCTTTGTTTTCATATATGTATTTGAGGATATTTTTCATGTTTGAATATTTCACTGCAACATCATGTGCAACCACGTGACTAACTGATGCCAAGTATATATCTACGCCGTCATTGCGTTTTGAGTGCTTATTTATATAATATTGTGTGTGCAATATTTTTATTCAGGGATCTATGTTAAATTTTGTTAAGGTTCCGTGTAATTCTCACGTAAATTGATGTTGTGTTTGACCATGTTGTCACTTGCTTTTTCCGCCATCAGGCATGCTACATGTCTGTAACCACTGCAATTGCAAAGAGAATAATTTTCTCTACCAGAATAATATTTTGTTGGAATTTAATTTGCTGTTTTCACAAAGAAATATTGCAATTTCACCTGCACCACATGGTGCGCCACGAACTTCATCCAGCAGCATCCGCGCCACCTAAGCTTGTTTTCACTCATGTGTGTGTTTATTGTGAATACTCATCTCATGCCCCATCATCTTTTAAGGGTCTTTATGTATTTTGTGTAATTTTGCAATTTGTGTATGGTGCAATTACTTCCATCCTAGCCGGCTCTATGTACAGGCAGTCACCACACTACCCGTGTGCTGGCAGGTGAGCCCAGACACGTTTCCAAGTGTTCTCATTTATAATTCACAGTGTTCTGTCTTCAGGGAAAAACAGTCAGTCCACCCTAGCGGCTGTCTGCCCTCTTCCCTTGTGAAGATTGCGTTTTCATACACCGTGGTGAGATCATTCATCTAGGCATGCGCTAGAGTAATTGCGGGCTGGGGAGCACCCAAGCAGAGTTAACTAGACACGACCGAATTGTATCATTAAATTTCATGGCATGTGATGTCTACGCTTGGTATAAATAAAACAAGTCTCACAGTGACTCACTCTTTTATTAAGTAGTGACAATGTCCTAGCCACATGTATTTTATTAAGTGCTTATTTTCAAAGTGACGTTTAGTAAAAGTTTAGTATTGCCTACGTGTTTGTAAGTACGCACATGTGAGACGGACACACAGAACCCACAGCATCCCTGAGTCTCAATAGTGCGGTGATTGGGAAGCACCGCTGGCGCTCATATTACCATTAAGTATTTGTGTCATTGTTCGTCTCGTATCTCACCTGACGGCGTCAATTAGTGTTCCCAAGTGGGGCCAAGTGTGATCATCCACGTCGCATCATCCGCTAGAAGATGGAGGACACCACGCCTGATCAACTGCAAGAAGCCAGTAAGACATCCGCATCAGAAACCGTGACACCCGTGAACGCAAGTTACTTAGACATGTAGATCGATCAATGCGTGCATTGTGGGTGATTGAGTGAAATTAACTTGTTTAAGGGAAATATATGGGAGCAGCCCTTGTGTCAATGTATGTCCGACGTCTCTATGCCATCAGAGCATACCTGTGCACGCGTACCAGATGTCACAGGGCAGGAATGAAGTGGGCGCAGTGCCAACAGTGTAGGGTAGGAAAGACTTGCATTTATGATGCATATGGCCTGCGGAGTTTACCACCTACCGTGACAGTGTTATAAACTGTGACGAGTGCCGTAAGACAAATTGTGCTGAGATTGCGCCACCGATAACACCAGAGGTGAAACCCATGCCGCCAGTAGTTGACCCGGGTACATTCCTAGCTGTTTGGGAGGAAAAATTGCATAGGCAGTGTGCATAGAGACAATTGGACCGAGGTAACTGCCAACAGGTTAAGGGGTACCGATGCCACGTGGTGGAACTTGGTCAGGGACTATCGAGTTACATGGGAAGAGTTTTGTGAGAGATTGTTAGGTTGGTTCGACACTGACGGAGAAGCTATCCAGGCACAAGCATGACTGTATCATGAACAACAGAGAGAGCACAAGGGAATTTAAGAGTTAATACAATGAAAATTAGGCTTGTATAAGCAGCTACACCCGGGACAGGTAACCAGCGGGGTATTAGAAATAATTGTGGCGTTATCAACACCTGACATTAGGCCGTATCTGCGGAGAGCAACACATTCCAGCATAGAACAGTTTACAAGAGAAGCGGGTTTGTATGAGAGGGACGTACGCGCAGACAAAGAATATCAGTTACCATGGCAAAACCACAGCACGCCAACACCTACCATGTTACCAGATGTCACGAGACCCCCGCCGCCGTTCACACCAGTGAGAGTAAACCGCAGACACTGAAAAATTTTTCATAACAATCACCGTGAAAACTACTACCAGAGCAACAGGTTGGGAAACTAAGTAGGTAGGTTGGCGAAACAGCACCTGCACCAATCTCACTGCCAGATCTTAACAAACCGCCTACAGAAGGTACAAAAGTGTTTCAAGTGACAGAGTACCGTGAATGCATTAAGGATTTATGTTGAACTTGAAGGAAAAAATGTCACAGCCGTAATTGACACTGCCGCTAGTCACAATCTTGATCTTGTGCATGAGGGTTTGATAAAAGCTATAACAACTAGAGTGCCACCGCGACGTCTACAATTCACTATCACACACCAACAGGGAGAAGCAAAAAGTGTTATGCACATTATGGTAGGAAACAGGGAACTGCGTACGAAGTGCGATGTTTACACTGTGCCGGACTTGTGCGAAGAAGTGATTTTGAGACTGCCATGGCTTGTTGACAATCAAGCAGTGATAAAACCGTACCCGAATCGTCTGCACATAGGGACACGTGGCCGATGGACTGTTTATTCCGTGGGAGCAACACCACCAACTACAGCAACTGCTATGCCGCTTGCTGACTTCGAGCGAGGTGCCTGCTACACATCAGCAACATCTGCAGGTCCAGTATGCCAGTGTGTTTCACACTGAGGGGAAGCTGCAGCACACTGACATCACAGAGTATGCGATCATCACAACCCACGAGGACCCGGTGTACTCCAAGTCACGAGACCCAGGTATTGTCTTTCGTCGCGTCATCAACCAGCAGGTATGTGAGATGATAAACGACAATGTAATTGAACCTATGCAGAGTCTCTATAATTCAGGTATTACCCTTGTTCCAAAGAAAGATGGCGAATGGCGATTCTGTGTTGATTTCCGCCCTTTGAATAAAATCACTGTTAACACGCCACCATCAGTAATTAACATAAAATACACTTTGTCAACATTAGGACCAGCTACCGTTTTCACATCACTTGATTTAAAGTCCGGAGATTGGCAAGTGCCTATCCGCCCACAGGACAGAAAGAAAACATCATTTACTACCACAGATGGACGTATATTTCAATTTGTTGCCATGCCATTTGGTTTAAAGTGTGCCCCTGCAACGTTTCAAAACTTAAGACTTTGCGATGGCATTTGGATGATGTACTTGTTTGGTTTAACAGCTGGGAAGAGCACTTGCACCATTGGAGCCTTGTGTTTGAACGGCTTGAACGTAACAAACTTACGTGCAAAGTGGAATAGTGTAAATTGGATATGAGTAGAATGGAGTTTTTGGGACACTTTGTAACAGGAGATGTACACGAACCAGAACAGCAACACTTAAAGGAAATTCAAAACAAACCCATCCCCAGATCACGTAAACAAGTTAGGAAATTGTTTGGCTTAATTAATTGGTTAAGGGAATTTGTCCCAAAGTTTTCTGTGATTACGGCATCATTATCTGCTTTGTTGTGTGAGAAACATAAATTTGTTTGGCCACCTCAAGCTGATCAAGCATTTAAAAACATCAAACTTGCATTTCAGAACTGTAATCCGCTATCTAGGTTCAACCCAGAGTTACCCATTATTGTACAAACAGATGCCAGTCAAGAAGACATTGGGGCAGTGCTGTATAAGGTGGGAACACATTGGGAAAAACATATAATCAGTTACCACAGTGCAAAAGTTTGGCGACAGAGAACACAAATATCACGTTAACGAACAGGAATGTTTGGCCATTGTACATGCATTGAGGAAGTACCGGACATATTTCCTAGGAAGGCAGTTTACGCTCAAAACTGACAACCAATGTCTTAGAAGGCATGCATAACAGGAAAAGCAAATGCCCGCTGGGCGCTGTTACTTCAGGAGTATGATTTCAAGGTAGAACACATGGTGGGGAAAACTAACAAGCTCACGGGTGCCTTGTCCAGGAATCCTTGTCCGAATCTAACGATAACTGACGATGCAAAGTGGGAAGAAGCGCTACCACCTTGCAGTGCAATACCAACTGCAGAAACACAAACTCTCATTGTACAAAACATGGTTGCCACATCACCCGGCGAACTTTGTCATTGAATGTACGTGACGTGCTAAGAGAGGTACACACTGTGCAAGAAAATTCCCCAGATGCTGCGCAACGCCAACAACACTGCGTCACGCGGTACACAGAACACTGGAGGGTAATGGGCCGAGAGATACAAACCAAACCACTGGGTAATTGTGCGCAATGGCTGCCGTATGTGCTGAAAGAGAAACTGGAACTTGTATTAAAGTATGCACACGACAGTTTGGAGCATGGAACCCGGGATCCGAGCAAACACAAAGAAACATGCAGAAATTTTTTCAGTGGCCAGGGAGTGAGGGTGATGTCAGGAAACATGTACACAGTTGTATCGTGTAACACTCGGAAGCAGCGGAGAGCAGACGGCGACGCACCACAACAGCCAAGGCTGCCAACCGAGCCATTTAAAACAGTAGCCAACGACATCATGGGCCCATACCAGCAAACAAAACTGGTAAAAGATTTCTTGTTGTTGCCACAGATTTGTTTACCCGTTGGACAGAGGCATTCCCAGTTAGTAACATCCGTTCACACACAGTCACACAGGTGATGCAAAATGAGTTTTTTCTGAAGTGGGGATACCCCAAGTATTTGTTGATGGACAATGGTACACAATTTGTAGGGCAGAAAGTGGAGAGAATACTGTACCAGATGGGGAACAGAACACCGTACCACTCCAGCATACCATCCTAGGGCTAACCCAACTGAGAGACGTAACCAATTACGTCAAAATCCAATTACGTGTCCGGTTAGGTGAAGATCACACTAGGTGCGTCGAATTGATCCTGGAGGTAATGTTTTGCCTAAGAAATAGGGTAAATGCGTCAACCGGGAAGACACCCGCCGATATGGTACAAGGTCGCGAACTCCGTGTCCCTGGAGCACCCCTTTGAAACCTTCCCAGATCCCTTGAACAAATTCTCGAACACCAGGCGAAATACATGAGGAAGCCAAGGCAAATCAAATCAGCTGCTGTAATGTGTGGGTACCGGAGAGCAAGAGGTCACCACCTGAACTTGTACCCGGAATGTATGTGTATGTAAGAGAGAACCTGTTATCGGCCGGTGCAAAGAAGTACTGTGCTGGACTCGCACCTAGATGTGCAGGACCAGTGAGAGTGGTGGAAAAGATGTGAAATTCCACGTATTTCGTAAAGTTGGGACCAAGACGTGTCACAAAACGGCACCGTGATGATGTTACGCCCAATATCTCAGCGAGCTCGGAGAATTTTACCAGGGAGTTCACAGGGAAATGTCAACACGTGCACTAATGTAAACAACAACACTGACACCGGAACACCCAACCTAAGTAATGAACTGTCATTTAAAGGTTTTGCACCAACAGAACACTCAACACCTAGTAGTGATGAAGTAGGAGCGAGCAGTAGCGTAACATCATTTTTGGGTTTTTCTGTTAATGCCTGTAATAACACAACAAATCAGAGTGATTTTAAGGGATTTCCACGTGTACACGAAGAAAGTGGTAACATCATTGCACACGTAAATGTCGACACAAGTGCCAAGGAGTTGAGTTTTAAGGGGTTTCCCCAGGGCACAGCTGAATTTGTTTGTAACCAAAGTGTAAACGTAAATCTTAATACCACTTGTGGAGGCGAGACACCTTTTAGAGGCTTTCCAGTTCCCGTAGGGGAGAGCCTAGTAGGGCAAGAGAGTTTGAAAGGGTTTGGGGAATCTAGTTGGGCAATGAGTGTGATGTCAAGTGTCAACAAAGTGCAACACAGCACTCACAATATGCGAGCTGAGTCACCACCACGTACCCACATTGTTGTTCCTGCCTACACCCCCACCCCCTGCAAACGCCGAAGAAACTGACAACCTTCGACGCCATGTTTTCTTTGCCCTCAATCGGCAACCAGCTGGGCAGAGCCCGCCAGAGCAATGTTGCATTATTCGCACCGTCTTGGCCTTCGAGGGAGGGGTCGTTTGACGCCGGCTAACAGCGAGCGGCGCTTGAGTCCATGATGGCGCTCACGTGTCACGGGTCCCGCACGTGTGCAAATAGGCTGATGATTTTGAACTTTCATATGAATGTTGTTTTCCAGTGTAAAATGTGTTCTATTGTATTTGCAGTGTTTAATATGTCTTAAAATGTTTTAAAGTGTTTGTACTAACTTTTAATTGTTTGGTTATAAAATTCAAAATGTCCATGGCACCAAGATTAAGGACACTTAATATTCCGGCATTAACGCAGTCATAAAAAGACACTAAGATAATATTGAAATTCATAAGAAAATTATAGAAATGTAAAACAATACTTAATTTAATTTCTGTCATTTTATTTTCAATATAAAATATTTTACTCTGTGTGCATAGCACTTCCGCTTATGTGAACCTTGTAGGTGGCCATGATAGGTCCTTGTGACGCTTGTATCTGGATAGTCTGTCGAGGAGCGATGGTGAGGTAAGACACTGTCACGTGTGCACTACAACTTTTGTTCACCGATATAGGTTTCCATAGTCAATGTAGTTTACCGGTTAACCTTTGCGTGCGTAGGTTTTTGCCAAGACATTTTCCCCAGCATTATAGTTCTGCTTTATTATTTTTCTTGCGCCCCTGTGGCAATTTTAACTTAGTTGAGGAGAAGGAGGAAAAAGATGTCGGAGAGGTTACGTGACCTACACATTTTGAATCAGGCGCCATCCGCCTATGTTTATGGCGTTTCATTGTAACTTCTGCATTATTGTTACATGCAATTTTAAGAGCTTTGTTTTTATGTATGTATTTGAGGGTATTTTTTGTGTTTGAATATTTTACGGCAACATCACGTATAACCCCGTGGCCGACCGACGCCAAGTCTTTGTGTACGCCATCATTGCGTTTTAAGATCTTATTTTTGTAACATTGTATGTGCAATCATTTATTTCAGTGTTCTATGTCAATTTTATTCAGGGTTCAATGTATTTTTCACATAAATTGATGCTTTTTGTACTGGAACACGTGGACTCGTTACTGTTTGATTCTACTGCCATCAAACATGTTACAAGCCTGTAACCACTCTAGCAAAGAGAATCACTTTCTCAACAAGAATAATATTTTATCTGAATTTAATTTGCCCTTTCCATGCAGAAATATTGCAATTTCACCTACACCACGTGGTCCGCCATGAACTTCATCCAGCAGCATCTGCGCCATCAAAACTTGTTTTCACACGTGTGTGTTTATTGTGAATATTCATCTCGTGTCCAATCATATTTCATGTATCATTCAAGAGTCTATGTAATTTTGTAATTAGTGTACGGTGTAATTATTCCCATCCTACCCACAACATACATACACTAGCAATTAGACTACCGCCCGATGGCAAGATCTCTCACCTCTCCTTCACTCAACCAACTCCTTTTCCACTTCCTTCCTGAACTTACCAACCTCTCTCACAGATACCAATTACGCCCTCAACACATTCCACTCCCTCACAGACCTCACAAGCATGGACTGCCTACCCCGCTCCGTTCTCCTCCACACCCTCTGAATCTTCTCATTGTTGTTTCCTCTTCCTCTATAGACCATCACCACACTAACCACGTGCTGGAGGGCGAGTCCCGACGAGTTTGCGTTAGTGATGCAGAGTAATCACACGTGTTAATATGTATTGAGGGTTTTCATTTGTAATTCACCGTGTCTTGTCTTCAGCGAAAAACGTCAGTCCACCCTAGCAGCTGTTGGCCCTCTTCCCTTGTGAAGGCTATGTTTTCATGCACCTAGGTGAGATCATCTATCTAGGCGTGCACTAGATTAATTATGGGCTGGGGAACACCCAAGCGGTATTGGCTAGTCGTGACCGTGATAATCATTTCATTAGCATGTTGATGTGTATGAATAATATCAATAAAAACAAGCCTACAGTAAACTTACATTTTTTATTCAGTAGTGACAGTGTCCTAGCCATATATATTTTATTCAGTGTTTAGTTTCAGTGATGTTTAGTAAAAGTTTATTGCCTACGTGTTTGTAAGTACACACGGGTGAGACGGACACCCAGAACCCACAGCATCCCTTAGAACCCTGAGTCTTAATAGTGCGGTGATTGGGAAGCACTGCTGGCACCCAAATTACCAGTAAGTATTTTTGCCATCGTTCGTCTCATGTCTCACCCGACGGTGTCAAATACGTATGTAGTTGCAACTAGTGTCCTGCCGAGCCAAATGATTTGTGGATGAAGAGTATGTCATGCAGTCCTGGAGAATATTGTCCACCCCTGATGACGGCTACATCTACGTGTTGGACCGATGTTGCTGTCCAAGTTTCATAACTCATAGTTTGGTGGACCTTTGACTTTGATTGCAACCAGATCTTCATTACTTCGTGTCTGCATTACATCAAGTAAGGCAGACACGAATATTTTATATTTAAAGTTAAATATGTACCAAATTTTCATAATGAACTTTAGTTTCAAACTTCTCTAGCCAGTGATTCATCAAAGTGGCTTAGTTTCAGAAGTCCTGATCATTATTTGATGTGAAGATGAATTCACACATTCGAGAGTTTTCATTGTTTTGTAAGACTGACTTGCTAACCGATGGCACATGTAAGGGTGCAGTTTCATGGACCATTTGATAGAGCTTAGTATTCATTTGCATGTATTCGTTGTTGAGCTATCATAGAATATTTAGGGAACATCCTAAATTGGCTTTCTAAACAGTAATCATATTCTTATCATCATCTTATTAATTTTCTGACAACAGATAGTAGTTCTTCCTTCTAGAATCTTATTAATTGTAGGATTGAAGGGTAGTTGTGACATGTTGTCCTGTGTAGCGTTAGAATTGTCTGTTTATAATAAAATATAAACTTGTTTTTACATGTGCTTTCTGTAGGTAGAGGATATTTTTAAAGTTGCACTATTAAATATTACTAGTACAAGTTACTGCTGTTGTGATCCTAATAAGCATGATAATTTAAGTTGATAATTCTGAAGAATTTTTTTTTCATACATTTTCTTATTAGGTCTGTGAGGGAGTGGAATGTGTTGAGGGAGGAATCTGTATCTGAGAAAGGGATTGATAAGTTCAGGAAGGGAGTGGAAAAGGAGTTGGTTGAGTGAAGGAGAGGTGAGAGATCTCGCCTAATTGTGAGTGTATGAATGTAAAATTAACAAATGTAAATGTTAAAAGGGTCCTATATCTCTATATCCAAGAACTATACTCTTATAAATAATTATTTACGAAACTCTACAAAAACCCCTTCACATGAAAAACACAGCACACTCATTTTAAAGCATTTTTAAAAACAAAACAAATTACGTAAACTAACCTTTATGCACAAGTAGCACACGCCTATGAAACACACAGTCCATTACCGATAGGAAGCGACAGGGGAGAGACACTAGATAGCGCTAAAAATCACTTTATTTGAAGTTAGTGCCTGTGGAAATACCAACATAGACATTTTACTACTAGAATTAATTATTTTATGGAATAGATCGGTTTTGAGTCAAAACTATGCGTGTTTTGTATCTCTAACGTTCTGATTTAACCTACATATATTTCAGGTGCTGATTTAATAACTTACGAAAACGATTAGACATGTTTAATCACTTTTTAGACTGCTTGTGCAAGATTTATTCTATTCTGTTGGTCACATTTGGAGGTAACGTAATTATTTCAAACACAGAGCCGACACAGACAGCACACGTATATATTTAATTATTGCCGAAAACAGCATTCGGCATCTAAATGGTGTTAGTCATGTAAGTTCTAATTAAGCAATTTTAAAACTTCGTTGTAGAACCTCTCAAGAATAATGAAAGCTGTAAAGAAACTGTAAAATGCTACCCAGCAATAGAATATATTTTTTTTTTGCAAATAAGCTATTTTATTAAACATTGAACACAGCGTGATTATTAACTACTTCAATGAGAGCGTTTATTACAAAATAATTATTTAAAAACTATTATTTTTGTTTTATTATACTATCAACCTTTGAAAAAACACTGACCGCATAATACGTCAATCAGTTTTTTTCAATAACCTGCATTCCGCAAATATAACACTGTGGTTAGTTTTAGAGAACAGTATTATTGAATAAACTTTACCTAAATATCTTATATAACTTGTAATATTTATTTCTTTTTAAATATGAGCAGCGACGTGTTGGCAATGGCCAGTAAGAAATAGTTCACAGTTAAAATATTTTAACCTAAATTAAACGGTGCCTATTGAAATATTTAAGTAGACCCGATTGCATCATATCTCATTTTTACCGTTTAAAATAACAGCGGAAAATATTGTGAGTACGCCGTAATGGTACGGTGTTGTTTTTTTTAATAGAGCAAGAAAGAAACTGTTGCGCTCTTTTTTTGTCTATTATTTTGGGTACGTATGCGTGATATTGCTTATTGCTACACATAAGCATATTACACGTGCCATACACACACTCGCAATTAGGCTACCGCCCGGTGGTGAGCTCGCTCACCTCTCCTTCACCCAACCAACTCCTTTTCCACTCCCTTCCTGAATTTACCAACCCCTCTCACAGATACCAATTCCTCCCACAGCACATTCCACTCCCTCACAAGCATGGACTGCCTACCCCGCTCTGTTCTCCTCCACACCCTCTGAAACTTCTCACTGTTGTTTCCTCTTCCACTAAACGCCCCCTTATTTAGCTTGCAGTGTAGCCCTCCCCATTCTCCATCCTGTACATCCTGACTAACCGTTCAACTTTCCTCCTGTCCTACAATGAGCTCCACCCCATTTCTTTCATCACTGATGGCCTATAGTTCCCTTCTTCCTCACCATCTTGCTGCCTTTCTCTGCACCTTTTCTAGTTCTCGCACCTCCACCTCCACATTTTGGCCCCATACTGCTGCAGAATATTCTAATATTGGCCGTACCATTGTGCATACGCCTTCTCCTTCACCTCACAGCTGACTCCATTCAGCAGCCTTCCCAGCATACCCAGAGCCCTTCTTCCCTTTGCATCCACCCTCTCTATCTGTTTAAGAAATCACCAATCAACGAGTCTGACCATTCTCCCCCAACTCTTACACTGGGGAAGTTTCACTTCGCTAGTAAGTAAAACAATTATACATATTTCCAATTGTAGTATACTTCATACTTATTACAGCAAAATAATGATTTTTGAATTTGTAATTTACAACTGAAAAGAGATTTTAATGTTTGAATACTTTTAATATATTTAGATATGATGGCGGGCAGAAACAAAGTAAGGTTGGCAGACGTGGCGAGTCATGACATGGCTTGTTGCTTTTTTACCGAACAAAGCGTAAATTAGAGATACTTCGAAAAATACTTTAAATTACCACGTCATGTTTTTTAAACCTACCTAGGCAAGTTACGATGTTGTGATAAATCTGTGTTTCCGCGGCAGTAATAAATATACTGTTACGGTGTGTTTCTTTAACCGCTGCATGTGAAATGGCGTGGCGATCGTTACTCTGGAACTGTGTGTGCCTCCGTGACTTCAAATATTTGATGTGAACTATTTATACGTTTTAATTGAGGACTATTTTTATGGCATTTATTTTCTTCCACGTCAGCTTATTTACCACAACGGTGTACCTGTGCCATGGGGGCTTGAAACACAGTCGTGTAACGTGGATCTACCACCAATCCCAACAAAATAACCAAACCCAGAACAAATAAATTTCAATAAACCTAATACACAGTAAGTAGCATGCATATAAATATGAGTGGAATAAAAGTTACTGTAGGCTTATTTATGTGCATCTTCACCTCTATATTTTAAGTTTGAATGACAAAAAAATGAGCGACACGAGTTGCGTGCATGATTGTAATGTCTCTTTTTCGTTGAACTGGTTATTCCTTCGTTATTCGAACTGAGGCCGTCCTTTTAAAGAAATAATGCAACACATATCAATAACAGAAAGTTAAGTACTATAGTTTATTATCCCCCAGTTGTAACAGTGTTAAACACAGTCGCGGCAAAATATTAACGTGTATTACGTGTAATGTGCTATGTCGTGCAAAACAAATATGTTAATGTTACATAACCGTAAGAATTGTCGTCAATTTAGTCATTTTTAAAACTTCATAAAGTTGACCTAAATAATGTTATAGGCCTAAACTGTGAATATTCGTACGAAATGGTTTTTGAAATAGACACGGCAGAATTCTTTGAAAAGCTGTAAACAGTAAACAACGCATTTGGCAGGTGTAAAAGTAGAAGTCACATTTCAATGTTTATGTTTAGGTGCAGCAAAAGTATACGAACACATGTACACACACAATGGCATGTAAACATTGATTTTGACAGATGTTACATGGCAATCACATGGGAATGTTTGTTTACATTTGGCGGAAGGATAGGAAACGGGCCTGCAAGTAGATATTTAGCAGGGCTCCGAGATGTATGCTTCCAGTGGGGAACGGACTATAGTTAGCATTGCACATCATATAAAAAATACTTAACAGGCCATATGAAAATAAAACACTATTAAGACACACATACATACATTTGCAATTAGGCTACCGCCCGGTGACAAGCTCTCTCGCCCCTCCTTCACCCAACCAACTCTTTTTCCATTCCCTTCCTGAACTTACCAACCCCTCTCACAGATACCAATTCCTTCCGCAACACATTCAACTCCCTCACAGACCTCACAAGCATGGACTGCCTACCTCGCTCCGTTTTCCTCCACACCCTCCAAAGCCTCTCACTGTTGTTTCCTCTTCCTCTAAACACCCCCTTACTTAGCTTGCAGTGTAGCCCTCCCCATCCTTCCTCTTCATGCACCAACCCTGTGCCTCCTGACTGGCCGTTTAACTTTCCTCCTGCCCTTCAATGAGTTACACCCTATTTCTTTCATCATCACTGATGACCTCTAGTTCCCTTCTTCATCATCTTGCCCCTGCCTTCACCTACCCTTCACCCATCTTGCTGCCCTTCTCTGCACCTTTTCAGTTCTCGCACCTCCACATACAGGCCCCATACTGCTGCAGCATATTCCAACATTGGCCGTACCATTGTGCCATACGCCTTCTCCTTCACGTCACATCTGACTCCCTTCAGCACCCTATGGATCTTGTCAATCTCCACCTGCAAATTTCACCCTCCCCCTCCTACTTCAGCATACACAACACAATCGTCTGCAAACAATCTTATTTTTCCCCTAATCCCCAAACCCATGTCATTTGCCATTATAGTAAATAACAAAGGACCCAGTGCGCTTCCCTGTGGTACCCCTGACGTAACGTCTTCCTCCGACATTGCATCCCCCACTTTCACCCTCTGCCTTCGCCCCCTGAGGAAGTCCCCTATCCATTCCACTACCCTCCTGTCCGGTATCAGCGCCTCCACTTTCCTCATCAATGTCCCATGGGGCACTTTATCAAATGCCTTCTCAAAATCTATGAAGCAGGCATCCACCTGCTTCCCCTCATCAACTACCTGCACCAGATCCTCTTAATAACCCAGCCAGCTGAGTCTCACATGAGTATCCCCTGCTGAAACCATGCTGGGACTCCTCCAACCAATTCCTATTGTTCATAACCCTCACTGCATTCTGCACCACCACCCTCTCCATTACTTTTCCTGTACTTGATGTGAGACTCACCGGTCTGTAGCTGCCAGGCCTCCCCCTATCCTCTCCCTGCTTGTGTATAGGTACCACCATAGCATCCTTCCAATCTTGTGGTAACTTACCCTCTCCTAATGAATTTTTAAACAGCACCTCTAAATATTTCACCAACTCCCTGCCACCAAACTTTAGTGCTGCGTTTCCTATCCCATCTGGCCCCCTGCCTTACTGCTCTTCAAACCCCTAATTACCTTTTCTATCCCCCACTCCCTCATCTTAAACTGACTAAACACCCCCCGAACCCTGTTTGTCCCCCTATTCCAATCCTTCTTTGCCTCGAACACTGACGAGTACTGCCCTTGCAGCATCTCCAATTTTTCTTGGTCATTTGTCGCATACCTACCATCCCTTCCTGTTAGAGGGATCCCTCCTCCTTCTCCCCGTAACCTCCTAACATACCTAAACAAATTTCCCCATTCCTTGCCTTTTACTTCTTCCACCATGTTCCCCAGAAATACATTCTTTGTCAATTTGATGTTCCTTTCAAGCTCCCTACCCATTTGTTTCATAATTCCCTAGATCTTATCATCCCTTCATTTCTCCACTTGGCATGTAATTTTCTGCACTTCCTCTTCATTTTCAAAATCTCGTGTCTATAATATGGCGGATCTCCCCCAGTCCGTAACCTTTTCATTGGCACAAATTTCTCTAACATAACCTCCATTAATCCTCTAAACTCTCTCCACAACACCTCTACACCTTCCTCCATAGACCAGTTTTTAAACCTGTCTTTTAGGAAAATTTCTGCCCTCTTCTTGTCTCCTCTCTTATACTGCCACACCAACCTTTCTGCTGTTTGCTCTTCCCTCATCCTGCCAATCACATTTTTCACAACTGGGATATGATGGTCACTTATACCATCCAATACTATTGCACCAACTACAGCATTCCTAGGTCTGACCAACACCACATCCAGCACTGTCCCAACACCCTCCTCATTCCATCTCATAAGTGTTTCTACTACCTGGACTAATCCTCTGTTGAGTAACTGTGCTACCATTCTCTGCATCATGTTACCCATTCCTTCTGCACCCTCTATCTATTTCACACTTGGCATATTCAAATCCCCTGCTACAACAACCCACTGCCTGCCCTTTAGTCTATCGACCCTCTCTTTGATCATCTCAAGTGCTTGCCATTCCTGTCCTGGTGGTCTATATGCTGCCAGCAATGTAATTTTCCTATTACTACCACCACTCAATTTAATTTCCATTACCTCGACATCCTCACTAACCCATTCTACCGCCCCTTTTAGCCCTTTCCTTACACCATTATTCCTCCTCCTCTCCCATCCCTGTCTCTTCTGAAGATGGTGAACTTATCCTGCCTACATTCAATGTCCAGTACTTCCTCAGTCAGCTAAGTCTCCACAGCTACCACTATATCCGCCCCATATCCTTCAACCTTGCCCCAGAAGCCCTCCAGCTTGTTGTACACACTCCTACAGTTCACCACCATTATCTTTATACTAGTACTATGCTTTACCATCCTAAGTTGCTTACCCCCTATCTCCACCCCTGCGGCCTCGTGAATGCTATCCTCTCCATTTCTCTCCACTTCTGTTTCCTTTTTGTCTAACTGATTGCAATTTCAACAATTGCTGCTCTGCTCTGACCCTCTCCATGCAGTCTGTCCCCCTGCAGTTCCTTCTGCAGCCCTACTTGCATTCTGCCTAACTCTTCCTCCCTACTCAGCTTTTCCTCCTGTTGACTAGCTTGCATTTTCCTTAGCACCTCCTTTACATCTTCCAACTCCTCTAACTTATCCATCCTCATTTCTGCTCTATTCATACCCATCTCATTCCTGACCTTTTCCTCCATCCTCTCAATCCTATGCATCATTTCCCTCTCTTTTCCGCTCATCAAATCTGCCATCTCCCC
This sequence comes from Dryococelus australis, assembly GCA_029891345.1. Classification (NCBI taxonomy): domain Eukaryota; kingdom Metazoa; phylum Arthropoda; class Insecta; order Phasmatodea; family Phasmatidae; genus Dryococelus; species Dryococelus australis. Next base: position 32,684,486 of record CM056994.1, on the reverse strand, counting down.
TTTCCATCTCTCCTCCTTAGCCACTTCCATCCTTGTCACTGGTACACCCTCTACAAAGCTTCCCCTTAGCTTCCCCTTCCCCTTTTACCCTCATACAATAACAAAGACCTCTGCCCCGTGCATACAATCGGACACTACTCCCTCCGTGTAACTAATTACCACATAGAACACTAATCTTAACTCTAGTTATACCTCAAACTACTCCTCCACCTATATTTAAACCTATTGCTAGAACTAATTACATGCCAAAACAACCTTAAATGCGGAACGACACAACCTGTAGTCCGTCTGTGGTGGCCATCTTGCCAAACAAAAATAACACTACACCGCACTGATGCACTCTCATGCATGCATGTGGAGCGCTGTGACGGGACTTGGTTTTGAACCTCAGGAGAATGGTGGTTTTATGCAGGCAATGGAGTTGTGAATAATTCCGGGTAGGGCGCTAGCTCAGCGAGCACGAGGTATGGATGGGGGTCGTGACATCATCAGCCCATCAGTGGCCTCCCATGGAAGTCCCCTGTCCTGGTGATGCTGGTTCACAGATGATGATGATGTCGCCTCCCAATATTAATAGAAATGCCTGAGCTAACACAGGGTGTTGGCCTCCTGCTCACGTCAATCCCTGCTCACGTCAATCCCAAGTTGTTGCTACTCCATCGAATTACAATCCACAATGCCTTGGCTATTGAGGGCTGTCTGCCTCCCTCAGCACATTCTCACTCCCATGGAGACTGTTACAGGTCATCTCCAACACCTTAATTAATAATAATAATATTTGCGAAAACTGGTAAATGGCCGTTAAGGGGACGCCAAACTAACAAGCGTACAGTTCTCAGTAACACTTGTTTAATCCCAAAACCTTTACAAGAAGCACTGATACAAGGAAAGCTCCACTATAGCTCGGAGTACTCTTATGCGGGAAAATCGGCATAAGGCCTACGTGGTATAAATAATGTATTAAATGTCGGTCATATAAGAGATGACCAGGCTGTGAGATAGCGCACTCCCTTGACTAAACTAGCGAGGTTCCAATTAGTCAAAATAGCTATGGTAATCTACATGGTTGGTGCGAAAACGGTGAAGGTCCGGGAAGGACGTGCATGCACGATCACCTCACATGAGTACGAAAATGTGACTACTTAATATGGTAGCGGGCTGCCTGCTCACTGGCTGCAATTCCCATGCGTGTCATGTGATGTGCTTATTTTTTTTACAAATGATATTAAATGAAATGGTGTTGATGAACATGGTTCTAGGGCAGAGATTGAACATAATTACCCTTTCACATCACACTCAAAACAATAATAAAAATATTAAATATTAAATTGACGTCATCGGGTGAGACACGAGACGAACGATGACACAATTTACTTACTGAAGGTGGGCGTCAATGGTGTTTCCCAGACACCGCACTGTGAGACTCAGGGTTCTCAGGGTTGCTGTGGATTCTGTGTGTCCGTCTCACCCGAGCGTCTTTACAAAACACTGATCAATACTAAACATTTTATCACTGAAAAATAGGCAGGAGATTTGCTATTCTGACGCTACAAGTAAACGCACACGTTACACTGAGTCACATACCATTTATTGCCTTCCAAATACAAAGTTGTGGCAGAAAATGAGTTAGCGTCTGAAAACTCGGACACGTCTAGCGAATTCCATTGGGCTCTTACGCCTAGCTCGTAATTACTTTAGCGCACTCCTAGATGGATGATTTCTCCTAGGTGTTTGAAAACACAGCCCCCACAAGGAAAGAGGTCTACAGTCGCTAGGGTGGACGGTAGATTTTTCCTGGAGACAGGACACAGAATTACAGGATGAGCATTAAACACGTGTGGTTATTTGGCATCACTAACGTGGACTCATCGGGACGCGTCTCCCAACACGTGGTGAGTGTGGTGGCTGTCTTTATACATAGCCGGCTAGGATGGAAATAATGTCACCATACAGATTACATAAATTACACAAATAAGAATGATACAATATGGGACACAACATGAATGGGCACAATAAACACACAGATGTGTGAAAGTATGCTTAGGTGGGTGCGGATGCCGCTGGATACAATGCGTAGCAGACCATGTGGTGTAGGTGGAATTGCAGAAGTTTTCTGTAAAAACGATAAACAATCACCGGACAAAGTGGTGGCGTTATTGGGAAAATTATTCCCCTGAAGATTTAAGCATCTAGAGGCTTGTAGAACGCCTGATGGCGGGAAAATCAAACATGAAAAAGACTGCGTGGTCATGCATACAAAAGCATCAACCATGTGAAATACATGGAACCCTGAATAAAATATTACATAGAACTCTGAAATTAATTATATCGCACATGATATTACACAAATATACCCTTAAAGTGCATGGATGGCGCAGATATGGACTTGGCGATATCTGACAGCGTGGCATGGGTGATGTGGCCGTAACACAATTAAACATGAAAAATACCCTTAAATACATACTTAGAAATATAGCCCTTAAGATTGCATGCAACAATTAAGCAGAAATTACAATGAAAAGCCTTAGCTGTAGGCGGATGGCGCCTGATTTACAAGTTGCATGGGCCGCATGACCTCTCCGACATTTTCTCCTCCCTCTCTCGTTTAAGTTCTAAAAAGCTACAACGGCTGCAAAATATTAAGTTAAGCGGAAGCATAATGCTAGGGAATATCTGGCAAAAATGTATGCAAGCAAAGGTTAACCAGTATACTAAAAGTGCTGTGGAAATCTAACTCAGTGCAAACAAAATTTTAAGTGCATACGTGACAGCATTTTACCTTGTCAGCTCTCCTCGACGGACTGCTCAGAGCTAAGCGTCGCGTGGATCTACCATGGTCGCCTATGGGGTTCACACAAGTGGAAGTTCTATGAACGCAGAGTAAAATGTTTAATATCAAAAAGAAATGGCACATAAATAATTTGCATATGTAATCACTGTAAGATTTTAAATTGTGAATTTTCTGTGTTCGTTGATTGCTCTTTATGGAGGCGTTTACACCAGAATAATAATGTCCTTTAACATTTTTGAAACACTTGGACCCTGAAATAAAACAAAAGACATGGTTTACACTTTAAAATAAATATCCCGTCATGGGAAAATTCAGGTTATGGCCTCTTTGCGCACGTGCGTACCCACGTGCCACGTTAGTGGTGATTGCCATCATGGTCTTAACGCTTCTGGCTGTTAGCCGGCGTCAAAATGTTAAACATAGCACTTACACTTACCACGGACGCCTTAATCTCCAGTTTGAGGTTAATTGGTTCGGCATGTACGGCGTTAGCAGTGCAGGGATTTTTATACTTATTATTTCCACCTGTTTCCTTTTTGATGATACACAATGAGACAATACATATATTGAAATATTCAGAACTTAAAAACTAAAAATATTAAAAATGCATTTCTTTGCCACGTGGTCAAAATCTATGTCTTACGTGTGGCTGGTTCGTAAACAGGTACACGTGATACTGACGAACACCCGTATTGTGCTACCCTTTTATACTCACCAAAGCAAAAAATATGATGATTAATTTTATTACGTGCACACGCACGTGAAAGACTGACACATGATTACTTAAAATATTCCACTCAATATTGTGTGCTCCAGCTTATGGTCATACTGTATTCTATTTGCTATTTGGCATTGCGCATGATGACAACAAATATCATTTCTCAAAATTACACAGTTAAATACACTCAGAAATATCTTAAAAACTACCACAACATAAGAACCTAGATTACACGGACAAAAACGGTTATATTAAAAAACCATTTCAAAACACACTGCACTGACTCACACACAGTATGCTACATGTCGCTTTTGCACACATGAAAGCTAGGAAAATTACCACTGCATGAGAGACTGATATTAATAATAAATAAATAAACACTCAAAAAATAATAAAAGGGCCATGGAAATGAAGATGAAAAATAAATACACAATGTACAACACACGCACAGCATTGATGTACACTCATGCGCACATGTGGAACGCTGGCTTGACAGCACACAGCTGCCCTCACGTGGCATGGAGGTGAACTATTGACACATCAGCTGGCTTGGCGGCACAAAGCTGCTCTCACGTGGCGTGAAGGTGAAATTAATGACGGTATAACTGGCGAAGTGGGGAACAGCCTTGGAGAGGACACGTGGCACATGTCAACATGTTAAATAAACTGGATGCGGGAAGTTCTGTGAAGTCTGTGTGAATTTTATGGTGCAGGAGTGTCACCAGTGTGACGCCGGCTAACAGTCAGCTGTGTTAAGACCATGACGGCATTCACCACCCATGTGGCACGTGGGAAGCACGTCCGCAAAGAGGCCTTAAACTGGACTTTCCCCTAATGGGAATATTGTATTTTCAAGTGTTATATGTCTTTCTTTATCTCAGGAATCAAAAATGTTTAATATTTGTATGTTTGATAATATTGCAAAATGTTTCGTTATGAATTTGAAATGTGCGTTGTGTGAAGTACCATTCCGGCATGAACGCCGTAATAAAATAAATTGAGAAAATACAGCAAAATTAATCATCTGAAACTAACATGAAAATTTATATCTGAATTATTTTTGGGCCATTTCAATTTTAAAATAAAAAGTTTTACTCTGCGTGCATAGCACTTCCAGTTGTGTGAACCACGTAGGCGGCCATGGTAGGTCCGCGCAATGCTTTCCTCTGGGCAGTCCGTCAAGGAGAGCTGGCGAGGTAAGATGCTGTCACGTACCCACTACAACCTTTGAACACTGATGTAGATTTCAATAGCTCATTTTAGTATACCAGTCAACCTTTGCGTTGCGTACATTATCCAGACATTTCCCCAGTATTATGCTTCCGCTAACCTAATTATTTGTGCCCTTGCTGCTTTTTGAATTTTAATCAAGGAGAGGAGGAGAAAGATGTTGGAGAGGCCACGTGGCCCGCGTAACTTTGAATCTGGCACCATCCGCCAATGTTAAAGGCATTCCAGTGTAATTTCTGCATAATTGCTATGTGCAATATTAAGGGCTATATTTCTGTGTATTTCTTTGAGGGTATTGTTTATGTTTTATTGTGTTGAGACCACATTGTCCATGCCACGCAGTCAGATATCGCTAAGTCCGTATTTGCGCCATCAATGAGCTTTCAGGGTGTATTTGTGTAATTTCATATGTGCTTTATTAATGTCACGGTTCTATGTATGCATTCAGGGTTCCTTGTAAATTCACGTAAATTGATGCTTTTGTATGTAAGACCTTGCTGTCACTTTCATGTCTGATTATTCCTGCCATCAGGCGTGCTACGATCCTACAAATGCTTAAATCATCAGGGGAATATTTCCCCCCCCCCCCCCCCCCCACACACACACACACACACACTGATATTTTGTCTGGTCAGAATTTGCAGTTTTACAGAGAAATATTGCAATTTCACCTGCACCACATGGTCTGCTATGAACTTTATCCAGCGGCATCCGCGTCATCTAAGCTTGCTTTCACGCAAACACGTGTTTATTGTGACTACTCATATTGTGCCCCATCTTGTTTCATCCATTTTTATTGTGTAATTTTGTACGGTGATATTGTTTCCGTCCCAGCCGGCTATGTGTATAGGCCATCAGCACACTAACCATGTGCTGGAGGGCGAGCCCTGACGAGTTCGTGCTAGTGATGTCAAATAATCACACGTGTTCATGTGTAGATTAATTTTTGTAATTCTCTGTGCCCTGTCTTCAGGAAACATCTACAGTCCACCCTAATGGCTGTAAACCCCCTTACCTTGTGAAGGCTGTGTTATCAAACACCACGGTTGAAGTCATCCACCTAGGCGTGCGCTAGAATAATTGCAGTCTGGGGAGCACCCAAACAGAGTTGGCTAGACACGATAGAGTATATCACTAATTAAATTCCTGGCATCATATTTGTGTGAGTGGTAAAATAAAAGTAAGTCTCGCAGTGTTTCAATCTTTTTCTGTAGTTGCAGTATCCGCGCCACACCATTTTTCAGTGATAAATTTTTAGTATTGCAACGTGTATCGTAAGTGCACTCAGGTGAGGCGGACACACAGAACCCACAGCATCCCTGAGAATTCTGAATCTCAACAGTACGGTGATTGGAAGCACCGCTGGCGCCCATCAGCAGTAAGTAATTTGTGTATTCATTCGTCTGTCCCATCCGACGGCATCAAGTGTATAACATCAAAAAGCAAAAAGTTGAACTATGCAAGTTTTACATGGATAGTAAATCAAAAGTGGGAATGGAGAGTCATAAAATACTTCACCCAAGTAAAAGTAGCACATTTAAGGCAGCTTTAATGAAATTGTTTAGACTAAGGAGAAGTGAAGGTCTCAGCATTTCTGGGCCAATGCACTCAACAGACTAAAATTTTTCATACTGAACTTAAACTTGATTATTAATGTGACTTTTTATTAGGGTGATTACATAAGTTCAATAAACAAGAAGGCATTTCTCTCTATTCCCCGAGCTGCAAGAAACTCTCTGCCGGCACAGAAGCAGCGAAAAGTTTGTTGTGGAGTTCACACAGTTAGTGTCAGAGAAGAAAATATCTCCCAAACATGTGTACAATACAGATGAAACTGCATTGCACTGGAGATGTATTCAAGAGAAATACTTTTTGTACTCCAGGCGAAGCACATACTGGACTGAAAAAAAGTAAGGAAAAGCTAACAGTGTTATGTTGTTCCAACACAGCTGGAACAAATAGGCTTCTACTCCTATTTATTGGTAAAAGTATGCAACCATGGAAGTTAAAAGATGTTAAGGTAATGCCTCGTGAATACACAGCTAGCAAGGAAGCGTGGGTGACTACAAAAATAAACACAGTGTGGTTCAATGGTCTTGTACAACAAGCTAGGCAGCATTTCAATAGCGTAGGCTTGAAGCAGGATTCCAAGATCATACTCGTGATGAATAATGTTCCGCCCACCCACCAGCTGAAACCCTGTTGCGAGATAACATTGAAGTTATTTATCTGCTACCTAACTGTACATTGCTCATTCAGCCACAGGACCAAGGAATTCTACGCTCACTAAAGTGCTGCTATCAATTGGAGTTTCTGTGATTGTTCTTGAGCGACTTAAATGGCAGGAAAACTGGTGCAGAAATAAAAAGGGATTACAATTTGAAAGATGTAGTGTAGATTCTGGCAAGTGCTCGGGACAGCATTCCAAAATTAACTCTCAACAATGCCTGGCATAAACTGTGGCCTACTATTATTTACTTAGAAGAAAATTTAAATGAGCCTGCCAACTTCCGAGGATTCAGTGTTTCGCAGGAAAAAAAGTTATATGAAATATGCTAAGACAATAATCAGCCCTCAATGGACAGATTTTCTGGAAAACAACTTTGAAGAATTATTCACTGTTGGTTGTGATGTTCCAGTTGTGTAACATTACACAGATGAAGCTATTATTGAAATGGTTGCAAACAAGAATAATAAAGACGAGAACGGCAGGATGACCCTGCAGAAAAAGTTACACCAGATGAATGCATTTTTCACATCAGCCGTTTGATAGCTGGGCTTGAGCAGTGTAGCTATGTAAGTGAAGAGCAGTTATTGAGCCTGTACCTGCTGGAAAAATCAATTGGATGTATAGAAGGCCAAGAAAACTAAGCAAACACGTATTACAGATGTGCTCAAGATCTTATCTGCGCTGGCTACCGTAAACAAGCTGCATTATGAAGAGACAGCTGGCCCAAGTGGCACAGCTACAGCTATGCTGCGTATTGACACAAGTGGCAGTGACTAATGGCAATGTGCAACACATGCCGTTGGTTTCAGTGGTGTGACTTTCAGAATTTAGTGTTCTCACATGGTAGTGTAAATGTACTTTGTGAACTTTGTATATGATACTTCAGTCCATCTCTTCTAAATGCATATTGTGCCGCAGTGCGTGCCATGCGGTAAGGGAAAGACTATCTACCGAATTGACTATACTTCTGGAAGTTTTATCAGTTGTATGTCAACAAAAACAGTAACATGATGTCACTGCTGCAACCCTAGATTATTTCCATTCTTTGCTTACTCATGTAGACACGCTGGAACGATAAGAATCCTGTTGGCAGGTTGTAAATGAAGGCCGTTCATGCAGCGCCAAGAGTTTTATTGCTGTCACATTTTTATAAACAGTATGTAGTATTTTTTAAAATGGTTTTGTAGCTTTAAGAAAAAAACTAATAATTTACACTTATTGATTTCTTAGGTGTCATTTATGTGCCACACATACATGAGTTCAGACTAAAAATGTGTTATTTTTCATACCATCCCAATCTCATTTCCCTTAACCGGAATTTTCCCACACCCGGAATGGCCTGTTTCCCAACGATTGTGGTTGAGTGGTGCTCTATTGTACTCTCTTAACAAATTGTACCGCCTGCACATAAGGGTCTTCCTTATTGGCCGCTGTTATCTTCCGTGTACAGTGTACATCATCAATACTACTTTGCATGCTACATCCCATGTATAGAACATTGTGACTGAAAAGGTTAAGAGTTTGGAGAGAGATTTCCCCTAAAAAAAAAAAAAAAAACAATTTGTTACTGGCGGGTCTTGAAGGTCTTGTAGCATAAGGGTTGTGTGGTCAACCACCCATGTGGTCCCGCTCCCCTGGTTGTCCACATCATTTTACTGTGAGCTATGGATGGTGTTCAAACTGCAGGTGGCTTGTAAAGCACTGAACAACCTAGTGGCATTCAAAACATACGTGATTTATGCAAATTCAAAAATTGACAAACTTATGTGTAGGTAGAGCTGTTAAAGCCTCCCCACACACCGGCAAAATACTAGAAAAAAACATTTATACTTCCAATGATAGTTGGGAAGATTAGCTCCTAAAATAGTAATGAAGTGGCCAAAACCCAAAATGATTACGCTTCAATAGGGTCGGACTGGTTTTAATGCAGTAAATCACATTGTCACTCATACACAAAACAAAACAGTTCTGTGTATGGAACAGACCCGAATAACCATAGCCGGTCTGCAGCTGATACTGTGAAGTTGCATTTTACGCGAGCAAAAATTATTTACTGGTGTGAAATTCCTGGGGACTTAGTGAGTCTGCAGGAAGTGGGGTGCATTACTCCCGGGTGAAAAGAAAGTTATATTGAATGTTTCAGTTCTAAGAAAACTAATTATTACGCTTGTGATCATGTTAAAGAATGTTTAAGACCCATAAGCCATGATATTGTATGGCTGTAACCCATCATGCCTGTTTCCAAACTAAAGGACAGTGGTGCGAACCTGGCTGCAGGAAGCGAATATATTTGCCATTATCATAGAACAAATGGAACATTGTTCAAAATTACAATGTACTTAATTAGCAAACATAATAAATAACTGATAACTATAAACAAACACATGTTTACACTTAAACATAATACATAAAGACACTTCATTAAAAAAGTACAAAAAATAACATGAGAGAAATTCTGATGTAAACAACAGCCTCTGCTCTTACCATTTGTAAAACATATTTCCGAGTCAGTTTGAGCGTCCTGGCTGCAAAGAAAGATGAAACACACAACATTATACATTTTTACAATAAAATTTTCAATCAAGTCAAATTTCACCCTGGTTACTCGCCTCTATGTGGTATCTGTTAAGTTGACGTGAGTGAAGTCCATGGCCAACTCCTAAATTGTGTGACATTCTTTTGATACATGAATTTAACATGGTTCTGACACTGGTAAGAGGCGAGATCCGTTAGATTCTAGACATACCCTGGCTCATGGCTAAAAAGTTTATGAAATAAGTTAGTAAACTCCGGTAGGGTACCAGCTCATCTATGCATGGGTGAGCGAGCAAAAGGATTCTAATTCTCAGGGCGGTAGCAGGTTGACAGCCACATGGCGTTCCTTTCACAATTACACTTTTAACTAGCTAAGAGCACAAGTTCCCATAGACTGTAAAGCACTTATTAATTCGGAGGTTCCTGGAGTGGGCCAGGTCCCGAAGGTACTTACGTACGAGAAATAAGAAGCAGAGGCTAGGATCACGAATGGCTATACTGGTAAGAGTGGTAGTACACTGACACACAACACAATGACCCTAGACTTAAGCTGGCATGGCATTTGGGCCTGCCATCTGCCTGAATGGAGAAAAGTACTATGCAGAACGTGACGTTAAGTTACGGTATTGAAATCTCTGGAGCGGTGAACCTTACGGAGATGGGAATGCAATCACAATAGGAGCAAAAGAGCGAAAAGATTCCAGTACACTTACATTACCTATTGCAGCTATGAAGAGTGGACAAACATGAAGGCTCCCATGACGCGTCGTGCGTGCATTCCCTACGTCCACCTAGCTAAGACTAAAGATGGTGGGTGAGATGGCTGGCTACCAACCAGCTATCTCCCGCCAACTCTAAGAGAGAAATTTGTTAAAAACACAAATTACAACAAATACAATGGAAGTTGTTGTAGAACACAAATGAATCACTGGAGCAATAAACAAGAGATTTCTGAGAAGTCAGATTTGTTAGGTAATTAGCGTTCCTGTGTCTTTATGCATGTTAATTGTCGGTTAGTAACAATTAAGAAAACAAAGTGGAACTGGCCAGCAAGGCACGTGGAGGCAAGAAGTTATGTTAGCACTTTGAGATATGTAAATCAAATTATGAAAATGAAATATTACAAGCAAAATAATTTAGCTTTGGACAATTGGCATGCTGTAAGCCAGAACTGCCAAGATGTTTATGTGTTAAATTTAATATAATTTAAAGAAATAGTTATTGCCCTTTTAATTAAACAAAATACATTATCAACTGTGGAAAATTATGCAAAGAATTATGAGTGTCACTGTCTTTTGTTTTATAATGCTTCCAAACCCACGTGGCTTCACACTTGCAGGCTTATTTGCCTCACTTAAAATGTAACTAACACTTTCCTATGCTAATTTGAGACACTGCTTTATGAGGCACTGAACAGAATTGCACTGCACACACATAATACGGAGAATACTCTTGGAAACAGGGGGTCAGGCCAGTGGCGTGTAGTGAGTTTTTTACAGGGTGAGCAATATATTAGCGTCACATATTTGAGTATTTTAGATAACATTTGCTAGTGCCGGGCTGTGGTTCCATTTTCACTAACAAACGCAACTTCCAACTTTGCTTATCCTCTACATGTATTTACCGTTTTATAATATCTGACATTAGTTATAAAAACTGAAAGGAAATGAATTTAATAATAATTAAATTGAATATAATTTTTAGAGCATATTACAAATAATAAGAAAACTCCAGTTTTCCCGAACACTTTTGTCCACTTGCCAAGGAAAATTAGGACTGGAGGATGCAAACAGAATGACTGCTTACCCTGCCGAAGGAACGCGGCAGGGTAACTCGTTCTGTTTCTCAAATTGGAAACGGGAAACTCAATTTAAATCTGTTTAAATTTAAAGTTAAGGTGAAAACTATAAAAGGGTCAAACATTTCCAGTATGTATAGGGTAAGCATTGCTTACCTTGAGTCTATGGAATAAACGCCACTGGGTCAGGCGGGTTGTGACCTGGTTCAGCGACCCGTGCATGGTGCATGAGCAGAGCAGCAGTGGTTTGCCTCCCGAGCAGAGCAGTGAGAGCGACGTGTTTTTACACTCATGTTACACTGGTAGGAGAAAAATAATTTGTAAGTGAGACTCTGCTTTTCTTTTTGGGGCTGCACAAAGGCACTGTCAACACTTGGGGAAACACATTTTTGTCTGCACTTTTCCAACATCTGAATCCTGGATGTAGGGCTGCCTGTTGTTGCATTTATTTGTGTTGCACCCTGAAAGTGTGGTGTTTTGCTGGAGCACCTTTGCTTACCTCAGGCATCCGAACCGGCTGCCCTGGGTCACCCACATGGTCGGATGAAAGTGGGACCATCAGCTGACTCACATGGTGGCTGTGGAAACAGGCACGTTCCATCAGGGGCTTTTATTCCACAGATGCATGGTAGGCAATGCTTACACTATACATGTTAGAAATGTTTGACCTTTTATAGTTTTCGCCTTAACTTTAAATTTAAACACATTTAAATCAGAGTTTCTGATTCGAGAAACAGAGTTTTTGTAACTCCTGTACTGTACATGCATAGTGTTGCTATCTAGTATTTATTTCCACAAATGGGAGCGACTAGCGATGAATTGAACTCACGAGTTACTCTGCCACGTTCCTTCAGCAGGGTAAGCTGTCGTTCTGTTTGCGTCCTCCAATCCTCATTTCTCCTGGGAAAGTGGATGCAAGTGTTCGGGAAAACAGGAGTTTACTTATAATATGTAATATGCTCTATAACTAATATTTAGTTCAATTATTATTACATTAATTTTGTTTCTGTTTTTACAACTAATGTTAGGTATGATAAAACGGTTAATAAATGTTGAGGGTAAGCAAAGTTGGAAATTGCGTTTGTTAGTAGAAATTGAAAATGGTACCACAGCCCGCCACTAGCAAATGTTATCTGAAACACTCAAATATGTGGTGCTATTATATTGCTTACCTTGTAAAAATGTAAAAATACTCACTACACGCCACTGCATTCCATAGATCACTGGTAATGATGTTGCTGATTACAGCAGGCACAGTTCTCTACTGGGCTGCTGCTGCTGATATACGGCGCAATGAAAATTCACAAGCGGTATGCAAGGCACAGCTCGTGTCAAATGTGTACCAAGGAATACAACATCCACTGAGGCTGACTCTGTGTTTCATTTAGACATACTTGAGCTGTTCACTGCCCTTTTGCAGATGGCTCATATATCTAAACCAATGACGACTTTAAAAGTGGCATTGTGTAAGTCAGAATGAAAAACTAATCTGACTTTATTTACCAGTACTTAACTTGTGTATGTAACGGGTAGGGAATGGCCTGTAACAGTTACGTTCTGTATGTTGCATGGACACTGATACGTGATACCGTTTCAGGGGGCCTAGACCATTGGTTGATTGACCATAACCTCACATCATGCACGTCAATGTCATACGTTTGACTCCTGTTCTGGTTTTACTTCTTTTTCACCTACCTGATCTCTCACGTCGTGAAAGGCATCAGGAGAACACTTTGTAGTTCATTGATTGATTACAACATCCTGGAGATGCAGGTCTCTGAAGAGAGAGCTGTTTGACACCATCTGCAATGAATAAACTATAGCTTCATTATTAATATCTGTCAAGCCACGGAACAAACTGGTGAAACTCAGCTTGAGATACATTTCAGAATGAAAGAATGCAGTACCATCTTCATCTTTGCTACATTTGAACAAAGCTGGATGCTTTTGTATTTCTTGTTATGTGATAAAATATAACGTGAAGTTTGAAAGTAATTTCTCACATGTTCATGAACATAAGCATGAAACTGCATGTTATAAAAAAACTGCTTCTGTTTTTCCATTGCAAGAAGGAGATTATTACTTATATTAAGCAATTTTTGTGAAACTCAAAAATTGTATGCGCAAACATAACTTAAGAGTGGATGGGTTATAAATTAATGTTGAATTTGTTCATGAAATATGGTATACAGATTTCTGGATGCCAGAATAGAAAAATTAAAAACATATGATGTTTGGTTAGTTATGCCAGTTTTTCAGAAGTATTTAGCCATTATGCTGTATTTTGCTATCTATTTCTTACTCTGTAAATGTATACATTTATTGCAGCGTAAGACATTATGTTAAAGCAAAGTTTTAAATAAAAGACCTGTTCACATAGAAGTCTATTGTTAAAATGCCATGGAAGTCTTTCTGTTGCCAACAATTATCATACTAGTTGCAATAATAATAATGTCCCATGCATTGCCTTTTAATTACCATAGAGTATTCTTTTACTTCTGTAAGATGAGAACTTTTGAGTAAAGTAATAATTCTGTGGTTTGGTCATCTTTGAACAATGTAGGAGCTTCAATATCTTTCAACTGGAAGACTGGAAAAAATTTCTGAAAATTTTGTGGTCGCTGTTATGTTGTAGGCTCTGTTGGATTGCTTGTGTGTGTTGTGTGGTGGATGGCTGTGAAGAGAGTTCCTACTGATAACAAGGTATCTTCTACTCGAACAGAAGTGAGTATTTAAGATCCCACAGGTTACCAATACCGATGTACATAGTCAGTAATAACTGTACTGCAATGTAACTAAAATTCTTTTATGTTTTAAACTGGAATAGGACTACCGGATATGTGGTACTCAAAAAGAGGACATCAGTATACTTTGTTGTAGCAGTTAAAAAATATATTACATGCAAAATATTATCCAAAAATTTGTTCCATATACCTTCCAGTAAACTATATATATATATAATTTGCAACCAGACAAAGTGATAATCATGTTCACTTTATATATGAAATTCAATTAGATTTGGCGTGTTTAGCATGTAGGCAGTACAGAATATATTTCGATCAAATAGTAGTATAGAAGTATTCACAAAAAAACAGCTGTGCATATGCACATGACACAATAATAGTTCGAGAAAGGGTATTCTGGCATGGGGGGCTTCAGGCTGGGGATGAGGCAGCCATCTTGGATGTGTACCTCCTGATCTGTCATTCCAGTTCACCATCTTGGAAGTCGTGCTGACTAGCAAAATGGCAGCACTGTGTAGCAAAAGGGTGGTGGCACTGCCTAGCAAAATGGCTGCTAATGCATTGCCTAGCAAAATGGTGGTCAATGCAGAATTTCGTGCTCTATCAATCTGGTCTGCCATCTTGGAAGTGGCACTGTCTAGCAAAATTGCTGCCAATATACTACTTAGCAAAACGGTGGCCTATGCAGAACGTTCTACTGTATAAATCTGATCCACCATATTGGAAGTGGTACTGCCTAGCAAAATGGTGGTGCTGTCTAGCAAAAAAAGGTGATACTGCCTAGCAAAATGGTGTCCAATGCAGTGTCCTAGCCAAACCAGAGTTTGCACTGCCTAGAAAAAGGGTGGACCCTCCAGAAAAACCACTGACCAACAAAATAGCGGCCAGGCCAAAGCCCTCCAATCACTGACCAGCAAAATGGCGGCTACATCCCCAGGTCAAAACCCCATCTGGCCAACTACAACTACCACTGACCAGTAAAATGGTGACTGCATTCCCAGGCCGATGTCACCCAGCACTGGCAAAATGGCAGCGCTGTCTAGCAAAATGTCTGCCAATACACTGCCTGAGTGTTCGGACAGTCTTGAGGAGGGGGCAGTATTATGGCTGCATTCCCAGCCTGAAGCCACCCAGCAATGACCAATGGTGGCTGCGTCCCCAGCCTGAAGCCTCATCTGGCAAACTACTACTACCACTGACCAGTAAAATAGCGGCTGCATTCGAAACCCCATTTGATCAACCACTACTCTTACTACTATCACTAACCGGCAAAATGGTGGCCGAGTCCCCAGCCTGAAGCCATCCAGCACTGGCAAGATGGTGAAACTGTCTAGCAAAATTGCTGTCAATGCACTGTCTAGCAAAATGGCTGCCAATGCACTGCCTAGAAAAAATGTTGGAGTGTTCGAACAGACTTGTGGAGGGGGCAGTGATACGGTCGTGTCCCCAGCCCAAAGCCACCCAACACTGACCAGTGGCGGCTGCATCCCCAGCCCGAAGCCACCCACCCTCACCTCATTGGGATCCCCACAGCGAAGCCACCTTGGCACTGACTAGCAAGATGGCATAGTGGTACCCACAGCGAAGCCATCTTAGCACTGACTATCAATATGGCATTGGGATCCCCCCTGTGAAGCCACTAGTGCTCCAATGGCAGCCATCATGACACAGACACCAGGATGGTACTGTTTAGCAAGATGGTGGCTGGTATATGTTCTAGAGGATCCCACTGACTACCAAAATGGCTGTCTTGATACTGATCGGAAAAAATTGTGGCTGGGTTCCAGCCGTATGTTCTAGAGGCATCTGGATGGTACTGTCTAGCAAAATGGTGAGTGGCCGCATGTTCTAGAGGACCCCACTGGCTACCAAAATGGTGGCCGACTCCTCACACACCGAAGACAACATGTCACAACTTGCATCCTAGGCTGTGTTGAGGAGTCAGGGGAGGTGAGGAGTCACCCTGCTTGATGCTTATCTTGGACCTCCTTTATGCTACTACTACTACTACTACTACTACCATTACCACCACTACTACTACCACTACTACTACTACTACTGGCCGGGTTCTGTTGCAGGGGCTTGGGACTGGGGATTTGTGTCTACCAACAGCGAAGCCATCTTGGAAGTCTCATGGACTAGCAATATGGCTTCGGGGGTCCCCACAGCGAAGCCATCTTGGAAGTCTCACTGACTAATAAAATGGCATCATGGCTCCCCACAGCGAAACCACGTTGTGCTCCCTTGTCCTAGCCAAAGTGTCACTCCGATGGCGACCATCTCTGCACCGACACTGGGGTCCCCACAGTAAAGTCATGTGTTATAAAATTGGTACCGGAAAAACCGCAGAGCAAAAAAATCACAGCTAACTGTGAACAGAGTGCTGTGACTAGCTAAGCAAGGTCATACTATGGGCTCCGTGACGCCTGCCCCAGCCGCCGTGACTTCCCTGCCAGCATGCACTGTCACCCGACTCGCCCAGCAGCAGCCCCCGTGACGAACCACCCACCTACCTATCTACCTATCCATACGTTGGCATTTCACTGTCTCTTACTGTCCACACAACACTGTAACATGTCATGTGGACAGCTTCCGGGCTTGTGACTGGTGATTCTATAAGCCAACACCACCATTAACAGATTTTTAAATAGAAGGCAAAAATACTGCTAGCGGTGTTGGTGGCAAATTGAACCTGCAGCGTTACAACACCAAAAAATAAAATGAGCCATGCTAAAAAACAAAGAAATGAGGATGGAACACCAAGAAAGAAGACAGCATAGAAAAAAAGAGTACAGGTGGATAGGTAGAGGAAGAGAGGAGGTATAACACAAAGTAAAGAAGAAAAGAAGCTTCGATACGGCTAACCAGACACACTTTAATTTTAAGCAATCACCCTCGATAGGATAAGCGTTGTGCCCCCTAGGGAGAGTAAAAATACAGAGTTCCCTGGGTCGGAGACGCAAAGTAGATGCCAAATTCGTGGGTAGCTGAAGTAGCAGATTGTTTATTAGCAGATATTGGATATGTAGGATGAGGTATGTAGGATGAAGAAATTTGCAGATAGTGTGTGTTTGTAATTAGTGAACGTAAAACAGTACATGCATCACAAGTGTTAGTAACATACCCTCAGCAAGTGAAACATTGACAATCTCTTGCAGTAGGTGCCAGTATATTACTAGCATAATCATCTTCAAAAAGTAGCAGCAGCATCCATGGTAGCAATATTCTTCTAATATATACTAGAGAGTGCTGTCAAAAGCAAACTTGCACCAGGATACTGATTGTACGCCTGCACGGGATTAGGTCTGTTCTCCACATGTTATTCAGCGCACGACTAGCCGGCATACTTGACGGGATAGCTCTGTCTCCTGTATGTGCTCTGGTATGCTGGAACCAAACCACAAAAAACAAGTATACCAGACACGTTGAAGATGACTCGTGTGCGGTATACCAGGGGAAACGAAGAACTGGAGTGGGGATAAAACTGGTTGTATGCTTGGTGTCATAGCATACAGCTGGCCAGCACGTCTGACCAGTCTGTAACATGTTCTCCAGCGTGCTGTAAATGCTCACAACGCAGACACAAACACACACTTGCGGCACACGTGACAAGGATATTATACAGCCCTTGTATGTACTACAGCGTGCTGTCCAGGCAGCCAACACACTTGGTAAGATTGATATGACTTCTACATGCGCTATGGTGTGCTGGAACTGGAGCAGGAGAACACCAACATACCTGGCAGAATTCATATACAACTTCTGCTTGAAGCTCCAGTATGCTGCGAGTAAATCTATACGCACACAAGATGTTTGTTGTGGGAGAGGGGATTGGAAGCGCTTAGCTTCAACAATCCCGGGGCGAGGAACTGCCTCCTACTATGCATCCCGACACAGTTGCCTTCCCGGGGGTAGATGCATTATGATGATACGTGCTTGCCCCAGAGGTGTGTCTAGATCAACTTGTCATAGCCGTAGAGGATGATACGATTTCATCATCCAGGATCCGACGCTTGTCGTCCATCCACGACAGTGTAACCTTATTTCTGCATTCTGAGTAGACGTGGTGGTGGTGTGACCTAATGTTATGGACCTGCACCCTTGTGAGTTGGTGGTCCAGAAGAGCGCACCTGTAGGCTTCGACGGTGATGTTGCAATGGATGATGCTCTTCTGGACCCCCTTGGCCTGCTTCACGACCTTATTCCTACACCTATAAGCGTAGAGCTTCGCCCTCAGCCCGACAAACTCTGTCATGTCGTTCCCCCACACTTATCCTTAAACTTGCCCATGACCTTGGCATTGGTGGGTGAGTAGCACAGATGAGTGGAAGGGTATCTGCTGGTATCAAATTCGGACATTAGTGCAGGGTCTGAGGCAAGGTCACTATAGAAATCGGAGCACTATATGGCCATGACGAAGGAATCTGCATCCATGTATACTAACCCAACATCATGGCCATACTACAGAAGCGTTACATGAGGGTCCAGTACAGGTCGGTCCAGTACGGCAAAGCCAGCATAAATAGGCTTGTTGAACAATATGCTCTCGTGGTCGAGCTTGATGAGGGATAGTGTGTCGTATATTGTTCAACAGCAGAATGCTGGCTTGGCGATGAGCCTCTTCGCCCACAGCTCTTTGCAGATGAGCTCTATCTGCTAAGGTTTGCATTTGTTTTCCATCAGCTTGCCATACATAGCATTGTTCATCAACTTGAAGAAGTCCCGCTCGAAGATGTTGATGGCAGCCTGGTTATTGGCAGTGTTAAACTTAATATAGGACTTCAGCTACGCCTTCTGGCGGAACTTCAAGACACGGTGGATGGCCTATAGCACTAGCCCATTAGCTAATGCCTGCTTAAGGAGGGTGATAAAGTGGACAATGTAATGTGTCTTCCCCTCAAGCATTGTCATTAGCTTGGGCTGTTTGGACCAGGGGGACACTTGCTGATTGGCAAGAACGGTAGGTCTTGATGTTCTTCATGGAGTGAAGTAGGGCAGTCAACATCAACCTCCAGAATGTAGCCAATCGGGCTGTCATCTGGCACGGACATCACATCATAATCCATGCTGGTCCATTCAAAATTGCTGTATGACAGCGGTAGGGATATTGCCCGTACATACTGACACCTGTCACTCTGACTAGTCAATGCTACATTTGGTGAGCACTAGATCAGGCGTGCTCAGGTACTCAATTACTGTGACTGAGTCGGCTTTCTACTAGAGACTAGCCTCTGCACCAGAATGCCATTTATCTAACAACTCGCAATATTTTATATTGACAGTTAATCCCTCTCACAAAGCTTAGGTTTAGATACATTTTGATTATATTTCTGTGACCATTTTATTTGTTCAAACTGGTTGTAAGAAAGCAGCCAGGGAAAAATATATGAGTGTGGATAAAGACAAAATATTTAAGTAATATTCTCCAGAAAGTTTGCACATTTGTATGAACTTTGTTTGCACTGTTACTTAATGTTTAAGGACATATAATAAAACCTTCAAAAATGTAAATCTCTGCTATATTTCACTTTTATTTGAAAAGAGGAAATTTTGAAGTTTTTTTGTAAAACCAGGCGGGATAGTTTACAAGTGTTGTGTTCCGGATGAGGAACTGTATGAGTATGGATGTAGCAGACCTAAGTGGTTATCTCGTGTAGTGACTGTGTTGTTAGATGGAGATAGCATGTTTTTTTTTTATTATTATTATTGCATCCGTAAGATCTTTTTTCAATACATAGCTGTACAAAAATATTGGACAAGTCAAATTACAGTATACAAAGTTTATACACTGGACATAGTAAACACACACATATGTCACACTACACATACACGCATCACATCTTTTCCTCATAATTTGGCCAATCCTCCTCCAACATGCTGTAGGGCATCACCGTTTTGCTGAAACAGAAGAAAAAGGAAACGAGAAAAATTGGAACAAGAAATGCATACAAAGATATGTTATGCAATAATTTCTTAATTTTTGTAGTTTAGATATTCATCTACACTATAAAATGTTAGTTTAGAAAAAAATTCTTTCAGCTGTTTTTTAGAGTTTTTTTGTTAGAGAAGCAAATTTCTTGAAGATGTTGTGGTAACTTATTGAAAAGTTGGCTACCAAGTTAGGATGGCCCTTTCTGGATAAGTTTGAAGTTAACTGAAGCCATGTGTGTTTTTTTTTATTCTAGTGTCATGCTTATAAAAGGACTCATTCTTCTGAAATAAGTAACTGTTTTTGGACATGAATATAAGTATTGAAAACATGTACTCACATGCAAATGTTAAAATCTCTGAGTTCTTGAAAAGAGGTCTACATGAGTCTGACTTTCTTTTGCCATTGATTATTCTTACAGCTCTCTTTTGCACGTGAAACACTTTTTTGCTGTCAGTGGGATTTCCCCAAAAAGTTATACCATAACACATTATGGAATGAAAATATGCAAAATATACCATTTTTGCTGTATTTTTGTTCAAGACCTCTGCAACACTCCGCAGGGCGAAACATGTTGAACTCAGTTTAGGTAAAATATACGCAATGTGAGATTTCTAGTTAAGTAAATTGTCTACTTTTAAGCCAAGAAACTTAATCTCTGCAGTTTCATTAACTTTGTCTCTGTTACTGCTAACATATGAATTAATGATTTTTCTATTCTTTGAGAGGAAATTCATAAGATATGTTTTATCTAGGTTGAAATTTAATTTGTATGCAGTAAACCATGTATTTAGCTCTGTAAATGTTGCGTCCGTTTTTTGTGTAAGATCATTTACTGAGTCTCCAGAGACTAAGATGCTAGTATCATCTGCAAATAAAATTGGAGTGGTTTCTGTGGTTAAGGCACATGAAAGGTCATTTATATAAACTAGGAAGAGTAGGGGGCCTAATATTGATCCTTGTGGGACCCCATCCTTGATCTTTCCTGGTTCAGAGTAGAATGAAGTAGTTTTTCCTTTGATCTGCACTTGTAGTTGTCTGTTTGAAAGGTATGAGCTTATTAGTTTATTTGGTGTACCTGAGACTCCATAAAACCTTAATTTTTCTATAAGTATGTTGTGATTTACACAGTCAAATGCTTTAGTGAGGTTGCACAATATTCCATTAGAAGGCATCTTTTTATCAAGTGCATTAAGAATGCTATTTGTTAGTTTGAAAATTGCATAATTTGTTGATGTGTTTTTCCTAAAGCCAAACTGGAAATTTGATAAGATTTTGTGATTCTCAAAATGTTGCAGCAACCTCCTGTAAATTAGTTTTCCAATTGCTTTTGAAAAGGATGTAAGAAGTGGGATGGGTCTATAATTGTTTATTTCGGTCTTGTCTCCTTTCTTGAACAATGGTGTTACCATAGCCCATTTGAGTCTGTCTGGAAACAATCTTGTATTAAAAATGTCATTACATATATGGCTTAATGGAACACTGAATTCAAAAGCGCATTGCTTTAATAACCTACAGCTAATGCCATCATAGCCGCTAGATAATTTTGGTTGCAAAGAATTGATTGTTTTCTCCACTTCTTTTGGAGTTGTGTTTGTAAAAGATATAGCAGGGTATTCTGTACCCTGTAGTGTAGGAATGTGGTTTATATCTTGTTTAATGTTTTTTTAATCATGTTTTCTACGACATTTAAGTAGTACGAATTAAATGTATCTGCGACTAATTTAGGGTCTGAGGATATGCAGTCATTTACTTTTAGGTTTACAACTGGACATTGCTGTGTTGTTTTTCCTGTTGTTTTTTTTTACA
Organism: Dryococelus australis; assembly: GCA_029891345.1. Taxonomy (NCBI): domain Eukaryota; kingdom Metazoa; phylum Arthropoda; class Insecta; order Phasmatodea; family Phasmatidae; genus Dryococelus; species Dryococelus australis. Next base: position 32,662,702 of record CM056994.1, on the reverse strand, counting down.
ATAAAAGTAAATAAACAGATTGGTGGAGCAGGGCATTTACGAGCCTGTCACCTACTCAAATTGGACAACTTCTATCATCATACGTAAAGCAGATGGATCAGTGCGCCTCTGCGGGGATTACAAGTGTACGTTGAATAGGGTGTGCAAGGTCTACCCACTCCCGACAACCAATGAGGCGTTCTCTAATTTATAAGGAGTTAAGATTTTCACCAAGCTGGACTTACCAGATGAATATTTGCAAGTATCACTAGATAAGGAAACTTCAGACTTATTGACGGTGAACACCATGAAGGACTGTAGAGTGAAGCGGTTGCCTTGTGGTGTCGGTTGTGCCACAGCAGTGTTTCAAAGATTAATAGGGACTATGCTGTTAGGGACACCAGGAGTGGTGGTAATGCTGGGTTACACCCTACATTAGAGAAAGTGGAAGTTTTCCACCAGGCTCCTGTACTTTACATAAAAGAAAGAATTACAAGCATTTCTAGAGCTGCTGCACTTCTATCAGAGGTTCCTCCATAACAAGGCTAGCATGGCAGAATCATTGCATCACCTACTGGACAAAGGAAGCAGTGGGAATGGTCAAGGGCCCACAATGATGCATTTTGTGCAGCAAAGGAACTTCTTCAGTCGGACTCCGTGCTTTACGACAAGAAGAAGCTATTGATGCTGACCTGTGACGCCTTCGTGTATGGTCTGGGAGCAGTGCTCGCTCACATCAGAGAGAATGGGAGTGAAAGAGCCATCACATTTGATTCACGCACCTTACAGAAGCATGGAAAGGACAGCTCAAATCGTTAAAGAGGAGTTAGCGATTATGTTCGGAGTCATCAAGTTCCGGAAGTATGTAACAGGTCAACCTCTCATGGTTGTTAACAATCACCAACCACTGTTAAGGTTGTTAGACTCGTCTAGGCAGACCACGGATATTTTGTCCCTGAGACTTCTATGTTGGAGCTTATGGCTATCAATGTTCAACTACAAGCTTGTGTACAGACCCGGGCCAAGCATAGAGCACGTAGATGCCCTAAGTAGGCTGCCACTAGACAGACCAGGAAGGCAAAGCCCAGCTTTAGAAGATGTACTGATGTTGGAATCCTTACCAGGTTCCCCACTGGGAGCTACACCAGTCTCACGATTGACTGAAGTGGACCTGGTACTGTGTGTGGTCAGGAAGAGTATCAATATAGGCTGGCAGTGAGCAGAAGTGGTGTCAGAAGAGCTCAAACTCCAAGGCCTCAAAAAGAGGATACGTCCAAGTAAAAAAGGATGTCTGGTAACCGTATCCTGGAATGCTTTGACCTTTACAGAAGTTTTGTTCCCGAGGCAGGAATTTGGGGGGAGGGGGGTTTCCAGTACTTATTTTGTGATCCAGGCAAGTAGAATACAATAATGGATTGTGTGTGTATGTGTGACTACCTATATACATATATTTATACAGAAAAATCTTATCAGAAGACCCGTAACTTCGCTCCAGAACATAACTGTTACGAGAAAATAGTAATTTCATAATTTCAAGGTTTATGTAAAGATAAATGAAACCTCACATGACAGATGATCACTTGCAAACAGAGTGAGTGACCACCAATGTGTATGTTTTATGGTGCAGCATGGTCCTGATGTGTGGTGTATTGTGCAGGGGAAGAGAATCAGTTTCTGCCGAGTGGTGATGTCACTGCCAGTGCTCTCTCTCATTGTGGCTGTGAAGGGAAACGTGTGGTCGTACTTAACTCTGGAAACCAGCATGCCAACATTTATGAATGGTGAGGAACTTTCTTTTAACACAGACATTTTATTACACTTAAAGCTGTCTCCCCGATCATGTGTTGAAGACTACCAATATGACATCTATAAATTCCAGTGAAAAATTCTAAGTAACAAATATAGGTAACTGCAGGGATTATGTGAACTGAAAATTACTTTGGTCCTGTAGTCTTATAGATGAGATCTGGGATATGTTGTGCCAGTTGGTTGGATTTTTCAGCCACCATGAGAGTCTCCTTGGTGGTCATGATCATAGGCTAGCCTAACATTTCCCAATTCTGATGCTGGACATTAATAGTTGTCAGATATCAGCTCCCAACATGCTCTGCAGTTGTGCGATTGGTAATAACTTCATTTCATATGAAACACTTTGACGTTAACCATATATCCTTAAGTGCTCTAGTGACAGTTTGTGTCTCCACAATCGACAGCCAACCTGATCGACACCGTGCCTTGTCAACCAGTTAACCATGACCATGACTGGAAGTGCAGACGGGGATGGAACACAACCACCTCGTAGTCATCGACTACGTGACTCAAGCGGCCGTCTTGGTTATTCGCTCCAAGGGGTAACTCTTGGGGTAGAATAACAAGTGGCCCAGCATGGTGTCTCCCTGATTTCCACAGCCATCAGGCCAACCATACATTGGAAGGAACGTCGGGGCAGCTCATACTGCGACGCCCAGAATCTCGTCTCGTGACACAACGTCTCCTATGCTAGAGGGTAGGGGAAATGTGCAACCAATATAAAAACTGCATCTAAGTGCAACGTAAAAAATTAGGTACAGCCGACAGGGACTTAGAACCCCATATTACCCTCTAGGATAATTCTTTTACCATCTTCATATTCGAGCATGGATACCCACACTCCTGAAATATTTCTCATTATTATTAATTGTGTAATTTCTTCAATTGAAAATCAAGTATGAATAAGTGTTTTTCTTTATACACTGGACTGTCAAAAATTGCTTTATATTTCATTAAATGTTCAATTTAAGAGCGGTGCCATACCGACCCAGTGTCATTATTACTGACGTAATAATGCTTAATTAGGGTTGTGTATGTCAGCAGTATATGTTAATTAACTTAGTGTTATATTATGTAATTTGTTTCATTAATGAAGGATCTGTTATATTTTGCATTTTTCTGACACTGACTTCACCAAGTCTTTGCTGAAGCAGATGCCATTGTTGAGTCAGGATTCAGCTCCCAGGCCAAGCGACAGTGTGGGAGCGTTGCTCCACGTGTCCCCACTCAGCACATTCACTTTTTAGCTGTTAACCATTTTAAACTTCAATAGCATTAACTCACGGAACATTTTCAGCATTTAATGCTGAGTGGTGAACTGTCTGCCCCTTGAGACTCCAGTCCAGGATTAAGCGCACCGCGCAACCTTATTGCCATTGTGTGACTTTGCGCCAATTTTCGGAATAGGCTGTCAGCATCCCAGCACCCTTTTGCAGCACAGTTCCAATGTGGTGGTTTGGCTATTGACCAAACAACCCTCATCATCTCATGCTCTTGAGTTATGGTGCCAGGCAATCTAAACATTCCCCCTTAACCCAACAAGGTAAGGTAGGGACATCCATCTCATCCCTGGGGTTCTCCAACATGTCAACCTGTAATTTTTAATTAAAGTCTCAGTTGATTATATTGAATTAGAAAGCAAAAGAGGCCCTTGCAACTAGCTTCTACTAGGCTTGGTTATAAAATAACACCAGATCACCAACATAATTAATTAAACCCTCCTTGATTTGGATGGGTTAGGTTAGCCAAGATTCTATGGCTACAAACACAGTGGTTGTAATATATTATTGAACTATTGTAGCTAATTGTAAGAAATAGTAAAACAAAGGTTGAAAACGACAACATGGCATATGCTCATTTTGATACAAGCTTCACTGAATCAAAACTGAGGTGATGCGTAGGTTTTCAGGCACTCATTATTAAGATTTTAGCATAAATATGATAATGCAAGGCAAATAACAACTCCTGAATTCCAGACACACATTTGATTGTTTACTTCTCCATCTTAGACTGACCCTCAGAACATAATAGACTCTCGTTTATTTACATAAACAGTTAGAATCACTGTTGCCAACATGACCCAGATAAAATTCCTTTTATCGTTACCAACATGATTTCTGGTTTCATAACATTCTTTACATTCATGCTCCTCTACTGCGAAAAAGTACCATCTAGAATGTCTGCTGGAAGTGTTTCTCAACAAAACGTAGAACCACAGAAGGCGACATTAAGGAATGAAACTAAAAATAGAACTGATTGATACAATTTTCTGCTATACTGGTACCAGTTGTAAAATAATAAACTTATTTTAATGTTGCTATCTTTGCCATTCCTCATAGGCACAGTGTTTAAATTTAAATTAACAAGTTAATGTAAGTGAAAATTAATAAACATATTTAAGTGCCAGATGCAGTGCTTCCTACCCTGGTAGATAGTATATGTTAGGAGAGAGGGAAATTCAGGAAGCAATTTATTTCCTCTCCCACTCCCCCCCCCCCCCCTCATTGGGCATCGCTTCTGACCAGTGACCGGTATAGCTTTACACACTTATTATGCACACAAAACATTGATAAAAATTTTTAGTAACAGCGGCAAAACAACTTTTCCATTTTAGGAGGGAGTATGCCTTTAGGCACCCCCTAGGGGAAGGACAAGCCCATACACTATAACAATTTGAGAGATTGTATGAGTATAAAATGTACTGTATTACATCTCAGTAGACAAAACCAGTTTGAGTGACCATTTAATCTCATTTTGGCATCCTTTACTAAATTTTGGGATGGGTAATGTACACCCTGCCCCCTTAGCTGTTATGCCACTGAGTCAGTACTGTCATGCAGTTTGCCTCTGCAGACCACTTTTAAATGTGCGGAACCTCCGAGCATTCTTGTCATCCTATGTGGTCGAAGCTCAGCGGTGATCTCAATGCATCCAGGGCCAGAGATGTTGGTTGTGTGAGGTGGTGTATTCAGGGATTGGATATTATCCCACTGGTGAGACAAAAATGCCTCCAAACCATGCACTGTACCTTGATCAGAGCACAAAATTAAAAAGTTAGTGTCGGAATGTATGCGATTACTTTTTCCATTTATATAATGGTTTTAAATGCACTGTCATTCTTTTAAATTTAAGGTTTATTGGCATTGATAAGCCATGATTGAACAGAAGCTATTAATTTTTTTGAATTTTAAGGTCAATTGGTTTCAAGTGTACATGTGCATGATTGTTCAGTAATTTAACATTCATTTGTTTAATGCTTTGTTGCCTAGACATACTGCACTATGAGGATGAACCATCTGACATCCTGTTGCTGGGACAACATCTAGTCAAGCTGTTAGTCTTGTACAGTTTCATATTCATCTCAACCTTTGAAGATGTATCTACAAATGTGGTACAGTTTGAACTTTATATCTATATCTTTTGGCAATGCACCTTTGTTAAATATTCTGGAAATTTGTGCATTTACAATGTTTTGGCTTCAAAATGAAACCTTTCTCTTTTAACTTACTTTCCGAAAGAGATCTCTCTCTCTCTCTCTCTCTCTCTCTCTCTCTCTCTCTCTCTCTCTCTCTCTCTCTCTCTCTCTCTCTCTCTCTCTCTCTCTCTCTCTCTCTCTCTTCTCTCTCTCTCTCTCTCTCTCTCTCTCTCTCTCTCTCTCTCTCTCTCTCTCTCTCTCTCTCTCTCTCTCTCTCTCTCTCTCTCTCTCTCTCTCTCTCTCTTCTCTCTCTCTTCTCTCTCTCTCTCTCTCTCTCTCTCTCTCTCTCTCTCTCTCTCTCTCTCTCCTCTCTCTCTCTCTCTCTCTCTCTCTCTCTCTCTCTCTCTCTCTCTCTCTCTCTCTCTCTCTCTCTCTCTCTCTCTCTCTCTTTTTTTTTTTTTGCACGTGTGTGTAAATTTTTGAATGCATAAACTGAGTTTCACCAAACTTGGTATACATATATATGGGCTATTTATTCACTGTAAAGAGAGCACTTTTGAAAGCTCTTTTTTTTTTTTTTTTTTTTGCAATAATAGTCAATAAATATATTATATTGTGGCCTTAGAGGTTAACTTCCGAGTGCGGTGGAATATATATACACACTATGTTGGTTACTTACATGGTACGATTTAATTAAAATGGTAGTTAAAGAATAAAAAATGGATGAAAGGAAAAAGTAACTACGGCCTCAAAAGTGCTCACTTTACCATGAACAGCCTATAGTACTTAGTAAGGATACCTGATTCTTACAGTTTTCGACCATGCTGAGTACTTACTTTTAAAATGGCGGCCACTTTAAAATTTAGGGTCATATGTGATATCTCAGGAACCATTCAACAGAATGTTAAGCATTGAATTTAGACAATTATACTGTTGTTTGTCTCCCACTTTAGAACATAACACTAAGTGAAAAAGAATGCTTTTATGTTACATCTCGAAAACTACTCAAACAACTCTTACCAACTTTGGCTAGTAAATAACACTATGGTAGGACATGTAAATGTAAGCAATTCAAATCAATGAGGCACTTATTTTTAAAATGGTGACCATACAAATATTTTAGGTTTATTTGGTATAACTGCCATAACAATAAACCAATTTCAGTACTGACAGTATCTATTATAAGCATGTCAAGGAAAACCACTTTAGTCAACCATTTTATAACAAAGCACCACATAAATTAATAGTTTTTATGTAATATCTCAGGGAACAATTGACAGATTCCTACCAAATATGTCAAACAAGTATTACTGTGGCAGGTGTTTTAAACTGGTGTGTTTTAGTTTGGCCAAAGACATATTTTCAAAATGGCGGTGATATAGTTATTTTAGCTTTTTATGCTATACTGTCAAAGCCATGGAATTTAGTCCGTCATAATTTTGTATGCTAGCAATATACATCCACCAAATGTGTACAAACAAAGTCTCTTTCGTCTACCATTATCCTCATAATGGCAGAAACCACGGCACCGACATTACTTAACCTCCCACCCAATCTTAACCTCGAAGGTGAGTGAGTGAATAAATTTGGGCGGCTCTTAACATTGAGATCTTGAGAGCCAGTTTAACCTCGAAGGAAATGTACACTGATGCGTGCCGCTTATACCACTGTTAAATACGATTACGACTCATCCCACTTCAAACCAAGTATACCTATTTCTACCCACGTGAGAGTAGAACCCCGCGCCAACCCATACACGGATGTTGCGGCCTGCCACAATCCTGGAGGGCAGCCGGACATATGGATATGAGGGGTTGTGCAAGGCAGCGGTGCGTCATCCCCCCTCCCCCATGCTGAGAGCCTACAAGCCGTCAACCGCCTCAGGGCATGGCCGAGCGCCACCGAAGATACGCGAAGGGAGAGAAATGACTAAGAGGGTTGCTACCCACCCACTGTGGCCTCCCACCAGAGAGACGTCACCCCCCCCCCCCCCCCCCACGTGCAGCTGCCCCCACACCTGCAACCCTGACTATATAAGTCCATGTGCGGCGGACCTCAAGAGTTGTTCCTTCCAATTCTTCAAGCTTGCTCCACCACTTCCAGTGCTGGGGCCTCCGACTACTGCGATATCTTCAACATCCTTCCAGAGGCTGCCACCAACAGCTCAATAGTCTTCAGCAGCCACCAGAGGCTGCCAGCCTTGTCGTCACCATTAGAGCGCTGCAGTATCTGTGACCAGATGCTCCAGTGACGCCAATCGACAACAGTTACCAGAAGCTCTTCATTGGTAACTAGAGATATTCTACACATTCTGCTAATAGCGCAGTGGTTTACTTCACCGTCTCTTATAGACAACCCGCTTTATAGTTAGTTTGTTCTGTATTAATCAATCTTCGTCAGTTTTTATTCACTTTCCCAATTAGCCTAGGACCAGGTGGCCTACACCTGGCTAACATAGTTTACTTCCAACCACCCATCTACTTGGCAGGAGTTAGCACGAGTCACTGGGTTCATTAGGCAATTAATAAACACAGCTTGTTCTTCCAAACCACAAGTCTCATTTCTAGAGTACGTCTACGTAAACTGCTAGGAGGACATAGAGTCGTGCACTACCGACCAGGGACGGGATATTTTACTACGAACTAGCTATGGCTGAGGACGCTCCTTCAGGAGGCTCCAATCCGATACACACCCATTAGACGGCCATCTATTGTATTCCCACCGAGCACTCAGGTGTTGGAGAAATAGAATAGAGGAGCCCCAACCACTAGGAATACTTTTCAACCAAGGAGAGACAGTACGCCGGAGTTGTATCCCCACCAAGCCCATAGGTGCTAGCAGGGATATTTACTCAGGTGCTACGGCCTGGCCTTGGCTGGGAAATCACATCCAGTAGTAGCAGAGGTGGCCCACACGGCTTCAATGCTTCTGGTCTGCCCACTAAGGTGGGGGACCTTCTGAGGCACCAGGCTCGTGCTACCAAGCCACTACTGGGCAGAAACTATTCTAGGGTTTTTCTTTGTGTCCGTGGTGCTCGACATGCAGTTCTCAGCAGCCATTCTTACTCTATGCCATATAAAGTGAGGCACGGCTCAAGGGGGGAGGAGCAAAGGATTGCCCTCCTTGCTGCCAAGCAGCGGGCTGGTTTAGCTCCCCCGACAGCGGAACGACAGGCAGAACGAGACTGCGCTGCCTTACACAGGTTATTAGAGAGACCTTTCTCTCCAGTGTGTGTGTGTGCTATTGTTACTCCCCCTACTCGTACGCATGTTGATTACCACCGTGTCCTGAGTGGTGTGGTGAACGAGACAGAGGGACGTCTTGGGATCTCCTACGTAACCTTTTGGAGTCCGGAAACAGCCAGGTGGAACCACAAGTATCGTGTTGTCCAACACGATCTCCTCGCCACAGCCTCGCCTGTTGACACCCGCCTCTCCAGTCTACAGCCAGCTTCAACTCGCCACCTAGACGTCAGTAAATCAAGTAACCCCACCACTTCTCTCCAGTCACCGACAGTAACTAAACACGTGGACAGTAAAAGAGTCAATATGCATAAGGGGCTACACACCCGAAATGTAGAGAACTTTGTTCCCCTGGGGAAGGTTATGTGCCCCATTGCTATATCTAGCTGGAAGCAATCCATCACGAAAACCCTAGATGCGCATCTGACCTAAGCGCAACTAAAGCCATGACAACCGTGTCGCAGCCTAACCAATCTGACACGCGCGCAGTCTAACCAATCTGACACGCTTGAACACGAAAACTGTGTCAGGTTTTAATGGCATTTCATGGTCTACCTGGGAACAAGTGGTAATGAGATAGAGGTAGGTGCTAAATCATGCCACTGTAGCTGTGAAGAAGAAAATCTCCAAACGGAAGGCAATGTTGTTGTTGAATGTCGCTGGAGAAGATGTCATAGACCTCGCCTCAACATTTGACTTGTCTGACGAAGACTTAGATAATTACGACAATTTTAATGAGGCTTTTGACAACTGTGCAGCCTTCAAAAGGAATGAAACATACAAGCGGTATGTTTTTAACCAGCAAGAAGGTGAGACATTTGATTACTTTCTCACGGTAGTCAAGAAGGCAATAAAAAAACTGTGGATATGGCGACCAAGCTGACAGTATGTTACGAGAGTGCATTGTGGTGGGAATACGGTACAGCAAGCTACAGAAAGCCCAACTCGAGAGTCAAAGATTTCAAGCTAGACCAAGCTATCCATGATTGTAGAGTAAAGTGCACAACAAAAATCTTGAAGAAAAACAGTAGAAGATAGTGTCTGTGGATACAGTACTTTTGGCTAGGGGGGAAACCACAAGTAAGTTCTGCAGAAAAACTACACCAGTAAAAGTAGGCCTAAACAGAGTGCTAATGCATGTGGTGGTAGTACCCATAAAGATAACTTCATTTGAGTATGTGGGAAGTGTGGCAGGTCACATAAATATGGTATGTGTCCTGCAGTTGGAAAAATGTGCTTAAAATGCCATGATAAAAGACTGACGTCTGCTGGCTGTGTGGTGTTGGGTTAAATAGAATTTCGAGGGGTGGTTCAAAAAAGGTTAGGTTTTGTGATGGGATACCCGACTAGGCATCAGACACCGTTGGCAGGCAGTGTCAATCATTGCTGATGATAGTGACAATCTCAGGATACGGTGGGTCATTCTCCTGGACGTACGCAGCCTCTCGGTGAATTTGTTGATGAGCCCCACAGGCCAGGAGAATCAGACGTTCCTCATGCCTGATACTTAAGTCTGCAATGTTGTGGGCCTATTCAGGCTTACCCACATGCCTTTAACTGTATATAGCTGAGTTGAGCATATTGATTTTTAGGTGACTTATGTTGGATTAGGCGAAGGCGGGTTGTAGGTGACCAGTACCTCAAAATACCCAAAGGCAGTGCTTACATAAAAGACACAGTATGCAAACTCCCTTGTAATTATCCTTGCACAACAATTACATCACATGTGAAAACCGAGAATGTTTCTGGCCTACAAGCCTGCCAGATAGGCTTCACAGAGAAAAAGATGCAAACGGCTGTGGATTTAAGGTGAAAATTATGCTTCCGTAGGCGATTCAAGTCCTGGGGAAGAAGAGGTAATGACTCTGGGTGAGAAATTAAATACAAGCGGTTCCAAAAATGATGTTACTATTGAAAACTAGATGGTTTGAAGCAATAAGTTGTGTTCACCCGGAGTACATGCGCGATGCAACCGACCCCTTGAGACACTTGATGGCGACTGAATCTGGCGAGCTCACAAGGCACGAACTATGGCGGCACATGGCTAGCTTGCACTACTTTTTGCATATCTGAAAAACTGGCAACAAATAAGAAATACAAACCCTTGCATGAACATTAATAAAGAAAATACACAATATACTCTGAATAAAAAACAACTACAATTTAACTTGGATGGCATGAAATGAGGGTGAAACCATGGGGATGAAAAACATGTACATTTGAGAATTAACAGAATAAATACACTAGAATGCTGGTAGGGGCGTCTTTGGGCGTTCACATTCTTAGTGTGTCTTTCCTTTGCTTCTGTAATAGCTTTTTAATTGCGCCCTACTAATAATACAAGCTGAGTTGGTCATAATGCACCCCCGCCTACCGCGAGGGGTCAGGGGGTGGTAAGGCTGTTGCACTGCACTGCCCTACACTTCTGCACTCTAACTACACTCCACTGCACTCGACACTCGCTGTGCACTGGTTACATGCTGGTACTGGGTGAGGCGGTTGATGCGTGGCGTGGCAAACTATCTGAGAGGCAGGATGCCATCCTGCATCAAATGCCACCCTCTTGCTGAGACTGTTTGTCGGCTGCGTGTCATCAGGCGCCGCAAGGGCAAGCAGTGGTCCCACAATGTATGTATGGCATACTGAGTCCTGGGGTTGCATGGACGGTGCTGGTGCGTCTACTGCTGGTGCTGGTCCTGATGTGGGTGGCCTGCTGCAGTGTGCGACGTAGTGGTGTCACCGCAGGTCAGGCACACTGGTAGACGTCTCTGTTGTGAGCAGCAAGGTGGAGGCGAGCTGACTGCCTTGCTGTCGCTGTCACTGCTCCTGCTGTTGCTGCTGCTGCTTCCCTGACCCCACTGCTGCCGGTAGCGACCCGGGCTGGCAGTGACCAAGGGGTGTTAATCACCAGGTGGTGGCCCTCTGCTGGCGCTGCATTCCTGCTGTGGTGCTGCCCTGGTGCATCACCCCCTTGCCAGTGGTAGATACTTCCAGAAGCTATCCTGATGCCCTCGACAGTGCGGTAGTAGGTGCCAGGATGCCACCTGTAGCAAACAAGGTGAGGGCGGTGGAGGTCCCCGTCGAGGTGGGCGCCACGATGCCAAGCGTTGAGATGCAGGCAGGCCATGTTGCTGCTTCTTCTTGCTCTTGCTGAATGAATGCCTGTGGTGGCATGGGTGGAGGAACGGTGCCGCAGCGCTGTCTATGATGATGGGGCTCCTGCCTCGATGTTCCCTGGTGGGTGCCTTGACTTCGGGCTTCATCAGGCTTGCGGGCCCCTGTAGATGCTCCCCCGAGGGAGGTGCTGACCTACCTTTTTCTTGCGTGGTTGGTCGACGGACCTTGCGTCGTGGTCGTAGTCATGGAGCAGCTCGTCATCTGGTGCGGCATCATCGTCGACGTCATCTGGTGTTAGGCGCAAGTCGTCCCAGAGCACCTTGACACTTTTTCTGCCAAGTCGGACCAGGTAGGTGGTGGGTTCGATGACTTATACAATCACGTGCGGCCCGCTACACTTTGCCGCGAATCCCATGCAGAGTTCACTCCAGGCTACGGGCTGCGGGTGCACACAGACGCAGACGTTCTGTCCAGGTCGTAGACGAGATGGTGGTCATGTGGTGGTGGGCAGCCACCGCATGATGTAGCCTCGCTGGTAAGTGTGTACCTTCTAGTGCGCCTCCTCATGTCGCTCACATCAGGCATCACTGTTGACTGGGTCACCACTATCTTCTTCCCGCGGGCAGTCAAACTCACCAGGCAGGGTGAGGTGGTGACCCAGCAGAACATCTGCAGGTGACTTGCCGGTAGTGGCGTTGACATGCCAACGGAGGGTGAAGAGGGCAGCAGACAGATGGTTGGCCCAGGTGGTGTGCTGATCACCTACACAGAGCTGCAGCTGGGTCTTGAGCTCCTAGTTGTGGCGCTCCGTGGGGTTGGCACACAGGTGGTAGATTGCCGTTTTCAGGCGTCGCACTCCGCAACGGGTACACAACTCGTGCCATTTCCTGCTGGTGAATTGCATGACATTATCAGTAAGCAGGTTCAGCTTATATCTCCACCTGGGGCAGAAGTCTGTCTGCAGGTCCTTAGCGACACTCGTGGCTCGTGCACTGCTAACGGGATATTCCTCGACCCACCTGGAGAAGTTGTCGGTGATCACCACAATGAACCTCTTCCCCCCAGATGACCTGAGGTAGGGCCCCAAGGAGGTCGAGGGACATCGTCTTGAAGGGCTTAGTGAGTGTACTTGATACATTGTTGCACGTGTATGCATGCGTACTTGGTTAGTCAGGGCCAAAATAAATGTCCACACACATTACAAATTGTTTGCTCCGTTCCCGAGTGTCCTACCACACTGCTGTTGTGCGCTTGTCTCAGTACCTGCTCTCTGACACTAAGGGGAACAAACATTCTCCACATGTCATGGTTACCAGGTGAACACATTTCTAAACTGCCATTTATTATGCACCAACGCTCGAGAGCTTGCTGTGTGCAACAGTCTTGACCTGGACAGTGCGTTTTGCTAGCTGGTTCTCGCTGCCCAGGACATGCTCCACGACAAAGTCGTAAGCATGAAGAAGCAATGCCCACTGGGTCAGCTTGCTGAGGGCCTTGCACATGGTGTAGAGCCAGTCTAAGCAGCGGTTGTCGTCAGTGTGAAGCGTGAAGCGCTAGTACTCAAAGTATGCTCGATACTTCTTGATGGACCATACTACGGCTAAGCATTCGTGTTCGTTGACTTTGTAACTCCGTTCAAGTGGTCCGAATTTGGTGTTTGCGAAGTCGATGTATGACGTTTGCCATTGTTGCTGCACTGGTAGAGCACTGCACCGAGACCCTCTTGGCTGGCATTGGTAGAGGTGTTTTGTGGCAACGTACCTCGCTAAGGTCGGGCACACTCGGAAACGTGACTTGATTTTATGGAATGCGTTGTCGGCAGCGCTGTCACATCAGAACCGCCACCGGGTTGACAGAAGGTCAATAAGTGGTGCAGTGATGATGGCAAAGTCCTGGCTGTGTTCTCGGAGCCAATTTATTAGCTCAAAGAACTTCCGGAGCTGCTTGAGTGTATGTGGTGGTGGGTACTTGTCAATGAATCGGAGTTGTTTGGGGTTGGGTTTGTTGCCTTTCTCGTCAACAATATGCCCCAGGAAGTTGATGCTGGTCTTTCTGAGGTGGCATTTTGGAATTACACAAATGAGGCCGTTGATGGCCAACCTCTTGAGCACATATGACAGTGCGCAGTGGTAACTCGCTGGACTCGCAATTCGGGAGGACCCGGGTTCAATCTCCTGTCGAGCAATCCTGATTTCGGTTTCCCATGGTTTCCTGAAATCACTGCAGGCGAATGCTGGGATGGGTCCCTAACAAAGGCCATGGCCGATTCCTTCCCATTCATTTCCCAATCCCTCTTCCCTGTGCAACTTGCACAGTCTCTAATGACATTGCTATCGACCAGACGTTAAGCCCAACTACCTACCTACCACAAGTGACAGGTGGTGTAAGTGCTCCTCCCAACTTGCCGTCCATATCACTACGTCGTCCATGTAGGCGAGTGTGAACTCGCCGATGAAGCCATCCAGCACTCTTACCATCATCACCTGTAAAGTGGCAAATGCACACCTCAGTCCTAACGGCATGACGCAGAACTGAAAATGCCTGCCGTTGGGGGCCGTGAAGTTTGTAAGGTGCAGCAAAACTTCTGTACGGGAAAACTGTGTGGAAAGTCACGAACGCAGTTGCCCTCACTCAGTGACGAATTCTCCGTACCAGTTACACCATTCCTGGGCTTTACCTTGGAGCTGTTTTTGGGTGCGTGTCACCCACTGCTTATTTGGAACTTCGTGCTCCAGGAATTCCTTCTCGCTCTCTAACGTGAAGACAATGGGGTCTTTATGAGGTCTACTCGCGAACTTGGGCATCTGTGGTTCACTGGCACCTCGGGTGCTTACCGGTCTATGTCTAGGACCTGGGTTACACAGTTGATATTTGGCTACATGCCAGCACACTTCGCAGCAGTATCCAAGTCTAGGTCACGTTGACACGTGCTGCTTTCCAGTATTATTACTAATCGACTATGACTCATCGACCTCACATATTTCTACATAACCCAAGGAAGGGTCAAACCTGGCAACGCCATTCACAAGTGCCATTTAGATTGCCAGTATCTTGGACTGCGATTCTAGACACGAGAATGAGACGTTACATAAGCGGCCAAAAAACGCAACCCCCCCCCCCCTCCTCCCGCGAGAGTCACTAAGTTTCCACAGGCCACGAAGCAGCCCGAGGGCGGCAGAACCCTGCTGAAGCCAAGTGCCAGGCAGAGAGGGAGTTACCCCCATCTGGCCTCGCACTAGACATCACACCTTCCACTACGGTCCCGGCGTGGACCTGACCAGCGCACTTTAAAAGACAGTGCACAGTCGAAAACGGGAGTTATCTTCTCCAGTAGCTCGCATCAACACTTTGTGTGCTGGGGCACTCTATTGAACATTAGGCCCTCACGGCCCTCTTCAAGAACTCCAGAGGCTTCAGCCAAGCCTACCAGCAGCTCCAGAAGCTGTCACCACCAATAACCAGAAGCACCAGAGGCTTCTCTCAACAGCCACCAGGAGTTCCAGTGGCTCCTACCACCAGCCAGCAGCAGCCCCAGAGGCTGCCATCAATGGCTACCACCAGCTTCAAAGATTCTGCAGCATCTACCACCAGCTATTCAACAGTAAGCCTGGAGACACCAATAACACACTCTCCGTTGTCGTTCCTCCTGGTTTGACAACTGCCACTATTTTCTGGTTGTAGCAACTACACCTACTTCCATTGAAAGTAGTGGCAACATTTTTTTGTTAAAGTCTCTTTGAGACATCCTGAGTTAGAGCTGCGACTAAGTTGTTTTTATAGCAGTCGAAGTCATTGTATACTAAGTTAGTTTAGGAGCAGATCACCTCCACCTGTTTTACCATAGGTTACTTCCGACCACGTTTTGCTTGGTAGGAGATAGTATGAGTCACCTTGTTTATTACTAAGTAATAAATACATATTGTTCCTTACCCGCATGTTTTTATTCAAGAGGTGTATTTCCTACTCGCACCACACGTCGACAAGCCCCAGTGGTACCCAACCACCCCTGCAGTTGGAGAAACAGGTTACGAGTCAGGTGGGCAAGGTAAGGAAGTCTGACCGAGTAAGTAAGGTTTGCTCGCAGTTCCAGACTTTGTGCCAAGCTGGATACCAACTTGATCTACTCCACATAATCCAAGGCCCCAGTATTCCGACAGTAACCTGTAATCTTGATTCAGGGCACCTGACCTAGCGCAACCAAAACCACATGGACCATGTCTCAGTTCAGGCTTCAGAAAGCGACATGCGTCAACGTTCTTTGGGCCATCCTATACATGCATGATGGTAGACTTGAGCTACACAATGAAATGTACGGTATTGATCTCCCTTCCGGTGCAAGTGATCCAGTTACAGTACGTAGTCTGGCGAGTGCAGCAGTCGTTACATCTGAAATCCAAGCCATCAGTATAGCATACTCCATCTGTCCATCCCAGGCAGTGGTAATGGAAATTGTTCTGGCAGTGGCCCCGTGCCAGGACATGTGGCTATATGACACCTATTTGGGTTGGCTTTGACCTTGGCGGCATTGTAATTTTCACATTGGCTAAGTTCAGTGTCTGACATGATCACTGTTGTACTTGGGCGCCACGGGGTTATTACAGACTCTCCTAAGACCAGTAGGCTAAGGCTTGACGTCTGGCTATTCTCTCATAATTGCGGGTTCGTGCTGGCCTAATTCTGTTATACTATGGCACTAGTAAAACGTGTGGGCCCCACACGTGACGCTCTGGTAATGGCTGAAGGCTGCGTCACAGTCGGGAACTGTTTTGGTTTGTGCTGTCAGGAACACGAGGGGTTTAAACTTTTGTCCTCACTCACTAGTGGACTGGGACCTGACCAGTATACAATGTGGGGCGTATAGCTTGGCGGCTCAGAACAAAGTCTAGTAGTGGCTGGGTCCTACAGTGAGCTGGGTGACTCGTGGTCATGTGATTATCTAGGTAGGTGGTGTTCCAGATGGACTGCTGACCCAATCTAGGTGGTTGGCGGCTACTGGTGGAGCTGTGTGCTGTGGAGGCGCTGCGTATGTTGAAGCTTGTGAATGTCCAGGCTGGGCTGACATTCCGCTGGTTCCGGAACCACAGGTTGGCAATACCCAGTGGCACGCGGTCCCCGCTGCATATGGCGGATACGATGAGGTGTGGTGTCCCTGGTGCCTTCTGAGGGGCTGAAAACAAAGGAGGGAAGGGAAGGGAGCTGGGAGGTGAGGCCTCTCCAGCTGGCGGGCGGCCTGAGCTCGTTCCCGGGGAGTGTCTTTGCAGAATGCAAAAGAGGCTGGGGTGCAGCTCCAGGAAGACTTAGAGGCAGCAGTGGCCTCTAACTCCTGCCACCTTTTCCTGCTCCTGTGGGTATAAGGCATGGATAGATTCTATGACCAGCCTCGCGAGAAGTAAGCAGGCAACAGTCATCCCTAACTAGTGTTCTACCACAGCCGAAGCCGAACCGACAGAGCCGTACCCTGTTCCCCAACTGCTGACGCAGCAGCGCAGTTGTCAGAGAGGTGGGTTTTCTCTGAGGCGTCCAAAGGCGGTCAAACTTCCAGGACCAGTGAAATATTCCCTCTGGTGACACAGCGGCATGGTGGATGGAGTACAAACTGGGCTGGTTGACTAGCCTCCTTATGGATTGTATTGGTAGTGGTTGGGGCTCTGCCATTATGTACACCGGGGTGCACAGAACGTGTGGCCGTCGAGCATGTGTGCAGTTGACGTACGTGCGTCCTTGAGGGGGAGCCCACAGTCCTACACTAGGATCGGAAAAATATGGTAGAATAAACGGCGGTCTCCTGCTTCACTCTGTTGGGCGTGGTGTTTACATGGGAGTAGCACAGTCACCTAAGGATTGATACTCCGAAGTATGGGAGAACTTTTGATTTATTCCCAAGAGGAATAGACTTGGCTGCCTGTACTACCTACTAACTACATCAAGCTAATCGGAAGCACTAACTATGCACTAAGTAAGGGGACCTGGTTCTAGGTTGGACAAGGCAGTTCGACTAGGTAGCTTGTAACATCACAGCTGCCAAAATTGAAGACTTAAAAGGCTTTATATTAGAAAAAAAACATTCCAGTCTCGGATTAGTTCTTTTTTATTTAAAATTCCAAATAACCGGTTCATAATCTTCTAGTAATGCAGAATCATGAACAGGCAGATCAACAAGACAAACGAAACACCACAGCACCACAGTAGTTCACTTACTAATGACGTTACTCGAAAGCTCGGATAGGGAGATAAATTTAAGAAGGCAGGAGGGAAGTTAATTCCCTCTTGGCACCCTAATGACCTCTCACACTGGCGGAAATAATTTAGTAAAATAGAGTTTGTATGCCGTAAGTACTTGAAGCGAAAACATTATAGAAGTTAAGGTCGCGGGTGTTGCTGGTGTGGTGTAAGTTGTTCACGCTCGATGTGTCCTCTTCACTGGTTTGTAACACTCTGTTAGCAGGCAACAGGCTCTCCGCACTCACATTGCCAGGTGCCTACCCCCACTTTTCACACCTGGGTGCAAAAAAGTGACCAAATCAGGACATGGCATGGACCGAAATCCCTCCGCAAGCAATGTCGTACTGTGTCGCAACTAAAAATAACCAGCCTTCTGGAAAATTCTCTAAGGAAAAACTATATACGACAGTAGAAAAATGCTTTTATCTCTAAATGTTGACGCAACCTTACATTCGCTAAAACTTCAAATACTGATAAAATATTACACTCCTTGCCAAAAAAAAAAAAGGAAACTAACCAAGTGTCCTATACAATTATTATAATAAACTGCATTGTTACATTACCCCCAAGATTTGGGAGAGATTTTGAAGAAACCTTTTCCAAATTGAAACCTACCTTGTATGCATCTACTCTGCATACTACTATGACTCTGCTTATTACAAACAACTTAAGTTTATAACTCAATATTCAAGCTCAAACACATAAAAGAAAATATTCACTTCATATGTTAAAGAAGTGCACTCAAGATATCTACTGGGATGCTGCAAGAAAATAATACATATCACTTATCCAAATTCACTTATCCAAATTACCAATACTTTGACATTCTATTTCTCAGTTAATTTGAGGGTGTACACACAATATAGGCCAATGATGATTCTAGGTACTATTCTGGTTCCTTGCTGGGATCAGCACGCAACACTTATAAATGGGATCCAGGTTTGCCCAAAAATTACAAAAAGTTACTGCGATTGCCTTATTCATTATGTCAGTGCTGACAAAAGGGGCCTCAGACCTGCCCCAACCAAAAAACTTACTTTCAGTGCTAAGGATCCAAGGATACCATAAAAACTGGAGCAACATCTTACCCTTGCATATCTAGTTTATTAAGGCCCAACAAACAACAAACCCTCAACATTTGTATGGCTAGAAAAATGTACGTTCTCAATTCTTCCTTACTCTGATTTGTAAACATTTGAATTGTAAAATACCAGAAAAATTATATTCATTCATTACAATTATCAATTCAAATTGCATTTTCAACTAATGTTCAAACTGTCATTTCTTTCAAAATTAATTACATTTTGTATTATTCAGTATTACTATATTCATTAAAACTCGTAAATCAACTTCCCTAGTAATTTTTAAAACTTCCTATAGACTTTGAAAATTAATTTGATTAATTTGAAACTTTTAAGTTTTTAACATCTAAAACAAGAACAAATTGCTCCTCTATAGCTCTTCCTGTTTGGTTCTCTGCTTGAAGTATGAGTACTAAATTTCAATAGTTACAAAACAATAAAAACAAACATTACATATAATGTAAAACAACAATTCTTCTCCTAGCTTATTTACTCAGCACAACTGTTTATACTATCAAAAAGTGACATTGAGTAGACATTCATTACCATTTACTATTATTCAGTTAGATTTTGTATGTAGCATTCTTCAGAAAAACAACCTTCTCTTTTTGATCGTATTATACTTTAAACAATGAGAAAAAGGAATGTATTAGAACAGTTTCCTAAATGATTCATTCCACAAAATAATACAATAAGTTGTTATGCCACGATGGCAAAATGGACTGTATTCGAAAATTCAAAAGGATGCAAAATTAAAACACTGATAGAAAGTGAGGCTGCCGGACTGGCACAACTCACCACCATGATGCTTTACGAACAACTGACTGCCTCCTCTCGGCAGTCCAGGGATGCCAACTCTGTTGTCCAGCGCTGAATGCAGGTCTGCCAACTTGGAAAATCATGAGAGGTGGCAGAGCAGGAAATTCAAAACTTGAATGTGTCCAGTACACACACAGACAGTCACTAACACACGAAAAATTAAGTATTCACATATTTACAAGTCCAAACATAAGTTTAGAACATGTTGCAATCCATTCAACACTGAAGCAGTACAATCACAAAAAAGAATACATAATCAGCAATTGTTATTTTAATTGTTCTTGACAACACCATCTTACTAAATAATATAAATGATGTATATTTTTTCTTTTCTCTCTCCTTAAAACCTTCCTTACACTGTAGTGCTGTATTTACTTCGCTCCTCATTACCCAAACATCACATGGTCAGGTTTAGACCCGCATAAACATTGTAGGCAAAAGGCATAGATTCCCCAAAAATGTCTTAAGGGAACTAACACAAATGTTTCCCGCAAACTTCATAGAAGAGCCCGAAAAGGGACTTATTGGGTCATCAGTCATGAAAAAATGTGAGGGACTCAAGTCTGTGTATTAAAACATTTAGTGGTCAAAGTCTTCTTATTGAATTACTTGACCAAAAATGGTTGGGGCAGGTCTTGCCCCTAACAGGTTGTCGAAGAATTTACTGAGAAAAAGGTAAACAATAGAACTTTAGGACAGATGCAAGTAACGAAATAGACGACAGGATAGGTGTTTGTGAGTGGGGCCCTTCGAATGACTAAGAGAAGGGTCGCCCCATGCCACACACGACAGACTAGACAGGAGAAAGAGAGAACTAGAACAGCGGAAAAGGAAGGAGGAAAATTCAGATTACAGGTTGTACCAGCTTTCCTGAAAACTACTGGTAGCAGACGTCAACCTTTACGCCTGACTTGACAGAACTACTCTTTTAAACCCTAGTAGTATTAAACAGTAATACGCTGACAATTTATTGTACATTTCTCTTTAAAACACACAAAATAAACATTCTTTGTTTCACACTAATCTACATTCAATTTATACAGGTTCATGTTCACTAGTATTATACAATTTGGACAACTTTTTATTTTGTACAATATAGCCTAAATACCAGGTGAAATCACATCACATTCGACAATCTTATGTTATCCTTGAGCCCCATGGCCACAACAATGAGACATGCCAGTTTACATTGTGTACTTTATATACATTGTGGCCTACTCCACTTTCAACCTTATATGGCTCTTTAAAGGATTTGAAAAATTTATGAATCAGCTTATTCACTAATGATGACAAATGATGTGTGGCCTCAAGCACCTCATCACCTTCTTTGAGCACTATTGGTTGGATACTCTTATCCCACTTTCTCCTTCGTTGCTTGACTTTCAATTCCAACCTTTGCGATGCTGCAATCCTCAGTTTCCCTACATTCGCAGCATCATTTCATGGAAAATTGACAAGATTTTGCAATACTGTGTTATGTTTACCCATATTCCTGAATGAGTAGCACCTGTCCTCATGCCAACAGCTGTTTATTAATTGTTCCACATCCCTTACTATCACAGCCTTCTTGCTATGATGTTCATTACAGTACATTTGAAACAATCTCGCTAATTCTCTTATAACCCACTCAATTGGGTTTGCTGGATGGTACACTGCAGTATGTCCTAATTCAATATCCTAAATGGATGTTAGTGTTTTCCACTTATAACTACACATTGTCTAAAATAATTTTTCTTAGCTGACCTACTTCTAGTTCATAACAATCCAGTACCTTTTCAGCGACCACCTGGGCTGTAGCCTGCTTTATCGGGTAAAGTTTCACAAATTTAGTTAAGACATCTAGCATTACAAATATATACTTGCTAAACAGCAAAAGTTGAGCAGAACACTATTCCTCGTTACAGCCATGGTAACCTCAGACCAGGAGTATGTTCTGTCTCTGCACACGGATGTCAGGTTGATTGACTGTGACTGAGGCTAGTAGAGGAGGATACGTTATTCCTCTCCAAGGAGGGGCGGGGTTCCCGACTCTTTCCTTCCTTGCAGAATGCTAGTTGAGAGGAGTGCCAGTGGAACAAGGAAGCAAGGCAGTGCCTGCACATACCGGTGGCTTCCACCTGATCAGACCCCAACCTCCTACGCCCCTCTGTAGCGTGGACTGACTGCTGTACGAAAAGCAGAGTTCTCCTTGTCAGAGTGTCTTCCATCTCTCCTCAGGGATTAGCTCTAATCTCATCTTGTTCAGACGGAGGCCATATAGGAAGTGCTATATTTTCCATGAGAGAATATGCCTTTCCACGACCTCAAGGATGAGCTCCAGTTGCAGCAGAGTGGGAGCGAATTGACGCATGACGTCTTTTAAACAATGGTGATTTTAACGACTTCCGTTCCATCCCTAGGTCAGTTCTTACGAAGTTGGAAGTTAACTTTGTCCTGATAATATGCGAGATATTACTGTCTGCCTCACAGATTGTTTTCTTCACTGGCCCACTGTAACAATGCTTAAAGACTGTGATTTCTTTTATTCCCATCTAGATAGCTTTAATAGTAATTATCGCTTGTCTTTTGTTTTGTATCCCCTTCCAGCCGGCCAGTGACATCACAGAGACAAGCCATACATTCGCTACCCCATGCTCTGCGACAACCCTTTGCCCTAGCGGCACGAGCCAATCAGCAGTGGGCCAGGCCAGAATCTAGTATAAAAAGGGAGACAGCCTGCGTCTCCACAGCAGTCTTCATTCCCAGCGCCTGCTGTTCAGGAAGTTACCAAAGTGTCAGAGCGGTCTTCGTTTCTAGCACTCGATGCTCAGAATCTGACCAGATTGATCTCAACTCTTCCTAGCACTCGCCGCTCAGGAATCGATCCTTCTTCATTAGTTCTAGCACCCGTTGCTCAGGACACAATATCTTGTTCTTCGCTTAAACTAAGCTTGTGATAGGGTTAGGCTACGGTAGTTAGGAGCTCACCGCTACGTACCCCGCAAATCCTGTGACCACCTGCAGTTACGGACGTATCTGTAGAGGACCCATTTGTAGAGTATTTTTCAAGGCTAAGTCCTGTCACGACCTTGCTTAGTCACCTTACTACGTGTCAGAATATACACAATGTCGTCCCACACACCTTTAATGTACAACAATGCGAGAGTTTGTTGCTTAGACTTTCATCTGCACATATACTACGTTCCCTTAATTGTACACCGGTTGCCTCTACCCGCCATCGTAATTAGTGCTTTTAGCTTTCCGGCTGATATTTGCACCGTTGACCAGGAGCTAGAGTGCATTTACCACGTGCTTA
Source organism: Dryococelus australis (assembly GCA_029891345.1). Classification (NCBI taxonomy): domain Eukaryota; kingdom Metazoa; phylum Arthropoda; class Insecta; order Phasmatodea; family Phasmatidae; genus Dryococelus; species Dryococelus australis. Next base: position 32,639,722 of record CM056994.1, on the reverse strand, counting down.
CTTCCATTACTGGAATAAAATGTGGGTCAATTTTCAAATTGAGTACTTTTTCTGTAGACATAGCACCCATCCGTAGCTACCATCATGTAACAGGTTTGTAAGTGATGCCGGGAAATTTCACTCAAACAAGCAAAACACAATTTTACCACACACGCACTAGCTTCGGCCGCTCTTTCCCTCAACCCTACAGGATTGGCGGAAAGGAGGAGCCATACAGGTACACTGTCCTGGCAACAGCTTGTCGGCCTGGTGTTCACTTGCTCTCATGAGCTACCTTCGCTGGAAGAGACTTGTTTCCCCTAGGTTGAGAAGACTGGGACAGGGCCACACACCTATGTGTATCTCTGGAGGCCTGACTTTCTTCATGTACCGCAATCTCTGCCAGACTTGGGAATAGGGTGTCCGCCCGTCCTCTGCTCACATGTGGTGCCACACGTAAAACTGCACAAGGAACCTGCAGGTGTGGTACGGTAGTAGTAGGGTAAATTGCATTTCCCAATGCCCTACCTCAGGAAAGATCTTAAGGAGAAAGTGCGACAAATACTCTCAGCATTAGTTGGAACGCACGAGTATCAGTCTTCCCTGGTCAGACAGATAACTAGCTTAACTCCTCAGGCTCAAGCGCAAGTGCTACGTCATCTGCAAGACCCTGTGGATATTCCGATACCCAGAGATCTCTACACTCCACCAGAGAAAACCGAACCAACAGAATACTCCTGGTGGATCGTCAAGCATCTGAACCGACCTGATCAGTCACCTACACCCGTAGTCGCTTATCTCGTACCAGCTGTGCTATGTCCCACACCTCCACCTAAGCCACAGATCTCACTTACAGGTACACCACACTATTATCCGTCACGCCTCGCTCAAGCACTGCACCCTCACACCGTCGCCCAGGTATATCGAAAGCAGTAGTGGCACCTAGATGCCGTATTGGGTTGCCTACACCTGATTTTGTGCCCTGTCGCATAGCCACACTGCCAGTTTTGTACAACATGAAGGCGCCCGTACCTAAACAAAACTGAACTCCTACACTTATAGAAGCACCTGGTTCAGCATCTAGCCAAAAGACCTTGACATCCTCTGCGAAGACAGTATATGAATATTTATTCCTGGTACATCATGCATCAATCTCTTCTTAGGAAGGGGCCATGGCTTGGCAAGGCTAGGATGGTTACCAATGTTGATGTTGTCTGTGGCATGTCAAACTGAAACTGAATTCATGCAAATTTACGAAGTCAACTAGCACTTGCTAGGCCAATTTCTGTGTACATTCTACAAATACAACCAGTCAGTATTTTGCCATGTAACTGTGAGAACAATACTAGTGTGCTTGTTTCAGGTGCAGAAAAGTTACGTGTGTGTGTCTTTGGTCGTGATTGGTGGGCTGCTGTTCCTGTTTCCGTTCCTTTGTTCAGCAACAGGGATGATGGCAGCAGCTACTACTGTTCACATCTGCTCAGTGATAGCATACAACAGTTCACTGTGAGTGCACTGCAAACAATCAAGCCTGCTAAAATTTGTTATAACACTTTCTACATGTTATTTTTACGCATGGTATGTACTTTTCAGATAACATCCATGGTCTTTGTGATCCAAGATTTTTAATCACCTGAACTTCAAAAGATATATTTTATATGTCGTACAGGAATAAACGTAAAAGAAGTAAATATTTCTTATGGGAGTGTTATAAAGAGTGTTAGTTACAGAGAACTAGGAAAGAGCACGGTAAAATAGGAGTAATTAGGTTGACAGCGGCTACAAATTTACTAGACCAGATAGGAATAATGTGGTGGAAGTGCAGGAAATTTGGTACTCTAGATAGTATGTTTAGTTGTTATTAGAAACATAACTAGTTACTCAGTCAACCAGAAGAAGGGTTGGAAATGGAAACTTTTATTAGACACATTTGTAACTAAACTATGTTAATTTCATGTCAAAAATATGACACTCTCAATTGTGGGACATAAATTCACATTCAGTTTACATTAATTACATTTTTAAAGGGTGAGTGATGGTACGCTGCCTAAGGAAGCCAGCCCAGCCAGCAAAACGTTGCAACTGCATATATGCATGGAAAGTATTTTTGTCCGAAATAGCATGTAAGCTTGCGGAAATCTTGTCATTTGACTTTAATTTGCCTTGTTGAGCAAGCCTGTCATATCATGTGAGATTCAAGCTTGATTAAAGCCAAATTTCTTATGATTGGCACATACTTGCTAATGGCAAGTTAGTAGATGGTTTGAATTATGCTTGTAGCTTGTCAAGACAAGCTTACTGCAAGTTTTACTAATCAAGCTTGCTTCAGTCTTGACATGTGGACTAGTTAGCTTGATTCAAGCTTGTTGGCTTACATAGCAAGCTTTATTCAAGCTTCCATGCTTGTCACATGTTTGAAGTCTATTATGCTATTTTGCATGTGTGTGTGTCCACAAGTACCACCTTGTGAGTACGTGTTTTTTTCTGTCTCTCCTCGTTAAAATGTAGTTAGTGATTAGTAGCCTAGAGGTCTATTCCCATCATACAGTTCAGTTTAAACTACTGGTTAGTATTTTTACATGTTAAGGTTCCAGCCCTAGAGTAACCTATAATAATGATCTCATCTTTGAAGGTGTATGTAGGCATGTCTTGTACGATGTGAACAGACACACGCTATAACAAGAACTGCTACAACCATAATAATAGTTATGTGCTAATGCGCATTGATGTTGTTACACCTAGCTTGTCTTAAATGTCAGTAATTTTGTGTACGCCTGGAGGTGTTAATCAGGTGTAAATGTTGTGATGGCTTCCAGGGTAAATGTGTTTGACATTGCACCAAGGTTTTCTCCCATCATTGTCAGTCTCCTGATGGCAATTACATCTGTGTGTGCTCCCCTCGTGCCATCAGTGGTGCAGTTCATGACCCAGGACCACGTAAGTACAAGCCTCTTCGGCTCTGTCACAGTCTTGAATTTAGGGATGGGCCTACTATTCAGATTCTCGATATCCCAATACCCTCAAATACCACTGGTATCGAGTGGTATCGACAATAGCGATTCTTCACACTGAAAATATTTGATTCCTTGTTGTAAACACTGCTGTTGGAAAAAGAAATGTGTCATAAAAATAACAGGTCCAACACTTGAGTTGTGATGTGAATATTATTTACTGTGTTTTGTTATCTATTTAATCAATTCTAATAGCATTTTTTCCTGAAATATTTTTGAAAAACAATTTGCCGGTTAGAATGAAGTACCGTCAATTTTTTGGCCTGGAAAAAGTTCCTAGTGCAACAGTAATGATTATTTGAATAATTATTTTTAGTTGTTATATCCATGTTGTTCATCGTATATAAGTTAATAAATTAAAATATCAGTTTTCCAATTTTTAAATTAAGATAAGTTTATAAAAAATGTCTGTAAAGATACATAGTAAAATATTTTAAAGTTTACATACTACGTGAAACTGTTCATAAAAGTTACTTGTTCTACAGGCGGAATTGTATGCAGGACATGAAACTTGATATTTTGTGGTACTTCCGTCCAAAATAGGTATATTGCATACATGCTTCGTAATGTGAAAAACATCCTCCAGAAAACAAATGAAAATTCTGTGGCAGCCATCGAGTTGATCAGGCAAATGCGTGTTTGCGAGAACAGGATCTAGTAACATCTAAACATGAATCGAACTTAGGTTGCCGGACAGAAGCAGGCGATGGAATTATTTGCTTCCAAAAACACAATATTCTCTTGTTTCGATGAAAGACCATTCCCAATGAAGGCAAAATAAAAGCATGTATTGAAATAAAATTTCCTACTGAAGTAGTTCAACTAGTGGCCTCATATGTATATAAAGCTGGACTCACAACCATCCGTCACACCCGTCAGTCGCCTGTCCGTCAGTCAGTCATCTGTCTGTGTTTTCATCTGTTGGTTGAAAGCGATTCACAACAATTCGTCATCCGTCAACCCTTCTGTACTGTAAAATTTCATTGTGACAGCTTAACATTGTGAACTTTCTTTAGTTGGAGGTATATTTTGGTTTGAAATACATTTTCAGGAGATAAATATTTTGTGGAAATAATCTTTTTATGGGATAAGAATTTGTACTGAATTATTGTTTATATTTTTAATTCCTCAATTTACACCACCAAAGATAATAAACACATATGCACTGCCTTGCATTTTATTTCAAAGTGTGTATTCACATCTATGGAATGTCATTGGAAGGCAGTGGCCATCAGTCTGTCCGCCGAAAGTTTAAATTTGAGAAATATTTGATGGATTGACATATATGGTATTGAAAAAAATTTTCCCTGTGATTGGTGGGAGATAGCGTGACTGACTGACGGATGGGCGATTTACAGATGCAACAGATGGTTGTAAGTCCAGCTTAAGCTGTTCACGGTAAACTGATCACTTTTTAAAGCCCTGCTTAAGGTCTACATGTATGCATGTTGTATACTATTCCACCATATGTGAAATTAACATTGGCATGGGTCTGGTCACATTATTCATGTGTCGGTCAAGTTAAACTATAAAATTATTTTTAAAAAAAGTAAATACATAAAAAATTGTGAATTACTACACTTATATGCATGGAAGAAAACAGAAAGTAAAATAAATAATTTCAGCATTCACAATTGCTTACCTAACACTTTTAATTCAATGTCAAAGAATGGAACTACTTTCCCTCTATAGTTGTCCACTTTACTGAATGCATGCTAGTCGCAGTGTGCCTGTTAAAATACATGAAGGTAGGGACAGTAACATTTTTCAGAGGTGGGCTCCAAAATTTCTCATTTTACAGTGAATAGCTTTTACCAATAATTTTCAAAATATTAAGTATTATAGAGTATCGGTAAAGGTATCGAGTATCGAAAAGCTAACTTATGGAATCAATCAAGGTATCGGTATCAAGGAAATTTGGGTATCGCCCTAGCACTAAAAATAATATACTATAACAACTAGTCCAATGTTATAGGTAGGGATGTGAGTATTCTGCAATTGTGGAATTTTCCACAGAAATCTAGGAGTCTCGCATAATTGCATAATCATCGGAGAATCAACATTTAGATCTACCAGGTGTTGATTCACAAGCATAACAAAAGAAACAGAAATTAATCTCTCCCAACGAATATTTTGAATTATTTAACTAAAACAGTTAATTTTCCACAAACATTGTTAAAATATTCGTATTAAATACTGTGTAAAAACATGTTTGTCCATCATCAACAAATATAAATCCATAGATATTGTATCCGAGTGAGGCGGTACAGTGGTAACTCACTGGACTCGCATTCGGGAGGACCTGGGTTTGATTCCCGATCTGGCCATCCTGATTTTGGTATTCCATGCTTTTCCAAAATTACTCCAGGCGAATACTGGGATGGGTCCCAAACAAAGGTCATGGCCAATTCCTTCCCAATCCTTCCCCAATCACTCTTCCCTGTGCAACTTGCACCGTGCCTAATGACCTCGCTGTCAACGAGACGTTAAACAGACTTACTTACCTACCTACCATAGACATTGCAAAACTAAGTTTTATTTTTTTAACACTTTAACATTATTGAAGCGCCGTGAAGATTTGTACTCTGTACGTACTAGGGGGAAGCCAAAACACAAATCAAACTGATTAGTATATTTATAGTGGTTTGGAATTTTCATGCCGCAGAAAATACACACTGCATCGTTAGTGTTATTAGCTAAGACAAAAATATATATTTCAGCCCAATGTTGCATTACACTTCATAACCTAGCTTCTACGTAAATAACATGGCTAATCTCGAATTAAATACGGTTACACTTTCGCCATGATGAATGACGAAGAATGTAGTTAAGTTAACCAACATCTATTGCTACCTGAAATCTGCCATTGTTGTAACATCTTTAAATGAAATTTTTTTTTACATGATGCATAGTGTAAACAAATATAATTAGAAAGCGCACGTGATAGTCCTGTGCAAAATATAAGATATAATATACTTTCAGTAATTTGACATTCTTAATTCACTCATCAGTAGATCATTAACACAAGTGTGACGTGATTAAAATTGAAAAAAGTTTGATTACTCTACTTTAACCAATATTGTTCATTATAGTTGAGAAATCAATAGTAAATTCACAGATTTTTACTCGTAATGCATCTTCTGTTAAAGAGTTTTATTTCTTTTGCTTGTACATATTTTGACTTAACTGAGTAATGAGGTGAGATCACACTTAAGAAACTTGCTTATTTTGCATATTACCTTTCCTTCTAAATTGCAGAATGTTGTTTATTCTATAGAAGATTCTTGTTTTCGCAGTCAGAAAATTTCTGTTCCCTAATCGCAGAATTTCCTTTCTCCTATCGCAGAATTTATGGTATTCAATATACAGAAAACTCTTATCCCGAATTATAGGCAGTAGTAATTCTATTTTTCACACAATTTTCTACTGATCCACAATTTTCATGTTGCTTGGTCATATGTATACACAACAAGCCTGCACATTTGGTCAGTCCAATGTTGACATAGGTCAGTGCTAATGTTTCCCATGCTTAATTTGTTGTTTTAGTGGGTTCGCATGTAAATTTAGATAACTGGTTCCACCAGAAAAATGATTTTTAAGTGTACTATTGTGTCGTGTTTTTGTTTGTGCACTCGCCTGAAACACACTATCATAAATTCACATCCTGAAGATATGCGTACATGGCGAACTTCCATGCAACATAATTTTCCCACCCACGTAACATCTCAATGGGTAGCAGCTGATACATTTTAAGCTGTTTGTGTTCTATTTTCACAAGAAAGTTCACCGTAAAGGAACCACATCTTCTAGGCCCATAACATGTTATTGTGGGTATGGATCATACACAAAAGATATTAAGATATTTGTAATAACCAAGTATTTAAGTTACATACTTTCTGCTATAATAACATATGTTCATATTTCATTTTCAATAACATTACTCACAGATGCCATGACACATTCTGAGTGTTTTTTTATCTTAGTACCAACATTGACAAATTCCATATCATTTTAGGACAAAACCAACATCCGTAGTTCTGTAATTGCTTCAGTTCACACTCATCTTTTTATTTAAGAAAATCAGACACATTCATTCCTCCCCCAACACATTCTATTGGTACATAACTTCGTTCTCAGAAAAAAAAAGTTATAACCAGCCCAATATACTTGGCTCGCTGCTTGATGATGCAATAAGCGCATGGAAGTTAGTATTATGAAACTGTGTCATATCAGGCCATGAAACTGATTACAAAAATGCAAATAAACACTGATGTGTGTCGGGTTTGGGAACAGCACCTGGTTCTCTCCTCCATCTGCACAGTGCTGGAAGCATTTTTTTTTTTTTTGCTTTAGCATGCCTGACAACTGAGCTCTATCCATTATTCTTTTTTGCTGTACCAGTTTATTTGTTTATAGTAGGCATGTCACACTCCCGTGTGAACATAGCCTACTTTTCCCTGCTGGCTCTTATCTATCAAAGGTAGTTACAGTATTTATTCAAATATATCACTATTTTTTTACCTCAACTTTTAAAAAAATTTCATCTGATATTTCTACTGTAACCACTGCAAAAAATTTGATTTTCAGAATTTTTAAACTGGACATATTTGTTTTATAACAGCATAGACAATTTGACAGTACGTTAACAGAATTAACTAAATAAAATTTACAATCAGAAAAGGCATATGGTTAAACAATGAAAGCGGTGTGATGTATTTTGGTTTGAATGTGTTCGAGGTGTGTACATCATGTCATTCACAGCTGTGTAGAATTAATTCCCATGTCTTATGTGTAAATAATTTTTTTTTCGCCCAGAATAGTGCTATATGATATCCAGTGTCAAATTTTTGCTTCACTGAATATTTATTTCATTACATTTTTATATTTGGCAGCAATGGAGGAGGAATGTAAAATCTTCATTTAAGTGGCCAAAATAAAATTCCTGCTAAGATATGAAATAAAATCATTTATGGGAAAATAGTTATTTTTCTCTAGACCAATATGAAACCACGGCAGGAATCATCTTACTTTTGAGATCATCCTTAACAGGTAGTGAACACTTGGTCATACACTAATAGGCTGGACTGGTCTCTTACCTAGTGATGGTATTTTGCTCCAGTCGAGTATGAAGTCTGTTGGATCTCTGTCTACTATCCAGCATGTCTTCAGTGTATCTTGGAAAAATGACTTGTCTTCCAGTAGTGTTACTTTCCTTTATTATGTAACTTTTAGGATTATAGAGCAAAGACCAGCAATACATTTTCTATATGCTACCAGGTGGTTGGATGTTGCATTAACTCCTTCCCCTCAGAGCCAGGAAGCTCATGACTATTTAAACTGGGGTTACTGGTGTGCTTATGGTGGGAGCTCAATGATACATCTCTTGGGCCAGGGAGGTCCAGAAGTAAGAATGGGCAAAGACGTAGTCCAACATGGAGCAAATCCTTCAGTGGCACAGGAGAAGGAAGGTTTTTTGGGGGTAGTGAATGAGCAGGAAAAGTGAGCGGGTGAAAGACTGTCGAGGTGGTAGTAGTTGAGAGGAGGCAGTGTGGGTGGTAAGACGGATACAATCTGAGGAACTGAGAAGCAGCCTGGCACTCATATCCTGGAGCTACACCTGAATTCTTCCTCTGACTCTGCAGGCTCGTTGCTGGCTCATTGGCAAGCAGCTTCTTCCCTCAACTCTGCATACACACATTGGGAGCTGGCTCCCTGTCCCTCTGCTCATCAAGCCTGGACAGTGGCTATCTTTCTTGTCTTTCTCTTTCCAGTTTGGTGTTGGGGCATGGAGCAAGATTTTGTCTTACACTTAGGCACAGACGGCTTCTATTTAAATGTTGCCTAATTGTATTAGGGAAGAAAGAGGGAGCCTTCTAGGGGACCTCTCTCTGCATTGGTACCTGGAGATTAAACCACAATCCAAAGGAAGGTATCACTCCACCTTCTCCACAGGAGGACCAAGAGAAGTGGCACTACCGCTGGTAACCAGGCCTCAAGGAAGACTCAGTGATAAGCCCCGTTCCCCATGTCAGTAGTGCCCAGATAAGTGGCACTACTGCTGGTAACCAGGCCTCGAGGAAGACTCAGTGATAAGCCCCGTTCCCCACGTCAGTAGTGCCCAGATAAGTGGTACTACCGCTGGTAACCAGGCCTCGAGGAAGACTCAGTGATGAGCCCCGTTCCCCATGTCAGTAGTGCCCAGATAAGTGGTACTACCGCTGGTAACCAGGCCTCGAGGAAGACTCAGTAATGAGCCCCGTTCCCATGTCAGTAGTGCCCAGATAAGTGGTACTACCACTGGTATCCAGATGCCAGCTGAAAGGTGTTTGTACCCCAAAAAAGGAAGGGGAAGCATCTGTCTGTGCCCTCTCTCCAGACAGCATCGAAAGGATATCCAAGTATCCTTCGAGGGAACTTCACAGCAGGCCTTGCTCTCTACTTTAGTGGTGCCCAAGGAAGCAGCATTATCATTAGTAACCAGATGCCGAGACTGAGGAAGTATGTGGTGTAAAGCTGTGTAAGCCTAAGGGGTTGATGATGTTGCAGTGCCTAGAGCACTGATGGGATGGTAGAGTAAGTGGAAGGAATTCAGGTGACACAATAGCCAAAGCTAGGAAATTAAATAAATGGATTTATTTTTAAATGCATACATGCTGAGCCTGTGCCTGGGGTACCTGAAGAGCTAGGTTACCTAAACTGCCAAGCATGTGCCGATATGTCAACAGTGTGGTGAAGCAATGGGACAAGGGTGACACCAATAAGCTACGCAGCTAGGAAACTTGTGCGGGTGTGTCAGCATGATGTATCAGACTCCTAACAGACTGAAAGGCTGCAGATCGTGGGATATAACTTGTACTGACGGAAGGCTTAGGTCTTGCAAGTCTTGTGGTCACGGAGGAAGTGATGTAAGCATACAAGAGATGGCAAACAGTCAAACAAACAATTCAAAGACTGAGCAAAAAATAACTGCCCTAATCATGACAAAAGGTTAGGGCACAAAGGCATGTGCAGTAGCAGGCGATGGTGCAGGCTTGCAACCAAACTATCTGCCTTGAGGGGGTTGTGTGGCACAAATTTATACCCATTCGGCTGGTGGCAAGTGAAGTGGGGAAGTGTGTAGGGGCGAGAGCCAGCCATCCCTCCTGTGGGGCCAGACTACAGGTTCAGTTCCCTACCCTTCGGGAGCATCCATAGGGGTTCAATACTACCCTCGCCCAACTCAGGTGCACATGCACTGCGAGCTGCTGGGATTCAGGTAATTGCAGGCTTAGACGCCTGCAGACATACCTTCGTGTCATGACGGAGATGACATTGCTAGAGATAGTGGCAGCTTGGATTGAAGCAGGAGGGAGGCAAAACTGAGGTGGAGGCTTCATGGTATCTCATGTACATCAACTGTGGCACGTCAGTTTGGTAAATTTGATACTATAAAAATCACGCCTTGTTATTTGTCAAAAATATATATATAATGTACGTAACTAAACTCACATTTACAATATTAGCACCTTGCTTACTTATGGATGAGTGTGGTGTCTGTTAATATGGCAGATGGCTCATTTTCAAGTGCTATCCCCTTCCTTGACTTCATATCCCCCACCAGAATTTGACTTTGTGCTACCTTTGTATATACCACAGACTGGAAATTTCTCAGGTTGTTTCCAGTTTATTCCATTATCCCCATTCGGCCACTTCTCTGCTCCTATCTCATTGCATGTATTGTTTAGTTTCCTTCATAGAGTATTATGTAAGCCACTGAGCAAGCTGCAAGATTCGACATTGTACAATAAATTGTAGCAGCTGTGATGACTCCTCTTGAGCGCTGCCCAAAAAATTTAGTCGCTCACACTCTCACTCACAAACACACTCACTTGCTCACAAACACTCGTTCTCTCCCAACCCAATCATGCTTCTGATTTTCTGTATTTGTGAGTGATTTCTTCCTCAGTCCCTTAGAAGCCTCTTATGATCTGTTTCATATGGGTATCTTCTTTGGATATGTGTAATTATAACTAACTTTACATCTTTTTCAAAACTTCCAAGGTACAGACCAGTGCAACTACATGAATTGAGTCGCGACGTATTGGTCAGTGCTTAACAACGAGGTGTTGATTGCCAAAGAGGGTGAAATGAAGTGAAGATGGAGTAGTAGCAGAATGCAAGGGCAGGGAAAACAGGGAATGCTCTAAAAAAAACTAACAGGTCAGTGGCTATGTCCACCACATTTCCCACATGGCAAAATCAAGGTAACCCCAAAGCCACTTTAAAAAATGTGTTTTGGTAACTGCGGATGTATTGCGTGTTATCTTTTATAAAACTATGGATTGATTTATGTGTATGTGGTCTTGTTTAGATTTTAATAGAAGTTTTATATGAGATTGTTAACTTTTTGGAATTCTGAAAAATTTTAAGTAGATAGGTTTATGTAATCACACATAAGTGAAACCATTATGTAAAAAATATTGTTGCTTTAACCAAATTCATGTACTGTATCTCACAAGTTACACATTAATATGTCTAATGCATTATGTAATGCACATACAAAACTTGTTTGTGGCTGGTGTTGATTGAAACTTACCAGTTATGTGTATTTTATTCCAGTGCAATGTTATGACTATCCACCTTGGTTGAAAATGATTTGAAATGTAATTTTTTGTTTATTTGAATATGCTGAATTATTTATTTCCATCATTCATCCAATTGCACTTTGTTCTTTCCACTCTCTAGACTCTACAGGAGTGGAGGAAGGTATTTTTCATATCAGGAGGAGAAGCGCTAGTCGGTGCCCTCGCATTCCTGCTGTTTGGAAGTGTGAAGGTGCAAAAGTGGGCTGCCAAGGCAGATGAACTGCCACACAGAATTCAAGATGCTTAGTTGCCGAGTTTCTCAAAGCTAAATATTTTTGCATTTTCAATGAGTGCCATGAATAAGAAATATTCTTTAGTACATATTGTGATAACTTTTTGTAGTCATTTTTATACTGACTGACATTTTACGTGTATTTTTTATATATTTTGCAGAAAGTCATTAAATTATTGTTTGAATAAGAACTTTTTGTTTTATTTTGTTATTGGATTGCACTCATTTTAATAATGAGGCCATTATAATTTTTCAAATGACTTATTTTGCAATACAGCTTTTAAATGTGCCAAAATAATGATGATTGTGTTTCACGATACTTCCTCCTGCACTGCTGAAAATATTACTTCAGACTGTCTCTTTGAGTAGGAATGCCCTTGCTTGGTAGGAATGTCCTTGCTTGATAGGAATGTCCTTGCTTGGTAGAATCAGAGATGTCCTGAAACATCTAGGTTCATGACCCAATCAACTGGTGACCTCTACCAAATGATTTCTCCACTGCAACTTGTCCCCTTTAAATAGTTCTGTGAATGGAGATGTGGTGAAAATAGTAGTACACAGTTTATATTCCATGTGTGTGAAGTACTCCCCCTTAATCTTACATAGGTGGGAAACTTGGTGTGCACTCTATATTGAACAGGACATCTCAGGTGCTGGGCACAGTCGTACAGTTGACATTGATGGGGCAGGATGTTTTTGAAATACTCTGTGTAGTACAAACTGGTGGGAGGTGAGTTCGGAGAGCAAATAGTATGGATCAGTAACTTCCCCAAATTGTGGTAGGTCCTGGTGGACACAGCTGGAGACTACTCATTGTCAGCTGCAGCTGAAGGTATAACTGATTGACTGTGATCTGGTGATATGTACATATCTGTTATGTCAGTGGTGTTGGGTGAAGGTGCTTAGTATATTTTGATTTTTTTTCTTAGTTAATTGTCAATATTTTGGTCGTGTTAGAGTAATGGTAGTTTAATTTTGACATGCTTTGAGCACTGTCAGTTACATACACAGCCACAGAATCTTGTGCTCCCCCTAACCCAGTGCCGTCGCTCATTTTGCCCCAGACCCTTATCAAACAATGTAGGGTACTTTTCCAAGATGATGCTCAGCACTGACTTATTTTCATTTGAAGAGGCACTGATGTGGTGGAGATGTGGTCTTGGCAATGCCAAGGCATTGTACCAATCCCTGCCTAGAAGTGGTAGACTGCCATCTGGAACCTCAAACAAATCTAACTCCTTCTGCTTGTTTGCTTTCACTTGCATGAGAACACTGATTGTACCGCATAGATGTATGATGCCATTTGTATATGACCTAAGGCAAACACGTATTGGTGACAGCGGATACTCTAAAAACGGGTTCCGGTATATCATCTCTGAAATGGCAGATATGGATTCCCCCCTGTCAATTTCCATGTCCAGCACAATGCCCCCCCCCATGAGAACGGGCATCACCCACGGTCGCAGCCTTTTTGCAGACCCACGCAACTGGACAACTGAGGCAAACTGTTTCTCGGATGCAACAGCACTTTGATTATCTGGGTCCTCACACACAGCATATTATGATGGGTAGGGCCTTTTTGTCTGGCTGACAAACATAAACATATGGAGTTTGTATTCCCTCACAAAATGGCTGGCATTGTCACATCATAAACTAGCTGGCTGAAGGTCCTGGCGCTGTCTTTAAGAGGGTGCACTTCCACCATGTTTACACTTACTGGTTCTTCCACTGGAGCTGGAAAAACACAGAATTTTCAGCGTTTAGAAGTCTTGTTGTGTGAAGCAATGCATTTCCTACAGCCATCTTGTACAGAACAGCTACACTCACTGCCTTTTCAAAGTTAAGTTCATCCGACTCTAAATAAAGCCTCTCATTAATGTTTTTGTCCCTTAACCCTACAACAAATTGAGCTTGTTAGGCCGCATCTAAGAAGGTTCCAGAGTTGCAAGAGCAAGTTAACTTTGACGCCTGACATCGTCCTACATATTATTGAATCGACTTCTACTCATCAATGCAAACGAACTGGGAGCATTGTTAAAGGAGTTTGATTTGCCTCCATCAACAATGAGATGTCGGGAATTGTACTATCAACCCAAGGCAAATAATGGGCGCTCCACGCCAGATATTATTATTCGCCGGCCGAGCCACCAAAGCCATCCATCGAGATCAACCAAGTACAGCAGCGTGCTGCTAGATGTCACTAGTACAATCACCGAGGCATGAGCCTGGATCCAGCACTCATCACTAATGTCACACACTGAGGATCTATGGCATGCTCTTCTTAGCTTCTATACCCTCTCCAAGACAACCCCCTATGCAAGCTGATCAAGGGGCATGTCGCAGCAGCCACAGTATAAGTCGAGGGCCGCACCAAGGCTCCTGACCAGTCTTCAAGCAATTGACGTCTGTCCTGTCCCTTCACCGCACTCCTGGTGCCAATGGAACCATCAGCTGTCCTACTTTTGGTTTTCAACGCGTCCTTGTGGTGCTGAAGACTTTTACTGTTCCTCAAGCTTCCTTCTTGGCTTGCACAGTACTCACCAATCTCTCTAAGGAAGAACTACGTCTTATGTATTAGGTTGCCGTAACACAGACATGTATTGGTCATTTCAGGACAACAGTAGTAGAGCTAGTTATATTCATATCCACTTTTACTGCCTACCCTGTTAGCCTAGAAGCAGGTCGCCTTCACCTGTGTTCATGTAGTGTGTTAACTTCTGTAAACTCATGTGGATAGGAGGTAGTACCACCACCGCTGTTTATTTCCATCAAAAGAAATAAACATAGTTTTACCTCACTTAAGAACATCTCTCCTATAGTTGCAGTACCTCACCTCGTAGACATCAGACCCGTACAAGGGACAGCAGGTGACTGGGGTTTTATTCTACACCGTAAAACACTAAACACCAATAACAATACAATCTCCATGACATTTGGATACTGCTTTCTTAGGGATTGGACTGCCAGTCAGGTTTGCTCCTCTCACCGTGTTTATGGTGCCGATTGGAGTACTTCCATGGGCCTGAGAGAATCAGTTCCTCTGGGACACTCACCACTCCAAATTAGGAAGGCCACCCATTCTGTGGACCGAGTGTAGTGAACGGTAGAGCTACGACATTAGGTACTCCATCCTATTAGGGTCAGCTTGGTGGTTGCTCTTCTTATCATGCTTCTGGTGCAGAGAGAAGTACTTCTCCGGGTCTGTGGGACCAACCCTTAAAGGAACTCACCCATATGGGGACTGCCGCCAGTGTTATGCAGCTCGACTAACCCTACACTTCAAGTGACGAAGTTTGAGAGTGATACAGCACTGGGATGACAGACACCATATGCACACTACCAACACAACCTACATGTCAACTGCTACCCTTCCGCGAGGTCTGATCGTAGACTGTATTTCCTCATGCCCTTTTCTCGTCGCAGTAGTGTTCATAAGAGGGTAAAATGGGCAGAGACTGCCTCTAAATATCTACCAGAGCTTAACCCACTCCCTAGCAGGCTCGAGTATCTCAGTCCATGGGAACGGGCCGCAGAACTCCGCCGTCTGTCAAGACCAGTCTCACTGACCTACGAGCCTGCCACTTTTCAACCACCAACCAAAGTCTTCAAGGGACATTACCCAGTAGTACAGGCATATTTTAGTGGCCAAGACTCGTCACTTGGATTCGTCAACCTTTGGTTTTGGGGAACGCCTCGCAAACCCCGTACCTCGACGTCAGGCAAGACCCACAATCCTAGGCCGACCAGCACACCCACATCAGGGGCAGCCTCTAGTGTGTCACGAGTCGTGCCTTAGTCGGCTCAGCCGCAGCAGCAGGTCAAACGTTGCCCAGGTATACTATTACGAGTGGTCCTGCCAAAGCGTAAAGTAGTGCTCGCCAAACCAGATTTTGTTTCCTGCCAGAAAGTGACTTGACCAGTGCTGTACACTGGCCGAACCCCCGTTCCGCACAGAGATTAAGAATTTCTGCCACCAGGATGCGCCTAGCCTAGCGTCTGTCAAAATCGCTTTGTCAACATGACGAGCCACCTGTCGAAGGCTGCCTTGCATCAAATAATGCAAATTTACTTCAAAATCAGAAAGAGTTTCATGTTCTTGTTAAAAACACTTATGAAAATTATGACGTTCGGCAATTGCAGACATCCAATACCCGAGGAAGAGAAGGCAGTGGTCCTGCTAGGCAGCTTATTTAATAACCAGTGCACTGTCAGTCATGTGGGTCAAGGTGGGTCAAGGTGGGTAAGCAAGCTAAGAGGTAGACTGGACATACCATCGGCTGCATGATATCCATCAATATGCGCCACCTCTTGACATGCTGTGATGATGCCTTGTCATTGGCAACGAACCGTCGACAACCTTGGAGACTACTTTGAATGATGTTAAACAGTTCGTACACGTACGATACATACCCATTCAAATGAGTGTAAACTGTTTGTTCGAGAATAAATCAATTAAAATGGAGATTTCAAGCAACCATGTTTGTCTTTGTTCCTTTCTGGACATTCCTGCATCCATACCCTGTGTAGTGTCACCTTTAAAATGTACTTGTCATACCTTTCAACTGTACATAGTACATTTCCTGTATTGGGTCATATTTGGAAGATAAACTATAGTTGCCATAACTTCTAAATCCACCCTCGTAGATTCAAAATTATATTTTCTTGCCACCCCACTTATTTAAATCTGTTTTACACAGATGCACACAAATTGACAGCATTTTCTTCGCTCCAACAACTGTTTAAACATTTTTTGATCATCAGACTTGACTTGGTTTGACTATTTTAATTTCTTTTTTGTAGCAGAAAATAATTACTTCTGTTTTGTTATTTTATGTAAGTCAAACACATTGACCATCATTTTGTTTTGACAAAACATTGGTATATCAAAACTCTTGCCATATCTTAATAAAATTTTAAGTTGAAGAATGAACAGCTGAAGTGTTTAGTGTCACAAGGGGAAGCGAGATGAAGATGGTATAACAACAGAATGTAATGGTGTGATAGACAAGAGCACAAGAAAACTTTCCAGCCATGAGCAACACTCATCGTGTTTCATACATGTGAAAATATTGACTTGACCCCATTTGGCAATCAAACAGGGTTCACTGTGGTGGGAGCAAGAGACCTGGCTACTACCTCTTCAGACGGAAGGGTATACACAGGTGGACTGGAGATATTTGGGCAGCTCTTAACATTGAGGTATTGAGAGCCAATGAGGGTGAAGCGAGGTGAGTGTGGAGCAGCACCGGGATGACCACCAACGGCATCGTCGGGCACGATTTCCACATGCGAAAATTTGGAAGCAACCCCGCTGGGAATCGAGCCAAGTTCACCTAGTTGAGAGGTGAGTAGTCTAACCACTACACCACCATGGCCCCCATAGGCTTTAGTCTGAAAAGATAAAGGAGTTCTCAGAAGTTAATAAACTAGCTATAACATTGTGTTGTTCAAGGCCACCAGGGAGTTGTAATTGTTGTCATGGTTAGGCAAGCCATTATCTCATGGTCATACTGTTGTAGCTGCTACACAAGTCGCTTATCAGAACACTATATAGCACGTACGTTTCTTGCCACCACTTAGCATTACTTGGCTGAAATAAGCGCTTGTTACTGTAGACCGCTTTTAAGATACGAAACAGTGAAAAGTTTGCAGGTGCCAGCCAAGTGACAGGACTGAAGGACTGGTCATCAATACAATGAGGTGAGCTCTCATCTACTTTCACTGTCAACACAGATATAGAGAGCAACATTTATAATTGAAGCACTCGTGGTGAGTTCAGTCTTTTGAAATCACCATGAGTACGGACCACTGGTACTAAAAAAATTAATGATTTCATTTAGCAGTACATTTTACTCAATCTATTGCCATATATTTACTGTCAGCTTACTTCTAAGAAACTAGTTTTGTTTCTGACTTGACTATGCATCAATGCACGAGTGTATCAAGAATGGTTTTATTTGCATGAGTAGCCAGAATTTGTTTATCAGCTAAAATACAAGTGAAATTTGACAGATGGGTTTAATAGCAACTCAGACATTTCTGTGAGTGTAAATGCATGCCATTTTAATAACAGCCTGGAAGTGAAATCTATTATAACTGTGCAACTTGGGATGGTGGGGGGTGGGGGAGGGGAGGAGGATTTCCCTGTATGTACCCCTGAGACCTCACACAGTTTGGTAATTCTCATGTTCATAATGTGTTACCATCTCAGATTAAATTAACTTTCGTACATTCTTATTGGACCCTTACAAAGGTGTTTGCCACAGATGATCTGTGTTTGGAGGGGGTAGATGTAGATTAAGACAAGTATGCTATCCTAATAGCATTTCTTATGAACACAATAACTGCTTTTGCCACAGGTGTACACAGGGGGTGCATACGTATGCAGTTTCTCCCCCTCATGTAAAGAAAAGTTGTATCAAAGTATTTTGTGAAAACATAATCCATCTACTGTGCCTTATTTACACAGTGTGAGAGTATAAACATTTATTTAAATAACAATACGCTGAATGTTCAAGTAACATTTTTTCGATGAGGGGGACAATGCAGAACCACCCTTCCCCAAAGCCATTTTATTTATTGAACCAGTATGTATTTAATTATCACTATAAAATGTTACATTAGTGCTTGTGGATGGTTTTTATTTATGCACCCACCTTAGCAGCAAGCATCCTCTCGAGGCTGTTTTGCAACGCCAACTTTCGGAACCTCTGCACAATAAAGGTTTTTATTCATTACTGTGTATTGAATTTCAGTAACATTATTAAACAAGTGCAGAATTTAACTACAACAAATAATTAACAACACCTTGCAGAAGATTTCAAATTACCATGTTGGGGGGAAAAAAAAAAAAAAAAAGGTCAAGGAAAAAAGTCCCCATCCCTTGTTAGGCACCCACAGGCATATCACAAACTTAAATACAAAATTTTTTTACTTATTGCTAAACAATAATTTTTCATTATCACTTCTAAAACACTAAATATTCCAAAATAAATTACTGTGCTAGCTTTGATGCTGTAAAAGCCCTTCTCTGATACAAAAAGTGCATTACTGGTCTGACAATTTTTAAAGGCCTCATAAATTTGAGACATTGATTAATTTCTGAGATCAATTCTCTTACTGTCATTCAGAATATCAGACAAGGATTGCAGAGCATTGCTACTGTACTGACTGCCCTTTGCAGCACTTGTAAAGGAGTGTGTTTTTTGGAAAGTGGTTCTTACACTAAGAAAAAGTAGGCCCGAGCACTTAAAAGTTTTGTCTGCTACAGTTTAGTTGTATTGTTCCTTCTTGGCTACAGAGATAGAGAAAATGTTGAAACAGTTCTACAAATTGTTGCAAAATTTTCTTTCTGTAATATTTTTTACATTTTAACAGTTGTACACGGTGTGTCTAAAAAGTTTGGCAAATGGTCCTATATCGCAACAGCAACACGGTTTGTGCTGCACAAGCTGACAGATGACGAGAAAGCACACACCGGATGAAAACCTCCGGAGATTTTATTATCATGTGTGATCAGGATCCATCCTTTCTGCGAAACATCATCACAGGGGATGTGACCTGGTGCTATCAATTCAATCCAGAATCGAAACAGAAATTGATGGAATGGCATTCACTGACATCTCCGTCACCCATAAAGAGCCGCCTGCAAAAGTCCAAGGTCAAGACAATGCTTATCGCCTTCTTCGACAACGATGGCATCATCCATAAGGGTCAAACACTGAATATTTGCATTCTATGAGCAAGTTTGAAAAATGTTGTTCCAATGCATCTGCCATGTTCGACCAGTGTTGCACAGGACTGGAAAATGGGTGTTGTTGCACAATAAAGTACCTGCGCACTGTGCAATCCATGTGCATTAATTCTTGACTCAGCATGGCGTACCTACTCTCAGTCACCCACCATACTCCTCTGGTCTGGCACCTGCGGACTTATTTCTGTTTCCCTGTCTGCAGAGCATTTTGTAAGGTGCACGTTTTGCTACCGTAGAGGCAATCCAGCGACATGTGACAGCAATTCGGCGATCAATTCCTAATTAGCCTTTGCAGACACTTTCCAAAAGCATTATGAACATTGCCAAACGTGTGTTGTAGCAGATGGCGATTACTTTGAGAGCCAATAAAGGTCAGTTGTTGTTATCTTCTGTATTCTTTATTTTCTGATACCATTCACTGCACTATTTTGACACACCATGTATGCTACAAAGGCTGTTTATTTTATAATGGCAACTATTAATTACAAATGGTACTAAAGGCGATGCCTCTATGAAATGTCCATAGTCCCTCAATGTGTCCCCAGCATTGTACAGAACCCATTATCAGTGATGTGGAAGCCGTTGTATCCCTGTAGCAGCACCAGTTCTTTGGATGGTGTAATTGAAGTGGTTCACCTGTAGAATTTCAGGAACAGTTCAAAAGTAGTTCCCACAAGCGGTTCCTTCACCTTCAATATAAAATCATAATCACATGGACTTAAGTCGAGGGAGTATGGGAGATGATAGAGCACTTATCAGTTTTATTGAACTTATAGAGCAGCCATCAGTTGTGCAACATGCGCACGAGTATTGTCGTGCAAAATGATGGGAGGCGTCTGCACAGAAAGTGTCCTCGCTTCTTGTGCAATGCTGATCGCAGTTGATGTTCCAAAAATGAACCATAATACTGTGCATTCACTGTCTGCCCTCAGAGTATGCTATGTGTTAAGATAATATCATCACAGTCGTACACCAGAATCACCTTCACATTGCTGGGGTTCTGATGCCTTTTGTCTTTTGTGGGGACCTATGAATGAAGCCATTTGTTTGATTGGTGTTTCAGTTTAGGCTCGTATGATCAAGCCCATGTCTCATCCATCATTAATATGTGGCATAGAAACACCTCTTTGTGCTCACAATGTGACCCAGCCGAGGCATGTCGGTCGCACGTTGTCCATCACTTAAGACTTTGACCCAGTGTACCACGGTTCAGTAGGGCAATGCTGAATCCCCACATGCCTCCTGAAGACCTTCATGACACTGTTGTGCTGTGTGGGTGCAGGCACATTCTATTTCAATTCAGTTGCGCTATTCCTGTTTCGAGAACATCTTGGTTACTAACCATTGGCCTGGTCTCTAACAGACTATGCTATTCTTCATGGCACAGTGCATAAGCATGAACATTGAATGGACAAATCCATGTACTCTGAGGTAGGTTTGGTACCACCCGAATGTGTGTATGCGAGAAACACTGGTTTCATTTTCTGGTGTACATACAACAGTGTTGCCATTAATAAAGAAACAGACCACATATATCACAATTTTGTGTTGTTACAATGTCAACAATTGTATCAGTTAATCACTTACTAAATAAGAATTTAAAATGTTTATTTATTCTCTGACCCAGCACACTAACAGATGGACTGGGCCCTGCCTGGAAAGTGTGGAGGCGACGACGGTTTGTGCTGGTCTTCATTGTGTTCTTTGGACAGATAATCAAAGTGATTTTGCGGGTTAACCTAAGCATTGCAATAGTGGTCATGACTGAAGAGCATCCAGTTATCACGAGCAATGGGGCAGAGGTTCATGTAAGTACAACTTTACCAGTAAAGGATACCATCTTTAATGAACAAGGGGAAGGTGGGAACTAAAATAAGAAATGGATGTCACCAGTAAAATTTTTGGGGGCACTCAAGTTTTCCCTCTATTGAGATATTCCATCTCTGTTCTGTGGCTGCAGTTTGAGTCACATTTAAGGATTACAGACACTTATGGTTCCCATCTGATCGTCCAATCTCTTTGGTAGGTTTTATTCCTGCCCTGTGGTGCATCCTAAATGCATAATCCATTCACTGAATTCATAAGGCACTGGAAACTATGTTTTGTACTTTTACAAAACAAAATGTACTACTGAATGACTTGCTAACCAAGGGCAAATTAAATTAATGCACATTCTTTTACTTATTTATTACATTTCTACAAAAGAAGAAAGTGTTTCAGGAAAATATAAACAAAACCTTGTTTTTTGGATAGACAACATACAGCTGTGAAACAATTTAATGTTGGACAGGCTAAAGCGTTAAGTATATGTGTGTGTTCACTGTTATACTATATTTTTGTCTGTTGTGTATTGTCAAGACTGCCGTACTACTGGTACAGTAATGTAGTGTGTGAGTAAAGTCATTGCAGGATTTCTAAGGTCTTTACTAAGTTAATTATAAATAGTAAACCCACGCAGTTGGTGCTGGTTGATGTGTCGGACGAGCGAATGTAATGGCATGGCTGTACCAGCGGCACAGGTGTTTACGTGTGCGGAGTATGCAAACATGGTATTCGCTTATGGCGAGGCACAAGGCAGTGATGCTGTGATGGCAGGGTCTTACTGTGAGCATAAAATTGAGAGGTGTCAACCCAACCAGTAAATCTTTGTGAGTGTTTTCCGGCATTTGCATGAAATAGGCTCAGTGCAAGTCAAGAGAGCAAATGCTGGTGCGCAAGGGTGAGTTTGCAACCCAAGTTTTGCAGTAGACGTGCTTGAGCAGGTGGCAGACCAGCCATCCACCAGTACCCGCAGAGTAGCCAACACATTAGATTTTAGCAACTGGAGTGTTCGGATAGGTCTTCATGAACAATAACTACACCTCTACCACCCACAAAAAGTGCAGGCAATGGGTGCAGCAGACTTTCCTCCACAGGTCAAGTTTTGTGAATGGTTCCTCGCACGCGTTGGCGAAGATCCTAGCTTTGGCAGGAAGTTTCTCTTCATGATGAAGCTTCCTTCACACGGGGTGGTGTGTTTAACTTCCACAACAGCCGCATGTAGAGTGACAAAAATTCACACACCACTCACAGAAGGGTTCATCAACAACAGTTTCACGAGAATGTGTGAGCAGGAATTGTGCAAAATCAGATGATTGGCCCAAACATCCTGCCACCATGCTTAAATGGCCACACTTACCTCACCTTCCTGCAGGAAACATTCCTCGAGCTGTTAGAAGATGTGCCTGTTGATGTCCAATAGCACATGTGGTTTCAGCACGATGTTGCTCCAGCCCATTTCCCACATGCTGTATGGGATCATTTAAATAGCACCTACGGTGACCAGTGAGTTGGGTGGAGAGGTTCCATCGCAGAAACTGACACCATTATATTTTTCCTGTGGGGCCATGTCAAGAGTGTGGTGTATGTCATGTCCAGTAACATAGTAGAAGAACTGACATGCTAATACACAGAACAAAGACCTGTCGGTCCTTGCTTTTATATTTTATCGCAGCGCTCTTAGCTGTTAGGCCCTACCACGCTTCTGCCTCCTAATAGGTGGGGGAGAGGGATCACACCCTCTCATCGTGGGCAACCCAAACCAAACTCATGCCTGCATTGACCAGAAGAACTGACAGCCCGAATACGTACCACCTGTCAGGAAGTACCACCTGTCACATGCCGGGAGTTTTCGACAGAGTGCAACAGAATGAGGCATGTCTCTGCGCTACCTGCACAGAGGTTGGAGGTCGTCATTTTGAACACCTGTTGTAATGGTGCATCACATTTGTGTGTTAGTAAACCACCATGAAACACACCCACATACGTTTGTTTATGCAACAAGTTGTTACCAGAGCTGTCTGTTTGCTGCAAGGGCATGCACCACATGCACACCAACTTTAAAATGTGCACGTCAGTGCCTGTAGCACAGTAGGGAAATGCTCCCTACCACACGTTCTTATATAAAAAAAAATTATCATCCTGGTTGGCCTAATTTCTCTTAAAATTAATGTACTCTCTGTCTCATGTAACTTGTCAAGATTGTGACAGTTTGGTGAAAGTAGCACCAATGTTTACTTTTCGTTTATGTATCCTTTCACCATCAGCAGTGCATGAAGTGGCTGCTGTATATTTTATTAACACACTGTCAGCTAATCCACTTATCATTGTAATGCTAAACAAATTTTAAGGTATTTGTAGACTTATTATCTGTCTAAAAAATTTGTAGGTTATAAAAGTAAAAATAGTAAACTTTGCATGAAGTAAATAGTTGTTAACTCATTTTTAATTTATTAGAGACAATGAATTCGGATTAACATTTGTGAGATGGTAATTGTAGTTCTTACCACAATTTGGACGTTACAGCTATTATGTTAAGATTGGAAATAAAAGTAATTCAGGGAACTTACTTGACAATGCACATTCATTCGCCAACAAACAGCACCACCAACAACTTTTGCAGCAGTTATTCTGCTATTACTGATACTAAACAGATGGAGTTGGAAATATGTGGCATGGAATAACATAAGAATTGTGTAAAAACTACCCACGTGCATCCCACTTTCTTCAATTTATTAACACAGTAGGCTATAGTAACAACACAAAAACAACAAGAAGATGGCTTTGCGAGAAGAAAAGAAAATGGCGTGTACTGGACGTACGCATAACGATTATCAGCCCAATACAAATTACTAGTATCTAAATTGCTGTTCATGGAAATATATAAGTTGCTTTAAAAATTATACAGAGCTCGCTGAAGAATAAAACAATTGGTGTCCGCTCATAAATGAATTATTTCACACAGTAACGCTAATTATTTTTCTGGCTGGTTGTGCTTCGGGAGCCAGCTTACAGATGGTGTGGCAGGGCGTGTGTGAGCCGAGTATGTTCAACAAGTAGCAGCACATTGGCCTGCCTCTTGATCCCATCTTTTTAATGCATTTTTGCACCTTTGATGTGCGCTCTACAAAACGACTTTACCCCATATTGACCACAAGGTTAAAACTGGAGCAGGTCAATTAACCCCAACAGTACTGAGGAGGCAGGACATGTGCCTACAGGATTAGATGGTGCAAAGTCAGAAGTGACTACAGACACGTGATCCTAGCTTGAGCTGTTCACCCAAAATTGCCAAGAAGCTGTTGCGTTAACACCCCCTATGCAAGATTGTACTGTGTGCTGAGCTGCCGCTACCTCCAACCAGGCCAAGCTAGTTCCACAGTGTGACGAGGGAGGGCAGCACCTAGCCTACTCTCCAGCAGGGCCTGAAGATAAGGGATGATAGCGCCGCATCAGCAGCTCTGAATTTTTAACCCCTGCGGCTGAGGCTATCACTCCCAGCACCCCTTGCCTCCAAGGTGTATACGAGATAAGTATGAAAGGTCTGGCTTGACAGAAATCTTTAAGACTCTGCTCCTCCACCGCCTTCATATAGGGCCGGAGGTAGCCATCGGGGTGCGTGACGACTGGTACGTCTGCAGATTCCACCGCTCGCAAGGGCCAGAATCTCTACCAGTACAAGACATCACCGACCAGAAGCCAACAATGCTGCAGCCACCACAGATCACGCTGCATCTGGAAGACTGGACCCTCCAGAGGCTCCAGAAGATGACGCTCTGCCTCCCTTACCACCCTCTGGCATCGAACCCAGAACCTACCCCGTTGGTAACAGGTCACGACAATGACATTTCAGGACCTCCATCCAGCCCACCGGATAGTGCTGGCATTGTCTACATTACCCTTTTGGTAGTCATCCATCCCAGTTTGTTTCCGCAGAACAACCACCAGTTAGTCAGGAAATTGCTGTTGAATACTCATTTTCTCCAACACCAATCATCACCTTTCCCGATTTGATAAATTACCAGGTCGCCTTCACCTGGATTGCCTAGGTAACTTCACTAACAAAGTAATCTAGCGTAGGAGGTAGTTCAGTGCCACCGTATTTTATTACTCACATAATAAAATACGTGAAACTTACCTATTCTCTGTATACTGAATTTCTTTGTGTAAAATGGCATAGTTTTCCTACATAGTTCAGACCTCAGAATTGATGCCGGCAAAACCACCAGGCAACAAGCCAGATACCTACGCATTAAGAGGCCACCTGAGCTCTGCCAAACTGGTAGAATTTGGTGGAGCCCAAAGCACTAGAAACTCCTCCGCCAGGTGAATCAGTGACTCAGGGTCTTCCATACTCCACCACCGCTCTCTTATAGGCTGGAAAGGGGCTGGAATCACCACTGACAAATATCCTGCAGATACCACACCTAGGTATTCTCGTCAAGAAGTAACTTAAGATGTCTGACATTCTATCCACTGCTGTCCTGCAGAGCCAGACGAAAGGAACACAGGGTGCCATCTCTCATGGTATATTCAGAAGTACACAATAGGAAATCACAAGCACCGTGTTCTGATAAGCCTTATGGGCTAACCAAACAGCTTTGGGGTGCGTAACTCAAGAATGTTAGGCGACACCGCGTAATTTCACTACGAAGGTCAAAATAACTTTTATAACCCCAAATGTCTTAGATCATTCATTGATGCTGCCATCCCTTCTAAATAAGTGTTTCAACTATCATCCCCACTGGGCATGCGTCAAATGTATCAATTAATCTAGGAATAGCAAACATAATATTAATTTTAATTTTTTCATGTATTGAACTCCCAAACATCATGTGTGTGTGTGTGTGTGTGTGTGTGTGTGTGTGTGTGTGTGTGTGTGTGTGTGTGTGTGTATATATATATATATATATATATATATACACACACACACACACACACACACACACACGTGCACGCGCACACAGAGAGATATATACGTACCACAAAAACGAGATGGCGGGGATGCTTGGTGTAAGTGATAGGGCCTTGGTGACAAAATCTCTTGGGACAGATGCTGTCAGTTACTACTGAAGCTTTATTACAAAGAAACATATTTTAATAATGACTGACATTAAGTTCCTTCACTAAATACCCATACCAATAATTAGTTTCCATTATGAAAAATTATATCTTATATTCAGTGAGGCATCACTGACCATTTGAAAAAACTGTTGTAAAAATGTTGGTTATTCTTTAGCATAAATAAAGATTCGTAAAATGCCCTGAAACAACATAAGCACATAGAGTACCTAATTTGTGGAAAGATAACATTTGTTGTGGGATACATGATTTTGTAGCAAAGCAAACAAAACCCAAATGTCAATAGATGAAGTGTGTTTGTTTTTCAAATTATATCAATGCCTACAACAGTTTATGAACTATTTAAGGTGTGTTTGTGCAAGTTAACATCATGGTACAATTGCAGTTCAGAACACGAGAATAAAAAACATGTTACCCTTAATTAAAAAAATACTAGAGATTACATCAATCTATGAGCGTGCTCCTCGGAAATAACAAGAAATGAGTCCCACGCAATCTTAGCTGACCAGGATGAAAACCTATAAGAAAACTCCAAAGTTGGCCTGTTCTATAATCTAGCCATGTGGTCGGCTGGGAGCACTGCCCAAGAAACTGAATAAATGAGTCCACAAGTAATGAGGGCACACGTGAGAACTATGCAGAAAGGTTCCAATAAAACTATGAAACATCAATAAATAAAATAACTAGATATTGCACCAAGATGAAGGTCCCTATGGGACACATCCATCTCTCACCACCACTGCTTTAAGACTGGCATCATGACATGATGCATTTTAGTATGTACGTAATAATGGTGTGCCAGTATCCTGTAGGAGCTAGGAAGCTGTGCACTCCATTAATGGGGTCTTACATGAGAGGTGGTACCCTACAATAGCCTCATTGGGCAATTGGAAATCTCACTCGACCTGTTTTGGCATTGTGTGTTTGAGTATTGGCCAAGTAGCAGCTCAAAGCTTGCACAAGGCCAAGTGGTCAGACCAAAGCAGCAGATGACAGTTTTGTAACATGCTGGCGAAAGTTAGGTACTTGCCTTATGGGTGGAGTCAATAGCCGGGGCAACACAGCTCATGGTGATATCACAAATAAAAACTCTGTTGTGATGATTTGTACCAGTATCACCCAAAGTGCGTGACAAGACACTGGAATTTTCTTCCTCAAAAATGATTGCACTGAACACCTTTTCAGTATTTAAGAAGCTGTCTGTACCTTTGCTTGCAAAATTAATGTAACAAAAATTTGTGACACAGGGCCTTATGTACTTTTACATGTATGTACCACACTGGTATCAATCAATACTATAGTGTGGCATGTGTCGAAACATCACTAGAATGTGTATATCGCACAATGTTGCTGGTGAATTCTGTAGATGCGGGAGTTTGACTGGGACATGAAGACAAGAGGGATGCTGCTTAGCATGTTCTTCTACGGCTTCGTGCTGACGCAACTTCCCGGAGGGATCCTAGCGGCCAGGTTTGGCGGCCAGAGGCTGTTTGGACTGGGGATCCTGGTCACCTCACTGACCACGCTCCTCACACCGACCATGGCACACATCCACGTATACTGCATTATGTTCCTGAGGTTCTTTGAGGGACTCTGTGAGGTAAGCATCATTACACATGTTTCTGCATATTAACCTCTACTAACAGATCATGTTAGCAAATTAAATTTTTTTGTGGATGGATTGTTTATTGTTAACAAGTTATAATTTAGAAGCCCACTATTTTATTATCTTGTAGTTGTTAAATTGAACAGGACATCAAACTTTGCTTATCCACACAACAAAATGGAAGCTGGAAAGTAGGAACAATGGCTTTAGCATTGCAAAAACAGCACTTTGTATCAGGGCTGATTTTGAGATTCCTTGCAAAGGCATTGCAACTGCAAGACGATAAGAAAGGTAACAATTAGTAGCACTGCTATAGTCTTTCAAAGATTATATATGTATAAGCGCATTGGAAGAAGTTTGTAAGACTTTCTTTTACTCTTGTCCAATTTTAATGAGTATCAGAAAATATGCAGTTTTTTCCTCACAAATTGGAGCTGTTTAAACTATGGTAATTTGTACAAAACTAAAATTACAGTGTTCAGTATATAATTTAGCATCACGATAAAGTGGGATCTCAGTTATCAAGCAGCTAATAGTATTCTGCCCTCTCTGCACTGCAACAGGTGAACTTTTTGTATTATTTTTAATTGGGAAATATCACAGACATTGCCACTAGCAAGTGGTTTTCTGTGGACTACGTGAAATGGTTTTGCCCGTATCACATAGTCCCAAGTTTGTGTAGTCACATAGAGAAGCAGAAAATGCAGCAGCAGTGTTAAAGAATATTCTATCAAAGTAAAAATGTTCAAATCCGAGATTACTTGCTCACAGACCACATCACTGGCCAGGGGTGTATGCAAGGGAGTAGCTGAAGGGGGCTGCAACCCCTCCCAAAAAAAAAAATCAAAATATAAATATGTTTAAAAAAATTTGGAAAGTTAACTGAAAATTATAAACTGGAAATTATAGTAAACTCTTGCAATATATTTTCTTTGGGTGTTCATTTCAGAAATCTAGGTTCAGCCCTTCCCCAAAATAAAATCCTGACTTAAAATTATGGAGTCTCTGCAAACAGATCAGAAGCAGCAAGTTACAAAGTCCTCCAAAGGGTAACCTTTCCCAGAGCTGTCTAGGAAGAGGGGAAGGATACAAGACAAGGAGTGGACAAAGAGTTTTGAAACCATGAACACTGGATCTGTAAAGTGGGGAATGGGTCAGACTTCTAATTACCATATTAAAAAAAGGAAAATGTGGTGTTGGGAAATAGAGAAATGGTTGAGTTAGGTTGGTAGACATGATTGAGCATTAACAGCAGAGTTGTTTAGAGAGTGTGATGTTAGTGGAAAAGATAATGCAATAAATATAACAAAACAGTAGGCTACAACTTCTACAAATTACTATTACATTTCCAAATTGGATAGCATAGAAATATGACCCTTTGAATTTCTCACAGAGAATTCTTTGAATTCTAAATATTTACACATGACATAATTCATTTTTAAAAAATATTCACAACTTAGTAGCTACTTTTACGTACGCTTTCATTAAATACTTTAATTAAGATGATAACATCATAAGCACAGATTTAGCTGGAAACTTATATAATATTATTGAAGATTTTCCACTAACAACTTTGCTAAAGATTTGTTGATAATTACTTCTCTACTTAATTATCTCGGTCATGACTAGTCAATTCCACTTGGATGCTCCCAGCCCTCAATTACTCTAGTGCACGCCTAGATGGATGATCTCACCGAGGTGCGAGAAAGCACAGCCTTCACTAGGGAAGGGGGCCGACAGCAGCTAGGGTGGACTGATGGTTTTTCCCTGAAGACAGGACACGGTGAATTACAAATGAATACCCTTAATACACATTAACACGAGTGATTACTCTGCATCACTAACGCAAACTTGTCGGGGCTCGCCCTCCAGCACATGGTTAGTGTGGTGACGACCTATACACAGAGCCGGTAGGACGAGAGTAATTGCACCGTACACTAATTACACAATTACGTAGACCCTTGAATGATACATGAAATAAGATGTGACACGAGATGATTATTCACAATAAACACACACACACATGTGAAAACAAGCTTAGGTGGCGCGGATGCTGCTGGATGAAGTTCGTAGCGGACCACGTGGTGCAGGTGAAATTGCAATATTTCTGCATGGAACCAGCAAATTAAAGTCAGACAAAAGATTATTCTTGCTAAGAAAATTATTCTCTTTATGGTTGCAGTGGTTACAGGAGTGTAACATGCCTGATGGCAGTAAAATCAAACATTACTGTGACCACGTGGACAAGTACAAAAAGCATCTATTTACGTGAAAATACATTAAACCCTGAATAAAATTGACATAGAACCCTGAAATAAATTATTGCACATACGATGTTACATAAATAAGCTCTCAAACGCAACGATGGCATATACCTCTCCGACATCTTTCTCCTCCTTCTCCTCGATTAAGTTAAAAATGCCACAAGGGCGCAAGAAATTGATAAAGCGGAAGCATAATGCTGGGGAAAATGTCTGGCAAAAACATACACAAGCAACGGTTAACCGGTAAACTAAATTAACTATGGAAACCTAAATCAGTGTAAAAAAGTTGTAGTGCGTATGTGACAGTGTCTTACCTCGTCAGTTCTCCTTAACAGACTGTCCAGATACAAGCGTTTCACGAACCTATCATGGCCGCCTTCGGGGTTCACATAAGTGGAAGTGCTATGCACGCCGAGTAAAATATTTTATATTGAAAATAAAGTGGCACAAATTAAATTAAGTATTGTTTTACATTTCTATAATTTTCTTATGAATTTGCATATTATCTTAGTGTCTGTTGTGACTGCATTCATGCCGGAATATTAAGTGTTCTTAATCTCGGTGCCGCGGGCACTTTGAATTTTATAACCAAACAATTTAAAATTAGTACAAACACTTTAAAGCATTTTAAGACATATTAAACACTGCAAATACAATAGAACACATTTTACACTGAAAATAACATTTATCGAAAGTTCAAAATTATTGGCCTCTTTGCGCACGTGTGGGAAAACGTGACACGTGCGTGGTGAGTGCCGTCATGGGCTCTAGCGCCGTTGGCTGTTAGCCAGCGTCAATGTAATCAGGAAATATTAATAGGTAGATAATGGTATATTTATATTGTGGTTCCTCAGTGCTGCTTCTTAATCTGAGTATAATTTTGTTTCAGAAATAAATTCAATTTTTTTTCTCAACTTGCTCAAAATATTCAGTTTGAGAGCCAATTTAAAAAAAATTTTTAGTGTGTGCAATGCAAAATTTTGAACTTGTGTTGCACCGCAGAGCAATCAAAAATGAACAAACAGAGAAGTAAGCAGTTATGTGACCAATGCGAAATGCAGAAAAATCTGTGCCATGCTGATACCTTGGTTCAAATGGAATTGCTCTCATTTTTTGCAGACTAATAGCGATATTTGAGATGCATGATATGGAATTTTTTTTGTTGTAATCATCAATCACCTCACCACTTCTACAGTTAGTGAAACAAGGCTCTTTTGTGTTCCATAACTAATTCCCCTCCAACAAATGCAGAAAAATTTTTAATGAAGTCCCATCACTGAAAATAAGTTAAATCTTGAATACATATTTTTTTACATGGTCATTATTATGCTGAAACACAGCCATCATTTCAAACTGCAGTCATGTTGTGGAAGGCTACAAGTATCTACTGCGAATGCGCAGCAAATGCAATTCCTCTGCACCGAGGTATCTGCACACAGATTTCTCTGCATTTTGCATTAGCCACATTACTGCTTACTTCTCTGCTTGTTCATTTTTAATTGCACTTTGGTGCAGCACAAGAGCAAATTTTGCATTACACCCACTAGAAACATAATCAGCCCCCTGGAAAGTACAGTGCTTGTGGTCTCTGGACTATGTACCAAGCCAAACTTTACTCCTAAGGCTTGATTTATTATTGTAGTATGATGCCGGCTAACAGCCAACGGCGCTAGAGCCCATGAGGGTGCTCACGTGTCACGTGTACCGCACGTGCGAAAAGAGGCCGACAATTTTGAACTTTCCTATAATTGTTAATTTCAAGGTAAAATGTGTTATATTGTCTTTACAGTGTTTAATATGTCTTAAAATGTTTTCAAGTGCTTGTACAAATTTTAATTGTTTGGTTATGAATATTCAA
Source organism: Dryococelus australis (assembly GCA_029891345.1). NCBI lineage: Eukaryota > Metazoa > Arthropoda > Insecta > Phasmatodea > Phasmatidae > Dryococelus > Dryococelus australis. The sequence goes on along the minus strand of CM056994.1, from coordinate 32,607,495 downwards.
AGTGCATGTGGCACCTAGATTAAGAACACTTAATATTCTGGCATGAACGCCATCACAAAGAGACATAAAATAATATTGAAATTCGTAACAAAATTATAGAAATGTAAAACAATGTCTAATTTAATTTGTACCATTTTATTTTCACTATAAAATATTTCACTCGGCATGCATAGCACTTCCGCTTATGTGAACCTCGTAGGCAGCCATGATAGGTCCGTGTGACGCTTGTATCTGAACAGTCTGTCGAGGAGAGCTGGTGAGGTAAGACACTGTCACGTGTGCACTACAACTTTTGTTCACTGATGTAGGTTTCTATAGTCCATGTAGTTTACCGGTTAATCTTTGATTGCGTACATTTTTGCCAGACATTTTCCCCAGCATTATGCTCCCGCTTTACTAATTTCTTATGCCCTTGTGGCATTTTTAACTTAATCGAGGAGAAGGAGGAGAAAGATGTCGGAGAGGTCACGCGACCCGCACATTTTGAATCAGACGCCATCTGCCTATGTTTATGCTATTTTATTGTAACTTCTGCATTATTGCTACACGCAATTTTAAGAGCTTTATTTATATGTATTTATTTAAGGGTAATTTTCGTGTTTGAATATTTTACGGCAACATCACGTATAACCACGTGGCCGACTGAAGCCAAGTCTTTATATACGCCATCATTACGTTTTAAGAGCTTATTTATATAACATTGTATGTGCAATCATTTATTTCAGGGTTCTATGAATTTTTTATGCAGAGTTTAATGTATTTTTCACGTAAATTGATGCTTTTTGTACTTGACCACGCGGTCACAGTAATGTTTGATTTTTCCGCCATCAGGCATGTTATAAGCCTTTAACAATGCTAATCGTAAAGAGAATCACTTTCTCAACACGAATAATATTTTATCTGAATTTAGTTTGCCGTTTCAACGCAGAAATATTGCAATTTCACCTGCACAACGTGGTCTGCTACGAACTTCATCCAGCAGCATATGCGCCACCTAAGCTTGTTTTCACACATGTGTGTGTTTATTGTGAATATTCATCTCGTGTCCCATCTTATTTCATGTCTCATTCAAGGGTCTATGTAATTGTGTAATTAGTATACGGTGCAATTACTCCCGTCCTAGCCGACTCTGTGTATAGGCAGTCACCACATTAACCACGTGCTGGAGGGCGAGCCCTGACGAGTTTGCATTAGAGATGCCGAGTAATCACTCATGTTAATGTGTATTAAGGGTATTCATTTGTAATTCACAGTGTCCTGTCTTCAGGGAAAAACCGTCAGTCCATCCTAGCGGCTGTCGGCTCTCTTCCCTAGTGAAGGCTGTGCTTTCTCGCACCTCGGTGAGATCATCCATCTAGGCGTGCGCTAGATTAATTACGGGTTGGGGAGCACCCAAGCGGAATTGGCTAGTCATGTCCGAGATAACCATTTCATTGGCACGTTGATGTGTATAAACCATATCAATAAAAACACGTCTACAGTGAACTCAATTTTCTATTCAATAATGACAGTGTCCTAGCTACATATGTTTTATCTATTGTTTATTTCAGTGATTTTATTAAAAGTTTAGTATTGCCAACGTGTTTGTAAGTACGCACGGGTGAGACAGACACACAGAATCCACAACATCCCTGAGAACCCTGAGTCTCAATAGTGCGGTGATTGGGTAGCACCGCTGGCGCCCAAATTACCAATAAGTATTTGTGTCATCGTTCGTCTCGTGTCTCACCCAACGGCGTCAAGTATTTGGATTATTTGATTTCATGCAGATTTAAGCTTTACAGAATAAAAATTTAGAAATTTCCTCTGCAGTCTTTTAGCTGTTTGACTTACACTCTGGCACCGACATAATCTTATTGCGTTACAGTTACTGTACTGTAAATATTTTTTTAATATTTAAATTACTTTATTTCACATTTTGCTTCTTGTAAGATTCTTTAAAACAAATAATTGTACGTGTAAGTATTTTTTTTAATTGCAAACCATTAATAATCTCTTTATTTTAAAATAAACATATAAATGTAGTAGATACTGAAATGTTGAAACTTATATTTGGTTCTAGTTTCATGGTATGTAATTGGCAATCTCAGTGTATTCATTAAAACTAGAAGAAAAATTAGATTTACCGTACCCCAACGCATTGTTTTTTATTTTACACACACAAAATTATAATTTTATAGATTAAGATAAATTTTATTGATATCAAATTAATTTACACTTATATTCTGTTTCGTAATTTTAACTTTCTAGGGTTTTCTTGGTCCAAGCATACAGCTGCTGTGGGCTCGATGGATACCACTTCAAGAAAGAAACATTTTGGTTGGTTTTTCATTCTCTGGTAACTCGTGGGGTTATGTCGTTGGTTTTATTTTGTCAAGCCTCATAGCTGAGAAACTTGGATGGCCTTCCATATTTTACATTTCAGGTATTTTCACTAACAATTTCACTATAAATATGTTCCTACTATAGCAAAATTATTTTTAAAAATTCTTGGTGTCCATGTAGCCTACTTAATGTACATGATATATTCTACTGTTTGTTTAGTTATTAATTGAACCGAATTGATGCCACAAATACAAAATATAATTTTTACCTGGATGGATGAAGAGTACTACTTAAATTTTAAGGTGAAATATGGAACACTGGTGAAACTGAAGTGTTAAAGAAACAACTAGATATAATTCAAGGAGTTCAGGTTGACACACTGAAAATAGTGATGATAAAATAAAAGAACTAAAATTAACTGCATCAGGTTCAGTGGACTGCAGAAAATGTTTACAAAAATTAATTATAAATTGATTATAAAAAAGCTTTGAAAAATGATGGAATTTTTAAAAGACAACATGTCCACATGTGGGTACAGTATTACACGCAGGCCTACTTAATGTTAGTTACGATTTTTTTGTCCATTATAAAACCCATTAAAATTTTTTTTTTGTCAAATATTTAGAAAAGGATAAGTTTCCAAAACAAATGCAATTTCAAATGAATTTATTATGATTCTTTTATGATATAAATTAACAAATACCACGCATGATTCACCAACATTTACCGTATTTACCCGAAAGGAAGAGGAGGTTTTGTGACAGAAAAGGAATAGAAAAAATTATAGGTCATCTACAATTCAGGAATCGTCTTCAATTCAAAACCTATGCAATTTTAACAAAGGCTTTTCATGCTTAAATACCGTGTGTCCTATGATTGTACTGTATTTTTGTAGTGCTGAGGCTGTACCTGTCAACTTTGACATGGATCCCCTTATCTGATGTTGCATGATCTTAAAGAGGAAGCGCTTTGCCATGAAGCAAAATGGCTCAAGTCACGAATAAGTGTAAAACACCCACAAAAGTTTTGCAGTGTAAGAAAAATGCTGCTACCATACAGCCAGGTTACACACACCTATTTCATTGTGATTAGCATTTCTTTAAAAGTAAATGAAAAAATATATCATATTATTCATATAATAGCATTTCTTCTTGAGAGGTTTATCATAAATTCATGCAAAAATACTTCAACCTAAATAATTTTTTTAGCACTCCACAGGGGTAGTCTTGAATTCAGGTTTGAATATTTTTCCCTCAAAAATATTTTTTTAGGAAGGGATCATCTTAGAATCAGGGTAGTCTTCCTTTCGGGTAAATGCCTTTCGAGTAAGTCTTCTAGCCATAACACTGAAATCCATAGCCCAACATTATGCCGTGGGAGACATTCACAAAAATGCAGGATTCAATTGTGGTGTATGTTCAAGTGAGTCATGAACACAAATGAATGCTGCAGAAAATGGTGTGCAAGTATAACATATTACACAGGTGGTACAAGCGGTGCAAGTACCACACAAGATATATGATGAGTTGCTTCAATTAAAGGATGTCCGAGAAGTCTTTCCTTGAATACAAACTGTATTTATATCTGCTACATGCAAGACAGAGAAGTGAAACTGGTGCCAAAATATTGGCAAACTAACAAAGTTTTTTGTTGCAACAGGATAACACATCAATAAGTCTCCACGTGAGCACCCCTGGTAGCACGTAGCACATCTTGTTGATATTCAATTTCTGTTTATACATTAGCCAACATCACAGGAGTGTGGAGGCCAAGCTGTTGGGCAATCATGATCGATCAATCACCCAGCAAAAGTTGTATCAAGATAGCCACTGTTATGTTTACTGCTCCGCCATCTTAGTCCAACTCCCACTGCCAACCTCTGAACCTGCACATGTCCCTACACTAACCTCGTCCCGCCTAAAAAAATGTAACTAACACATTCAAAACCATGATTTGAAAAAAACAATACAATACTATCATTGTCAGAGATCTCACAAAACATTTCCTGTTTGTCCAAAAACTCTGTTCCTACAGATTCAATCGCCTGGGAGGTTGCCTCTGTCTTCCACTTCACCTGATGCCTTCCCCTTCCAGATCTGCTTCCCTTCTTGATCCCTGGCCGTCCCCAGGTTCTGACAACCCTCTAAAGTCTCTCCCATCTGTTCTTGACTGCCTTCTGAACCCTCTAAAGCCCCCTTCATCATCAAATTCTTCTCTTTCCATCCTGTCTGTACTCCTTGTCCTTAGTTTTGCTGTGTATGATTGGTCTGCTTCTTGCCTCATTCTTGGCACAGGTGGCTCCCTTCTTTGCCCTCTCTTCTGTTGTCTGGCCCCCATGGTTGGTTCTCTTGCTTCTCCTCTGCCTGAGTGACCAACTTCTCCACTGCTTGTTTCCAGACTTTCCAACTGACTTCTGTGTATATGGTCTGTATGACAGAACCGCACATGTGGTCCCACTTTTACCCTATATGTGTTCTGACCCACTACCGCCAACACCTCTCCTGGCACCCAACGGATTCTCTCTCCCCGCACACATTGCACCAGCACCTGCTCCCCAACAGTAAAACTCGTCTTCCTCCTGTCATCCCTATGGACCCTATTCCTGGCATATTCTGATAACGTTGGCTTTAGGAATATGAGTTTAGTGCGAGGCTTTCGTTTTAAAAAACACTTCTGCCGGTGATCTGCCTGTACTTGTGTGTGGTGTATTTCGGTAGCAAAACAACCATTTGTCAAGGCTACCTTGTAAGGACTGTAAGGTACCTCCCAACGAGTCTTTAATTGTTTCTTTCATTATTGCCCCTTTTACCGACTGAACTGTTCGTTTCACCGCCCCATTGGACTGTGGGTGGAATGGTGGGGTCAGTTGCAAATCTATCACCATGCTCTGACAGTATGTCTTGAATTCCTCTGACCTGAATTGAAGGCCATTATCTGCCACCATTGTCTCTGGTAACCCATATGCTGCAGATTTGGATCTTAGACGCTTTATCGTTCTTGCTGCAGTTGTAGAACTCATCACATCCACTTCCACCCACTTGGAATAGGCATCCACCAAGATGAGCATATGTTGTTGGTCCTTCTCTGCTAAATCAACATGCACACGTTTCCAGATCCGGCTAGTATTTGGCCATGCCACCCCTGGTTCCGCGATTTTCTTCGGACGAGATAATTGAGATGGTGCACATTTCTTCACCACTGTTTCAATTTCCAGATCCATTTTTGGCCACCACACATAGCGTCTTGCTAACATTTTCATCCTCACTACTCCAGGATGTCCCTCATGCAACATCTGCAGAACTTCCTCAATCAGTTGTGCTGGAATAATTATGCGGTCCCCCCAGATCAAGCACCCTCGATCTACCGCTAGTTCATCTTTCTTGTTGAGGTATGGTTTCAGCTTCTCCTCAATCTCTGCTGGCCACCCGTGCAAGCTATACTCCTTCAGGTTTCTCAAGATGTTGTCTTCCTCTGTAGCCTGGGCAATCTTTTCTGGTTGTATCGGGACATTAGGCATAGTACTCACAGAATATATGGGATGTTCCAAAGGTTCTGACTGTGGAAGTGGCAGCCTAGACAGAGCATCAGCATTCCCCATTTCCTGTACCTTCCAATACTGTACATCATAGCTGTAGCCGGACAGTGAGAGTACCCACCTTTGTAGCCTCGCTGCCACTAAAAAGTGTACAGCCCCAGGATTGCAACTAGTGGCCGGTGATCTGTGTGTAACACAAATGTACGTCCATACAAGTATTTATGGAATTTTTTTCACTGCAAATATAATGCCTCCTTCTGCAGCTGACAGTAATTCTTCTCTGCCCCTGACAATGTCTTTGATGCAAAACAACTGGGCCTTTCCAACCCATCCTTCATCTTATGCGCCAACACGGCTCCCACTCCATACTGGGGGGGAGGGTCACTTGCAACTATTAATGGTTTCTGTGGATCATACAGTGTTAATATGCCTCAAAAACTGCTTGGCATTGATCCGTCCAATTCCATTTCACATCCTGCCCCAACAAATTGCAAAATGGATGCAATCTGCTGGCCATGTGAGGTACAAACTTTGCATAGAAGGTAAGGAGGCCTATGTATGCTCTCATTTCAGGGACATCTTTTGGACGTGGAGCCCCCTGAATTGCCTCCAGTAAGTCAGTAGCCAGTTGAATTCTACTGGAACTAATGTGGTACCTTAGGAATTTTGCCTCTGTCTCAAGAAATTTGCATTTGTGCCTGTTGACCCTTACTCCATAAGTTTGCAGTCTCTGCAACACTGCTTCTAATGTCTGGATGCACTCCTGTACTGTGGAACCTGTCACTAATATGTCATCTATATATACTACTTCGTGTGGAATCCCCCGCAATATTTGCTCCATCACCGCCTGAAACATGCTGGGAGCGCAACACAGGCCATAGAGCATCCATCTATAGCGATACAGTCCTTTGTGTGTATTGACAGTAAGCACCTCCTGTATGTCTTCGCCCACCACCAGCTGCTGATATGCATGTGTTAAGTCCAGCACACAGAAGACCTGTACCTGCCCCAAGGAAGCCAATATGTCTTATATGCATGGCAGCGGATGATGCTCCGGTTCTACATTTGGATTCACAGTTTTCTTAAAATCGGCACATATTCTAAGGTTCTCATCTGCTTTTGGCACTATTACTAACAGACTGGCCCACCTACTGTGTGTCGCCTTTTCTAACACCCCTAACATTTCCAATTTATCCAACTCCTCTCCTACCTTCCCTACTATCACATAGGGTACTGATCTTGCCTTCCGAAAAACAGGCACACTACCTGGTTTCAGTACAAAATTTGCTTTCATGTGACGAATCTCCCCAAATTCCTCACTAACACTTCTGCATACTTATCTTGAACTTTTTTTCTCATTGTGTCCCGTTCCTGTACTCCCTCCACTGTCCTGTTCTTGCCTAACTGATCTGAGCTTAATCTCTTATTGGCTAGGTTTGTTTGGCTTTCCTCCTTGTGCCTGGTGTCCTCCAGCACTGCACATATTGCCTTCCAGTCCAGCTGCAGTGCCAAAAGCCAGCCCCGCCCCATAAGAGATGGTAATTGCCTGTCCCCTGAGTCCACCACTAACAGCGCCAGTTCCCGAGACTGGATGCCCACTTTTACCAGCACCTCCATCCTCCCTTTTAGTGGTAAATGCTCCCCCGAATATGTCCTCAACTGGATGTCCGCCATCTGCAAGGGAATATCCGACCACTGGGCACAATACACCTTGTATGGTATCGGAGAGACCACTGCCCCTATGTCTACTTCCATTGTTAATGGTTTCCCGGATACTTCTACCGTGACTGGGTACTAAAACCAATATAAATAAATTAAATTTACATACATAAAATATTATTACATATTGAAGAAATACATATAAACATGTTTTACATTTGACTTTCTTTTCTAACTAGATTATAACACTCATTACCAATGTATCAATGACCATTTCACAGAGTAAAAAGTTATATTGTATACAGACTAGTCTTCAGTGAAGTGAATATTGCAGGTGTTTGTGGAATTATATGGTACATTGTGTGGTGGGCCATTGTGAAGGAGTATCCACAGGACGACAAACACATTTCTCGAATGGAGTTAGCTTACATCCAACACTCTGTGGGTCCTTGCAAGAGTAACTCAAGACAGGTAACTACCATGTGCAAAGGAAATGGTCAAAAGTAGAATTCCTGAGGTATGTACCTATTTTTGATTAATAACCAGAAAGGTTTTGTGATTACCTGCAAGCAGTTGCAAAAGACAAAGTTGCATTTCAGAACGGAACCTTCATTTTGGTTTTCCAGGGTACTGCCAGATGGTAAAATGAGTAGCATATGCCTGCTTACCAACTAGACGGTCATGGGTTTAAGTCTCACCTCCACTGATGTTTGTAGAGTAAGATTAGTTTTAAGTTACTGAGTTGACTATCTTTGCAACAGCTTTCTTCACTATCACTTACTTTCACTATCATCGAACAAATAATGTCCCATGGATCCAATTCAGCCAAACGGGTAAACACCTTGTTTCTTAAATTATGATGTTTACAAATAAAACAAAATTCCAAACTTCCAGCTTTAGCAGTTATACCATTAAGACCAAATCTATACATTTAACTCCACGATGATTTTATTAATCAGATTGCTGTAATTAGTATTTATTCATCATGTGTTCTGTTTTTTCATAAGAATATCAAATTCGAGCTTGGTGTTGAAATCTGGATTGACAGGAAATTAATTGGTATAATGGGCAATTTGCATATTCTTGGTCGTGTAGAGCTTGTATTTGTTTGACCGAAATCAGTTTAGTGGTACTCATTTTATGTTTCAAGATTATGAACTTAAGATTTTCATGTCACGATAAGCAAACCAGTTCTACTGTGCAGTGACATGTTTTTCCCCATAAGAAATAACATTGTAGATGAGAAGATTTAACCTGGGAGGTGTTAGCTCTTATTTGCCTATCTTATTTGTTTGCGGGATTGCATATGGCAATGGTGTGTGTTATTTATGATGTAATATAGTTAATCATTTGTAAGGTTAACCATTTAATAGAGGGTTTCCCATCTGAGCCAAACTACACCAAAATAATAACCAACTATGTTTCCAGAGCATAGTTGTGGTGTAGGAATGTTGGGGTGTGGAGGTTGGCAAGGTCAGTGCAAAGATGGCGGCAGACTAGTAAACACAACAGTGGCAATGAGGTATTCAAGATACCTAACAGGGCGCGTGCAACAAGAAAATGAGTCAATTGCGGACTTTTCGGTAGCCATTAATAATTTGGCGACGACATGCAACCTCTGGACTTTTTTAACAAAAGCATTACGGGACTGTTTCGTGAGTGGCATTCGGAGTCAACATATTTAGCAGAAACTAATTGAAGCTGAATACAGTATGGAACAGGCCTACACGTTGGCAACGACTATTGAACAAGCGGAGCTACAAAAGAAGTTTTTTCAGATTTCACAAGGGGTCATGGAGGAAGTGAATAGGGAAGTGCGTTAAGTCCAGGTGCAACAGAAGTCAACAGTGGCGGATACGAAGACACGCATTGGGGGTGGCGGAGTGAAGGAATGTTATCATTGTGGTAATAAAGGCCACTTGGCAGCTGCATGTCCATACGCACAGTACAAGTGTAATAAATGTTCACAAATGGGTCATTTAAGTAGAAAGTATCGCGGGAGGAAGCAGGCAGCCGTGTATGGTGTGGTGGAACAGGAGCTGGGGCTGGAAGAGAGGGGGGCAGAAATCAATACAGGAAGGGGCCTGAGAGCAGGGTATGATTTGTTTAATGTACAACGATGGCTGGCAGCAGCGGAGGGGTACATAATTTCAGTTACAGTCGGAGGTAAACTGGTGGAGATGCAGGTGGATACTGGTTCGGCTGTGACCTTGGTTTCCAATGTGACTTACCAGAAGAATTGGCCCAGTGAAGTGCTAAGGAAGACAGATATCAACTTGCATATATATTTTGAGGATTTTCTACTGGTGAAGGGAAGTGTACACATGGAAATTAGGTATGGAAAGCAGAGAAAAGTATTGCCTATTTTGGTGGTGGATTCGGGACAGAAGCAGCTACCTTCGTTGTTGGGAAGAGATTGGCTGGAACAACTACAGGTGGAATGGAGCAGTTTTGGGGTGGTGCTGGCAGAGCAAACACGGCAGAAGGGAGTTCCGGAAGACCAGGTAAAGGAGGAAATACTGAGTAAGTTGTACAAATATTATGAAATTTTTAATGGGAGCTTTGGGGAAACAAAGCATTTTCAAGCCCACCTGACAGTCAAGGAAGAGGCCTCGCTGGTATTCCTGAAGGCTAGGCCGCTTTCCTATACACTGAAAGAAAAGGTGGAACAGGAATTGGACTACCTGGTGGAGCAACAGATTTTGGATAAAGTAGAATACAACAATTGGGCAAGCCCATTGGTGGTAGTACCCAAAGCAAATGGAGAAATAAGGTTATGTGCCAATTTTAAACCCACAGTTAACCAACGTGTGGAGCTGACACACCAGTCCCTGCCCTGCATGGATGATATTTTGGCGTCCTTGGAGAACGGTAAAATGTTTTATGTTTTGGGCTTATCAAATGCCTACCAACAGTTAGTTATGGGGCAGGAGTCCCGAGAATTGGTAACCGTCAATACCTATAAGGGTCTATACCAGTTTCGTAGATTGCCATTTGGCCTATCTAGTGCCCCGGACATATTTCAAGCCTTCATGGAGCAGATTTTGTTAGGCATTCCACAAATAGTGGCATATTTAGATGACATCCTTATCACAGGAGAATCTACAGCGGAATGTGGGCACACCCTCGAGGCCATCTTGCAAAGACTGCAAGAGTATGGAGTGAGAGCGAAGAGAGAGAAGTGCTATTTCCTGGAAAGAGAAGTCCAGTTTTTAGGTTGTCACTGGAGGAGAGGGTATCAGGCCCGCTAAGGACTTGCAAGAAGCCATAAGGGAAATCCCTGCACCAACAATGGTGTCACAGTTGAAGGCTTATTTAGGGCTAATAAATTTTTATGCCAGATTTGTCCTATCTATGTCGGGTAGATTGAAACCTCTGTACAATCTGTTGATGCTGGGAGTTTCATGGGTCTGGACGGAAGATTGCCAGAAGATTTTTGAGGATAGCGAAGGGTGGATATTGCAGGCCCCGGTGTTAGTGCCTTTTGACCCACGGAAACCAGTGGTGGTGTCAAGCGATGTGTCTCAATATAGGGTGGGAGCGGTTTTAACCCACAAGATGCTTGATGGTATTAAACGACCCATATGTTCGCTTCCAAGACGCTGTCCAAAGCAGAACAGGGTTATTGTCAGATACAAAAGAGGCCTTAAGTATTGTGTTTGCTTTGAAAAAAGTTTCATAAATATCTGTACGGCAGGCATTCCACTTTGTACACAGTCCACCAGCCGCTAACCACAATGTTTGGACCTAAGAATGGGGTTCCATCCATGGCTGCGGCCAGATTGTAGCTGTAGGCATTCCTTTTAGCCAGCTACGATTATTCCATTAAGTACCAGAAAGGACAAGACATGGGCAGTGCCGACGCATTGTCTTGGTTGTCATTACCTCAGGCTGAGACGCTGGAGCAACCAGTGTTCTAACTGCAGTCAGTTCAGAGTTTGCCAATCAAAGCAACTGACATTGCAACTGCCGCAGGCCAAGATCCGGTTATGAAAACAGTACGCCACGATTCCATGTACGGTTTGCCCCACCAGACGGGAAACTCTGACTTGAAACCGCATTCCCTCAGGAAGAATGAGTTAGCAGTGGAGGGGAACTGTGTATTTTGGGGAAACCGGGTGGTAATACTTCCAGCACTACGAGCACCGATGTTACAGATACTTCATGAGGGGCATCCGGAGGTCGTGCAGATGAAGATGATAGGACGAAGCTATGTTTGGTGGGCTTGGATTCGGACATTGAAGAAACTGTTAAGACATGCACAGCATGCCAGCTCGCTAGACCAAATGCAGTAAAAGGGCCTGTGGTGTCCTGGCCTGAAACTTCTCGGGTCTGGGAGCGCATACGTGTGGATTTTGGAGAAAAGGAGGGTAGCAAGGTTTTGGTTTTGATGGATGCTTACTCTAAGTGGGTGGAGGTATGGCTGATGCAGAGTACAACAGAAAAGACTATTGAAAAGTTACGAACAGCTCTGTCATCGTATAGCTTGCCAGAAATGATGGTTACAGATAATGGGCCACAATTCCGCTCGGAATAATTTACATGATTCTGTGAAGACAATGTGATTACGCTGCGGTTGACACTGCCGTTTCACCCTCAGACTAACATGGCAGCAGAAAGAATGGTCCAGATTATAAAATCAACACTCTTGAAGCAAGCAATTGAGAACAGACAGCAGACGGGCACGCAGCAGTTACAAATGGGGATGGATAAGTGGTTGTTCGCATATCGCAATACACCGCAAACAACTGTATTGCATTTCTTTATTGCTACTCACTCCTACACATTACAACCTTTACATTACAGCATGTTCATCCTCCGTCTCTTGGTTTCACTTCTCTTCCGCTCCTCGTTCTTGCCGGTGTTATCAGCCTCCCCTTCTCCTGTGCTGCCGGCAGGTTCGGCCATTCCTTCCATTCTTCTTCCTCGTCTTCCTCCCTTCTCAGCCTGTCAACCATTTCTGACGACAGTGACCTCCGTTGTACCCAATCCTCTTCCTCCTCCTCCAGTGCTGCTGCTATGTTTTCTTGTGGCATGGTCCTGACGGTTGGCTTCTCACCTTCCAGCGGGTAACTCCCTACCCAGTTATAACCTTGCTGTTCATCTTCTTCCTCGCCTTGCACTGGGTTCAGGTGATATTTGTTTCTTCTAATGATTTGTCCGTGTGAAGACACTCTGTATGATCGAGACACCTCCGCTTCCGATATTACTTTCCCAAACCTCTGTAAGTCAATGATCCACACCCTTTGGTTGAGTTGTAGGGGAAATCTTTCCCTTGTTCAATGGCGTCGTCGAAGTGTGCTTTCTGCAGACTCTTTGCTTTGTCATGAATAACTGTAAATTTCTTCTTATCAACAATTTTGGGCTGTAAGTTTTCGTATGTTGCCGCAATTTATCCCGTAGCGATTGGCACATCAATAATTGGGCTGGGCTGTATTCTAGGTCAGAAAGAGAAGTATTCCTGTAAGACAACAAACATAAATATGGGTCTGCTGATCGTTTGATATTTTTTACGTTCTTGATTGCTGCCTCTACCTGGCCATTACTTTGAGCATATCTCGGGCTGCTAGTAACGTGTGAGAACCCATATTCCGCAGTAAAATCTTTAAAGGCCTGGGAGCTATACTGGGGACCATTATCAGATTGAAACTTTCTGGGAATACCTTGTTGAGAAAATGCTGCCTTACATCTTGATATGGTGGTTGAGGTTTTTGTGTCCGGTAATTGAAATATCTCTGGGTACTGGGAGTAGTAGTCTATTATGACCAGGTAGTGTGTCCCATCTTGTTCTGCCAGGTCCATTCCAACCACCTCCCATGGGACTTGAGGTAGTGGGGTACAAGGGCTCTGGTCTGTTTGTTTTTTCTTTAACACAGACTTCACAGTATGAGACACATATTTTTATATCATTCGTAATACCCGGCCACCACACTGTCGCTCTTGCTCGTTCCATGCACTTCTTGACGCCCAGATGACCCAAGTGGATACGATCCATGATATCCTTCCGTAGCATGGCTGGTATTACCATATTGACTCCCTTCATGAATATACCTTCGACTAGTGATAATTCCCCACGGTTCTGCCAATATGCCTGACACGATGGTGGAACCTGTGTGGGTCTCTGAAGCCATCCCACCTGAACCAGCTTCTTTAACTCCCTGCAGGTGGCATCCAAGTTCTACGCTCGTCTCACCTCCTCAATCCGTACATCTGATGCAGGCGACTGCCTCATGAACTGTGTCGCATATTCCTGAATTTCGTCAACTGCCAATTTATCGCTTTCCTCTGTTCCCTTGACAGGTGCCCTCAATAAGGCATCAGGGGTATAAAAATGCTTCCCTGGTATGTGTTTCACCTCGTATGTGTATCTCATTAGCTGCATTCTATACCTCTGCAATCTAGGTGGAAATTCATCTGATGATCAGTGATGAGAAGTATGTCTTTCCTCTCTCTCTCTCTCTCTCTCTCTCTCTCTCTCTCTCTCTCTCTGTGTGTGTGTGTGTGTGTGTGTGTGTGTGTGTGTGTGTGTGTGTGTGTGTGTGTATATATATATATACACACACATACAAAATCTATCACATGCCCATGTCAGTGCCAATGCTTCCTTCTTGATTTGCAAGTGTTTTTTTCTCTGATGCCAGGTTAGGCACGAACTTCCCGACGTAGTTAACCATTCCCAATAACCTCCTTACGTTAGTAACAGACTGAGGTTGTGGCATTCCCTAATAGCTTCAATTTTGGCTGGATCTGCTTCTATCCCTTCACTGGATATGACGTGGCCTAAGAATTTGACTCGATCAGTTCCAAATGTGCACTTATCATTTAAGGCAATTCCTGCTGCTTCCAGTTTCCGAAGAACTTTATCCAAGTTCTCGTGATGTTCTGTTACATCTTCCCCGACGACTAACACGTCGTCGATGTGACAAATTACTCCAGATGTGTTTATAAGGATACAATTCATTTCCCTAGAAAAATGTTGGTGCACTTGTGATTCCAAATGGCAGTCAATTGAAGTAAAATCTGCCAAACGGTGTGATGAACGTCGGTAGAGGTTTAGATTCCTCTGCTAGCGGTATCTGCCAGTACCCACTATTGGCGCTGAGTTTTGAAAAAACTTTAGCCTTTTGGAGCTGTGCAAGAGAATCATCAATGGCTGGTAAGATTGTATGCTCTGTTTGGACACTTGTGTTGTGTTGTGTAAGGTCGACACATAATCTGATTTGTCCATTCTGTTTTGGGACAATCACCATGCCAGAGCATCATTCGGTAGGCCTATCCATGGGAGATATGATGCCCATATTTACCAGTCTATCTATCTCCTGTTTAAGTTTCGGCTGAAGTGGCAAGGCCACCCTGTGTGGTGCATGTAATGACACCGGTACTGCGTCGTTCTTCAGTCTGATTGGGTACATGACTGACATTAGGCCTAGGCCTTCAAAAAGTTAAGGATACCTTTCCATGGGTCAAACTTGTTGCGCAACTGGTTTGCCTCTTCTACCCATTGAAGCATTCCCATCTACTCGATTGCAGACCGCCCCAGTAATGATTCTTTCAAGCCCTGAACTACATACACATCCACCATGACGATGTTACCTCACCATGTAATTGGAGTTGTGATTTTACCTTGAATTTTCAATGGTGAACTGCGGGGGCCAAAAAGCTGACTGTTTACCGGCTTGATTTCAAGATTTGATGCACTGTACCGACTGCCAAACACCTGCTCCCGGACCACCGTAATGTCTGTCCCCGTATCAATCTTGAACAGAACGACTTGTCCCCCAACATTTACTTCTGTCCTCCAGGGTGAACTGATTTCCTTCCCATTAACTGAAGCTAAGAACCATTCATTACCAGATTGGCTTGGCCCTTCAATTTCCGATATGTGTGGATTTTTTCCCTGCCTACAGACTTTCCCAAAATGACCTGTCTTTTTGCAAACTCTACAGCTTTCTCTGAGGGCTGGACATCTCTCCATGTGCTCTTTAGTAAATGCCCCACTGCACCTAAAACATTCTCTTCTATTTGAACTTCTCTGGAATGTATACTATTATCCTATTTTGTTTTCCCTGGCATGTATTTACTGAACTGACTGCCCGTTTGTATGCTAATTCTATCGATGTTTTCCTCCACTGGTTGGTCCCGATTCAATTTTTGCACAATTAACTGTTGTTTTCTACGGGCTTCTGTCTGTCTGACATTATTAACTGCAGTTTCTAAGGTTAGTGTTGCATCTAATTGTAACGTTTCTGATAACCTTTTGTCTAAAAGTCCCACTACTAATCTATCACGTATTCGTTCATTCCGCATCAACTTGTACTCACACTTCTCTGCCAACGAGTGTAGTGCCGTAACAAATGTATCAATAGACTCGTCGGCCAGCTGCGAACGAAGATTGAATTTCGCCCTTTCGTAAATCACATTTCTCTTAGGGATGAAATGAGACTCAAACCTTTTAACTACCGCCTCATACTGTGTTGACTCTTCGTTGGATAGGTTAAAACTATTCATTATGTCTTCGGCTTCTTGTCCCAAGATATATATTAGTGTAGTGACCTGTATTTCGCCGCTGTTCTCCGATAGCCCACTCACCAGTCTGTACCTCTGAAATCTTTTGAACCAGGACCCCCATTCTTCCGGTCTTCTGAAATCGAAACTTGCAGGTGGAGCGAGAATGCACTCACCGTTGCGCCCGCTTCTTTCTTCTCATCTGCCATTATGTACTTCTTGATTACTTCGTTATACAACACAACTCTTCCCGACACCGCATCCCACTTCTGACACCATGTATTGCATTTCTTTATTGCGACTCACTCCTACACATTACAACCTTTACATTACAGCATGTTTCATCCTGCCTCTCAATCCTCACTCCTTTGTCCTCTCCAGCACAGTCTCGCCAACCTCCCTACACACAACTTCCCTTATTCAACACAACAGGGAGGACTCCGGCAGAAATATTTTTAAGAGAGAAACCATGCACTAGGTTACAGCTATTCAATCCTCACCAGCCGGAAAACCAAAATGAAAAAAGTAAAAAACCAGAGGGCCTCATCAAGCATCCTTTTGGGGTTGGGGAGGCAGTGCTGGTGAAGTGTGTTAGAGGAGAATGGTTACAGTGGCTCCCGGGTCTTCTGGTAGAGGTTGTTAGCCCAGTCACGTACAGAGTTAAATTGGGTGGTATGATAAGATTTTGCCACCGAGACCATTTGCTGCCAAGTTTCTTGCATGGTGAGTCAAGCCGAAGGAAGAAGGGCCGGTGGAGACACCAGCGGCAGGCCCAGCGCAAGTTGGGGGAGGTTGATACACCGGGCGGAAAAGGAAGCAGAGGAGGGGTGTTCAGCGGGAAGAGATACGGCTGAGGGAAGATCGTCGGCTGGTGATTCTGAGTTGGACGAAGACGCTGGGGAAGTGGAAGGCTTCAAGGGGTTTGGAAAGGAAACCAGGGCAACAACTCTAGAACCTCTCCGGCACAGTGGTAGAATGAGACGTCGACCTACATGATGGGACGTTTAGGTGGTGCAAGAGGATTCTTCTCTGAACGGTCTAGGAGTGGAACTTCTGTTATGGGACAAATAGAGGGGGGTACATTTTAGATTAAGTGGGGAAGTGTGTGGTGTAGGAATGTTGGGGTGCGGAGGTTGGCAAGAAGGTCAGTGCAAATATGGCGGCGGACTACTAAACACAACAGTAGTTAAAAAGAATGAGTACTATCGACCACCGAATAGCCTTTATCACAGATTCTCGACTCTACTGAAACTTTAACTTAAACCAACCTGTGGCAAATACACAAAAACCAGCATTGCCAAATTATCTGAAATAATGGAAAACAATTGCTTTCCCTCACAAACAAAAATAAAATTAAACGTTCCCTTAAAATCAATATAATCTGCACCGTTACAATGTATTAATGAAAATGGATACGAAAGACAGTTTAATTTGAGATGAAGCACAGGCTGAACTATTTCCTCAGAAATATAAAAAAAATTTTAACTGCGCTATTCATTATACTGCTATGTAGTGATTGTCTGCACAATTTGGAATTGAGGCCTCATTTACTTCACTGTAATTTCTGTCACCTAACGACATCTGGTGGTAATAGCAACTAGTACATTAATATCTGTTGGCACTGCTGATTGGCATGTGGAGCGAGTGTCTGTCTGTCTCGCCTTTCTGAATTTATGGTGTCACCAGGATGAAAATGGGGAGGTCACCAATTACCTTCCTGTTTATATACGAGTCTCTCTCTGCCTAATCACCTCAGACCGGCAGGTACCTATGAAAGAGATAAGTTGCCACTGTCACCATTTTTACTTCCAAGTTTTGAGATGTAAATCACAGGAAAGTCTGCACGCATCAGTGGTTAAATGCAGAGGAAACCACACGCAGGAGTTTCGTAGCATGAGTTGTCTGGCTTACTCCACACCTGTTGAGGGTAATCTTAACCAAGTGAATAAAGTAGAGCTCAGTAAATCTGTACACAGTTCAGAAAAGTTCAAGCTACACCCAGATTGTGTGCACTAGCTCTTGGTGAACAATAACGGTTGTCCGACTTGGCTTTGTCGTGTCCCTGAGCAAACAATAATTAAGGTAGCACATGATAAAATAATTAGTGTTTGGAGACATTTAAATGTTTGTACATGCTTATCTGGTTGACAACAAGGAGAAAGATTTGCTGTGTTATGCCATTTCTGAATATGTAGTGGTTGAAGTCATTTTTAAAATAATATTTAGTGTTGGACTTATTTATTATGGCATGCTGTTCAATAGTTTGTCTGCACAGCAAGTAAATGGCTTTTAGCAAGCTGTGTTGCAATTAATGGGTATTCTTTGATAGGTTTTGTGATAGGTAAAAAGTTCATTGTGTCAACTGTGATGTTAAAAGTCATTCACAGTAAACAGAAAACTTTTGAAAGCACTGCTAAGATCTACTTGTATGCACATTGTGTATTCTTCCACTATATAAAAAATTATCATTGTAACGGGTCTCAGCACTTTATTGGTGTGCTCGTGAAGTGAAACTCTGAAATTATTATGACAGTAAATATTTTTCAAATTTGCTGATTCTTACACCTATAAGCATTATAAAAAAAACACAAAGCAAAATAAATAATTTCACCATTCACAAATGTTTACCCACACTTTTAATTCAACTTTATACATGGGACTGCTTCCCCCCGTCGTTACCAACTTTACTGGGCTCATGCCAGTATTGTGTGCCCGTTAAAATATATGCAGGTAAGGGCAGTTACATTTTTCATAGGTTGATTTTGAAAGTGCTCAAATGACCATAAACAGCCTATATGTACTAGATTTTTCCTTTAAGTCTAATAAAGAAATATATGTGTTTTGCTATCAGCATGTGACTGCATATTCTGTCGTAAAAGTCTAATCCATATAATTTTGGTGGGCTTGTTTATTTTTCCATCTGTGTCCTGGAGAAACATATACGATTTCTTCCTTTGCTCTAGGTGGGTCCCACTCCTTACTTAAAAATTTTCAAGTCACTTCCTGTCTGGGCGTTTGTGCTGTCAGCGATGGCAGAGACCTGGTTCACACAGAACATGGTAACTCAGCTGCCTTCATTCCTCAGAGGTAAGAAGATTTGAATGACCCACTACAAGCTTAGTTTGTCAAGCATATTTTCAAAATTGTTACCCCTGTACAAGGTTACCAGTCATTCTTAGAGTACCTTATTCTTTACATTTTATTCCAAAACCTTTTCGATCACACCAGGTAATTTGGCACTTCATGTGGTCACACTCATTTAAGTCAGACATTGGATTTCCCTGATAAGCCTTTCAAGAACTTTAAAATTACTCTAGGTAATCACTGTAAGGGCACATTTTAAAACTACCTTTCAAGCTTTTGGAAATTAATATTCTACTTACACATAACTTGAGGACTAAGGTCACTCACAGTGTAGGCTTGGTCTAGATGAGTGACTGACAGTGACATTGGTCATAAGTAATAGGCTATTGGTTTGGGTGTCACTAATGAAAGTAATGTCAAGAGTCACTCACACAGTGGCTAAACCTGACCGGACCTCCTGGTTATAATCAATTCTGAACCACTTGCATGCAAGTGAGCACAACCACCAAGGATCTTAAAAGTAAAGTTCAGTCCTTGTAAATGTACTGACATAATTGTAATGAATGAACACTGTATTATTCTAAAAGGCATAAAGTTTATCCGCAATTATTTGGTCTTCATTTTTCAATTTTTACACTTATCAATGTGGCTTCCTAAATTTTGACACAGTTAATATTTTTTTCTGTTTTTATACGTACACGCTATCGGTGTGACTAACAAAGAATCAGACAAAGTTGACGTGTGCTCGCGTTCCTCGCCTCCAGCCCGTTTGCCCGGTCGTGCACCAGCTTGACGCAGCATGCATCTGCGCTCTACGAAGCGTATATTGTGAAGAGCATCAATGCGTACGTACAGCGCACGAGGTGCAGGACACTCGTGTGCCAGTATAGTGCACGTTAGCACACTCCAGTGCATCACTAGTGCAACGAGTGGAAATAGAGCTAATGACAAAGGGCTTTATGGTAACTGTCGTAAGAACCCTAATAAAGAGTACACTAAAGATGTCACAGGAAAAAGCTCTATTCAATGTTATGGTATTGAAAGTGTTTATTGCAAGTGTGTGTTGTTTTCACATCATATGTTTCACCTTCATCTCATCCCATTCATTGAGAAAGTGTTTATTTTATGTTATGTTAAATATAGAATAATTTATAGTGATGTTCTAACTGCAAGGTATGCAGTTTAGAGAGTGTACAATGTTGTTTTTGCAAGTGTCAGAAAATAGTTCTGGCATAGTGTGCTTAACTCACCAGGGGAAGTTCTAGCACCACTGCGGAGCAGTCAGTAGTTTTCAAGACACCCGGGGGCGAGGCTGTTTCGTTCACGTTCCAATGGCCACACCGTTTTCGCGCCAACCATTTAACAAACAATAGACATGTAATTCACTGGAACCTTTTTCATTTTTCTAGCCACCAGAGATTCCTGCCCTCCTCCCCTGTGGTTTGCATTGCCCAAGGGAGTTTAATTTTCATTTAATTAATTTTTCGGGCCATCACTCCTTTTCTGCAGTATTGCCGTGCCAGTGGGCTTATGCCGGCAAAGTTTTTGTAAAGTGTTTCCCATCAGAGAAGTGTTCATGTAATTCACCAAACATACGTGTGAACAGAGCTCCGTGTATTATTTAAGTGTAACGGCTCACAGCATTTCAGGGCACAGGCCCTTATAATCCCCGCTACCAGTGCTATGTCTTTGAAGTGTTTTGTATGTCTCATCAATGCTGCAACGTGTGTATTCCAATTTATTAATCCAGCAAGGCGTGGGACCAGCCAGAATAGGTCTCTCGTTTAATAAACAGTTTTGGCAACTATGCATCATGTAAATATCAGTTCACCATTAACATACAATACTAGAACTAACATGTGTCACGAAGGAAAATTACATCCAAGTGAATCAGCTCGCAACCCAGAGGTCAACAGTCTCTCCAGCTCCAAAGATTTGGTGCTGCCTTCCGGCGACGCCTGGCGCCTACTGGTTAAATGTATTCCAACATCCCTAACCTGAACCAACTCCGCCTCTGAGATCACCTCTATGGTCTTACCATACTGTGTCAAAGCATACAGTCCAAAACTTCCAAATTAATAAAAAATACAATTTTTTTCCACATAAAGTTTATGATAAGGGTTCAAATCTGTCTCTCATGGAAGGACTTTCTGACCCTAAGTCTGGATTGTGGAAACCAGCATCATTTCAACTGGTCGGAAGGGTTGGAGAGAGACACAAAGCAACAATTATCTATATGTAATAAAATCTGAGAAGTTACTTAATTGTCATTCTCAACACAAATTTCCTTATATGTTTATCTTGTTCCCAGTTAGCATGGATAATCAGGAAAAAATATACTTAATTTAAACATTACAACTTTATCAATGCTTGATTCTAAACTGGGCTAACAAAAAGTATACAAAACAAAACAACGTATTGTAATTTTTACAGATACAGTACCCACACAGACATTCACTGAAAAAAATTTGCCAACTATTGTACACTTGCCTTTGTTTGTAATCATTGGCAACACTGAATGTGTGAAGTGCAGTAACCAGTTTTGGTTATGGTGATGCAATGTAAGCTTGAGAAGTAATAAAGAAGTATCTTGCATCTGTAATATTTATGATTGTCATTTAGCATCGCACCCCAGAACATAAGTAAAACACTCACTACATGAAACAAAACGTATTGCTGAAAACAATCTGTGGTTTGCAGTTGAACACAGCTGGTCTACATCTTCTATCAGAACTACATCATGAGTTGTCGTCCTTCCTGACTTGCAAATAGGGTGGCCAACTGCCCTGTACTCTACGAGATTTCCTGTATCCTGGGGCCGAAAGGGTTCTCCCATATGGACATAGGACGGGACATCATATATCCAATTATCTCAGACTGTTTAAAAAATAATCTGAATATTAATAAATACCACAGCAGTAATTTACCACTACCACAATTACAGGTACCTTTACTCTGATTCTTTAACCTAGTGGCCAAAAGTATTGACAACTGATGCTGATAGGTAGCATTTGTCAACAAGTGCATTTGACGAAGTAGCACTTACTGAGATGTGTATATGTATTTTCCTCCCGGTGTGTGTTGATGGCATTTGTTTTAAAGCTGATTAAATAAGAAATTCACATGACTTTATATGACTATAATCGCAACTAATACTTTGTTGTATGTGTTTGGAGTAAATGTTGACTGGACTTTTGCAAATACTGTTCTTTTTTGTAACAATTTTCCTTCATAATTTAATAGAGGTCAGATGTCATGTGACAAGTTGTCGGAAGTGTCCCATATGGCAAATCTGAAAAAGCTGGCAACCCTATTTGCAGATGTGCTGAGAACTGAGGTGAAGAACCTGGGGCTCTTAACTTCGGTGCAATATGCTGTGGTGGTGGTTGTCCTGTACACAGTCGCCCCAGCTGCAGACTGCTTAACCAACAGGAACATCCTCAAAATCACTGTGGTAAGAACAGCTTGCAAACTGCACCAGCACCACAGGATACGACTGTTCATTTGTATAAAGGAGTCTGCCTTCACATGTGCGTAGTGTCCCCTCTACATTAAAAGTAGAACAGTTTATTTCATACAGTAAATTCATGTTAAAGTCACAGTTACTTACCCCATTTATGGAACCAGAAATGTATATGGAGGAGTCATAAAATCTGAATATTAGAGGTGTTATATCTTTATTTCAACATGTGTTACTAATCATACAAAGGATCTACATATAAGGCACCATGATGATTGTTACTGTCTCTAACATAGATGCCAACCACTGCACCTATAACACCTCCTTTTTCCACTGTACATCCTACCCTCCTACACTGGCTCATACAATTCTTTCATTTTTACTCTATGATCACTTCCGGTCACATAATGTCCTTTGCTTCCACCACCTGCAGCTGCATTGGTAGCTGTAGTCCCACAGTCTGGAAAGTCTTTGAAATTGAAGTCTGCTGTGCCAGTATCTACACTACTTTCACTGTTCACCTTGTACTCCGAGTCGGTAGAGGTGTCCTTGGCACTTTCCACACTACCTTGTGTGCTTGATACTGTAGATTCTGATGGACCATCAGTTTCCTCTTGGACTGGTACAGTGCTTGTCTGGCCAGTTCCCCTAAAATGTGATTGTCGTAGATGATTTGTATTACGTCTGATCACCCCCCCCCCCACCCGAATTGAGCTTCAGTCTTCTTGGCAGACTTGTCATGAAAGTGTTTGAACTTATCTTGTCCGGCTTTCAAGGCATCATAGCCCCATCCTGGATTACAGGTTGCATCATTAGTAGTGGTTTTGGGCAGTCTAGCTCTTATGCATCGACTGAATAAAATTTGTGCCTGAGATGCTTGAAGTCCTGTAATGGGAGTGCTATTATATTCTCTTAGTAAATCTCTGTTGGTCAGCACCCTCTGAGTTACTTTTGCGTAGTATCTTTTTGCTGATTCCCACAGCTTTTTCAGCCACACAATTGTTTTAGTGGTCTTATATGTCTAGCCAGTGAGATTAATAATAATCAATCAGGACTAAATAGTCATTCCCAGCCTCTTCAAGGATGTCAGCTCCTTCTTTAAGATATGGTAATCTAGAAATGGTATGAGGTATGAGTGGCTCCCTCTAATTCGCCCTATAGAATTTTCCACAAGTCCAGCATCTTGAGACATATTGTTCAATGCCAGTTGACATTAGAGGCCAAGAAAACAGCTGCCTTGCGCTGGCTTTTGTTTTTTCAACACCGCCATGCCCTTCACGTGCTTAATTTAAAACATATGACTGCAATGCAGTAGGTACTACAATTTTGCTGCCTAGGAACACCATCTTGTCTTCAACATGAAGATTATCTTCGACCTTGTAATATGTCTGACATTCTGGTGGCAACTTGCTGGCAGCTGGCCTATCACCTTGATTTGAGATACACTGGAAAGGATAGGGTCTCGACTGGTTTCTTTCTGAAATATCTGTTTTCTTGCATCACTCATTGGTAAATATGCCTAAGGGAGTGTACAGTTTCCACAATATCATGATCTTCCTCAGTTTCAGGGAGGGGCATGCGTAACATCCCATCTGCCAGATGTAAATCTTTGCCTGGTAAATAATACACTTGTAGGGTATATTCAAGAAGTTTGAGTCTCAGGTGTTGAAGTCTAGGGGACCCTATTTTCCCTATGTTTTTTTTCATTACTGCTACAAAAGGTTTGTGGTCAGTTTGAATATTCACTGGATGACCATAGATAAAGTCGTGAAACTTTGATGATGCAAAATATATAGCCAGCAGTTTTTTTTTTATTTTTTCAGATTGGGAGTAGTTCTTTTCACTGTCTGTGAGGTAGCGCAATGCTGTTATCACCATCTGCAAGCTGCTTGCCCCTGCACTGGATTTCTGTAGCAAACAGCACCCGAGACCATGTTGTGATGCATCACACTGCAGAGTAATTTCTTTTTTAAGGTCAAACAGTGTTAGCACAGGTGCAGAGGAAACTTTCAATTTTAGTGTATCGAAAACTTTTTGGTGCAATGGTAGCCACTGCCATTCGTTTCCCTCTTTGAGCAATTCATATAACGATGCTGTAAGGGTCACCATTTGGGGTAAGAAGGTGCGGACATAATTGAACATTCCCAGTATTCGTTGCAATTCTTTCTTATTAGAGGGGGATTTCAGGTTTGTCAGTGTTGTTGCTTTGTCAGGATCTAACTGCATGCCTTCGGCAGAAAAGACATGGCCCACATATTTAACTTCATTCGCTTTGTATTTTAGTTTAACCTTATTGTACTTTACATTTTTAGCTCGAGCCCTTTCTACGACTTCCCAAACTGGGTAGTCTTCAAACTCAATACTTCCAAAACTTCCAGTCTACGCAAGCATTTTTGCCTTGTAAATCCAAGTCAGGTGGCAACTTAACACCTCCACCCATAGCCACTGTAAACAAGACTATCGACAATTACGTTCCCCGCCGTTTCGCAACTTCGGCGTTAGTGTCACTGTACCTATGTGCTTGCCACACTTGTACCGCTGAGTACTAACGTTTATTTAGAATCTTATCTTTTCCGACCAACTAATCCCGTTGACTGCGCTATGTTATATCGTTATTTCAATATATGTGTTACTAATAATACAAAGGCTATACATATAAGGTGCCATGGTGCTTGGTACTATCCAATATGGGTACCAATCACTGCACCTATAACAAGAGGAACCAAAAAAAATTGCAAATTATAGGAAAATGTAGACTGAAAAAAGCTGAAAGCATGTCCTATGTTGACGCCCGACCTAATGGGTGTTACTGGCGTTGGACTGCATCGGAGCGTTTACCCCCCCCCCCCCCCCCTCCTCCCTGCTGCTGCGAAACCATAAACGGCTGGAAAGCAAGCATCTTCCATTTGATGGGATTATTGCTGGGAGTGGTATTGGTGACTTTTGGCAAGTTAATTGTGACCCATTGGACACAGGAAGGAGCGCTAGTCAGTGTTGGCCTGGTTTGCACTTAGAGGGTTTGTAACTGGCCGGTAACTCGAGGTGTCGGACTACTTTCTCTGTGGCTGAGGGCCAGTTAAGAGATACAGTCTTCTTCGGAGGTGTGGACACGTGCCAGAGTAGACTTCTGCTTCCCCTGGTAGAGCTGGTGGATGTTTCCAGTTGGCACTCTGTTTGCCCCTACCAGACCTCCAATCAGGGCTAGTCCCTGTTTGGCAACTTTATCTCGCCCAGTCCTGTGGCGGGGCATAAGGGAAAGATAGAGTAAAGAGTTTGTCAGTGGGTGTACTGTAGGGGCGCACACTGCATGAGAGGAAGAATGGATATGCAGTGGGTGTGGTTGGTAGGCTTGACTACTGGTCTGCAGCAGGTGACTTGGCAGGTGGGACGTCGCCGGCATATCCAAGCACTTAACTCAAGATGTCAATAGCAGTGTAGGGGCGACAACTTACGTATTACTCAGGAAGGCGGAATAACGCCATAGATTCAAGCATCACGTAGAAATGGGGTTCCCTACCAGAGGCGACTGTTGGTCTCCTGCAAGTACGTTGGCAGGTGGGACGTCGCCAACAGACCCAAGTACTTACACGTTTGCCAGAGGTATGAAACCATTCTCGTGTTACTCAGGTAGGCAGGACATCGCCATAGATCCTAACATCATGTAGAGATGGTTCTATCTGAGGGTGAAGTAAAAACAGAGGTGGCAGCTCATGCCTGCTCCTGCAGAAGTGTTGAGGTTCACTTGGATGAAGCAGGAGATAGCACAAAGCAGATTGAGAAAATTAGTAGTTGCGAGTGATAAATCCGCCAGATTGGTTTATGTCTGTTTATTATCAGAACAGTAAACACACACAACCAGTCTGTACCCTTACTAGGGCCTATCCTAGATTGCCAACCGAAGTGACACCTAGTCTCGGGAGACAGGGAAGCACGGGCGTGGGTTGGGGGTGAGGGGTTAACCCCAGTAGATGGTACTCAGACTCATGAATAGCTGTAATAGGAGCGCTAACTGGGTAGTCATGAAGCTTGGAAGGCTACGATGAGCTGTCAGGCATCATGACGTTCTACGACTGGTACTAGCTAACTGGTATATGGTAGTAAAGTTGGTCCACGTCAGGGTAGAGTGACGCCTTGCAACAGAGCTGCGCGTGTTCAGTTTCAAACTCTGGTCTGCAACCTCTGTATGTACCCGGAGCACAGGGACAGAGCGAAGGGATGCGGGTGGCGGTGAGGTTGTGGAGGGGGGAGAGAGAGTGAGAGTGTAGCGGAGAAGCAGCGGAGATGGCAGACGACAGCCGAAGCTGGCTGCGTTTCCCCTTTGCAGCCGAGGGCTGAAGGGGTAGGTGCACATGCTGAGATGTGAAACGTGTTGCAGACCAACAGGAGGCATCAGCTGGCCTGCAGCGAACCCTGGGCTTCAAGACGCTCTGTGGCATGTATGACTTAATGTCTCTTCTTGGGAGGGGGCCGTGGCTGTGGCGAGGCTAGAATGGATATCACCGTTGCCTGTGGTGAGGCAATGTAACTATTTATGTATTAATTTATCCTAGTATTATATGTTACGGGAAAATGAAAAAATCTGAGTGTAGCTGTGTCAGACACAACAGCAGGTTTTACATGAGTATGTCTGCATGATTAAGGAATATTTTCTTTGGAACAGGAGGTTGAAATGAAAGTAACATAATGGACACCTGGCTTTTATAGCTTAAATCAACAGGTCTAGACAAGATACGTTGTTTAGCACCAAAATCAGCATGCTAGAGCATCTGAGTCTCAAGATATAACACCCGAAAATTTTTACAGACATCTAAAACTGCTGCGGTGCTGTGCTAATTCAAGGTCGTGCTTGCATCTTAGTCCTATAGGCCTACCAATCAAATGAGACCACATTCATTTCAGTTATATTATTAGTCACACAGTTATAGTGTAATGGATTACCCTGCAAATGTTACATCACTCTTACTGTCCTGGTACCCAATGTGACAATCTAGTTTTAAAGACGTATTCGGGACAAAAGAACAAAGTAAAATCCTTATCTAATGGGTAGGGAATTTTTTCACAGACACACACAATATGTATGATACAATACGTAATTATTTTCTTGATGCCATAAGCATGCATACATAAAGTGCAAGGTGCATCAAAAGACACTTCCAGTACTTGCATACCCTCCTCCAGCAGCAAAGCAGATCACAAAAGTCTCGCACTGAATCTATCATCTTGCAGAAGGTAGTTGTTCCATGTACATTCACCTGATGGCACAGTTGGGTAAGGTTTGTCACCAGTGTTGAAGACCGGGCCAGATAATGTCCAATCCAGTCCTACATATGGTACGTGTGGGAAAGATCTGGTGATTCTGCTGGCCAGAGGATTTGAAGAATACCTCTGGGAACATGCTAGACTGCATGAGCAGTATATGGGCAGGCACTGCCCTGTTTGAATAGTATATCTTCCAGTTGTTGCACAAATGGCAGCAAAAGGGGCTAGGCAATGTTCTGGAAGTACAGTGCACAGTTCAGTGCTCTCTTAACAAACACCAGCGGTGAACGAATATTGTTGGCCACTACTCCCCACAAGGCATTGGTCCTGTGTGTCGCTGTCATATACGCCATGGGAGGTGTCATGTAACACAGCACACATATATAAAAATCATTAACACAAAGCAGAGTCTTCTCTCAACACTGAATTCAATACTCTGCAACTAATGCCCCTCCTTCCTCGACAAAACTGGAGATGAGCTGCATGGTGGTGAAGCATCCGTGGAAGTCTGCCTAGAAGCACCTGTGGTTGTAGTCCAACTCCCAGTAACTGTAGAAGGTCTTTGCTTTAACCCCTAACACAACATTGTCTCCGATCTGTTGATTGGTGGTTGTGGGACATATCTGCAATGAGAGCATTAGCACCTCTGTTGTCCAAAACCAGATGTACAGACATACGTACCTTCCTGTGACCAACTCGGCCAACATAAGTGCATTGCTTACATTTCTCGTCCAACATGTTGCACAATTCAATATGACCATCTAAACTTTCGAAGAACCACCAAGGATGTATATCCTTGCTCAAACTACATGAACTGTACAAACAATGTGAGCCTATGTTGTCCTGGGTTACTACTATCAGCACTATTTTGGAACAAAGTATGGCACTGGAAAATGCAGACTGTCGCCTTTGCTAGTGTATAGCCGCTGAATTGCCGCAAATATTGAATTGACAATACTTAATGCCGGTGTCCAATTTTTCTAGAGCACAGCATTCTTAATCATCTCATGTACTGCCTTCTAGTTGTCTTTCATGCAAATGAAGTCTTTCTTGTGCACTTGTCTAAAAGCGTTTTTTTCTTTCTTTCTTTCTTTCTTTCATTCCTGGAAGTGTATTACTAACTATACTCTTAAAATGTATTTTGCTTTAGTAAGATTTTTTACCTTTAGTGTCAACTACTACTGTAGAACCATGAAAGGAAATCTCCATAGTTTTCCCGTTCCAAGGCTAATGAAAACATCTTGACTGAATCAGATGATGGTTGTTTGCAGGCACGGAAGCTGTTCATCTGTGGCTTCCTGACAGTCGCAAGTGGGGCGATGGTGCTGACCGGCTTCCTGCATACAAAAGCAGCCATAATAGTCGCTCTCTCCATTGCACAGAGCTGTGTGGCTCTCGTGTGGAACACCGCACTGTAAGCAGCATGTTGCACACTTGTTTACCATGCTGCATGACCTACATGTATCAGTTCAAATTAATGTTGGTGTATTAAGAAAGCAATGGGACCTTTTGATCTGAAGAATATGTCTGGACACCAATGTGTAGAGCTGACTCCCATAGTAACTGATTTAGTGCAGCAAATAATGTTTATGTCGTAAATGCATAATATAACTTTCTTTACACACACTGAAGGTTTTTATAACCCACCATAGTGGTAAAACATGAATAACAAAACTCTCATCTCATATTTGTTATACCGTATCACAAAATGTTACTGTGTGATGTGTGCTTTTATTTTAATATTGAAGTAACATCTACTATAATACTTTAATAATATAATATGTAGATATAACTTTTTTTTTATTTCATAAGAAAACTCTTTATCGCAATCTAATGCTGGTAAACTAACCACACACTCTGCTAATGAGATGGTCAGTTATATTATTGTTAATAGTATTTGTTGTTTTCACTTTGTTGATGGTTGCTAATGTATTTATGAACGTGATTCATTATCACAAAGTAATATATGGTATTCACTATTTAAAAACCAGAATGTTGGGTCACACATACTTGTTTTATGAATAGTCAATAAGGGCATAAACTTTCTGTGTTACAACAGGAGTGTCAGGTCTGTGCTCTCAAGATCATGGTTCATATTGCAGCAGGTTTTAAACAATGTTGTACTGACTTTGTGTTCATAAATTGACAAGTCATACTTGAGATTAACGGTCAAAGTACTGGCTTGTCTCAAAAGGACATGATACCTTAAAGATTATGGGCACAAGGGACCCAAATTGTTTTTCTCTACTTGTTTACTAGTCATTATAATCACCATTCAACTCCAGAGTGGGGCATACTGGCTTCTGTAAACATCTACCTTATCCTGTTCTTTTCAAATTACTTTTTAATGTGTTTCCGAGACTGATTACACTCAGGTGCACCTGACTAAAACTCTGATTTCACATTTGTTCCCAACATACTGCTGAGGGGATAATCTCATCTAAATATGCATTCAATTATTTTTTTTTGCCTTTACCATCTTGTTCATAGTATTTGACACCGATGGGTGAGACACGGAGACAATAGCATCAACACTTTACTTGCTGATTGATGAGCGCCAGCGGTGGTTCCTACGCATGGCACTTTAAGACTCAGAGTAAACTCAGGAATACTGTGGGTTTTGTGTGCTCGTCTCACCCGTGTGTACTCACTGAACAACTTTACACTCCACAATATACTTAAGAAACATTGACTGGGCTGGGCATCTGACGCAACTAAAAACATTCACATTTTACACTGCGGATGTAGGTATTTATTGATCAATTTACAGTCTGTGCCAGAATATGTCTCGAGCGTGTCTAGCCAGTTCTGATGGGTGAGTCCCCCAAGCACTTAATTCAACTTGTGCACTTCAGAATGGATGATGCTCCATGCTGCAGGAATTCACAGCCTCTACACAGTAAGGGACCTACAGCCGCTAGGATGGACTGCAGGTTTTACCCAGAGACAGGACACGGAGTATGAAATGAACACTAACGTATTCCTTCGCAGCTAACGCCTACTCATCGGGACTCATACCCAAAGCACGTGTTGTGTGGCAATGGTCAAACACATAGAGGGCTAGTGCAAAACAATCACGTCATACAAGGACAAAAAACAACACTGGAAAAAATAGGGCACGACACGAGGTGGAAAATAAACACACAAGAGTGAATTCACTCTTAGATGGCGTAGATGCCGCTGGATAGGGCTCGTAGCGGACCACGTATGCGGGTACAAAAGCACATCATCTACTCGAAAATCCGGTCAATAATTATCTCAAATAATTGCAACTGCATTGTAAAATTATAATTGCCATAAAATAACGTACAAAAACCCTTAGACGACAAAATGGCGGAAAAAAAGTCAAGTACGCAACCTGACAGTGTGGTCAAGAACAAAGTGTGTTAAAACATGTAAAATACATGGACCCTTATTGAAAACTACATAAAACCGTGGAGATAAATTATGGTGCACAAGTTGGAAATACAAATAGCCCACATAATGCGGTGATTGTGTGGATACGGACTTGGTGGTATCTGACCGCGTGGCCATGAGCGATGTGGCCGTAAAGAATGATAGCATTACAAAACCCTCAAATAATTACACAATGATATTGCCCTTAATATTACACGCCACAATAAAGCAGAAATTCCATTTAAAAACCCTGAACACAGGCGGATGGCATCTGATACACAAGTAGTGCGGGCCTCGTGGCCTCTCCGATACAACACACTTCTCCCTCCTTTACATCCCAAAATGCCTTAAAGGCTGCAAATGATTAGTTTAAACAGATAGTAATATGCTGGGGCGTCTGGCAAAACACACGAGGCACAGGTTAACCGGTATACTAAAATGAACTATGAAACCTACATCAGAGCAAAAGGTTAAGTGCATACGTGACAGCGTCTTACCTCGCCAGCTCTCCTAGGATGACTGCCCAGAGGCAGGGGTTGCATCTATCGATTATAGCTGCCTATGGGGTTCACACAAGCGGAAGTGCTATGCACAATGAGTAAATATTAATATTGCAATTTGAAAAGGCACCAAAAGAATTACTAGACATTTTTATGTACAGAATTTAAATTGGAATTTTCTGTTAAAATTATAACTATCTTTGGAAGGCATTCTCGTCTGAAATCACTGGTTCATTTTTAGCGCTGCGCACACTTTGAATTTCAAATGCAAATACACACAAAAGCTCAAAAGTACATATAATACTTTCATAAACAATTTTACCCTTGGGAACAAATACATTTTACACCGAAACAATTGATATTATATTTCTGGAAAGTCCGTGGCCTGTAGTGGTATTTAGCCACGTGCTCACCACCACATGTACCTTTAGCGGCGAGTGCCGTCATGGGCCTCGGCCGGTGTCATATTTATTATTTCTTTTACAACTTGCTCTGTCAATCTTTTCCTTACAGTTCCATGCCTTATCCCAATTATAGTTTTAAATCACAAAATTACTGTGAGATGTCCATTTTCTGTATTGGACTCATAGGTAGCCAAGTAGTTGATTCAAAATCCTGAGAGTTCCATGCTTCAACAGCCAACCACAGCATGTTGGGGAAGCATTGGAAAGGCAGGTATCTTGTAGGCAGTGTTGCGGAAACTTGTTCCCCTCACCACTTCCATCCTTTTCTTGAATTTATTCATGCCAACCAGATCAGCAGCAACTGAAAGATGCACTGGTCTCGTTACATACATTGGATCCCATCACAAGAATTTGCAGGAAATTTTCCACATACAGCATTTTCAAATGGGTAGAGTACCAGGCGCTGCAATTAATTGGGATTTTCCTAACAATAATAAAGGTTCCTCTCTCCTGTCTTATTTCTTGTTACTACTCCACAAACACCTCATTTGGCATCATGAATTCTCCACACCAGCTGTAATGTCCCTCATATATGACAGCTGGCATTAATTTTCCCTGATAGCACATTCACAGCAGAATCAAGAAGCAAAGAAGATGACATGTCCACACAAAATTATAAATAAGTATAATAAATGATTGTGGTTCTGTTCTGGTGTTCAGGATACTTCAGTAACCATTCTGCTGGTT
This sequence comes from Dryococelus australis, assembly GCA_029891345.1. Classification (NCBI taxonomy): domain Eukaryota; kingdom Metazoa; phylum Arthropoda; class Insecta; order Phasmatodea; family Phasmatidae; genus Dryococelus; species Dryococelus australis. The sequence goes on along the minus strand of CM056994.1, from coordinate 32,574,621 downwards.
CGTGTTGTGTGTAGTGTGAATCAGCTGGACCTCGCACCACAATTCTCCAGCATCTTGGCATCCTTGCACTATACTGGGGCGTCTGTCTGCGCTGGTATAGCCCCAGCCCTCACTGGCTTCCTCGTACAGAACAAGGTGAGAATATGTGAATGAGTTATCTACAGTACGTGTGACTTTTGCTCATTAAAAACAAAATTTAAGAGCTGATTTTTAACAATTGCTGCCTTTTGTAAGAATGATATTGTACCATGTTTAAAATCTGAGTTGTTAAAAGAAATTACTGAAGTTACTTAGTGTTAATTTCAAATGACTGAATTACAACTTTCAAGAAATCAGGTGTAGGTGTTGCCAGTATTATTTCAGCTTCCTTCAACATATCCAGAAATATCACCTCCAAAATGTCACATGCAAGAACACTATACTGAACTTACAAACTGTCAAAGGATCACTGCTTAATGTCTGTTATGTATGTACTCTGCACCAAAAAAAAAATGCTCTTATCAGTTAGTGCGTTGTACATATAGGCAACAAGGTATCTTTTGTACATAGGAGATCTACCCTTACTGCTTGCTCCCTTGCTTCTATACATCAAAACTGCACAGTATCTTCCAGTAAGCCTATACCTTAACACTGGAATCAACTTCTGTATTAAGTTACACAGTAAAAACATGTTCATAATTATGCAGAAACTTAAAAATACAGTGCTGGTAGAGAATTCAAGCTATAATGCCCAGTTACTATTTAAGTGCCTGGACCAGTTCACAAACAAGGCAGGAAAATTTTTGCTAGAAGATACAGAAACTGGGACCTGAGTTTCTCACTCTCATTCTTTACAACAAAAAATTTTTTAAACTTAAAAGAGTAAGTTTACTCATTATTTTTCATTAATAGTGTGCATGTAGGAAATTGACATTTGCAATTAACTCAGATTTCGCCCATAGCTACGCTAACAAACAGTTATCTAACCAATGCAGGCTGAGAAATACTTTAAAAATAAACTGGAATGTATAGTTGAGATGCATGCCCCTGACTGGGCTAGACTGAGTGGTGGGCCAAGTTAGCTGACTTTATGTATACATCTTCAAAATTATTCACAGGAAATTGGGAAATTCATTTTTTTAATAATCATTTGGGGTAACTTTTTACCAATTAAGGGTAACATTGCAAAGCGGGCAAGGAAGGAGTAAACCGAAAGAGAATGACCGGACCAGAAAGAGATAACTGGTAGCACTGGTAGATATGTTTTATTCCATTGTTAGGATTGTACAAAACAAATATCACCAACCTGTACGTGCTAACATCTGATGCATGATTGACCAAGTTTGCCAAGCTGTTTACAGCAGGGTAGTAATGAGGTTTGAGCAGTGTCTCTGGGTAAGTGACCCCAGTGTGCACAATGTCCGGCGTGGACGAGACACGTAGGCCAACACTCATAATGTTCGGAGAAGGCTCCATGACAAGAACTTCTAACCATGCGTTGAAAAACACAAGTTAAATGCTATGGAAAGCAAAGTTAACTACGTTAACATAGATATTTGTTGAAAGCAAACGTGTGCAGGTAAAGTGGCTAACTAGTGAGAGTTACGGCTGGAGTCCTTCGACTGCCATTGCTAACTGCTGCAAGCTGCCCCTTCTAGAGGGTGTGCAAGGAAATAAATACTCTTAAGAGCTGGAGGCGGCTGGAGCAAGCCACATGGAGGGAGAAACCTCACCTGATGCGTGGCCAGCATGCACGTTTGGTACCTGCCAGCTAGGGCAAGCCAAGCGAGGGGGTGGGACCACCCACTCGAATTGAGCGTGGCATCTTGCAGCAAGAGGTTCACTTGGCCTGTAGAATGAAGCGGTACGAGGCGAAATGAGCTACTCTGCTCAGCGCTATGGTGTGCTAGTGGGAACACCACAGGCTGAGGCTTATGAATGTAACTGACAGCACTCACCACATGTCAACTTAAAAACTTTCTAGCTAAATTTATTTACAGCCTCTTTACCCAGAGTATGAATTTATATGAATTTTTATATTTCATAAAATTTAGCAAACATTAAATTCGAGTCTGATACATAAAACAACTAATATTAGCAATGTGCAACTTAACATTCAAATGGTTTTAAGGTAACCAAAATTTAATAGCCTCCTGTAGTATTTGTAGCAAGTAGAAGGCCCCAAATTATGTAAAAATTGTTGTTTTATATTCTAGCTAATATGGAAATATAAACATTTTAAAGAAAAGCATGTGTACGCTCAGTGAAAATAAAACCTGTATGTATTTTTGTGCTAAATATATGCACATCAGTTTTGTATGCACCAGCTGGGAATAAGTACATTTGAGATCAACAAACTTAGGAACGTTGGTAGATACCAATTACCACAATCAAGATGCCAAATTTCAACCTTAGAAATGTAATGAAGTGTAACCCACAAAGTTCTTGAGCTGATGTAAGTTTTTGCTCCCCATTTTGATGTTTACAGACAGCTGAAGAGTGGCAAGTGGTGTTCTGCATCTCTGCGGCAGTAGGTCTTGTTGCTGCAGCCTTTTACGCAGTTTTTGGCAGCGGGGAGCTCCAACCTTGGGCTAGAGGCAAGCTACTCCAAGAAAATAATGATGAAGAAATGCACTTGGAACAGTCATAGTTATTTACAGAAGGAGAAAATGGAATACCTGCCTGGCCGCCAGCATTCACAACCCTCATCATAAAGTCGTAACTGCAAGAGATTTTGAATTTAAAAATTAAGCAATAATATTCCCATGATGATGCCTGACAAGTTCGGTACCTGTTGGAAGGTGTGAGCATGATCCTCGGTGCCTGTAAGACGTTGGTTTTCCCAAGTGATATTTCATGTACATTTAATTCCTTTGTGTGTGCCTTCCCTAGTCCGAACTTATTAAATCAAGTTCCTAATTAGACTCAGCTTGTAGGAGTAAAAACCTTAATTAAATTATACACGTTTGTATAGAAAATGGTACGTAGCTATAAATGGAAATTATTAAAGTTTCTGTCAACTACAAATCCAAGGTTGATTTCATTTTCAAATCTCAAATCCAACTAAATATATGTTAAAAATATTTGTTTCTAAAATGTTAATAATTTCCAATACAAAATGGATTTTGTTTAGTAGTTTAATTCTGTGGACACCACACTTAGGTGTGGTGTCCACAGTGCGTCAGTTCATCAGAACTGTATCATTTAGATACAGATTATGACTACATGGAACTGGTACTCACATTATCTTAGTCTAACTTTTCTGCATACAGGATTGTCGCTATCTGATGTGTACATATTACAAAAAAAAACTTAAAAAAAAAACCACTTATAATGAAACATACCAAAGTTACATATTTATGTATTTTTATTGTAAACAACACAAAACTAATATTTTTAATAGTGGAAATAATTCAAAATAAAGAAAAAAAATATGTTTTCTGGGCGCTGGGATGCAGCCTCAGCGCTGGGCTGCAGCATGTCACTTACTTCGTGCCAGAAGTTTCACACATCAGCCTATCCTCCCCACACTCCTTGATAATCTGATTGGCTGCTGTGTCTCTCTGTTGGTTTTTATCATTTGTGTAGTACAAATTATTAGTTACAAATTGTTTTGTGTAGTACAATTTGTTCCTACTTCCAACATAGCTGTCAATACACATCACAATTAATATTAATTTTTAAATGTGGAATGTGTTGGCTCTACAAAAATTTAATAACAGGTATTACACCAAAAACTGCATGCAGTAGTCACTGTATCTAGCCTTACAATGATTCTACCAAAACAACAACTTTCTTGCTACAGCCAAAGTTGGTGATGCAAACCAATTTCACGAGTAGTATTATTATTGTGTATGCGATCATAATCCGGTGTACTATAATTCCAATGTTTTTTTTAAATTAGGATCTAATCTGCCTTGTACATAATTAACGGTACAACATATGATCTCCAGTTTGAAGTACTGCTGGAAATATATTGCGTTGTTACAGTCTTCTAACAAGCGACAACAGGGATCTTTCCTACTTATTTTTCTACCTACCATGTGATAGTATGATACATTTTAAGACTCACGCTGTGCTCTTCTGTTCTTTATTTGCATGTGTAGGGCTCGAGATTAACACATTTTAAAATATACTATGATTTTGAAACAGATGCCGCCATGTTGATGTGCATGTGATGTCAGTATACATGTTTGCCTTTGTTTTTTTTTTTACATGCAGATGTCCTAACAAGTTAGGTATGCATCTGGAATGTTTATTATATTCTGTTGTTTCAGATGCTTTTAATGTTATTGCTGCATCACTGAACATCAGCAAATGTTGCATAGTTCCACTATGCAAAAATCTAACGAAATATACCCTCATAAGATACCTATGAATAGTTTGTGATAAAACAAAGTGTGAAGCATGTCTAAACATGGTTGAGCCATAAAACACTAAAGAATTTGCACTTAAGAACATATTTAGTGAGTGAAGATCATTTCAACTTTATGTAAATGTATTATTTTCTTACAGTAATTGCACTGGCCTAATCTGTAACATGGTAATGTTTATTTTTAAATGTGATGCCTACAAACTTAGAAAAAAAAACCAATGCAAATGCATATAAAACTAATACTGCCAAAACATCTGAAATATTTAAAAACCACTTGTATTCCTTACAAACAACAAAGAATTTAATGATCCCTTCATATTATTATTATCTGCACCATTACAAAATTATATCTAAGTGAAATAAGGGGCTTAATATGTGTACTTAAAAAGAGAAGTATAATCTACTATTTACACAGTTCTAGGGTTACCAGCACTTTTACCGAGAGAACTTGCCAAAGTGATGCTGCTTCAAGTATAAATAAAAATTTATAGTTGTTATAGATAACTGTATAGACATTCTTTTCATTTCTGTAAGCCAAATAATGGTAGAATCCTGGATGTGTTTTTCTGTGGTGTAACTACATTTCAGCTAGAAGTAAATACTGACTGATTTTCATACATCTGTGATAAGCTGTCTACGAAATCTAAACATAGCCAATTAATTTTCTTGACCAACCTTTGCAGATGCCTAGCCAATGCCTATTGTTATAATCAGTACAGAATTATTACAAATGGAAGACAATTATCTTTGACATGTGCCCAAGGGAGTAACATATTATATATTTGGGCTAATCACGCTAAACTATGACTCTCAATGCCACAGGCTGAGTGCTACGCAAATTCTGGTTATGCAAACTTTTAAGATAGAAGGCTGCTGTCGTAGTCACTTTTACAGTTTTAGTCCATGATGCCAGAATCACGAGAAACATGGGTGTGGACATGGTGTTTCGTTGGTGCTCGGCCTGTGTACAGGACAGGTCGGGTGGCCTGTCTGACCGGCACAAAATCAAGAGTCACTGTCATGGTCCTGCGAACAGGCTGGCCCTTAATAACTGGATGACCTGGGGTCATGATGACTTGCTGAGGCTAATGCTCCAGTTGATTGACGGGCTGCTGGTTGCCGTTAGCTTCACCAGGGCATGAAGTGCTGCTGATGCGATGGATGTCCGGACTGGGCTGGTGATTGTAGAACAGCTGGGCAGTGAACCATAGGTTGGCTAACCCGAGTGGAGGTTCTTCTCCTCTTCTGAATGCTTCCTCTAGGGGATGCAGCGTATCAGCAGCAGTTTTAACAAGTGGCAGGAAAAGTGGCTGGGGTAAAGCTGAGGAGTGCGGCCCCTCAGGTGGGTTGCAATGTGCCGGTGTATAAATAGCTTCGCAGTCCAGGCTAGTTTTGGAGGTGTAAGCTGCCTTTCTTAACCTTCTCCGGGCACTGCCCTTCCGGGTGTATGGCATAGGAAAAGGTGCAAATCACTGCTTTACAAAAGTGAAGCTGGAGACTCTGTTCCCTACTGTGTACTTTTAAGGATCGCAGTTGTACAGACGAGAGCTATACCATGTGCTCCTCTAATTTGGCCTCGTAGAGAGCGGTGGACACAGCATTGTATTGGCTCAAGCTGCACGACAGGACACTTAGGTGTGGTGTCCACAGCGGGTCAGTTCATCAGAGCTAATTCCAGCTCCATTCCGGCCCCATAAAGAGCGGTGGTGGAGAATGGAATAGTCTGATTAGCTGATTCACCTGGTGGAGGAGTTACTAGTGGTTGAGGCTCTATCGTACTGACCTCAGTTGAACAGCATGAATGGCCGTCGAACGTGTGAGTATTTAACTTTGTATAGGTTGGGCTGCTGGCTTCACTCTGACGGGCTGAAATATTACACATAACACTCAGAAATTAGTACCTCGGAAAATAGTTAAGATCACGTGTTTTATTTTGTGAGAATAAAACACGGGGGCTCTGTACTACCTCCTAGATTAACCTGGATTGGCACAGATGTTTTAAACTATGCTCAGCCAAGTGAAGGTGACCTGGTTCTAAAACTCACAGGAAATAAGGCGACCTATTGACCCGCTGTCCTGGAGGGACAGGAGCGGGACTACCAGAAGGGTAGTGTTGAAGATTACAGTTACCTTCCACTAAGGCATTGATTTTCAAAATGGAGGTCGCACCCCAAGGTACAAGTTAATTCAATTAGGGGGTTATTATTGGGCTATATTTGATAAAAATATTTTTCACAAGTCAATCTATTACTCGTCATATTACATTGATCTATCCACGTTGCCTCCGCCTGGCTTTACGTAATCGACTTTCACATTGCAATTATAAATATTTACAGTAGAGTGTGACTCCAGGTGTTGTAATATTTTACACTTTGCTTTTTAATACGTCTTCGTTAAATGTATTCTGATCCAGTCAATGTTAGTATCTTCACTTTTAGATTTTATGAGCATCCTTTGTAGACCTTTAAGTATTTGGAATATTGAATCTAATTGTTTTACTATCAATTAATTTAATACACATTGACACGTGGTTAAGGCACTGACCACTCTCCCTAGTTCGTCAGGTAAACCTACCACGGCATGTTAACAAGTGTACTGGTCCAGTGGGTCGTGATAAAGTCCATGGGGGGCCGTTTTGTGGGAAGGTACCATCGGAAGAGAGCGGAATCAAACCCCAGAGTGAGGCAAAACGAGATTATTTCCCGTCCAGGGAGTTCAATCTTCCTCACTCCTAGGATTGCCAAGAGGCGGGACGTCAGATGTCCCGAGGAAGGATGAGTGATGAGGGGTGGTAAATCTGGCCAGAGGGATTGGGGCTATTTGCAGTGACTGCGTAGGCCGACATGCGGAAATGTAGTTTGCAGGGGAAGAAACTATGCAAGACTTGGGGGCTACCTTCGGTGGGAGTCGAACCTGAACCGTCTTCCCCAAAGCCAACTTGATCAAACACGTATTCTGCTCGTCCTTCGGTGGGACTATCTTGGGCGGAGTAACACTTTCTGCTGGCGGTGGAGTCTCCTGTTGGATAGGACGTGTCAGTTCTGGATCATATCCGGCCAACAAGCACCTAAATAATCATTTAAAGGCGACCAGTGATCGAGGGGGATGTACACAGCGATCGGCCTGGGTATGAATGCAGGTTCCGCAGGAGGAGGTTCAACCTCACGCGTGGCTTCGATATTGGGGTTAGAATTTAAAGCTCTCTGTAAGGCATGGCATTCTCTGCCTCATATGCAACACTTAGTTCCACCCTTCTTATGGTGAATTTGTGCTGTCCTCTGACCCTTCCGCAGACGTGCAGTCCTGGGGGCGTTACTTACTCAGCTACACCCAAGGCCCTGACATATAGACTTGCAGTCTGGTATTAGGACGTCACCGAAGGTAGGCGCGGGAACACCAGAAACCCAGGAGCAGCAGTGTGTCCTGTTCAGCAAGCTCCGTCTCCTGTGGAGTTTGGTGTGCCTCATGGCTAGTCTTAAGCAGGTTCTTTATTACACCTAGCAAACAAGTTTCACTATCACAACTAATAAGAAAATAAGATACGTGAATAGGGATCTAGTCTAGAAATTATGGTAGTCCAAGAATTCAGATGTACGTAATATTTATTACGACTATAGGAAAAGGGGAAAGTCCCGGCTAAATATACAAGATTAGCTAACTAATATAATTTGACGTAAAGAGATTAATTTAGGCGAAGGTGAGCCTAGTAAAATGTAGTTTTATATTAGTGCAAAATCTACGTAAGAACACGCTTTCTACAGCATCTCTGAAATGGGTTGTCCAGAAGGACAATTACTTCGCAATAACCTGCTACCGCGGAGTCATGGAAGTTGACTGGGGTAAAGGGGTACAGGGTACAATTGGCGGCCCATGAGCCAAATCTGGCCTGCCATCACAATGTCAAAAATGAGGGAAAACCAGTTTGAATAATTCTAACGAAATTACTTAAATGTGAATTCAGTCGGCTGAGTTAACATTAACAGGCTTGTACCTTACCCGGATGTATTTCCAATCTATGAATACTTTTGTTGATCTTTTTTTTCGTATTGAGACGTCATTATGAATGTGCCCTTGTAAACCGTGCTTGCACTTGGTGTGCCTTCATGAGCCGTGCTTGGCGTGCCCTTGTGAACCACGCTCGAGATGGCTGTCCCATTATCGACATATGTGGCGACTGGCTTGGGTGCGAGAAGCTATCAGTTTCACAGCAGCAGTTAGTGGAGTTCAAAGCATGTGAATGTTACAGTATTATGTATGTGATTTTGCTAGTAGAAAAGTAGTACAAACATTTATTTCATATTGAAGTGAAGAATCATGTTGTGTAGTAAATATACGAACGTGGACACAAAACCGACAGTTCAAGACAGAGTGGACGGGCCAATTTTGTTTTTCCATGGTGAGTCTAAATAAGCCAATGTGCTTGATTTGCAATGAAGTTGTCAAGGTACGTAACTTAAAACGACACTATGAGAATAAGCACAAGGAGTTTCACAGTAAGTTTCCATGTGGTTCTTCTTGAAGACAAAGAAAAATCAATAGCATGCTATTATCATACAGACAGGGAAGTTCAAGGATACATGGAGGAAGCTCAGCTCAAGATAAATGTACAGAAGCTTCTTTAAGAGTTTCTTGGATTCTGTGTAAAAACATGATTCCTTTTACTCATGCTGAAGTTGTGAAAGAGCGCATGCTTCAATCTGTTAAGGTTATGGAAGGAGAGGTAACTGTAAAAAAATACCACCCGACATTGCAATGAAATTGCCTCTGAACTTTCACAAAGCAGTTGTTTTTCCCTCACTGCTGATGAGTCTACCGGTATTTCAGACATAGCTCAGTTGTCTGTTTTTGTCCAATTTTTTTTTAATGGAGAGAGATTTGTGGAAGAATTGTTAGGACTCATACCACTATATGGGAGAACCACTGGAGAAATCCTATTTAATGATATTTCAAAACTTCTTGCCTCGAAAAGTGTAAGCATTGCATATATTGTATCTGTAGTAACGGATGGAGCACCAACGATGGCAAGTGAAAAAAAAAGGGCTGGCTGGAAAACTGAAACAAATTAACTGCTGTATAATTCCTTACCACTGCATTATCCATAATACTGTCCTCTGTGCTAAACTGAGTAGTAAGGATTCTTTCCTCTTCCTTACTGAAATTGCAAAACAAGTAAACTTTTTGATGTTAAGATCAGCTCTTACACATAAGAACCTCAAACAATTTTTAAATGATCTTTATTCTGAATTCAAAGATGTGCTTCTCTATAACAATGTTAGGTGGCTAAGCAAAGGCCAAACACTAAAAAGAGTTTGGGGTTTGAGAGAAGAAGTTGTTCTTTTCCTAGAACTGATGGACACATCTGAAAAGAGGGGTCATTTCATAAATTTATTACGAGATCCAAATCAACTCGCAAGGTTTTCTTTTCTTGTTGACATTTTGTCATACCTCAATAATTTGAACCTAAGTTTGCAAGGTAAATATAAAACTATGCGTGAGTTGTCAAAATCTGTCTTGAGTTTCAAGGAAAAAATATATAGAATTCTTTATTCAGGATTCTCTGAATGGTAATCTTGATTTTTTTTCCTACACTGAAAGAATTCGTAGAAAAAGAAGAGCCTGTTTATAAAAAGAAAATAAAAGAAGAAGTGACTAGCTACCTGAATAATCTTAAATCTGAGTTCCAATCGAGATTCTTGAAAGTTGAAGAGAAAAATATTGTTTTTTAATTTCCTCAGAGGCCTTTGACTACAGACATTACACCACAGCAAATTTTAGAACTTAAAGATTAGTTTTCAATTGATGAAGTGAGGCTGAAGCTAGACATGTGTGATTTCTCTGTTCAGCTAAGTGTGAATGAGATCTTCAAGACATTCACAGACTACATAAACTTCTGGAATGAACTAAGTAAAATGAACAAGTTCCCATACATCACAGAAATAGAAATCAAAATACTCACAATGTTTGAATCAACATGGATCTGAGAGAGTACATTCAGTGGAATGACTACCATCAAATGCAAGAACAGAAGTAGTTTGAAGGACAACACTCTTGAAAACCTAATACGAATTTCTCGCTCCAGTTATGAGCCTCGGTACATGGAACTTATGAAGAACAGAACCAGCCACTTTCCACACTAAATTCCTTGTCAGGTTGATTAACACGCAACTGTCTTTTTTTTTTGTTAAGTGTATTTCCAGGTGCTTTGAACATGATGAACATGATGTAATAATGTGATTTGTATCTCTGACAATTGTGAATTTTTGTTTGTTAAAAAATTTAAATGAGGTTAATTTACGTAATCTAATATTTGGTGCCTATAAATATACTTGGCCCCCGAGTACCTTAGATAATTGTAAAATTAATGCAAGTGGCCCGAAAGTAAATATAATTGAGAAGGCCTGGTATAGGACGTTGGGTTTATCTCTGGAGTCAGGCCGTCCTTACGGTCAGCTGGAGCGGATGAGCCTTTTGCAAGCTGCAAGGTTATGTGCTGCCTTCTCAAACTGCAGGAGTGGCTGCCTTCTCAAGCTGCACGAGGTTGGAGCCGTGTCGCAAACTGAGGAGAGGAGAGAGGTCTTCTGTAGATCAGGGAGTGCTCACTGACCTACACGGCCGGTGAGCCCAGTGTCTCTGCCTGGGGCTGCAAGCAGATTTCCTTATATACTGAAAAATCCCTTGATCAGTGATCTTCCGGGGGTGTGGGGTAGAGTAGCCTTTCATCGCATGGGTTGGTCTATCAGGGTGCGGCAGCGCTGCTCATTTCTTATCTCCTTGCATGGAGGTGACAACAAATTTAACCACCTCTGCCTGAGGCTGGCGGTATGTGACGTCACAAGGCCACAGGTGTGCTATCTCGTGTTGTCACTGGAACTTCTTCCACAGCGAAATTTAGCTTAGTGATCCGTCAAAAAATATTTTATTAATTCAAGGAGGTGGCGATTTCATGCCAGGTTCTAGGCAAGCCGTACATTTCATAATTAATCACATTAATCATCTTTATGTACTAGGCTGTCCAACACGTGAAGTCTTTTTGCTCGGTATGTGAAATTACTTTGCCACTGTTCATGACTTCTACGAGCTCCTGTCCGCTCGTTGATGGGGCGAAGTCGCCCGTAGAGAGTGCAAGCGCGCTACGCAGCATGTTGGCATGCGTCAATGTAAGGTAAAGCCAGCTACATGAACTATGCAAAACGGCAAGTACACATAACACTTTAGCGGCAACCCAAGTTCTGTCAAGGTAATGCAAACTGTATAGCAGTAACCGATCATCGACAGTGCCCTTCACTAGGAACTCAGCTTACCTCGGAGACCAGACTATCTATGTAGAATTCTGAGCATATAGTTCCGTTTTGGCTGGAGAACGGCTGCATTTGAATTATAGGGTGGATCGCACTGGATAAAGCAGTGCTCTTAGAAGTACACTGTAAGACCGCTACCTTACCCAGCTTCATCTTAAGTATTTCTTTTATCAGTTTATTGATTCGACCTTATGCTGCAATCACACAGAAATGGTCATAAACACAAGTTAAAGAAAGCTTTAAAAGAACTTGAATTCCAGCTTTTACAATCACCCATTCCAGAAAGCACCGACGAGAATACACTACTTCCGCCTCCTATCAGACTAGCAGTTAGAATATCTTTGGAGCAATTAATACATCTGCCCATACTGGAGTTGACTACGTGCTTAACCCTTTTCGTACATGTGGTGGGGCATCCATGTATGAGGTGGTTTAAAATGCTTCAAAGTAATCACATACCCGAATGGTACACAGTGAACGCAGATACTTACATGAGATACTTACACATACTATGGCATGAGAATTCATCCCTAATGAATGCTGTCATGTCTAACAACTGCTTCCTTTACTTGAAAATGTAAACATTCACAAGACATGAAAACAAACTTTTAGCTGCCATCACATGAAAAGGTGACTACAAATATCTCTACTGACTTCCTTTTTATGCAAGCTGTTTGACAGGCCAGAAACAAGTGTTGGTTACAATAAAGAATATTTTAACTGAGTGAGCATAATACCAAATTATGATAATTTGTAAAAGTTAAAAAAAAAATTGCGAAAGAGAACCTACACAATACCTGAAGATTATTTTTTCTTTATGTTCACATCAAAGCACTTATCTGGAAAACTTACGATTTTTTTTTTATTTTGTACAGATATAAAGAAATCTGAAATCAACTAACATGACTAAACTAATGAGGGTGCAAAAGATTTTGAAGCCATATGTAGAAAATACATATAAAATTTATTTTTTTGTGCAACTATGTACTTAATATTATTTATACAAGTAACAATTCATTCACATAAAAAATGTATAAATTTTAAAAACATTGTTTTACAGTTTTTCCCAAGTTACCCTCAGTTTTAATGCCTCATCATTAGCGTCTGGGTACACACACACACACACTGTTTACACAAATTCAAATGCTTTGTAACTCCTACAACTGACTGGTTAAAACTGTGACAAACAAACAGCACTCCAAAGTGACCGTACGTAGGCTGTGCCAAAATCGATGGCAGACTTAATTCCACAGAAATATTAATGTTACACTGTACACACAACCAATTACAAAAAAATGTTATGTTTTTTTTAGTTCCATTAAAACACGACTGCTGATCTTATTTTTAAAATTGTTGCATGTTTTTGAAGATTCCTATAGAGCAAAAATTTGGTGGAATAGTTGTGAAAAATATCATATAGTATAGGATATTCACTGTAAAGTGAGCACATTTGAAAGTCCTCTTATATGCAATAATAGTCAATAAATATATTTTCTTTTAGCCTTAGATGTTAACTTCCAAGTGCGGTGGAATATACAAACTGTGTTTATTACTTACACAGCAATATTTATTTATAAAGGTGACTTTAGGATAAAACATGGCTGAAAGGAAAAAGTAACTAGGGCTTCAAAAGTGCTCACTTTACCATGAACAGCCTAAACTGTACTTTTGTGTACAAAAACTAACTTTGGCAAGAAATTCACATCAGAATGGTTTAAATGTTATGAACATGCACTGTACCTGAGGTATCCAAGTATAAGAAATTTCCTAGCAGGATACCAGCATCAACAAACTGATGAATCACTCCACTTTCATTTGGATTATCAAAATGTGCTAACCAACAAAACATTGTAAATGGGACAGTCCCCAACCTTTTTTTCTGAGAGACTAGACAATAAAGGTATATGCCTCTTCTGATTGTTTTTCCCCTGTGAATACAACAAAAACTTATCTATTCATGATTTTACTAACAAAAAACACTAACTTCAAAAATGAGATACAATTCTGAGTCACATTTATCCAGTAAGCAAAGCTTTCGGGGTTTTCATTAACACATTAGAGTTTTTTACGTTACATTTTAATGAGTAATGCCGATGTTCATTTCGAAAGACTCACGAATTATAAAGTGTTAGACAAGTTTTTACTGCATTCATAAGGTTCAATACAAATGATGAAGAGGAGAGAAAGTGACCTGCACACACTTAGTCAAGCTGTGAGGGAAGTCATGCCGTGGGCGAGAGATCACGAGTAGTACGTCTTGATCTCGAGGAGCAGCTGTTTGATGGAGTCCTCATTGATCTCCACAAAGCGCTTGCTCTGGCGGCTGAAGTAGTAGATGTCGCCAGTGTAGATGTCGAACCAGACTGCATGGATGTGCAGTTGGTGTCTCTCAAGGCGCTTCTTCAGGAAGCCATAGCTCGCAATGTTCTGCAGCTGTTGCAGGCAGTTGATCTGCACCACACACAGAAAGTGCTCACAGGTTTACACCCCAAGTCGAGAAGAAACTTATGTATCAACACATGTTGGGGAATACTTTGCATGGCTGCTAGAGGTTGAACTTCGCAATGAAACGTAAGAATTTAGTAAGTTCCGCCAAACCACAGACAGGATAAACAAGCATTCAGACAAAATAATCCACGTTTACATGAACTTGATTGCCATCTTGCTGTCCAGTATTATTCTATAATATGCAGTATATTTACAAAATGCAATTGAATTGCGTTTCAAGATAAAATTCAAGATTTTAATCAGAAAATTGTTTATGTATGACATTACTGAGCAGCACTCACACTACGTTTGTTTACTATCAATGCACATATCAGCGACATGGTAATGGACTTTTCAACTGTCCACTGTTGAATATGTTGAAATCAAACTGACCGTACCGACATTTCATCTTTGTATGTCTAGTTCCTCTGTGACCAAACTAAGGAGTGCAGGTTCCATATCTCATTACTAAAACAAACGCCATGTTTAGACACCACAAATGCTTGAAATTCCCCCAAAATGTTTGCCCACCTTTAGTGACCAAACAAAGTGTTTTCAGAGAACAAGTACTCATACTTTTTATATATTTTCCCCAATATTTTGAGTGCCTCTAGCATCCAAATGAAGCACTTCCAGAGATGATTTCACTGAATTTTTTTTTTTTATTTATCAGCAGAGTTAGTAATGTTTTTTGAGTAATATATTGTACACCCCTAAATACGTAATAAATTTGAGACAAAATTAATTTTTTTTTTAAATATATTCATTGTGTAAGAGTTCTTTACAAAAGCATTCACATTTTCCCTACCTGAGCCAACTTTTCTAAAATTTCTGGTACACTAACACCTGGATTCATGCTTCATGTATGGAATGTAAGGCGTGTTTCTGATAAGGCCAACTCAGAATCCAACAGACATACACAAGCAATCCTATACTTCAAGCACAACATGTTATTGAAAATATGTATGACAACTCAATCTCGATAAAAATGTTTTGAGCTGCAATCACAGAAATCTAAGAAATAAGAAATTTTAAGTTAATACATGTTACATCATGAATCAAACACAGTTGTGAGAAGTTAAATGTGCAAGCATCAGCAGATACTCCGGGCAATATTGAGTATCTGAAGTGTATTTAAGTTGGTGCAATCTGTAAATAAATATGAAGGTGCACACTTTTAAATGTGTTCTCTAAAAAAAATATTTTTTCTATTGTATAAATTATAAAGAAGAAAGTAAAACATGCAGATAGAGCAACCATGGTCGTACCTACAAAAAAAAACTTAATCTTTAAAACTAGTACCTACCGTACTGCACCTTCAATTCTATGGACTAACCTACAAACTGGGAAGCATAGGTATTTCAAACATTGACACGTCAAAGGCAATGACAGTTGACACTCTAGCTTCTGCCACAGCCATAGAGCTGCTGCTGCTTGTATGCCAGCTGCCCACATAACACCACAGCTTGGGCGCATTCCACCCCCTCCAGCCACTGCCTGGAGGAGAAAGCAGCCCAACACTTGAATACCAGCTGCCATTTTCACAGCTCTCTCTCTCCACCCTCCCCTCGATCCCCTCACTGGCCCTGAGGCCCTAGAGTATATATTCCGGCCACAGACCAAAATTAGAAGCTGATTCGCCTCAGCTCAGTTGTACGCAACTAATCTGCCCAAGCCCCAAGAATGCATTGACCAATGCTTCACCTGTTACATTAGCCTCAATACTAAGCCCTTGCGCTCGTCACCAAATTCACAGTACTTTGGGCTCGCCTTCACACCACCGGTCTCAGCGTCTAACACGTGTACTACCTCGTTATAGGAGTTGGCAACCTAGGTCTGGTCTTTCAGACCTAGTGTGGGTACAGGCTGGTTTATAGTGTGCGACAAAATCAAGTGTAGCCCTGGGTCAAGGTGGTAAGAGCGTTGGTGTTGCAAGGTCGCCTCATGAAAGTGTGGGAGGGGTATCTGGAGACAGGTGGGAAGGCTCTTCCCATACACTTGGTTCAAAATGCAAGAGACCATCAGTATCAGTCGTGAAAGATGCATCTTTTACTTTAAGACAAAAGCACAGTATATACATTATTGTTGAATATATCATACAGGAATCATTTTATTTCTTGATTAATAACCGTTATTCTGCAACATTGCTAGAAACATAACATTGGTTCCTCCACTTCAGAAATGATGCCATTATAGGTGTGTTTAGCTTTTGTAACATCACTTGTGCTATCATTGTGGCTGCCACTCCTGGCACTACTTTATAGGTTCAACATAACTTGAGGAATCTTCTCCTACATCAGCCTGTCATTTACCTAGGAGACATGGTTGGGGGTTTCTTATCAAACACGCTATGGTATTGAGCATTATCAAAGACAATGATGCTTGCAGATGGACTGTTGGGAAGTAGTTGTGTTGCACACCATTTCATGAAAGTGTTGCCATTCATTTCATCATGGTATTCTCCGCTTTTAGTTTTGGGTTTAAAAACTAACTTCGTTCCCTTGATGAAGCCATTTTCACTACGATGTGAACAATAATTCATTGCTGGCCTGGATGGTTGTTTTTGAACACCCCTGCTACGTCATCATATTGTCCACACTTGTTTAGAATGTAATTATGATAATTACATGTCTCATTAAGGTATATTACAGGTAATTTACTTTCCCATATAGCTCGTACGTATTTTGCTCGCCATGTGACAATCTCATTTCATTCCATTAAGAATGCATGATTATTTTTACAATTTTGAACTTGAAACCCATTGATTTATTAATTTTCACAGGTTTCCCTACAACCTCTGAAAAGAATTTATTTTACTAACACTGCCTACAAGTTTTTTTAGGGTGGGTATAGTTTTCTCATCACATAAAACTCTTGCGCACTTTTCTTTTCACCACTCCAGCATTAAATGAATTAAAATTGAACTGGCTGCTGATTTAGCAGAAATATATATATATATATATATATATATATATATATATATATATATATATATATATATATATATATATATATATCAACACATCAACGTGCCAATAAAATTATGATTATCTCGGTCATGACTAGCCAATTCCACTTGGGTGCTCTCCAACCTGTAATTAATCTAGTGCATGCCTAAATGGATGATCTCACCGAGATGCGTGAAAACACACCCTTCACTAGGGAAGGGGGCCCGACAGCCACTAGGATGGACTGACGGTTTTTCCCTGAAGATAGGACACAGTGAATTACAAATGAATACCCTTAATACACATTAACACGAGTGTTAACTCGGTATCACTAACGCAAACTCGTCGGGGCTCGCCCTCCAGCACGTGGTTAGTGTGGTGACGGCCTATACACAGAGCCGGCTAG
Source organism: Dryococelus australis (assembly GCA_029891345.1). Taxonomy (NCBI): domain Eukaryota; kingdom Metazoa; phylum Arthropoda; class Insecta; order Phasmatodea; family Phasmatidae; genus Dryococelus; species Dryococelus australis. The sequence goes on along the minus strand of CM056994.1, from coordinate 32,557,128 downwards.
GACGGGAGTAATTGCACCGTACACTAATTACACAATTACATAGACCCTTGAATGAGACATGAAATAAGATGGGACACGAGATGAATATTCACAATAAACATACACATGTGTGAAAACAAGCTTAGGTGGCGTGGATGCTGCTCGATGAAGTTTGTAGCAGACCACGTGGTGCAGGTGAAATTGCAATATTTCGGCATGCAAACTGCAAACTAAATTCAGATAAAATATTATTCATGTTTGGCAAATGGTTTTCTTTACAATTAGCGTTGTTACAGGCTTGTAACATGCCTGATGGCGGTAAAATCAAACATTACTGTGATTGCGTGGTCAAGTACAAAAAGCATCAATTTACGTGAAAAATACATTAAACCTAGAATGAAAAATACATAGAACCCTGAAATAAATGATTGTACATACCATGTTATATAAATAAGCTCTTAAAACGCAATGATGGCGTATACAAAGACTTGGCTTCAGTCAACCAAGTGGTTATACGTGATGTTGCAGTAAATTATTCAAACAAGAAAATTACCCTTAAATACATACATAAAAATAAAGCTCTTAAAATTGAGTGTAGCAATTATGCAGAAGTTACAATGAAATGCCATAAACATAGGCAGATGGCGTCGGATTCAAAATGCACGGGTCGCGTGACTTCTCCGACATTTTTCTCCTCCTTCTCCTCGATTAAGTTAAAAATGCCACAAGGACGTAAGAAATTAGTAAAGCGGGAGCATAATGCTGGGGAAAATGTCTGGCAAAAACGTACGCAAGCAAAGATTAACTGGTAAACTACATGGACTATAGAAACCTACATCAGTGAACAAAAGTTGTAGTGCACACGTGACAGAGTCTTACCTCACCAGCTCTCCTCATCAGACTGGTCAGATATAAGCATCGCACGGACCTATCATGGCCGCCTACGGGGTTCACATAAGCGGAAGTGCTATGCACGCCGAGTGAAATATTTTATAGTGAAAATAAAATGGTACAAATTAAATTAGACATTGTTTTACATTTCTATAATTTTGTTACGAATTTCAATATTATTTTTATGTCTCTTTGTGATGGCGTTCATGCCAGAATATTAAGTGTTCTTAATCTCGGCGCCACAGGCACTTTGAATATTCATAACCAAACAATTAAAATTAGTACAAGCACTTTAAAACATTTTAGGACATATTAAACACTGTGAAGACAATATAACACATTTTACCCTGAAATTAACAATTATAGGAAAGTTCAAAATTGTTGGCCTATTTGCGTACGTGCGGTACACGAGACATGTGAGCACCGTCATGGGTTCTAGCGCCGCTGGCTGTTAGCTGGCGTCAAACTAATGCATTTTTTTTAATTTCAGAAAGTAGTCTTGTGTACAGTTCTTTCCATGGCAAAATATACTCTGTTGACATTCTCTGCGGGTTGACACTGAGCCGAGTGTGTTTATGGAAACCTAATATTTAGCAGGGGGAGACACCACTGTATCCATGGAAAAAGTTGTAAACATGAATGCCTTCACAACTGTCAAAAAAGTGCACTCATTTGTGAGACAGACTATAAATTGATACTGTGCAGTTAAAAAGGATGGTAGTAATGCACGATCATGAGCACCCATTTTGACAAACTTACCTTCAACGAACTGGTTTTGCACAAGCAGCAAACAAGTGATTGTTTGGCATACACTGTCCAAGATAATTTCACTCAGCATAATAAAGACATGTGGCAGCTCTTGACTTACCATTGCAAGCACCATAAACCAAGTGCATGTCTGTTAATCAAGCCCAAGTATACTGTTCCATTACTATGCTCTAAAAACACAAAAACTTACTGTCTGCATGTAGTCGCAGCACAGACCTGGACTGGCAACAGACTACGTACCATAGCATACTGTTCCATCACTCTCCTCTAAATGAATGACGAAGTACTGTGTGGTGTCACAGCATATACATTGCACTTTGACTTCATGGCATGTAACATAGTATGTAATATTGATGGTTATTTACCAAAAAAAGTTCACTGCAGCCAAGGTGGGCTCCTCTGTGGGCATATTTAGGAAATCCAACAGTTATGAGCGTCTAAGATAACTACTTGGCCCAATTGTGGCTTATCTGATGTGTTGAAAAAACCCTAAATGACATTCCATACTTTAATGATGATCTCTGATGACTGGTGCAGTTGTTTACCACTAGCTTATCATCTCTGGGATCTCTGGTTCCAACCCAGAGCCCAACTGGCCAGGAAATTCTGTGACAGGGATTGCAATATGGGTCATGTGACAGACACCACTGTGGTTTTTTCCTGGATATTCCTGTTTCATTTCCCATATTCATCCTTCTACTGCTGCTCCATTCTCACTTCATCCTTTGTCCATGCTGGCCACAAACTACATATTTGCTTCTCTATAGAAAAATACCTTTGCATACAGCACAAGGTAAATGCACAAACAGCACAATCATCAACACAAACTCAAGTACTTGATATCTGATTATAGAGCTCAGTTAACAAAGTATATATTAGCAGGGCTGCATGTACTATGAGCACATATACATGAATTGTACATATTTACAGCTTCTGGATATAAACATCAGATACAAAACTGTAGTGTATATATAAGGACGTAGGAAGTTTGTGTATGGGGTGTTGGCATGAGTGTGTGGACAAGATGGCGATTGTATTATTGTTGGTGTATTGAGGTGGTTGTTAAAGAAATAAGATATAACATATTTGGTGGTGAGGATGGGATTCTCAGAGAATTCCTGGAAGTAAGGTTATAAGATATTGAACTCAAGAGTACCTATCGATGAAGTGAAGAACTATAGACATGCAGCAGAGGCAGAATATGGGTATGGCATAATGGTGTTCGGGAAGATTTCTGAATTGAATATCACGGAGCCTGACACCTGACCACAATACAAGGTCAGGTTTTCTTTTTTCACGGAAGCAAACAAGATTACCGACGCAAAGCAGTAAAGGGCAACTTTTCTGATGGTGATTGGTGAACTGGCATTGGCTTTGTTGACTTTGTTAATTACGCCAAAGGAATTGGTCGATGTCAGTTATGAAGAGTTAATACAAGTGCTGGATAGCCATTTCGATCCTAATAAGAATGAGATTGCCACACGTTTTGTTTTTACAAATCACAAGCGCCTCACGTTTTGTTTTTACAAATCGCAAGTGCCTCACGTTTTGTTTTTGCAAATCGCAAGCAACAGCCAACCGAGACTATAGCAGAGTTCATGGCAGAATTGAAAAGATTGTCAAGAGGATGTAACTTTCAAGATCTAGAGAAGCAGTTGTTAATACGTATTGTGTGTGGCGTTGAGCGACTCCAACATCAGTTGCTATCTGAGTCAAACCTAACCTTTGATACGGCTGCCAAGATCTCCGCTGCTTTTGAGGCGGCAAACAGGAAAGTGGAGATTATTTCAGCTGCACAGAACAAGGTTAAACATGTTTGGAAAGGAAATTGTAGCAAACTGGAGAACGAGTAAGTGGGTGTGAGCAGCACGAAAAATGCAAAACGGCAGGTTTGTACTGCAAGGAATGATGCGGCTATCACATGTTTCCAGTGTGGTATGGTGGGGCATAAAGCGCCAGAATGCAGGCACAGAAAAACTACTTGTTCACGTTATCATAAGGTAGGCCATATTAAGAGGGTATGCTGCAGTAGCAGCGGTACTCAGGGCACTAAGGCAGAGAAATCAGAAGTGCATTACACAGATTCTGGGCGGGTCCAAAGAGAGCACACGCATGTCAATGAAGGCCATTATAGTACCCTATTTAACATCAATCTTAGTATCGATCAGGTCCAGGCATACAAGGTGAGCCTGCAATTGAATGGGAAATCTCACAAATTTGAAGTTGATTCTGGTGCTGCGTTAACTACTGATAACCATAATATGTTTATAAAACTCTGGCCCAATGTTAAAAGTAGACCTGTGTTGCAACCTAGTAAGATCCGTTTAGCATTGTGGGGGAAGCAAACGCGTGCAAGTGTCAATTTCAAAGGCAAATGTTCTGTTCAGAAGTTAAGTGTTGCTGACTGCTGACAAAAGCTTGCTAGGTAGAAATTGGTTCGAAGACCTAGGAATATCCGTACAAGTCATTCATAGAATTGAAGATGATAGCAACATCTTGAAGGAATATGAACCGTTGTTCCATGAAGAAGGTTTGCCAACCTTGAAAGTACCACCTGTTCACATTAAGTTGAAGACGGATGCAGAGCCCAAATTTTTGAAAGCTAGATCAGTAGCAATACAGTTATGTATGTGTGTGCATAAAGCTTTGGACATGCTAGTTAAGGAAGGGGTACTGGAACCCACAACATTTTCATGCTGGGCAACACCTCTTGTACCAGTGTTAAAAAAAATGGAAGCGTACACATGTGCTGATTATAGTAATACAGATAATACATGTGTGCAGCAAAATGTGTTTCCGCTTCCCATCATCAAGGAACTGTTGGTTAACCTAGGATATAGCGAAGTGTTCTCACAACTTGATGTGAAGCAAGCCTACTTTCAGTTGCCGGTACACGATGCTACTGCTGAAATATTGACTTTAAGCACATCAAAGGGACTGATACGTGTGCGGCGGTTATCACAAGGGCTGTCGGCAGCTCCCAGTATATTTGAGGATTTTATGGAACAGCTATTGTCAGGACTTCAAGGGGTAGCAGTGTCCAGGAACATGATGAAAGATTAAAGGAAGTGTTGCACAGGATGACTGAACTGGGAATGACCTTAATTAAAGGGAAGTGTAAATTTTGAGTGCCACAAATGCGTTTTCTTGGATTTATTGTGAACAACGCTGGAGTTCAGCCAGACGGTGAAAAGGTCAGAGCTATTCATGAGGCACCTGAGCCGAAGAACAAAACTGAATTGAAAGCTTCCTTGGGGCTTTTGAATTTTTATGAGAGTTTCTAAAAAGGGAAAGCACACATTGCGGAGCCCCTACACAGACTTCTGAAGGAGAATGCCACATGGAATTTTGGACCTACTGAGAGGGAAGCCTTTAAGAACTGCAAGACTTTGTTGTAGGCAACACGTGTCAACTCATTATGATGAACATAAACCTGTAGTACTAATATGTGATGCAAGCCCATATGGGTTGGGGGCAGTGTTGGCAGGGAAGGAAAAGAATGGGCAGGAACTGCCACTGGCGTTTGCTTCGAGGACTTTGTTGGACACAGAACGTAACCATGGTAAATTCGATAAGGAAGGCCTTGCCTTGGTGTATGGGGTGAACAAATTCCAAAAGTACCTATTGGGCCGGACTTTCACGATTTTTTCTGACCACAAGCTACTGTTGGGGGTTTTTGCCCAGGGCAAACCCATGCCAAGTACGTTATCGCCTCGTATGACATGGTGGCAACTGTTTCTATCCTCCTTCTTTTATACTCTGAAGTACAGGCCAGGGGAGCAGTTAGGAAATGTGCATGCATTAAGAAGGCTGCCAAGACGAGCTATTGTGGAGGACCCCCCTCATCCTGCTGATGTACTGTTCCTGGAATCAGACGATGCTCCATACGATGCTACTGTGATTGCTGCAGCTACAGAGGCTGATAGTAGTTTGCAGATAGTCAAGACTTGGATCGAGAAAGGGAGGGTGAATCTCAAGGACTGTCGGACCTCACCAGTGGTGGGAAAGTTCAAACCCCGGTTTAATGAACTATCCTTATCACGTGGATGTATCTTATGGTCCAATTGAGTGGTAATTCCTCAGCATCTGCAGCAGCCTATTCTTGAAGAACTTCATGTTCATCACCCAGGCATTGTGGCAATGAAGGAGTTAGCAAGATGATATTTTTGGTAGCTGGGCCTGTGTGAGGACATTGAGTGGGTTGTAAGCGAATGCCAATCGTGCCAGCAAACAAGGTACAGTAGACCAGCTGTACAAAGTTCATTTTGGACCAGACCTACCTATAAATGGCAACGGTTGCACATAGATTTCCTAGGACCGCTGCAGGGATGAAATTTCCTGATTATTGTGGTGGATGCCTACACTATGTAGTTAGAAATCATTCCGACCCATTTGATTGCTTCAGAAGTGGTGGTATCAATCCTGTAAAATATTTTTGCTATGCATGGATTACCTGAATGTGTTGTTTCGGATAATGGTACCAGTTTTACTTCAGAGGAATTTACTACGTTCTTAGAAATGGCATTCAGCACGTGCGAACACCTCCATACCATCCGGCAAGCAATGGCATGGCAGAAAGAGGGGTCCAAACGGCTAAGAATGCACTGCGACAGACGTCAGGCCAGAATGTGGATTGTGAATTACCTAGATACCTGCTAAAGCAAAGAAACACACCACGGTTATCCACAGGAAAATCACCGGTAGAGCTGCCTGTTGGAAGACGTCTGCGAACAGTATTTGATAATATGCATCCCAACAGTCAGGCATTCAAATTGCAGCAAATGCCACCTTTCCGGAAGTTCCACCCAGAGCAACGCGTGTGGGAACGAAGACTAACAGGTGATAAATGGAAGCCTGCAGTAGTGTTTACTACAGGACAGATGTGCTACAAGATCTTGCAGAAGAATGGTGTGGTAGCAATGCGACATGTGGATCAGCTGCATGACTGGGGTAAGAATGATAGCAAGTTGGATCCCCTTCCACACAGGCTGCAACCACCACTACCACCAGCGGCTCATGCTGACGATTGTCCTCTTGCGATGGAAGAGGGAAACGGGCCAAGAGAACGAGGATCAGAGCGCTTCTCTTGGGTTCTCGGAGGAATTCTGTGAATACAACACATTTACGGAAGAGGAGCAGAAGGGAACCACAAGGGGAGAGCTACTTGAATCAAGGCCAAAAGAGCTGCCTTTTGATAGTGCTCCATCTCCGATCCTGCGACGTTCCCAGCAGGCAGAAGCAGGGACCAACAGCAGATATAATGACTTTGTATAGATTTAGCATTAATATGTGCTTGTATTGTTCCTAGTACTGAGGGGAGGAGTTGTGTATTTATAAGGATGTAGGGAGTTTGTGTATAGTAGGTTGGCATGAATGTGTGGACAAGATGGCAATTGTATTATTATTGGTGTACTGAGGTGGTTGTTAAAGAAATAAGATGTAACAAAAACAAAAAGCTATTATTCAAAAATCACCACTGTGTGCAATCTACAGATCCTTAGTGGCTGTGATTGCCAAAGTGTGACATTCATGTCTCAAGCAGGCCAAATGGCAGTGATCTGAATCTCACTCACGACGACTTGAAATTTGAGCACAGATTCTGTAGTCAAGAAAGTTTAGAACCCATTATACTTAAATGATTCTATTGCCTTAAGCTTACTACAATACAATGTTGTAGCACACGAGCAGCTGGCACTAACAAACACGACTAATGAGTGGAAGCTCACTTGGGACAGCTTGTCGGTGATAGCAAACTTGTCCTCGGGGTCGATGTAAGCCACAAACCTCCGCATGGGCGTCTCGGCCTGGAAGGTAAGGGGCGTGTGGAAGCCGGCTGCCTCCAGCTGCAAGTACTTGTCAAGAGATGTGCTGGCATGTGCACAAAGCCACGCCCGCAGCGGTGAGATGCGCCGGTTATCCTGCGAGGCAAACTCCTCATCCCGCAGTGCATGCAGCAAGTTCATTGCCTGCCATCAGAAGCAACGCCATGATTAGGGATACGTACTAGATGTTCCACACAGTAACCAACAAGCAACACACGTGTCTGGAATGCAGTTAGGCAAAAATTATATTGGCTGTTAAATGAGCACTTTTGAAAGCCCTGCTTAAGATCTACTTGTATAAATGTTGTGTATTATTCCACCTTGTGTAAAATCAGCATTGCTATGGGCCTCATTACTTTATTCATACATCGGTCAAGTGAAACTGTGAAATTATTAGAAAAGTTAACATTTTATAAATCTGTTCATTTTTACACATCTGATGCATTAAAAGAACAGAAACAGAAATAAATAATTTAAATTATCACAAATGGTACCCAACATTTTTTATTCAACGTTAAGATATGGAATTACTTTCCATCTATCATTATCAACTTTACCAGATGCATGTCACTCAGTACGCCCACTTAAGTATATGCATGCAGGGACAGTGACTTTGTTTGTTTCTAAAGTGCTCACTTTATCGTGAACAGCCTTTACTAAATAATGGGTCAACTTATTTCCTAGCAACACCTGCAATAATGCCGGTTTCAAAAATACTGTTCACATGTGACACCCTCTGCCAGCAAGCAACACCACATCTCAAAAATATTAGCCAAACTGAATACTTTTAACGTTTGTGCTTAAAACAGAGTGACTTTTAAGTAAAGTTTTCACAAGAATCCAACAGCAGGTTGTTGCAGTTCATCAAGAATACTGTCTGTTCCACTTTCATTCTGAAACTTCAAGCCTAAACAACTTAATGCTAAACTTTTTGGAAAGCTTGTAAGTCTTACTTATGCAAATCTATAAGAATATACATCACTCTGTGTGTGTGTGTGCATGTGTGTGTGTGTCATATATATATATAATCCTCAGTAAAAATACCCTCCCTTTTATGTATTGATACATGATGAAATGTGGAAAACTTCTGTAAAATAATACTGGTTTCATAACACATTAGCAGTCAACTTCGTAAAATTGTATTACATAGAGGGCCATGAAAAGAATTTACAACATTAAACTTGAATCCCGACAAAATAATAACGCAAGTGTTTAAAGAAATGGTGAGCCTTTACAGTAACCCCTCCATGGTTCTTTTATACGCTTACATACAACAGAATGGCATGTCATCTCTAGGTCTGCATACTACACAAAATCAATGGCTGTGAACAGAATGAAGCCTTTCAGGACATCTCCAAGTACTGCTGATTCTAATTTTGTAGCGACACGATCACCTGTGATCTTGTAACCCTGCAGTGTGATAAGCCTGACTCTCAATCTGCTCAAGTTATACAGAACCCTCCGAGATCAAGAATGCCAACAAATGACGTTTGGGTTTTAAGGTTTCTGGTTGGAATCCCAGGTAAGTCATGAAATTGTAACATTTTTATCTATCAAACTTAGCATGTAAATTCCTTTCCCGCTAAAAAAAACTTAGAAAAATGAAGACATTCGTGCAAGGGAGACGAGAGAAATTATATTGATAAACAACAATTTTTTAAAAATCATGTTTCATTCAGTGATCCAGTGTCTGTGTTGTTGATTAGCCCTCAAATACACAATGTTTTCACCGTCTGTAATTTTTTAAGGGACACATGAAAAGCAGTACGAGAGTGTCGCGAGTTCTTGCTCATGCAGTTGAAGGACAACTTAGAAGAGACTGCCAGTGTAATGAGGCACCTTGCCTGGACGGCTGGTTTAGTCTCCACTACGAGGTGTAGCAAGACATGTTTACTGCACGTAGTGGAAAGCATAAAATGACAGCTCAACGCTCAGACTGGTGAGTGCATTGCATTCCCTGCCTTGGGAGGAAATAAAGGATCAAAGTTTCATTTCTAGCAAGGAATAACACTAGACACGTAAGAGAACTACCTGCAGTTTGGATATCTCCTAGGTCACTCCCTGAAGAACTGAGAGGATTCCAGCTCGAACTACAATTTGTTGCCCCTCATGCATGTCAGGCAGTCGAAATAGTAGAGCGATACGTAGATCACATGAGGTGCTGATGGTAACAATCATCTCTACATGAGGACTGCAGTGATGTTGAAGGAAACTAGCAGCGACATGCATGGCCCACTTGACTCCATTAATCCATTTGACAAGTGCACTGTCAATGAACCATTCCAGATACTGACCAGATACTGACAGGGATGCTCAGAGCTGACCTCACGTTTGTCACTGCGAAGGACTTCCACACTAAATCTTTAAACATGGGAATTTCAGCAATACTTGACTTTCAAAGGCTGCTCTTGTTTTCCTTTTTTTTGTGTATTGCTGCTGATAGGCAACGTCAATTTAGTTCAGGTGATAAAGTTACTCCACAGAATTCAATACAGAAATATTGTTTAATTATTCTATTAAACTCGAGGTCAAGGAGAAGGCGTATGGCACAATGGTACGGCCAATGTTAGAATATGCTGCAGCAGTATGGGACCCGTATGTGGAGGTGGAGGTGCGAGAACTGGAAAAGGTGTAGAGAAAGGCAGCAAGATGGGTGAAGGGTAGGTGGAGAAGGCAGGGGCAAGATGGTGAGGAAGAAGGGAACTATAGGCCATCAGTGATGATGAAAGAAATGGGGTGGAGCTCATTGAAGGACAGGAGGAAAGTTGAACGGTTAGTCAGGATGTTCAGGGTGGTGAATGAAGAGGGAGGATGGGGAGGGCTACACTACAAGCTAAGTAAGGGGGTGTTTAGAGGAAGAGGAAACAACATTGAGAAGCTTCAGAGGGTGTGGAGGAGAATGGAGCGTGGTAGGCAGTCCATGCTTGTGAGGTCTGTGAGGGAGTGGAATGTGTTGAGGGAGGAATTGGTATCTGCGAGTGGGGTTAGAAAGTTCAAGAAGGGAGTGAAAGAGGAGTTTAGTCAGGTAAGAGAGAGGCGAGAGAGCTCGCCACCGGCCGGTAGCCTAATTGTTGTGAGTGTATTATTATTATTATTCAGTTCGCGGTGACTGCCTCCCGGCTGAGGGACCTGGTGTTTGATTCTAGGCACAAGTAAGTGCTGATTTCCAAAAATCTTGCCCTGCCCCACAGATGGTGATCGGCCCCACGGAACATTCTGCGCAGTAACTACAGTGATTTCTTTCTGTTGTTATAGCCAACCTCAATAAGGATCTGTCTACTCTATGTCATCCTAGAACAGATAGTCTGGAATGCTGGCAGCCTCTTCCGTGTCCCCCCGCACACCTTCAAAATGCATACAGGCTTCGTAACTCCCAGCTTCCCTCACCTTGCAGTCCGAGTGGCCGCACACGATGATGTGTCGTATGTCATTTACAATGCACCCCAACTCCAGGGCAGCTGGTTCTGTGGTCGTCGCTTCATCCAGGAAGTGCTGCGAGTGGGGAATCAGGTTACCAGCATTACGCACTGCAAACAGTACCACAGGAACAACTCACTCCGGACTTATGCCTAAACTTGACGGAAACACACCTATGATGTTTAGCCACAGTTTATTAAGTTTGCAAAACTTACCAACAAACATATCGCCAACGTTGGTTTCAGTGAATCTTGTTGGAATCATCCTACTGTCCATGCACGTGAAGAAAACTGCTTTCGGCTATAAAAAGAAGTGATTAAGAAATACTGCGGTAGCGTTTGAGTTCAAAGTCGTGGCAGGCGAGGAAGCCTGTTACAATTTGTAACTTCCAAGTTAGTCTGTATTACTGAAAGAGATTCTTATACAATGTGACATTGTGTACTGCCACCACATAATGCACAGGAACAGAAGTCCAACTTGAATTCAACAGTAACTCCACACACAATGTGATGACACTCTTTCAAGCACAGTTGACATATTGTCCCCTACAGTGCTTGTACATACTACAAGACCTTTTTTTTTTTCTGCTTTTAAGCTCAAGAACAATTTTGTGGTAAGGTGTAAAGCCAGTCAGCAAAAGTCTCCAACTTTTAGGAGTAGAAATACTTTTTAGTACTGAAGGCATGTTACACATAATTTTTTTAGTGTTGTTCATAAATTAAATATAACTACAAACGGTTCCTAACATTTTTTTTCAACAATGTAAATTCGTCAATAATATATATTTCGGTATAACGCTTTATTAACTCCATGTGCAGTCTTATAATATGCAACGTCCCTTCGTTACTTAATACTTTTTTTGTCATGTCTTATCTGCACGCACAGAGCGCCTGGCATGCAGATAAGACATGGCAAAAACAATCCAGATGTCAATTCTCCAGCTTGGTTAGAAATCAGCTGCAACAGCTACTGTCTGTATTACAAATAAAAAATTTCCAAGGTTTCACATTTTTTTTCTGCACGCGACACGACATACTGTAGCATTAGGTCATAAATATTGACGAACGTTGGGAATGTTTTCATATGACGCAACAGCCACCTGTTGTTTATAAACAAAAGACATAACAGTGGGAAACGATTTTTTTTTTAACAATCTACTGTATACGCATGCGTGTGAAAAGCGCTGAGCGTTTATATTACCGAAATTATACATACATGTTGCGTACCTCAGGATGATCCCTCACTTTCTCAAATTGTGAAACCATAGTTTTTCTGTCCGTGTGTCGATATTTCATTATGCCCCTCAATATTCTGTCCATGGCCACAACTTGTGTCGTGTGTCAGAGCGCGCAGCGAAATGTTTTTGTGACGGCCAGGTCACCACAGCTGATCGAAGTAACGAAGGCTAGAGAACAGTTTGTATTTGAACAGTGCGTGAGCTAATAACACTGACGAACCGTGCTACCAGAGCTGAATTGTTCCCGAAAACTTGCGATCTGTGAGTCATTAATCTGATCAATAAAAATTAATAATACAGCCGTGAATACGGTACGCCAACCTAAGTTCCGTGGGGATGGGTTTCAAAAGCTGCAACATTCAACTCATGCTGCAACTCTAGGCTAGAATTTTTTGCAATACTACTGCAGATACTGGTCTGGTTTCGATACTTTCCTTTCGATACCAGTATTTATAAATCGAAAAATAAAGATGTTTTCCTCCATAAAATAATAATTTGAAAAGTAATACACATCAGTACTTGTTCCCTAATTAGAACAATGCCCAAACATAAGATATGAAAAAAAAAAAAAAAAAAAATACAATTTTTGTAGATACTTCGAAATGAGATAATATTCTATTATTACAGTATTATTAAAAATGTAAATAAGTATTAAAAAATATAAAAATATTTTATAAAAAATATAACACTGACAAATTAAATTTTAAAAAAAATTAGATATCGATACTTTTCTTGTTATACCACTATCGAAATGAGTATCGGTGTCATTCTTTTGAATTTGCTTTCGATCCAAGAATCGATACTTTCATGGTATCGCATCATTCCTACAGTAGTGGCGGACCAGTGAGTAACTCGTCAGTTGTCACAACAAATCCTAATCTGCCCGGTCAAATTGCGTGCAATTCTCAGCAGTGCGTGAGAGCGCGTCTGTGCTCGTCTCGTGGCTGATGCTTCGAAACCACACGAAATATCATTTGTGCAACTGACGTATGAACTAAATAATTTGGTAGTGTGTTAGTAATGTTTATAATCTCTGTGTTATTCTAGTATTTATTAATTTTATTTATTTAGCTCTGTAAAACCCTAACTCAACCCATTACTGGGTCAAGGGTGTAGAGTACGTCAACAAAGGTTTACAAATAGCATACGGTAAGAATATAACTGTAAGTGAATAAACACACATATAGGCCTATACATAAATGAAATATTTGTATATATGTACGAACATAAATACACAATAATATAAAATAGTTAAAGAAGCATACAAGGCTACAATAATTTATTGAAACAATACAAGTTAGATAACATACAATTCTATATAAAAATATGGCATACAGTTTGGCCCATTACATATTAAAGAATTCTACCAATTAATAGAATGAATGTTCCTTTAAGAAAGATTTTATATTATTTTTAAATAGTTTGGGATTATCCTAAGTTGTTCTTAGAGACCAAGGTAATTTATTAAATAAAGAGATACATGAATAGTAAGCCCCTTTCTGGAAAAGTTTCAGGTTATTTAGTGATACGTGAAGATTCTGGGTACCTCTTGTGTTGTGAGAGTGAATGGAATAACTTTTTGGGGAAATATGACTGTTATTGGTGACAAACGTTAGGGATGTGTATACATAAACTGCATGGGTAAAAAATTAAACTCGGAACCCACGGAATGTGAGCCACGGATGTAAACATCCCGCAAGGATATTCTTATACGACTTAATTACGCTATTAAAATAGAATAATCTGGAGTTTAGAGGCAGAATGCAAAAAAGTCTTGCAACACTGCGATGTCATAACATTTGTGTAATTTGTAGTTATTTGTGTTTCGAAGTAAGGTGCTTCTTTTATGTGTCATTCAGACATTTAGTATTAATTTTCTATAAAAAATAATAGTTGCTATTTATTTCCTCAATTTTCCAGTTTAATTTAGCCAACTGAACATATCTATCTTTAAACTAATCTAAGATTTTTAGTTAATTGCTCCTCACACTTTAGTCTTAAACAAAGAATTATACCAGTGGTGTAGCTAGGTAGGAGCTTTGGAGGTGATGTGCTACTGGGAAGTATGAGAGGAGAAAGGTTTAAAGGTCCCCCCTAGAAAATTTTTAAAACTTAACTTACAAATGATGCATTTAAAGCCATTTTCTGATGGAAGACGTATTGCCCATTGAAGGAAATATTTCCATAATAGACAAATGTAATTTTTTTTCCCTGGTAAGCAACTGGCCTCATGTCGGGAAGGTTTTAATTGATAATCGTAATGTCTTCCTCCCCCTACTGTAGTTACGCCAGTGGTGTTTATGCCTCTCTCTTATTGCCAGAATTTTTAGGGGTTTTGGGATAGTTGGGTTTAGTGAGCATCACTGGAAATCTCTAGGGGAGGGGGTGGGGGGCTGAAATAACTGTTATCTCTTGTAATTATTCATGACAACATATAATTTATAAAGAGATATTATGCATTATTCTCAAATAAGGGGGAAATATTGATGGTGTAGGCTTGTGTGTTATGTGGTATGAGTAAAGTAATCATCAAAGTATACCCAGACAACAAAAATATATCACCATTAAATCGCGAGAACAAATTTGTTTTGTTTATTTTATGAGTTCTGTAGGACATGGCCTAACATGTGTTGCACCTAAACGTCAAAATATCTCTGCAGGTGTTTTTAGCATGAACATAGAATTCATAAATACCCAGCACAAACCTAGGAACCAGGGTTTTAGCTGTGTGGCATCTGCAAAAAAAATGTTTAAACAAAAGAACCACAGTGGCCTATGAAATCACTTTTTTTGAGGGGGGGGGGGGGGACAGAAAAGATCTGAACTTACCTGCACACTGAAAAAAAATTTGAGTCAGTGGGGTGTGAAGCAGATTACATTCATTGCTCAGGGCTGGTCCCAATTGCAGGCCACCACTGCTTATAATGATACCAGTAGTATCCCATATTGTGCCGAAGTACAAATAATTTGAACACAAATACTGGATTCACTCACTATATTGTTCACAAAAATTACAAAAGGCAGCACCTTTAATGTTACAAAACTTTTCGTGAGAGATTTTAAAGTTCCAAAACATGAATGAAAATAAAAGATCATTACACGAAAGCTCCAAATATGAGGCCACCGTTTACGCCTGTGAGATCCAATCACTGACAACTGAACTTCCACCACAACAACCGGGAGAACTATTGTCAGGGAAATTGGTCAGGAAACTGAGTCGGGAGGTTGGCGAAACAGCACCTGCACCAATCTCACCGCCAGATCCTAGGAATCCTAATGAAGATGCCAAAGTGGTTCAGGTTAATGACAGTACTGTACATGCATTGAGGGACAATGTTGAACTTGAAGGGAAGAATGTGATCGCTGTGATAGACACTGCCACCAGTCAGAACTTTGTGCATGAGAGGTTAATACAGCCAACCACCACAAGAGTGCCGCCACGTCGCCTACAGTTTGCCACCACAAACCAACAGGGTGAAGCAAGAAGTGTGATGCACGTGACAGTGGAGATACGTGAACTCCGTACAAAGTGTGATGTCTACATTCTGCCGGACCTGTGCAAGGAGATGCTATTGGGGTTACCGTGGTTGATTGACAACCAGGCCGCTCAGCAAGTTCGAGGTGCCCGAACCACATCAACATCTGCTGGACCAGTATGCCAGCGTGTTCCACACTGATGGAAAGCTGCAGCGCACCACCGTCACCGAACACGCCATCATCACGATGCACGAGGACCCAGTGTACTCCAAGCCATGAGACCTAGATATTTTCTTCCGGTGTGTCATGAATCAACAGCTATGTGAGATGCTCAATGATAATGTGATTGAACCTACACAGAGTCTCTACAATTCAGGCACCATACTAGCTCCTAAGAAAGACGGCGAATGGAAGTTTTGTGTAGACTTTTGCCCCCTTAACAAAATAACTGTAAACATGACACCTCCAGTCATTAACATCAAAGATAAATTTTTTAACATTAAGGCTAGCCACTGTGTTTACGTCACTTGACCTCAAATCAGGGTATTGGCAAGTACCCAACTGCCCACAAGACCGTAAAAAGGCTGCCTTTACCACGCCAGTCAAGCATAGGTTTCAGTTTGTTGCCATGCAATTTGGCCTAAAATGTGCCCCTGCCACTTTTCAAAACCACATGGTAAATGTGTTAGATGGTTACATAGGAGACTTTGCGATGGCTTACCTTGATGATGTACTTGTATGGTCGAACAGTTGGGAGTAACACCTGCACCACCTGAGCCTTTTTTTAGAAAGGCTCGAACGTAACAAACTCACATGTAAGGTTGACAAGTGTAAGTTGGGGATGTGTAGAATGGCGTTCTTAGGACAGTATGTAACAGGGAATGGACACGAACCGGAACTACAGCAAGTACAGGAAATACAAAAGAAACCCTCACCCAGATCACACAAACAGGTTTGGAAATTTTTTACCTTGATAAACTAGTTAAGAGAATTCGTTCCAAATTTTTCCGTGATCACTGCACCAATGACTGAATTTCTATGTGAAAAACGTAAATTTGTATGGACACCTCAAGTTGATCAAGCCTTTAAAGAAATCAAACTTGCTTTCCAAAATTGTCAGCCTTTAGCGAGGTTTCTCCCGGAGTTACCTGTTGTAGTGCAGACTGATGCGAGTCAAGAGGGCATCGGGGCAGTGCTATATCAGGTGGGAGAATACGGGGAGAAGCGTATCATTAACTACCACAGCGCAAAGTTTGGCGAGGCAAAATGCAAGTACCATGCGAACGAGCAAGAATGTTTAGCAATTGTGCATTCACTGAGAAAGTACCGGCCGTATGTATTAGGGAGACAGTTTACATTGAAAACAGATAACCACTTTCTAGTTTGGTTGGAAGGCATGTATAGCGGGAAAAGTAAACTCGCCTACTGGGCCTTACTGCTCCAGGAGTTCAATTTCAAGGTAGAACATGTGGTGGGGAAAACCAATGAGCTCGTCGATGCACTGTCCAGAAACCTCTGTCCGAACTTAACGGTAAAAAATGATGCTGAGTGGGAAGAGGTGCTACCATCTTGCCGTGCCACACAGATAACAGACACGCCAGCTTTTGTTTTGTAGAACATTGTCGCGACACTACCCGGTGAACTTGTTTCATTAAACACTCGTGATGTATTAAGAGAGGTACACACCGCGCAAGAAGCCTCCCAAGATGCTGCCCAATGCAGACAACACTGTGCCATGAGGTACTCAGAACATTGGAAAGTAGTGGACCGGGAAATTCAAACCAAACCCCCCAGTAATTGCACGAAATGGCGCACGTACGTGCCCAAGGAAACATGGGAATTTGTACTCAGATATGCACATGATAGTTTGGAGCATGGACACCCGAGTTCGTAACAAACACGTAGGAACTTGCAAAAGTATTTTCATTAGCCAGGAGTTCAAGGGGATGTACGTAAGCATGTGCAGAGTTGTTTCACGTGCAACACCCGGAAGCCGCGGAGAACAGGCGGCGATGCTCCACAACAACCGATGCTGCCGACTGAGCCGTTCAAAACCGTAGCACTTGATATCATGGGCCCGTACCTGCGCACCAAAAGCGGTAAAAGGATTCTCATTGTCGCCACGGAGTTGTTTACTATATGGACCGAGGCATTCCCAATCAGTAATGTTCGTGCGCACACAGTTACACAGGTCATGCGAACAGAATTTTTTCCAAGATGGGGGCATCCCGAGTACCTACTGACCGACAATGGTACACAGTTTGTAGGGAGAAAGTGAAGAGATTACTGTACCAGATGGGGGACTGAACACTGTACCTCCCCAGGGCCAATCCAACCAAACGCCGTGACCAGGACATAAAAATTCAGTTACGCGTCATGTTTTGTTTGAGAAATAGGGAAAATTCAGCAACCAGGAAAACACCCCCGGAAATGGTACAGGGTCGCTAACTGCGTGCACCCGGAGAACCCCGCGAAAGCCCGCCAATACCACCTGAGGGGATCGTCGTGCACCAAATGCAGATTCATGAAGAAGCAAGGGCAAACCAAGAAAGTTATTGCAATGTTTGGGTACCGGAAAGTAGGAGGCCGCCACCAATGTTAGTACCTGGCATGTATAACTAAAGGAGAACCCGTTATCGGCGGGAGCGAAGAACCGTTGTGTCGGACATGCACCCAAGTGGATTGGGCCGGTTAGAGTAACAGCCATGATAGGGAATTCCACATTTCTCGTGAAGCTGGGTCCGAGACGAGTCACGAAATGTCACCGCGACGACCTGCGTATAGTCCACACACTTGCAGTGAAGAGGGGTAAGGAGAAGTCGGAAAGCCCAGTACCGCAGCAAATGCGACATTGCTTTACCAGGTAGTATGAGTGGTGACAGAATATCAACACCAGTCTCGCGAACACGAACCCGGGGAATGTAAACAATAACACTCTGAACACTACGTCATTTAGGGGCTTCGCGCCATCAGAGCACTCCACACCAAACAGGGAGGGAGAAGATGACGAAAGTGTACGTCCGCAGGTGAGGGAAGAGAGTGGTAGTGAAACACAGTTTCAGGGCTTTCCTGGGGAGGAAAGTAGTAGCATCACAAATCATACCAGCTTCAGGGGCTTCACAAGTGTAAGTGAAAGAAGTGGTAACAACAGTGTACACACAAATCACAACACAACAAGTAAATTTTAAGGGGTTTCCCCAAGGTACCAATTCCAATGATTGTAACTGAAGTGAAAATGTCAATCAGAATACCACAAGTGTCAGTGTAACACCTTTCAGAGGTTTTTTTAGCCCCTACAGGCGATAGCCTAGTAGGGCAAGAAAGTTTCAAAGGGTTTGAAGAAGTTAGTAGGGAGTGAGTGTGATGTCACATGTCAACAAACCACATCACAGTACTCACAAGAGGTGAGGTGAGTCACCTCTACGTTCCCACAACATGGTTCCAGCCTACACCCCCCACCAAACGCTGCAGAATCAGGAGACTCCCGAGGCCGTGCTTCTTATGTCCTCAACCGGTTCACCATAGTAACTGTCGACCACTTTCCTTACGAAGATTGTGTTTTCTAACATCACAGAGAAGTCATCCATCTAGGAATGTGCTAGATTAATTGCAGGCTGGGGAGCATCCGAACGGAGTTAGTTAGACACGTCCAAGTTCATGCATAAAGTTAACCTTGACACAATTTATATGAGTGACAGAATAAATGCAAGTATCGCAGTTCTTAAAGCCTTTCTTTGTAGTGACAGCAACCTCTCGTCATTTTTCAGTGATAAAAGTATGGTAAAGATGTTTAGTAATGAAAAGTGTTTTGTAAGTACGCTCGAGTGAGACGGACACACAGAATCCACAGTATCCCTGAGAACCCTGAGTCTCAACAGTGCTGGCTCCCATCTACTGTAAGTTTATTGTGTCACCGTTCGTCTCTTGTCTCACCTGACGTCTGATTGTTACACAATTTGATGACAAACCAGAATATTAAATATGCTCACTTACAATTGGCATCAAAATATATTTTACATATGTATATAATAATACTTAATACTGACCATTAACTTTACGTGACTAGAGATTCTTTGGAGCAATTCAAATGAAGGAGGGTGACTGAAGGTGGCCCATCAAAACCTCCTTCAAATAAAATACAGTTTAAAACAACTACCGTTAAAAAGTTAATTCATCGTGGAGGCAGTCCAAGGACCCAAGCATAGCTCCAACGATTAGAAAATAATTAAATATGCGCAATAATATAAGCTACGCCCATACGCGAGTCATCGAAATGCTGTGAATAAAATCATTAACTTGAATAGGAGCAATTCGGCTGTAGAAAGCACTAGACTCTACACATTAAAATAGAGCACACAGCAAGCAAGAATTTAGTTTAACCAAAATGTTAATTTAGGCAAACATCCAAACCAGAATTTGGAAAAATATTACCTTTACTGCATGCCCACAAATGAGACAAAACTATGCCACACAATTATTAAAAACACTAAGCAAACCCTTAAAACAAATTGCTGTGACCAGGACTTACCGTTTAAGGTAACTCCGTGCTCGGCCGCTCAAGCACGGACTTACCGTTTAAGGTAACTCCGTGCTCGGCCGCTCAAGCACAGATGCAAATTAAAATAACTTCATTACATCAATGTTGCATGGACGCATGAAATGACAATTCAACTCATGTTGCAGCGTTCTACATAATTGCAACAGGCGCTGTTTCAACGGTCTTCACAGATGATACAGGTGTAGGATGGGCGTAGAATGAGCATGGAATGAGTGCAGAATGCGGGTGGCAGGAAGTGTGCAAAGCCTTAAATTACTTGCCCTCATAGTAAATAAATGGTGACGCACCAGGAGGGGTAATCCAAGGGAGAAAAATGATGGAAGACAGGGAAGGGGAGCTGAGTGAGCCACCGAGAAACCCATCTTGCTGAGCCGAAAATCCAATGACATCTGCGGCGATAGCACCACCATCTCAATATTTAGGTAGTATTTTCTGGTGTTTATACAATGTATTATAACGTAATTTCATGTGAAAGACTTTTGTTGATGTTATGGTTGTGGATTGGTCCTATGAAAACCTGAAGCAATGAATTACAAAAATTAAAGGCTGCTCATTGTAAAGTGAGATTTTTTAAAATCAATATTTAAAGTATGTCACTGCCTCTACCTGCATATATTTTAATGGGCAATGTAAGATATACATATGTTTTTAAGGATACATTGTAATCAGAGTGAAGTAGATCCTAAACAGGGCTTTCAAAAGTACTCGGTTTACCATGAACAGTCTATAATATCTTACTAACTGTGCATTGGTCAGGTGAGTTTCTGTAACAGACTTCAGTTGCTGGAGAGCCCCAATTCTCAAGGGCATATATCACTATCCAGAGAAGATGTTCAAGTTCTGGAAGGTGTAACAACATACCTTTTTTTGTGATTCACAATGTTTCCAGATTAATGCTATAGAGGGCTCTGTTTTTTAAATATGCCTAAAACTACTCCAAACTAAGTCTTGCCTTCATACAGTAATCCAGGTTTTTAACCAGAAGACAATACAGAAGTGCTATGATACATTAATAAAATATAATGCATAAATAATTCAAAATAAAATTACTCAAGAAGTGAAGTTCTTGTTGCAGATGGTGTATGCCGCAATGCTGCTGTTCCACATCCGCAGGATCATGTACACATCAGTGTTGCTGTCTGCTGTATATGTAGTGTTTCACCTCATCAGCATCCAGCGTGGGGTTGGCTACGACAGCCTGGATCGAGAACTTAGATTGTGAGTTTGTGTAATGAGAAGCATAAGTACTTTGTACTTTTTCCTCTAAGGTCACAGTATTTCATTATGCTATCCTTTATTTTTATAGGAAAGAGATCAGTAAGAGCATGCATTCATCTTCTTTTGAGGCTTGGAAGAATTTGGCGTAAGTACCTGCACCTTGGCCAAATTCACAACGTACTGTCTTAGCCTTGGTTTTTAGCTTTAATATAGTTGTAATGGCTAACTATTACATTCGTCTATGTATTTGCAGCACTGTGAAGCAGCGTAATTAAAATTACATGGGTTATTGTATAGAGTGAAATTTATGAGATGGTGGGGAGCCCCAGAGATTTGTTAAAGGGGGTAAAAAGTTTAAATTGCCCGGCACCATAACTCAAGAGCATAAATTAAAGACTGTCTTTTAGTTGAGGGCCTGTGTGTCCCTGTTGGTCCTCTGTCAGATGAATATGTTGCTGTAGATGCAGATAGTGCAACTAATCCACTTTGTGCCTACATGCTTTAATGAATAGTACATCACCATTAATTACAAATATGTTGGTGAGAATGTTATTGTCATCCAACACATCGTTAGATTATGTTCATTGAAACTGTGCTGCAAGTGGATGCACCACCATAAATACCCAGGAGGTTTACATACCCAAGAAAAAACTTGTTTTATAATAATTTCCGTAGTGGGACCACGGTGGCTGAGCAGTTAGACAGCTTGCCTCCCACCAAAGCGAATCGGATTCAATCCCCGACAGAGTCACTCCCGGATTTTCGCAAGTGGGAATCGTGTCAGACAATGCCAATGGTCTGTGGGTTTTCTCGGGAATCTCCCATTTCCACCACCCTTTAATTCCAGCGTTGCTCCATTCTCAACTAATTTTACACTCATCGGCTCTCAAGATCTCATTGTTAATAGCTGCTGAAATCTCTCAACTCAACTCATTTCCTTGGTACAATTCACAATTACTTGAAAAGCACACAAACTCTGTGCTAGGCCCGCCAATAGCCTATTCGGGAAATTGTCATGAAGCCATGCAATGGAATAAAGGTTGCTTGGTGCACTAAGTCCTGGACTGGAGTCTCAGGAGGCAGACTGTCCACCCTGTGCACTAAATGCTAAAAATGTTCCATGAGTTGATGCTGTTGAAATTTAAAATGAAACAGCCAAAAAGTGAATGTGCCGAGGGGGGTTACATGGAATGATGCTCCCGCACTGCCGCTTGGCCCAGGTGCTGAATCCTGACTCAAGTAATGGTGTCAGTAATAATGACATGTGTTGGTATGGCACTACTTTTAAAATTAAATATTTAATCAAAAAGCCATTTTTCGCAGTCTGCTGTAAAAAATAAATACCTTTGCACACACTCATCGGAGTCTGGTCCCAACGAC
This sequence comes from Dryococelus australis, assembly GCA_029891345.1. Lineage (NCBI taxonomy): Eukaryota > Metazoa > Arthropoda > Insecta > Phasmatodea > Phasmatidae > Dryococelus > Dryococelus australis. The sequence goes on along the minus strand of CM056994.1, from coordinate 32,534,381 downwards.
AGTGGCAGGAGCAGGAGGAGAAAATCCAGACAGTGCAAAGTGTTGCGACCCTCAGTGTTTAGCAGAGTAACCCCCAGTATAGAGTGTGCAGCGGTAGTGCAAGGCACTGCATGAGATAGGGTAGGCTGGCCATCTCTCCAACTGAGGCTGTACCGATGCCGTTATGGTAAACCAAGTGGGTGTTGATCATGATGTCATGCCACCTCCGTGCACTCGAACCCCTGCTAAGACTGGCAGAGCATTTAAATGAAAGGGTGACGGATGACTGCTACGCTGAAGAGGAACATGTCACATGTGAGCAAGGGTTTTTAGTAGATGTCACTCTCACTGTCCCACTCAAGATGCAGCCACTGCTGCTCTGCTCGGGCTTCAACCACGCACGATTGTGCATTCAGTGTAGGGGTCAACCAAGTCGTTCATGCACGAACAGATCAGTGAACCGTCCAGTGATCCAAATGACCCATGTAACACGTAAACTCAGCCCAGTGGGTTTACAGTGCTAAAGTAATCTGTTTCCCTGAAAGCAGAATCTCGGATATAGAAGGAAAGTATTATCTCCAGCTTGCACCCTATGTATGAAGTGTAATTTAATAAAGAGTAGATCTATATGTTTATAATTCAGATATAACTGTAATCATGGACGAGGAAACTATACTATACAAATATGATTTTGTGAGCACTGTAGGCATTTTTAAAAATTTCTTGATTTTACTTTTGGCTAGGTTGGTTTAGTTTCCAAAGTGATGCCCCCTCGCTCAGGGAGAAAAGGTGTGTGGGTGAATTCCAGACGCCCACAAGCTTTGATTTGGGGAATATGCTGTTACCTAACGGAGATCTCCCGCCAACTCTGTGAGATAAAATCCAAATTTATAAATGTATTTTTAAATATACATACGGAATAGAAACAAGCACAGCACAACACACTAAATAATTAAGTCATTAATTACATCATGTTTCCATTAATATTAAGCATTCAGTGTTCTTTTTACAATGTGAGTTTGGTAAATTAAGTTCGCTAGGAAAAGCTTGAACGGACTTGCAAAAGGAATAAGAAGTCTGCCAGAACTACCAAGGTCAGTTACGTTTTACGATACATAAAACTGAAAATAATAATACATCCTTTTGAAATTAAAAGAAACATAGCACAAACACTCAAAAATTATACTGTGATTTTAGAGTGTCTCCAATTGTACATTTGTTTCACTACACAAGCCACGTGGTTGGGCATTCTTTAATTAATATCACTTCTCACAGGGAAAGAAAACGGAATATAACATTTGCCAGTGTTTACTTTAGACTCTGCTTTTGGGGTATCACAGCACTTCACCACAATAAACATGTTTCCGCTTGGCTAGGTGGGTCATTCGGGTCACTGGACGGATCATTGACTTGTTCTGCATGAACAGCATCAGGACCCATGCACTTCACACATGGCTGTGCGTGGCTGGTGCACGAGTGGGCAACATTGGTCTGCCTCAGCAGGACAGTGAGGGTCATGTTATTTTCTTTTTTGGCAGTACAAGTGTTGCTGGTCACCAAAACAACTGTCTGTCACAGTCATCAAATTATTTCATTGAAATAATCACGGTTACCACCCCTATTTCAACTTAATATCTATGATGCTGTAACATACTTGGGATTAAGAGATAGATTATTAAGCCGCTTGGCCCAATTAACTTCAGACACTTAGTGATCGAATTCCAGTAGCTGTAATGGGATGGACCCCCATGTCTTTTTGTGAAGTAGTTATTTGCGCGAATACGTGTATCTCGGTAAATAAATGTTCTGCAAATAAGACATTTGGTCAGACAAGATAAACAATTATATATGCCTCTATTTTTTTGTTATATTTGTCATATTAAGTGTATATTTGGAGAAAAAATTGTGAAAATGTTCAAATATGGCATTTTTAAAGCTTCTGTATACAGTTTTCTTCAGCGGCAAGAGAAAAATACATAGATATGTGTGTAGTTTATTCTGTGGGCTCTCATTGCGTGTAATAAAACCCTACTGTTACAGTTCTAATGTGCACAGTACAGTATCACGACGGAAACACTATATGTCTTGCGCGTAGGAGTGATGAGGCGCTAGAAGTGCTTGTTAGTGTCGCCCGTATTGCTCCCTCGCTTCTTGATCTTGGACATGCAGCGCCATCCATCTTCACAAAATGAGATAATTTACATTGAAATAAGATGCCATGAGTTTCTTGAAGATATCTTTAAAATAACTACACCATCTAAACTTTTTTAGGCGAGGAAAGACTACTTATTAGTTCAACGGTGTATCCTAAAAATATAAAATAGTACAGTAATGAATTTTTTTGGTTCCCAGCACCTTTAAGAGGATCCGTCACACATGAAAAGTGTCCAATCCAGCTTGGTGGTGATACACAAGCAACCTGCAGGAATTGTGATAATGGGCAGTAATATAAAAGTATCTTTTCGATCTGTCCCTCCTCTGGCTGGCAGCTGTTCCTGTAACATTGGAAATGTGTTTCATTACTCATACAGTAGTGTATTTAACACCTTTGTAATAATCATTTAACTCAGAAAATTTGTTGGCAGTGACGGGGGACAAAGTGAGAAACAGAGCTTTTGTCTATGTTAAAATAATGCTCCTGCAAAACATAATTCTGGAAATATGCTGTGTTTAAAATCAATGTCAGACATTGAGAAAATATGATGGTTTTCTTTATAACAGAAAATATATATACACACAAAATTATGTGGTACTTTTCAAAAGAATTGATAACTAAAACATTTTATATTGATTTGCTGATCAAAACTTTTTGAGCATGAAATATTACCAAATTCATCACACGAGCTGCACGTGCCTAAAGTGAACCATTTTTAGCAGTGCAATGCAGCATATGTTGTTCTCTGCAAGTAGTATAACAAGGAGGGTTCTGGGAGTGGGGATTGGGGGTGCGGCGCTTCAGCCTCTGACTTGGAGCTCATCGCAGGGGAAAAAATTCTAGTTTTCCTCTGAAAAATTTCCCTTTTTCCCTCGTGCCCATGGCTACCATCTTTGATGTGTACCTCATGTTCTGTCATTCCAGTGCTGGGATACTCACCGCGTACTGCCACATTAATTTCCACCCTAGCCAAAGTACAAGCATCGAGCTCTCGCATTCCACTCCAACGGTCGCCATATTGGATGCCGAGCCCTACTGACCAGCAAAATGGCGCCTGACTCCCCATGCCGAAGTCCTGTCCTGTGCTCACACCCTCATTCCTTGCTAGCAAAATGGCACCCAGGTTCTCAGGAGGAAGCCCCACGCCAAAAATCCCTACAGCGCCAAGGGTTATTTCAGCACTATCCTACCAGGGCTGTAATTTCTGAACCATTGAAGATATAGTCACCAAAATCGTAATGTAGACATCACCTACGAAAACAAAATGGACCAAAGGGTAAATTTTGACCTATGTCTACTTATAAGCATAGTTTGATGTAATTTCCGAACGGTGTGAGATACAACTACCAAAATCATAACTTAGGCAGCACCCACGACAAGGAAGAGGACCGAAGGGTCAGATTTACCCTATGTTTACTTATAAACCCAGTTGGCTGTAATTTCCAAACAGTGTAAAGTATACTTGTCATATTCATAACACAGGCATCACCCAAAATGATGAGAATAGTCACAGGGTCAAGTATACACTATGTCTACTCATAAGCATAGCTGGCTGTAATTTCTTAACCATTTAAGATACAACCAGCAAATTCATCACACAGACATCAGTCCGACAACTAAAAGAACCGAAGGGTCAAGATTTACCTAAGTGCACATACAAATATAGCATCGCAGTTAACACCAAATGCACTGCAGTTAGTACTGCAGTTATAGGTCAAGTATATCGTAAGATTACTTATAAGCATAGTAGACTGTAATTTCAGAACCGTTTGAGATACAACTACCAAATTCCTAACATAAGCTTCACCCTCGACAAAGAAAAGGGTAAAGGGGTCAAGTATGCCCTAAGCGCACTTATAAGCATAGTTGGCTGTAATTTACAAACCATTTAAGATATAGTTGTCAAATATATAACATAGAAATCACCCCAGATGACGGAAAGGGATGCGAGTTCTGGCAAGGATCGGAACATCTTGGCAGGAGGACAAGTCTCAAGCTCTCCACCTGCGCGATATGGAGCGAAGTATGGCCCCGCACATTAAGCTAGAGTTGCACTGTGCACTTGTCAAGTATGCCCTAAGCACACTTATAAGCATAGTTGTATGTAATTTCAGAACCGGTCGGCCATCAGCACATACACCGTGCAGGTCTCGGCAGGTGGAAGGGATGTCACAGAACACTAGAAGAGAAAGAGAGAGACACATCATGGGGCTCCAGGGTTGTAGACCAGTCAAGTCACACATGTACTTTTCCATTACGAGCCAACCAGAGTAATCACACAAGCATCGGGTGCTGTACGCTGTGTGTGTGAGTTACGACCAGACCAGCCTGGTCAGTAAAACAGAATGCTTTCCTTACGAACCGACTGAAACAAAACCATCACCAAGAGAGAGAACACTGCTACATGCCGAGGCAAACAGATTTAAAAAACATTTACCAATAAATGCATGTTGCGCAAGCATCAAGCTCTGTACATTATGTTAGGCAAAAAAAGTTCTTGAAGTGTGGGATAACACAGCTATACACTGATGCAAACAGACATAACAACATAATGTAAAGGAAAATAACTATAAGTACTTACCAACCAGCACAATCACATAGAATACAAGTATCGGGGTGCTGTACGATGTGTGTGTGTGTGTGTGTGTGTGTTAAACAATGCTAGACAAGACAGGCCATCAGCATAGTTCAAGTTTGTAGTTCATGTTAGTTGTTTGTGTACTCAAAATAATGCAAGAGGTGTGCGGGATCGTTCCAGATACCCTTGGGTTACCAGTCCAACGCAGTGATCACACGACATCCATTGCATGATAAGAGTTAGGAGATGAAATAGCACACGCATGGGCCTATGCACGTGACCGACATTGTGTGAGTAGGAGAAGAAATAAAGTAAATACTCCCATGAGCCTACACATTTACCAGACAATAAAAATGTCATTGCGAAACAGCAAAGTTTGATGTACTCCTTCTGGACTCACCTAAGCTAAGGACACACTCAATAGACAGTGTGCGGTGAGGAGTAGAAATACTTGCATGAGCCTGCGTACTCACCGGACAATAAACATGTCATCACGAGCCTGCGAGGTTTTCTCACACTCATTCTAGACTCTACCTAAGCCAATGACACAATCAGCACACAGAGTGCAGGAATGATACTAGCAACATGGCTACACACCAATGAAAACTGTTACAAGTACCTACCAACCAGCACAATCACACAAGCGCTGGATGCTGTATGCTGTGTGTGGTAAACTATGCTAGCCAGGATCAGACCACTCTGGTCAGAGAGGGAGAGAGATGCACCATGGCTCTAGGGTGGTAGACAAGCCAAGGCACACATGTACTTTTCTATTCTGGTAGGAATTCATTTATACAATACAAGGTAACAATTTATTCCATTGTAAATTTTGTGTGTGCGTGCGCGTGTGTGTGTGCGTGCGTGCGCACGCGTGCGTTTTTTTATTTGAACACATACCATCTATTTTACCAACCAATGCATATTGTGCAAACACCATGCTGTACATTACACTAGGCAAAAAAAAGTACCATTGTGAAGTGCTGGGACGATAAGGTCAACACTACCACACCCACCAATGCAAACAGATCTAAACATATAATGTAAAGGAAAATAAGCACTTATCAACCAGCTTAATCACACAAGTGCAGGGTGCTATGTGTTATACAATGATAGAGTGTACCAGGTCGCCCTATTCAGTACACCAGAACAAACTCCTTATGAACCAAAATCATCACATGCACATCTGTAGCCATCACTCACAACACTAGCAGCAGAACATATCCAACCCGACCGTCATTGTACGACAGGCAGTCATACTCTATCTCTGACCTGCACCAATATACCAAGCCTTCAGTGTTCGTAAATGCAGACAATCATACCCTGTCTCTGGCCTGTGCTCATGTACTGAACCTCCAACTTGCTTACTCTGTCTACGTGACCAACCTGCACTCGTGTACCGAACCTCCAATTACAGCCATTCTGTACATCGTGCCCTCCACCATTGGAGGTCCATGGTCCAAGACCATAGTAGTAGTTGTACGTTCATGCTGGGACATGACAGGCCTAGCCTGCACACATAACACCCGTGTACCGAGAATTCAGTGCTCTTAATAAAGGCTAGTCATACTCTGTTTAACATACATTCGTGCTGTCATAATGAGTACGCAGTCATTGCTGATGGTAGACATGGCCAGAACGTCTTCCGTACAGACAGAGTGGCACAAAACTGGCAAATTCAGCCAACACTGGCTGTAGAATGCATCCGACTCACCGCACGAGAAATGTGAGAATCAATCCATAAGGCTGCCCCCAAGCAGTCGACTGAGAGTGCAAGTATTGTGCAGGCAACTCGAAGGATGGTACATAACACTAGCCGAGAGAGAGACGCCAGTGTGGCAGATCAGTCTAGTCACACATGCATGTCCCTTTATGAGAGGAATTCGGTACCTAGTGCCAGATCTGTAAGCACATACGAAACAACTTGAATCATAAGTCATGCAAGAGAGATGACACAGCTACACGTTGATGCAAAAATACGTACCATCTATAGTGTGAAACTAACTACCCATGAATCTCTAATGACAAGTAAGGAGGTATCACAAAGCACACACACATTTCAACTATATATGTACTCTGCTTTTAGAAGATGCAGAGCGTAGGTTTGCCTTAACTGATGTACCAGTTTCAGAAGACCTGTAGGTCACGAGCACATCTCATCATCATGAACACACTGGACGCACAGACACAATAACCATCCTGTCTTTCTGTGCACAGTATACATTACTGACCAAGAAAGCAACTCGACACGTGTAAGTACTGTATGTACATCACCACCCCTTGACAAAACATACTTACTTGTTACATATGCTATTGAAAGGTTATAGGAAATAGGAACTAACGTGTATACCCTGACGATAGTGGGGACAGTGCAACTTACTTGAAGATAAGATATTGCAGGTTCAATTCCCATACAGAGTTCAATCACTTCACAGGTACAAAAAAATTAATTGATAATGTACACCAGCATGAAAGTAGTCATTGCATGTTCGCCCACAATGAATAGACAATGTATGTCGTTCGTCGGGAAGCAATTAGAAGCAAGCCATTCACCCCAATACTAAATGTCATAAATATATTTTAGATTCCAACTCCGCAGGCTAGACAGCGAACGACTGCTGTAAATATTAGCATGTCTCTTTACATTATCACTTTGAATAAACTGGTGCTGATAGAGGATATCGCTTCTGTCTACCCTACAGACTTTTAGCTCTACAAAAGCAGTATGTACCAACACACATTGCTCAGACTGTCTTTTCTCTCATTGAGAGGACATAGTGAAAATGATAGCATGCTTTTCTAGCAGTCAGAAAATCTTATCAGTTATTATGGCATATGGAAAGATTAAAGAATTTGTTCTCATATATGCACGACACGAAATAAAATCAATCTACAAACACCTACCTACCTACCTACCTACCTACCTATCTGCAACAGGACGAAGAGATTCTTGACTGTCTCCCGTGCATAGAATGTTTCCAAGGTAGTGCTACCGTTAGACACCACATCCCAGGAGCTGGTGTAAGACACAACGGGGGTGAGTGCCAGCAGCAGCAAAAGAGAAAAAACGTACAAGGCACCTCCAACATGGAAAGATGAATGAGTGTAAAGAAGTTGAGAGGTTAAACTGCTAACTTCGCAGGCTAGACAGGCAACCTGAGACAGGCAACACAAACTAGCATGCAGTGGGAACAGTAAACAAGCGAGCATCATGTAAAGACAGATGTAATTTCGTCGGCAAGCGTGGTGGTGGAAGGTAGATCATTATGACTACATTCATATACTAGGATTGTGTACTCCGCTACACTATGAAAATGGAATCAACAGCAAGGGACCCTGAAGAGTCGCTCCCAGCATTAAGGTATCAGTGTTACTATTGTGGAAATACTTTGAGTAAAAGTTGTAATGCACATGACATGAAAGTTGCCATTTCAGGTTCAGTCCAGTATACAAGGTGTTCCACTGTGTTAACTGCGATGCTGTGTTTACCTGAAGTGATGTCCAGTATAAACATAACATGAAATGCAAAGGCAAGGTTTGTCGTTCATCTGGAAGCAAGTGCAAGTATTGTTACAGGGAGTTATAGAAGAAGTAAATAATCTCACACTACATGATGCTGAGGCAAATTGTTAACAAATGGGAAACTCTTTGGGGCTGCAATAATTTAGAATCGAAGGTTCGAACCAGAAGTGTCACAGGGAAAAGCCCATGCTGCCAATAACGTTGATGTCTAAAAAAAAAAACAGAATAAACTTACTCAATAAAAGAGGTTGCCTCCACCACGTGCTTGAAACAAAATAACAACAAACATCTGGGCCAGCACGAAGCCCTATTAAAAATTGAAGTCCTACTCACTTTCACACAATAATTCAAACAAAGCTAATTAAAAATAAAACCTGGATAAAACAAGCAAATTTTAAACATAGACCAAAAGGAAGTGTAAAATAAAAAGGGGGGGAGGGTGATATTACTTGCTTACAGCGAGTTACACTGGGACGGCTTTGCGCAGCTCCAGCGCTATTGAAGATTTACATGGTGTGGTGTAGTCTTCTTCTAAACATCTTATATTCACTTATAGCTAGAACCCAATACTACAGCTACTTGCTCGAGAGAGAAATTCAGCTAAAATGGAAATCAGTTTTAGTAAAATGTAGAAGGAATTCACTACAAATATAAAAAAATATGTATTTATTAAATTAGTACTATTAATAACAATCACCAACAACAATAAATTTATATTAAATCAACAACAAACTACAAAGAATAAGGAACAATCACTTCTTATACTTGAATTTCAAATAAAAATTTTGAATTGAATAATAAAAAAAAATAACAATCAACATCAAGAATCCAATAGTGACATAAAAAGCATTAGAATCTCATGAAAACTAAAATAAACTTTTTCTTAGTAACAATGACAATAATTTCTAAACTTATTTTGCGATAGTTCTGCTTAAAGATTTAAATTTTCTTTGATTTCATGGATTGAATCTCATATATTGCAATTACATCAAGCTACTTCCTTCTTTTAAAATGGTGTCTTGTACAGAAAAATTACTGTATGGTAGCCTGTATTTACAATCCTGAAAGAAAATAATTCTTCAACTTATTCACCTTGAAAAATAATGAAAGAGAGTAAAACACTTAAGATGAGGCTTGTAGGCCTCGTTAAAAAGGCATTTAAGTACTATTTGGAGTTACAAAATCAAAGTATAAAAATTTGCTAACCAGTACAAAAACTCTGATAAATTGTAAGCGGGATTTTTGCATGAAAAGGTTAGCTCATTTCTAACCTCAAAGATAATTGCTGCATTATTATAATAAATCTATCTAGGAACAATAGGCCGCTATTTACGCATCCAAATACAACTCATATTAATTTAGAATAGGATTGACCTGAAAATGTATGTGCAATTCATTTGTAATAAAAAGGTGAAGTAAATAAAAATTTAATTCAACGTAATTAACTACAAAATTAGTACTTAACAAATCACAAGCATTATTCACTTGTTATAGGCTACGACAAACAGTTTGCCTCGGAGCCTAGTACCAATCTAAGAACATTTCTCATAAACAGCAGAACGTAGAAGAGATACAAAGTTAAATTAAAATTACTGAAACTAAATGTATTCTCAATTACAAGTAGAGTCCATAATGTCTAGAAAATGGCTACTGCTTTTTAGCGACAGTAAAACATCAACACTGGATTACTTGTCCAATTACGAGAGTAGGACCTAGCCTTAAATAATTACCGTAGCATCAAGATGATGGCTGCATTGACTTATCTCTCCCTCTCGGAAAAGTCTGCTCGACTACTACTCTACTTTAACCCCTAAAAATTTTACTACTTAAAGGTTTTGTCAGAGCTATTTTTCCTGCAAAACAGAGAAAAAATGTCCTGACCCATTAAAGCAAACAAACTTTAAAAATTCTTATCACATCGTGATAATTCATGGCGGTCTCCCCCAGACCGCTTCAGCCTCACATCCGCTCTCCTCGATGGCTGGCTTTCAACAACACAGTGTCTGACCTCGTCTGACATCATACCTCACGCCATCCTACAGTCGGGCAATTGGAACACTCCGCACTCACATGTGACAGCTCGTAAATACGTGATCAGCACCAACTCATTCTTTTCCCCTGAGTGCCCTACGATTTGTCTGTTGGCGGCAGCACAAAACCTTCACTCTTCCCCTGACAGCACCAGCAACCTCACAGCTGCCGACGCCAAAACGTCCCTGTCAGTAAAGCTCCCAGAACTTACACAGTCAACATGGAGCGACACATTGGTACTTGTATCTCTCACTGTTTGGAAATTAATGCCAACTATGCTTATAAGTAGACATAAGTCATACTTTACCCTTCAGTCCCTTTCAATGTCATAGGTGATGTCTATGTTATGATTTTGGCGACTATATTTTCAACGGTTCGGAAATTACAACCTCAGTAGGATAGTGCTAAAATAACCCTTGGTGAGGTAGGGGCTATGCGTTAGGAGTTTTGGGCCCGAGCTTCTGTTTGAGGAGTTGTGTGCCATTTTGTTAGCAAGGAAGGGGTTGGGAGTATGGCACTTTGGCATGGGGAGTCGGGCGTCATTTTGCTGGTCAGTAGGGCTCAGCATCCAAGATAGCGACCATCTGAGTGAAATGCGAGAGTGCGTCGCTTGTACTTTGGGTAGGATGGAAATTACTTGTGGCAGCATGCGGAGGGTACCCCTGCTCTGGAATGACAGAGCAGGAGGTACACATCCAAGATGGTCACCACTGGCACAAGGGAAGAAAGGTAAATTTTTCCGGGAAAAACTAGAATTTTTTCTCTGCAGCAAGTCCCAGTCCCAGCTCCCAGAACCCTCCTTTTTATACTATTTCTGTACTTGATAACCAAGTTGTTACTGAATGCTGTGCTCGGTATTCAGCAACCACAGAAATGTGTGTTCATCTGTTAGTGCTGCTCATCATGTACTACCTGTCAAATAATGCCTTAGTACATATATGGATTTTTTTTTTTAACTTTAGCATTTGTAATGAACGTTTCATTATTTTCAGTTCATGTGTTTTGGTTAACTTGCATGTATCTGAGTTTGTTTTTCAGTCAGGTGTGTGCCTTTCCCGTTTTGGGATATCTTTACACTGTTTTGACAGTTCTGAAAGACTTGCATGGATGCACGTATCCTTCATCAGAACTGATGCATGTTATTGTGCTAGTGGTGTGAGTTGTTTGTAATTGTTTATATTTTCAGTTGTAGCACATCTTGTTGAGAATCTGTATTCTTGTCAACGTAAATCTACAAAAATGGTAAAAAGTACATATTTTCTTTTGTGAAAAAAATAATTTTTTTAATAAACACTAATTATGTAAGGAAACATGTACTTCAAAGAATTAAAACATGAAACTGAAGAATAGAAACATTTTATTTTCTAGTGATTGTAATTTTACTGTATTTGTTGACTCTCATGGTGATCAGTGATGCAAAAATTGTAGACTTGCAAGTATACAATTTGAATTTGTTTATTCATTGTGTTGTTGAAGATATTTAATCTCAGTTTACTTTATGAAGCACTCAGTAAGTCAGAATGATGCCAAGATGTACAGAACATAGACTTTTTCATGGTTGCATTAGTGCTGCTTAACACCATGGGAAAGTTTTATTTTGGGACAAGATCTGTGATATCTTGGAAATATATCTTGAGTGTGTAACATTCAGACTGTTTAGGCTGTTCGTGATAAAGTGAGCACTTTTGAAATCAACCTCAGAAAAAAGTCACTCACTGCTCCTACCTGCATATATTTTAACGGGCACACTGAGTGATAGGCTTCCAGTCAAGTGGGTAATGATGGAGGGAAAATAGTTCCATATCTTATCGTTGAATAAAAAAGTGTTAGGTAACCATTTGTAATAACTTAAATTAATTTTTCCCCTTTTTTTTTTATTTAGGTGTTATGCATTGAAGTGTAAAAATGAGCAGGTTTGTAAACTATTTAATTTTCTAATAATTTCACAGTTTCACTAGAGTGACGCATGAAGAAAGTGATATGGGCCATGACACTATTGATTTTACGTAAGGCGTAAGACTATACAACGTGCTTACAAGTAGATCTCAAACAGGGCTTTCAAATGTGCTCCATTTACCATGAACAGCCTCTATACGAGATGTGTGTGTGATGATTTTGTTTTTGCATGTTGCCATGGAGCATGTTGTATTGCTGAACTATTGGCATCAAGGTGCTTCTTTCCTGTGTAGCTGGCAATGTTACCAGACTGCATTGGTAGATTGATCTCTATGTATTTTTTCCTTTGTTTGGAAGAAGTTTTCTTGTTTCGTCAGGAACTAATTTCTCATACATCCTTAATATTTTTCCCCCCCCACCCTCCTTTATTTTGTGAATGGGAAGGGAAAATTGTAGTTTTAGATCATAAATCTGTATTGCAGGTTCTCAAAACAATCCTAGCTGTATTAATGATAAGAGATCATATCGCTCCTATAGTAAAAATTACAAATGTCATGTGATACATTTTTTTATATATTCATTATTAAACATATGCTTCACGTTTGACACTGAAAGCAGATTTTCGTTATGCTTTCTTCTCTAAATTCAAAGATTTTTCATATTCACAAATTTAATCAAATATTTCCATAATTGGATTACAAATACAAATGCGTAAATTTTTGATTTTGGGTATGTACCATAAACTGACTAGCAAGGCTATTGTCTATTTCTGTAAATTTTTCGTGTCAGGAATAAAAGGAAAAGGTAAATGACATGTTTTATTAATATGTCCATCTTCTCAGAGCTATTTTGAATTAGGGAAGGGAAGGCACATTTATGTTACGCTGTCCTCCATATTTGCAATTTAATCTAGAAGGGTGGTGGAAGGAGGGAAGGTAAAATATTTTATGATCATAGTACCAACCCTACCACCCCATCCAAAATAGCTGTTTATGCTCATTTAAATATTACGCATAATGTTTTTATTTGAAAAATGATCTCGCAGGCCAGCGTTAAGATTGTTGTCGAATTGCACAGCTTTTACCTTCTTTTAAGCTTTATTCCTAATTTGTATTAAAAAAATCACTTTCTTTTTCGGCAAGGTGGCACCTACTATTGTTCTGACAGAGTTTCAATTTTAGAAATGTATAAATAGGTTATTATTTATCAAATAGTATGTTTTGCCAACATATTGTAACACCAAGGGCACCCAGTATTTTACATTTCTGTTCTGTCTTATTTACCCATCATAATTTTCAAAATATACATGAAGTACACACACACACACACACACACCAGTATACACCATACAGATTCATATTTCCCAGTTAATGCCACCAAAACCAAACTAATACTCACTAATATAAATGCAAATAGTTAATAAAGTAAAAAATCAAATGTGGTATTAAAACAGTTTGTTAAAGTAAGGATAATGATTAATATTGGTATGATTTAGGCAAGTGATTATCATTGAAATTTAATTAATATGGCTCCTTAAAATGTTTGGTAGAGTTACATTCATATTGGTATATAGTGAGTATGGTATCTATTTTCAGTAATGCCAGTGTAGGGCTTATTCAGTGTCGCCTCCCTGGAAGTAACAAAGCAGCAGGGGCAATGTAAACTAGATTTTCATGTGTATCGGCCACAATGTTGCTTGTGTGTGCAACACCAGTGGGTGTGTAGTTGTGCAGCACACACCTTTGAGAATTCATATTGAAGCAAATTAGCATAAGTGGTGAGAACACTGTCGTGAACTAACATATCCTCTTTACGTTGACGCCATCATGTGAGCCACAAGACGAACAATAACACAATTTACTTACTGTAGGTGGGCACCAGCGGTGCTTTCCAGACACCGCACTTCGAGACTCAGGGATTCTGTGGGTTCTGTGTGTCCGTCTCACCCGAGCATCTTTACTTACAAAGTTGTGCCAGAAAACCAGAAAATGAGTTAATGATTAAGAACTCGGACATGTCTAGCGAATTCCGTTGGGCTCTTACCCCCAGCTCACAATTACTCTAGCACACTCCTAGGTGGATGATTTCTCTGGGGTGTTTGAAAACACAGCCCCTACAAGGAAAGAGGTCTACAGCTGCTAGGGCAGACTAGGTTTTTCCTGGAGATAGGACACGAATAATTACAAAATGAGCAGTAAACACATGCGATTATTTGACATCGCTAACACAGACTCGTAGGGACGCGTCTCCCAGCACGTGGTGAGTGTGGTGACAGTCTTTACACGTAGCCGGCTAGAATGGAAATTATATCACCGTACAAACTACACAATTAAGAATGATACCGTATGGGACATAACATAAATGGGCACAATAAACACGTAAATGCGTGAAAGTATGTTTAGGGGGCGCGGATGCCGCTGGATACAATGCATAACAGACCACGTGGTGCAGATATAATTGCAATAGTTTTCATAAAATTCTGCAAATTGTCATCTGACAAAGTGGTAGCGATATTGGGAGAATTATTCCCCTGAAGATTTAGGCATTTAGAGACTTGTAGTATGCTTGATGGCGTGAAAATTGAACATCAAAAAGACAGCGAAGTCATACATACAAAGCATCAATCACATGAAAATACACGGAACCCTGAATAAAATATTACATAGAACCCAAAATTGATGATGGCACACGTGATATTACACAAATAGATCTTTAAAGTGCATGGATGGCGCACATACTGACTTGGCAGCTGTTAACCACGTGGTCGCAAACGATGTGGCTGCAAAACAATTTAACATGACAAAAACCCTCAAATTCATACATACAGATATAGCCCTTAATATTGCACGCAGCAATTAAACAGAAATTATAATGAAACGGGCGGGCCACGTGGCCTCTCCGACATCTTTCCTCCTTTCTCGATTAAGTTTTAAAAAGCCACAA
This sequence comes from Dryococelus australis, assembly GCA_029891345.1. NCBI lineage: Eukaryota > Metazoa > Arthropoda > Insecta > Phasmatodea > Phasmatidae > Dryococelus > Dryococelus australis. Next base: position 32,519,280 of record CM056994.1, on the reverse strand, counting down.
GGGTACAAATGATTAGCTTAAGTCGAATCATAATGCTGGGGAATGTCTGGTAAAATGTACGCAAGGCAAAGGTTAACCGATATTCTAAAAGTTAGCTATGGTAATCTACATCAGTGCAAAAGTTTGAAGTGTGTACGTGACAGCGACTTAACTCGCCAGCTCTCCTCGATGAACTGCCCAGGGTACAATAATCCCTCCACTTCCTTCCTACAAACTGTGTACCATTATCAGTCAGTAGGTATTCTGGATAACCCCATCTCGGAAAAAATTCAGTTTGCATTACATGTGCAACCATGTATGCACGGGCATTTCTGACCAGAAATGCCTCGGTCCACCTTGGAAATAATTCATTGGTAATAATAAGGAAACGTTTCCCACTTTTTGTGCACAGGTACGGGCCCATGATGTCGAGTGCGACAGTTGAATGTCTCTGTTGGCAGCCTCTGTTGTTTTGCAGCGTCGCCGTCTGTTCTCCGTGGCTTCCGGGTGTTGCACATAACATAACTCTGTACGTGCTTACGTACATCACCTTGCACTTCTGGCCAATTGAAAAACTTTTGTACATTTCTACGTGTCTGTTCAGAAGCCGGGTGGCCATACTCTAAGCTGTCATGCGTGCATGTCAGTACAAGTTCCCGTGTTTCCTTAGGTATGTAAGCTCGCCATTTCGTGCAATTACTGGGGGTGGGGGGTGGAGGTTTTACTTGGATTTCTTTTTCCACTACACTTCAGTGTTTTGTACCTCGTGGCATAGTGTTGCTGACATTGTGGCAACATCCTAGGAATTTTCTTGCGCTGCGTGTACACATCGCGGACATTTAACGAGACAAGTTCACCGGGTGGTGTGGCAACAATGTTTTGCAAAACAAAAGCTGATGTTTCTTTTGCTTGTGTGGCACGGCAAGGTGGTACTGCCTCTTCCCACTCAGCGTCATCTGTTACTGTTATGTTCGGGCCGGGGTTTTTGGACAGTCCGTCCGCGAGTTCATTGGTTTTTCCCGCCACATGTTCTACCTTGAAGTCGAACCCTTGCAACAGTAAAGTCCACTGGGCAAGTTTACTCTTTCTGTTACGCTTGCCTTCCAACCAAACTAAACAACAGTTATCAGTTACCAGTGTAAACTGTCTCCCTAACAGATACGGCCAGTACTTTCTCAGTACGTGTACAATTGCCAAACACACTTGTTCGTTCACTTCATATTATGTTCCACATCGCCAAACTTCGTGCTGTGGTAGTTGATGATGTGGTTTTCCCCTTGTTCTCCCATCTGGTACAACACTGCTCCAATTCCTTCTTGGCTCACATGTGTCTGAATTACAACAGGCAGCTCTGGGCTAAACCTGGCTAGCGGTTTACAGTTTTTAAAGGCAAGTGTGATGTCTTCGAATACTTGATCAGCTTGAGGTGTCCATACAAATTTATGTTTCTCACGTAGCAATTCTGTCAATGGTGCAGTAATTACAGAAAAATTTGGAACCAATTCTCTCAACCAATTTTTCAAACCAAACAATTTTCTAACTTGTTTACTTGACCGGGGTGTGGATTTTTCCTGTATCTCCTGTACATGTTGTTGTTCCGGTTGGTGTCTGTTCCCTGTTACATAGTGTCCCAAAAACCCTATCTTTCTCATCCCCAACTTACACTTGTCGACCTTACGTGTGAGTTTGTTGTGTTCGAGCCTCTCGAACACACGGCTCATGTGGTGGAGATGTTCTTCCCAGCTGTTTGACCATACAAGTACATCGTCAAGATAGGCCATCGCAAAGTCTCCTATGTAACTATCTAACACATTTACCATTATGTTTTGAAAAGTGGTGCGGGCACATTTTAAGTTGAATGGCATTGCAACGAACTGAAATCTACGCCCATCTGGCATGGTAAAAGCAGTCTTTTTACGATCTTGTGGGCGGATAGGTACTTGCCAATACCCTGATGGTCGAGTGAAGTAAACACAGTAGCTGGCCCTAGTGTTGACAAAGTATCCTTGATGGTAATTACTGGAGGTTGCATGTGTACAGTTACTTTGTTAAGAGGATGAACGTCTACACACAACCTCCATTCACTGTCCTTTATAGGGGCTAGAGTAATGCCAGAATTATAGAGACTCTGCGTAGGTTCAATTACATTATCATTGAGCCTCTCACATACCTGCTGATTGATTACGTGCCGGAAGAAAATACCTGGATCTCGTGGCTTAGAGTATACCTGGTCCTCGTGCGTCGTGATGTTGGTGTGCTCGGCGATGTCAGTACGCTGCAGCTTCCCGTCAGTGTGGAACACACTGGCATACTGGTCCAGCGGATGTTACAGTTTCTCCTGATGTTGTTCGGGCACCTTGTACACAAACTCGGCAAGTGGTACAGCAGCTGTTGTTGTCGGCGGCGTTGCTCCTACTGCGTACAGCATCCACCTTCCACGTGTCCTCACGTGAAGACAGTGGAGATGTGGCTCAATCATTGCTTGATTTTCAATTAACCGCGGTAGCCCCAAAATCATTTCTTCACACAGGTCTGGCACAATATAAACATCACATTTTGTACGGAGTTCACGTATTCCTAAGATCACGTGCATTACGCTTTTAGCCTCACACTGTTGATTGGTGGTGGCAAATTGCAGACAACGTGGCGGTACTTGTTGTTTACGCCTGTATTAACCCCTCTCGTACAAAATTGTGGCTTGTGGCAGTGTCTATCACAGCGATCACATTCTTCCCTTCAAGTTCTACATTTACCCTTAATGCATGTACAGTACTTTCACTGACCTGCAACACTTTGGCACCTTCATTAGGAGGATTCCTAGGATCTGGCGGTGAGATTCGTGCAGGTGCTGTTTTGCCAACCTCCCTACTCAGTTTCCAGACCGATTACCCTGATAGTAATGTTTACGGCTGTTGTGGTGAAAATTTCTCTGTCCGCTGTTTGATCTCAATGGTGTAAACTGCGGCGGAGGTCGCGTAACATCTGGCATCACGGTGGGTGTTGATGTGCGGTAGTTCTGCCTCAGGAATTAGTATTCTTGTCCCATGCGTACATCTTGCTCATAGAGGCACGCCTCCCTCGTAAACTGTTCCACACTTGCACATGTTGCTCTTCACAGGTATGTCCTAATGTCCTGTATTGACAGGGCTACAATTATCTCTAACACTCCGCGAGTAGGTTGGCCTGGATTCAGGCATTTGTAAAGACCTAATTTGCACTGAATGAACTCTTCAATCCCTTCACGTTCACACTGCTGTTCATTGTACAATCCCGTTTAGGCCTGGATGACATCTCCATCTGTATCAAACCTGCTCAATAACCTGTCACAGAACTCTTCCCATGGTACCCAATAAACTCTTACTAAGTTTCACCACGCGGCGGCTGTTCTCAGCAGTCAGTTGGCAGTGACCTCTGTCCAATCTTCCCTATGCACGCAGTGTCGATTTAGTTCTTCTTCGCAAACCGTGAGAAAAGTACCTGGGTCTTCCAAATTGTGCCCTGCAAAAGTTGCCAAAAGTGCATTACGGTCTGGTCCTGGTAAGCCTTGTGGCGTGTAGGTAACGACTACTGGTGGCGGCATGGGCTTCACCTCTGGTGTCTGTGGTGCGATCTCTGCACAATTCTTCTTACGGCACTGGTCACAGTTTATAACAACATCGCAGAAGGCTACATGTTCATCAGGCCCTATGCATCGCACATGTAGGTTCCATTTGCACTGCTGGCACTGCGCCCACTTGTATCCCGCCCCATCACATCCGGTGCGCGTGCACAAGCGTGATTCTGATTGCGTTGACACAATATCGCACGTGTATTGGCATAATGGTTGATCCCATAGATTTTCACTGAACAGGTTGACTTCACTTACCCTTCCACAATGCAAGCATCGTTCGATCTGCATGTTCAGGTAGTTCCCGCTCGCATTCTTGGGTGTCGCGGTTGCCGATGCGGATGTCTTGAGGCCTTCTCGCTTATGATCAGACATAGTGTCCACCATTTTAACATGGTTGACGCATATGAACACGCTGGCCTCACTTGGGAACGCCAATTAACGCCGTTGGGTGAGACACGAGATGAACGATGACACAATTTACTTATGGTAGGTGGGTGCCAGCAGTGCTTCCTAGACACAGCATTTCGAGACTCAAGGTTCTCAGGGATGCTGTGGGTTCTGTGTGACCATCTCACCTGAGCGTCTTTACAAAACGCTGATCAATACTAAACATTTTATCACTAAAAAATAGGCGGGAGATCTGCTGTTCTGACGTAACAAGTAAACGCACAGGTTTGCACTGAATATATACCATTTATTGCTCTCCAGTTACAAAGTCGGGTCAGAAAATGAGTTAGTGATTAAGAACTAGGGCGTGTCTAGCGAATTCCGTTGGGCTCTTACCCCCAGCTCACAATTACTCTAGTGCACTCCTAGGTGGATGATTTCTCTGGGGTGTTTGAAAACACAGCCCCTACAAGGAAAGAGGTCTACAGCCGCTACGGCGGACTGTAGGTTATTCCTGGAGACAGAACACGGAGAATTACAAAATGAGCGGTAAACACGTGTGATTATTTGGCATCGCTAACACGGACTCGTCGGGACGCGTCTTCCAACACGTGGTGAGTGTGGTGACTGTGTTACACATAGCTGGCTAGGACGGAAATAATATCACCATACAAATTACATAATTAAGAATGATATAGTACAGGACACGGCATGAATTGTCCCAATAAACATCCAGATGCCTGAAAGTATGTTTAGGGGGTGCCGATGCTGCTGGATACAATGCATAGCAGACCACGTGGTGCAGATGTAATGGCAATAGTTTTCTTAAAATTCGGCAGATTGTGATCGTACAAAGTGGTAGAGGTATTGGGAGAATTATTCCTGTGAAGATTTAGGCATTTAGAGGCTTGTAGCATGCCTGATGGCGGGAAAATTGAACATGGAAAACACTGCATGGTCATACATACAAAGCATCAATCACATGAAAATACATGGAACCCTGAATTAATTATTACATAGACTCCCGAAATTAATTATGGTGCACATGATATTACACAAACATACCCTTTAAGCGCATTAATAGCGCAGATACTGACTTGGCTACTGTTAACCATGTGGTTGCAAATGATGTGGCTGTAAAACAATTTAATATGACAAAAACCCTAAAATACATATATACAAATATTGCCCTTAATATTACACGCAGCAATTAAACACACAGGTGGATGGCACCTGATTCCAAAGTTACGCAGGCCGTGTGGCCTGCGTAACTTTTTAAGTTTTAAAAAGCCACAAGGGCACAAATTATTTGGTTAAGCGGAATCATAATGCTGGGGAATGTCTGGCAAAACGTACGCAAGGCAAAGGTTAACCGGTATACTAAAAGTGAGGTATGGTAATCTACATCAGTGCAATAGTTTGAAGTGCATACGTGACAGCATCTTACCTCGCCAGCTCTCCTCGATAGACTGTCCTGAGGCAGGGGTCATGGCTGCCTACGGGGTTCACACAAGCGGACGTGCTATGCATGCAGAGTAAAACTTTTGATACCAAAAAGAAATGGCATATAAATAATTTGCATACATGATCCTATTAAAATTTTAAATTGTGAATTTTTTTGTGTTGATTGATTGTTCTTTATGGAGGCGTTTACGCCGGAATAATAACGTCCTTATTCTTCGTGCAATGCGCATTTTGAATTTTAACCAAACATGCGCCATCATGATCTTAACGCTACTGGCTGTTAGCTGGCGTCAACCTATGAAGTTAGCCATATTTTTTTTATCTGTACTGGCATCTCATTTATTGCTAGGCCATAGTTCAGAAAGATGGACGTCAGCCAAAGCAAGGGACTTACCATCCCATCACATCATAATGCCAGTTATTGAGAATGCAAGGCTGTGATACCCTTTTATAAGTGTGTATGCCAAGTAGGTCTGTGCAGACACAGCTTTAATTTTTTTTATTTTGTGTGCATTACTGTGTGGCAGCAGCAGTTATTTTCTCTCCATTTGAGATTGGCCTCTGTTGCTCCTGATGAAGCAATGACAACATAAACACTAAGTAAGGGTCAGCCCAGCATTGATACTCCCTTCTATAGTAATAAAGAAATATTTATTTCCACCATATATGTATTTATTTTGCGTATGCATCAAATAAGCCTAAATTGCCTATTGGCACTACAGTGCGTACAGTATATCAATTGAGGACTTTATTAAGAGTGCACATGCTAGGTTTTGGCCACTGTATAAATTTAAGCAGTGTAATTATCAGCCACTAGTAGGAGGGCATGATGGACTGTAAGTTAGCCTGCACAACTTTGCAGTCATTGCCAAATGTGCATATGTATCTTGATCATCATACCTGCTTATATGACTTACAGTCTTATTACAGAAGTGGAGAGAAGAAAAATGGACACCAGGTTTCCACAACAGAACATGGCACGGCACAGTAAAACTTGTCACTCTACTCATGCTGTGTCATACTCAACACATTGTGTATGGGGACTGGAAGAGATTAGGCAGTGGGAGTGGTTGCCAGTTTCAGCTTTGATGCGTGCAACATGCAGTGTAAGAGGAAAGTCTACGACGAGACTTAGTAGCCTGACACATTTCATTTTATACATTTAATGTGCAACAAAAGCCAAACTTCAGATTACCAACCAGGCTTAAACATCTTTATCAGAAGTAATAACCTCTGAGATTTAAATATTAATGTTACTCCTTGTCGAAACTCAAATTTTGTGTGTTGATATTCGGACTAAACCCTTTCAGAAATCACTCAGTCATGGTTCAGATATGTGTTGTTTTTCTCAGCATTTGTTTTCCCCTTCTTTTGGCAGACTAGAGAGAATAACTTTGTAGCAGAGAGATAGTTGTTAATACATTTTACATGTTTGGTTTGCAGTGGTTAGCATATCCCTTTATAACAAATATTAAGAGCTATATTTCACAATTAATTCAAAAAATTATGCCACTACAGTGACACCAACTCTCTGAACAAGTGACTTTTCCATGAAAATGGTTGCATCCCAAAGCTGCTAATGGCCTTCTTGCTTCTGTATCACAGCACTGGCATCTTTATGCATAATTGTTGATAACCAGGTCTTGCTAATGTGACGGAGGCAAATCCAGTGGTTTCAAACACCAACTACTGTGAAGATAGCCTGTTCTTTATGTACACAAACATGTGACACAAAATCCAGACCCTAAACTTCATCACTTCAGCCACACTGTTTCAGCTACCCTCTTTGCACAGTAAACTCTGGCATTTTACCGCTCCTTCATCGGTGACTGTGTGACAGTATTTAACCATTTCATGTCACCTCATTATGGACCCATCATCAGTTTGAAAGAAGACGGGTTTGCATTGTAGCTATGACAGGTAGTTTTACCACCCAATGCTTAGAGGTATCACTGTATGACAGTTATGCTGCAAGATAGGCCTAATGGGGACTGCAGATTTCTTACCCATGTTCATGACATTTTAATTGTTCAGCCATAAGTCAGATTGTGTTCTTCTACACTTAAGAACTGTATACAGTATAGTGGAAGGTATTTCTTTAAAATATTTCCCCGAATTTAGGCATTTTTTTAATTTCTTGTTTGTTCTTTTTTGTTTCATTCTGAACAGTGCAGTGTCTGGTCAGGAGATGTGCCTGGTAGAATGGGGAGGATCATCCTGAGCTCAAAGTTTCGGCGTGTTTTCGTGGTTACTATTCAACAGAAGTGAATCTCAAATGTGAATTATTTTGTAAGTTTAGTACATACATGTAAATTTATTGTGCTTTGTGTATGGCTTGTACCTGTAGAATGGTCCTGGACACATGTTGAAACTTTTGGGATGAGTTCCTTACTATCCCCTTGACAAAGAAAGAAAGACAACGTAAACATGTCTCAAATATGTTGTTTGTTGGTAGATAAAAATTTCTTGGGGAAAAAAATACAGAAATTTTGAACATACCTCATCTTATTTTCAAAAGTTTATTATTTTGTGAGCTGAAAATATTTTTAGCACATGTTGACATTGTATTTTTTTTATTGTTATGGCATAAGGAACTCAAGTCACTTTTATATATATATATTTTTATAAATATTAATTGCAAAGTTTAGTGCAAAACATTTGTATCTAGTTTCATGCCAAGAAAAACACCAGAAAATCAAATGACCCAATATTACGAGTCACAAGATTTCTGCCTTTTAGTATTAATTAGGAACTTTAGTTTCTTGGAAAATTGTGATGGTGGGTAATAGCTTGATGGTATCTGTGTTTAGACTTGCTTGATTCTGATGGGCATAATGTAAGCTGAAACTTTGGTATATTATTCTGGTAGTAATACATACAACTGTGGAAAACATCATTGTCATCTTGTTAGATGTTGTTTGGGACAGGTATAGTTTTTGTTCATTACTAGTTGGATCTGCGTTGGTTTCAATTTAGATAGGAAGCAGTGGTGCATAGCCTGACAGCCCGTGACCTTGAAAGTCGTTGAAAAATATAAAGCAGGGGATGTTAAAAAGTGTTAATGTTTCCTTTCCTTTTCAGGCAGGTGGACTCATACAAGTCAGTGCACGCAAATCCACATTGTTACTTCTATGCTCTCAAAGATACCTTATGATTTTCATCATCTTACTTGTTCATCTTCAGAGATACATACGTATGTACAAAAATACATACTGTACCTGGTCTTTCATGTTACCAGTGGTCATTTCTTTGCTGTTAAAGAATTGTGAAATGTATCTCTCTGCTGTCAGTGATTTTGCAATCATGTTTGTTTTGGTTGGCAGTTCCTCCAAACCGCTCCCCTCCTGCTTCATTCCTCTAATATAGTTAATATAATTAGCAGTCCACATATAATGTCCATGGTCCACACATCAGTTCTGGGAAATTTCACGGATTTTTGATATGCAGATGTGATTAGTATAATAGCTTTGTAATGGTTTTCTCTATGCCTTCTTTTTCTTCCCCCATTTTCATTTCTACTCTCACTTTGTCTCAGTTTTATTTTTTATTTTTTTTTTCTTCCAGTTTCACAGCTATCTGCCATTTTCTTTTTCTTCTCTTATTTCTCTGAAGTATTTTTCAGTGTACTACGTGCATCATTTAGCAGGCATCCTGTAGCTTCCTTTATTTCCTTGGCATGCCAAACTTTATGACTTTAAACATCCTTCAAACTGTGATGAACAAGATACATGCCTATGTTGGTTTGTAAAATAAATCAGAGTTCATCACTGGATGTTCCTTCGTTTCAGTTTTGCTTTAGCTTCCTTTGTTTGCATGTGCATGCTGTAAATTGAGTACATACTTATGGTATATGCTGTTCCCAGGTAATTGAGCTCTTTTGTAAGCAGTGCTTAGGATCTACCTACTTTTCTCATTTGGCATATTTCTGTCATGTGTAAAATTAACATTTATGTGGGCCTCGTCACTTTATTCATGTGCCAGCCAAGTAAAACCAAATAATTGTTAGGAATGTAAATATGTTAATAATATACACTTTCATCCTCTAATATGTATACAACAAGAAATACTAATATCAGTGGCCATAAATTTAAACACAACACTCACAGTACATCAAGTGTTAAGAATTGTTTATATTAATTTTTTTTATCACTTCACGGCCAACCTAACCAGGAGCTTGGAAGCCACAACATATGCAACATACATAGTTATGAGCAGTTACTTTACTCAAAGATCTGTTTCAAAAGTGCTCACTTTACCATGAACAGCCTGTACTGATTATATTTTGTGTGTTCAGGTGGTTGTACATTATTTGCTTTCATTTTTATGCAAAAAATTTTCATTCCTTCTTTAAGTGAATTGACAGTTGTTCATGGAGAGGTATTACTCAAGATGTGCAGTCATGCAGGAGTTGTACAAAAAAGTAAGCAAATAAATTATTTTTGTGTAATTTTTCATTTAAGTTGTGTATTTTTCTGGAAACCATGTTTGATACAGTGGGTTTCATTTGTAAGTATATGTTTTATGAATGACATCTCAATTTAATCATCTTTTAAGATTTTCAAAACTGGAACGTCAAAAATTAAAACATGTTATTTTGAGAGAATCAAGAATATTGTCCAGTGAAATGCTGTTGTAACATTTGCATTTATGCATTATGTATGTATTGGAAAAGTGCTTGGCCTTTTGGCTTAAAATACTTCCTGATCATTTTAATGAATTTTATTTAAAGTCTTCTGTAATGTTTTTCTTAGTGCTGTACCTCTGATAGACCTTTGTACAAATGAAGCAGACAGTTTTACAATTTGTGTTGTCTGTAAAGAGTAGTAAAAAAAACTTATGCAAACAGCAAGGCATTGTTCAGTTATAATTACATTTAAGTGAAAATAAAGGTAAAAATATGTACACAAAATGGTTTACATAAAAATATCATAGTTAATACAGTATCAAATTCAAGTATAAAATAAGTTGAACTGACACTGAAATTTTTTATAAAACATTCATCATGCTATCAATTTTTATGGCCGCGTACCTGGAGAAAAGTTCTAATATTGTGTTAAAATATTGCAGCATGCATATGCAGGAGATGTCAGTGTATTTTACCCCCGATAGTTAGGGGAGTAAAAAAAAATAGTTTAATAAATTTTTATTTAGTACTTAACACATTCTATACTTCTCAAGAAATAGAATCATTAAGGGTACTGTCTACTGACTGGCGGCTGTGAAATTTATATAGAAAATCCCATGTTAAGAAAATTGTGCCTCAGTCCGTTAATTCTAAACATGCAAATTTCAAACAAATTTATTATTCTTAAATTTTTTTAGGAGAAGTTCCCTACATTGGGGATGTTTCCATAACATGTAAAGCCTGTTTCCAAGGAATTTTTAAAATTTTTATTTTTTTTGAAAAAGTGCATACTGCTTATCTGTATTGAAAATATGCTATGGCAAGGATCTTCTCTTAAAAAATTTGTAAAGAATAAATTTTGTATGAAATACCTATCTTTAAAATTGACGCACTGAGGCGAAATTTCTTTAACATGGGATTTCCTACTTAAATATCGCAGCTGTCAGCAGGTAGGCAGTTTCTTAAAGGACATACGTTAGTAGAATTGTATCTGTATTTCAAAGTTACTGAAATAACTATTCAGCACACACAGATAAACTGTAACTAGAAATAAAATTATGCAAATCTGTAATGAATTTACATTCTCATAGCCTTCATAAAAATAAAACAAATAAATGAAAATACATAACTATATTTCAAGAAAATTCAAGATAGCCAGCTGAGTGTGAAAAAAAAATTACGAAGCAGTGAACAGTTGTTAAATTACTAATGTATGTTACCAATGGAAACATTTTTATTCCTATGCTAATGGATGCTAACAAACTTCAAAAAATCAATAAACTGGTATAGTAAAACCCTGTTGTTACATTTTTGAAGGGACTGAAGAATATCATAATTATTAACCAAGAAAGGGTTAAATTATACACGTGTATATAGGCAAGGTGTAAAATTAATGAATTTATTATTAACAAGAAGGAAGCATTTATAAATGGACATCTTTAGATAGTTTTGCTGTAATTTGAAAAATACAAAAGATTTTATTTAATTATTATTAGGTGCTTTGGCAGTAAATAAAAGGAGGTGTGAGTGAAAATCGAACACTCCTCCTATTGTATCCGACACATGTTTGTCTAGAAGATCGTACAGATCTCCGTATAATGCACTATCTGGTGTCACTGCTATTGTTGGCTACTTCACATCTAGGACAACCCAATTTAGGCCATAAAATCCATGAATTTTTCATTCATTTACTATGTTTTTTCCAATAATTCCAAGCTTTTTCTTTGAATTTTGAGCAAAATAAAGTCTTCAAAATACCTTCAAAAATTGCCAAAAAAAAGTTCCAAAAATACCCAATAAAAACCACCAAAAACATAGGTGTGTGTGTGTTGTTTTTTTTTTATACCACACGAAGTAGTGAACGTAATATGTCTCGCAAAAATTAAGCAAAATCAGTCACTTACAAATCAAATCAAGCAAATTTAGACCAAAAAAATTCAAGCTAAATCAAAGCAAATAAAATTAAGAAAATTTAATCCAAAATTATGCAAATTAAGCTAAAATTAAAAGAAATATTAAGTTATTATTCATTGTAGCTTATAATCGTAGCTCTACTAATTTTCTAAACACTTCTTCTATCTGCTTCAGTTTATCACCTATTTCTCGAAGTTCATTTTTGTCATCAATGTTTTCTAAGAGCAGTAATTGCAAATTTTGTAGATTTTGATGAAATTTGAAAACTAATTCTGTGAGATCGTCAGATGCATTGTCTAATATATAGGAAGGAGTATTTTAAATATAACCACCTTTTAAAATGTTAGTCAAAACTATAAGGTAGAACAAACGATTCCATTTTTATTTATAAAGAAAGAAATTTATTAAGAGGAAAAGTAGATTGTACAAATAAAAATGACACACAAATTCTGCACAAATAAAAATGACACACAAATTGCACACAAATAAAAATGTTATAAATAAAATTGACACTAAGAGAAAAATCTCATTTGGGTTTAACAAAATGATTTTTTATTCTATTAAACATCTTAACTATACATCTAAAAATTTGTATTGAACTATCAAAACATTTTGTTGTTTCCATAAAATTGTTTACATTCTCCATGTAGTAATTTTTAAAAATTTCTCTTCAGTAATTCTTTCTTTCAAATAATCATAAGTTAGATTTCTTTGGCTAATTATAACAACATTACAAATTGTTCCTGCTCCAATAGCTTTATTAAAATCAACACTAATTTTTATGTTGGTTTTTTCTTTAACTACGTTAGTTTTTCTATATAAACAATCAGTAACATATAAAGATCTTCATCCAAAAAACGAATAATTGATATCACCATGCGTGTTTACATTTAGTTTATAATAAAGTTCATTATTTCTGTATAGAGTATCTAATTTGATTTTGAATTTCTAAAACCATTATAAGCAAGAAACATTTTATCACAATGGCCATTTTCAATATCTAGATTCTAATTTTCTTTTGCAAAAATTTACTTTCTTCCATTTTTAATATAAATATTTCTTACATTACAGTGATCAAACATAGAAGCATGTACACACTCTTCAGCACTATTTTTTCTATTAGTTTGAAATCCTACAATTACAAAATATGCATTTCCAATTGTAAATTATTTTAAACTGATATTTTACATCAAAGTTAAAAACAGTTGATCCAACAGGGACTTTTAATTGCTAATAATTAAAACTTGGGTGGACTGTAGGGGTTTCCTGGAGACAGGAGACAGGACATGGAGAATTACAAAATGAGCAGTGAATACGTGTGACTATTTGATATCGCTAATGCGGACTCGTCGGGGCGCGTTTCCCAGCATGTGGTGAGTGTGGTGACTGCCTTTACACATAGCCGGCTGGGGTGGAAATTATGTCACCATACAAATTGCACAAATTACATAAATAAAGATGATACAGTATGGGACACGACATGAATGGGCACAATAAACACGCAGATTCGTGAAAATATGTTTAGGTGGCACAGATGCCGCTGGATACAATGCATAGCGGACCACGTGATGCAGGTGTAATTGCAATAGTTTTCATAAAATTTGGCAATTTGGCATCGGACAAGGTGGTAACGGTTTAGGAAAATTATTCCCCTGAAGATTTAAGCCTTTAGAGTCTGGTAGCACGCTTGATGGCAGGAAAATCAAACATGAAAAAGACTGCATTGTCATACATACTAAGCATCAATCACATGAAAATACATGAAACCCTGAATAAAATATTACATAGAACCCTGAAATTAATAATGGCGCACTTTATATTACACAAATAGACCCTTAAAGCGAATGGATAGCGCAGATGCTGACCACGTTAACCACAAAGCCCTTAATATTGCATGCAGCAATTAAACATAAATTACAATTGGCCTTTCCAACTTCTTTCCTCCTTTTTCCTCATTTAAGTTTAAAAAGCCGCAAGGGCACAAATTACTAGGTTAAGCGGAAGCATAATGCTGAGGAATGTCTGGAAAAACATACCTCGCCAGCTCTCCTCGACAGACTGCCCTGAAGCAGGGGTCAGGCAGACCTATGATGGCTGCCTACGGAGTTCACACAAGCGGAAGTGCTATACACGCCAAGTAAAACTTTTAAATATCAAAAAGAAATGGCACATAATTAATTTGCATACATGATCACTTTAGACTTTTCAATTGTTAATTTTTTTGTGTTCATTGATTGATCTTAATGGAGGCGTTTACGCCGGAATAGTAACATCCTTATTATTTCCATGGCGCACATTTTGAATTTCAACCAAATATTGTACAACATTTTTGGAACATACATTTTTAACACTTAAGAACACTTGGACCCTGCAATAAAGCAAAAGTCATAGTTTACACTTTAAATAAATATCCTGTTATAGAAAAGTGCGTGCCCATACGTCACGTGAGTGGTAAGCGCTGTCATGGTATAAATGCTGGTGGCTGTTAGCCAGCGTCAAAGGTAAATATAAAATTACTTTACCTGATCGCTATTTAAATATATTTGATAAAAATGTTTTTAAATTAATAAATGAGAAAAAAAATTTTATAAAATATAATGTTTTAAAAGACATGAAAAATGGAAAAACTATGCATGATATAGAATTCCTTTAAAATATATAAATTCTATTAATTTGAATCTATCAATTATAATATTTCATTCGATTTTAGCTTAATTTGCATAATTTTGGGGGGGGGGGGGTTTTTTTGCATTTTTTGCATTTTTTTGCAATTTTTTGGTCTAAATTTGCTTGATTTGATGTGTAAGCGACTGATTTTGCTTAATTTTTGTTTGCGAGACATATTACGTTCACTATTTCGTGGGGGTATAAAAAATTATATTTAAAAAAAAACTATGTTTTTTGGTGTGTTTTTTTGGCCTTTTTTGCCATTATTAAAGCTGTTTTGGGGGGTTTTTTGCTTGAAATTATTGGAAAGAACATAATCAATTAATGAAAAAACTACGTAAATTCATGGATTTTATACCCTAAATTGGGTTCTCCTAGTACCCATATACTACTATTGGATGTAGACAAAATTGCTTTACTCAGGAAAGACATTGTGAATTGACTGAATCATGCATTTGGGGAGCATTGTAACTGTGGCCAGTGCTTTTGCCAGGAAACCAAGGACAATGAAAAAAAAATCAGATTTAAAAGAATCTGGGTTGTATAATGAAATTATGAAGGCAGTACTGTATCCTTATAATTATTTGAGGAGTTTGATTTGTGATGTAGACAGCAACATAGTTGAACGGTTCAACTTCATAGTTGCAAAATTTGTTAGTGGGATATGTATAAATTATTGTTTCAAAAGGTCATACCAAGGAATATGTGCTGCTATTGTTGTCGCTTACAATACAGTTAACCCTCATTCAGTGTTAAACCATGTGCAACAATATGAGCCCCAACAGGTTCGTGAAACATCTGGAGCTAAGGTGATTCTTGAATAGAATAAAAGCTGCTTCAAAACAGAGCTGTAGGGAAGTACTTTCAATCAGGAAGTTAAAACATGGTACAACTCAGAATATCCATGATGATTATAGTTCATACTGCCAAAAACCAGACATGACTTCAGAGTAATATTTGGCGGCGAGAAATGTATTACTGCAGTCATATGCTCATACCGAAGAAGAATGTTGTCATGTAGAGAGAGCTACAGTTCTTCAAGCTGGAAGTGGAAAATGTTTAGAAGTAAGAAGGAAAATGCTCACCCATCCAAAGTTTTTGAACACAACATGCTTTAAATATATCATCAAGAGATTGATTAATTCAAAGGATATTCTCTCAATGTTCCATTACTTTATCACAGAAGAAAGTACGAATCCACTGCATTTGGACAATTCGAAGCTCAGGAGAAATTGAAAGTTAAAACGTGCAATTTGTTTATCGACCAAAATCTCCCATATTTGGGAGCTACTCCTCATGGATTGCTGGGAGAAGAGGGAATAGTTTAAATTAAATGTCTGCTGTTTGCAGCAGTGTCAGAAGGCAAGATTAAGTTTCTCACCTGCAGTGATGATGGTAAGAGACTAACACAATTGAAGTTGACGCGAGTCCTACTTTCAGATTAGTGGATAAAGTGCTGATTGCCATCCCGATTCATCTGGAAATCCTTCCGCAGTGTATTTTCGCTTGTCTTAGGCCGGTGGGTCGTGGTAGGTGAAGTAGGGGGCCACGTAGTAGGAGGATCCCGTCTGCGGGAAGGGAAATAAAACCCCAGAGTGAGCTGAACCGTGAGTGTCTCCCGGCTGGGGAGTACACTCTTTCTCATTACAAAGGCTGCCAAGATGCAGGACGCCAGTAGTTCCGAGGTACGGTTAATAAGAGTACCGTTTAATTGATGGGTGTTGAGGGAGGGATGTTACACATAACGGTCGTGTTGGCCGTCAATGGGGAACACAGTTTGTAAGGGTTGTGGCGACAGGGGGTCTCGGAGTAACCTTCACAGGTAATTTCACTTGGATAATTTTGCCAGATGCTAAACGAATACGTATACGTCTTTTGATCTACTTTTCTTTCAGTGTGTTTAGGTGGTGCTATGATTATGGTAGGCGTAGGGGTTGGAGACCCCTACGCCTACCATAATCATAGCACCAGATGCTAGAGATGATTCACGTGTTCTAGCTCTTGCCGCGGCCAACAAGCACCTAAGTAGGTGTCTAGTTTGGACTTGTGGTCGAGTGGAATGAATGGTGAAATGGGTTGAGGTTTGAATTCAGGGTCCGCAGGTTGGTGCGTGACCTCACACTCGGTTTCAACCTCAGGCTGTACGTAATTGAACCTCTGCCTCACATTACATTCTTGCCGTCGAATGCAACTCTACATTCCACCTCTTTTACTGGGCATTAGATTACAATAACTAACAATAGTCAAAGTACCACAATAATGAACAGGGAACTAATGTTAAAATAATGGTAGTCAATGATATTCAGAAAGATGTAACATTTATTATTACGAAAATGACGTAAATGACGCTCTCTACAGCGTTTCCTCTTAAAAGGGGAATTCATCCAGAAGGGTTGGAATGTCTTGGTGACCTGCTAACGTGGAGTCAATCGGAGTGACTGGGGTAAAGAGGGAGCTGGAGGTGAACGTCGTGGATTACCTCTGGAGTGTGAGCCATCCTTGTGGTCGGCTGGTATGGACGAGCCTTTACAAGCTGCCGGGTTGAAGCAGCCTTCACAAGCCACTGGGAAGATGCAGCCTTCACAAGCTGCTGGAGAGGTTTGGAGCCTTTGCAGGCTGTAGGAGAGGGGAGAGGTCTTGCGCAGACCCAGGGAGTGCTTACTGACGTATGTGGCCGGCGAGCCCGATGTCTCTGGCGAGAGGCATACTTGTGCCTCCTTATATAGTCATAAACTCTTGATCAGCGATCTTGTGTAGCGTAGCCTTTCATCGCAGGGATTGGTTTATCAGGATTGCAGCAACGCCACTCATTTCTTATCTCCCTATGTGAAGGCGACAACAAATTTATCCATCTCAACTCGAGGCTGGCAGGTGTGACGTCACAGGGCAGCAGAGGAGCTGCAATCCTCTGGTATCAGTGAATCTTCCTTCTCAGATAATCTCAGGGTAGTGGTCCATTGGAAAAGATAATATTTATTACAATTGGTGGCGATCGCATGCTGGATTCTGGGTGGGCATTACAAGTCATAATTAAATGCATTAATTATCTATACATCCAAGGCTGTCCAACGCATGGAGTCCCTTCTATCGGCACGTGAAAATTACTCTGGCATTGTTTGTGACTTGCCCCAAGCTCTTGCCTGCTCGTTGGTGGGGCGAAGTCACCCGTTGAGAGCGCAAGCGCGTTGCGCAGCAATGTGGCATGCATTATCTGCTACCCCCTGAAGCAACGAAGACCCATCTCCAAGGAGACCACTTTTGCTTCATGTGTGGGTGGTTGCCCCAGTCGAGCTACTGCGGTTGTATATCTAGGTGCGCGCCTCTTCTGTGTCTAGTGCGGCTGGTTGTCAGGTTGAGTCCGCCCGTATCTGGGTCACGCGTCATCTGTTTACTATCAGTGGTCTAATGGCCTCTTCCTTCTACCTCTCTCTCTCCCCCTCCTTGTTCGGCTGTAGCGGTCCTGGCGGCGTTTGCAAGTTTGCCATCTCGTCTCACTTCTGCTGTGTTACCTTCCCATCGTTTCTTGTTTTCTCAGCAAGGGAGGAGTGTTTTGGAAGGGAATTGTATGAGAATAGATTGTCGAACCTAGACCTTCCTAGTTCGAGGGTAGTTCACATACCACGAACTGAATGAAAATTTCTTTGTACAGCGGGTTGTACAATATTTTAATTTGCACAAGGTTTTGGTTGTTTACCCTTTTATCTCTGTCCTCGAGAAATAAAAGTGTAGCTAATTTATTTTATAAAATAATCCCACTCGCAAAGGATTAGCAACAGGGAAAGTTTACAGTGGCCCCTGAGGGACAATTTTAACTGATCTGATACTCAGCCAGCGATGTCGCACGATGAACCATTTACATGGTAAAAGTGTGAGCTTATTAGAAAAAAAATTTTATCGTGCCCTGGACTACTCCGGGGGTTCCCCATACAAGTTTGAAGAGAAAAACCTAAGAAAGTATACTCTTTTTCTAGGCACATTTAGGATAACATCATTCACTCAATATTTGCCTTAGTTTTGCCATATTATATGTACGTGAATTCTTACGTCTAGGGTTTCAGCTTTTCACTGGACATAGCACTCTTAACCTAGGTTATATATTTCCATCATTCTCCGTTATGATACATGATAGTGGTTAACATAGGTTACTTACTCTTTACTAATTCTTACATACTAGGTTACATACACGTAATCGGATTTTCTCTCAGCATTCTATGTTTCTGTCATTGGGTACGTAATAACATTCGGCACTCGCCTCAGTACACTAATACATACAGGGGGTTTCCACAAGTAGGAAATTTACGCAATTACAGGGAAGTTCTTAACTTTTCTTAAATAAGGATACTACAACTGTGCACAACAAAAAAAAATCCATTATTCTCTCCAATTGATTTTCTCGACCTCAGATTAACTATGTCTAACCTACAATATTTTAAGTTTCCTCTTTTGAGGATACGTGGGTTTAAACTCCTAATTCCTAATATACATTTTTAGGCTGGTACTTGGGATGAGTTTTCTCTTAATTCACACTACGTGTTAGCGTAATTATTTTAACATTTTCATACTTTGTTTAAGTTTTGTACCTTGGGGGCAAGAACAGCTTTCTCGTAATTTTTAAGTACAAGAGTTATCTGACTCGTGCAGAGTAGACATTTTTCTTTTGCCGTACTGACGGTGTAATATGTTACATTTAAGTTAGCGGTCTCACGAAACTTATACATACACTTAATGAACAAAGCTAAATTCAATTCTTAAGATTCTCTCTTTAGCAAAACTTCGTCTTTCCTTATTATTTTCAGGGCTAACACGTTTATTCAATCTTACATGGCTAACCTCATTACTACAAAGTGTTTACATTAGCAAAAAAAAATGGTTAGCGTTTGTCTACGTAGCAAAAGGAACAAGGGGCTTGATAGGTACATATTCTCTACACACTTTTGCATTATTTCTATGGCGTTCATTTTCTCTAGATGGCATTGTTCTGACGCTAATTGCATTTTCACACTTTCATTTTTAGGAAGGTTTGGAATTTCCTGGGTGGCTGTTACGGCATGCTCACAGCGAGCTTTCGCCTCATGCTCTTACTCAAGGTTACAGGGGGTCTCTAATCAAAGTCTCCCAGTGTTGCATTGCGAGGAATGGTGAGGGTTTCGTCATTCATGTTCACGAGCCTGCTGATAGTCTTTGTTACGCTTTCACACTTCCTATCAGTGCTCACGTGTTCTGTGGTATTACGTTAACTTCGTCATGCTAGATTTCAAATAACAACAACCAAATTATTCAATACCTTTACTTTTTTTACGCTACGTGAGCACTTGGGGAATTTTCTGGGATAATGCAAACATTAACTTTCCAGTCTGCTAAGGGGTTGATTCTACGTTAATATTCCTCTGCAACTTCTAGCAAACTAGGGACCAAATTTTTATAAAACATCACAAATATATTGTGTATTTTTACATTACTGGTGCCCATTGATAGGAGGTAGTCTACATTAATTACGGCACGTATTAATGTGTGGGACTTCAGTTCCTACTAATGCAATTCTTGAATTCTCAGCCTTTTGAGAAGAAAAACTTAACCAAACAATTACAGGCGTACAATAACTATTGGGTTGGGAGCAAGTACTTTCGTCACACTGCCTACTTTACTAGGTTAGGATTTTTATGTGGGACGTCTTTTGTCACCTAACCTTCCCTGCTAGATTATCTAACGAGTTCTTGCACTCTCAGTTTTTTCTAATGTCTTGGCGTTTCTAAACTACCACTCCCTACTAAGTTGCTTTAGCTAGTGTTCTAATGAGGGGCATGTTAGTTTAATGACTGACATCTGCCAGGGATTCACTCAGATGATGTTGCTGCTGTTGGACAATGGCGCTTGGTGAGGCATCACTTTGATGGATATCCTCTTTTATGCTGAGCTGCAGCAGGGGAGGCAGGCCAATAGTATGTGGTAGGCACCCTCCATGGTGTGTCTCGGTAGCGTTGAGAGATGTAGTGTGTGCATCTCGCATGTAGTGGGGTCACTCATGATGTGGACCCTGTTTAAGGCGGCTGCTTGGGAACAGCGACCTGGATGCTGGTGGCATCTGCTTCAGGAATGCTGGTGGCATCTGCTTAAGGAACAGCATGTGGGATGCTTGTGGCATCTGCTTCAGTTGTGGCCCTCGTGGCAGTGGGCTGATGTTTTCTCACAGTAGCTGCATGGGTTACGCGTACACTGTCTGCTCCAGGTGATGGAGGGGCTGCATGGGCAGCTGCAATGCTCACTGTCATCTGATAAAACACTTTTACTGACTGTTCGGCCTGCACGTCTTGTCTCTCCTCCTCTCCAGCCTCTTTCTGTCATTCATTGACATTTGTCGCCATGTTGACCGACGTGTCCATTGTTACTGAGAGCTGTGGCAGGCTTTCATCACTCACTCATCCACTTTCTCTATTCTTACCGAGAAAGAGGTAGGATGGGTAGGGCAGCAAGGCGCATGACCTAATTTCCCTATCCTGGAAGGGTTCCACGGTCTCTGGGGGTGGGGTTTCCGGGACCGATTCTGGCGGGAGCGGGTACGTAGCCATGCCCAGGTCGTCGTCCGGGGTGGACGCTTCTTCCGCTGCGGGAAGGAAGGCTGGGAAGATGTGTTCACCACGTGATGGTGACGTCTCGCACGTCTTCTGGCAATTAATAGCCAGGGGAGGGGCAAGATGGGAAACACGGGGAGTTTGCAGCCATTCTACCATACTGTCGGGGTTGGCTGGAGGTTCAGAGGATTCCCGTTGCTCGATACGAGTGGGTTGACTCATTGTTGCTGAGCGGTCAGCTGGGCTACGCCACGATGGTTCGTGGTGGACACGGGGTAGTGTCTTGCTGGTTTTTAACTGAGAAGAGGCACTTGAACTGTGCGTATAATGGGGTCTCATAGGGGATAACCTCCTCCAGAAGTTTTCTGTCGGGTATGAGCGATAGGACGGGGGAGGGGACATGTCCTCCCTTTCCAAGTCTGGCGTGGGTGACCTACTGTCGCGGGGTGGAGGTGGACGCTTCCTCCGTGTCTGGGGTGTCAGGGGTTCGGTTCTCGCATGGGATCTCATCCCTATTTGGTGTGAGTTTAGGCCATAGTACGGGCGTAGTTGGGAGTAAGGGACCATGCAGACATTTCTCTTCTGATCGCTCACCCAGTACACATTACCATGGTGCCCCTCAATGGTGGTGGGTCCAGTCCACTTGGGAGCTAGGCTTGCGACGAACTTGTCCGTGGCCTTGCTAAGGGGGTGGTTTCAAACCAGTACCTTTATTCCTGGGGGGTATACATATCCCTGATTCCTGGTTTGGGGGGGGGGGGGGTATTTCCGCGTGATATACTGCCTTTGATGCAGATTCACCTGTCTCTCCCGGGTCGGGGCTGCATCTGCCACACCATGAGGGTTGGTAGGGGTTCGGGGTGGAGTCTCCCATTGCCAATCCCCAGGATGCCAGAGAGTATGCCCTAGGAGAAGGCAACTTAGTGTCATGTGGATGGCCTCATTCTCTCGATGGCGGAGTGCGAATAGGATTGAGGGGACTTGTCTGTCCCATCTCTCCTTGTTGTCGCCCATGCTCATTCGTAGGCATTTCTTTAACTCTTGATTGCGCCGTTCTGTCGGGTTCGACCTGGGGTGTACAGGGGGTGGTCCAGGCCTCGGTTCCCCAAACTTCACAGGCTTCCTGCCAAGGTTGGCTAGTAAAAGGGGTCCCGTTGTTGGTTAGTATCGCCCGCGGATACCCCCAACGAGGAAACACCTCCATAGTGAGTTTATCAATAATTTGCTTTGTACCCTGGCCGAAAGGGGGAATGCTTCCACCCAGCATTAAAAAAGAGGTTGGTCAGGACTAGTAGGTACCTGTTCCCTTTCTTACTGCGGTGATAAGGTCCCATCACATCCGTGGCCATATGTTCCCATGCCCTCATCAGGCATCGGGGTATGAGAAAATTCTCGACTATTGAATATCCCTTGATACTACAGCAGCTCTCACATTGCGCGACATATTTTTGAAGATCTCGGTTCATCCCGTCCCATGCACATCTTTCCCTAACACTCCTTATCATTTCCCGTGTCCCGGGATGTTTGGAATGAGGGTGGTGATGGAAGTGGTTACATATTTCTGAGCGGAGGCTGGGGGGGATCCAGACATGCCAAGGGAACTCTTGAACCATTTTTGACCCATATGACCATTCCGCATCGTCGGTACCTGTGAGGTTTTACCATCAGTAGGTGGTCAATTTGGGGATCTTTCCTCTGTTCTTTCCTTATCCAATCCTGGGTTAGGTTGGCTTATCGGAGTTGCAAGCCTAGACTCCCGAATTGTCGAAGAAGGTGGGGAGGTGTGATTCTCTTCCAATCTTCGCTAGCTTTTATCCCCCCCTTTGGGTCGGAGAAGCAATAGAGAGAGTATAGTAAATCATTTAACTATCCAGGACAATACTGAACAGTGAAATCGAATTTGTTGAGGAACAGTTCCCATCGCCTGAGCTTAGCTCTTTGGAGGCGTGACTCATGCAACCATTGTAGTGCCTCATTGTCAGTGCATAATATAAAAGGCTGGCCTTCCAACAGATAACAATATTTCCACATTGCCCAAATAACCACGAGGCATTCCTGTTTGTTACTATGGTATCGCACTTTGGTGTCGTTGAGGCGGATGCTCGCATAAGAAATTGCTAGGGGCTGGTTCTGGTCATCTTCCTGATAGAGTACCATGCCTAGCTCTACCTAACTGGCGTCCATTTGTAACACTAAGGGTCTCCCTTTGGTGGGCCGGTGTAGTCGTTCAATGTGGCGGAAGCTTTCTTTAAGTGTCTCGAAGGCATTCTGGGTCGTAATGGTCCACCGCCATGGGCAGTCCTTCCCCATAAGGAAGTGGAGTGGGGTCATAAGTTGTGCAGCATTTGGCATGAACCCCGGGAGCCAATTGCACAACCCTCCCATAGGGAAGATCCCCTCAGGGGATAGGACGTGTCCTAAGTAGGCAATATCTATTCCCCCTAAATGGCTTTTGCTCAATTTGCATGTCAGCCCATGCATTTCTAGTTGTTCTGAGTTCCTGGGTTTAGGTGGTGTCAGTGCTCTTCCCAGTTCTGGGAGTAGACTATTATGTCGTCGAGGTATGCAAAACAAAATTCCCTATGTATTTGGTCAGTACCTCTGCTGCCATTAATTGTTGGAAGGTTGCGGTGGCGTTCTTAAGCCCAAACGGCATTACCCTAAATTGTAGGGTTTCTCCGGTCGAGGTGGTAAATGCTGTGTACTTCCGACTGTTGGGGTGAATGACAATTTGCCGGTATCTGGATTGGAGGTCCAGGGTGCTAAAGACTGCGGTCTCGCCTATCTCTCGAAGCGTATTATGGTGGTCTATGGAGGGCGGGAGGGGGGTGGTTATCGGATGGGTGTTTTCATTCAACTTTTTGTAATTTATACAAAACCGCTTCCTTCTATATTTCTTGGGTACTAAAACTATTGGTGAGTTGTAGGAGGATGTGGATGGTTCGACTATCCCCTGTTGTTTCATCTCATCAACCTGCTCAAAAATTTCTCGTTGTCGATACACGGAGGTTTTATACAGTGGGCTGTAGATGGGTTCGTCGGTGCTAGGCCATATTTCGTGCTGGATACTGCGGGTTTGCGAAAGAGGGCCGGAGTTGGAAAATACTTAGGCATATTGGCCTAGGATATTTTCCAGTTGTACAAACTGCCACTTGTCTAGCTGGTGTTGTATGTAGGCTGGGTCAATGGGAGGGTTGCTAACTTTCGGAGGTGTGTGTTCCCAGCTAATGGTGACCCGCTCGGTCTTACCAACATGTATCATTTCTTACCCTAGGTCGACAATACACTGCTGGTCTTTTAACCATGGTTGCCCAAGACTAATCTCCTCGCTTATGTCAGATACCACTGTGAACCAGGTCTCTTGGGTTAAGTGGCATATGTCCATTGCTAACTTTACTTTTCCTTGGGCACGTAGAGTACGGTACTGCTGGGCCATTTGAATGTTTAGTGCCTGGGGTCGAAGTTCCACATTCTGGGAAGCAGTAAGGACATCAGCTCTCACAAAATTTCCAGTGGATCCCGAGTCAATTAGGGCCCGGCTGGGAATGCGATTCACTTCTACTCGAATGCGGGGCGACTCGTTGGGGCCAGAGTCCGACAGCTGCTTGACCGCAAAGGGAGCTTGGAGCGACGGTTTTTTCCCCACCTGGTTGTGGGAGCATGTCCCGTGGTCTCGTGGCAGAGTAAAGTGCGTGTGGGGAAGAGAGCCGCATGTCTCCTGGGGTTGCCACATCGGCAGTCCCGGTTCAAATGCCGGCCCAGGCAATGCCAGTAGCGTGGCAAGGGGGTGGCGGGCGACAACAAGGTTGTGACTCGCATTGTAGACTGTCTGGGGAATGGCGCTGGGATGGCGTCCTTGGTGCATGCCACAAGGTTCTTCCCGGGGAGGGAGTGGTGATTCATTTCGAGTTCCTGTGCCCTCTCGGCTAGTTCGTCCACTGTCTGCAGTGTTGAGGTTATTAAGAAGTTTCTAAACGAAGGCAGAAGGGTGCGAGTTATGCATCTGGCCCTTTGCCCTTCTGTTTGTTGTGGGTACACTCTCTTGTGTAATTGCTCTTTCTGTCTCACAGAGAGCTCGATTTCTTCATCAGAATGCTGCACACGGGAGTGCAAATCTGTAATAAGGCCCGAGAGAATTTCGTCTCTGGTAAAATGCAAAATAATTTGGGATCAAAACTGGGGCCATCCCTCGATAAATTCACCATATTTATCCCACCATTTTCTGGCGGAACCGCTCAGTTGGTGGCATGCTCGGCTCACCCATTGTTTCCTGGGGACGAGGTGTTCCCTTAATTCCTGTTCCCGTTTGTGAATAAAACTTCGTGGTCCTCGTAGGATTTCTCGTGGAACTCAGGCAAAATGAGTTCACAGGGAATGCCGTGTTGGGAGGTTTGTAGGCGTGCTCCCACCTACATACTTTGCACTGGTACACCAGCCCAGGGTTTTGTATGCACTCATCCACCCAGCCTATGTATAAGTGGTGGAATTCGCGGTGGCACAAAATGCACCTGACAATATATCTCCCATGCCCTTCGCAATTGGGCCATTGGTAGACTTGTGCGTCGTCCTGCACCTGTATTCCAGGCCGTCCGTGTAACAGGGCATGTCATCCCATCAGAGACATGCGTATTGGAATTGGTTGTTGCAATAATTGCAACTAATCATGTTAGTGCCCATCTCGGTACACGTAGGGATTGGACACGGCGTGATGATCGTTCTCGCGGTATTTAGTTCAGCTGACGCACTTCACATCTCTAGGAGACTGGCTTCAGTGTCTGACATAGTTGCTAATAGGAATCTCGGGGTGTTTAAGTGACTCCCCGAAGTCAGGTGTGAGCTCCTATGCCAGGAGTAGGTGAGAAAAAAAAAAAAAAGGGGGGTGTGACTGGTGTGGTCCGAACTCTCAAGTCTGAGCTACGTAGAGTTACTTGGCCCCATGTTGGGTTCCAATTGATGCGCGCCCTACTTTCAGATTAGTGGTTAGAGCGCCGATTGCCCTCCCTATTCATCTGAAAATCCTTCTGCTGTGTATTTTCACTTGTCTTAGGCCTGTGGGTCGTGGTAGGTGAAGTAGATGGCTGCATGGTAGGAGGATCCCGTCTGCGGGAAGGGAAATAAAACCCCAGAGTAAGCTGAACCGTAAATGTCTCCCGGCTGGGGAGTACTCTCTTTCTCATTACAAAGGCTGCCAAGATGCGGGACGCCAGTAGTCCCGCGGTACGGTTAATAAGAGTACCGTTTAATTGATGGGTGTTGAGGGAGGGATGTTACACATAACGGTCGTGTTGGCCGTCAATGGGGAACACAGTTTGTAAGGGTTGTGGCGACAGGGGGTCTCGGAGTAACCTTCACAGGTAATTTCACTTGGATAATTTTGCCAGATGCTAAACGAATACGTATACGTCTTTTGATCTACTTTTCTTTCAGTGTGTTTAGGTGGTGCTATGATTATGGTAGGCGTAGGGGTCTCCAGCTAGAGATGATTCACGTGTTCTAGCTCTTGCCGCGGCCAACAAGCACCTAAGTAGGTGTCTAGTTTGGACTTGTGGTCGAGTGGAATGAATGGTGAAATGGGTTGAGGTTTGAATTCAGGGTCCGCAGGTTGGTGCGTGACCTCACACTCGGTTTCAACCTCAGGCTGTACGTAATTGAACCTCTGCCTCACATTACATTCTTGCCATCGAATGCAACTCTACATTCCACCTCTTTTACTGGGCATTAGATTACAATAACTCACAATAGTCAAAGTACCACAATAATGAACAGGGAACTAATGTTAAAATAATGGTAGTCAATGAACTTCAGAAAGAGGTAATATTTATTAATACGAATATGAAATTGGGAATCCCGGTTGGATTATACAGGCTAACTAAAAATGAAATAATTTATGTAATGACTGTAGGCGAAGGTAAATGTAGTAAAATTTGTATACAAAATTAATCAAATTAAGACGTATTTAAAAATGACGTAAATGACGCTCTCTACAGCGTTTCCTCTTAAAAGGGGAATTTATTCAGAAGGGTTGAAATGTCGCAACGACCTGCTACCATGGAGTCAAAAGAGGGACAGAGGTAAAGGGGAAGCAGGAGGTGGATGTCGTGGATTACCTCTGGAGGGTGATCCATTCTTGCAGTCGACTGTTATGGACGAGCCTTCAGAAGCTGCAGGGTTGAAGCAGTCTTTACAAGCCACTGGGAAGAAGCAGCCTTCACAAGCTGCTGGAAGAGTGCAGCCTTCACAAGCCACTGGAAGCCTTTTCAAGCTGTAGGTTGTTGCTGCTTTCACAAGCTGCTGGAGATGTTTGGAGCCATTGCAGGCTATAGGAGAGGAGAGAGGTCTTTCGCAGATCCAGGGAGTACTTGCTGACGTATGCAGCCGGCCAGCCCGGCATCTCTGATGAGAGGCGTGCTTGTGACTCCTCATATAGTCGAAAATCCCTTGATCAGTGATGTTCCAGAGGTGCGGGGTAGCGTAGCCTTTTATCACAGGGGTTGGCTTATCTGGGTTGTGGCAGCACCGCTCATTTCTTATCTCCCTGCATGGAGGCGATGACAAACTTATCCACCTTGGCCCGAGGCTGCCGGGTGTGACGTCACAGGGCAGCAGAGGTACTGTGATCCTGTGGTATTGCTGGATCTTCCTTCTCAGATAATCTCAGGGTAGGGGTCCATTGCAAAATACAATATTTATTACAAAGTGTGGCGATTGCATGCTGGATTCTGGGTGGGCATTACGATTCATAATTAAACACGTTAATTATCTTTACGTCCGAGGCTGTCCAACGTATGGAGTCCCTTCTATCAGCATGTGAAAAGTACTCTGCCACTGTTTGTGACTTTCCCTGAGCTCTTGCCTGCTTGTTGATGGGGTGAAGTCTGAGAGCATCTGCATGGCTAACCTAAGCCCTGATATGTAAACTATCCAATAGTGATACAAGGTAATCATAAATGGCAGAAATAACATTACATCTTAGTAATTCTAAAATAATTTGAATTCAAAAAATGTGTGAAATGCTAATAAAAATGTATTATGATGATACAGAAAGTCTTGCAGGATATATTTACAGGTAGTCCTTTAGTTTCATACATTAAAAGAAAATTAAATTTTAGTTTATGTTAAAACACTTTTCTGTGTAATTTTATGGAAATGAGACTGCATTTTCAACTTAAAGATATATGATGTGACTTTTGTACAGGTGTGTAAGGTTATAGCATATGTAATACAGGTGTATATTTTCCTGATATCTTGTGGGACATAAAAAGATTACAGTTAAAACAATTTGAAATAGTTCTTATTAGCTGTCATCAGTAGAGCTTACTGATGCAGATGGCTTCTGCCAATAACAGTTAAAGATTTCAGTCTGAGATATTATCTTTTGGTGTGGTAAGGCACGTGTTGACTTGATTTGTGTGCGTGTAGAGCCGGGGGCCAGGCATGTAGGCACCCCCATTTGGAGGTTCACAGCCGGGACATCATGAAGTTCATGAAGCCTGTGCCCCCGATCGACTGTGGCGTGCGGCAGGACTGGGTGCACATCAATGGCAGTACGGCGTACATCACGGACCAGGCACGCAGGCACCAAGGGGACATTGAGTGTGCATTCACTGGTAAGTATACTGTCTGTATGTTGATTTTAGTCGTATGGGGCACAAGAGAACAGATGCTGCTGCTGCTGGTAATTACAAAGTTTTGTCATATGGTTGTGTTTGGCTTTCTCTCGGGAGGTTACCGTTTCAATCCCGACCACTGGATTGGGAGTAGATTCCCTACCTGGTTTTACATCTCTGTTCCTGGCCTTTGACTACAAAGACTTTTGAAATGCTAGAATTTGTTGTTCACACCAAGCCGCTATTTATTTAATTTTCCTTCCCATGACGGATGGTGTATGTTCCTGAGTGGTGCAGTTGCACCAAAAAGTATTGCATACACACAGTTTAGTAGCTGTTTATGATGAAAGCCTATATTTTAATAAATGATACCACCAGGTGAGACACGAGATGGACTGTGACATAATAGACTTACGGTATGTGGCCGCCAGTAGTATTTCCCAGTCACTGCACTGTGAGACTCATGGTTCTCAGGGATGCTGTGGGTTCTGTGTGTCTGTCTTACCCGAGCGTACTTACAAAACACTTTGCATTACTAAACATTTAACACTGAAAAAGGCGAGAGGTTGCTGTCACTACAAGGAAATACTTTATGCACTGTTAGACTTGCTTATATTTTGCCACTTATACAAAATTGTGCCGGGATTAACTTTATGATTGAACTCGGATGTGTCTAGCTAACTCTGTTGGTTTCTCCCCCAGCCAGCAATTAATCTAGCACACTCCTAGTTGAATGACTTTTCTGTGGTTCTGGAAAAAGCAGTCTTCTCAAGGAAAGGGGTCTACAGCTGCTAGGGTGGACTATAGATTTTTCCTGAAGACAGAACACGGAGAATTATGAAATGAACAGCGAACACGTGTGATTATTTGGCATCACTAACGCGGACTCGTCAGGGCGCATCTCCCAGCATATGGTGAGAGTGGTGATGGCCTTTACACATAGCCGGCTAGGATGGAAATAATATCACCATACAAATTACACATATACATATGAGACAGGATGAGACATGACATGGATGTTCACAATAAACACGCAGGTGCATGAAAGCAAACTTCTATTGCACGATGCCGCTGGATAAGATTCGTAGCGGATCACATGGTGCAGGTAAAATTGCAGCATTTCTCCGTAAAAACTGTAAATTATGGTGAGGCACAATGTTATTAATGATGGGAAAAATATTCTCCTGCAGATTGAGACATATTTAGGCTTGCAGCATGCCTGATGGTGGAAAAATCATACATGAACTAAACCACATGGTCATACATACAAAGCATCAATTACGTGAAAATACACGGAACCCCGAACGAAATAATACATAAAACCCTGAAGTTAATGATGGCGCACATGATATTACACAAATAAACTCTCAAAGCACATGGATGGTGCAGATATTGACTTGGTGGCTGTTAACCACGTGGCTGCAAATGATGTGGCTTTGGAACAATTTAAACATGACAAAACTAAAATACATACATAGAAACAAAGCCCTTAATATTGCACGCAGCAATTAAACAGAAATTACACTGAAATGCCTTTAGCATAGATGGATGGCACTTGATTCAAAGTTGCGCGGGCCGCATTATCTCTCAGACATCTTTCTTCCTTTCTCCTCAATTACATTAAAAAAGCCACAAGGACGCAAATTATTATGTGAAGGGGAAGCATAATGGTGGGGAAATGTCTGGCGAAACGTACGCAAGGCAAAGGTTAACCGGTATACTAAAAGTGAGATATTGTAATCTACATCAGTGCAAAAATTTTGAAGTGCGTACGTGACAGCGCCTTGCCAGCCCTTCTCGACGGACTGCCCAGAGGGCAGGGCTGCTTACGGGATTCATACAAGCGGACATGCTATGCATACCGAGTATAACTTTTATCTTTTAAAATAAATGACACATAAATAATTTAAACATAGATTTACATTAAACATTTTAATTATGAATTTTCTGTATTCATTAAATGTCTTTTATGATGGCGTTCATGCCGGAATATTAATGTTCTTATTCTTCGCGCAGCGCACTTATTGAATTCCTAACCAATCATTGTGCAACATTTTTAAATATACATTTTAAACAGTTAAAACACTTGGGAACCTGAAAATAAAACAAAAGACATAATTTACACTTCAAATAAATATTCCATTACGGGAATGTTTAGGTTATGGCTCCTTTGCGCATGTGCGTGGCCACGTGCCATGGGAGTGGTGAGCGCCATCATTGGCTTAACACGGCTGGCTGTTAACTGACGTCAATTGACCGCTCCCTCGAAGGCCAAGACGGTGCGAGCAACTCAACTTTGCCCGGCTGTGAACCGAGACCACCGGTTGAGGACATAAAAAGCATGGCCTCGGAAGTCTCCTTACTGTGCAGTGTTTGCAGGGGGTGGGGGTGTAGTGGTGACTCACCTTGCCTCTTGTGAGTGCTGCGATGTGGTTTGTTGAAATGTGGCGTCACACTCCCTTCCCTACTAACTTCCCCAAACCCTTTGAAACTCTTTTGCCCTACTAGGCTACCCCCTGCGGGTGCCAAAAATCCTCTGAAAGGATGTACACTTACACTTGTGGTATGCTGGTTTATGTTTTCACTTCTGTTACAACCATTGGTATTGGTGCTTTGGGAAACCCCTTAAAACCTGAGTCACTGGCACTGGTTGTGTTGTAATTTACGTGTACACTGTTGTTACCACTTATCTCATTTACACACGTGAAACCTCTAAAGCTAATTTGATTTTCTATACTACTATTTTTCTCTACAGGAAAACCCTGAAACAGTGTTTCACTACTACTCATTTCCCTCACTCGTGTGTGTACACTTTCGTCACCTTCTCCCTCCCTGCCTGGTGTGGAGTGCTCTGATGGCACTAAGCCCCTAAAGGACATAGTATTTACAGTGGTGTTGTTTACATTGTCCGGTGTGGTCACGAGACTGGTGGTGTTGTTTTGACACATGCTACTACTGTCAATCCTCGTACCACCTGGTATGCAACGTCGCGCTTGCTGAGGTACTGGGCTTTCCGGCTTCTCCTTTCCCCTCTTCCCTACAGGTGTGCGGGCTATACGCAGGTAATCACTGTGACGTTTCATGACTCGTTGCGGACCCGGCTTCACGAGAAATGTGGAATTCCCCATCTTGGCCATTACTCTCACTGGCCTAATCCTCTTGGGTGCCAGTCCTGCACAACAGTTTTTTACACCCGCCAACAGTGGATTCTCCCTTAGACATACATGCCGAGGACTAATTCTGGTGGCAGCCTTCTGCTTTCTGGTACCCAAACATTGCAATAGTTTTCTTGGTTCGCTCTCACCTCTTCGTGGATTTGAATTTGGTGTGCAACAATTTCTTTGGGTGGTACTGGCGGGGTTCCGCAGGGTTCTTCAAGTGCACGCAGTTCCAGACCCTGTACCTTTTCCGCTGGTGTTTTCTCGGTTGCCACATTCACTCTGTTTCATAAACAAAACATGACCTCTGGAATCAATTCCGCCCATCTGGTGTGATCTTCTCCTAATCTGACGCGTAACTGAATTTTTACCTTCTGGTTACGATGTTTGGTCAGGTTTGCCCTCGTGTGGTAGGCCAGGGTGGTACGGTGTTATGTTCCCCATCTGGTACAATAATCTCTACTTTTTTCCTACAAACTACGTACCATTGTCGGTCAATAGGTACTCGGGATGCCCTCTATCATGGAAAAAATACAGTTTGCTTTACTTGTGCAACCGTGTGTGCACAAACATTGACTGGAAGCTCCTTGGTCCATCTAGTAAACAAATTCATGGCGACAATGAGGAATCTTTTACCACCTTTGGTGCATGGGTACGGGTCTATGATGTCGAGTACTACAGTTTTGAACTGCTCAGTTGGCACCCTCAGCTGTTGTGGAGCATCACCGTCAGGTCCCCAATGGCTTTCGGATGTTGCACATAACACAACTCTGCACGTGTTTACTTACGTCCCCTTGTACTCCTGGCCAATGAAAAAACCTTTGCACGTTTCTACGTGTCTGCTAGGAACCCAGGTGGCCATGTTCTAAGTTATCATGTGCATATTTTAGTACAAGTTCCCCTGTTTCCGTAGGCACATACATTCACAATTTTGTGCAATTACAAGGGGGGGGGGGGGGGGGCGTTGGTTTGGATTTCCCAGTCCACTACCTTCCAATGTTCTGAGTGCTTCGTGGCATAGTGTTGTCGGCGTTGCACAGTATCTGGGGAATTCTCTTGCCTTGTGTGTACCTCCCTTAACACGTCACGGATGTTTAACGAGACAAGTTCACTGGGTGGTGTGGCGACAATGGTCTGCAAAACAAAAGATGGTGTGGTGTGTCTGCTATCTGTGTGGCACAGGAAGGTGGTTGTGCCTCTTCCCACTCAGCATCATCTATTACTGTTAGGTTCGGACAGGGGTTTCTGGACAGTGCTTCGGCGAGTTCATTGATTTTCCCCGCCACGTGTTCTACCATGAAGTCGAATTCCTGTAGCAGTAAAGCCCAGTGGGAAAGTTTACTCCTCCTGTTATGTATGCCTTCCAACCAAACTAGACAATGGTTATTGGTTTTCAATGTAAACAGTCTCCCTAACAGATATGCCCAGTACTTTCTCAGCGTATGTATAATTGCTAAACACTCTTGCTCGTTCACATTGTACTTGAGTTGTGCCTTGCCAAACTTTGCACTGTGGTAGTTAATGATGTGTTTTTCCCAGTGTTCTCCCACCTTGTATAAAACCGCTCCAATGCCTTCTTGACTCGCATCCGTCTGAACGACAACAGGTAACTCTGGGCTAAACCTGGCTAGCGGCTCACAATTTTGGAAAGCAAGTTTGATTTCTTTAAATGCTTGGTCGACTTGAGGTGTCCATAAAAATTTACATTTTTCACATAGCAATTCAGTCAACGGTGCTGTTATCACAGAAAAATTTATAACGAATTCCCTTCACCAATTTATCAAGTCAAAAAATTTTCGAACTTGTTTATGTGACCTGGGTGTGGGTGTGTTTTGTATCTCTTTTACATGTTGTTGTCCTGGTTCGTGTCCATTCCCTGTTGTATAGTGTCCCAAAAATGCCATTCTACTTATCCCTAACTTACATTTGTCAACCTTTCATGTGAGTTTGTTGCGTTCAAGCCTCTCGTACACAAGGCTCAGGTGATGTAGATGCTCTTCCCAGCTGTTCGACCATACAAGTACATCATCAAGATAAGCCATCACAAAGTCTCCTATGTAACCATCTAACACATTTACCATTAGGTTTTGAAAAGTGACAGGGGCACATTTTCAGCAGAATGGCATGGCAACAAACTGAAATCTACGCCCGTCTGGTGTGGTAAAGGCAGTCTTTTTACAGTCTTGTCGGCGGATAGGCACTTGCCAATACCCTGATTTAAGGTCGAGTGAAGTAAACAAAGTAGCTGGCCGTAGGGTTGACAAAGTATCTTTGATGTTAATGATTGGAGGTAGCATGTTTACAGTTACTTTGTTGAGAGGGTAAAAGTCTACACAAAACCTCCATTCATCGTCCTTTTTAGGGTCTAGTGTAATACCTGAACTGTAGATACTCTGCCTAGGTTCAATCACATTATCATTAAATGTTGGGATTAGTTTTGAGTTATTCTTCTTGCCTTTGTGAAAATAAAAATTTTTTGCAGTAAGCCTCTGTGAAGATGCTGTACTTCCACTGGGTTTTTTTTTTTTTTTTTTTCCCCAAATAAAGTTTGTAGTATTTGTCCCAAGATCCACCCTGCTGTGGTATATCAATTGTGGCAATACCAGGTGCAAATCACTCAATATGGTGGAGACCCTGTAGTGAACAACGCACCCAGCAGCATCACAAATCGAAAGCGCCCACAGATCTGGTTGGGGCGAGTGTGCAATACTAGAGTTAGTAAAAGCAATGAGATAATAGGGGCCAAACCCTTGCGCAGCCCAGCAATTTATGACATGTTGCCCAAAACTAACAATAAATTTAGTTCCAGAAACACTTATCTTTAAAATGGTAAGATAAAAAAAAATAAACAAGAAACTCATTTAAGGTTATATAATCACCTGAGTAATACCATGGGACTAGAAGGTAGCTAAGTTGATATTAATTATAAATGAAATTATTAACTTTATCAGAGACATCTTAACTTTATTCACAAGATTTGTTTTGTTGACGAAATTTCCGAACCAAACAAAATATAATTTGCAGCAAACAATAACAAAATGACAACCTAGCATTGCATATAACATTGACTGAATAATATCACATGGTACTAAGTGGATCACACCACTTACGTGTCCAGTTTCAATTAGTAGAAATTTAATTCAGGTTTTTTTGTATAACTTTTATAACTCTTTGATTTGTTTGTTACTGTGAAATATTTTACTTTACTCTACCGGGATCCCTGAATTTTGCATTACAAGATTATAAAATCTTTGAAATAGACCAAAACATAAATTTTTTGATGGTGAGTGTCTGAATGTCTCTCAGAACATTAAAATAGAAGCTAAAAGTGAAATTATACTGAAGTGATTGAAGTGGTTAGTCCATGCTCAAGCGAGAATTAAAATATGCATTTGGCCTGGAAACTGGAAAAGTTCACCATTCGGGATGTTCCTGAGGTGGCTGGAACTAATTTATTATGACCTCCAAGCAGAAAATCCCCAAATGGGATGCCACACACCCCAACACGAAGTTGGAGGACAATGGAAATCAAGGCCTCATCCTTGTGGCAGGTGGGGTGAACCGCTAAATAACAGTTAACGTGACACATAAGCTCTAGCCGCCACAGAGAATATAAACAAATGGCGGCGAAAAAAATATGCTACAAGACATTAACCAGATCGTGCTAAAATAAAGAATTAATCACATAGCAATTAAGATTAGTCGAAGTTTGTAAATGAGAAAAGATGTCAGTCCATAACTTGGATGAAGAAAAAGGCGGAAACGATTGTTCCCGGAAATCGTTAAGTGTAGGTATTGATTCAGAGAACCTTCACCACTATCAATGTGTAACATCTCATGATTATTTAACTAAATTATGCACGTGACATATTGTCACGAATAAAAAATTACAAAGGTAGTAAAATTTGTTAACAAATATTAAATATAACATATTTTAGATACAATACTTTTTAAAGTTCCCATATATAATTAAATTGATAGCTCAACAGCAATTACAAGGTGGTTTGGTATTAAGGAAAAATAATTATTTTGTCAAATAAGGACAGACAGAATTACAAAGGCAAATGACTAAATGCGGGAACTGAAGAAGTTGGTTTCGCCATACAGACAAACAAAATTTATTCCTAGAAAAGGAATACAGTTTATGAAAATCACAAGATATATGAAAACAAAAAAAATTGTGTACCAACAAAAATGGCACACAATCTACCAGCTTGACATTGGCAAGGTTCAGAGTCTCAGGGGGAAGGGAAGAAGCTACCTGTGGGTCTGTATTCCCAGCCATGCCCATCAACAAAAGAAGGTGCTGGAGGGGGGTGGGGGTAAAGCATAAAGCAACCTTTCCACTCTCTTGTGTTCCATGAGCATGACCTCGTACCTGACATCACATTTGTGGTGTGACTGTGGTAAACAGTTTTGTGGTGTGTGTGTGTCCAATTCTCCTAGCTTGTGTTCGGAAGATCAAAGACCCAGCACTGCCAGCGCATCCATCCATCGGGCAGGTAATGTCACCTTGCTCGCGCGCACACCCACACACACACACCAGTGGGAACGCCGCTTAAGAAGAGGGAATTTTATCAACTACAGAATATGCTATTATTTTCTGTGATATATCGCACTCACCCACACCAGCAAATCAGATGTTGATGTCTGGATGGAGATCAAGTCTGCATGCATCAGTTTTTTATTTTGGTCTCAAGAAAAACTATCCATATTTTGTGCGAGCCTCCTGTTGCAGAAACAGAGATTTATTGAACCACTGCCGGCCACTGTAAAGGCTGGGCACACTGCGCCACCCCCCCCCCCCCCCCCCAGTTTGACGTACGACGGCGTGAAGTTGACAGAGCGACATCGACAACGAGGGCATCTCGATTCCTAGGCCTGGAGGAGCTCTGGTCTGCACATCTACAGTACATGATGAGTATAATTTCGACTGGGCAGTTAGGTGTCATCCTAGATCTCGAGGTCCCGTTAATTATTCAAGAAACTAGTCATTAATTTCTGGCAAGGCTAGGGCTACTAACTTATACTCTTGCTAAACATTGTACTTGCAGTATTACCTCTTTGGTAAGAGTCATTAATGATTATTGTTCAGAGTAATGTTAATTGTATTGTTTTATATCAATTATAATTTAACATTGTAGTAAATGTGTTTTATAGAAAGAATTCTAACCTTATTAGTGTAATCTCTGAATACTACATACACCCTGAGTGAGTGTCTCCCATTCCTACAGTATTCACATTGTAAAGAGAATAGCTCTTGTAAGTAAATGATAGGAATATCAGTACAGTCGAAAGTGTTAGAAGGAAAGGGAGCCGTTACCCCCCCCCCCCCACCTTTTTTTTTTTTTTTTTTTTTTTTTTTTTTTTTTTTTTTTTTTTTTTTTTTTTGTATCGTATTTCAAGACAGGTGTACACGTGACATTTCCCCTATATAGTGAACATAGAAAGTGTTCCCTTCATGTTAATTACAATAAATGTTTTATTGTATTTACAATAAAACATTGTATTTACAAGTTTATTTGTAATAATTTCTTGTTAAAATTAATTCTTGGATGGCCCTTAGTTCTAAATTTTCCTGTTCATAAACAAATATTTTTCTACCAACTCAAATGTGTAGCAAAACACTTGGGCACAAATCATCAGTTAGCCTAGATTTTGTTTTTTGAATAAATTTGGCTTAAGAGCACATATTTTGCAAGTAACATTAATCTGGTTAATTACAGAACCAGTGCATATATAAAAATAATCCACTATTTTTTGTTTCAAGCCTATCGCTTGACTGTCAGCAGTCAAAAACATGTAAACAACCTTATGAATGCTTACTGTTTTCTGTGTCCACAAGTATTTTTATAAACATAGACAAGCGTATTTTCTTTATGGTTTGTTCCATTACTGTATTTACTTTTTAGACACTGTAAACTGAAATAAGTTGAAAATTGCTTGTAATTGTGTTGCACTTCACCTGTACCATTGTTTGAGTAGAATAGTAACCTAAATTCAACTTAAATTTAAGAAAAAAGCTTTCCACACATTGGCAGCACATCAGTGAATCTGCATTACAGAATCGGCACATCTGCGTAATTTTGTGAATCTGTACATTTCTAATTTTAACAAACAAATGTCTAATTACTGCACAGCAAAACAGTATTGGCACTTACAATATCACTGCATCCTTCGCTAATATGCATAATTTAATTGCCAGTGTGTGCATACCCTTGGCTTTTATAACAGATTTCAGATGCCATGGCATGCTAGTGATCAAATTATGTCATTGCTGGGGTGTTTATAGACCATTCCTCTAAGAACTCTCTCATTCTATCTCCTCCCCCATCAACCCCCTTGCCCTATGCAAAAAAATGTTTTCTGACATGTTTTTTGAGATGTGCCCATAGATGCTATATTGGGTTCAAATCAGGACCCTTGAGTTTGGTACAAACCATTCGTGCAGAGTTGTATAGTAACTACTATTGGACTTCCATGCTGATTGGTTTTGGGTTATTGTCATATTGGAAATGAAAGACCCCATCAGTCCCAATTTCTGCACATTATTATATCACTTACATCACCACCTTGAAATATTTCATATGGTTCATTGTATCTAGGATTACAGCTAGATTTGCAACTCCGAAAGCCACCATACATCACCAAACCATTGCAGTACCTCCTATATATTTTATGGTTGGAAGAGTGTATTTGGATTGGAGTTTCGTGCACATTCTTCTTTCCTTTGGTTCCGAACAAAGTAAATTTTGATTCATTGGCAAATATGACATACTTATTCCGTGGCAAATTACAATAGTGTCTTACTGTTAATTTCCAAAATGTATGGATTTTTCTCTGGGAGATCTACCATAGTTATTAGCCCCTTTAAAAACATTTCTTATAATCTAAGCAACTATAAGCTCTCATTTTCTTGCTGGATATTTGCTGGATATCTGAATCAATGGATTCCGCATCTTTATAGTGTTCGTTCTTTGCAAGATTGATTATTGGTCTACGCTCTCAGGTTTAAGTACCCTCAGGTGCCCAGATTGGCTCTTTATTTTCGGTTGCACCAGTTTCCGTCTATTTGTTAATTATTGCTCTTTTACTGTAGTTTATCTGACAGAACGTTTGTCTCCAATATTGTGATATTTTTTCCTTTGTGAATGGAGTAACACTGCTGTATTACATAAAGACTGAATATCCCTTCTGCTTCAGACTCATGGTGTCTATTGCTGCATAACACTGCATGAGACCAGTGAATGAGCTATAAACAACCTTCCATGTATACTGTGTTTGACGGAGTTGCATGTAACACACCATTACCAATATGCAAAGAAACTGCTCTTTGTTGGTTATGAACACGACATTTGTACAGCAAAGTCTTTTAATAGTGTGTACATCAGCAATTAAATGTTTAATTCAATACAAATACGGCTTTCTTCATAACCAGTTTCTACAATGTGGATATGCCAATACTTTTAGGGCGGCTGTAAGTACTAACTTTGCATGCTGTAGAATACATCAGTGAAATATGTTTGTTACACTATCTGTTGTTCCATTTTACAAGATGTTATACGCGGCAGTGATCACGTTGTTCACGATGGAGTGACCACCCAGACGCACACAGAATACCACTTTGAAGAGAGTGATTTTGTGAAGGTGCACTGCAAAAGCTCAAAAGGAGAAGAGTAAGTGTCCATTACATGACTCAGCTGCAGGTTATTTGATAACTTCCATCGAAGTAACTTAGCAAGGTGTTGGTTTTTTCACTTGCATATGTTTAAATTTTTAAATAGGCTATTGAAAAAATAATAATGTTCAAATGATATGATATTCACATCACCAGTATGTGTAGAAAGGAAAAGGCCTTAGTGCTTACTAGAAATGAGTGCTGAGATAATGTCACTGTACGGGTCAAAGTACTGCTTTCATGTAGAAGGGAGTCCATGAGTTTGTGAGTGAATGAGTGAAGAGATTTGGGTGGCTTTTAACATTGCAGTCTTGAGAGCCGATGAGGGTGAAACGAGGTGAGTATGGAAGGACGCTGAAATGCAAGGGTGGGGGAAACGGGAGATTCCCAAGAATATCCGCCAACCATCAGCATCGTCTGGCATGATTCCCACATGCGAAAATCCGGGAGCAACCCTGCCAGGAATCAAACCCAGTTCGCCTTGGTGGGAGGCGAGTAATCTTAATCACTACACCTTGGCACCTGGGAGTTCCAGAGAGCAGAAGGAAAATATTAATTATAAATGTCACATACTCATATTTTTGGAACAGTAAATAAAAGGAGTGCTGCAGAGGTGCACCCCGAAATTGTGTATATCGGGCATCAAATCAATAGGTATCAGAAGTAAAAACAGTAAGAATGCTGCAAATAAGTTTTTCTTGTTTTTAAATGTGCCCTCGGTTCCTGTTGATGCGTAATCAACTTCACCTTATCAGTGCGAACCTTCCTGCCGCACCCAACTGAGTTTGATTGACAGTACAATCTTACAGAGGCCACATATTGTACTGTTTACCCAACAGTAGAAGATGCATGCTTGTATCCCGAAGAATAAATGAGTTACCGGCCGAGCCACCAAGATAAGTCAAGGCCACCTAGTACTATAGCATGCCGAGGGATGGCACTAGTAGTATTAATTGCCATCTTGTGCATCAGCTGTAACTTCGGCCAGCCAGTAACCTCACATGTCCAGAGGATTTAATGCCACCACCCCCCAGCACCCGGACAAGGGCAAGCCGGGAGAGTATATATATACCAGTGCAAGGCCCTTGCAATGTGAGTTCATGCTCCTCCACCGCACTGCAAGGTGCCGGAGGCAGCCAACAGGTCCTTGCGGCCTCGCCAAAGAGTCAACACTTCTCCACCGCACTGCAAAGTTACGAAGAAAGCCATTAAGTCCTCAAGACCTCTCCAAAAGTCTGTTCCTTCACCAAACTTTGGGTGCCAAAGGAACCATCAGCAGCAGCTCGTTCCACCACCTCGTGTGCTGGGGCTCTCATCTGCCACACAGGTCTTCCAGATCTTTCCCCAAGCCTTCGTAGATGTCTCTGCACCTTGCAGACTACTTTCAGAAGCTCCCCTTTTGAA
Organism: Dryococelus australis; assembly: GCA_029891345.1. Classification (NCBI taxonomy): domain Eukaryota; kingdom Metazoa; phylum Arthropoda; class Insecta; order Phasmatodea; family Phasmatidae; genus Dryococelus; species Dryococelus australis. Next base: position 32,478,219 of record CM056994.1, on the reverse strand, counting down.
AGTCGTCAAACAATTGTTGGTTCCGAAGCTCAAGTCTTGAGATTCCCATCCATGCCTTCGAAGAATGTCTCTGGTCTTCGCATACGTCTTCCAGAAGCTCCCTGCGTTCGAGTCGTTGAACGTTTAAACATCTTTCAGCCCCTTCAGGACATTCATGTAGCATTAGTTAAAGTTGAGTTATTTTAATAGCCACTTTGCCTACCTACCCCAGTAGATTAGAAACAGGTAATTTTCACCTGTCTAAGCATAGCCAGCTTCCATTAAACGCTTGTTGATAGGAGGTAGTACAAACCACCATGTTTATTTCCATACAGAAATAAATACATTTTATCCCACTGAGAATATTATTCCTGTAGTAGTAAAACCTTACCCAGTAAGTATCAGGTCCGCCAAGGGACATCAGGAGATGGGGAATATTTTTCTAAACCAGTTTGCCTAATTTAGCATTGGACTACGAGTTTCCCATCAGGAAACCAGTATGTCAGAAACACACACACCTTGGATGGCCATCCTTTCTATGTACCCCAGTGTATAGAATAGTATAGCCCCGACACTACGTACTCTTCCTCTTATGGCTGGACAATCAGTTCGGGCTGTACTCCTTCCACTGCGCTTCTGGTGCCGGAGGGGGTATTTTCCTGGGTCTGACTGCCTGATCCTTCAGTGAACTCCCCCACATATTGTGATCGTCAGCCATAGTGAAATCTGACTTTCAGTATCCACCGTGTTTCTGATGCCGGATGCTGGGATATGGAGTGGCCGTGGTTTGGCAATTACGGTACATGAAAATAGAGCTAGATAGGGACGAACGTCACCTGCTCCACCTCCGCAGCACTGGTATTAGTGAATCTTTTCCTCATCCCGTATTCCCGTTGGAGTGGTATTCGTAAAATGGTTTAAAAGGCTGTTACTATCTCTAAATACCAACAATAGCTTAGCCCCAACCCAACTGTTCTTGACAACAATTAATGTCTCCGAGAAAGAGCTCAAGTACTCCGTCATCTAGAGAGACCATTCACTCAACCCCCCTTACCAGCTTTGTTTGAGCCACCCACCAAGACCGACGGAGAAATCTGCCCCATCATCCAGACCTTCCTCAGGGATGAGGAAGTCCCATTCGGCATCGCCAATCCGTGGATCCGAGGACACCAACGCCAATACCAACCTACCCACCTACGCACCCGGTCCCGGTGCTAGCCAGAGTGCATCTCCACCAGAACCGCAGCAGGTCCAGCAGCCTCCTCAGGCCATTACTCGCCCAGGTACACAAGTGAGAGTAGTTCCATCCAAACCTAAGATTGTGCTTGCCGTCCCCAACTTTGTGCCCAGCCGGAAAGCCACACGATCAGTCTGTTATACTGGTTGGACTCCTGTTCCACGCTGCAATTAAGCAGAGCTGCCACCAGCCCTGATGCTGAAATCCTGGTTCCTGTACATAAAAATTCTGTAATCATTGGGTTAAATCCTGTAAAATCCTTGGAATTAAAAAAATAGCAAATTACAGAAAAAAATTGGATATGAAAGACATTTACACATTTAATGTAGTTGTTTTGGTTTGAAATGTACAAACCATGGTAATTCTTTTTTCCACTCACACTCATACTTTCGTTTATACGACTATATCTGTGATAAATTTGGTTTTCTCACCATTGTGATATCAATGCCAAACGCAAAACACAGTAACCAAATTCGTATTGCATGCGTACAAACTGCAATTCGCAGCAAAGTTTTTTTTTCAATAATGGCTTTGGCCTTTGCATGTGATCATACAGCCAGGAACAGAAATATGTTGATAACTAACTGTATAGCCACACCAGTAAATTATTAAGAAAAATATGTTGGACATACACTATTGAAGCTATGGCATATATCCAAAATATTTTGCTTAATTATCCACCTCCATTATAAGAATCTTTGAAATAAATGCATTATTGAAACTGACTCACATCGCTGTGGGCGCTAGTGTCACCACTTTGAGCAAAGTGCTTAAAAAAAAAACAATTCGGGGTTTGGATTTTTGTATTGTGTTCAAAATCCATAAAAATGGATAAAATCTGTAAAAATGGCAATCCTGAATTAGAGTTCAAACTCACTCTGGGTGTGTGTGTCCTCACATCCACCAAAACACGTTTGCAGTGACATGCCTCCTTTGCCAATAGTACATCTCTCGTCAAAGTGATATTTTTTTCTTGAGAACAATGAACAAGACCTAATTGGTTCTTTTCATTGTTGAGTAGAACCGCATAAACTTAACTTTCAATAACATGACATTTCGTAAAACTCGACACCTTTGTAGGTCACACAGGTCAAATGCCATGCGTTACTGTTCAAGTCACTTTTTACAGTAACAGGCACCAGGCGCCTATTAGGCACTGTCTTCCAAGGCTGGACAAGCTGAGAGCTTGTGTGTCGTTATATGTTCAACTGACCAGACGACAAGCCAACTGACAGATTGTTTGTCGCTGTATATTCAACTGCCCAGACGTGTAGTACTATTAGTTGTAATATGTAATGTGTATGTAATTCAACTTTGTTGAACTGTTGTGAGGTGTGTGTGTGATTTTTGGTGCCAAATTGTGTTCAAAATACAGCTGAACTGTTGCTGGGGTTTTTTTTTTTTTTGGGGGGGGGGGGGGGGGGCTACGAACAAAAGGAAAATGTGACAGTGGAAGTGAAACTTAATGCTTTAAAAAAAGATTGGATCAGGGAGAATATTTCATTGTGCACATTCTTCGTATTTTATTTTATAAAATGTGTTTGTTTATGCTTTGCTTCGAGTAATAAGTTCTTAATGACATATTTGCCCTTAATTCTTTAAGACTGTATATTTTGCTAACTTGATACCTTCATAGTCCACATAAGGTTGAGTTTCTAATTTTCTACTGTTCCCTTTGTAATTTTTATTTAAGTAAATACCTCATTGCAAAATTTTTTTGTGAGCCTCACACTTAACATATGTTTCAAAATGGAGTTGCATGCTGTAAAAAAAATGCACATGGTATAAGTTACTTGGATACTAGAAACACAACTTTGTTACAAAACAACTCGGGAACAGGAATTACTGTGAAAATGGATAGCCTTAATGTTATCGGACATGAATGCATGGGCACTCTGTAGTGGTCAGATCACTTATCTCCTATCTCTGCACATTGGGTTTGACTCTTGACAGGGCCAACTCTGGATTTTCATCCTTGGGAAAAATGGCAGATGAGTTATTACCTTTTTCTTAGAGTGCATCCATCTTCCTCCTCTTTGCCTTGCTTAACTTTCATTGAATCTTAAGACCTCAGATGTTAAGTGCTGCCCAATAATGTTAAGCACTTGCCTTGCTGCTTGACTATCAGGAAAGTTCTTTTTACATTTGGACCTAGGACAGGAATGTGCAATGTCTTGAATGGTGGTGCAGGTGGCATAACATAATGGCCGGAGCTCGGCACGACCAGGAAGTGAAAGACCATTGTAGCTGGGACAAGGTCCCTCATGATGCCCTTCAGCTGAACGTGCTGATGTGGGGTTTTGACTCGCTCTCACATAACATGTTTGTGCGCAAGCTCCCACGCTCGTACCACTTCCTGCGCGAGACACTCGGCCTCTTCGAGCTGCATGGCTACAACATTGTGGGTGATGGAACTCCACAGGCACTCATACCTATTCTCACTGGTGAGTTGCTTGCACTGACTTGCAGAGCTACTCTGTGTATAGCGTGTCTTGGTGCTGTTTTAGTAGCTTGTTTGTACAACACATGTGTGACTTGCACAGGACCAACTCTATGTTATCATTTTACTCCATATTTGCTTCACCAAAACTGCAAAATAGAATGCTTGTGGAAAACCATTTACTCTAGCAAAATAAAATACAGTATGTACTAAAAATGGGTAACTAATATTCTCTGATCGTATTACCATTATTTTAAAGATATCAGAGAGTAGTTGGTTAATTGAACTAACAGAAAGCAGACAGTATAAAATCAAGATTAATATTAAGTATTAGATCTGGCTTGCACCTGGTGAGCATACTTGGAATTAATGATTAAGAAAAATTAACAATCAAAATTAATCATTGAAAATATAGATAGATTTTAACTTACTAGTTAATTTTAATAGTGATTAACTTTTAACGTTTAATTGTTAAAATGTCTGTTTGACGATTAAAAGTAACGTTAGTTATCTTTGCAATTGCCTGGAGGCTGAAGATAACAACAAAAGCTATGCAAATTATATTAACATCTTGACAAATTTGTTAAAAATACACAACATATTTTAGGACCAATTAGTTACACACCATGATATACAGATTGAACCACTGACTCCATCTGTTACCTATATACTGGTTCATGGATCATTAGGTCACATGTGACTGTGTGGTAGACTAGGCGTCATTGTCCTGCTGTATCGATACAACTTCTCGCTACACAAATAGTACAGTAGATGGTCCTTGTGTGGTATGTGCAGTTCAATTGTTTTTGTAGTTACTGTACTAGTTGGTTTGGTGCTAAGTTATTTTATGAGAGTTTATTTTAGAATTTTTATTTAAAATTGATTTTGTAGATTTTTCATTCATCGTTGTAATTTAAATTATTACGCTCAGGCATTATATCATTTTTTGAATAGGCATTGGTTGCCTTCCGTATTTGTTCTCGGCGGTCTTCTATCCAATACACGTTGTCCTGGCGTCCGATGACCTTGTATGGGCCTTTCTATTTTCCGGCTAAAACCCGGGCTGAACTGGTTGGTCCCTCTGCTCAGGGGGTGGCTGCGGAGTAGAACAGACTCTCCCATCTAAAAGACTCTTATTCCAGTGTGTAGCGGAGGGTACTTCTTGGTGATGTTCACCTCGTACACCTCTTGCCTTTCTGTGGCCTTATCAACTCATTGCTGGGCGGCCAGGCGTATGGCTTCAGGCTGTGGCATTTCCGTGGGCTCATGTTCCCACTGCCAGTCTCCGGGGAGTTGGAGGGTATGTCCCAATAGTAGCTGGCTAGGACTTGAGCGAAGAGAATCCTTGGAATGTGGTGGTCCCAATGGCGCTGGTCTTCTTCCAATCTAGGGGGAAGGCCTTTTTGAGTTCCTGATTATGGTACTCAGTTGGGTTGGCTTGGGGATAGTAGGGTGGTGGTGTCCATTTCTCCGCTCCCCATTCTTAACATGCTAGCTGCCACTGTTTGCTAGCAAACTATCTGTTAGAATACTCTGTCCCAGATATACCTGGTGCTTATGTCGGCGAGGGTTTCACGAATTCCAGGGTGTCCTGTGTTGGGATGTTCGTTGAAGTGCCGGCAGTTATCTCGTAGATCCAGATTCTCCACTTGACATCTGGTTGGTTGTTCCAAGACCACATAATGTTATCTCGTAGTTTGAATTTTTGTGGGTTTTGGAGAAGATCTTTGACTTTAGGGTCTTGTTGCTGATGACACTGTATCTGTCTTCTGTTGACTTGGAGTTGTAGGAGTCTTAGCTGCTCTTCGGGTAAGTATTCTGGAGGTTCAGGTGGTAAGATGCGGTTGGCTTCTTCAGGTTCTGTCTCTTTGTTCATGTTCGGCTGTCAGGTTAACGCGTCTGGGAGGTTATTATTTTTGCCAGCACAGTGTTGAAACTCAGTCAAATTCAAAGAGAAGATGGTCCCATCTCCCGAGTTTAGTTTATTGTTACGCGACTCTCGCAACCACTTAAGTGCTTTGCTATCCGTTCTTAAAATGAAGTGAGCTCCTTCTAAGTAGTAACGGAATTTCGGGATGGCCCAGATTACAGCAAGATATTCCTGTTCGTTTATGTGGTATTTTTGCTTGGTTGCATTTATCCTTGTGCTGGTGTATGCTATCACAAGAGGTTTGCCGTCCGGGTCCTCCTAGTAGAGTGCGGCACCAAGGTCATTTTGGCATGCTTCTGTCTGCAGTATAAGGGGTCCCTCTCCTTGTGGTCTGTGCAGACGGTGAATATGTTGGAAGCTGGTTTTGAGGGCCTCAAAAGTAGCACAGTGTTCTGGCATCCACCGCCATCGCGCTTTCTTTTCCAACAATGGGTGGAGTGGTGCCATTAAGTCTGTGATGTTGGGCATGAAGTCTCTGCAACAATTGCTCTATCCCAGAAAGCATCGAAACTGTTTCTGTGGGCTCTTCGGCTTCTTGTATTACCCTAATTGAGCGGGCTTGCTGGAAATTGCCTTCTGTAGATACCACATGGCCCAGGTACTCAATTGAGGTTTTCCAAAATGACTCTTAGAAAGTTTGGCGGCGAGTCAGTGGAGTTTGAGTCATTGTAGTACTCGTTGCAAGTGTGTCAGGTGCTCTTCCCATGACTTAGAGTACACAATCATGTCGTCTAAATATGCGAAGCAAAACTTGCCTAGGTAGCCAGTCAATACTTCAGCAGACATGAGTCGTTGGGAAGTAGCGGAGGCATTCTTAAGGCCAAAGGGCACATGACCCTGAATTGCAATGTCTCCCCTTCTGGGGAAGTGAAGGCCATGTACGGGTGACTGTCTGGATGCAGGGCTATTTGCCAGTAGCCGGACTGCATGTCCAAGGTGCTGAAGATCTTGGGCTCACCTATATCTCGTAGTGTGTGGGCTAGGTCAAGAGCAGGAGGCGGGATTGGCAGTGTGGCATCGTTGAGGGGCTTTGTAATTCACGCAGAGCCTCAACTGTCAGTCCTTATTGGGTATGAGCACAACATGAGTTATATGGTGAACTTTACGATTCAACAATTCCCTGGCGTTTCATGTCTTCTATCTAGTCCATTATCAGGCAGTACTGCCTGGTGGAAACCTTGATCGGTCGGTTGTAAATAGGTGCTGTTGTGTTCAACAATATCTTGTGTTGAACAGTGCGGGTTTGACGTAGTATTCTCCCAGTTCCGAGGGCTCTGGCATGCTCGTTAAGAATTAGAGTATCTATATCGGCCGAAACTTCGCCTTTTTCTGATGTATCTGTATCGGGTATGGTATCGGACCGATACTTCATTATTGGTTGTAGACAATGAAGTCAGGTTATTATTTTTTTTAAGCACAAAAATTACAGTATTTCGGTTTGTATATGCCACACATTAAAATAAAAAGGAAAATAAGAACAAATGCTGTATTTACTCGAGTTTAGCAACCCTTCTTTTCCAAAATAAAGGAAAAAATTTCTGGGGGAGTGGTAGCCATAAATGGTCATGGGGATGTTGAAGGAAGTGACGGGACTGTCAGTTATCTCATCTCTCGCTCTTACACCAATCCTCTCTCTTCTCTCTCTTTCTCTCTCAGCGACCATTCAGTTATGAGGTCGAAACCACCACTTCCTCCCCCTCCCCCTCCAATCAACTAATGATATCCTGTCAGGCCGCAAACCAGAGCTGTGACATGTTTGCGCTCCCCCCCCCCCCTCCCTCCTCCCTTCAAATAACACCCAGATGTTGCTGGTCAATAATTCCCCCAGTCCTCTTTATTTTCATGGCAAAGGCTAGAGAGCCATGTTCGGGGGAGGGGAAGGCATAAAGGGACTTTTTTTTTTAAAGATAAGGCTAGATGACATTCTAGCACAGCAAAAAAAAGAGAATCAGTTACTGCTTGAAAGGAGAAAAAAGAAAAACGAAGCTGGAAATCTTGAATAGTAGGAGCATGAGGTTCTGGATTTTTTTTTTTTTTTTTTTACTTTTTGCATCCAAGTTATTTAATTAAAGTATTTTACAAACATATCACAATCACCACACATTAATGTAAAAAAAATAATAATTTGTCCCATATTTACTAATAGGGTGCCACAAATTTTTGGTGAAATTTTATTTTTTAAAAATTTTCCCCTGGAACTTGTTGCAAAAATCATGGTGCACACTACACACAAATTTGCGCTATACACGAGTAAATACGTATGCGTCGCTCTAAACAGCTGCACCGAACATCACTTGTATTTCAAAGCAAATTGTTTCACCTGAAAATGTTATGCAAAACATTTTTAACGAGGAATTATTATTTGTAAAGATGTTTTCTTTTGTATTTAAAGGTTGTTTTATCCGGTAAGGTTTGGTGTTTCGTTGTATCTGGTGTAAAATTAATATGACTTTAAAACTTAATATTTATTTAACTCAAAGGGCAGCATCTTCGCAAATAAAATTATATGCCCAAAACCATATACTCTACCACTTGTCAGCAAAAAATTATTTGAACATTGAGCGACTTGTATTATAAGTGTTAGTTTTCAGTAACTTCTTGCGGGGAAATCAGAGGATTTATATTAATTTATTTCAATAGACATGTGTCTTTGAATAAACTGATAATATGTAAGTGCCTATTCGACACCTTTAGCTGTCTAATAATGGGTAGGTAAACACCATGCAGAGTGCAGTGTAACTCATGACAGGGAAAATCAGAGAATGTGGTTTTGAATGATTAATTATTAAAGACAGTGAAGAAATCAGTTATATTCACCTCATTTGTGTGTCAAAATTACAAGTTTTCTTTGTATTAAAATATGATTAATTACTTTAAAAGACAGAAATTTGCCACGCATGCAAGGTGTTGCCAACAGGTAGCAGCGTGGAGAGGTCATCCCCCCCCCCCCCCTTCACCTTGTAAACCAACAGACATGTCTGCCTGATCGATAACTTCTCCGTGCACTCTTAGCTGATAGTGCACGTGGGACATTTAAAATTTGTCTTGCATTTGGTGTCATATTATTTGCATTTTCAGAGGGTTTCAGCTTGCATTTTGTGTCGGATTGCAATAAATTATGTACATTATTTTAAGGCATTATTTTCTTTATTTAAACGAGTCTTGGAGAAATGTTTTTAATGTATTATTAACAGTAATACTTTTTCTAAAATTCAGTGTGAAGGGCATTGGTATCGGTAGCGGAACAACTCTAAGAACCTCTTTCAGTTGTTGAAACTGTGTGTCTGACAGTTCGTGGTTAATCTCCCCTTCGCAGAGCTTTGGTGTCTTCTGTTGGTCAGGTTGATGTTCCCAGTACATGGTGAAGCAGCGGTGTATTTTGAGGTGCTGAATTTCAGCGGTAAAGCTGGTGTGGCCGTCGACATGGAGTGTGCTCTCGGGCTTTGCCATTCTCACCGTCTTGGTCTGAGGGTGCAGGTTAGCCCTCTGTTCTGTGTTGAGAATGTCTCTTTGGATGATGTTTCCGGATGCGGCGGAGTCAAGCAGCGTTAGCGTGTTTCTTCTGTTTACTCGTACTTAAGTATTTCTGCTTCCTCGTCTTAAGAGTTTGACGGTTTGCACTTCTTGACCAATGGGGTCACCCCTGTTGACCCGCTGGCAAAGGCGTTTCCCTTCAGTGATGCATTTGATGGTATGGACTCCACTGTGGTGGGTCGTGGTGCTCGGTTTACGCCCCCTTCTTCCATTCGCTCAGGCCTCTGTGCGTACAGTCTTTGTTGTAGGGGTACCCTGGGCAATACCAGTATTTAGGTAGATGTGGAGTTGGCGGTGCAGGTGGCTTACTATGGCGCTCAGATGACTTCTCTGTTTCCGTGGGTTTAGTAAGCTTGGACTTATCGAGGAGTGCTTGGGCTTGGAAATTCCTTTCGGCTTCATGGGCGTGTTCCACTAACTTGTCCATGATTTGTCGTTTGGGGATCAGCAGAATGTTCCGCAGGTGCAGCAGTAGACGGGAAATCTGTCTTACACAGCTTTCTTCGTTACAGTCAGGGAAAATTCTTGTATGTACATCTGCTCCTTTCTCCGGGAAAGGATTTCTACTTCCTCTCCTGATGCTTGCGTGCGGCTGTAGAATATTTGATCATTAAGCGTTCTAGCTTTTCCTCGCCCATGAAATGATGAGTGAGTCGGCTGCTAAGTTGCTTCCAGTCGGATACGAATTTCCCGCACTTATTCCACCAGTCATGGGCTTTCCCTTCAGTTTCACTTGGGTTCTGGCTACCCATTGTTTCTCTGGAATTGTGTGGGCTTTGAGCTCTCATTCACGTTCCGACGTGAAAAGAAGTGGATCCTCATGCGGTCTGCCTGCGAATTCCTGCAGCTGCAGTTCTGCTGTGCAGTACTGCACATTGTGGAGAGAGGTTGTTCTGGAATTTGATGGTCGGTTCTGGGAGGCTCGTTTGCATACCTCTCATTAGTAGACCATGTCGGGACTGTTGACTAACTCTGGGGGCCATCCGATGCAATGATAGTGGTATGCCTCCCCACGCAGAATGCTGTCTGTCTAGTTCTGCAATCCTCGCATCTGAATTCCATGCCATCCGTGTAGCGTGGCTCTTCTGCCCAGCCGAGGTAGGAATACTGGTGCCATTGTTGGCAGTGTGCGCGCTGAATCCTGTTGATCCCTGTACTGGGACAGTTCGGTCGCGAACAGCGGTCACATTTAGTTGCGGCTGTGTTGAAGCACTCGAGCTCGTGCTCGCTGAGTCCAACTGTGGACACCTCTGAGGGTGCTTGGGTGCCATGGGATGTTGAGAACAGTTCCCAAAATCAGTTCGGTTCTTAACAGTGGTCGGATAGACTTGTTCGTATTGTCCCGTCAAAATTACGGCTGTTACGCCCCACGTTGGGCAGCAGAAATATAATGCTACCCTTCTATTTTACTTGATGCATGATGCCCTGTCGACTAAGCAAATCTACATCAGGCGGAAGTGGAAGGGAATTTTTGTTTGGGTGCTAAGTCAGGCACACCCTTATTCTGGAGGGCTCGTAGTGCAGTTACTCTCTACGTGGAGCCAGTGATTTCCTAGTGTAGAGTACTGGCTTGGTAGCTTTTCGGCAGGGCATGAAATCTGGTTCTGCCAGAACAATCTTTTGTTTAAGGCTCTGAGCCTTGGGCAGTATACCTGGGCGACTAAGATTGCTAGTGCTGGGACGTGTTTCTGGCAGAACGACTGTACATGTTGATGTTCCCGAGGTTTGAGTATGCTGATGGTTGGATGTGGTTTGTGTCGGTGGGAACAGAGCAACAGGCATGAGGTCGGCAATGACAGCTATTGGCTGCTGCTCTGGTTGACTTAAGTATTCCACAAGCCATAGGTGAACTTCTTGGCTCAGGCAGGTTGGTGGCTGGAATAAGTCTCGTAGTACTTCCGGTGTGACTTGGGTAAGTAGGCTTCTTAGGGCTTGAGCTTTATCCGTAGGAGTGAGCTGTCCTATTGCAGCAACAAGGGCAGCAGTCCTTTCTCGCAAATGCCTAGAGGAAATTAAAACCTATTTAACCTGCTCCTTCAGATCACTATGTCTGGATTAAGGCATCTGGAGTCACACACACTCTCATGTCTGTAAGGTGAAAAGCAGGGTGTTTGAGTTCTCTACAGTGTAGATCCATGTGAGCGGCTGCCGACGAGCAGATACCCAATCTCAGTGCTCACCCCTAAGGCACAATCAGTAGAGAAAGTTAGGCCTCGCTGTCGGCAGTCCAAACACTTAGGTGTTGGTTTCGACAACGTCTTCCCAATCCAGCGGATGTCCCTCTTCGGCACTGAGGTGCAGTGGAGATGAGCAAACAGACCGACAAGCTGGTCTGAAAACCATGTACCTGTTTAGGCTCCGCCGTTCTACCTACCGGAGTATGTAGAAAGGCTGGCCAGGCTAGTGCTTGTGGGTAAGTAAAACGTGTCATTGGCTGGATTGAGTAACAGTCCCTGGGATCACCTGCGTTTCACTCAAGGATGAGGTCAAATAGTAAAGGTGCAACATCTACAGGAACATGATACTCAAGGATAGGTTTCAACCAATGTTTATTCCGTGTTACTTGAAATAAACACGTGGTGACGTACTCCCTCCTGCGTTTGTCAAGAGGTTGACGAGAAGCTGAACTACGCAAGACGGGTAGAGGTGACCTGTTTCTAGACTAGTGGGGTGGGGTATGTATAGCGCTGTTAGGACAACTGTAAACAACCGACTCCCTATCGCATTATTGCACAGAAGGGGTTACAGTGTCTAGTGTAGATAGACGAGTGGCACGGTGCTTGGGTGACTAAACAAGGCATGACAGGATAAGTTCCAACAATGGAACTTGATGAAAGGTTTCCTTTTTGGCACAAAGATACGGTGAAGGAAGGAAGATATAGCAAGGAATGAAACTGGCAAGTACTTCGGTGGCTAGCGCGATGAAGACAGAGTTTTCAGTCTGGTCAGTTTCGGCAGCGAGGGCAGTGGAAGACTGAAGACTGGTCTACAGTAAGCTGGTCAGTTCCCCGGCGACTAACTCCATGAGAAAATAAGACTGGTCCTGAGTTGAATGCTTCCTTTACGCTCATTGGCTGGCATCTTGAGAGTAAGGGGTGGTTGCTGAGCAAGGGGTGGAGAAAAGCATAGCTTTCTGGCGTGACATCACCGACCGGATGGGAAGAAGAAAGAATAATGACGAAACACGCTAGTGGGGCCATCTAGCAGTGGTTAGTAGTACTCGTTGCCTTTCGGTGCATAGCTTCAGTGGGCCGGTGAATAATACAAGTTGCTAGCTGGAACGTCCATTCTTGCAGTGCAAAGAATACAATCTGATATCACGTAGAAAACGGTAATGCAATCTCTGTAGAAATCAAATGCTCGGCGTACTATGCTGATGAGCTGAAGTCGTCAAATTACCATTGTTGAAAACACATCATGTGTCATTTTTTTGCAATCAAAAAACTATTTTCTTGATTTTATTTTTATCTTTTAGTAACACGTGATTTGAAATTATTTAACAACAGATTAGAAATTGTTTGAAGGATACAGATGCGGCTAGCTTTGGTGCTGCTACACATTTAACTCTATATAAACTGTACCTGGTGAAATTCGTAAAATAAAATGCAATTCAATTTAGGTATAATACTGGTATCTGCTTTTAAGGTAGTTGAAATTCATTTGTAAAAAGTAATATTTTACAGCAATAATATTTATTGCCACACATTTTCTATTACATAAACGTCATCATACAAATGTGAAAGAAATACAACCTTATATTGATCTACCGTTCGCAGCATGACACGGTGCATGATCAAGAAAATGTGTATAATAGCAAAGCACCTCTGTGTACTGACTGGTACAAATTAGGTGATATTTTATCTTCTAAACGTGAGTGTGTAGGAGTAATAGTTGTGTTTTCTTTTATATTATTATAAATATTAAATTTCTTTTTATTATTTTGTGATTGGCTAAACAGAAGACAAGTAGAATTCACTGTGAACCACATATTCCCTTTGTCAACTCGTACATGTTTTAACGTCAAACACTTACATATTTTATGCATTGTCAAACAAGTACATATTTTATGCGAACATCCTTTTTTTACGTGAGCGTCAAACTCATACATATTTTATGCAAGTGTCAAACATATATTTGATTTTGTTTTTGAACAAAACGTTACCCATCAATTTTGGCTATCAAAGCAGCTCAGCACACATAGTACGAAATACATGCTTGCGATTGAAGTCACAATGCCATCGTGATCACATCATTGCCCCAAAACTCCATAGTTTTACTCTGTTGGTAGTGGCTTGGCACTACTACAGGATGTTCCGAAGTGAATATTTTAAACAGTGTGTAAACAACATTTATTATGTTTCTCGTTAGCTTGATAATCATACTTTTAAATATGCAATTTAAAAAATTAAAAGCCCAGTTTCTTTTTTATTTACACATCGTTCTTGTATACAAGGTCGTTCATTATGATGCCTAGAAATGTTTTGAACAAATAAATTTGAAATATTGCATTTCATTAAAAATACTGGGTGAACATTTTACATCTCCTTTAAAAACTATTAACGTGCAAATGTGTTAGTAAAAACTCTATCTAACTACATCTAACTACATCTGTTGTACTTCCTGGGGAAAGATCACAATTTCTCTGTGCATCTAGTGCAAATAGTGGCTGCGAGAACTTAGTTGGACATGGTAGTCAAATATGAAAAAATGAGCCTGTAAGTCTGCATACTTACTTGTAGGCTAATTTGTAATCTGACATGGAAGGAAACAGAAAAGGTAAAGTTTGGGAGTATTATAATGTTAAAGAAGATGCTCCCCACCAAAACCATTTACAAACTGTGTAAAGTGCATATATCCTGAGGTGGTAAAAGTTTTTTGATGGTCTCGGACACCATATAAAAAATTACAAATGAAATAACTTGAATCAGCACTATCTGCGGGATTTGCCACAAAGTATCAGTAATAGCTGCAAAGTGGGGTTTGGGCCAATCTCTAGTTTTTACTTTTAAATATTCCTTAACATTACAAACAATTGTAGATTGAACTAAGTTGTTATTCCTAATTTATGATGTGCCAAAGCTTCTTGTTATGAAGAACTTGAAAATTTTCTTATGTCTTAGCCATGGGCGTAGCTAAATTTCTAGAAAATTGCTGCTGTTTTATGAGGCAGTGACTGAGAGGTGTTCGTTATTTGCTCAAGTTTTCTTTATTTTAACTTTCTCATTTATTGTAACCTAAAAAATTTGAATTCTCCAGCCATTTTAAGTTAAAAATAATTTTTCTGTGATTATGAATTATTGCAGAGGTTTGACCATTTTTTAGGAAAGACTGAGCTGGAGCTGCCAGAGACAAGAAAGAGGATGGGTGACAAGGCAAGTTATGTGAACATCTACCCATTCATATGGAAGGAGTTCCAGGAAAATGGATACGTCACTGGTATGTGGGTATCCCTTTGCGTGTTATTTGGGGATACAGTATGTGCTGACTCGCCATTACAAATGCATAGGAGGGCGTATGCTGGCATATTTTGAATTTTAAATGTTGTTTGTCTCTGGTGTATATATCAATGTGATGCCCTACATAATGGATGTTCTGTCTTTGGGTGACATCGGAGCCTCCCCCCCCCCCCCCCCCTCTTCCAAATGGCTGAAAAGAAGCTATCGTCCACTTGAGGGGGTTGTTTCTGGGAGCGGAACTGGGTGCCTTTGGCTATTTGATCATAGACTGTTGGGCACTGGGAGGAGCGCTAGTTGGGGTAGGCCTGGTTTGAATTCAGGAAGGTATGTAGATAGACGGTAGCTCTAGATGTAGAACCACCTTGTCTGCGGCTGAGAGCCGGTTACAAGTTACTGGTTTCTTAGGTGGCATAGGATGTAGTGGTGTGATGGCACGTGGGGCATATCAAAGTAGCTCGTAGTGTATATTTCTGCTTCTGCTGATTGAGCTGGTCAATGTACCCCTCTGCCGAACTGCTTCCTCTCTCTTCCAGGAATACACCTGGTTGGCACTTTATCCATTCCCTACAAGGCATCCAGTCAGGGCTAGTCCCTGTTTGCCAGTTTTATTCTGCCCAGCCCTGTGGCGAGGCATAAGGGTGTAGATAATGTAGAGCAGAAGACAGTGGGTGTTCCTTAGGGGCGGGCACAGCCAGAGAGGAAACGGTGTAGGTAGGTGGGTGTGGTTGGTAGGCCTAACTATTGGTCTCCAGCAAGTGACTTGGCAGGTGGTACATCACCAGCAGACCCAAGTACTTAACTGAAGGTGTCAGCAGGATAGAGGCAATCATACTCGTGTTACTCAGGAAGGTGGGAGATTGTCATAGATAAAAGTAGGCTATCTCAAAGAGACGGAGCTCCCTAATAGGGGTGACTATTGGCCGTCCTGCATGTACGTTGGCTGAGCAGGACGTCGCTGGCCAACCCAAGCACTTACAGAAGGGTGTAACAGTCAGTTGGGCTGCTGCTTTGCAGAGACAGGGCTCCCTATAAGCGAAGAAAGAGATATGGGTTACAGTGCGTGATATTTGTTGATTCGACTCAATTTTTCAAGACTCGACCCATCACTCTCTGTCTTGCTGTCTCTCATTCTTGCTATCTTTTTCTCATGCTCTCTCTTTCTCTTGCTCTCCCCTCAGCCCTCTGTTTTCTTACTGCCCCTGCACTAGCTCTGTGTTTTGGGTATAAATAGGACACGTGTCATTAGTTTGGGGCCGACTCGTGAAGTTCCTGTTGTAGACTGTCACTGTCAGATGGCCGACCAGCATGACTTCTGCTGCAATCTTTGCTTCAGCAAGACCTCTCCACTTATGCTATAGTCACTCAGTACTCCAAGTATTAGTTATGCCAGTCTTTCAGCCTGCCCTCTCCTCCCTTGCCCTGTCAACTGCATCTACCAAGACTGCCTCCCTACACCTTACAATGGTAACCTAGGCACTACCTTTCAGACCTTATTCAGGGTAAAGGCTGTATTTATGTGTTTGATTGGCTTGCCAATATACCAGCATATTCAGATTTGGCCTGTTTTTCAACTTCATGTTGAGTGCTTGGTCTGCTGGCGATATCCCGCTTTACCATAGTACTTTGGGGAGACAATGTGCAGAGGTCACGCAGGCTTTTTTCCTCTATCAGGAAACCCCTCAATTATCATGACCAGCTGTGCCCTCTTCTACGGAACACCGGCTGTCTCCCCATCTCTCTTTCTTTTGCCCTCGTATGCTGCGCCACTCGGCTGGGTGGCGGAAGGTAGCCAGATAGGTCTTGACCTTGGTTGGTGATCTTAGTAGATACCATGCAGAGGCCTGGCAGAGTGTTCTCATGGCTGAGGGAAGAGGCAGCAAGAGAGTGGGGTGTCGCCTCTAGCTTAGCGTCACACTACATCAACCCTAGTTCTGTTGGGACACCTGACGACCTGTATACCTAGCTGTACTTTGTACCACGAGGTATCTCCTGCCTCCTTCCTACACTGCCTAAGAGCAGACGGTGAGAGGTTTGTCATCATCCTGAGGGGAAAGTGGTATGCCGTCTGGCACTGAACTCTAGCTACTCAGCATCCACTTGCTACACTCTAGTAAGGACCTTAACTAGTCCTTTGATGAGGCCAGCTCAAATGCCCGAAGGGAGATAATCGCTGTGTACTGCACACAGCCCATTCTTGTTAACAACAACCCAATCACAAAGGAACATGCTTCCTAGTCTTGAGGGGGGTGGGGGAAGACATGGTTATAATTCAACCGTTAAAGTCCCGACCACCGGTGAAGTGTCACACTGGTACTTCATGTCTGGTCTTTCACAACACTTTCCTGGCATGGAATTTACGAAGTTATTTGTGAAATGCAGATGCAATACCTTGCCTGATGTAGTGATTCTAGTACTGCATTACATTCAGTCCACTCTCATTCATGTTTTTATGCTTTGTGAAATCCTACTATTTATTTATCCCAGCCCTATACATCTTTCTGCAGGCATAGTCAACATGCATGAGAGAGGGCGGGCACTAGTTGGAGCTTAGCTGCTCTACTTGAGGTCTACATCAGTCATTCCAGCCAGTCTGCTAAATGGATGACGGGAGGTGTGAGATTGGAATGGTGCAGTGGCAGAATGAACGTAAAGATGAAACAAGAATACCTTTATAAAACTCTGCACACCATGGCCTTGAGTAAATTTGCAAATTTGTAATGCTGTACTTTCTCGGAACAGACTGCAGCTGTGAAACATTCATCATGTATGGTTATGTTCAGCATTTCTAGAGGACTGTCCTAGCGTGGGCACCTTCACGTATCGCTTGCGAGGGTTTGATGCCCCACCCACCGACCACTACATGAGGCCATTCTACCTGGCCGCCAACTCAGAGCTCAGGAGCCACAAGAAGTACTGTTTGGGGTCCGTACCCAGGCACAAGGTAAAAATTTCTGCCCCCAGGGTACTTTTATATATACTGTTCATGATTCTATTGACTGTTTTGCTATTGGGAAGGGATATTTAAAAAATGTCATGGTGATGTTGATGTAGTGGCAGCTCTCCCATTATAGCAAACTGGATTTTGATTTCCAGCAGGGTCTAACTTGGATTTTCACATTTGAGAAACGTAGCAGATATTATTGGCAAGTGGGTTTTTCTTTTAGTCACTCCAATTTCCTCCACCAGTACTCAGTCTTCATCTTGCTTTATCTCTCCATCAGTACTAAAGTTCTCATCTGGTTAGTGCTTGCCATTTCTTTCTTGCCTTTCCTCCAAGAAATAAACTTTCAATGTAAGTGTAATTTTACGTGAAACATCAGTGAGGCGCCATAAATTTTGTTTGTCCTAAATACATATGTAGGAATGTTTTCACATATCTTGAAAATGTAAAATTTGCACAAATTTGTGTGCATTTCTCACAACTGAGGCACTTAGTCTGTAAAAAACACGCGTGCACACACACACACACACACACACAACACACACACACACATACAGAGAGAGAGAGAGAGAGAGAGAGAGAGAGAGAGAGAGAGAGAGAGAGAGTAGAACCTCTCTATTACGACCCCTCACGGTTCCTGAGGATAGGGTTAATAAAAGAGGGGGGGGGTGTAATAAAAAATTTTCACAATTTTGGGCCGATTTTGACCTACTCCTAACCCCCATGCCCCAAACTTGTCATTTTTTGCATGAAGTTCATGTTCAATCGTCTCTAGCGCATAAAAAAAAACACTTTTTTAAATTAAATATAAATACGTATAAATATTTTAATATGTGGACGTCTCCTGATTAATTTGATACCCAACACCACCCTTTGTCGTAAAAGAGAAAGCCTGAACACAGTATGACGTGGCCATTGAAAGTGTGTGAAAAGATTAAACTATGTATTATTAAAATATAACTAAACACTGTTGGAGATGCCTTATGTTTGAAGCAAGACACAGAACTTTATTTATTGATAATATATATATGAAGCTACATTGGGTCAATTGTGTGGTGGGGCTAGCAACAAATACATTGCCGTGCACACGTAGCTGGGTGAGCGCCTAGATCCTCTGCAACGCGGCCAGGCACGGCGACTCACATCTGTCGATCGGTCCTAGATCCTCGGGGCTGGGCAGCTGTCGGTCAGTCACTACAAGTTGGCGGGTTCCGGCCAGCCACCCGCTACAAGATTATTCTGGTGGGCGGAGGCCAGCCGGCTGCCGCCAGTGCTGTCTTTACAGGGCTGGTTCATTCGTAACAGCGGCCTGGTGTTGATAAAACATGCTGATAGATGCAATTCACGTCAATGTGTTGAATTTATAAAAAATTTAGGTGGCGTGTTGGCCTCTGCACTGACACAATGAGGTCCGGCAATGTTTACAGAAATATAAAAATTTAGTGTGGTCTACTTGAAATATTAACTATCCCGAATTTTTCATCAAAAACTTCTGACTTGACCTATACACACACACGGCCTTGCTCTCCAAAATATGGTTACGTAAGAACACATTTTATTTGCACGCACTTATCTACCTTTATTTACTTTACACATAAAATTGACTTCACAAAAGAAAACAAATGCCCATCAAAAAAATTATCATATTACGTAGGCATGGTGCACATAAACTTAAAAAAAATTGTTAAAGAAGGACTTTAAAGTTATAGATACAGTGATTAAGAAACTAGTCTGTAATGTGCCGCTGTCTTTACAGCAAAAGAGGAGGGGTAATGGAAGCAAAAAAAGACAGGGAGGGTAAGGCAAAGGCAGTGGCATGTGGCTAGGACAAATAATCCTTACTGACCCGGCCTGCAGCTACCACCCTCCCCCCCCCCCCCCTGCAGCTTCAACGGACAATACACCAATGTCCCCTTCTGGCGTAATTTATTGCTTCATGCTGCTTCGGACAGCAAATGTCAAAGCTTAGGAAATGCGCGACCACTAACATCAGTAAAGGCTAGTTTCCCATAGATTGAAAACCGTGGATAATAGAAACTTATACCATAGTTGGAGAAAAGGTTCTACAAAAACAAATCCTTGCATAACTGAAACCGCGGTTCAAGATACTGCTCTTGGCGAGGGATTACTGTATCTATTTTTAGACGTGCCTCAAATTGTAGACTTTTTTGACCCAATCTTTTCATGGTTCCTCGGAATTGGGTTGTAATAGAGACGTGGTTGTAATAAATGGGGTTGTAATGGAGTGGTTTTACTGTCCTGCCGACTCTCAATGTATTGTTATCACATGTACTGGTAAATCGCATCCACTGACAATTTTTTTTGGCCCCGGCGAAATTTCTATTTAAATAATGTTAAAATAACCTGCTTTCGCATGGTGCGTTGATCTGAGAATTTTTCAGGTCCCGTCACTTGAGATTTCCTGCAACTATCTTTTTTAAGCTGGTTGTTTATGCAAAGTCTTGTAACTGAATGTGAAAATGTCATGCGCATTGTCTGTCTTCCCAACACATCTGTCTGACACTGCAGCGTGGTGCAACGTGCAAGACTGGCTTGGTACTTCCCCTTACACACTTACGAGAGGGGAAGTGGTTACCTAGCAACCAGCGTGGCGACCTACTGTCCTCTCTCACCGCTCTTTCTATCTCTCTCAGCCACACACCTTCCTTCTTCCCCTCATATGCTATGGAGAGGGATAGCTGTGTTTAGCAAAATAAAAAAATCAATTATTTCGGCAGCACATACTTGCCTTCACATGCTGGCCCACAGACCAAATAAAGTGTGCCTGGTGAATGTAGAAATTTAATCAAGATTATCTGTCACTCAAAATAAATGTCATCACTTGTATTTCAAGGCAAATGGTTTTGCCTGAAAATGTTACGCAAAACATTTTAATGAGGAATTATTATTTACAAAGATGTTTTCTTTTGTGATTAAAGGTCGTTTTTTCCTGTAAGGTTAGTGTTTCAATTTATCTGGCATAAAATTCTAGTCGCTATAGGGTTGATTCCACACATTGGACAACTACAGACACGGAAAATAATTAACACGTTTAATTATGGAAATTGTAATGCCCACCCAGAATTCGACATGGGGTCGCCACCCCCGTCGACCAGAGATTGTTTCGCTTGATGAGCCACGAACCAGCCGACACGGATAAGGAAGTTGAAAGAGTGACCACAGGATCGCAGCACCCCTGCGCCCAGTGATGTCACAGCCTGTCAAGCCTTGAGAAGAGGCGGGAAACTTGTCATCAGCCTCCACCCAGGGTGATAAGAAAATCGTGGTGCTGCCCACTACCCTCAGATAATCTACCTCTGCGGTGGAAGGCTAGCAACCCCCGCAACCCTGTGAGAGCCACGAAGCTAAGATTTTGACTATATAAGGAATCCTGAAAACGCTCTTACCAGAGTTCGTTGACCCACCGACCACAAAGGTTGGAGGGCTCTCCTGGATCTGGACAAGACCTCCACCTCTCCCAGCCTAAAGAAGGCCAGCCTTCCTCTACCAGCAGCTTGTGAAGTCTCATCCACTAGTTTGCAAAGGCTCACCAGCACCTCCATCTCCGGCAGTTTGTAAAGGCTCTCCGTAGGTAACTTCCTCATTCGCAACCATGCACCCCTTATCACAGACATTCCTTGACTCGCGGTAGCAGGCCATCGCGACGTCCCCTCTGGACAACCACCCGTCTGATAACTAACTCGTTGTCAATTGCTACATTTAGTATAATTTGAGTTTGTTTGGAGCGAATTCATCCAGATTTACCTTCACTTGGTGTAAAATTAAATAATTAATAATAATTGTTGGTTTTAGATTCTAAAAGAACCAGATCCTCAGTGTTTTCTCAAGGGTCAGTGAAACGCTACGACAAACTCTAACCTTGGTGAGGTAGTCATTTAGGTATCTTTAATCATTTTAATTTTAATTAATTTAATTTGGGGCTCAACAGCAAACCTAACCTTTTACTGTGGAATAAGTGCGAGTGTGCCAAACCCCTCAGAATCACAGCTCCTGCAAAGGCATACCGGGATTCCTGGGAGTGTCCGGTATGCCAGCGCTTACCTGCGGTACCATTCAAAATCTAGCCTGTCATTACTCCCTGTCAGTGCCTCAGGACTGACTGAATAAGATACTCCCACAGGGGATTTACTACGGCAGCTAGGAGAAAGAGCGAGACCAACTAGTTCATTAATGAAAAGATCCTCAGTTAGAGAGAGAGAAACCTTGCAATATAACATTAGTTGGGTAAAGTTAATTTTCATAAATTTAGATGACTACAAAGGGAGGAGGACAGCTTAGCAGAAATCATCGTCGAGCTTAACGGCCCTACAGATGGACCTATCTCAGTCTAGTGGTGCACTGCCAGGTGACTCCACTTACGACACTGCACCCCCGTCCCCCTTACCAGAAGTCACTGCTCCCGCACCACATCCTATTTCTCCCTATAGAGCTTGCGAACACTAATCCAAACTAGATTCTGAACTAGGCATCTGTTGGCCATGGCCAAGCTACAAATACGTTAGCATTTTCAGCCCATCTAACCCCGCAATGATTGTGAAGCCACCTGCCCCATCCTAATTTAGCAACATTGCACCACCAAAGAAGTGTACAATCCGAACGGCATCCGGGAAGGAAATTAAACCCGCCATACCTCCCAAAGCTTGATGCGTGTCCGATTAACTAGGGATGTATCATGGTTGTGTGTGGCTTTGGTTGCACTTCGGTCGGTTGTGCTTATAGTATGACTTGCTCCTGTTTGCGGCTAGATATAGCGGTTGGGCATGTGGCCTTATGTGATGGAACAAAGTTATCGACTTTACGATTTAGAAGTCCCTTCGATTGATCAGGCTTACGACTCATATCAGAGCTGGTCGTAGTTGACGTCGGGCGGGAAGTGCTAGCAGTAGGTGACTTGACATTGTCTTGTGGGCGATGGGTAGCTGGAAACAGCTGACTGAGTCGTTTGTCTTCGGCTCGAGCGGTAGCGAGGGCAGTAGCGACACAGAACTCGCAGTTCCAGTCTGCTGAGGCTCTGCTCCAGAAGTTACTGTTCGAGATGCCCAACCCTTCCTCGGTTTGATTAATTAATCCTCTTACAATGGGATGGCAGGTCAGGTGCATGCGCAGCGGTGCTGATGGGAAAGAAGCTGGATTGGTTACAGTAGACGGTTGTGCTAGTGATTGGAGTAAGGCGGCACAATCTCGTTCGGCTCGTCAACTAGCTGTGAGTGATCCGAGACCAGCCAGCTGCCTGGCAGCAAGGTGCGCTACTCTTTACTCCTCCCTCCTTGTGCCGTGTCTCACCTTAAATGGCATACAGCGGGTTTAACTACTGAGGACCTCGAAAGGAGCACCATGGATGCAGATAGCCCTAGATTAGTGTTGCCTGGTAACAGTTTACCAACGCACACTCCGGTGCTTCAGAAGATCTCCCATGGTTGTGGACTGATCAGAAACATTAGAGCTGTATGGGTTGCCAAGACTATTACTGGGTATGCGATGCCAACCAAGGCCAAGCAGTAGCACCTAAGCAAATACCCTTGCCAGCACCCAGGTGCTCCTGTAGGGATACAACTCAGATGTACTGTCTCTCCCTGGTTGAGAAGTGTTGCTAGTTGTTGGGGCTCCTCTATTCTACTCCACCAGTACATGTATATTTGGTAGGAATAAAATAGATTGCCGCCTAATGGGTGTGTATTCAACTTGGAGCCGCCTGAGGGGGAGTATTCAGTTGTAGCTAATTCATAGTAATAATAACTTCCCGTTTCCAGTCGGCGGTACTCGGCTCGAGGTCCTCACAGCAGTTGGGTACAAAGTACTCTATGAATGAGACTCGCAGTTAAGAGAAACAAAGCCTTGTTTATTAAGAGCTTATTAAACATGGTGACACGTGCTCTCCTGCCAAGAAGACCAGTGGTTGGAAGTAATCCTATGGTAGCCAGGTGTAGGTGACCTGGTCCTAGACTAGTTGGGGAAGTGAAATACAAACTGTCGAAAAGTACTTAATACAAACCTAGCTCGAAGCAGGGTGTCTGTAGGAGACAAAGAAGTTATGTGTGGTATGTTTGGTAGCTGCAGAAAGCTTCTGGTAGCCATTGGCGATTGGCTTCGTTGGTGCATCCGGTAGCGGTGCTGCAGAGCTCTAACGGCGACGTCAAGGATGGCAGCCTCTTGAGGCTACAGAAGACTCTTGAGTCACTGGCGACAGCCTCTGGAAGGGCTGTTGAAGATCTAGCAGTAGTAGTAGGCTCCATCACCCAGGTGCTCAGAGAAAACTGCAGGAACAACTCGCGAGTCCCGCCGCCCAAGAACTTTATAGTCAGGGTAGCGTGTGTCGCAGCGGCCACGGGGAAAGGCATGTGACGTCCCTCTACTATGAGGCCGGAGGGAGGCTAGCACCCTCTAGTCATCTCTCGGCCTTCGCGTAACTTCGGTGGCGCTCGGGCATGCCCCGAGGCAGCTGACGGCTTGCAGGCTCTCAGCGCAGGGAAGGGGGGTGAGGCGCAGCTTGCTTGCACAACCCCTCGTATTCACGTGTCTGGTTGCTCTCCAGGATTGTGGCAGGTCGCGACTTCCGTGTACAGGTTGGCGCAGGGTTCGACTCACTCGGTGGTAGAAGTAGGTATACTAGGTTTGCAGTGAGATGAGTTGTAATCATTATTAAATAGTTGATATAAGCGGCACACATCAAGCTATAACAAAATTCAGGATAGCTTCCCCGCCTCTTAACTTCATTCCTTCTCATACGCCTACGAGGCCGGACTCTTTCAGACTTTCCGGAAGTGAACGAGACCCCGAGTAAGAATTATCCAAGGAAAGTCAGACGCATTCCCATTTCATTAATCTCCAACTCCACTCGTGGTATTTCATTCTTTTGGACAGCTGGCGTCCTCTGTATTTTGGCAACCTTCACAGTGAGCAAATCACACTTCCTGGAAGGGAGTCGTTTTTAATGAAGCTCACCGTGGGGTTTTATTCCCCTCCCTTCAAACATAACCCTTCCAGTAGGCGGTCTCCCCGTAAGGGCCCCAGCGTGGAACCAACCCCGACCCACCAGGCAAAGGAACACTCATAAACCTATACGCCGCCGAAGGGCCTCCTTATAACCACCCGGAGAGAAATCAGCACTCCTAACAATCCACCCCAATGATAGGTGCACCTCCAGTGTGGCGCCCCCGTAACAAGGTGGGAGACTCAGTGCCGGTAGGGAGTATCAAGGTATGGGCCGGGCCGGGTACCTTCTACCACCACCAACTCAAGGTGCGTCAAAGTAAATGTTGTCAAGAATCATCATTGTTGTATGTATGGGTTGCCTAAAAACACCTTGAGGTGCTCGCAGCTGTGTGTATATCATGCTATGAATAAAATATGGTATATTGTGGTACACTTGTACTTAAATTACAGTACACTTTTCAAAATTATTGTACTCATTCCAAAAGTTATAGTACACATTTTGAAATTATCACACACATTCCAAACTTTATGATACGCTCGTACCATTACTGTGGCATGAAAATGGGAGTTAAAATTCGATACTTTTGAATATTCTTATCCTATACTCAATACTGTTAAATATTGAGGTATCGAGGATCTCATCCCTAATCTCAAGACATGTGCTTCAGTACCAGGAGCGCTGTGGAGGAACAGGACACACTGCCGTTCCAAGGGCCATGTCCTGGTATTTATACTCTCCTGGCTCGCCCTTGTCTCAGGAGGAAGGGGGGGGGGGGGTGGCTTTATATTCTTGGGCGTGTGACGTCACCTGCTGGCCGATGTTCCAACCGCTGCATGTCTCGGTGGTTCATACTACGGGTGCTATCCCTCGGTGCGCTATAGTATTGGGTGACCTTGAAGCATCATATTGTTGGCTTAGCCTGTAAACGGTACAATTTTTCAAGGATATGAGCTTTGCGTTTTTACAGTTAGGTAAACAGTACAAGTTCTTGGTGTCTGGAAGATTGTACTGTCAATCAAACTCCATTAGGGTGCGGCAGAGTGGTTCACACTGATGAGTAGAAGTTGATTTAAATAAATTTTAAAAAAGTCACACTTCAAACTGATTAGTTTGTAGAACTGTTAATCACCTTTATCATAAAAGTATTAACAAGAAAATTTTCCTTAATAGTTACTGATGTACACATTGTAAATAACAAACAGCAGTTTACTTACTAAAGCTCCATGGTATGGATTATAAGGTAGTGGGTTAAATAAAATGGGGAATAGGTGCCACACCATGGAACATTTGTGAGATTGAGAACGTGTGATCCACACAGCCAGTGAAAGGAGATAAGGACGTAAACATGTCCATCACAAATACAAATTTCATAATTGGTTATGTGTATTATTGAAATTGCATGTGTATACTGTCGACAGGTAGTGCTCTACTGGACCATTCAATAGACTGTTTCAACGTGACAGCCACCGGCCTCAATGCAAGCATGACAACAGCATACAAGATTCTGTCATACCAGTTCGTATATCCCATGCATGTAGCATTTTCCATTGATACACTGAAATACTGTAGCAATATAGGGATGACAGAGCCACTTTGTTGATGATATGTGAACCACACACATCATAGTCACCCATATGTTTATGCCCACATATCCTTCAGCGGGCCTTACAGAACACCCATTAACAATCTTAAAATGTTCTGTGGTACAGAACACAATTTTACACAATTTCAGTGAAACGTTCAGTATAGTTAGTTCAGGCATCATTGAGTTTGTTGTTGGCTGAAATAAAACCTCATTTGTTGTACGTTGTTTAGTAACTAGAGTCAACCACTGGTCCATAAAGTTGTTGTCCCTCCCAATGCAGGTCTCCTTTGCTATATGAGTACAGGTTGGCATCAGTATTTCTGAAAAACTGCTCATATGGAGTAGACAACAACAATTTTGTATTAAAAAAGCTTATTCTTTTCTAAATTACCATGACTAAGTATTCTTAAAAACCTCAGATTCTAGGTACAGGGCTCTTGTCAGGTGATTTACAATGTATGTATAAAATGAATCTTTGGAGAGAGTCCTTATAGACCCAAAAACTTGATGAGAAAAGTGTTTCCTTGTACTTCTGCTTTTAAATTTTTTCCTTTAAAAAAAAAACAATAGGAGAAACACATTAACTGTCCAAAATTGATTTGCCCCTTATCAGTAATATATGGTAATTTTTCAAAAAAAAGAAGGGGGGGAGGAATGGTCTCCAGCAGCATTTTCATAAAAACAGAATAAACTTCAACGTTGCACAAAAGTAGTTGACGTATCATATAGGTTAGTTTATATAACATGATGAATTTTAATTAAATGCATTTTGTAAACAGTCTTCAAAATCATATTATAAAATATAAACATATGTAAAAGCATTTTAAAGAATGATTGTTCATTAGTGTTGACGCATGCCACATTGCTGCGCAGCATGCCTGCGCACGCTACGGGTGACTTCGCCCCATAGAAGAGCTCGGGGCAAGTCATAACTGAGGCAGACTAACATTCACGTGCTGACAGAGTTGACTCCACTTGTTGGACAACTTCAGACACATTTGTAATTAACGCGTTTAATTATAAAATTGTACTACCCGCCCAGATTTTGACATGCAGTCACCACCCCCTTGAACCAATATTATTTTACCCGACGAGCAACTGCCCAGAGATAACAGAGAAGGAAGTTACAAGAGACACCATGGGATCGCAGCACCTTTGCACCTCGTGACGTCACACCCGCCGAGCCTCAAGCGGAGGTTGTAAACTTGTCACCAACCTCAACTCAGGATGATAAGGAATATGTGGCGCCGCTGCAACCCTGTGATAACCAGCCCCTGCGAAGAAACGCTATCATCCCCCCACATCCGGAAGAGTCCTGAAGCACTGATTTTGGACTATATAAGGAGGCACAGAAACGCCTCTAGCCAGAGCTCGCTGGCCGCATAGGTCAGCAAGTTCTCTCTGGTCTGACCAAGACCACCTCCTCTCCAGGCTTGCAAAGGCTCTACCTCACCTGCAGTCTGAGAAGGCTTCTCCTGCACCAGCCAACTGCAAGCTTCTGCAAGACGCTCCAGAGGTAACATCAACATCCCAAACCCTGCACCCCTTTACCCTAATCACTCCTTTGACTTCGTGGTAGCAGGTCGTTGTGACATCCCTTCTGGACAACCACCCATCGGGAGGCTCACTTTTGCCTGCGTAATTTAATCACCTAATTATTAGGATTAACTAGTGTGTACGATTAACCGGGATTCCCCATTGTTTTCATGACATGACAATAAACCTTACGTCAAACTTAAACTTGTTGACTACATTATTTTGTTATTGTCCCCTCACATCATTGTAATTGAAGTGTTGTTGTGTGTTGCCTAAATCCCCACTGCGGATTAGATGTGAGCATTCCGAACTCTACAGGAGACGGGGCGTAAAGAAGGCGTATAGTCCGAAACGGACATACTGATGCTCCTGGGTGTCCAATGCTCCCTCGCCTACCTGCGGCAGAGATAATTAACTCTCTCCTGCACATCCCGCTGTTAGTGCCTCAGGCGTGTCTAAAGAAGATAACCCCCACGGCTGCACATCAGCAGGAAGGGAAGAGTGTTGGTCCAAATTTATAGTAAGATAGGCTGAATTCCTAGCCAGAATAGGCTTAAAGAGCAGCGGGTTCTGCAAAGAGAAATTACACTACAGAGTGGTGTAGAGACTACTTGCAAGGACGCACCCCCATCGACGATTCTGGAGATCCGCCCACATCCATTCTCACTTAGCATCCTGCTCGACCACACTTCTGAATTAGACACCTATCTGGGAATCTGCTGGCCGTAGCAGGACTTAGACCATGTGAGCTACTATCAGCCGGAAACTAGCTCGCTTTTCATGACCGTATCAATCCCTAGGAAAGACAAGGGTATACAAGCCCACACAATACGTATACGATCCATACCGCATCAGGCAAGGTGATCAGGATCAATTTACCCCCTAAATCCACTACTAAACGTGTAGTTTCCACCCTGTTAAATTTCACTCCGGGGTGTAGACTGACGAGACCTAACAGGATCAAGCCAGCGCCTCTGGCTGGATCTCCAACCCCCCTTATTGTTGTAACCTAGTCAGTGTCCGCGGTCCCTATCGTGGCAAGTAACCCGGGACAGCTGGCGTTCCGCTTATTGGCATCCCTATTTATTGGCATTCCTATCAGTGAGTAAGATTGCACTCCCTGGGAGGGAGTCTTTTATGGTTCGAATCACCATGGGGTTTGATTCCCCTCCGCTCAAAAGTAATCCCTCCACTAGACGACACCCCTGTGAATCAACCACGATCCACTGGGAAAAACCAGTGTTACGAATAAATAACACACCGCAGAAGTGTTATAGACCAAGCTCAGGATGGCAATCAGCGCTCTAACCGCAACTAGCAAGAGCCAAGCGCACGTCAGTGTTGATGCATGATTTCTTTATTAACCTAATAATACTACTTTGCCTCATCAGTGCACACTTCCCTGTTGCACCCGGCAGGGTTAGAACTGAACTACAATCTACCAGAGTGCCTACATGATACGCCTGAGTCACGAGGGCTGTTACAGATGCCACCAAATTGTACTGTTCACCCGATGGTCCAGACGCACGCTCACAACCCTGAAGTATGAGTGAGCTGTCGGCCAAGATGCCTAGACTACATTCCAAGGCCACGTAGTACTACAGATAAATCAACAATAGTGTATCTGACCATTCGCAGTACCGAAACTGCTATCCCAGACTTTGTACCCAGCTGAAAAGCCACGGGCCCGGTACTTTACACCGGCCGGGCTCCAGTGAACCAGTGCTAAGTCATATTTGAACTGAACCCTGATTTTCTGACCTAATGCAACCCAAAACGGTCCCGGCCGTGATGCCCCACTACCAGTAAAGGACGTCACGTGTCACTGTGCATAAAATCTTTATAATGACTTACTAAACCTATCTAATTAGCTATGTAAATATATAGCATAATCACTTTGTACGTAATAAGCAATTTGCATATATTATGCATTTCTGATTTGAGGCTCACCAGTCGATCAGTGTGGTGTGTGGTGTTTTCCTTCCCATATATGTGGTTATGAGTTGTGTTTCAACCGTGGTGTGTTTTCTTGGCCAGGTGATGATGGACTATGTTCAGAACCTGTTCCGAGCATACCAGGATAAACCCAAGTTCCTGTTTGCCTTCCATGGGGAGCTGTCACATGATTCATACAATCTGATTGGCGCAGTTGATCAGGACATGCTGGAATGGCTGACAGCCCTGCGTGCAGAAGGCCACCTCAACCACACTTTGCTCATAATCATGAGTGACCACGGATCACGGTGAGTCACTTTTGTCTATTTTGTAGAGCAGGAAACTTGGTCTCCCCACAATATTTATTTGTATCTCTCCTTTAACTTCTTATTTATGCTGGGTATTAAAATTGGTGGCTTAAGTTAACAAAAATATTTTTTTGCGATAACATTAACTAATAATAACTTTATATTCATGAATAGAGCTCCGTGTTGTATCGTCACTGTTATTACGAATATAATGTCATTATTTGCACTCCAATCCAAAAAAATCTCAGAAAATAGTAAGTTGTCCCTCTAGCCATTGTTTTTGCAGGGTACTGAAAACAAATTTTTATACATGTATATTCATAGACATACACAATTAATGTGACGTGTGTCACTTTCCTGATATATACGCAAACAACTTCATCTCATCTGGCACATCTCCTTGGTGCACCAAGCGGGGTCCGAACCAGTACTACAGCTACCAGAGGGCCTACAGGTTACGTCCCTTGTTGCGGGACTAATACATATGTGTCAGTTTTGTACTGTTTTCCATGGTCAGAAAGCATCTAAACACTGTGAAGATGAGTGAGTGCCCGAGATCACCCTCAGCGATCAAGTAGTTTCATAGTGCACCAAGGGATTGCGTCCGTACTGCTCCACTAAACACCGCCAGCAGACAACCCTTGGCTCCACCCGCTAGCAGACGACTTGACCACCTCCAGCCCTGCAGCTCAGACTTTCTTCAAAGTCAGTCAAATTCTGACAGCTCACTCTGCTACTCCTGGGTGCTAGAGCTCTCTGCCGACCCCAGTGTCTACAAGACCTACCAGTTGATCTCCGACTCTTCTTAGAGCCAAGCAGCCCCTACAGCTGGCCCCACCACTCTGTGTGCTGTGGAGCACTCTGCCGACATCTATGTCTTCCAGACTCACCAGAAGCTCTTCAGTTACAACACCAGTGCCTTCCAGACCTCCTTGGAGCCTTGCGCCTACAATCCTCAAAGAAGTCATCAACCCCCCCCCCCCCCCCTTCCCCCTTGCCGGCTTACCTCTCTGGTAACGGCAATACACCCTGCTGCCCTTGTGGTAGTGGGCCCCCTAAATTTCTTCAGGACACGGTACAGAGTAGATAGGGTCAGTTGTTATAGCTACCTAGTCAAACTACCTTGTCCAGCCTATAACCAGGTCCTATTCACCTGGCATTTGAATAATTAGTACTTCCGGTCAGCTTGAGGATGTTAGGAGCTAGTACAGACCACCGTGTCTATTCCTCTCAGAATAAAACACGAGTTTACTTCTTAGTATCAATCCACCATGCTAAACAGAGTAAAGCAGGAGACCTCAGTTTATCCACCATATTTTCCGAACCTGGTGTAGGACTGTGGGCGCCCATTCAGGGACGCACGTACGTCAATCACACACACACTTGAAGGCCACCTATTCTGTGGACTCTGGTGTACAGAAAGGTAGATCCTTAACCACTAGAATGACAATCCTTAAGGAGGCTAGTAAACCAGCCCAGTTTGTACTCTATCCACCGTGCTGTTGTGTTACCGGAGGGATTATTTGACTGGTCCTGGAGGTCTGACCACCTTTGGACCCACACCCACAGTGGTTGTTGTTTGCCTCAGAGAAAACCGACCTCTCCCCGACCACCGCACTGCTGTGTCGTAGGTTGGGGAACAGGGTATGGCTCTATGTCGACTCGGATTCTGCTGCCCTCGCGCGTGGCCGGTCATAGATCCCATCCATGACTTACAGCCAAAGGAGTGGGAAAAAGTGGTGGGACAGAAAGGCCACTGCCGCCACCTCTAAGTGTACCTGGAGCTGCACCTCATCCTCTTTGGCACTCTGCCACTATAATCCCTGGGAACGAGCTCGGGCCACCCGTCAGCTAGAGAGGCCTTACCTCCCAGGCCCCTCCCCTACTGTGTTTTCAACCTCCCAGAATACACCAGTGACACCACACCCCATCATCTCCGGCATACATCATGGGGAGCCCGTGCCACTGGGAATCCCCAACCCCTTGGTTCTGGGGCCAGCGGAGCACCATTCCAGCCCGGGCCTACGCCAACCTTAGCAGCCGCAGCACCTCCGGGGCACCCAGCTCCTTCACAAGCTCCACCAGCATTCAGCAGCCAATTAGACTGGGTCAGCAGGCCAATCGCACCACCGCCTTCTCAGGTAACCATGCGACCGCAAGTCACACCACCTGCCAGACGGCCCAGCCAGTACCAGACTTTGTGCTGATCTTCCTAGCTACATATCCTACCATGTATATTGGTCGGGCCCCCAATCTGCCAGTGCGTTAGAATGGCAGTTTAACCCCTCGTATTCCTGACCTGGCATGAACCAAAAAAATTCCCGACTGTGACGTTACCTTCAGCTACCACCATCCCGTCACGCGTCAAAGCGTTTTTGTGGTGCCTAACGTGGAGCCCACATGTTTTACTAGTATTATAGTAAAACAGAACTAGGCCAGTGCGACCCTGTGATTAGGAGTGTCTAGCTGGACATCAAGCCTAAGCCCACCGGACTTTTGGGGGGGGGGGGTCGAAATAACCCAGTGGCACCCAAGTACTGAGGAAGTACTGAGGTGATCATGTCTGACACTGAACTCACCCAACCCGAACCCCAAGACACCCTCATACCAAAGCCAATCCTAGTAGGTGCCATATAGTCACATGGCCTGGCTGAGGGGTACATTCCATTATATGTGCATACAGTCATAACAGTTTCCATTACGAGTGTTTGGGATGTACAGACAAAGTACATTACACAGACGGCTTGGAATTCATGTGTAATGAATGCTGTGCTCGCCAGACTGCATACTTCAACTGAATCACTTGCACTGGAAGAGGGATCAACACTATACATTGCATCATGTTCACTCAAGCCTACCATCATGCAGGTATAGAATGGCCCGAAGAATATGTGACACGACCCAGACTTGTATACCGCTGCGAAGTGTGCAAGCGTGCAGCCGAATACCAACCGAGTAACCCGGGTCCTAGACATTGCCTGGTAAGCACCCGAGGCGCTATTGAATGACAGCTTCCTGAGTTCGCTAGTAGACCTCACAAAGACCCCATAGCCATCATGTTAGAATGAGAGAAAGAATTCCTGGAGCACAAAGTTCCAACTAAACAGCACCTGCACCCAACAGCTCCGAGGTAAAACCCAGAAATGGTGTAACAGTTAAGGGGAGTTTGTTACTGAGTGGGGGCACTGTGATCACGTCTTTCCCTGCAGTTTTCCAGAGAAGTGGTTTTGGTTCACCTTACCGCCGAGTTTTTAGTCGAACCCAGCATGCAGAGGAAGAAGCTGAGATTTTCATTCACTGGAAAGTACAAGTGTACCTACGACTTTTCCCCAAAGAATAAGCTGAAGAAAGTTGCATGTGCAACATCGCCAGAATGCTCCTGCCGAAAATATGCAATTTCTTATGACTCCTGAAACCCCAGACAGTAGAAGAACTAGTGGAGCATGCGAGGGAGGTAGAGTGCAACTACAAGGAGCAGGCTACACTAGACCAAAGGCAGGATGGCAGGGGGAAGGAGGAAGTAAAACTGACAGGCAACGTGCCCTCCCCTACTCCTCCTGCAACCCCTTACTGTGACTTCCCACCCCCCCTACCTCACCGCTACCAAAGTACAGGTACTGCCCAGGCCGACACTCCCACAGAAATTGCCCGGTTAAGAAAAAGAGAGAGGACCCAGTGCTAAGAAAAGGGGGAGCAACCACGGTCATTCTCGAGACCTTAACCAAAGAGCACTATTCCCCTGACGCGCCCCTAAAGGTCCAAGCAAACCAGAAAATTACCATGGCCATGCTATACACGGCCACCACAGGCAATTTTGTCAGGAGCGACCTGCTCACACCCTGCCAACAAGCCAGACTAACCCCCACCAGAAAGAAAGTCCAGATAACGCAACCCGACCTACATCTCAAGATAGAAGGGGAGATAAGACTGACAATCGAGGTCCACCGTAAAACTATCCAGGTCAACTTCTTGGTTGCCCCCCATCTTGGGGAACAAATGATTTTGGGGCAACCCTGGCTGCAGCAGCATCACTGCATCCTAGACTGTGGACAATGCTGCATCCACCTGGAAGAAGATGGGGGCATGATCATCAACTGGTAGGGCAACCAGGTCAATGCTACCCCTCCCTTTACCCTAGTCCGCCTCTAAAAGCTGCAGGCGGTGGTGCACCGGCCGGCCCCAAGTCCATTAAAGAAGACCAAAAGCCAGGCCAGACGAGCCCGATGCTGTGTAACGTGTCTTCAACGAGAAAGACACACCCCAGAATCTGAGGTCGACTCCAAAGAGGAAAGGGAGGACGACCCAGAACCCATGCCTGCTGCCGCCGTGCGGCCTCCATCCCAGGAACTGAAGGACAGGTATGACACTGACCTCAATCCGCTCATGCCAGTACTGGAGGGCATGGCCAACCCATAGGCTGCAACATTGGACAATCCAGCAGCCATCAAAGCCACTTTGCCTCTTGATCAGGAGGAAGCCACCAGTCGCGTCAAGTGGGTAAAGGAACCGAAGACCGTATGCCTCCGACGGCCACCCTGGTCCGGACACCGGGCAACGCCAGAACCGATGCCAAGACTCTCTCTTCCAAAAGGAAGGAGGAGCGCAGAAGTGTTGACGAGGTCAGGGGGACCCCCAAAGCCTCTACCTCCGACAGCAGAGCCGGCCATGTCCAACCCGGACCAGACGGCCGTTCACTATTTCTCTGCACCAGGAGGCGCCGAGACCCACCCAGCAGTTCACCAATCCGAATGAGAGGATGAGCCCAGCAGCCACACTGCCGAGGCCGAGTACTCCGAAGTGCCTCGGCCTTCGTTGGCCACCCAGACCGCTCCTACCCAGGATGATGCAGTCAACACCTGGGTCCTGACACCAAATGGCGCCAAGGCCACCATCACATGGACCCATCCTTCCGAACAGGAGTATGAGCCCAGCAGTACCAGCAAGGTCAGTGGACACCAGGAGTCCATGCCTCTGCCGACAGCCACGGCCGCGTGCTGCTCAGACGATGCGGCCCAACCCCAGGTCAGGGCCGACCCGGACTCAGCAACCAGGACTGGAGGATGAGCCCAGCAGCCCAGCCAACGAGATCAAGGTACCCGAAGAGCCTCTGCCTCGACCAGCCACCCTGACGGCTCCTGTTCAGGGAGACACAGTCCACCCTGCCCCAGCGCCAGATAGCACGGAGGTCACTGGGACCCATCCTACCGAAAGAGAGTGTAAGCCCAGCAGTCCCGGCAAGGTCAGTGGACACCAGGAGTCCCTGCTTCGCCAACAGCCACTGCCGCTTTCTACCCAGATGACACGGCCCAACTCCAGGTCCAGGTGTCAGAAGACACAGAGGCCGACACAACCCAAACCCACCCTTCCGAAAGGGAGGATGAGTCCAGTAGCCAAGCCGGAGAGTTATCGGGCTGGGGATCTGAAAGTTACATCAATAAAATAAAACGTCTGACCTTATTAGACTGGAATTTGAGTATAATTATAATTATAGCTTTACATTACCTGTGAATAAAGGTTAGTTAATAAACACAATAGATATGGGAATTTTTAAAAGAAGTATTACTGTAAATTATATATTTAAAAACATTTCACCTCAAATCATTAAAAAAGAATGAAACATCTTAAAATACAGTACAGAATTGATTGTAATTTGACACCAAATGTAAACCAACCTAAAAGTTTCAAACCCTCTGAAAATTAAAATAATATGACACAGAATGAAAGAAAAATTTTGAATGTCCAGCACGCATTCAATCAGCTGAGAACATTTTAAGAGATTATTGATCAGGCAGTGTGTTCACTGCAGCTTGTGGCAAATGGGAAGTGACAAGAGGAGTGCAGCTACATAGTACATGTTGACACCTTGCACATGTCGCAAATTTAAAGTATTAATTATATTTCACTGCAAAAAAAACCTTGCAATTTTGAGACAAGTAGATAAATAAGGTGAATATAATTTATTTGTCCTTAATAATCAATCATTAAAATCCACATTGTCTTATTTTCTCGTTCACTTACGCCTGTTGCGAGTTACGCTGCACTCAGGCTGAGTGCTTATCCATTATTAGGTGGCAAAAGGTGTCGAATAGGCCCTTATAGAATATCATTTTATTCAAAAGCAGCATGTCTATTGTAATAAATTAATATAAAGCCTCCGATTTCCTCACATTAATTTACTGAAAATAAACTTTACACTTGGTAATACAAGTCGCTCGATGTTCAAAAATTTTTGGCAACAAGGGTAGGTCAAGTATATGCTTCTGGCCATATCATTTTATTCATGAAGATGCTGTCCATTGAGTTAAATTATCATGTTTTAAAATCATGTTGATTTTAGATTAGATACAATGAAATACCAAATTTACAGGAAAAAATGACCTTTAATCACCAATGAAAACATCTTTGCAAATAATGTATCCTTGTTAAAATGTATTGCATAACATGTTCAGGCAAAACCATTTGCTGTGACATACAAGTGATGATAGGTGCAACTATTTTGAGCAATGAAAATTATTGATAAAATTTCTGTTA
The DNA here is from genome assembly GCA_029891345.1 of Dryococelus australis. Lineage (NCBI taxonomy): Eukaryota > Metazoa > Arthropoda > Insecta > Phasmatodea > Phasmatidae > Dryococelus > Dryococelus australis. Next base: position 32,441,852 of record CM056994.1, on the reverse strand, counting down.
TTGTCAGGTGCACTTCACTTGCAATGTGGTCAGGCCTGTAAAGAGGTAGCGGCCAAGAGAGAGAGAGGACGTGCTTTTTCTTTTGCTAGGCAACAACTTCCCCTCTCGAAGGCATGTAAGGTTTTGGAAGAAAAGTACGCTGCTGAGAGAAACAGAAAGATGGTTGAGAGATAGAGGTTGCTAGGTGGTCATGCTGGTTGCTAGGTAACCACTTCCCCTCTCGTCATGCGTGTAAGGGGAGTTAGCGAGCCAAACATGCATCACGTCGCAGATGTGTTGGGAAGACAGACAATGCTCTGCAGAGCAGTAATAAACGGCAGTGCGCATGATGTACTATTTCACATCCAGTTACTAGACGTTTGTATTAACAACCAGCTTAAAAATTATGGTTGTGGGAAATCTTATGTGACGGTTCAGAAATATATGTTGATTGATGCGACATTCCGTAAATGATACAAGCCATTAGCTTTATCATAATTTATATAGGAGTTTTGCCAGGACCACTGACAATCAACTGTGGAAACGGTTTTTGAGTACATGCGTTCTCGGAAAAACGAAAGTCCTCTGTACATGCTACTGAAGTAATCTTAAGTGCTACTAATCTGTGAATAATAATTGGCAAATAATATTCAGATGTCACCGATGCCGATGGTTGTGGTATCGGCCAGTTAATCGTTAAAGACATCTGCATCGGCCCATCCCTAGTTAAAACTGAGGGTATACAGCTAGAACCTAGCCTTTATTAAGTCTTAACACTGACGATAACCTTTTTGGTGTACAGTAGATCCCATATTTATTGCAAGTGGGAATTTGCCAGACGATGCCGCTGGTGAGCGGGTTTTCTCAGGTTTTTCATGTTTCCCCTGCCCTTGCATTCCGGCACTGCTCCAGTCTCACCTCATTTCACATTCATCGACTCTCAAGACCTCGTTCTTAAGAGCCGTCCTAAACTCTCAACTTAACTAAGGATCAGTGGTCACTTTTTAAGGCTTCTGATGATATAACCTTGGTGTTTGTCACTTTTTTCTTCAATTCTTGGTTGTAGATCACATAGTCCACTATTAACTTCCTCCTCCTATCACTACTGTACGAGCGGCCATGGTGGCTGAGCGATTAGTACGCTCGCCTCCCACCACGGCGAACCAGGTTCAATCCCCAGCTGGGTCACCAGATTTTCACAAGTGGGAATCATGCCGGACGATGCCATTGATCGGCTGGTTTTCTCTGGGATCTCCCATTTCCCCCGCTCCTTAATTCCGGCACTGCTCCATATTCACTTCAATCACCTTCATCGGCTCTCACGACCTCACTTTTAAGAGCCATTCAAATCTCTTCACTCACTATTGTACAAGGTTATCTTGTGGCTCTCTTGTTTCTTGTACATTGTATTTGTGATCATCGAGCCATTTCTCTTGCAGAAGTCCATTAATCATTCTCCTTCTTTATTTTTATCTCCCCATCTTTCTATTTCCATTCTATTTTCTTACCCAATTCTTTCAGTGCCTACGTGAGAAGATTAGTCCCTTGCAATTATGATGTTCTGACCACACAAACTGTTCGTGCAATTCATCTTCAAAATCTCCTTCACCTGTTGTGTGCATCCTATTTGTGAGTCATATACTTGGATTATTTCAAAGTTTCTTCCTTTTACAGATGTCTTAATTTTTATAATCCTGACACTTATCCTCTTAACTTCTTCTTTCAGCCCCGTCCTAACCATTAACCCAAACCTGTTTCTCCTGTCTTTTTCATTTCTACTCTGATACAGTTTGCAGTCTTTTCTCATTTCCTTCATGCCTTCCTCTTTTCACGTTGTCTCTGCAATCCCTAGAATATCCATCTGTCTTCTCTCCATCATGTCGTTGAGCTCCTCTGCCTTTCCCTATAAGTGTTTGTACGTTGCGAGTGCTACTAATGTCAGACTGGTGTCTGTAATTCCTCCCTCTTCCCCTCCCCCATCCCAAACGGCAGGGAAGCTTGCACCATCGACTTGACTGGGTTTATACTGGGGGCAGGATGGGCTCATTTTGGCAATTCTATGATATCCCGCTGTGCACATGGAGATGCGGTAGGAGGTGCTGGTCTGGTTTTGGTTTGGGCTGGCGTATAGCTGGGAGCTATATCTAGGCAATGGACTGCTCAGTCAGTAGCTGTAGGCCATGTGGTGATGATTGTCTCTTTGGTAGTGTTGGCAGCAGTGGTAAAATGGCTCGCGGGGTATGCCACAGTAGGTTAAATTTGAATACTGCGGTTCCCGCATGCTGCTCTGGCTGGAATCTCCCTCTGGCATGCTGCTTCCTCTCGTTTCCAGGTGTACTCCTTGGCAGCACTCTGCTCTTTCTCTAACAGCTCCCCAACCAGGGCTAGCTCCTACTTGGCCGCCTTATCTCACCCAGCTTGGTGGTAAGGCATAGGAATTAGTACAAAATAATGGTAGACAGCGGATTTTTCTGTGGAAGCGTGCACGACATGAAGACTTGGTGGGCAGGAAGTCACCAACAGACCCAAGCATCTGTCGGTAGGTATCAACAATAGGGTAGGAGCGTCCCCTCTCATGCTACACAGCAAGACAGGAAGTCGCCAAATCAGCATATCACGTAAGGCCGGAGTTCCCTGTTGGTATCGGCTGCTGGCCCCCTGCAAGTGGATTAGCTGGGCGGGAAGTTGCCTTCAGGCCCAAGTACTCACAGAAAGGTTGCAACAGTTGAGAGAACCTTCACTTCTAATAAGGTGGATGTTCCAAGTGGAGGAGGATGGGATTCGAGGGTCGGTACACGCTTGCTCCTGCAAGAGTGTGAGTGGATAATGGGTCAGAACGCGAAATAGTAGGAAGCAAGGTGCAGACAGAAAGCATCTGAGAGGGATAACTCGACCAGCTTGGTTTATGCTTGTTTATTGCCAGGACAACAAACTCACATAATCCAGCCTGTACCCTGACTGAGGCCTGAAGGGCTGACCGAGGATACCAACCAAGGTGCAGTCCCTAGTCACAGTAGATGTGGTGGCGTGGGGGCGAGGGTAACCCCAATTGTGTGGTAACTCGGACTCATTACTGCAATGGTGAAGCTAGCGAGGTAGCCATGAAGTGTAGTAGAGACTTTGTGAGCTGTGAGGCAGCTGTTGGTCTGGTTGGAAGACGTAGAAGCTGGCTGGTGTCAAGCAAAGGCTTGTGGCGGGATTACACTGTTGGGCAGCGATCCATGTAGCAACTGGATGGTGGCATCGGAACACGTCCAGGCAGAGTGACTGTCTACAACTACGCTATGAGAGTCAGCCTCGAACTCGGGGCTGCAAACTCCGTTTATACAATGATCACAGGGCTGGCGCGAGGGTTGTAAGGGTAGATGTGTGGCAGAGATTAGAGAGAGAAGCGACGAAGGGTGGCGGAGATGGCCGAAGCTGGTGGCCAAAGCGGGCGGCTCCCTTCCCCTTTGCTGCCAAGGCTGAAGGAGGAAGCAGGCCCTCTGCATTGAGCGGGTTGCATCTGACAGCAGGCAGGCGCTGCACTTATGTAACCTCGGGTGATGTGCTCTGTGGTGGAGGCTAGATTGGATTATGACTTCGCCCGTGGCACATCAAGGGTTCCACTTCGTAGTCCATTTCCATAGCCACGTCCACCATCAGACTTTCAAACCTTTCCAAGGCTGTTCCATTATTGGAAACATTTTAGTTAATCCACTACTGACTTTCTAGGCTTATTATAGCTTCACCAGAGCACCTTTAGCCACCACTTTTCTGGATTCCTGTAGAGCCTTCGTATCTACCATAGTAAAAAGTCCCCAATGTACTTCATCCCTGCAGTCACTGTTTATAAGTTTACAGGGAGCTCTGAGGACACGGACAAACTTTTTCACATTTCCTTACACTGGAAATATTTTACATTTACTTTTTAAGAGGTCAATATTTCCCATCATCTGGGAACTGCAATTGTACATAAAAAGAAGAAACAATTTGCAATAACTTCCAGCTCAGTAGTCTCCCCAGGCCACTGCATTAGTTTGGTGCAGCTCTGCACCAAACTAACATTCCTTGTACACGTCCGTCACTCGTTATTGCCATTTTGTTTCTGCCCAATCATGTAGTGAAAAAGAATCACCTACTTCACCAATCATGTGGCAGTCACAAGGTAAGGGCTACTAACTGCCTCTCATTCTGTCTCTCACTCGTGCATCTGGATGGGCACGTCCATTTCCACACTCCTAGCCCACAACAACCTGCACTAAATGCACTCCCGTCATCCCTGGCCCATGTCATGTTGAAAACTTGAAGACCTATTAGACAGTAGCCTCATGGGGCACACACTCCAGGGTGGAAAAGGGGGAGGGGGAATGCATCCTGTCACCAGCCAGATCAGAACAGTGGTACAATTGGAAAACACGTCAGGCACATGTGCATGCATAACTGTCAGCACTTGATTTCTTGCTTTACCAGTTTCCATTAAAATGCACACATGGTTCTCTATAACTTTCCTACTGACTGTTTCTTGCAGAGTACTAAAACATTCCATGTTGTCAAGCTAACAGTTTCATGCCATGCCTTGTAATCATGATTCTGGATGCCCTTCCATGAAACTTTGATACAAAAGTGCTTCCTTTCCAATGCCTGCGAGAATAAAATACACAAAATAAAAATTTTGAGAAAAAAAAAATTAATTTCTAATGAATGCGACCCTGTATGCCATGGTGAGTACAGTTTCATTTAGAATAACATATCGTATCTACCCATTTGTCATTCTTGCATCAATAGAGAATAACAAAAACTTGGCTGGATTAGATTTTTGGGGAACAATTGAAAATATAGCCTATGTATAAAAAAGTTGGTTATCAAGTACTTTGTTTAACAATTTTAGCCACGAGTACAACCCAAAAGATGTTTATTCTTTTTTTTTAATGCTTTGTTGCCAAATCATTGGACCATATGATCTCCGGAGATGGGACTAAAAATTTTGTTCCATATGATAAAAAAATAATATTCAAAAATCAGTAAAATCAAACATTTTACTATTTTTATATATAAATTATGTTGGGTCCACGGGAAATATTAAGGTGATTTACAGGCTTTCAGCATCCATGTACATTTTTTACTCGTGTCAAAGGTGCAAAAAGAAATTTTTTTAATATAGGAAAGTGTTAAAAGTGGGAAATTTATGCTGTATGAACATTACCTAGATCCAATAAACGTTTCAAAATTGGAGCAAAATGATAAAAGACACATAATTATGGTATGTGACAAGTACTTAGAATCAAAGGGTAAAAATGGTGTAAAATACAGAAAGTTGTAAAAAAAAATGTAAGAATAGGATTCTGCTGAAGTCAATTAACTGTAGGACTTGAAATAATGTGTGTGCTTTTTTTATTGCAGTTTAAATAATGAGATGCAAACGAAAGAATTGCATTTTAAGTAATAGCTTACAAAATATTGCATAAGTATTTGAACACCTTCGATGTCTGACTTATTAGGAAGTTGTCAAGTTTTTGAAAATTTCATAAAGTATTTTAATTAATGCACGTTTATGATGCCCTGCCATAGTTGAAAAGGAAGAGGGCATAGTAGAAAGACTGTCAGTTACATGAAAAGAGTTGCAGGATAAGGAAATGCGTGTTCCTGTTCAAGTACAATGTGTTGTTGGCCATAATCAACTAAACTTTGTAGAGCTAACACAACAAAAATACGTAAAGTGAAGCTGTTTGGAATTTAAATGTACTGTGCACGCACCATAAGAACAAAAATTCCACACATATGGGTCAGTAGAAACAGAATATATATATATATATATATAATATGAATGTTTGTTATAGCTGATGTAGAAAATCAGAACTTACAGTAAGAAATTTAGTTCTGGTGATGTAGCAAATTATAATTGTTGCAAAAAATTTGCATCTGGCATAGCAAGTACAGATGAGCCCTTGTTTACACCATGGAGGTTGGAAACTGTCAGACAATACTAATGGAGTGGTGTTGCAGGTTTGAGGACATCCGCAATACACAGCAGGGCAAGCAGGAGGAGCGGATGCCCATGTTTGGTTTTGTGCTCCCGCCGTGGATGCAGCGTACACACCCAGAGGTGGTTGCCACACTCAAACTGAATACCCGCCGTCTCACCAGCCCATTTGATATCCATGCCACGCTGCGTGATGTGCTGCATTACTCAGGCGGTGGCAAGGGGGACATCCGCAACCGCTCCATCAGTCTGTTCAACGAGGTAACACCACTTTCCACACAGTATGGGTGTGAGGCTGCCACAGCTTAGTGGTATGGGAACAGTGTACCTAGTTATTGCAAGTTATTAATTATATGGTTATTTTACACTCATGTTTGCAATTTAGATTGCATAGTTGTACACAGAAAGCATGAAGATGAATGAACCTCCTCCTTACAGTGACCTCTCAGCCACACTTTATACCTGACTTTGTTCTCATAATGAGTGGCATTGGAAATGAGGGCTGAAGCATCTCTAGTTCAGCTCTCTTACCTTCCTAAGCATGATACATTGGAACACTGTAACTGTCATATTTATTGAGGACACCAATGATTGCTATTGAAGTTGAACTGGTGTTGATTTGAAACCCACTCATATATCTTTGAGGCATGAATGTGAACCAAGAGGTTTATTACCCATCGCAAACAAGAAATCCATTTATGTGCCTGTGCGTGATAGTGCAACATACGTATCACTACAAAACTGTGACTCATGCATGGTTTCTTGCACAACACAGACCTGGATGTGTTGGCAGTTGCTTCCCCTCTTCCCCTTCATGAGGATTGCCTCATGCACATTAGGGTTTTGAAGTGGATAGGCTAACGTCCTGCAATTTAAACTTAGGTAGCTGCTGTATAAATTTCCTCTTGGATAGTACCACACAAATTGTTTGCTGTAGCCTTGTGAATTGTCGTGCAGGTACTGCATCACTCGTTATGGTTGGCTGGAAGTGATCATAGTTATTGGCCGTGGCAGTGCTGGAGCCCTGGGTATCAGGGCTTGCTAGTCAGATCCATGAGTTAGAGGTGGGTTCTCTTGGTGCCAGGCCAATCCATGAGTTTCTGTGGCCGGTGAATTTGGAGAGCGGAGCAAACCACCCAGCAGGGTAACAAGGGGGTTTGGGTATATGAGGTGTGATCAAAAGTATTGGAACTTACACCATACCTTCGGAGTGAGTATGTGCAGCGCAAAGCCACTTGGTGCAGGTTGACTTTGGACTCTGCCACTCTTGCACCATAATTTACAACATCCTAACTTTATTTGCTTGTTTACAGTTGTGCATTTATAGTGTGTGGTTTTTACATTCACCATGGTGGAGAAAGTGAAGAAAAAAATTTGCATCAAATTTTGCCAAAAGATTAATTCAGTCAAATTCGTTCTTATTGAAGTATGAGATGCATGTCTGGCAAGTTTTTGCCAAAACTGCTTTTTGGCTGACCAAAACAAAACTGGCTTTCAGGTGCGCAAGATCTCTTTTATTGTGCCGAGAAGTATAGAAACTTTGAAATCAGTCGTACCTGGTGACAGATTGTGTGTCTGCAGTTCTGACTCTGAAACCAAGGTCCTGTCCTTGCCATGGAATACCCCAACACCTTGCTGAGATTAGAAAAAAGCACAAATTTTTCAAAGCAATGACCTGGCCAGTCAACACACAAGGACTACTTCCCACCGGTAAGATAGGACAGCCTCCAATCAGCAACCATAAAGTAACCATGTTAATAGGGTACATGCTTCCCGGCCCTAGAGGGTACAAAAGGTTCTGACATCAGCACCCAATGTACATAACCCGAACAGGTGAGGCATCAGTGCAACATTTTCCAGCACCTGAGTGATGCTAATCTGGGACTTAGACCTCTGTTCTCCATAGTTTGTATGTATTCAAAACTTGCTGGTACTGTAAATTGTGGTGGTGAAGACAATTGAAGGCAGTAGAGACAAGATAGCAGGTAGGTAGCCTTTCTGTTTGTGTATGCGACCAAAACTATGTTCTTGACCTGGCAAAGTGAAAAATAAAAGTGTTTATAAGGAGCACAATAGTATATTTGGAATTTAAAACTGGTACAGAAAGTAACTCAACCAAACAACTGGTACAGAGTTTTTTTAAGTCTTTGACGTTGGGTATTATTGTATGATTGGGGCTCAACTTGCTCCACATGTATATCCTGCTGACCATTTAATCAAAACAAGAGTTCACAATAAATAATTCCGGCATGTATTTTTCGCATGCTAGGACTGATTATTGCACTGTAACTTATGCCAGTGGAATAAGGTTACAAGTAGGCCGCTAGGCTACCAAAAATATGTGGAAGGACAGAAATTCAAGTACGCACAGTCTACTTGTTGACAGGTGCACTGTTGACAAGTACTAGACTGTGAGTACTTGAATTTGTGTCCTTTTACATATTTATGGTAGTAGAACTTAAAAATGATGTAGAAATTTGAGAACTCCTTAGTTTTGACTCATGACACATTTCTACGCTTCTGGGAAGTACTCTCTACCAGATGACTTTGCCCCATCTTGGAGAACAACAATCCTTTAATTGAGGCAGGACATGTGCCTGCAGGTTACATTGGCGCTGCTCCAACTGATACTACAGACATGTGATCCTGGATTTTACTGTTTGCCATAACTCGCCCAGAAGCCCTCTCGTCAACACCCCTCATTGGAAGATTGTACTATCTACAAAATGCAGGCTTCCTTCAGGACAGTTGCGAGAGTTCCACAGCGCACTACTGGAGGGCAGCATGCATTCCGCTGGAGCATCACATCTTCCACGAGCTCACAGCAAGACTAAGATGTGTCACCACATCTATGTCAAGGAGATAAGGGATCCAGACACCCATGTTTGATGTCAGAACTTCCAACCCCTCCGAGAAGTGCGACCATCTTCCCCTTCATCTTCTAAGATCCTACAAGCTCCGATTTTCAATATAAATAGGACTTGCAAATCAGGCCGCAGGGCAGTTGGCCTCACCTCTCCACTGTGATTGGCCTGAGGTGTCAGCTAAGGGTAAGTGCCTTGCCAAACCCTGCTCCCTGCTGTAACGGCCAGGAGTATCTGTTCAGGATAAGCTAGTACTAGAGCCCTCCTTGGGCCGGTAGTCCATGGTCAACCAGGGTGTCTTCAAAGTCTTCAGTCATCGCCAACACCGGAGGATTACCGCCACCCAGAGGGTCCCAGACTCTTCAGGGACCTCCAGCACCAGAGGCCGTTGGACACCGCCACCACCGCTCTCGTCAACCCTCCCAGCCTCCTTAGTGTAACACCTTAGGTAACCCAGGTTACGAACAACGACGACATCTCCTCTGGGTTCTAGCCAAGCCCGCTACGTAATTGTCCTTCTGGTGATGAGCCCCAGATATTTAGGTTCCTTCAGAACAAGCCCTTAATTGATTAAGGAATATTTATTAAATCTTTGCTCCCCAAGACAATCATAACACGAGAAAATTAGCTGTTGCTCAGGTTGCCTTCGCCTGATTTCAAGTAGGATTTTTTAATTATTAATATTATTACTAGGAAAGTGTGGTCCAAGGTGTCGAATTACGTATTTATTAAAAACATTTTCTCAATAGGTGATTAAAACCCCTTGTTAAGCCTGACGCGTGTCCGATAGTTAAGGCTGGATCATGGTCGTGTGGCTTTGATTTAGACTTAATTACGGCTGGATGTAGCAGTCGGGGGTGTGCGTAGCGGTGCAGACTGGAAAATAACGGGGTTAATGGCAGTCGTCGTATGTGGTGTCGATTAACGAAGTATGGCGGGAACATTCTTGTTCGGTTCGTCGGCTAGCTGTAATTGGGGTTAGACCAGCAAAGTGCGCAACTCTCTGCTCCTCTCTCCTGGCGTTGTGCCTCACTTTGAATGGCAATGAGTGGTGTAATTACGGAGAACTTGAAATAAGCACCACGGACGCGGGTATCCCTAACTTAGTTTTGCCTGGCGACAGTCTTGCCAACATGAGCTCCGGTGCTTCAGAATATCCCCCACTGTTGCGGGCTGATCAGAAGCATTGGAGCCATGTGGGTTGCCAAGATTATCACTGGGTGTGAGTTTCCCAACCGAGGCCAGGCCATAACACCCAAGCAAATACCCCCGCCAGCACCCATGTACTCCGGTAGGGATAGAACTCATATGTACCATCACTCCCTGATTGAGAAGTGTTTCTATTTGTCGTGGCTCATCTATTCTATTCCATTCCATTCCTCCAATACCTGTATACGTGGTAGGAATAGAATAGCTGGCCGTTTAATGGGTGTGTTTTCAACTTGGAGCCACCTGAGGGTGGTGCTGATGGCTTGTAGGCTCTCAGCACGGGGAGGGGATGGTGAGTGCCGCTGTCTTTCACAACCCTCGTATCCACGTGTCCGGCCGCCCTCCAGGATTGTGGTAGACCGGTACTTCCATTTACGAAATGGCGCGGGGTTTAAATTTCAGGAGTGTAAAAGTGTACACTATGGTTGCAGTGAGATGAGTTGTAATTGTTTATGGGAACTGGTATTAACAGCATGCGTCAAGCCTTTTTGATATTAACCTGAGGGTTAGCCGGCATTCCGTGTATTAAGCCCCAAAAGAAGAGATACACACCCTAAGAGGCAAACCCTAAATCTGCTGCCAGGTAGTTCTCGGGAGAGCCCAAAGTACCTCCCTACCCCGTCCTTGCTTTAACAGCCAGGCTGGAGAGAGGAGTGCATTAGACACACGACCCACCATGGAGCCTCACGTGAACACACCTTTACAAAATGACATTGACGCCACCTAAGTTCTGTCCACCGCTGGAACAGCTGGAAGTTCCACCCACCGCTGTAAAGGCCAGAGTGGAACAACAGAGTTTATGGACTCGTCAAAAATCAGGGTGTTTAGAAGTACACGCTATGTATTCGCAGCTACTTTGGCTTGTTCTCAAAGATAGTATTTCCATATTTCAGATGCCTTACACCAAGAAAGGTGGAGCTGGATATAAGTGTAATTTAGAAGTTCAAACCTTATTGAAAGAGTTAATTGATCTAGCCGCTATATCAATAGAAAACCCACTCCCTTATTTGAGCTCCCAACTCAATCACCCATCAGGCTGTAACTCATTCACTTAGCCATAATTAGAGGAGGAGACGCCTTGCTAGGACAAGATCCATATTTATTGAGACTTAACCTTAGAGAATTGCCCTCTTTCCACTTACAGCAGTTCTTTGGCACCACTCTTCCGCAGCCATACTGGCTGCTGTCCAGCCACCGCCTGCCACAGCCAGCCAGCCCATGAGAGGAAATGCACCACGACCCGGCAGTTACAAGATACAGTCTCAGAGAAGGATAATTCTTACCACACCTGATTTTGTTCCTGTGAGGAAACCTATTAGGTCTACTCTGTACAATCGCAAAGCACCGAAACGTAGTTAAACTTCCCTTAAATTTTCTTACATTTTAAATGTCCTTCGCGATACTGGCATCACGTTGGTGAAGTCCTCCTCAGTCATTAAAACATGATACGTGACACACTTCTGCACTTCTATGAAGCGCACATTACACTACCACTGCGCCCCATCTTGGAAAGCACTAATTCTTATGAGCCAGTCACACGTTAATAAAACAGTAATGAAGCGGGACACGTGCCTACAGGGTACATTGGACAGCACCAACAGCTACTACAGACACGTGATTTTAGATTTTACTGTCTACCGCCACACACCCAGAAGCCGTCACATCAACGTACCTCCCAGAAAATGGTTAGAACTACAAGAATGCCGGCTCCCTTCAGGACGGTTGCGGTATATTACCACCGTGCCTCTGGAGGGCAGCACACAGCCCGCTGGAGCTCCACAGCCTCCACGAGCATGCGGCAAGTCAAGGATGTGTCAATGCCTCCATCCCCAAGCAGATAAGGTATCCAGGCACCCATGTGTGACGTCAGCAAGACCAGTCCCCAAAAGACAAGGCTTGCAGACAGAGTCCCAGGGCAGTTTGCTGCACCTCTCTGCTGTAATTGACCAGAGGTGGCAGCTAAGGGTAAGCACTAACCCATCTTGTCTCCCGCTGCAATGGCCAGGGATATCTGAAAAGGTTAAGCTAGTGCTAGAACTCTTCTTCGGCATCGGTAGCCAGCATCCTCCAGAGGGTCCTCGATGGTCAACAGCCACCAACAGCTCCGGAGATCCCGCCAGCAACCAGAGGGTCACCACCTCTTCGGTAACCTCCAGCTCCAGAGGCCTTCGGATGCCAACGCCGCCCTCGTCAGCCTCCCCTTTATCCTGGATAACCTTTCCTGAAGGTATCCATCCTGTCACGACGATGAAGTCCCATCAGGGTACTAGCCACACCACATCTTTGGCATCCTTCTGGTGCTGAACTCCCAGAAATTAGATTCCTTCAGAACTTAGCCTTAATAGGGAAACGTAATTTTAATTGTGGCTTTTAATGTTCATTAAATTTGCTAGTCTAGCCTTAACACACGTTCAAGTAACTATTTGATATGAGTGCCTTCCCCTTATCATAATGCCACCTGTTTAATAAATAATTTTAATTATTATTAAATTCATTAGGAGAGTGTGGCCCACTTGTCTATTTACGTTTTAATAATCAAACATATTTTGAAACTAACTTTCTTTTATTTCAATTGGTATTACTTCTTTTATTAAACGTAAGCCTTTCAGACCAGATGAGAACAGTATATTGAGGAAAAACCAGTGTATCACGTCTTCATCCACTAAAGCAGGAACACATACTATCCACTCGTGGAATTGAGTGACAGAATATCTCCCTACTCCGCTTCCGCTGTAAAAGGCCAGGAAAGAGAGAGAGGGAAGTTCTCACTTGACCCACAGTGGAGCCACACATGTGCACCACTAAATAAAACCATGGCAACGTATACACCCTGCCTATTCCACTCACCGCTGTGAGGCTGGGCCAGGAATAACAGAGTGTGCGAACCCATTGGCAAGCCAGGGTGCTCAGTCACATACATTAGGGTCACGGGGTACACAGGCTTATTCCAAGTAATTTGCCTTACGGCATACCCGTGCCATATAAGTGCAAGGGAGCTATTAAATACAGGAGGAAATTGGATGTTCAAAATATATTGAACAAGCTAATTGAGTTAGTAGTCTCCAACTTAGACAAGCCTAAATCTCTATTTAAGCCTCCTACTCAGTTACCCAAAGGACCGCACCAAATACTCCTAACTATTAGTAAATACAGGGAAGCCGTTTTATGAGGACTTCTTCAACACCATTCCACCGCAGCCAACGTTGGCTGCTGTTCGGCTGCCACCCTCTACAGTCAACCAGACTGCACAGCGATGAGCAACACAGCCAGGAGTTAATAAGGTATGGTGTCTGAGACGCCTAGTTCTTACCACCCCAGACTTTGTGCCCATCAGAAAGCCTATAAGACCTGTGTTATATAAAGGGAAAGCCTAAACCAGTGATTAAATTCTCTTTGTTTTGACATTTCTCAATTGTCCTTCGCGATACTGGCTTCATGTTGGTCGTCGTATTTCCTTATGTTGTCATAACATAAATCACTCACACGCTTACCTCTAGCTTCAGATTCCAATTGACATTTAAAGTCCTGGGTTCGAATCCCAGAGTGGACACTAGCAAGCCCCTACTATAAAGCCCCTGTCCCAATGTGGCAGGTACCACGCCTAGCCAGCGCACATGCTAACTCATGTAAAGTAACCTTTGGGCTAGTGTCTCGACTCTGACCTACCTGAATCCCTTACTTATGTGTGAAATGTTTTGTGTATTGCTTAATTTAATTTTTCCCCGAACCAAGAGGAGTGTTCATCCTACAAACCCAATCTACTCTCAAACTCACATCTAGTTTAAAATTAATACTGATGTTTAGGATCCCAGGTTCGTTACCCAGCGCAGACGCTCGCAAGCATCCCTTTTTAAATACATTAACCCAACGAGGTGAACACCCCGCCTAGCCAGCGTATGTTTTACTTGATATAAATTAGTCTTGGGCTTGCATATTGACTCCGGCATACGTAAGTACCTTAATTTAAGCGGGAAGTATTGTGTTTAACCCACTAGGATTTAGATTTGACGTGACTGTAGTGAATCTAACCTAATGCTTGAGGACAGAACAACATGACAGTTTTAAATTGTACAAATTAATAAATTCTGTAAAGGTAGAACTCCTTGTGAAGAAGTTCCCTTGTTAATTACTGTAACGCTGTTGCACCTGGTTTTTAAATAATTGGCTTGCTTTTTCCTATAATGACTCCTTCCTGAGTAATTAGCATGAATAATTCTGTAAATATTTCAGTCTCTTCAGATACTACAGATATTTCAGTCTCTTCAGATAAAAATCAGTGAACATACAGTCCCTTGTTTTATCTTGTGCAAAATCAGTGCAGCTTGCAATGTTGTGTTAGGTCCACAGTAGTTGTGTACCTGACACACTGACCTGGTAATCTGGGTTCACTTCCAGGTAGGCCTACACTCCTCATTTTCAGATGTGGAGTAACATGGCAGATGTTACCATTGGCTTGCAGGTTTTTCTCAGGATACTCCTGTTTCCCTTTCTTGTATGTATGTACTCTGTCACTTCTCCATCTCACTTCTCTCTCATGGTCACTCCATGTCTCTCCACTCAGTTTATGCTGGTTTGCTGGGCTGTGTTTACAGATCCCGCTGGAGCGTGCTTGTGCCAATGCGTTCATCGAGCCACACTGGTGTGCCTGCCTTGAGTGGCAGGAGGTCAGTTTGCAAGATGAACTAGTGAAGAAGGCAGCGAAATCTGTCGTCAACTTCATCAATGAGTGAGTTTGTGGCATGCCTATTCATGCCCTCTCCGTGCTATGTTTAGCTGCTTTTTTATTTGTCCCCACACTGTTGTTTATGCCCAATAATTTTTAGCATCATCCTCTGCAGTTAGCAGGGTAGCCATATATCTGTTCACATATTAAGGGCTCTCTCAAGTCTGATGTCTAGGGAATGCATGTGCAGTTCTGACTGCTAAAATAAAATTTACCAAAGACTTTCTAGTTTGTGACGTAAGAATCTGTTCACTGGAATATATCCAGCCATGACCCAGATTTTACGAGGCTTCGCGGTTCCTGAAAATGGCCTCGCAAAATCAATACCCTTAAAAAATCACTGCAGGCAGATTTTGATCCCCCAGAAACCCAAAAAGTGTATTCTATGTGCATTTTTCACATTAAGTCAGTTTTTAATCATCTCTGATGCAAATAACAACTTTTTTAAATGAAATGTTGAATTATTTTAATAGGCAGATGTCACTCAAATAAAATTACACCCCAGAACAGTATATACGACTGTCTCTTGTCACAAAAAAAAGTAAACTTCGGGCGCTGAGTTACTTTAAGCGAGCACTAAGTTCATTTCCAGTAACTTACTGCAGAAAAATCAAACTGGTAGGTGAGATGTGATGTTTACCACAGAAGTACCGACACCGTAAAATTTTAGCCAATATGATAGGCTCTTACCATTCCCAGTAAAAAAATTATTTTTTAAATATTTGTACACAAGCACAAATGGGCATACTGTACATCAATACATAGTATAAGACAAAGTCGCCCGGCCGCATGTGTATGTGTATTTGGCTAAAGCTTCTAAACTTGATGAATTTTGTTGTGGTTTTCACCATCATTTAGAGAATTTCTTGAAGGTTTAGGTATATAATACATTTATATTTAATGTAAGGATAGTAGAGAAATGTCGACATTTTATAATAAAGTCAGAAAAAGTCGCTTTTCAGGCGCTTACATGGCTTACACTGACTAAATCATAAGAGATACTCCAACTTAATGTACTACAGACTCTTAGATTTCAAAAAAAAAGGTCTACACAAAAGTTTGCACACTGCTGCACAGCGCGCTTGCGCACTCTACGGGCGACTTCGCCCCACAAACGAGCTAGCAATAGCTCACAGTAAGTCACAACATTGGCAGACTACTATTCACGTGCTGACAGAATTTACTCCACACGTTGGACAACTTCGGACACAAAAATAATTAACGTGTTTAATTATGAATTGTACTGCCCACCCAGATTCTGACTTGCAGTCGCCACTTCCTTGAACCAAGATGGTTTTACCCAATTAACCACTGCCCAAAGATAACGAAGAAGGAAGTTTCTATCGACACTATAGGATCGCAGCACCCCTGCTGCCCCACGGCATCACACCCGCCGAGCCTCGAGGAGAGGTTGTAAACTTGTCAGCAGTCTCCACTCAGGGCGATAAGGAATGTGCAACGCCACCACAGTCCTGTGATAACCAACCCCTGTGGAGAAAGGCTATCATCCCCCGCACCCCAGAAGAGCCCTGAAGCTTGGATTTTCGACTATATAAGGAGGCTTGAACACGCCTCTAGCCAGAGGGTGCCGGGCTTGCTGGCCGCATAGGTCCGCGAGCTCTCTCCCTGGTCTGACCAAAACCTCCCCTCCTCTCCTGCAGCTTGAAAAGGCTTCTCCTGCACCAGCCAACTGCAAGAGCCGGCACGTCACTCCAGAGGTAACCTCGACGTCCAATCCCTGCACCCCTTTACCCCAGTCACTCCTTTGACTCCGCAGTAGTAGGTCGTCGTGACGTCCCATCTGGACAACCACCTCTTGGGAGGTTATGCTGTCAATTGTGTAAAAATATCGAAAAATATGTAATAACGCTCAGACCAAATTATTTTGGTTTTGTTCTTTTCCAGTCTTACCTTCGGTTGAGTAATCACATAATTAATTTAGAGCTTGATTTTAAACTGTATGAATAACCGGGATTCCCCACTATCTTCCAACGTAATAATGAATATTACGTCAAGACATAAATTGTTGACTACCTTCTTTTAGTAACATTTTCCTCGTTCATTGTTTATTTCCAACTTGAATGATTGTTGTGTGTATTAAAACCCCACTGAGGAATAGTCGTGAGGTGTGCCGAACTCCTGGGAGACGGGGCTTGAATAAGGCTTTGAGTCAGAAAAGACATTCCACTGCTCTTGGGTTTCAGGTGCTCCCTCGCCTGACCTCGGTGGCATCCTAATTCCCAACTGAACATCTCACTGAACGGCAACTTCCCGATGACAATGTAAGAAATTGTTCCAGCAAACCCCAACTTAAAACGGACGTCGCAGACATATGTGAGGTAGAGGCATGTCAAAAAGTGCACGAAGGAACATAGCAGCGAATAAACCAGCTGTTGCCTTATGTACAGAAAACCAGATGTGACGACTCTGGAACAACCTCTGGGAATTTGAGTCGCAGTCGAATGCGACCAGGAATTCGCCAGGAACACTACACCCTGACTACACGCCACTGTGTGTAATCGCCTTGCCCACCGACTGATCTTCCACACTGATGGTCGATTCACACCCCTGAATAATTACATACTCCTAACTAAACATTTTTGTGCTTAGCCAAGCCCCGTGCACATCTTAAAAATTGAAAGTTTGCAACGAATGTCATAAACTTCACACTATCGGCCTATGATATTTTTAACCAAACAAGGGAATATTTCCTCTTTCTGAACACGCCAGAGTAGCCAGTCACTTCAGTGGCAATAATAAAGAGATTGAGTGCATCGTAAACTTTATTTCGACTGTCAAGGAAACTACTTTGTATTCGGCCCGTAGCTTTACACTGTCTTTAGCAAAATACGCAATTGGTTTATACCACAACTTTATGCCAGCACAAGCACACATATTCATGTAAGTTTAGTAGGCGTGATTTGTTCTCATAATATTTCACGTACAACAACTTCATGTCTATCAGCACTGTCTGAATTTTACGGGGCACACGCCGCACTGCCTCACTGCATAACGGCTGCCCGACTCATACTCCTCAAATCTCCCGCTCTGCATCTAGCCCGCGACTCCTCTGCTGCTCGCCTCTCAGCTGACTGCCCGAACACACACTGACAGGCGCTACAACCACGGAGCCGGCCAGGTGACGTCACGCGCCCGCTAGGAGAGAAGCCTAACAGCGATCCTTCACACTGAGTCGTACATTTTGTTTGCAAACAACAAACATAAAAGTTATATCACCATAATTATTATATTATACTTTCATACTAAAAATATATACGTGATATACAAATATGCAATCATAAATACTGATATTATAGGAATAAGGCCTGCCTTTTCTTATAAAAAATACATACTAACAAATCTAGTTATCAAAATATTAACAACTCTGGTTACCAAAAACTACAAACAATAACAAATGCCATACAGTCTAAAACTGGTTTCTAAAAGTTTGATCATTATGGTTACCAAGATATACCAACGGTAACCAGAACTTAAATATTTCTGGTGACGATAATCAAATCGTCACACAGGGGCCAAAAAGGAGCTGGAATAACTTAAGGCTGATCGACCTCCTGTGGATACCACACCTGGATATTTCAGCAAGGAAGTTACGTAGGTTGCCCAATGGAAGTCCTTGGTGGAGACCTGCTCCTTACGAAACACCCGTACTACATAATAATGGAAGAATTCTAAATTACCCAATAATTCTGGCTTGGGATTGGGGTCATTATCAACGAGGTCTTCCAATACCTGTAGCACATTTATGCAAGTCTTCCTGGAGGGTTTGGACATTTTTACGTCTTGCTCGCTTACCTTCCCATCGTCCGACGACTCGGGCGCATGTACGAAGTTGTCATTACCATGTTCGCCCTAGACTGCTACCTCATCGGCGACACAAACATACTCCTCTTAGGTGCAGTCTGGGGCAATGTTGCATGGTGGAATGTATTTGAGATGTGCCGAGGTGCCAGGATAGGGCTCGGCGGATAGCCAGGGCTGGGGCTCTGCCTTATTCACTTCCAGAGAGTCGTCGACATCCTCTTCAACATCGGTGATGGCAGGCAAAAGGAGGGCAGGGCTTCGTCGACAATGAAGTGGGCATGTTGGGAGTAGTTGTAGATGACCTCATTGCTGATTTTATCCCACAATGCCTCAAACATGCCCCACTTCATGTATCCCCGCCCAAGATCCAGATCCATTACGACACTGGCTGTGCGTTTGTGTGGAAAGTTGACTTTCAGAGCTTTGATTATACTCTAGTTCAAAGGCTGAAGTCTGCTGATGGTGTTGGATGGCAAGAACACTAGATCAATGTTGGTCAGATTCTGGATGTGTGGATGGGCATGGCAGTTGTCGACTAAGATCATGATGATGCGGTTCCTACAATGCATACGGGAAGTTGAACTCACAAACCCAACTCGTGAACATGGCTGACATGATCCAGGCCTTCTTATTAAAATTATATTGACACGGCAATGTTGCATGCGCCTTGAAGGCACGTGGGTTCTTGAACTTGCCAATCACGAGTGGGTTCATCTTTTCACTGCCGCCCATATTGCAGGACAGGAAGACAGTAAGGCTGTCATTACTTTTCTTCCCTCCCTTACCACAAGCATCCGCTCTGGCAGCAAATTGAAAAACATTGCAGTCTCATCCGCATTGTACACATCCCGGGCTGGTAGCACCTCAAGGTATCTTGGCATACTGGCAGCCAATTACCTACAGAGCCCACAGGGCCTGCTTCACTTTGACCACAGATTTTGTGTAGGGCAATGGTGTAACGGCTCTTAAAGTGGTCCAGACACCCTTCCGAAGCCTTGAAATCATCTAGGCCCATCTTAAATGCAAACAGATCTACCTTCTGTGGCAACACAGGCCTGCTAACTGGCACACCGTGGGTTCTATGCTGGCCAAACTAATCAAAAACTGCCTTCTCCATATTGGCATGGGTTGACCCTTTGAGTCTCTTGGCCTTCACTCTCGACAACATTCATGATTGCTTCCCTATTCTCCCAGATAGTGAATAGGGTCAACGACTATATCTTGTGCTGCCACACTACCTCAGTTTTTGAATATTTCCTTTCTTCTACTTCTTTGATCATCTCAAACTTTTGGATAAGAACGAACGTATTTTGCTTGTTTGCACTGTTTCGCAAAATCAAAAGTCTAAATTTTGTAGCCAAAAAAAATGCATGGGTCATCAACAAATCGAAAGCACAAAATATCAATTCGAAACCATAAATCCAATCATAATCCAATAAAAATAATATAGCATGTCATCAAAAATTAATACGGTAAGTTCCAAATGCAATCCGAACTCGAAAACCAAAAAGAGAAGCTAAAATGAAACTTATAAAATCATCAAAATCATATCCAATAACTAAACACCGTGTGCACAATAACTAACTAAAATGGCATAGTGATCTCAACACTATGGGCTGAAGAGGCAAAAGTGGGGGCTTCTAACGCATGCTGTTATTGACTGACCTTGTTGCTATGCACGCAATAGTGAACCGTTAATGTCGCCACGAGAGATAAGCAGGCGGGGACTAGCAGGGTGTGGGCAACAAGGGGGAAAATGGGTGAGTGGAAGAGGGTGGGTGAAGGATAGAATGCCTTTGTTATATTACGTGTAGCGCGGCACAGGGCACATGCACCATTTGGTGCACTCGTTTCAAAACACCAATGCCTCATTTTTTAACTAATTTTCTCATTTGACGCATGATGTCTATTACAAATGGCAACAATAACGTCACTGTCGGACAAGGGTTCTATAGTGCCGGTCAGAGGCACTGGTGTCGCTTTACCTTGCTTTGGTCTCACCCAGGGTAGATCTTGGCTCAGCGACTGCTGGCTGGAACAAAGACCCTGTCCTAGGGTAGCTGCTGGGCTGATTGCTGGTGTGGGCAGCGATAGAATCTAGTAGGTTGGTTGCAGCTCCTGGAAGTGCGAGCTGGTACAGCCCAGGGGTACTGGTAGGCCCTGTCGTAGATGGACTACAATCGGGTGTTGTTTGCCGGCGATCGTATGGGGGTGGCTGATATGAGGTGCTAGGGGGGACTGAGAGGTGAGGCCTCGCCAGTTTTCGGGCGACTTGAACTCGATCCCAAGGGGAGGGGCTGCTGTGGGTAGACCGTAATGGGTTGCAGAGCAACTGACTAGGTTTAGAGGCAGTAGTTGCCTTCTCAAATTTCCTCCTTGCACCGTGTATATGGGTGAAAGGCATACGGGAAAGATACTATGGTCCACCACACAAAGTAGGAGCAGGCGACGAGTTCCCTGGCTAAAGTGTAACCAGAAGAGGTTAGTCCACCCAGAATCAGTCCTCTCATTCCTACCAGTGAAGTACAACACGGCAGATGGAGTAGGTACAAATGGCTGTTGACCGGGTTATGTTCGATGACGTACGTATGCCCAATTAAGGGTAGCTCGCAGTCCTACACAAGTTTCGGCAAAGTGGGTTTCAAGATGCAGTCTCCTGCTTCTCCTTTGTGGATTTGTTGACATCTACAAGTTCTGAAGTCACAATCACCCTAGATAAGCACACAGGGTTAGTTACGAATAAGTGTTTATTCCCGAGAGGAATATATACAGTGGCCCATAATATCTCCTAGCTATCAATTATACTGAAACCGGTGGAAGTAGACTATGTTAAACCAGTTGAAGATGACTTAGGGCAAAACTAAACAAGAGCAGAAAAGGCTAGGTAGCTAGGACAATAACTGTCCCTAACTAATCTACACTGTTGTCTGGAATGGACTTGGAGTTCACTACCAAAGTGGCAGTGATTGTAAGGGGGAGAAGGCTTCTTCGAAGTTCGCTGGGCACTGGTGCAGAAGGCTTCTGTAAGGTAGTGATGATACTTCGTGAGGAAGGCGGTAGGCAGGGAGATCCAGCACATGAGGTGATGGAGCGAGCTGCCGAGTATACAACTGCCGTTATGGGGCTGCGCACTTGCATATATAGACGGCTGGCTGCAGGTCCTTCTGTTCCCTTAGGCCGGTCGGGCATCTTCAGATGTGAGCTCCTCATTGTCTCGGGGGGAGGCTGGAAGTGCGGTTTTCATTGTGTGTGGGTTGCGTCACTGCCGTGAGCTCAGGGGCAGTGCTGGGCTTTGTTACTGGTTCCTGTCATTCGCGAGGGTGATTACCGAACATACGACATCTGACATACTGGAGGCCTTTGACCTTGGGTGATCCTTGCCTAAGGGTATGCCGGTAGGCTCTGGAAGCAAGTCGATCTGGGTTCAAACCCCACTCAGGATGACGTGACGTCACGTGAAGATGATGTGAAGTCGTAAATAATAATTATGCCAGTATGCACCACATGTCACATTTTTTTTATATTGCAGCTTACAAATGGAGAGTAGCTAAATAAAAACCCATATATTTTATTGCTGTGAACTAGCAAACATATTTTTAATTGGTTTTCATTGCAATTTTTTTTTTACATTTTTTCCAGATTTTTTGTCAATTTTTGAAATTTTTTTATGGTTCCTGAGAATGGGCTAGTAAAATTGCTGCCTCGTTAAATTGGGTACTCGTAAAATCACAGTTGGGGTATATACTAATCAAGAACAGATGGTCAATGAGCAAATTTTGAGCCTTAATATCTCTAGAATATTATTCTCGGGTCCTCTGATGATTTGCTCTGAATGTGGTTGTGATACTGTTTTGTTGATGTGAGTTTTGGTTTTCTAATTTTTTTTGTTCTTTAAGACTCTTACTCTGATGTGTTGCATTGCTATAACTGTGCAGTGTTGTATGCTGCAGTTTGTTACTGTAGTATTGAGATGTGATAATTCAGTTTCTCTGAGGCCATAATGTAATGCGTTGTCACTCTTTTGTGATTGATTACTGTGCCTATCGTGTTTCTCAATTTATATTTTTGAACCTTCAATGTAAACTTAAAATTTAAATTTAAAATGGTATTATAAATTATCTATTTTGAAAAGGATGATTTTCCAACAAATTGAATTGTTGTAATGTTGTATTCATTTTGTTTCTTGCTCTTAAAGTAGCAACCCTGTTTAAGTTTGTCTACTCAAACTTCTTAAACATAAAAATAGCATGCCTGGTGTTCTTATATCATAATAATTTTTGGAACTACAACATGGTGATTCGAGTTATTAAATGGTCATATTGTGTTGTCTGGAACACCCTAATTATTTTGTATGCCAAAAAAAATTATGATTATCTGCTTCCCAGACAACCATAATATGAAGTCATAAGAATTTTTGCTAGTTTTCTATTTTATAGCATTATGTTTCATTGTTCACTGCGTTGGGTAAGTAAATCAGATACTATTGAATTTTATTTTTAAAAATTTGTGTGTTTGGTATCTACTCTCTGTTTTATGTAACTTGGCAAGATTTTGATAGTTCGATGAAAGTAGCGCCAAATGTTTACTTTTTGTATATGTATCCTTTCACCATCAGCTGGTGTGTCAAACGGAGGCTGTATATTTTACCAACATGCTGTCAGCTAATCCACTTGCCATTGTACTGTAATGCTAAAGAAATTTTAAGTTATTTTAGACTGACATCTGTCTATAAAATTTGTAGGTTATCAAAGTAAAAATACAAAACCTTGCAAAAAATGAAGTATTTGCTAACTCTTCAATCTGTCTGAGACAGTAAATTTGGGTTAACATTTGCGAGACAGTAATTGTAGTTCTTATTACACTTTGGACGTCACAGCTAATATAACTGGAACTAAAAATAATTGGAGGAATTTGCTTGACAACTGACTTAAATTTGCCAACAACTCACCAATGACTATTGCAAAGCAGTAATTTTGCTTTTACTGATGCTAAACAGTTTGAGTTGGAAAAATGTGGCCTGGAATAATGTAAGAATTACTTAAAAACTACTCACGCGCGTCCAACTTTTTTTGTTTTATTAATACAATATAGTAACAACATGAAAACAAGAAAATGGGTTTTCAGGAGAACAACATGGCATATAATGGACGTAGACGAACGATTACCAGTCCAGTAGAAATTACGAGTAATCAAAATCATTGTACACAACACATATGCTACTTTAAAAATTATGCAGAGCTCGCAGAAAAATTAAACTATTGGTATATGTTTGTAAATTTGTTATTTTACACACAAAAGCTATTTTTTTTTATGACTGGTAGAGGTTCGGGAAAGAGCGCACAGATAGCACGCATGGCATGGCAGGATGTGCTGTTGTGAGCCGTGCATTAGTTAACAGGTAGCAGCATGGTGGCTTGTCTTGATCCTGTCTTTTTAATAGTTGTCTTTTCTCCTATTACTGGCTCAAAATATCACGAATCTGAAATATATTTCTTCATATTATTTGAAAAAATTATTCAACATTACCATGCAATTGTTCTGTAGGCTTTTGGAAATTAATATCAAGGACGTATGGAAAGCATGGATGGAGAGTGGGAATACAATGTGAAAAGAACTCTCAAGATTTTAAGTTACTTTTCATTTGGGTATGGATCATTTTATTGTGCATTTCATTTTGAACACCTATAGGCCTACATTACTACTTAGTACAAAGTTTAATTTGTATCACTAACAACCAATGTTTTTTAACCACGTAAAATAAAATGTATTAACTAATGTAGGAACTATTTCTTATCGCACATTTTCTGCTTGTCTGATGTGCGTCGGCAACGCACTCAGAATAGCCAACATAATATTAACTTTTGTTCATTCGTGCATCAGCTAATACAGGATTTTGTGAATGGCACTTTGTTTTTTAGTATACATCAAGTTGCCACTCACTGACTGTCATAATCTTGTCAAGTTATATGAGACAGAGAATAGATGAATACAGTCTTAAAAAAAAGAAAGTACATATAATGAATAGATTTAAAGTAAAAAAAATGTGTATTTACCTTAACTGTGCATCTCTAATTGTACTGGTAAATTATTGGCTACATGGCAAAACCGAATATAAGATTTGATTTTGCTATTCTATTTACCCAGTAAATTTCAGTAATGTGTCTGATGTCTGAAGCTTTAAGTGATAATACGTATACTTTGCAGTTATCGTAACATATACTAATTATCTCAATTTTCTGTTTGAGAGATGAGTAGGTGTGTTTTATATATATTGCATGAAGGATTTCACTTATAGCGGAACTCATTCTCCAGTGACCTCAGGGTACCTTGGTGTTCAGGTTGGGGACAAGTTTCAATTGGCAATCCCTTTTTGGGAGTTCTTGACATCTTGGTCTCTGCGGTGCACACGTAGGTGTGGCTCATTACACAAGTGCTGTTATATCATAATGCTGTGTTGCTCCATCCTCTAGTCATACTTTGATGCTGTGATACATGTTGCCATGCACCAGGTACACGAGGGAGCATGAGGACCTATGTGCAGTGCTGCATCTGGACAAGATCACCTGGGCAGCGAAGCTCGTGCCTAACAGGCAGCTCCTCAAGTTCCGCCGCAATGCAGATGTGGATGGTTTTGTGGCAGACCTGAGTGCTCGCACCCCGGTCACCCAAGAGATGTATCAGCTGAAGTTGGCCACATCTCCCGGAGGAGGCCTCTTTGAAGTGTCTGTCCGATACGATATTGCAGATGACAGCTTTGCTGTCCGAGTAAGTTCTGCATCTACCTGCTCTTTATCTGTCACATAGTCATGAAACTCAAAATACTTCAAAATAGTAATTGTTTTTTAATTGTTGTGTATCTGTCTCATGTTTACGTAAAAAAAAATGTAATGGCTTGTTTGCCTTCAGTCACCACCATATTAAAATTAATTAAATTATTACAGGTGGGTTGCTTTTAGTGTTTTCCTTTTACGGCAGTGAGTTGCAACTAATTTGGAACATAAATCTATGACCTAAACACATATGAGCACTTTGCCTAAGTAGTGTGAATATGCTGGTACTGGATATGACTAAAGGCAAGATCAGTTTAAATGCAATTTGGTGAGTATGAACCTGCCCTCCCCCATTCAGTAGTTTTATGCTCGGATTGATCCCTTGGAAATATCACCAAGCTTATCAATGATCTAAAGGTCATAAAGTATCCATGTGCCCATAAAGGTGCTAAATGAACTTCAAGCATATCATGCTTATCTGCATTACTGTGAATGTGCTATTTTTCCACAACACACACAAAAAGCTCTTGCAGACTGTGAGAACTTGATTTAAAAAAAAAAACACTCAAGAATTAGCTGGACTCTGTGTGCAGAAGTGTCTTGTGAAATTGTTAAACCATATATCAGCAAGACAGACAGATGCGTTATATCGGAGAGTTCAGGAACTATTCACTCCCTTGATTGCTAGACAGAAATCTGACAGGTGCCAGAGTGTTAAGAGAACAAGAGAAAGATAATAATTTTCTCTTTAACTTTATTGGAGAGTTTCATCGAAGGTTATGAATATTTTTGCACACAGTTTCCAATTTGAGATGGTTCTGAAAATATTGACTTTGTGCAGCGTTTGATGATCTTTAAATTTATGGCACTCAAAATTCACTAATATTGCATTAATGTGTTGCTGTGCATCAGTGAACAGTGTTGATGTCGAGAGGTTCATACATACTGATGTGAGACGTCCTATGAGCCACTGAGGTACATCACAGACCCAAGTGTTTTGGTGGGTGCGAGGGCAGACGCACCTGGGAGAGATCTGATCTTTAGTCGCTGCGCGGAACTGGAGCCTGACCAGTATACAAGACTGGCTGCGTGGCTTTCCGGAAGGGCACAAAATTTGGGACATCTAGTACGACTTTGTGTTTAGATGGGACCACGCTCACTGGATTTCCTGGGCGATGGGTGACTGACGATGGTTGCTGGACCTGTGGTGGCTTGGATGGATGAGTGCTAGAACTGACTCTGGAGCTTGGAGTGCTGGCATTCAAGTGTGGGTGCTGGTTGTCGCCGGGGTAATTTCTGTAATCGGGGTCCCCCAAAACCACGGGTTGGCTATCCTGTATGAAGTGTCTTGGCCACTCAGGTAAGCAATAAAGACTGGATGAGTTTCTCCATTTAGTTTGGTGGGTGGCGTGAAGAGTTCTGGTGCGGACTCTGGCGATGCTGGTCTCTCTAAGTGGTGGATGGCTTGTGCTCTCTCTGGGGACTGAGGTACACGAGTTTAGCGGGGAGGTGGCTAAGCTCCTGCTGGTACTTAGAGATAGTATCTGCCCTTTTAGTCCTCTTACGGATACCACTTCAATGGGAGAAGGGCATGAGGAAAGAGTAACTAAACTAGACTCATAGTGGTCCTATTCTGGTGTACTTCCACGTACCATCTATGCCAGTTCAATACTGTCTCCCTATCTCAGTACCCGGCACCAGGTGTGCGGTGGATACTGAGAGTCAGGTATCACTGGGTGTTCGATACTGTGTGTATAGATGTCTTTGTAAATATTACTGTGTACAAATTTGAACTTCCCGCCATGGCCTTTGGTGGGGCACTCGTGCTTCTAGGAACTAGCAGATTTGGACAGTCAGTTGATCGAAAAATTGTGTTTGTTATTGCCCACCACTTTTCATATCAACAAACTTTCATGTTATACAGTCCTTCACCATGATCTACGCAACGTTTTTACGCATGACAGTCCCGGCTGATTGGCTGCTCATGTCTCTGGGTTACTTGTTTGACGCTAGGCCAGTCGCGTCTTTGGGTGGCTATTCGTCTCTGGGCACTGGAGCTCGATCGGAGTACAATACTGGCCTAGTAGGCCGCCATCTTGACACAAAGTCCGGCCCTGGCAGTTTTACTCTGCATGGTATAGGTTTAGGTGGCGGTACAAAGTTAACGCTAGTGGGGTGACGTGTATTGTCCTGCAGATGATTTTACTAGCACTGTACCCTAATCCTAATTGCCCTTGACTGGAGGGTGGGGTGTACGTGTGAGGTGGTAGGCTTTTTATTGGTGTGGAGCTACTAGGTACAGTTGGAGCATAGGTAAACCCTTCGCCGAACAGGATCTTCTGCACTACTGGATGGTATCCTTCCGCAACACGGGTGGGCGGCTCAAACAAGGTGGTAGGTGTGACAGTTTGTACTGGAACAGTGATCCGTCGCAGCAAAGCAGTCTGTTCACATGGACTCAGTAGCCCGAACCCGCTGGAAAGGATGCTAAGCCCTTATGGATTCTTATATATAGCCATCATCTTCTTAACCTTCCTCTCAATACAACCCCTACGGGTGTAAGGCATCAGTCTCTAACCTAAGATCGGGTCTGCAGAAGGTAGTCAGTCAATGTCTCAAGAGTTCAAGTATAGGTGCCAATTACTACCGCCAACACCGCAACTCACTCTTAACTTCTACACCGGAGGTGAGGAAGACTTGAGCTGCAACGTGTTGGTTGTGAGAACTGCACGGTATTGTCCCAATGGGGTTGGTCTCCCCTGCACCAGAGTGTAAACCCTCTCGGCACCATGAGGTTTGCAGTGAGAGAAGTCCATCCCAGCTGGCAAGCCGATCCCACCAGGAGCGTACCTAGGGTCGTGGCTCTACTGTTCCTCCCACTTGGGTGCAAGGAACGGGTGTCCTTCCAATATTGGTGATATGTGTGTCCCAGTGTCACTGGTCTCCCTAGGTTCAAAGAAGTTCCCCTCCTCGTCACCACTAAGTGAGCGGTAAGGCGGGGGTGACTTCAAACTGCCAAGCCACTTTCCAGGGTAGGGTATCCTAGTGTCGTGGCTCTATTGTTCACTGCATGGAGCAGTGAATGGGTGGCCTTCCAAGGATGTTTTGGTATGTTGTTGGTGTCTATTCGGAAAGAGCTAACTTGATCTCCTGCTGTCTCCGTCAGATCCGATGACAAGAGGAAGGAGGTCGGAGTGATACTCAAGAGGTTAGGAAAGATCAATGTTTATTTACCGTGAAGAAAATAAACAAAGATGGTGGAAGTACTACCTCCTATCCACACGGGCTTGGCAGAAGGTAAACACCCTAGCGTAAACAGGGGATGGTGCCCCGTGCAAAGCTATAGAAGTAGGCAGTTACTAATTCGTGTGTTAAGTTTACTCCTCGGGGTGAGCTCTACTCTCTGGTGTCCGTAAGGGACCGAACATGTCTCATTGTGCTGCTCTGTTGACTTCGCTGGATCTTTGAAGTAAACTGGAGAGATGCGGGCCTCGACACCAATTGCTTGTGCGGTGAGAGTCCAGGAGAGGAGTCAGAAGACTTGATCGAAAACTGAAGCAGAACTGACTATCCGGAGGCCAGGGCGCATTTCCTTGTATACTCCTCGGCCATCCCTTCGTTCACGGGCATCGGGCATCGGGAGAGGGGCTTATCAGGGGCAAGCCCTGCACCTAGATCCTTTGTGTGAGCGACATAGTGAAGAGCTGTGAGATCTAGGCATCATACTTGTAACAGCATCCCGTGGCACACTGCTGCACTTGCCACTGGCCTCTTACATAGTCCTGGTCTCTCATCAGCCGAAAATAAATTCCATTAATGGGACGTTAGTCCTGGCCCGGTAGATACAACACTCTTGTAAGCGGCGGCGGTGACTCAACTATGTTGACAACCACTAGTGACAAGGTTACACTGATGAGTTGCAGTCGTTTATTAATATGTATTGAAAGATGTCATGCATCATTTCGCCTCTTCTCACCTTGCGACGTAGACTCATATGGGCAATGAATAGAGAAGAGAAAAAATAATTCTTATGCAGAAATGTAGAACTGTTACCACCAGTTTCTCACTGGGCTTCTGTAGGAGCACCGGCTCTGTGCTATGCGTGGCCTGCTCTCACTACTCGAAGGACGTGCTGGCAGGCGGCGTGATGGAGGTGGCTGGCTTGGACGTATTCTTCCAGTAGCGGAGTCGGCTAGACGAAACCATCTCTCTCTGTGTCACATACAAGGTTGTCTTGCCCAAGGCCCCACTCGCAAGGCGTGTTTTCTAGCTAACTGCTGTGGCAGCTTGGTGCGGTAGAGTATTTAGGTACTGTCTTTGGCCTTCCTATCTTAATGCACAACAGAACAAGTTGAAGAAAAAACTATGGGGTTTGGCAGCTGAGACCCTTCGTCATCTCGTCTGTGCACTAAAGTGGGGATGTGAGTTTATTAGCAAACAGGGAAACAAAAGATGTACTTCACTATCTTATATTGATATAAAGAAGAGAGACACAGAAAGCCCTTTTCACACAAAATGCACTCAAATTCTTTAACAAATTGAGACGAACAATTTTCTTTCACACCACATTCTTGCTGTCACATCATTGTCCTTACATGGTTTTGATTTTGACATCAACAGGTATTTTGCATATTCAAACAGACTTAGTGACAATTCTGATTGGCAGAATTTTTTTTACATAAGCACAACAAACAAAGATACTTTATTTACAACAAGACAGGAACGTTTTAGTCTCATTTAGGGCCGATACCGAATACCCGGCCGATACCACGACCACGACCATCGGCATCGGTGGCATCTTAACATTATTTACATATTATTGTTCACAGATTAGTAGCACTAATTTATTTAACACAATGTTAAATAACCTAGCATGCTACATCTCGTAAAGCATTAATTTACCACATCCACCAAACAAATATTCTGTCCGAAACCCAAACTATATTTGGAACAATTATTTTTCGAAGATTTGTTCCCGTTGTTTACATTTTACCATATTTCCTGTTGGTTCATTTGCCTACAATTGTGTGCATCATTCGTTTTTGGACACTACGTGAATGCAAAACAACGTAGTTAATCGACAGCTAGTGCTATCGATAGTAATGTTTACATCCCGCAAGAGTTTTTTGTTTTATATTTTTTCTTACATTCTTACTGTTTTTACTGCATTCGTAGGTTGGCGACAAGGAGAAAGCAACCTGTATTCTTATTCTTCTTATGCATTTACTGCAGTTGCTGGTTGGCGGCAATGAAAACGAATCACACATTGTATGACACTGTTGTCATTGAAAATGGAAAGTGAAAACAAATACTCTAGATTTTAACAGGTGTAGTTCTTATTCGAAACTATCGGCTGCGGTTTTGGTTAGAGTGTTAGAGGTCTGAATAAGACTTGGCAAGTAATAATTGGCAAAAATTGTCACAAATACTGTATATCAGTTCTCATCTTAACCAAGGGATTGAGTATGGCTCCGTCAACGAA
Source organism: Dryococelus australis (assembly GCA_029891345.1). Taxonomy (NCBI): domain Eukaryota; kingdom Metazoa; phylum Arthropoda; class Insecta; order Phasmatodea; family Phasmatidae; genus Dryococelus; species Dryococelus australis. The sequence continues at coordinate 32,411,041 of CM056994.1, read as the reverse complement.
GGAATACTAAGTGAAAATATTAATATAAGCTAGGAGGTGATTTTAGAGGCTTCGGTTCACGTCCAGGGGGCAAGATGTTCTGCAACTGAGCTATGCAAGTCAGCTTTGAACTAAGGACTGCGGGGCCTTTTTATACTCGAAGCACAGGGTCAGCACAGGGGGCACGGGATGGCGGAGAGGGAGGCAATGAGTTAACGGCGGACATGGCCGAAGGCGGCTATGTTCTCCTCCACGGCCGACGGTCAGAGGGGTAGGCACACACTGAAGCGTGAAGTGGGTTATTGACCAACAGGTGGCAGCAGTCAGCCGACAAGCAATACCTTTTATCACAGGAGAATGGTGCACTAGTGGCGTTTGCAGTGTAATACTCTTCTTGGAGGGGGCCGTGCCTGTGCAAGGATAGATTGAGCTAACAATGTCGCCCATGGTGTGTGAATTTAACAAGTTTAAATTGTACAGAGTACGATTACAACTTTCTTATGCATTATCATGCAAATTATCTCTTTGAATGTAAATGTAATTTACAGACAAGTAAAAACATTCTACATTTGTGTCTCATCCAATTTTTGAATTAGTGATTCTTGTAAGGTGGATAAATGAGCCAGTCTTGGTTGTTATAAAAATTATGTAAATAACATAGTGTTAATGTTGTATCTAGATTCATGGGGAATGGAGGTCTAAATAAAAATTAAGGAACTAAATTTATTTTCCAAATTTATTTACAATGTTTTAGAAGTACGTATGGCTTTTATTTACAAAATATACCTGTCAATCCCTGCCATTTACACTTTTTATTTTTATCAGCGAGTGCAATTATGTGCTAATTCCAATTATAATTAAATTTTTACTCTCTGACCTTTTACAACCTACACTCACTTAATCTTCACTCACTAATTACAAATATATAATAAAAATGTCTGTTGTTATACATTTACATCAACCAAATGACCTATCACGCATGAAACAAGTCCCACTTTCGTACAGTCCAGCCAGTCAGTCCAGTCTTGGCTCCCCTGACATCTACACATTACACTCATTGGTTAGTTTGCTGTCGCCCATATCTGTACTTGCCTACATTGCATGCTATTAGCACTATTAGCCATTAGAGACTCACATCACATAAGCACACTCTGACTTTTATAGCTGGGTGACCTGGCCCAGAAGATTTTTTGTACCTAGAGCTGCACGCACTGGAGATAATGATCATAAATTGCACAGTGGCTCCCAAGTCATTGACTTTTCTAGCAAGTGAGCATGACGTTAGTCCCAGAGGTGGTAAATGGCACATGTGTGGGGCTTCCCCTCTACTGGGTACCGATTACCTCTTCCTGGGAGAGACTACCGTTAGGCCTGCCTGGCAGGAAGAAGGGAGGGGGGCAGAAGCACAGCAGCCCACATAACTATACAAATAATTTCATATATAGGAATTTTATTCAATTATTGCAAGAAGAATTACACAAGGGCACTGTAATAAGCAATTAACAGACAGACATTGAGGTTGTTGTATATAGAAAAAAAAAGTAGGGAGGTTGGTGTATATAGAAGGAAAAAAAGTAGGCAAAGCAGCAAAGAAAACGCAGACTAGCACATTGGCTAGAAAATATGTATTCACATTTAACTCAATGAGGACATTTTAGATGAATGCAGTAGGCTTCTTTTAACGGAAGCAGGTGCAATGTTTCGGGAACTGGAAGACGTGAAAAGAGTCCAGATCTCTGAGAGTTAATAACAAAATTTTAGAGTTGATAATGTCAAAATTATTGGTTCAGTGAGTCAGCATTATTAGTAAAATTTAGGAAGTTTAACAATAACTGAAACATTTTGGTGGAAAAATGTTACCTCGCAATGAAAACAAAGCTGTTATTTTTGAGCAGGTGTCGGACATCAGTCGGATCAACAGGTATGGTTCAACGGCACTGTGCGTGGAGGCATCGGCAGAACATCTTCGTAAGTACTGTTATTGCAAGGCTCCGCCACCTGCTGCCTTGAACTAAGGTTTGTGGATCTACACGTATAGGCCAGCCATGTGTTCATGGTTCCCACAAGGCATTTACGGGAGGTTCGCGGAGCAGAGTGAGGTGGTGACCTCACTCAGCTCCCAGTCATCCTTCATCTCCCTGTTTACAAACTGTTAGCAATTAATCTCTTCCATATGAAAAATTGTTCATTGTGGAATGGCAGATATTTCATTTCGGCTGGCTCCACTTTTTTTCATTCTTCAAAACATATTTTGGCACAAAAGTCTCTGCACTGCAAAATATTTTGCAGGTTTAAATCACATGAAACTTTATTTTCATTAATCACGGACAAAAAGAGTGTTTTGTAATGTCCACGAAAGCATGATTATGACTTCAAAAACTTACTTTAGAATTGTTTATTCACCAGTTACAGTTTTTCTGCAGTTTCTGTTTAAGTATTGTTGATTAGATTAGTCACTGGTGCCAAACCATTGATATGTGTGGCGAGACTTAAATAAATCAGGCAAATAGTTACAGTAATATTTTTATAAAGGAAGCATATTTTTGAGTGCTCTCAATTGAGCTGTAGAGTGCAGTAAGTCATGACTGGGATTTGAATTGAAAGGTTTTTTTTGGCTTGATCACAATGATCTGGGACGTTCCGAAAGAAGGTATGATTGTATGCCAAATCGTAATAAGCCTACCTTTAGTGCGTCTATTAATCTTTGTAACCACACCATAGTAAGGTACCTTAGAGTTTGTGATTTTATGGCATAAAAAAAGATCTGTACAGAAAACAGCAGCTTAAGCTCATAACAAATATGGAGGAGGAAAGTTACGTCAGCAAATAAGAAATATCAACTATTCCTTTTACTCTTGCCTTTTTCCATTTGTCAGTTTTATCTTCTTTAATCTGAATTTATCCTATTATATTCTTGTGGGTGAAATCATCAGCAAAGATGACAGTTTTGAAATGAAGAAGAACCAGTGGCCTGTAGCTACATGTTGGCTAAAACTATATGGCGAAAGAAGTATAGTATAATCTTTACTCATGTGTCGGACTATATAACTGACAAAAGGGTCAGGAATACTAATTAACTCTTCCTCTGAACTGATTAAAAGTCTTTGCATGTGCACAAGGTATATGTGGAGCGATGAAAGGATTTGGACAGTTTTGTAGAAATTGTATTTACGTAATCCCATTTAATAGGCCTAAGTGTTTTTGTGTGTTTTGGGAGTTAGGTACAACTTCTAAAATTGTGTAAATCTTGGGGCATTGAGAAATCTTCAGACCTTCATACGTTGAGTGTTTAAAACTGAACAATAATTGTTGGTTTAGATTTTTTTATGTAGAGATTTTTAAGACCTTAGGTATTTTAGTTTGTGGTGAGATACATACATGTACAAGGAGTTCTAGTGGTGTTGCAGTTTTCATGTATTATTGAGCATTTTCAGTCTTCTGTGAGTACCTGTTTGTATTGTCTGCACCAAGACTGTATTTATATTTTGATATCCATCGTGTAAGATAATTCATTTAGTGTATTGTTATTACCTACATCAAATTATTTTTTCCTCTCACAAATGTTGCTTATGGGTAAAGAAATTGAAAGATGGTGAAAAATGTAATGCTCTGCTGTTACACAAATTTTAAGTGGAATGTATTTTTTTTTTTATTACGTATTTCCTTTTTAGAAGCAATGGTGCATCTTTTATATAAAGGTGATACTTTTGGCAAAAAGTATTGTTATCAAGTTGAGAATACTGCAGCCATTATGCGATTCTTGCTCTAATTAGCATTCATAGTTGCCCATAACAGTACATTATTGGGTAATTTGTAATTTCTGGACTGATTATAAATGTTACTAATGCTCATGAATGTAATACTTATCTTTTTCCTGAGCAGCTGTATTTTTAACTTACTGTATATTATTATTATATTTTGTGAGGAATTGTTCATTTTTGAGTGACTGAAAATTTAATTTAATTAATTTCTCTATAAATTCTGTTACAAATGAGTGTGTAAACTTATTATTTGCCATAATCAAGGTCTGCTACTGTAAGAAAAATATTGTATTGATCATGTTGATTAGTGCTGCTTTGTTGTACGAAACTAGTCCTTTAGCATGATACCTTTAGTCACTATAGCCATTCTGTCAGTTTCTCAGAAGACAAACCTCAAGGTAGGAAACTGTTAGCTGTGAAAAAAAAAAATTGTAAGAAACTTTTTATTGTTGTATTTAAAAATTTTGTTTTTTACATGTGTATCTATTCAAATGGGTATATTGATATAATATAGAGTCATGCTTGTCTATTACTATGTTGTGTAAATACTAGCCTACTTGTCATTTGTTAATGTATTGTTCCTCATGCATGGGTCTCATGTGTGGTAGTAAGTTAACATCTAGCCACTGCTGGAGTCACTAGTTCTTACCCACACATCTCCATTTGTAATCTCTGCTGAAATGGAGCATGTATCATCAGAGGGCTTTCATTTTTCTTGCCAATACTCATGCTCCCATTACTCGGTTCCTGTCTTGTTTGTTCTCCCTCCCTTGAAGGTATGCTACGTCCACTGCCATTGGGTGTTTCAACAAGCGCATCTAGAGTGATATGAAACCAACATATTCCCTGCCATTCATTCACCAGTTATGTGTTTCTCCCAAGTGTTGGACAGTAACAGTAGCTCGTTTAGTTCCTTTCTGTGCACTTGTTCGTGTTGTATTTTTTTTTCTTCCTGTCATTGAAACACTGGGTGGATAACTTGTTAAATAAAACCATTTATTTGCTGAGTACTGGAATGCTGGAGGGATGTTCCTGTGTTTCTCAGATAGTGTAGATTGTCACTAGCTGCATTTATGAAAACTGATAATGTAACTATGTGATTTGCCTAAGTTCTTTGCATGCTATATATTTCATGGAGGTTTACAAGCACTTAATACAGAGAAAAATGGGAACAGTTGCAATAATTCTAAGTGTTTTGAGCAATAAAAGCACTATGATTTTACACTTTTTAAATTTGCAGTTCTGTCATACTTTACCTCAAAAGTAATTGTTAATTTTTTTACCATACTGAGTCATGTACTGACAATGATACTGTCTTAACCACAATAAGCAGTAAAATATTTTTACCCACCGTAAGTATAATAAATAACCATTTGTCTTCCTTTAATTTGTCATGTAAACTATGAGGGATCAAGTTTTTGAAGTGGCAAAATATAATTTTATGTCTGCCCATTATATTTTGTTAGCATCATCATAATCACAATAACCTTAAAACATGCTGCCATTCTGCTGTGTTTTCACACCAATCTGTGATTGGTACAAGATTTGCTGTAAGCATCTGGAGGTGGAAGTTAGGTCACGTGCTGCCACATAGGAAAAGGCAGCAAAGCTCATCATCTTTTTGTTGAAGTTATTAGCAGCAGAAGGGTGTCTCCCAAAATACTGCTTTCTGAAACACTTTTTTGAGTTGTTTTTTTGCACATACTTCCCTTCTTCAGTTAATAGCCTGTGCTTTCTTTTCTCTCCCCATAGTCTGTGATATTTTGCACTGATATTTACTAGCAGGTTACGTAGTTAGTTACATTACTTCACTAAAATCATCAGGTGATGTTACCATAGCAAGTCATGTGTACTTGTTTGCATAAAGATTCATAGCGGAAATAAAATTGTCTCGCTTGGCTTTGTCAGCATGTGTGCTGTAACTCCCACAGCTGACTGGTTCATTGTAAACGTAGGGAAGAGTGCTGAAGGGAGAAGAAGGAAGATTGACTGAATCATGTTCTGAGTGCTACTAATAAGATATTAAAGTTTACATGTTAACCATTACTAGTGTTGTTGTGTTATTTCTTAGCAGTAAAAAATAGTTTCTCATATGTAAGGACTCACTGATTAGTATTTGAGTGAAGCAAATACATGTTATATTTGTGGTTTTCTACAAGTTTGAAACTTTCTATATATACTCATAGTTGTAGCAGTGTGATTTTTACCAAGAAAAAATGCTCTATCGACCCTGCATTAAGAATAAGGTATCGAGTGAGACCAATATAAAACTGTGTAAAAGAATATGGCTTTCAGTAAAAATGTAGTTTCTGTTGTTTTTTTTTTTTTTTTTTTTTTATAGAGCCAGTACTGTATTATAATTGTTTGTGGGCTGTCGTGTGGGTATACTTGATGAGCGGAATCCCCCAGAACCACAGGTTAGCTATACCGTATGACGTTTCTTGACCACTCAGGTACGCTAGTAGCATATGATGAGTGACTCCTTCGAGTTTGATTGGTGGTGTGAAGAGATCTGGTTCAGGTGCTGGTGATGCTTGTCTCCCTAGATGACGGATGGCTTGAGCTTTCTCCCAGGGGCTGAAGTTCTCGAGTTTAGTTGAGAACTCCTGTTAGTATTTAGAGATAGTATCAGACAGTTTAACCCTCTTACAGATTCCACTATGACAGGAGAAGGGCATATGGAAAGATACACAAATACCAGACCTTCGGAGTTTGAGCAGGTATCATTAGGTCCTACTCAGGTGTACTCCCACGTACCGCAACTGCCAGGCTAAAGCCGCCCTCTATCTCAGTATCCGGCACTAGAAGCGCGGTGGAAAAAGCACACCCCAGACTGACAGTCCAACTCCAAGAGGATGAGCACCTAGTGTCGGGGCTCTACAACAAAATAGTTTAAAAAATATTTACAACACTTAGAAAATTTCTTATGTTTTTCTGCCCATTTCTTGAAGGATTCTATATAATAGAAAAAAAATAGTTAATAAAACAAGACTTTAAATTATTTTAATAAAGCTTAAAAAATGTTAACGATTTTCTGATTATTTCTTTGACAAGTGGTTGGCTTCTTATTTGTTTCACACACTATGTCTTCTTCATTAACAGCTATGTGGCACTGGCACTAAGGGGTGTCCAAGAGTGTTCACGTAAGAGATTTATGCATGGCAGTCGGCCATTGAACTTCACTGAATGGTTATGTAATTTCACTTCGTCTTTTCACAGGGTTTTCTCAACATTATTAACGGCTGTGCAAAGTCAGTTTATATTTGATTCTAGCACTATGGTGAGCATCCTGAATATTTTTGCAATTATGTAACTTCATTGCTTCTACAATGATGCATGACGTATTTCGCGCTTAGAAACAACACACTCCAGAAGCACGACTTTGCCCCATCTGAATATGGCAAGCCACATGGGCAAGTCTCCCACCAGAGTCGACACCTACTGCAATGATAGAGTTTTTGTACGTCCTCTAGGATGTGAAGGCTGAGGGCATCCTGACTAAGGGCTGAATGTCCTGCACCCACGCCGCTATCCAACCGCAACCACGACGACGCCATCCCTCCAGAGGCCATCATCACCAGAAGGATGTCACTTCTGCAGCGCCTCCAGTACAACAAGCACCTCGTCATGTTGTCCTAAACCTTCCTAACCCCATACCTTCCAGGTAACCTAAGGTCACGACGACATGGTCTTCTCAAGACATCCCTTTTTGGCCCTAGCCAGGCTAACTCTAACAGTCAAGTAGAGAAACACATTGTGCTATACTACGAGGTCCCTTCTAGACACCCTCCCCCCCCCACAATGTTAAGTTAGTACTCCTGGGCTAGAATTATAATTAATTAAATTTTTATAATAATTCACAAACCAACTTTAACGTAACGTAATCATCTGGGGCAGTGGCAGGGCATCTTTGCCTACCCCACTGGTTGATGGCGCTGAGTCATAGACCAGGGGTGACCGTCTCGACAGCGTGGTGTCTGGGCCCATCCTCTCTCTCTGGAAGCTGCACCTGGGGATTGGCCTTGGCGTCAAGCGACATTGGGACCTCGGTGGCCGTCAGGGTTAGTAATATAGCTGGCTCGGCTACCTCCTCAGCAGTGGGCATCTGAGTCAGAGGTCTGCTGGGGACGTCCTTGACAGCGCCTATGAGTGGCTTCTCCTCTCCTCCAAGAAGCGGGGCCTGGGAGTTGACTTTGGCGTCAAGTGATGTTGGGACCTCGGTGGTGGTGGCCTCGGCACTGGGTGGTGCCAAGACTAGCTAGGTTGCCGCATTGTCTAGGTAAGATGCGTCTGATGGTACCAGTTGAACTAAGGCCTCTAGGATAGTCTCTTCTCGGCTGGTAGTTCTAGTAGATGCCTCTCTCTCGGAAGGCGGTGGCTGCGATGTCGTCTGGCACTGCAGTCTCCTGGGTCTGGCCCTCCAGGGTCATGGTTGCTGGAGCAGCTGATCGAGACGGTGGTCGTCCCGTGGCCTCAATGTCGCTAGGTTCTTCACCCTTCTCGGGTATTGGGCTTGGCAGTGGCCGCCTACTACGTGACTCACGGTCCAACAGCCTATGACAGAATATCTCACTCATTCTTGGTGTCAACCTTCCTTGTCAGGTGGCAATTGTTTGTTTGAAGTTCATGGGCGTTGAGGGCAGTGTTTCGACAGATTCTGCCGCTCTTGGTATCGGAAATTCCACCCGAGTTTGGATGGAAAGACGGGCTCGCTGGTGGGTGCTGGAGTCTACCTCTGACGCTCTGGGGGGAGGAGGTCGGGCTTCTGGAGCGGTAGTTGGCGCTGGGTCGTCTTTGTCGACTGGTAATCCAGGGTCACCGATGCGGTGAAGTTGATCCCTGGGTCGAGAGCCTGGGGCCAGGCAAGCTCTTGGTCTGGGGTTTCAAGCCGCATATGACGTCTGGCTCTTTGGGCCTTGCTGCTGGTCTTCTTCGATTGAGGTGGTTCAGGGTGACTTTGGAGTTTCTCCCCTTGGTGTTGCTGTTGGCGTTTGTTCAGCGGGGATCGAAGCACCTGTAGCTGCTGCAGACGTATAGACTCCCTTGTCCTGTGTGGTGGCGTAGGTTGGGGAGTGGCATCGTTGCTTTATTCCCATTAGACTGTGAAGCGCCTCTTCTTCCCCCCCCCCCCCCCCCAAGGTGAATAACCAGTTTGATTTTTCTCTCCACCTGAAGGAGGTGGTCTGGCTGGGCCATAGGTACCTTCCCGTCATAAGGTGTCAGGTGGACTCTTTGGTATGGGGTGAGTAAGTTACTCTGAATAAAGTTTTCATAGGCTGCTGTGTCTATGGTGGCCGCTGAGAGTCTGGTTACACTCCGGCTAATGGTCCTAATATACGGGTGAGTTCCCCTGAACTGTCAGTCCCCTTAGACCTGAGGAAGTGTTCCTTAGAGCACCAGAAGCACGGTAGAAAGAGCAAACCCCAGACTGACAGTACAACCCCAGGAGGATGAGCACCTAGTGTCTGAGCTCTAGCGTTCTATACACCTAGGTGCATAGAAAGGGTGGCCGTCCAAGATAGGTGTGTGTATCTACTGGTGAGCTCGGCGGTTTGGTTAGAATATAATTCCCGGTCACCTGCTGGCCTTTGACGGGCCTGATATTTACAGTGTAGGGTTCTACTACTATGGGAATAATATCCTAAGTGGGATGAAATAATGTTTATTTTAGTACGGAAATAAACAAGGTGGTTTGTACTACCTCCTATCGGCAAGAGCTTAACAGAAGCTTACTACATTAGACAGGTGAAGGTAACCTGTTTCTAAGCTTACGGGGTACATAGACAAAGCGGCTTAAAAATAACTCAACTTTAACTAACGTTATGATGTTTGTCCTGAAGGGACCGGAAAGTGTCTCAGTGTCAGACGACTCAAACTGATGGTAATGTTCGAAGGTGAAAAGAAGTATCTCAAGGCCTGTACTTCAGCACCATGAGTTGGGTGAAGGAACTGGACAGTCTGGTGTTCCAAGGGACGTGCCTCTGTATTTATACTCTTCTGACTCACCCTTAATCAGGTGGAGGGTTAGATCCTCTGGGCTGTCACATCACCGGCTGGCTGAGGATCCAGCTGCTGCATGTGTCTGCGATTCATACTAGTAGTGTCATCCTTCGGCTCGCTATAAAACTACATGACCTTGATGCACAGTCTCAGTGGCTCAGCCGGTGAACAGTACAATTCTTCGGGTGTGGAGCGTGCATCTTTTACCATGGGTAAACAGAACAAGTTATTGACATCAGGTAGATTGTACTGTCAATCAAACTCCGTTGGGGTGTGCGGCTGAGTGGTTCACACTGATGAGTTGAAGTCGATTTTATATATGTAGAAAAGACATCATGCACAAATATGATAAAGAAATTACATGAAATAAGTTTTATTTACATCACATCAAGCATACCATAAGTACGCACATGGTAAACAAATACGGCAGCCACCATTTTCTCTCGCAATCATCACTAACAATGCAACACTGATTACAACACTCCATCAGTTTGATAAACACTACCGTTGGTACTGTATATTATAACAAACACTAAGAAAAAATACTAGGCAAAAAATTTTAAGCCTCATCTGCTTCGTCGCTATCGGAATCGCCACTGAAAGATGCATCAAATTCTCGTGCATTGTGCGGCATGTCGTCTTCTGTGCTGTCTAATTTACATGCAATCCCTGTAACCTTAAAGCTATTTGCAATCATTTCTTCAGAAATGGATTGCTATGCTGCCAAGAAGATCCACATGCAAACATTTTGCAGAGGAGCATAATGTTTTGCAGTAGTCATACACTTGTTATATTGGCGTCGAAATGCTGTTTTGAACGTTTTGTTTACAACTACTTCCAGAGGTCGAAAGAGTTTTGTCAGTCCACCAGGCATAACAAGAAGATCCGAATCTTCACGAAGACTATGTTTCGCTCGCTCTGTCAAGTGGCCACGAAAACTGTTCAACACCAACATGCGAGCTTGTTCAGTAAATGTTTCCAAACCTTGTTGAACCAGTCCAGCACCAACTCGTCTGTCATCCAATAGTTTTCTTGTGTCCTCACCACGATTCCAGGTGGAATCCAATAGTTTTCTTGTGTCCTCACCACGATTCCAGGTGGAAGCAATTCTTTGGACAGTGTTTTTCTCTTTAATATAATGTACGGTGGAAGATTTTGACATATTTTTACCACGAAATGTACTTTTGTTTTTGCAGCACACCAGAGCTTTTCTTTTGTTCTGCATATTCAACTACTTGCAACTTAAGTCCAGCGGTATAACCCTATGTTCTTACTCAAAAGACCATTACATGTGTTCAGTGCAAGCACCACGCTAAACTGAGCAACCTTGACACACAAACAGAGGCGTTTATTCCATAGACGCAAGGTAAGCAATGCTTACCTTGCGTTATAGTTTTAGTTATAGTTTTCGCCTTAACTTTAAATACAATTAATTCTGAGTTTCCCGTTTCTTATTTCAGAAACAGAGTTTTCGTAACTCCCAAACTGTACACTCATAGTGCCGCTATCTAGTATTTATTTCCAAAATGGGAGCGACTAGCGATGAATCAAACTCGCAAGCGAGTGACACTGTCGCGTTCCTTCGGCAAGGTAAGCAGTCATTCTGTTGTCTAGTTCAGTCTTCATTTTTCCTTGGAAAGTGGATGAAAATGTCTGGGAAAACGGGAGTTTTCTTATAATTTGTAATATGCTCTCTAAATAATATTCAGTTTAATTATTATTACATTCATTTCATTTCCATTTTTATAACTAATGTTAGGTATTATAACACTGTAAATACATGTAGAGGGTAAACAAAGTTGGAAGTTGCGTTTGTTAGTAGAATTTGCTTAACCTGTAAAAAAACTCACTACACGCCACTGCACACAAACAAGGTCACCATCCGCTGGTCGTAAAAATCAATACCTGGGCGAGTCCATTGTCTCCAGACTCGAAGGGTGGGGGTTGACATTTTTTGCCATGGCTGTTATATACTAATACAAATTATTTTTAACTTCTGTTTTTTTTTAAATATGGTGGGTGTTATATATGTGTAAATACGGTAATATGTTTAAAATGCCTTAATTTCCTATTCTCAGAGAATAATTTCAAGTAACCAGAAAGCCTCATTCTTTTACACCAGTAAGATTACTTAATATGTAATGTTTTAGTCACCCAAAACAAAATAATAATGTATGTAATTCTGGCATGTATGTTTGTTAGATTTCAGTTAAAGTTATGCGGTTTTAATTTCTTTATTGATTGAAATGTATTGTATTACACGCAGCAGCAAACTATTTCATAATGTTTAAAAAGTTTTTTATTATTTTAGACGACACAACATTTGAAATATTGCCACATATGTTGTAGCAAATTGTTTACATCATGTTTGTAAGCTCACATGCGACGATAAGACTGAATGGTATTTCAACAATTGTGTGTGTGGTTTGTTGATATACTGTGTAAAGTTGGGATAAATAGCATTTGTGACTTGGTTTCCTTTCTGCATGGTTGATAGAAAATTTTTATAATCATGGCAGTTATTGTTATTGTTTATTTTGCAATATTTTCAGTGTATCTGGAGTTCATGGGCACCTTTCGTGAGGTTGCATTACCTGCAGTAGTGCAGTGTTGAAGAAATGTCTTGCATCTTGTAGCGAGGTGCTATTTCATTATTTTAAAAAGCAATTTAATATTAAAGCTTATAGAGCAGATTTGTGATTGGCTCACTGGTAAGTCACCAGTCAGTCCTCTGCTGAGATTCCAGTTTAGTCCCAGTAATTTTTCACGTGGGGATTATTGTGTGGGTTATTTGGGAGAGACTTCGGTGATGTGGGCATTTTCTCACAATTCTTCCATTTTCTCTGTAGTCTTCATTCTTTCCTCGCACTCCTGCAACTTGTCTCATTCCAACCAATTATCTAACCAACTTTTAAACAACAGGTGTTTCCCCCAGTTAGGACAAATAGCTTTGCTTTGCATTAGCCTCATCTATTTTGATTATACTTCAGCCACATTGAATTTTTCCTCAAGTAACACGCTAGTGCAGATGGTAAAAATTTAAATTTAAGAAATTATTTCTCACAGTGCTGGTGCATTTTGTAATAGAAAAATGGTGTGAGCTAAGGTGCCGTAATGGTTGTCATTTCTCATTGATCAACTTTGTGCCAAATCTTGCATTTTAGTTTGACATATCTTTGAAATTATAATTCTGTAAAAAAAATGTTGATTGTCCTAATGTTTATTTGATATTTTTGGTTCAACATGGTAAAATAAGAAAAAACATTTTATTTCCACTCCAGGTACTTTACCAAATCATATAACATACATTTAATGTGAAATCATTAATGAGTTACCACAAACAAATATTATTGCTCTAGAACTATTAGATTTGTGATCAAACTGCATGCAGAGCTCATATAAAAAGGGTTTTGTTTAAAATTGGTAAACTTTCACTTCTGGGTTCTGGTACTGTTTTCTCATAAAGTCTGTAATGTACATTTCTGGAAAGCAAAAATAGTTTAAAATGGGTTTTTTCACATTTTTTTGTATTAGTGATGTCACAATTCCATATTTTTATGCTTGACTCTGATTTCAATTTCCACTTTGAAACTATAATTATGAAAATTAAAATGTTTATTGTATAATTTCAACTGTTTGAATGTTTAAAATATGGCCCTGTTAGGGAATCCATGATTCGTGGGTTGTTTTGTTTGAGAAGGTTCTCTTTATGATCATCGTTGTCTGGCATCTCTGGTGTGTGTTCTTGCTGTGTTGCTGGTGTAAGCTGGTGACAGTACGACCTAGGATCACATGTATGTAGTCTCTTCTAACATTGTGCCAAGTGGTACACTGTAGGCACGTTGTGGTACACTCCTCAGTATTGTTGTGGTTAATGACCTGTCCCAGTATGAACCTTGCACTCAAGATGGTGCGAAGTTGTAATGTAGGGTGTGAATCATAAATGCATACAGGCATCACGCATCAGTTTTGTATTGAAATATACAATAGGTAGGGAAATTTTTGGATACTAGTGCTTTTAGCGAGTCCCTGCCTAACTAGCTTAAGGGTTGATGCCTGTATCTATGTATTATGTTTCAAATTGACACACTGTATGTACAGTTCAGCAGCGATAACAACCATTTGCATGTGGTGTGATTTCTCACTTCCTCTGTCCTGGCACAGCAGCCCATTAGCCTCCAGAAGACAGCCTGGAAGGTTAAGGAAGAGAGTTTGAAATGGGTCTCTTGGATGTCCGATACTTCAGCTCCGTGTTGTCTCCACTGGATTGGTAGACTAAGTAGTCAATGAATGCCGTCATGAAGATTAGATCAGTCTCGGTGTGTTCCAGTTGTTTACGTCACTCCCTAGCTGCCATGTCTGGCTGTGAACTATGTGGTGAGGTGGGATGACTTGTGCGATGAAGCAGGGCTTCACCTGCATCAATTACAACCACGTTTTTTGTCAGCTCTGTATGCTCTAGTAAATGTGGCACAGCTGCTGATGTTTACCGTTTCTGTTTGACTTGCCTGTGTCTGAGCTGGGTAATGTGATGTCTGGTCTTCATACTGAGGCTGCCTTTTCAAACCTTCCCCCACTCAATTTATCATGGAATAATCGAGGCAGGTGGCCAACAGGTAGGGCAAGGTGATAGTGGTCAGAATATAGGGATGGTAGGGTGGGAGGCATTCTTCTTTAAATATATGGAAGTGCATAGTGATCAAGTTATCAGCCTATCTTGTTCCTGGCAGGCTTTGTTTTTCCATACCATGGAAACTGTAGCTGAAGAAATTTTTTGATCCCTTAAGGCCAGAACGTAATTTGTATTAAGCTACAGTACACAAGCCCTTCGTGTAAGGAATGAATACCAATTAAGGCCTTCTCCTGTAAACCTGTCCACCTAAAGTGTCTTTTGGTAAGGTGCACAGAACACACAGCAACTTTATTACACTAAAATGTTCCATTGATTTATAATGTTAAAACATTCAACTTACAACAAAATATGTTTTACCAACTTAGAAATTATGTGGCACACCATTGGCAGCTGCGAGTGTTACTTCATGGTTTGTATTTTTAACTTTTTGGAAATTAATAGAAATCTTCAATTATGCCTGCTATAATTTACAGTGTGTTAGACGTGAAAGAAAACTGTTGGCAAAATTGTGTTAGGTTTGAAAATCTTTGATCGGTGGGAGAGATTCTTAATTGCATTTTGAGTTTTTAATTGTTTTAATCCATGAGAACTGTTAGTATCGAGAAATCAACTTTGACTTCACCTGTTATTTATAGGTATAAAAATTTGGTACAGATGCTGAAGCACCAGAATATGCACCACACATTTGTCTTACATCATCATAAAATTATGAGGTTACTGCTAAAAGTTCCATAGAGGCAACTTGCTGGCAAATACTACACTGTCAGGTCAGTGCTTGTACATAAGAAGCAGTGAGTTAGTTATCTGATGCACTTGTTTGTTTTGTCTACTTTATCTCCAGCCAGACAGTGTCCTTAATAGAGTTGTTATCCGAGTTAATTGGTAAGGCAGTAGATGAAAGTAGATGTGCAGATGTTATTTCGTGCACGGCCACATGGTGAGCAGAAACTCTGACCAGGGTCGTAATGTTGCCACTTGGCTTAATACTTGACACTGATAATACTCTTCGGTTCCGTTGTGGGCCACGGAGCACCCCTCCGAGTCAACGAAAGGGCCAGGCCGATTGCAGGGGCAAAATAAAAAGGTTTCAGAAGTTGATAATCTAACACAATTAACAGATCTATGTAAGTGAAGTTGAGACCCCTGCAGGCCACGTGACATGTACCTGTCCGGTTTGAGCTTTAAAGAAAGACTACCAAATGGCTGTCTGAAGCGAGGACATTAGCCCATGCTGGAAGTGGAGGCTCCATGCAGATCACATGCCTGGAGAATGAAGCATGATCAAAACAGAAGGAAGACGACATACTAGTTACAAAATTGTGCACAGGAGTGCACTGCAAAATAAATACATAAAAAACTTTGAACACTAACAAAACCCTTTTACTGTAACGCATGCCAGCTGTCTGCGCTACAGAGATGCGCACTCTACGGCCGACTTCGCCCCATCTGAGCACGCCAAGAATGGGGCAAATTCAAATTCATTGGCTGTTGAGACTTGGGAATTTAAATATTGAAATTACATCAGACTTTGATGAGTCAATTAAGCAGTTGAACTTCACATTTGAATTTATATTCTTCCACATCCAATTGAGAAGGAACGCTCCTGAGCAACCACGACAAAGATATAATATAATTTATTTGAATTATACTACGCTACCCTGCCTGGCCAAGAAGTTCCAGTTAACCCTCAAGATAGTAGCACCCACGTGACCTTCTGACGTCACTGCCCGCCTGCCTCAGTCCGGGGTGCATGAAAATGTCATCGCCTCCACCAGGGGAGATATGAATTTGAGCGGCGTTTCAGCAGCAGATAAACCAGCCCCTGTGTTGGAAGGCTACGCTACCCCCCGTGTCTGGAGAATCGCTGACACACGGCGATTTTTGTATAAATAGAAGTCCAGCCCCATGATCCAGCAGAGACGCTGGAGCTCGCCGGCAGCAAGGTTCACGAGCTCACCTACAGTCTGCGGAAGACTCTCGCTCCTCTCCTCTCCTCTCCAGCCCGCACAGGGTTCAGCTTCCTTCACCACAGCAGCCTGTGGCAGAGCTCAAACCACCACCTCCAGCCGGCAACTTGCAGAAGGCCGCCAGCACAGCTTCCTTCAGCTGACCACCCAGGGACAGCTCTCCATGACTGGTAAATCATACACCTGTACCCACTTACCCTTACCTCAGGCAACTTCCTTTGACTCCATGGTAACAGGCCGTTGCACAATATTTACGTCCCCCTGGATAGAGTCTCTTTGTAATGATCACTCTGTAAATAGCGCATACTTTTAATTTCGTAAATTAATTAGGAATCTTCGTAGGAGTTACTTATTTTATTTTTATTAGTTTTTCCCAGGCTCGCCTTCACCTGTTGATTTAATATTTTATAGTATTCCTTACCTAGCTTATAGTGTGTAATTATTTAGCTGGGTCTCTGCTAACTCTTATTTTAAACGTAATAAAATATTACGTATCAAACTTAAATTCTTGTGTGTCGCTTACCGTTATTTTTACTTTTAGAACCTGTATCACGTTTATTATTGTTGCTTACTAATTTAGTGTTGTGTTTCCCCTTAAGAGCGCATTATATTCTAACTTAGTTCACGTCATTATCTGGCCGTGCAGTGTGCTGAATCCCTCCGGAGGCAGGTACTGAAATTGGACTTAATTCCTGAGATTCCAGTGCACCCACTACCGATAACCGACTCAAGGTTCTGTTACTTGGGTTGCCATTGTGAACGGCAGGTCCACAGACGTGACTGTAGATTTTGCCCTGCGCTGGACTGCTTGTACGCAACCCCTGTTGACAACCTCTCTTTATTTTATTTTGCTATATTTCGTTTATGCATGCGCAAGCAACACTGTGGTATTGGAAGCCATCAGAGGTGACACAAGAGGCGTGCGTTACTATAGCAAGCTTTACTAAACCATATAATTTCCTACTCTCAATCCAGTACTCTGAACACTTGTGAATCTGAGAGCCACCAGATTCAGATTGACTATAATGTAGTGTTACCTCCAGACCACAAAACACCCTTAAAACATTTGTTAGATTGGTGTGAACCAGACGAGGAAATCCCTGTTCAGCCCACCTTAATATCATCACCTTCCACGAACACCAACACACAGAGCCCCTCCAGTCGATCTAGCCTAGTGAGACTTAAAATCTGGCAGGATACTTGGATACTTCGGGTTCGACACCCGAGAACAGAAGTGCTGCCCAACTTCTGCACCATCACGTTGGCTTCCGGACGGACAATCAGGGTTCGAATCCCTCCTAAAGCAGTTCCCCGCAATCAGCCGGAACAGCCCGCAGCCAATTTCATCCCCGCTCGCCAACCGACGAGGCCATGGCAGATTAATCCCATCAGTACAAGCCAGATCGCTCACCCCCATAATCACTCATAACTCGTAACTGATTGAGCTTATTCACCCCCTATCGGGACAGCTGGGCGTCCTGACTATTGACGTCCCTTGTGGTACGGAGAGTAAGGCTGCCCAGAAGGGATAGCCTGATCCTCAAATTACTCTGGGGTTTGACTCCCTTCTACCTCCAAATGTCAGAAGGGGCAGTAAGCACCCTAACCACTTATCCACGAAGGGGAACATGTGTCAACTGTTGGCTTCGGCCATCAGGTCTATCTTCACTGCACTTTACACCAGGTGCAGATGCACTGAAAACATGCAGCACATGCATCACGTGACCCTGCACCTCGTGCATGCTGCATGACCCATGAGAGGCTTACGCCAGCCGAGGATGAGGTCAGATGACAGTAATGTTGCCGTATTAAATAACACAGCTGCAATTTTTTTTGTCTCCCGTTGGTGTGTCAAAAACTCGTGAAAGGAGGCCCATGCTCAGGATTGCTGAAATTATTGTTTTTTGAGTAGTTTTACGATACTAATGACTATGTATTGTGAATATATATATAGGCATGTATATGAACTGTTCTCGAATTCTCAATTTGCTCAAGTGATATACAGTACTACTTAAGTATTAAACAAATAGAAGCAGTTTAGTGTCAAACTGTAATTCATGTGTGATACACAAAGTTTTTTATTACTGCTGATAATATTGAATGCTTCATGCAGTTGCAGACATATCAATTGATTGTAGCTTGTTCTTTGATAAAAATTGATAACTAAAATTTTTGTATAGAATTGTATGTAGTTATGGAATATTTGTGATAGAGAGATCAGTGTAGCCTTGTGTGTATGCTTTTTGGCATCTACAATTTGTTTTGGTAAATGCAAATGTTATAATTTTGTCTAAATAAAATGTAAGTTACTGCTTTACAAAAACAGTTGCAGAGTAAAATATATTGTGAGTTGTAATTTGTAAAATTTCTACTCATAAAATATTCTGTTAGGGGGGGGGGGGGGGGGGGGGGGGAATATGTACATATTTATCTGTGGAAAGAGGTTTTTAGGTTTTGGTGGAAATATCTTGGTGTTAGCCATGCTATATACCAGGCACAGAACTTGGCCACTGACAGTAAGGCGATGTGGCTTGCTTCTCCCACTAGCTGGTGCCAGTAGCCTATCATGGCTTGCGCTGTTACCTAGTTTGCAGTATTACAATGGCTGCAGCAAGTCAAGCAACATGTTTCTCAGATGTATTCATAAACTCATGAAATATTTAACTAAATCCAGTAATTTTTTGCAAGAGGTTCATTTTGCTGAATAAGTATGTGAAAATCCCAAGTCTGTATATCTATCTGTTTATGTTTTACGTTAGTAAGGAGTTTGCATGGCAGTTTGCATAAACTCACAGGTATTTTTCAGAATAGAGGATATTCTTCATTCTTCCCTGATGAGGAACCATATTTCGTAAGTAATATCTAAATGAGCCTGCCTTGCTTTGAAGGCAAGTGATAACAAAATCTGAATCAAGCTTAGTCGATGCAAGATAATATGTAACACAGCTGCCTCATTCCACCCAGGGATGGGTGTTCACCACCATTGCTAAACGTACGATCCTGGTCCTACAAGTACAATAATTTCATGTGGTGTACAATGTACGATCCAAACTGTGGATCGTACGCCAATTGTACAATAGTCAGCCCTGTTCAATTTTTACGTTTTAAAAGCAGTCACTGCGTTTGTCTAAGAATCCATTAAACCTGCACTAACCACATTGCTGACTAGATTTTTCTTCCACATTTAAAGTCTCCCAAAAGGTAAAATATTTTATGTACTTATCTATCTATTAAAATATTTTTTTAGGTTTAGTCAATTTTCTTGTTTTTTTACTGAAAACATATCAGTGTACGTTGGTACTGTCTGGCAATTTTGTTTGTAAGCAAGAGTTTTGATATAATCTTAATTAAAATCAATTTAATTATATATATATATATATAATATATATAAATGTACGATCCTGGCATTGCAGATAGTTTACAACGCTAGTGTCTGCTCTGTTCTGTAGCTTCACTCCCGTTATGGGCTTTGAATGTTTCTCATTCTTCTGTTGCTTGTGTGTAAAGTTTTTGCTGAAATTATGGTGCTAAGTAATCTAAGTAAACCTTGTGCTATCACCACTAGTTCCAAAAAGGAAGTAGTTTACAAACAGTGTTAATCTATAATCAGTGTACATTAATTTTTTAACTGAATTACTAAACTAAGAATTTTGAGCAAGTACAAATTTTAAACAAAATTAGCAGTTTGACAGCGAGGGCATGTGATATTGGTAAACCTATAGTGCGATGGATATGCAATGCATCTACGTCAAAGACAATACTTGTGTCACAAAAAAAACAGGAACAAGTTACGGATTTTGATGTTTACCAGAATATCTTCAGAGGACTGTTTTAGAAATTTGCAATAAAGGGGGAAATTCTGATGACAAATTACAGCAGCTATGCATGACAGTTTCAACAAATTTCATGGCAAATTATTTTTTTTTAAGAAGTTGAATGATGGGAGTAAGTTTTTCTAATGGAAAAGAATGACATAATATGTGTGGACAAGGATGAGGAGCTCGAGTTGAATGATGGGAGTAAGTTTTTCTAATGGAAAGGAATGACATAATATGTGTGGACAAGGATGAGGAGCTCGAGTTGAATGATGGGAGTAAGTTTTTCTAATGGAAAGGAATGACATAATATGTGTGGACAAGGATGAGGAGCTCGTGCTAGCATTATAAGTTACAGAGACAAAATTTAATTATTTTTTCTATGCTACACCCAACTGTAAGTAGATGACAATTACTGTATTACATTTAATAGTTGCTCCTGTAGTCTGTAAATTTAAGTGTCAAATCATTTTTTACTAAAAACTTAAAATTTTAAGTGTTCGTCTGCAGAAAAAGTTTTCTTAATATATGTATAAATTGTAGTACCTAATATAAATTACAATTCAATGCATAACGAAACATTTCAGTATTGTAGAAAGAGAAATTGATGAACCATAAAAAGTTATATATATATATATATATATATATATATATATATATATATATAAAAAACAAAACATTTGAACATGAATATATAACGTATTATGGTTCATCAATTTTTCTTTCTACAATATTGAAATGTTTCGTTATGCATTGAATTGTAATTTATATTAGGTACTACAATTAAGATTTCATGATACACATACTGTGATGCAATAACTTGATAGTTATGGCAATGCTCACTGAGAGCCTGAGACTGTGTGGCCAAGATGTTCTGTGCCTGGTATAGAATGGTATACATGCCAACTGTGAAAACATATGGCTAGTAAATATATAATTACAGTATTTGTAAAGTTAGTTCAAAGATACACTTTTTGTTAATTGCATCACCAAAATAATGAGTTTTTGCTACAAATATTTTATTTAATGTAATGGTATTGTTTTGCAGTATTTTGGGCTAATGGAATAAGTTTAGTGTGTATACCTGTCGTTCCTATTTATGTACTAAGTTTATCTGAGATTTTATAATTACAACGCAATAATAGTCATGTATACTGCATAGATGAAATGAGTTTAGATTTTACGCACTGCTTTCTTTTGAACATAAATTTTTGTAATGTTTTAACCATGTGATTCTAATACAGTTTCACTGCAGACATTTGCAATAATCTGTTAAGATTTTTTGTAAGAAATACCATGTTTATTCTACTTTTTTATGTTGGAACATTTTTTTTCTGGCAGCTCTTTTATGTCATGTTTGCATAAGCACATTCTATTTGCTACATACTGTAACATAAAATGTAGTATTTGTGTCTATTAAATGCAACTGTTATTTACTTCCAATTGCACTAGATTTTTACTATTTTTGAAAAGGCATTTCAAGTTACAGATAGATGCAATAGTGTAAAAATGAAATTTCTGTGTACTGGCCAAACTGGTTTTGCGTTTTCTTTTTCATGTGCAGGTCATCCTTTTTTGTTTGTTGGTGATCACAATTGAAGTCAGTGAGGGGCTTTAAGCCTTGAAGCTACAAGGTTTTCATAAAAATATTACGGGGAAAAATATTCACTTTTTAGTGAATTTTACAAGTAATAAAGTTTTTTGTTGTTCTTGGTGGATATTTTCTCTTCGCCAGTAGAATAAAACAAAAAAAATCTGTAAAAAAATGTTGTATAGTGAAGAATGTGTCAGCGATTTTTGCACCAGTGTAGCAACAAATGTATTATTATTGTGCACAAAAATTTATCTATGTATATTTTTAAAATTAAAAAATATGTATTTGTAAAGTTACATGCATTTGTATACTAAATCTAAATTGATGATACTTTTGCACTTGACTGAATTGTGGCTGTTTATTCTTTTTTTGTGTGGATCAAGTGTGTTTCTGGGCACTGTTTTTTTATGGTACTGATTTTTGTGTGTCTTTAATACTGCAAGGGTTTCCTAAAGTACATGGCTTACAACTATTTGAATACAAACTACAGCACTTTTGTCATTTATTTACTTCTGTGATGCATTTTTCTTGGAGGACTGCCATTTGTCTGTTTCCACATTTTATAAATGAACATGGAAACCATTAATTATTCAGAAAGTAAATTAATTTTTACAGAAGCACAAATTAATGTTATCTTCCTGAATATGCATATATGGACAATAGAGCACACTAAATTAGAATGTGGTAGTATAAATGATCATATGTGGATGACTGAGTCCATTTAATGTCAAGATTTAATATCTTAATTTAAAGATGCTGTTTATGACTGTTAAAAAGTGGAAGAGAACTGATAAGTCTAAAGAGGGTCTCAGTGAGTAAAGAGGTTTGGATGACTCTTAACAGCGAAGGTGATTGAGATGAGTATGGAGCAGTGCTGGAAATCCCCGAGAAAACCTGCTGACCCTACATGCATAAATCCATGAGTGACCCGGCCAGGGATTGAACCCAGTTCGCCTTGGTGGGAGGCGAGCAGGCTAACCGCTCAGCCACCACAGCCCCAAGGGCCTCAGTGTAATGATTTGGTGGTAGTTGCATACTAATTGTAATTATGTCATTGATTGTTAGAAACAGATCATCAGTGATTGCCATGAAGTCCCATCAAAGAAATGTGTTTTTAAACATGTCACATTAAATATAGCTCCAGGTACATTATATCTTTAATTATAAATGAGGGGTAACGTTAAAGTGGATGTAGCACGTACACAGTTGTAGGCCCTGGGATGAGATTCTTAAGCCATTAGTGTAGAAGTTGAAGTATTAATCCTAATTTTTGCAAATATTTCTTTATTTAATAATCAAATTTTCATTTTTGTTTAAATTAAAATGTTGTGAAAATTTAAACATCAGTTAATGTAATTCTATAATATTTCCTGAGGGTTGCAGTTAGTAATTGTTCCTGAGATCAGCATACAGATTTTGTAACTGATTAGACTGTTCAAATGACTTTTGTCCTGTAGTTTAAGTTGTGAATAGTTTTTTGACAGTATTGGTGTTACTTCTCCCCTCCTCCTTCTGCCCAGCCCCTTCCACCCTCCTTTACCCAGTTTCATTATGTATGCTGTAGGTGTTGAAATAATGTATGCATTATTGAATGATATTTTGGGATTGATTCTAGTAATGGAGTATATGTATATACAGTATCGTGTTTTTTGTGTGGTATAAAATTTATTTTGCTAGTACTTTTGTTCTGAGTGTATCTATACCTAAAAGTCAAATAAAAACATTGTAATTACAATTTTTTATTTTTTTCAGTTCTATTTATTTTTATCATTAGAATTTTTCTACACGTTTTCAGAATTCAAGTAAAACAGGAGTTGCTAGTATACTATTCACTGTTTTTTGAGCACTTTTGAAAGCAACCTTTGAGAAATATCACTGGGGCAGTGTATATATTTTAAGGCTGGCAGCTAGACTCACAATAGTCTGTTGCATCCATTAGTAGTCCGTCCGTCCGTCCGTCCGGAAGTTATCTGTCTGTCGTTTTTGCCCATCAGTTGAAAGTGATTCACAACAATCTGTCGTCCATCAATCCTGCACAGCAAAATTTCAGTGTGACAACTTAACATCATGATCATTCTTTTGTTGGAGATATATTTTGGTTGGAAATATATTTTCAATAGAAATACAGTTTGGGGAAATAAGTTTTTTTACATGATAATAAGTTGTACTGAAATTTTTTTTCATTTTAAACTTTTAAATTTGCTACTAAAGATAAATAAACACAGATACAATGTCTAGCATTTTATTTCAAAGTGCATATTCACATCTAGTGAATGCCATCAGAATATGGTAGCTTATCAGTCTGTCTGTCAAAAGTAAAGTTTGGTAAATATTGGATGGATTGATTGATTGGTTGGTTGGTTGGTTGATGACCACCAGACGGACAGATGACTGGTGGATGCAACTGATTATTGTGAGTTCAGCTTTAACTGGCATGCTGATTGTTATGTGGCCAGTAAAGTTGGTAACAGCGGAGGGGAAGTAGTAGTTGTATTTCTTAACGTTTGAATTTGAAGTGTTAGGCAAACATTTGTGAATACTGAAATTATTTCTTATGCCTTTTTTTAATGCACATAAGTGTAAGAATGAACAAATTCGTAAAATATTTACTGTACTAATAATTTCACAGTTTCAGTTGACCGATATATGACTAAAGTGAACAGCCCCTTAGCAATGTTAATTTTACACGTGTTGAAAGAATACACCATTTGCATACAAGTAAATCTTTAGCATTGCTTTCAAAAGTGCTCAGTTTACTATGAACAGCCTATAGGTATTTGTTCAGTATGTTTGAAGATTAAATTTGCAAGCAAACGGTTTTTATCAGAATGTTTTTTATTTTATTTGTTTGCATCCTTTCAGAACAATTTGTTCCCATTGTGGATTTATTGTTCTGAAAAAAGCTAATAATCAGTTTTTTAAAATCCTATTGTTTCCATTTTCTTCGAGTGGTGTAACTTCAGCAGTGGGGTAAACGAAGGTCCTGTTGATTGGAAAGTGCCATTTTGTACAATTTGAAATTTCTTCCTATTTTCATTCAATAGTAACTTAACTATTTTCATATAAAATTTAATATTCTTTAAAAGAGGATTGAATTGTGCTGTCCTGCTTCTACTTAATATCTCAAACGACCAAAGAAAGAAAAGCTCTGTAGATATGATGCTCGCCTTTGGTACCACCACCAGTCGGCGATGGTGCTACCTATAGCATTCTCAGCATAGCCAAGACCAAAGATGGTAAAATATCCAAGGTGAGTATATAGTCTTGGCCATATTAGTCAGCCAGTAGATACAAAATGCAGATTATGGAGCAGTTTTATAAACCTTGTACAATTAAAATTTAAACATAAATGATTTAACATTAACACTTTGCAATTTAATTTTTTTTTAATTAAACATAACTTTTTAGTATTGAAAATTATATTTTAAAAAATCGAAATTTATCAAAGTAATTAGAACATCTAAATGTTTATTTACAATATTTTTAAAAATTTATTGTAAACAAAAAAAATATTAAGAAACTTTACAAATTAAATAAATATGTATTTAGAAAAAACTTTTTTCATGAAAATTAAACTATATTACTTTGAAAATTGTACTTTATGCATAAAAATTCAATTTTTAAGTCAAATCATTCCTATAAAATTAATATATATTTTTCTTTCATTTCCAAAATTTTAATCAGATTTGAGTTAATAATTAATTTATAATACTTACTTGGGAAAATTCTATTATAGACTAATTTTAGCATATATTTTATGGCAATGTTATATTCTACTTATTATGTAAAGTATTTCTAAGTTTGTTTCCGACATTTATAGTCAATATCAAATTAAGAGTCTTAATACTTTTGATTGATTGTTTTTTTTTTTTTTTTTTTTTTATGGAAACGAGTTAACCTTCAGGAGAAAATTTTCCATTTTTATATTTATAGGTACAATTTGATATAGAAAGATTAAAAAAGTTATTTTATTTATAAAATTATATGTCAAAATAATACAAATGACAAAAGTTCAACTCAGTTCCTGGTCTGTAAAATGCATTGAAATTAAAATTAATACACATTAAAAAATTACAGTACCGGTAATAACAACATAGGTATCCTTAATTATGCATCAGACATGTACATAATAAACATGATAGATTATAAGAAATGCCAAAAATGTATGTGGAAATTAATATTGAGATAATAGTACCTTCTAAAATAATGCATGAATAACAAATATTTATGCAAATAACATTCTTTTCTTTTATTCATTAGAACATGGTTAGAGGTTATTAATGATTTTGTTCTATATTTTATAGATAACCACAATCCTAAAAGTATGTTATCAGGTAAAATAATGCAATTTATTTAAATAAAATCAAAAATATTTAATTTAGGTATTTAAAAATAATTATAAAATAATTTTCTGTTTTTTTAATTTATAAATCATATTTAAACAAATATAAATTAACATGATTATTATTTCTAGTCACACTTAATGTATATCAAACAACCTATAAATTGCAAAATATTCATACATTTAATTATTATTGCTTTGCTAATTCAAAAATCGTACTGCTAATATCCATTATGAGATAATTAAATGTTTGGCATTTTCTTTAAATTAATCTTTTTAAAATAAATTTCATTTTTATACTTAAATTTATAAATTGTATTTATGTTCGTTAATAGTCTTTCTGGTTTTTCATTTAATTTATCTTCAGAATATAGATATTAATATTATTCAACATTTTTATCTTACGCTAAAATAAATATTTCTCAAAATTATTTGTTACATTATTAGAATATATTTCGCATATGTAAGACGTTTTGGCATAATTATAAGCTTTTGCTTTTTCTGTGATAAAATTCTTCACTTTGGTACTGATTATTTTTTAACCCTTCCATAAAAATGTTGTTGCCCCTTTACATAATTAAGTCATTGCCTTGTTGCGATTTATATTATATCTTATCCAATAATATGAGGAGAGAAGAATCTCATTCAATTGCACAAAAAACTTGTTTATAAAATACATTTGATGTCAGCCTAAATTACAAATTGAACTATTAATCAGTTTTTGTAAATTGTTTTAATTCACTTTATTTGACATTTTAGTTTTTACATCATAATTTTTTAAACATTCTTCGTTTTTAAGTAATTTTTGTAACAATAAAAAAATATAAACATCCTCCAGAAACATAAATTGCACTTCCATGGTTATTAATTTGTGTTGAAATTACAACTAAAAATATTAATCCAAAAAATGATAATTTTTTTAATTTTTAAAATATAATGAAATTGTATTTTACTGTTTGTTAAAAGGTTTGATGAATTTTGTCAAAATACAGTTTGAGAAGTATTTGGTTTTTATCGAACTTGAATTTATTGTTTACTTGCATTAGCATTTCGGAATTAATTTTTTTTATATTTTACATAAAGCTATTTAACCAACCAAATAAACATTGTCATTATTTTTAAATTAACATGTTTTTATCTTTAATTAATTTTTATAAGCACATATAGTACGAACACATCTATGGTAGAAATTTATTAATTTGTAAATTTTATTTATTTATTGAATGTGAACCTAAATACTACCTTTCCTATCTATTTCTCCATTTCTGTTAGTAATTTATTATATTATTTATTAGTAAATTTATTTCAATTAGTTGATTTACATATTTGTTTGTTTAAAATTCATGTCTTGAATTATATTTTTATTTTCATATGTTAAATTAACTTCAATGAAATAACATCTTGTTTATTGATTGTAATAAATAATAGCAAGTTTTAATAATTATATTATTATAACAATTTTAAGTCTTCCTTTAAAAGAAGAGTATTATTATAATTATTTTCACATAAATTTTTATTGTTAGTATTCATATTCAAAAGTTGTATGTATTTCATTCTATTTTTTCATTTTCTTGGCCATTTTATTTAATATTTAAATGTACTTTCTATTAAATTACTAAAAACCTTGTTTTCGTGCGTGTGTGTGTGTGTGCTCTGTGCATGCATGTATGTGTTTTTTTGTGTGATATGTGTGTGTGTGAACATGCGCGTGCATGCATGCGGGCATGTGTGTGTATATTTAAAGTCACTAAAAATTACTTTTATTTATTTTTTCCTTGAAACATTTTATTAATAAAATCAACACTAATAAAATATTTTTCTTATATTTGGAATAACATAATTTTATTATTTTTGCTATATTGATTTCATCCTTGAACCTTCTGTAAATTTTGTTATGGAAATACATTCTATTTTATTCTCACTAATTTATATTTTCAGTCAATTTACTAGTGATTGTACATGGAATTATTTTCCATTTTTATTTCTTATTTATGTAGAACATTGTTTATTTAAATTAAAAACAATTTTTTTATTTTTAAAAATATTGTAAAAATATTTTGGCAGTAAACTGTATTCATAAAGTTTTTGTGTAAAATATCTATTTAAAAAATTTCTTATAATAATGATTTTACTTAAATTTTTTGGTTAGGTTTCTCCTTACTTGTGAAAAATATAATATAAATTCAATTTAGTAACAAATATAATTTTTAACTAATATAAATGTATTATAACCTGCATAATATATTAGAATTATATTACAATATACTACTATAAAATAAAAATTATATATGATTGTAACAAAGGTTAGGGAAAACATTAAATAACACATACTTATAATGGATAATTGAAAAAGGATGAGTGTTATAATTAAATATTTTGTATGAAATATTTTTTAAAATTATAAAATAGGAAAACACAGTAAAATAATAAAATATTTAATAATATTAACACAAATATGTTATGAAACTATAAACTTGTATTATTATATTTCATTTTGTGTATTTCTATAATTTTTATTATGGCCTACTCTTTTGTGGTTATTATAATATTTTGATAAATACACTAATCACATATAACATTTTAACAAATTTTTCTTCGAATATTGTCTTTAATTATGATATTTAGAATAAATTTCTTCGCATATAGTTGTAAGTTTAACATCAGTTAAAAGATAATAATAAAAACAATTTAATCTTTAATATTCCAGATCTTTTGTATAATTTTATTTCTTATAATTTATGTACAAATATTATAAAATAATAAAGTCAGTATCTGTATTCCACTTGCTCATGTATCGTTTTGATTGTTTAAGCTGACGCATGTTGCTTTAGACTTACGGTCACTGTCAATGTGGTTTTGATTTGTGCTAGGCCAGGCGTGCTCTGACTACAACAGATTAGTTATTGTGTACTGATTTCCTACTATACATAATTGCTGGTCGTGTAGGTTGGTGACTTGGCACAAAATCTGGTGTAGATGGTACCGCAATATGTCGTACCATTACACTGGTCCGTTTAAGTAGGGCAGTCTTACCAGAGTATTCAGTTATCTGCTTCTTTAGCTTGGATGAAGTAGTTGGTCGGCTGGGACCAGCCATTTCTGTATAAGTGCTCAATGGTAAGTTGCTGTACAGTTTGGTACAGTACTTCCTGCTCCACTCTACTGCTGCCAAAGAAGGTGGTGGCTATGCTGGGCCTGGTGTCAGTATCAGTTACCAAGTTATGAAAAGCCGGATGGTAGTCTACGCCGAGCCTAGTGTGGGCGGGGAAGAAAAAAAAGGAACCGACAGGAGAGTAAGACTCAACCTGCCCAGGTGTCGGGCAGGTTGAGCTCTGCCCCGTGGGGTATCCCCGCAAAGTGCAGAGAGATTGCTGGCACACACTCAGCAGCGACAAACCCTGTCTTTCATTCTTCCCTTTGAGCTCCGTGCCTTTCCCCAAACAGCATAGAGGCAGAGCTGATAATTAACTATCCCCTTGTTAGGGGCAAGCAGTCGACAGTACCCTAGGTAAGTGTAGAACCAGCAGTAGCTGACAGCGCAAACCCTATGCTCCAATCAGTCCTGCACCACTGACGCATGAACCTGGAACGGTGGGTCGTGTGGGCCGTCTTCCAACCACTGCTGGGTGGGGTCCAACAAAGTTTGGGCCTCTAGACCCAGGCAAATAGTCCTGCCAGCACCTTTGGTAGCTGTCCTGCCTCTCTTGGATGAGTACCTAGTGGTTATGGCTCTACCTTTCTATACACTTGAGTGCATAGAACTGGTGGCCATTGAAAGCAGTGTGTATATGAGATGTACAGATTCCTGAAGGGGATGTGTAGTCCTACTGTATGGTTCGTACAGTTAGTTAAACCTTGTCTCCTGCTTGCTCTGTACGCGGGTCTAGTATCTAGCAATCGGAAAGGGAATTATCTCTAGAACAAATCATTCTCGGTGATACGTACTCTCACTACTATGCTAAGTGTGAACAAAAGTAAACTACACAATAACAGGTGGAGGAGACCTGCTCCTAAACTACTCAAGATAAGAATAACTTTGACGGCTATGAAAACAACTCTGACACAGTTACTCTAACCTGGGGTTGTCTAGAAGAGACTTTAAAAGGGGCCACTACCAGAAGGGTAGTGGATGTAGTTGGCACTACCAGCAAGTAGCGGTAGCTGCCAAACCAGAAGGAACGACAATGGAAAGTGTGGAGTGAAGTCTTGCAGGCTTCAGATATGAAGAGCTTCTGGTAAATGCTTTTGGTGGTAGTAACCTCTGGAGCCTCTGGTGGCTACTGAAGGTCTAGAAGACCTGGTAGTCAATAAAGAGGCCCGGCAAAGAAGTGTTGAGGCGAGCTACTGGGGAAGATAACTGCCAACTTTTTTTTTTTTTAATTTAAATGGCGAGTCTCCAAATCCCACTACGCCAGCGTGAGCACCTTCTAAGTTTTGTATGCCCGCCGGCATGCATGTTAGGTGCCAAGGCAGTTGGAGAATGGGATGTGTCTCAGTGCAAGCCCAACATGCCTTAGGTCGGGTTTAATTAACAAAATTGGGCGCATGCATCGCGGCTGAGCAAGGTTGTCTGGTGTCGTGGTCACAACTGTAGCCCTGGATACACCCCAAAAGAAGAAGGGTCTAGATGGTAGGGTATCGCAAACCAGGAAAAGCAGAGAGGGCCTCGGAAAATCTATGCAAAAGTCGCGGAGGATAAATGTAATTCCTTTTATTGGATTAGGGCTGGAGATAGTAGGGTGTTTGTTAGTTCGTGTAGATAGACTTTGTGATGTTAATGAGTAGTGATATGAAATGTGTCGAGCCGCTAGAGGGTGCCACATTGGGTATCTGGTAAGTGTATACAGCCAGCGCACAGGCCTACACCAGACTGGAACACAAGGCTGGATCCCACGATGCTGACACTCGGGAGTGCACGTAGTGTAGCATATAACCGAGTTTTACAATGCAAATCATTATAGTGCAGTCAACCTGCCCATGCCTGGGCTGACGTGGGGGGTGTGATATCCCGCTGTGATGTCTGCCTGGAGCAAGCGGGGTGGGAGAAGTCACCCTCTGCACTTGTATATATGGTCTCGGACGCTCTGCCATCTTCAGACAGCTTCGTCGGGGTGGTGACACACTGTCTGCCCGTTGCGTCGGGGAGGCTGACATGTTACTCGGCCGCTTGGAAAATGTTTAATTCATGTGCTGGTCCACCCACCAGGCTGGGAGCGATCCTGTATGCACTTGTGAATACATGCTGGGTTTGACCCATCCTCATGTTGCATAGAACTACATTAGTAGTGAGGCAAAGTAGGGTCAGGAACAAGTAGGAATACCATGTGTCTGTAACTGTTCCTCTCACAGGGAACAATTCCGTAGCTATCTATGGTTAACTGCTTGAGTTGACGTATAACACGGTAGTAATGAGTCGTAGACATTTAGTGTAACTCAATAAAGCGGCATGTATCAAAGCATATAGGTGTAGGTACCTACTCAACAAGATAAATATACTATATTATAGGCTGTTCACGATAAAGTGAGCACTTTTTAAGGCCCTCCCAACATGCATTAACCACTAATAAATATATCTTATTGCAGCCTCAGGCATTAACTTTTGATGGTGGTAAAATGTATACATTGTGTTTATTGGTAACATTTCAATGTTTATATTAAAAAGCAGCAGGAAGATGGAAATTGGATGAAAGGAGAAATTTATAAGGGCCTTAAAAAGTGCTCACTTTACCGTGAACAGCCTGTAGAAATTAACTGCAGGGAAAAATTTCTCGCACTCCTGATAACTGTAATAGAACCTATTTTACGAAAAAAATTATGTTACTAATATTACTTATGCAACTATTTAAGTGTTAACTGGTGTATTTGGTTTTACTATACCTAAATGCTGTGATATGGTGCATATGTTGTGAGAGAAACAACATGTATAAGTACGTGTGTTTGACTCCACCACCTATTAATACAAGTACAATTATTCAGGGTCTCTCGCAAGAAAGCCTCAAAAGATGGTGAAAATCCTCATTTAATTTTCTTATTTTTGTGTGTAAAATAGCAATAAAAAGCATTTGTATTGCAAAAGTATTTTCAGTATTGATAATTTTTGGTAACATGCAAGTATTGCGTTTGAAATCTGTATGAAGGAAATTGAACACAGAATAAGATTTCTCAAAGTCTTTATTTTCTGTGGTTCCAACCAACAGAGAGTATTTTGTGCGTCTGCCAACGTACTGTGTGAACTGATGTGAAATGATTGGATGTATTGCGGCCTTTAAAATTTTCAGGGGGAAAATGGGAAAAAAACTAACTGAAGGCTGTATTTTTGTGTAAGTTTTATTTATTTGTAACCATGCAATGTGAACAACGATTAATAACATGAAGACATTCAAACTTTGCAAGTACAGTTATAGTTAATTTACACGTATGGTAGTTGTAACATAAGCTAGTATGACACTAGTACATTGAGAAATTACATACTCGGTAAAGTGGAATAACTTTGGCTAACTTGTAAAAAAAAATTTATAATACTACACCATCAGATTTTATATAGTGCATCAGCTGCAGTTTAGCAGTTATAACATGAATCAATATGGGTACACTGTATTTGCAAGTTAGCCAATGCTGCCCCAGTTTACAGTACCACTTACACTGTGAAACTTGTTCAATATTGATACTTTTCAACAAACACAGAGCAGTGAAATAACTATCTGTTCTGCTCTTTGCCATTCACTGTGTGCACTGCAGTGAAAACCACCAGAACGTATAACCTTGATAGTGAACTATGCACCATTGTTGGCAGCCGATAAATTTTTTCTTGTAGGCAAGTGTTTTTAGAGAACACTATATACTCAAAGTTGAGAAATTTGAAGGGCAGTTAAAAGCTAAGCCTTGAGCATCCACAAAAGTGAAGTGAGATGGAGATGGAGCAGTGACGAAATGCAAGGGCAGGGAAACAGGAGTATACCAAGATAACCTAACTGGCCAAAATCAACATTTGCTATGTTTACTATGTGTGAAAATTGTGTTTGGCACTATTGGAAACTGAACTTGGTTCACTCTGGTGTGACCGCTGCAGCCTCTGATGTACATTGTTTACATCATAGAACAAGTATCCATTCTGTAAATTCATTATAGTATACATAGTGCAATCATTCATGAGTAAAGGATGAAGCACCCAGATATTGTAAAATATATAATGTCATTTGCCGAATACTGCATTAGAGAGGTCAGATGCATAGAGTGATTAACCAGGCACAGTTCTAACTTGAGAGAGTATAGCACTCTCCCACCTACATCAATCCTTTCGCCACATATGCCTCACCATCCCATGTCTGGGCAGCGACGAACCACAAGGAATGTTTCCTTACACCGTTTATTCATGCTACCGGTACCATTCATTTCCACAAGGCATACATAGGTATTTTCATGACCACCTCTGGACGTTGCGTCTAGGATCAGCATTACCACAAATCCCTGAACACGATAGGTTGAACCAGTACACCAAAGGTCAAACCAGAGAACCACATGAGGATGCAAGCAGCAAAGTGCATCTCAGCCATCGACGCAGTTAACGCAACTTAGGTGCCACAGACCAAGTTTTTATGCCCAGCACTTGGCCAAAACAATCTTTTAAGATGCCAATCCACATGCTGCCAATCCTCGGAATATTCTTTGGTGTTTCCAGACAGCTGCACTAATCCAGTTGACCATATTTTAGACAACCAGTGGAATCCACATTTGCCTTCAACCAGCCCTGCACCTTGGAGTGTGCCAACTGTGGGGATGCTTGGAGGGAATCTGCAGTCACTATATTCATCTTCTTAAGGCAAGGTTTTAATGATGCCATGAGAACTTACAGAAGCACCCCACACTTGGGAGAGATGCAAATGTAACTCTGCACATTGTTCCCGCCTGCTAGTACAGTTAACATGGATGATAGGAGGCCACTGCTAATTGAAGCTGGCTGTCCTATCTGAAGGACAGACCTGCAATTCTGGCATACCTGGAGAATAGATAAGGGGGTAAGTAAGACTGTTGTTAAGCAGTATCAGAAAAATGGGAGTAAAAGGTAGTATCTCAACAGAATTCCTGCACCATGACAGTGTCTGCTACACTTCCCAAATAAGGAGATCCGGAAGTCAAACCTGGAACCCAGCAGAGAGTGGCTAGCATCTAACCATTGGACCCGCCATAGGTCCCCTAGGGAGAGATATTGAATCAGATTTGTAGTAGAATGCCAGGCTTAAAACTGACGCCAGCCAGTGGCCAGCAACACTCAGCCCATAATGGCGCTAGCCGCTGAGTGCACATGCAACACCAACATGTGGCTAATTAATGCCACAGACCACAGACTTCCCACATAATATTTGCTATTTCATTTTTTTTTAATTGAGTGTAATATGATTGTAGGGTACCATGTTTGTTTTGAAAGTGTAATATGTATTTGGGGTTATTGTGTTCTTTTCAACTGGACATTTTGAAATGTGCACTGCGCTAAAAATGATAATCATGCCTCAGGCAAGAGGCCGTACAAAAAAATTTAAAAATATTATATAATATTATCATATTTAATATATGCATTAATTTTATTATGTGCCATTTGAATTTGCTATTTCTAACTTTTACGAAGCGTGCTCGCAACTTCCGTTTATGTAGACCCGTAGGCTGCCATGGTAGGTCCGTGGCACCCCTGCCTCTGGGCAGTCGTTCCCGAGAAACTGACCAGGTAAGACGCTGCCCGTATGCACCTCAAACTTTTTGCACTGACTTAGATTTCAATAGCTGACTAGTATACCATTTAAACTTTGGTTGCATACGTTGCCAGAATTGTCCCCAGCATAATGCTATCTGCTTAAATAATTTAATTGCAGCCCTTGTTGGCTTTTAACAGTAAACGACAAGAGGAGTTGTGTTGTAGCAGCGAGACCACGAGGCCCGCGCGAAGCTGGTATCAGATTTCATTCTCCCACGATCTGGGTTTTTGAGCGCATTACTTGTGTTATTTTAATGTAATTGATTATGGAAAACATTTTATTTATGTATTCTGCAAATTCTGTAAAGTTATCATGTACAATTGCCACTTAGTTTCTCATCACGTCACATACAGTAATTTCTGTATTAATGCCATCATCGCATTCTAAGGATTTATTGTATTGCGTTCTTGTGCGCTTTCATCATTATCAGGGTTTCATGTATCTTTTTATTAGGGTTCCATGTAATTTCTGCAATTTTATAGTGTTTGTTCTTTGACCACACAGTCATTCACAGTACATGTCTCTTTCCCGCCATCCACACTGCATCCAGGGTTCAAATGTATTACTTGTGGCCATATAATGTTAGGATCGCTGCGCTATAATTTGTTACACAATATTGGCCTTCCTAAGGAATTTAACGTGTATTGCATGTCTGACCACATGGCCACCGTCGCGTATATCCAGAGCCATCCGCGCCATCCTCAAGTTTTTACGCACTGAACGTGCTGTTATTTATTATTTCATGCAATGCCCTATTATCTGCATCTGTCTTTTCATATAATTTTCATTGTGATGTGTTAGTGTCTCCTGCTATGAGTCCTAACTGCTGACCACGTGTCTGTGTAAACCAGCCCTCCATTGTCCTTGATCGTCGCCACACTTCGCGTAGTTAGGGGACGTATCCCGGCGGGTAGGCGTTGGAAATTGCATTGTACCATAGTGTTCATTTCATTTCCGTGCCCTGTCCCTGGGTAAACCTGCAGTCCACCCCAGCGGCCGTACGTCTCTTATCTTGTGGGGACTGTGTCTTCCGGCACCGCAGTGTGTCATGCCGCATTGTAGGTGTTTTGTCAAGTGCTCGGAGGGTCACCAAAATGATCTTGCGAAACACGCAGTAAAACATAAACTTGACACAACATGTAACGTTCAGCATAATTAAAATCTTCAGTGCAGAAATTGAGTGTTTCTATGGTGTCTTAACCATGGTCCAGATCACAGTGTTGAGTATAATGTGTAACAGTGTTATGTGTAAAATGCATGGGAGAGATGAGCATACAATACCCACGGAAACCCCTGAGATCACCCTGAGTCTCAAAAGCACGGTGCATAGGGAGCATCGCTGGCGCCCATATCCAGTAAGTAAACAGTGCATTCATTCTTCTCCGTGTCTCACCCGTTAGTATTAAGTGGCTTGCCCATGTGGGGCCATGTGTGCAACTGCGTCTGACTACTACAAAATCCACGACAAGATGGCAACCATACCAGAACAGCCACGAGAAGAAATCAAGTCATCCGTGTCGGCAACTGCGTCTGCCGTGTTCGTGGAGAGACTTAACCTGTTTGAGCTACCGAGTGACCGATGCACACATTGTGAGAGG
Organism: Dryococelus australis; assembly: GCA_029891345.1. Classification (NCBI taxonomy): domain Eukaryota; kingdom Metazoa; phylum Arthropoda; class Insecta; order Phasmatodea; family Phasmatidae; genus Dryococelus; species Dryococelus australis. The sequence continues at coordinate 32,374,605 of CM056994.1, read as the reverse complement.
TTAGTAAAACTCAATCTGCTTGACTATAACAGCTGGGAGCAGGAGCTATGCCAATGTGTGTCCAAGACCATACCACCAACCCTGGCAAGATGTTGCCTGTGCACGCACACAGGTAAACAGTGGGCAACATGCCAACAGTGCCAACAAACTGTTCACTTGAGATGTCCACCTACCGTGATTGGATTTTTAATTGTGGCAAGTGTAGACTGAGTGACAGTGTTAGGAATTTTCCATCAACACTGTAAAATGTGAGGATCGAACAACAACCTGTCGTAGTCATGTATAACCCATAGGGGGTGACCGGAATGTGTTACTGCCAGTATTTTCCGGCCATGAAGCAGAAAATCCACAGTATTTTTGTCTGTGTGTGAAGAAAAACTGTGCTGACATCGCGTTCACCATGACGACTGGACAGAAGTGAAGTGAACCGCCTCCGAGGAGCAGTAGCCACCTGGTGGAACCTCGTGCGATAATACCAAGTCACATGGCAGGAGTTCTTTGAAAAACTACCGAGTCGCTTCAACACTGACGGCGACGCCATCCAAGCACAAACCCAACTATATCGTGAGAAACAGTGGGACTGAGAAGGAGTAGAGGAATTTATACGATGGAAGGTTGGTTTGTTTAAGAGGCTGCAACCTGAGCAACCGGTCCTGGAAGTGTTGGAAATTTTTGTCGCCCTGTCGAGTTCAGACCTGAGACCATACTTACGATGTGTGTCGAAAACCAACCTGGAACAGTTCACGCGCGAGACATGTTTGTGTGAGAGGGACATGAGAGCTTGCCAAGAATACCAGTCACCTGGGAGATGACAACCAGCGCCAGTGATACAAATTGACGTCACAAGGCCGCCGCCACCGTTCATGCCGACAAGCCGCTTTGAGTCCGCCGCCGTTCATGTCAATACCACGTCAACAAGGCAGAGTACACAGTGGACAGCAACAGAGTTTCCGACCAGCCACACCAGACTATTACCAGGGAAACTAAGGAGGGCGGTTGGTGAATGTGCACCTGCTCCAGCCTCACCACTGATGCGGAGAAACCAGCCTACAGTAGGTGCGCAGATATGCCAAGTAAGTGACAACCCGGTAACATCATTATGTGTAATAGTGTAAATAGAGAGGAACAGTGTAACCTCTGTAATAGACACCACTGCCAGTCACAGCTTTATATGCAAGGGACTGATCCATGCCACTACTACGAGAGTACCGCCACGTAAGTTACAATTTACCACCACACACCAGCAAGGTGAAGCCACGAGTGTAATGCATGTGATAGTGGGAGTAAAAGAGGTGCAAACCGAAGCTGACGTGTATACTGTGCCAGACCTGTGTGAAGAGTTGACACTAGGACTGCCGTGGTTAGTAGAAAATCAAGCTGTGATTGAACCACATCTCTACCACCTGCACATGGGTAAGAAGGGGAGGTGGACGCTGTATGCCATGGGAGTCACACCCCCAGCTGCTGTACCAACTGTACCATTGGAGCAGTTTGTACACGAGGTACCACAGCAGTATCAGGAGAAGATGCAGCAGCTGCTGGACCAGTATGCCAGGGCGTTCTACACCGAGGGACCGCTGGGCCGCACTGACGTGACTGAGCACGCCATCGTCACCACCCATGAGGAGCCTGATATTTGAAAGATTTGAGCGTAACAAACTTGTTTGTAAGGTAGGAAGTGTTGTGTAGGGATGAGTAAGCTGGTGTTCTTAAGACACTATGTTACTGCCGACGGACATGAACCAGAAACCCCCCAGTTGCAATCAATTCAGCAAAAACCCAGAACTAGATCACGAAAACAATTGCATAAATATTTTTGTTAAATTAATTGGCTGAGGGAATTCATCCCGAATTTTTCCATAATCACTGTACCGCTCACAGAGCTACTGTCAGAAAAGAGAAATTTTGTTTGGTCTCCACAAGCTGAACAGGCCTTCTAAAACATGAAACGGGCTTTTGAAAACTGCAAACCTCTGGCTAGATTGGACCCAGAGCTTCTGGCAATGGTACAGACAGATGCGAGCCAAGAGGGAATCGGAGCCGTGTAGTACCAGACCAATGGGCATGGGAAGAATAACATTATAAATTACGACAGTGCGAAGTTTGGTAATATGGAGCAGAAATATATCAATGAACAAGAGTGTTTGGCCATCGTGCCCGCCCTCCGTAAATACCGCCCCTACTTGTTAGGTCGTAAGTTCACTTTGAAAACGGACAATCGCTGCCTGATCTGGCTCGAAGGGATGCATAATGGGAATAGCAAACTTTCCCGATGGGCCTTACTTTTGCAGGAATTTGATTTTCAAGTGGAACATGTAGCGGGAGAAATGAACGAACTAGCAGACAAACTTTCCTGGAATCCATGCCAAGAAGTAACGGTAGTCGACGACGAGTGGGAAGAGGCGCTACCACCCTGCCAGGCTGCCCCAGTAACAGGAATTCCCCTGCTCACACTTCAAAACATTGTTGCCAAAACCCCAGGCAAGCTCACTTTGCTGCGTTACGATGATATATTGAAAAGTGTACACACGTCAGGAAAACTCGCCAGATACAAACTGCTGTTAACATTGTGCGAACACCTTTTCTGAACACTGGCGTGTTGTAAACAGAGAGATACAAGTACGCCCGCTAGGGAATCAGAGTAAATGGCAAACGTATGTGCCACCGGAAACCAGGAAACTTGTCTAGCAATACAGTCATGATAGTCTCGAACATGATCATCCCGGGTCCGAGCAAACAAAACGCAATGTGCAAAAACACTTTCACTGGCCAGGAATGCAAAGGGACGTACGACAACACTTGCAGGAATGTATAGTGTGTAATACCAGGAAACCGCGGAGGGCAGATGGGGATGTGCCACAACAACCGCGCCAACCCACTGAGCCGTTTAAAATTGTGGCGTTAGACATTATGGGCCCCTACCCATGTACTCGAAGTGGAAAGAGGTTCCTAATTGTTGTCGTGGATTTGTTTTCCTGCTGGACCGAAGCCTATCCTGTTAGTAACATGAGAAAGCATAATGTAGCCCAGGTTCTGCAAATGAGAGTTTTATCCCAGATTGGGATATCCAGAGCAAGTGCTCACAGATAATGACACACAATTCATAGGGAAAGTGTGACAAAATTACTGCACAAACTGGGAAGCCGAATACCACACAACACCGGCCTACCACCCCAGAGCCAATCCTACCTAGCGCCAAAATCAGGATTTAAGAATTCAGCTTCGCGTGAGGTTGGGATATGATCATAAATGCTGGGCGGAACTCATACCAGAATGTTTGTTTTGCATCAGAAATAGAGTGAATGCTGTCACCGAAAAACCCCAGCCGAGATGGTTCAAGATAGAGAGCTCCGACCTCCAGGAGAACCCCAAAGAAACCCCCCCCCCCCCAGTACCGCCGGTGGAAATTGTGTCCCACCAACAGGAAATACACGAGCAGGCAAGAGAACATCAAACTCGATACATTACCACGTGAGTACCCCCATGCAAAAGGCAGCCGGCCGATTTGCTCCAGACATGTATGTTTACGTAAGAGACTACGCATTGTCAGCAGGGAAAAAAAATTTTTGTGTGAGGCTAGTGCCCAGATGGTCGGGACCTGTATGGATATCCCCAAAAACTGGGGAGTGCCACATTCCTTGTAAGTTTGGGAAGGAAGCGTGTAGTGAAAAAAAAACAGTGACAATAACACGTATTGCCTGTGCGCCACCAGAGAAGAGGTGAAGAGGAGCCGGGAGAGAACGACCACACCGAGTCACGAGGTGCGACACAGCGGAGATTTCGGGGGCGCAATCAGTGATACGAATGCCGATAACTCCACAAGTGTTGTTTCTGTAGGACAGCTAGCAAATGAGGCAAATGTGAGTGTTTTGGCAACATGCCATTTAAAGGTTTTTCACCAGTCGGGGCAATCCACACCATTCAGGGTTAGGAGAAGTGTCAGAGAAAACCTAAATCTGAGTGTCAATGAGAATGAAAACGTAAGTTCAGCCAGTGTAAACAACACACATTTTCACGGTTTTCCAATGCCAGTAGGGCACAGCTTAGAGGAGCAGGATAGTTTTAGGGGATTTGGGAACACAGCTAGAGATGCGAGTGCACCGAGAAGTGTAAAGTGTGACAATCTAGCCACGCCTCGAAGACCGTGGCACCGTGTGGTCCAGGCCACCTTGATCGCAACTGGCAGCACCGCACCCCCACTTGCGAAAGCGGTGTAGGGAACCACCGCCTAACCCCAACGCCACTGATGCAGCAAACACCCACTCCCTCACAAACGGTGACAAGTGCGACTAGCCCCAAAACCATGCCCTGTCTGTCCTCACCCTGCAGCACCAGTTCAGACCTGGATGGGGCAAAGAAAAGAGGGGATGGTCCACTCGCACCGTCATTGTCTCCAAGGGAGGGGGCATTTGACGCCGGCCACTGGCCAGCAGCACTCAGCCCATGACGGCGCTAGCCGCTGAATATACATGCAACACCAACACGTATCTAATTACCGCCACAGGCCACAGACTTCCCACATAAAATTTGCTACTTAATTTGTTTTACATCAAGTGTAATATGTTTGTAGGGTACCATATTTGTTTTGAAAGTGCTATATGTATTTGAGGGTTATTGTTTCTTTTCAGCTGGACATTTTGAAATGCACGCGGCTCTAAAAATGATAATCACACCTCAGGCAAGGAGGCCGTACAAAAAAATTTTAAAATATTATTGGTCAACTATAATTTAAATCCTGTATTTAAAATATACATTTATTTTATTATGTGCTATTTGAATTTGTTATTTCTAACTTTTATGAAGCGTGCTTGCAACTTCCACTTGTGTAAACACCGTAGGCCGCCATGGTAGGTCCGTGGCGCCCCTGCCTATGGGCATTCATTCCCGAGAAGCTGTCAACGTAAGCTGCTGACGGTACGTACCTCAAATTTTTTGCACTGACTTAGATTTCAATAGCTGACTAGTATACCATTTAAACTTTGCTTGCATACGTTGCCAGAATTGTCCCCAGCATAATGCTATCCGCTTAAATAATTTAATTGCAGCCCTTGTTGGCTTTTAACATGTAAACGACAAGAGGAGTTGTGTTGTAGCAGCGAGACCACGAGGCCCGCGCGAAGCTGGTATCACATTTCATCCGCTCACGATATGGGATTTTGAGCACGTCACTTGTGTTATTTTAATGTAATTGACTATGGGCAACACTTCTATTTATGTATTTTGTGGATTTTATAAAGTCATCATGTACAATTGTCACTTAGTTTCTGACCACGTGGTCACCCACAGTAATTTCTGTATTAATGCCATCACCGTATTCTAAGGGTTTATTGTATTGTGTTCTTTGCGCTTTTGTCATTGTCAGGGTTTCATGAATGTTTTATTAGGGTTCTGTGTAATTTCTGCAATTTTATAGTGTTTGTTCTTTGACCACACAGTCATTCAGAGTACATGTCTCTTTCCCGCTATCCATGCAGCATCCAGGGTTCAAATGTATTACTTGTGGCAATGTAATGTTAGGATCACTTCGCGATAATTTGTTGCACAGTATTGGTCTTCCTAAGGAATTTAACGTGTATTTCATGTCTGACCACGTGGCCACCATCGCGTATATCCAGAGCCAATCGCACCATCCTCAAGTTTTTTTGCACTGAATGTGTTGTTATTCATTATTTCATGCCGTGCCCTGTTATCTGCATCATGTCTTTTCATATAATTTTCATTGTGATGTGTTACTGTCTCCCGCCACGAGGCCTAACCACCGACCACGTGTCTGTGTAAACCAGCCCTCCATTGTCCTTGATCGTCGCCACACGCATGGTTAGGGAACGTATCCCGACAGGTAGGCGTTGAAAATTGTATTGTACCATAGTGTTCATTTCATCTCCGTGCCCTGTCCCTGGGTAAACCTGCGATCCACCCCAGCGGCCGTAGGTCTCTTACCTTATGGGGACTGTGTCTTCCAGTAGAGGGTCACCAAAACGGACTTGCGAATCACGCAGTAAAACGTAAACTCTAACAAACTTTGGCACAACATGTAATATTCAGCATAATAAAAATCTTCAGTGCAGAAATTGAGTGTTTCTATGGCGTCTTAACCATGGTCCAGATCACAGTGTTGAATATATTATGTAACAGTGTTATGTAAAACACACGGGTGAGATGAGCACACATTACCCACGGAAACCCCTGAGAACACCCTAAGTCTCAAAAGCACGGTGCATAGGGAGCATCGCTGGCGCCCATCTCCAGTAAGTAAACAATGCATTCATTTGTCTCTGTGTCTCACCCGTCGGCGTTAAAACCAACAACCATAGTCAAGGTGCTACCCCTTTTCCCCTAAGCAGATGGCCATGTCTCGCACTGGTAGTATCTCCTAAAATTGAGCTACCTTCTCCGCCCAGCCTTTGACAACAGCATGTCCTCTGTTTCTGGTAATTTATAATAGGCTAAGTGGTCTGTAACTTGCTGAGTTGTTACAGTCTACTGCTGCATTTTAAAACCAACTTCTGAAGTAGTTGACTCCACTCCATGGAATCTGTTGAAAGTACCTATATATAATCACACTTTTCTGCTCCTCATTTAGTTTGCCATCATTTACACATTCGCATTATCGTTCCGCTATCTATATCTCAGGCTGAACCACTAATCTAACTGATCACTTTGTTTAACTGTGAACTGGTGGTTTCATCCCATCTAGATTTCCTTTCGCAGTCTTCTATGTGTCTTCTGTCTCATATACAGGTGCTATATATTATTCTGTCAGAAGATATACTTTATTCCTGTCACCCTAAGAAACCAAAAACTGAAACTCCTCTTGAGAGAGAAAGACACTTGACTTAAGTCTAGCAGTAAGAACAAAGTCCAAAAGTGATAAACAACTACACGCTCACTGTCGGATCAGTGCAAAACACACCAAATACACATGAAATGTCAGATAATAAAATGTACATATGTTTGTGGTTTGTGCATAATTAATCACTGATGTGTACAACAAATTCATAAAAAATATGTCTTCCACAGTGCTTTGCACTAGAGATTGATAAACAGAAGAATTTATATGTATTATTCAATCTTGTGAGGTTCATATTTAATAGTACTAGTTCTGTTTAATTTGTGTTGTAATATTGCAATCGCTGAGTGGTAGTAATTGAAGGATTAAATAAATGGTGTTACTTGAAATAGTTAGAAAAAATATGAAAAGAAAACTTTGCCAAAATATTACTATAAAATATGAGTGCAAGGTGCAAATCATTCCAGAAGGTATTTAATGCATATTCAGTCATCTGTTTCAGAGATACTTGTAAATGGAAAATTCAGTGCTGTGAGGTTTCTTTAGCTACCATATGCCATCTGTAGCATCACTTTATGTACCAAATTACATGCATGGTTTGTTTCAATTGACTAGCATACTCGAATGGTAATTTCACGATGAACCATACCAACTGACAACAGTTAGTAGTAGGCCAATTATCACAAAGAGAGTTTGTAGATGCTAATTCCTCTGAATTATCATGAAAATGCAAACCAGGAAGTGCATACTATGTAGTGAGTTATGAGTGTTGTTTCTGCTTACACATATTCCCATGGAATCATTCCAAGTACATTCGAGCTGCTGCAGACCTGGTACACGCGTCGGGAGGAGACGCTTGCTTGTGCACGAAAATCTCCAGCAGAAGCACCAAGATGGAGGCAGCCACACCTGTGGCCATCACCGCGAGTATCGGGACGATGTGCAGCATATCCACCTGAGACAAGCCCTCGTCCTGCTTCTTGCACACTGACAAGCCATCGTACAATATCTTGATCTTATTGCTCACTCCTGTTTCCATTAGCTGCAGCAGGCTGAAACATACCCACACACGTGTTCGGCTCAAGCTATACAACATGCGATTTCACTGTCTATTATGAATATACGGGTTGTTTCACGAGGAGTTACCGTCACTCACAGGGCTTATTCCTTATATTATTTGGAACAAAATATGTCATATAAATCTGGGTCCTGTTCCCAAAATTTACAGAGTAATTTTACAATCAGCATACCCACCCTACAGTGGAAGGAGTTTTCAACACCATTTCAACATCACTGTGTGGTGTGGTGTCCTACACGATCAGCTGATTGGGCCATTGTATTTCCCAAGACGCTTGATTGGTGTGGTATATCTGCAATTTTTGCAAGAAGAACTGCCGCTATTACTTGAGGAAATTTCATTAGCAGTGAGACTTTGTATGATCTTCCAGCATGATGGTGCACCTTCTCACTTCCACCATGCTGTGGTTGAACACTTAACTGTGCATTTTCCTGAGAGATGGATATGACGAGGTTGTTTTCAATCGTGGTCTCCTTGATCGCCAGATCTATCATAACTAGATTATTGCTTATGGGGATGAATGAAGGATATTGTTTATCAAAGGACTGTACAAACATGTGAGGAACTATTTGCGCATTTCATGCATGCCGCTACAGAAATTAAAGACAGCCATGTGCAGCTACGTAGAGCAATACGTATGGTTCATAAGCGTACGGCCAAATGTATGGAAGTTAACGGAAATATTTTTGAATATCATTTGTAACTTTGTTAGATGCAATTGTGATGCTCAACTACACTATCGACCAAAAAGTAATTGGGCACCCGTGAAGATAGGTAATTCAGTACGTCAGTTGACTTGTGTGGCCGCCGTATGCTGCAGGCTGGTGTGGAACCGGTTGACAAGGAGATGGCACGAGGTACAGAGCTATCGGACTTTGATAATAGCGTGATTGGTGGCTGCCATCTCAGTGGGCTGTCTAGCCGGGCAATTGCACGAAAGGTAAACAGGCCCAAATCAACGTTTACGTTCATCCTGCATAAGTGGAAGGTCGATGGGCATTGTGCCAATGCTGCACGTTCTGGGCGACCTCCAATCTTGACCGACAGAAATCGCAGAACCCTGAAACGTGAAATTGTCAAAAATAGGGCATAACCCATGGCTACCATCTGACAGGAGTTTCATACAGCAACAGGAGTATCGGTTTCCATTGGAACATTGCGTACAGAGGCCCACCGACTTGGATATTTCGGAAGAGAGGCTGCACATAAGCCCCATATCATGACACGCAATAAAGCTCTGCGACTCAGATGGTGTTTTGACCGTCGCAACTGGACACTGGAGCAGTGGAAATCGGTTCTAGGGAGTGATGAGTCAAGGTTTACATTATTCCGATCCGATGGATGTGTATGGGTGTGGCGTCTCCCGGGGAACGGCTCTGCCAGAGTGTACAGTGCCAACTAGGAAATTCGGTGGTGGTGGAGTAATGGTGTGGGGCTGTTTCACGGCGTTCGGCGTAGGACCGCTGGTGTTTGTCCATGGTAGCATGAACACAGAGGCCTACTGTAACATTCTGGATAATGAAAAGCTCCCAATATTGTGGCATTTTTACGGAATGGATCCATGTTACTTCCAAGATGACAATGCCAGGTGCCATGTTTCAAGGGCTACTATGCAGTGGTACGCTGACAACAATGTTTGCCGATTTGACTGGCCTGCCCAGAGCCCGACCTCAACCCTACAGAACATCTTTGGGATGAATTGGATCGCCGGGTGAGGGCTCGTCAGGCGCGGCCAAAATCCATTGCTCAACCCATGGAATGGTTGCGAGAGGGAAAGGCAACGAATCCCCGTGGATGTCCTGCTAACACTCGTAGAGAGCATGCCACACAGGGTGGCTGCTGTTATAGCCGCAAGAGGTGGCCCTACGAGATTCTAACGGGGTGACAACCACCGAGCAAACATTGTGGACAGGTGTCCAATTTTTTTTTGGTCAATAGTGTATAAACAATAGGGTCTGATAATATATCACTTTATTTGCTTCTGAAAGGGTTATTATTTTATTCGTCATTTTTCAAATGTTTTAAATTACTCTGTAAATATTGGGAATAGGACCCACATTTATGAAATATTTTACTCCAAATTATGTTAAAAATTGTCCCCTGTGAGTGGCGGTAACTCCTCGTGAATCATCCTGTATGTCATGTTTCTTCACCAAAAAAACACTGAAGAACACTGTGACAAGAATAATGTCACAGCATTGATTAGATTTACCTCCTGTAAATAACTTAATATACTATACATGAAAATTTTGTGCAATAAAAATGGTTAGATGCTGGATTCTAATGCATGACATAGAGTCGTAAAATTTTCACAGTTTGCACACAGTATTGTGTTTGTGTAGTTTATTTGTTTTTATGTTTTATAAGTAAAAATAAATGTTTTTTGTGAAATTAATTTTTTTACGTTATCCCTAATATATACCTCTTCCTCACTGGTTTCAAACACTATAATATGTGTTCCAACTATGTCATCAACATTACAATGCTGCTACTATACTCTGGTCCATGTAAGCTCACTAAGTTTTGACAGTTCTGTGGAAATGTACTATTTGATGAAGTGATTGCAGGCCACGGTGACAGTCAAACTTTCTTCCACAAATGTGAATCTGAGACCCTTGGTTAACCAGTAGAATACTAAATTTGGCCTGGCATTGTGACCTGCAAGCACATTATCAAATAATATATACCATCATAACTGTCAAAATTTAGTGAGCTTACATGAAACAGAGTATATCAACACACATTGTTCGCAGTATGCAACATGACTGGCTGCTTGACTACCATCGTCACTATGTCACTGTATTGTGAAAAGCTCTTAAAGACTATCAGAAACTCTTGTCTAAATTAACTGCTACTTTGTTGGTACAGCAGCAGGAACAGAATGCACTTGTGAATGAAAGAACGGGAAGCTGTCTCTACTCTACCATCCATAAAGGAAAAAGTAGTGATATCAAGAAAGCTAACCATAGTAGCCACAATCAATCTGTAGTGCGGGTGGTCCAGGAATACTAAACGGCAGTGGTAGAAAGTAGAATTTTTGGAGTGTACTGAACAAAATTTTGTTTAAAGGTGGAAAATTTATTTTGACTTGCTTTATGTTGTTTTCTTAATTTAATTTCAGAGTGCTGTGGTGTACAAACAGACTGACGAACCCCTCATTCCGATATGCAGCTACACTCTTACCTCCACCAGAAATATAAGACTACATGGGAGAATACGAGCTAAACTTGGCCGTCGCTAATGGGAGACATGTTCCCCCAATAAATGAAGACTGGGAGACCATCCTCCTCAATAATTTCGGTACTGTGATTTTTAAATACTTATTAAAACTAAACATGTTTTTAGAAAATTTCTATTTTCAGAAATTACAAAATTAATTTTGACAAGTGTTCAAATTTTTTTTGGAGACTATGATTTGATGATTTTTATCTGCATTCAGTAAATGTGCTGAGAGATACAGATATAATTACTGCTTGTTAGTCTACTTTCCGAAGGAAAGAAACGCTTATGAGATAATTATCCTGTATGTGTGTGTGTCTGTGCATGTGTGTCTCCCCCTTTTTCAATTTTTGAACATGTGAACTGAATTTCATCAAACTCGATACACAGTACTTAGTAAGGACATCCAACTTCATAGTTTTTGACCGTGCCAGGTGCTTATCTTGAAAATAGTCGCTATTTAAAAATGTAAGGTGATATGCCATAATTTGAGAATTATTAAACCGATTTCAACCAGATTTTTTTTAAGTTCACAGTGCATCATATAAGCATTCAATTTAGAGATAAATATTGTTGTAGGTCTGCCATTTTGGAAGAAAGAAATATGTTAGATAATTAAGCTTTTGCTTTATATCTCAAAAACGACTCCACCAATTTCTGCCAAATTTGGCACGTAAGCAATACTATGGTAGGCCATGTGAACATATGTGATTTTAATTTGCAAGGTATCTATTTTCAAAATGGCGACCAGAAAAATATTTTAGTTTTATTTGTTATAACCACTATGCCGTTCAACCAATTTGACCAAATTTCGTATGCTGACTGTATCTATTATAAGCATCATATATGCCAAGAAACAACCACTTTTGTCCCCCATTTTGTAAGATAGCAACATAGGAATTAATAATGTTCTTGTTTCATATCCTAGGAAACAACTGACCTATTCCTACTAAATTTGACAAAGAAGTAGTACTGCAGCACGTGGCAGCCTATGTATACAGGTTTTTTTAATATAAGTTAGACACTTATTTCCAAAATGGTCACCATACAGCCATTTTAGCATAATATCTTATATTGTGAAAACCATACTATCAGTTCGAACTTAACTTTGTATGCTGGCAGTACCTATTATAGCCACCATCGTTTTCTCTCAGTTTGTAAGACAGCCTCACATGACAAAATACATTTTTTGTGTCAATCTTGGGAAACAATTAACCGATTTCTTCCAAATTTGGCAAACAAGTTGTACTGTGGTAGGCCATAATAATTTACATTTTTAAGAGTGCAAGGCCCTTATTTTTAGAATGGGATCTAACCGATTTTAGCTTAACTTCTGGCTGATAATGTACACAGAATATAAATATTTAAGCAATATCACCAGTTAAGCATTGTGCAGGGACCTGAATTCGAGACCCAAAACCAAATAAATATTAATTTTCTATCAGACTTAGAAAAAAATGTGGTAATTTTTGCCAGTGTTCAGTGAATATTATAGAAATTTATATTAAAGGCGAAATGGAAGTTTTAGGCAATGGATATGGGCATCAGTGAGAGATAATATGATTGCAAATTGATTGATGACGTGAGCTTTTTAAACCTTTTTAGCGATGTTCGTACACTGTTTAGTATTCATGCGCACCTCATATATAAGGATTTAAGCAATCTGTAACTGTTAGGTATGGCATAGGGACCCGAGTTTGAGACCTGAAACTATTAAATAGTATTAATTTTTCTCTTGGTCTTAGAAAAATATCAGACCGCGTTTTTCGAGTGATGGGAACAAGTATATATAGAATCGCATGTATATAAAAAAAATGACAGTTGATGTTCTAACATTGGGAAATTAACATCAATTTGAAAGCATTCTTTTGCTATACAGTGAAGATGAATTGCAATTACAAAGGCCTGCCCTTGACCTCAACAATCAAGGAGCTGCGACCTACATCATCGCTACCTGATTGTCGTCAGTGCCCATTCTGCGACCGAGTTTTCACCTATGTTCAAAAAGCACTTTGGCATGAGAGAACGACCTGTACGAAAAGACCTTATTCATGCGAGGATCAATTGGGAAACATGGTGGTGGCCTGCCGTGGTGCTGCATTGTTCACTACAATTCCATGTTGTGCATTGACCAATGGCGAAGCATAGTGGGAGCCTGCTGCTGTTATAGGCACTTGCATTACAAAGTGCAAATACAGTTTACCCAGGAAGCGATGAAATATACACAGGGACCTGGATATATACTTTTTAAAAAGTATAAATACACTCCTTTTATACATTTTCGTTTCAGTATCATTCTAGACCTGGAACAGTACGGACCGTATCACATATTCAAATATGACATTTCAGTGCAAATTCTGCCAGAAGTTGTTTTTCTTGGAGCGATGCTTTAAAGAAACATTCTAAAATTTCCATTGTTCCATTGCTTTATGGATCCATCACTCCATAGAACCATCAATCCATCGCTCCAGAAGATTGTAGCGGTAACATATGTATTATCAAGCAAGATATTACTTTACCTAGATGCATTAATGCTGAAGAAGATATCTCCCACAAATCGCAACATGGAAGCCTATCTCCAAATACAGTGCACTACGTCATCACAGGACCATCAGGTTGTGGCAAGACGTATGTCCTATTGAACCTGCTGAATGAAGAGAACGGCCTTCGGTTCGAGAATGTGTACCTGTACTCCAAATTGCTCCAATAACCAAAATACCGGCGATGGGTACAAGTTCTGCAGGTCATGGAAGGTATGGGTTATTTCCCATGCAGTGATAACGAAGCCATCGTAGCATCAAATGAAGGGCTGTCAAACTCTGTATTTGTCTTTGATGGCATTGCCTGCGAGAAACAGACTTGTATACAGGTGTACTTTAGCATGGGCCGACATGTATACGTGCAATGCATGTACCTCAACCAGACTTATTTGGGCACGCCCAAACAGATGCTTCGCGATAATGCTAATGTGTTGGTGTTGTTTCGCAAGGACGATATGAATTTGCGACATGTGTACGACGACCACGTCAATATGGTCATGAAGCTAGCAGATTTCAAGTGTCTGTGTGCCTTGTGCTGGAAAGACAATTATGCAATGAAGGACTGGCCTCTATATAATGGCAGGTACCAACGTGGGTTTCACCAATTCATCGCTGACTGTCGAGAATGAGTTACAGCATATTGAAATTTGGCTAGAATAGCCTCAAGCTGTGGCTTGACAAAGACAATGATGGAGATTGTCTCATACCAAAAAACAATGGAACTAGTGATGCTGGTAGCCAATACACGTGTGGACACCATCCTGGATTGCCAGCAAGCCAGCACATTGACTGAATACTCCATGGACAGTCTTCCAGCAGCAGTCGCCCCACTGGCAAAGCCATCTGGTTCTTCGGCTCTTCGGGCTATATCCACTTATGAAATAATATGAAGTTCTCTTCTTGCCTTAGAAAATCATTGCAAAAAACTGTTTGTATGTATATGCAATTTTGTAAATAAAAAAAATATGCTACATTTTATTTATTTTATTAAAAAAAAGCCTATCTGCTTTATATATAACAATTATTTTTAATAAAAATACTCACATTTAAGAATAAAATAAAAAATTAAATATGACAGTTTAAGTACTTTGCAAGAATGGTCAATGTTACCAATCGCTACAGGCCGATAGCTAGCGGCATAATCTATACTACCTATGTGTTGATAATGGAATCCAATATGGAGGGTGCCGTCATAACATGGTGGATGGTAACAGTTTATTATGTAACATTAACAGATGGTAAGGATTATTGTGATATGGGCTGGCCTTGAATGTATGGTTCCTTTCGTAGACGTGATGGTGTCTGACTTTCTATTTAGCTGTATTGGATTTTAAATATAATTCTGTTTGATCTGACTGTTCATATGTAAGTGTAAGGTGAATGTTACTCGAAGTGTTGATTGGCCGCAGTCTGTTTGAAGTGCGTTTATGATGTCTGGACATGTCAAAATAGCTTAAGTGCCTGAAATAATGCTAGACATGTGGGAAATATATGTGCTTAGGATAAGTATAAGTTTTATCTTGACTATGATAGGTTATTTCTGATTTCTTCTCGCCTTTGGTAGGTTAAGGTAGTTTAGGTTTTTTTTGGAGCTTTAGTAGGTTAAGTTATGTTCGTTTGACAGATGGTAAGAATGTTTGTGTTGCAGGTTGATCTGGACTATAAATTTGCTTGGTACACTTGGGTTAACATGGATGGTATGGTTGGTATGTTGGGTGATATGTTTTCCATCATATCTGTCTTACGATTGTTGTGTATGTAGAATGGTGTGAACAGTATGTGTGTGCTTCAGTGAGTCCTGTAATGCTAAGGCATGCTTGAGTTAAAGTGTTTGGTATATGTGGTCAGTGTATTTTGACCTGGTGTCAGTCAGCACGGTGGATGGTATAAGAATAAGTTTATTGTGTCACTAGTATTGGCTGTATGTTTGCTTTGTATGGTCTGTGTGGGTGAATGGTTGAGGAATGGTGGAGTTACAGTGGGTGGTATGGTACCTGTGTGTGGGTGTATAGGTATGTAAGCAGCCAGGGGTTCCCAGTTAGGAAGCATAGTTCGATAGTGGCAGTCGTGAAACTTTGCCGTGAAGAAGAAGAATATATGGCCAAGGGTTCTGGTTGGATGCTTGCTACCATAGAGTGTCTTGAGCTACGTATAGGCAGATTATATTAATTATGTGAAAAGTGAGCATGTTGCTATAAAGACTCTACGTGAATGCTATGGAAAATTTAAGAATTCTGTTTTTATGTTTGTATGAAGTATGTAAATGTATATAATTTAAATGAAAAAGTCTAATTTCTCTCTGGTTTTGTATCCTGCCTACTACCCCTGTTATATAGAGAATATGATGGTGTTTGGTTTAGTCACATACATTTAATAAAATCCAAGTATGATAATGAATAATTTGCAGATTCTGATATTGTGTAGTATTTAGTCTTGAAGATGGAAGATCAGAAATTAATTTGAGAGAACTTTTTGCATTGTTCCGCTTTACTCTATATACGATTCCAGTAAGATTTTTTAAAAATTAAATTTAATTAATTTTAAAATCGAATAATAAATACAGATTTTCGATTTAGCAAACTCTATGCCTATGAAAAGTAATATGGTTACCAGAAACAAATGCAAGGGGACAGAGCCTTACATAGGAATAGGAAATATTCCACGTTCAACATATGATATAAAATTTTTTTTTTATCCCTACAGACATGAAATATGCTAAGTCCCTACACAAGGGAAAATTTTTACAAGTTCTGTACAAAGTGGGAATTTCTGTAAGACCAATACAAGGTTAAAAATTATTCTAAGTCTCGACACGAGTGCAGACTCCAGTTACCTGACACCATGCAAGTGCAAGCCTGTGAAAATACTAACATTACGACGCGTGCCCGGTTAAGTCCAAATGGCACGTTTGTCTAGGATTTTAACACTACACCAATAGCGAGGTTTTAATTAGGCTTAACGGTGTTTGGCGAGGGATGTTGGTTACTGACTTACACCGTTATCCTGGGTGGTGCTGGTGATGCTGTGTTAGTCTCACTCAGTGGCGGCTGGCTCGCCCCACTCTGGAGTGGCGATTCCAGGCGGACGACTCTCTGCCAGAAGTGTGAATTGGTCTAGCCGTACCTAGCCTCGGTCTGATAAACTAACCCTCTCGACATCGGGTGATACTCCAAGCTGGTACGGAAGGACGGTGAAAAGTGTACAATTATGACCGGAGCAGCCGCAACTCTTTGGTGTCCGAGTGTGGCAGTACAGTCCCGTTCCGCCTGCCTTTCCTTCATAGGAGGTGGTAGTGCAGACCACTGTTTGACAGCAACGTAAGCTTGGTATTGTTCCCTACGCTTGAGGCCACGCCTTACTTTTTAAGTCATAGAGTAATGCGGCTTAACAATTTGCGTAGTATCTACAGTGTTCACCCAATAGCTGCTTGCTGGCACGAGCTCGGTAAAAGTCTCCACTGATACCCCACGCTTTGTGGGCTGATCAGAGACGGGGAGCCGTGTAGGCTGCCAATGTCTCTACTGGTTGTGCATTCAGGCAAGGTTGAGCTGCAAGTCTCAGGCTAAGGTCACTTCAGCACTAACTTAGTGCTTAAAGCGAGGAAATAACCCGGACTTGTAGCGCCTCCTTGGATGAAGGTGTTACTAGTGATAGGAGCTCCACTCCAACACTGAATTAGTGCTCGGGTTACTGGAAAGAAACAGGTGCAAAGTGTTGTGTGCACAACTCTCTCGTGGGTGGTTGATGTAGACAACTCTTATGTAGGTTGAAGTAAGTGTATACTTCACGTAAAGAGCGATGAGTCGTAATCGTAGTTGATTAGTAGTAGGGGCGGCACGCGTCAATTGCTATGTGTTGACTTATGCTATCCGGCACCATGTAGGTGCAAAAATACTTGAAAGCACATACACACGCAGTTACTTGACACCATGCAGGTGCAGACCTGCTAACACAGCTCTTGCTATGCAATCACAGATATTTTTATTCTGACAGGGTCAGCCTGCTGCCTGTCCATGCATGTGAAGTCTCATGTCTCAATGCCTGCATGTGATAGAATGAGTATAGGCATGGGGGTTGAACAAATGTGAATAATTGGCGGAGGCCTGCCGATTAATTAACCAATGTTAAACATTGGTGTAGGGGGTGGCATCCAAGTATTTAAAAATACATTTTTTATAAATTTTTTGGGATTATTTAGAATTGTTTAAGGAAAAAAGTGAATTTTGTTTGGGTAAAAGACTGATTTCAAGATGAAAATAGCTGATTTTGAGGAGAAAATGGAAAATTTTAAGGAAAAAACGGGAAATTGCAGATTTCGGCCAGATCCCACAAAAGGTAATTTCAGGGGGTTCATTTTTGCAGCTGGGAAAAACGGGAAATTTTTTCGGTAAAATAATATATTTCTGAAGTGATTTTTGGTTAAAAACAAGTGATTTTTAGAGAAAAATTCCAAAATGGCGGACTCTGAGATGGCGGCCAGAGCCACCGAGCCCGCTCCTGGGCTCCTGTGCATGAAGGAACAAACGCCTACAACTCCTGTGCTTTGGCACACTTGGCTCCCCTCCCTTGTTTCCTCTCTCCTCCTTCCTCCTTTTCCTTACTCCCCAACCCGGAGCAAGTTGATATAAGTTAATGCATGTCTGAATTTCCCCCTATTCTACACTGTGGTTACGTCTCTACATCTGCCAAGAAGAATGACAACGCCTGCTGCAGAAATGTACTAATTGCAATCTGACTTAATACTTTTAGTATCCCAGTGCTATTGAGGGTGCTTTTAATGCTGCCTTAAAGTCAATATAGTGTAGAGTGTGCGTGATATGAAGCTTGTAAAACTATGAGTTGCGGCTGCAGTATAAAATGTTTGGGCTAGTTTGTGAATTTTAAAATATTGTGTGGCGTAGTTGGTTTTGTTTTTCAAAATTTTTGGAAGACCTTGGTTTTGGGGTAACTAAACTCTGGCCTTTTCTGTGTAGTTCGTATTTTAATGTGTGGTAATAGTTTTTGTTCTGCTGCCCATGGTCAGAAGTGAGTCTAATTGTTCCTTGTATTGCTGCTGTAGCTCACGTGTGGGCCATTAGAAATCAAGTTTTAAATGTCCTTTTCAATATTTTATGTCGACCAGATCTTTTTAGGGTTTGTAATAACTGCCCCCTTCGATTTTAATTTTTTAGAGTAAAATTTTTATTTAATTTTTAAAGTGTCATTTTACGTATCGGAGACTTTGGCAGGGTATGTAATACCGCCCTCCTTTACATTGATGCTGGCTGACAGTCAGCAGCGCTAGAGCCCATGACGACACTCACCACACGTGTCACAAGTCCCGCACGTGCGCAGAGAGGCCAATAATTTTGAACTCTCACCTAAATATTATTTTTCAGTGTAAAATGTGTTATATTGTATTTGCAGGGTTTAATATGTTTTAAAATGTTAAAGTGTTTGTTGCAATTTTATATATTGTTTGGCTATGAAATTCAAAGTGCCCACGACACCGAGATTAAGAACACTGATATTCCGGCATGAACGCCATCATAAAGAGACACTAAATTAATATGAAAATTCATAAGAAAATTATAAAAATGTAAAACAGTATTATTTTAATTTGTGCAATTTTATTTTCTATGATAAAATATTTTACTCAGCGTGCATAGCACTTCCGCTTATGTGAACCCCGTAGGCGGCCATGGTAGGTCCGTGTGACGCTTGCCTCTGGACAGTCTGTTGAGGAGAGCTGGCGAGGTAAGACACTGTCACATATGCACTACAACTTTTGTTCACTGATTTAGGTTTCCATAGTCAATTTAGTTTACCGGTCAACTTTTGCTTGTGTATGTTTTCGCCAGACATTTTCCCCAGTATTATCCTTCCGCTTTATTAATTTATTGCACCCTTGTGGCATTTTTTAACTTAATCGTGGAGAAGAAGTTGAAAGATGTCGGAGAGGTCACGCGACCCGTACATCTTGAATCAGGCGCAATCCACCTATATTCATGGCGTTTCATTGTAATTTTCACAGTATTGCTATGAGCAATTTCAAGGGTTTTGTTTTTATGTATGTATTTGAGGGTATTTTCCATGTTTGAATATTTAACGCAACATCACGTATAACCACATGGCCGACCGACGCCAAGTACTTGTATACGCCATCGTTGCGTTTTGAGAGCTTATTCATGTAACATTGTATGGTGCAATATTTTATTAAGGGTTCTATGTTATATTTTTGTCAGGGTTCCGTTTAATTTCACGTAAATTGATGCTTTTTGTACTTGACCACGCGGTCATGTTAATATTTGATTTTACAGCCATCATGCATGTTACAAGCCTGTAACCACTTCAATTATAAAGAGAATAATTTTCTCAGCAAGAATAACATTTTGTCTGAATTTAGTTTGCCGTTTCCATGCAGAAATATTGCAATTTCACCTGCATCACGTGGTCCGCTACGAACTTCATCCAGCGACATCTGCGCCATCTAAACTTGTTTTCACACATGTGTGTGTTTATTGTGAATACTCATCTCATGTCCCATCTTGATTCATGTATCTTTTGAGGGTTTATGTAATTTTGTAATTTGTGTACGGTGCAATTATTCCCGTCCTAGCGGGCTCTGTGTATAGGCCATCACCACACTACCCACATGCTGGAGGGCGAGCTCCGATGAGTTTACATTAGTGATGCAGAGTAATCACACGTGTTAATATGTATCATCAAGGGTTTCATTTGTAATTCACCATGTCCTGTCTTCAGGGAAAAACCGTCAGGCCACCCTAGCGGCTCTCGGCCCTCTTCCCTTGTGAAGGCTGTGCTTTCACGCACCTCTGTGAGATCATCCATCTAGGCGTGCGCTAGATTAATTGCGGACTGGGGAGCACCCAAGCAGAATTGGCTATTCATGACCGAGATTATCATAATTTCATTGGCACGTTGATGTGTATGCATAGTAACAATAAAAACAAGTCTACAGTGAACTTACCTGTTTTATTCAGTAGTGACAGTGTCCTAGCACATATATTTGATTAAGTGTTTATTTCAAGTGATGTTTAGTAAAAGTTTAGTATTGCTACGTGTTTGTAAGTACGCACGGGTGAGACGGACACACAGAACCCACAGCATCCCTGAGAACCCAGAGTCTCAATAGTGCGGTGATTGGGAAGCACTGCTGGTGCCCATATTACCAGTAAATATTTGTGTCATTGTTCGTCTCGTGTCTCACCCGACGGCGTCAACATTTATCGTCCTAATTGGTTCATTTAATTCTAGTCATCAATTATTGAGAAATTGTTCCTATGTGTATAAGGTATTTTATGTGTTCTTAAATTTTTAAAACATTGCTTTGTTATCAACGCAATTTAAAGTTGATTAAAACTTATATAATTTAGCTTCCAGAATTGGTCTGGCTTTTTATATGGATTTTTAAGGGTTTGAACATTGCCAGCAATTAAGTTTTTTTGAAGCATGATTTGTTTCATTAATGTGCAAAATATTTTATGATAAATACTTTGTAAATTCTTTGCCAGCAATGTTAATCTTTGCCATGATTTCTTGGACTGTTTAATTATATTGTGAATATGTAAGAAGAATTGAGTACATTATATTTATAATAATTTGATGCTACGTAAGAATTAAATGTATGTTTATATTCTAACTGATCTTGCTGATGGTCTGATACGTTTGAAAGTGAGTCAAGTACAACGTTTAACGAATTGAAAATGCATTTTGTTCTGCGTAAATTGAATATTTTCTGAGTTGTACAATTATTGATGGTGCTTTTTTGTATTTTAATTTGAAAATATAAACTGTTACTATTGAATTGTATTTGTGTCCTGTTACATTACCATCAGGCAAGGTTTGTAGGACATTTTTTTTAGTTTTACAAAGCCATTTTACATTGGCAGGATAACATAGTTGCTTCGTGTATTGGACCTTATTGTATGCTGGATAAAT
The DNA here is from genome assembly GCA_029891345.1 of Dryococelus australis. Classification (NCBI taxonomy): domain Eukaryota; kingdom Metazoa; phylum Arthropoda; class Insecta; order Phasmatodea; family Phasmatidae; genus Dryococelus; species Dryococelus australis. The sequence continues at coordinate 32,353,037 of CM056994.1, read as the reverse complement.
ATTATAGTTTGATTGTTTTGACTGATCAAACACAATCTTGTATTGATTCACTGACAGATTGGTATCAACCATTAAAGCCAAAGCTAGAACTGCTGATAACTTCGCCGGACCTACAAGGGATGCGTTTCGGGCTTTTTTTGAACTTGGTACCCCTTATGGGAGAAGCATTGGACGATCGCAGCAGAGTCGCATTATTTCCCCTTCATAATTTGATTACAGTGGTCGTTGCCAGTTCCTTATGACTGATTGACTCGGCAAGAAATTTGATTATTTTTTGTGTTTGAACTTTTGAAGTACAATCTTGGAACGCCTTCTGAGACCTATAAGCTCGGCTTAGACCTGATGCAGTACTTGAAGGACCAGGCACGGATTGAAGCACAATATCAGAAAATAATAATGTGTTTCTTAGCCATGATGCATTATTCGTGAAAAAATGTTCGTGATGTCTTTGTACTTTCTTCCATTTATTCTCCAATTTGCTAAGAAACATCCGTATAGTGTGATTTAAACCATTTAATGGGTCTTTCTCTTTAGGCAACTCTAAAACACCCAATGCATCAATCACACACGTTAACATTACATCAAAACGTGCTGTTGATGATTATTACACCCAGATGTCAAAAACAACAAGATGTGAAATTTCAGGAGCCGTTCTGTAAAAAGAATGTTCTAGTGTTAATGCGCAATAATTTCCTGTTGAGTTCAGTAGCATAAAAGGTAAGCTGTAACATCATTCAAAGATCATTTGGATGGTGCAATAAAGTGTTACAGGTGGAATTCTTACCTTAAAACCCTGTAGACAAAAGTACGACACACCACAAGTTGTATATCGCCACACTGAACGTCACTTCTCAACTGAACTCCAAGGTCTGTCACTGCTGTTGTCTGGCCAGCACAGATAGCTTCAGTCTGGTGCCGTTACAAGCAATGATAAACGAAGCTGCTTACGATTTTGTTCGAAAGGAACATTACACCATTGTATTTTCATGTTTTTTCTGCTCTATTGTGAATGTCAAAAATCAAATAAAGTTCCCTCAGGTTGGGAAAATGTCACACTATGCTGCGGCGGAAAGTCAATGGAATGTTTTGAATGGCAAGCGAGCGATACCAAGGAAACGCATATCTGTTCCAAAAAGCTAACCAACACGATAATCCTTTCTATGACTCGCCCTGCTGATCTTGGTTGTATTGAGTTTCTGTATTTATCTGAAGAATTTTTTAGTCGTTTGCTGCCCTAGTTTCTCAAGTGTGACTCTGGGTGCACCAAAATTTCCAGGTCAAGGCCAGTAGAGTATAAATAGTGTGATGGGCCTCTGGGCCAGGAGTTGTTGAATGGATGAGTGGTTGAGTTTCAGTGATAGACGACGAGTGGCGAGAGAAGTGACCAGCGGAAGGGAAATATACGACTGCAAGTATCAAGCAATGAAGAGTGCAGCTAGTAGGCTGGACTATTGGACTAGATGCATGAATGAAAGACATTACAAATGATGGCAACATACAGACTGAAAGTGTGATAATGATGGTATGAGTTAATTGACTATAACCAAACAGATACATTAAGTAGGATGTTAATTAGAGTAAAAAATAGACATTAAAAATTGTGCTCATCTATACTAATAAATAAAATTGAAGTATCTGTCTGTTATCTTAAAATTGGTATCAATATCTAAGTGTAATATCTTATTTAAACAATGTTGAAGCATAAATAATTGTTTTTAAAATTTTTGCCTAGCTGTTTGTCCAGAATAGGCTCCAAAACAGCAGAATCATTGTTGATAAAATTTCCAAAGATCATAGAGTTTATTTATATTTAAAATCTGCTCTTTATTTCATCTCAATATCTCAGATGGTTATAAAATTAATTAATTTTTTCATATAATTATCTTCATATTTCATATCTTGTTTTTTTGCAAAAGGATTGTTGTCAAAAAGCATTGTTGAAACAACAGTAGTTTTTTAAGTAATCATTGATATAATACGCATCATAGAAAAAGATGCATTAGTTTTTGAAAAGAAAAAAAAAAGTAGTAAAATAACATATTATCAATCAACCAACACTAACGCAACATTAAAACTATTTCCGATAATAAAGTAACAATCTTTCAAACCAATTTTATAGGTATGTATTTCAATAACTCCATAAAACTTGAGCGAAACGATGGGGGGCTGTATTTTAATAACTCCATAAAACCTGAACGAAACAATACTTATATTTTAAACATAAATCCTCATTGCATCCCAGAATGTTGCATAGCGCGATTGTGCACTCTACAGAAAACTCCGCCCCATCTACGAGCCACGTGCGCTCTGGGGCGGAATATATAAGCGGCAGTCTGAATTAAATGTATAGCGCCAGGAAGCCCACAAGCCTGAGTGGCCGATCACATCCTTGAATATTACGTGCGTAATTGCAATCCCCGTTACCCGTCCAGAATTATGCATGCAAAACGCACCCCCACAGTTGGAATTATATGTATTGAGAATTCTACTACTCGTGTCTGGCCCCTGGAAGAAGTTCCTGCAATCACGAGAGATGGCAGCACCACTGTGACCTTGTAACGTCACAGCCGGTCCGGCTCAGAGACAGACGTTTTAATTTGTCTTCGCCTCCACGCGGGGTGATAAGAAACTCGCAGCACGTCTGCACACCCCCAATAAATGCGCCCCCATGGTGGAAGACTATGCTACCCCCCCCCCCCCCCCCACACCACGAACAACTTCTGACCAGAGAAAATTTAGTATAGATACAGTTCCAGCATCCAGCACCAGTGAGTGGCGCCGGGCTCGGCGGCCAAAGAGGACGCGAGCCCAACCCTCAGTCTGCTGAAAACTCTTCTCAGTTTGCAAGGGCTCATCCTCTGCAGTCTGCAAGGGCTTAACTTCCTCCAGTCCGAAAGGATTCTGCTGCTCAATACCCACTCTCCTACACCCAGCTTGTAGAAGGCTCTCCTTCGGGCTTGACCAAGCGCTATTCTACCTCCTGCAGACGATCCTCCTTTCTTGACCAGCACCTTAACCTACATCAAGAATCTCTCTCTCTCTCCGAACCTGCACGTCGCCGAGGACCTGCACGTGAGCAGTTCTACAGCTACAGGTATATCCCGCCTTAACCCGGTAATCCCTACCTCACTCAACTTCCCTTGACTCCGTGGTAGCGAGCCATCGCGTTTCATGTTACCTACCTGATTAGCTTCCCGCTTAATTAATCTAGCCGCTGTAAATTGCATTGCTATAGTTCTCATTATTCTAGCAGCTGTAAATTGTTAGCTATAGTTCTCATTATTCTAGTAGCTGTAAATTGTTAGCTATAGTTCTCATTATTCTAGTAGCTGTAATTTGTTAGCTATAGTTCTCATTATTCTAGCAACTGTAAATTGTTAGCTATAGTTCTCATTATTCTAGCAACTGTAAATTGTTAGCTATAGTTCTCATTATTCTAGCAACTGTAAATTGTTAGCTATAGTTTGCTTGCCTCAGACTCGCCTTCGCCTGACCCCCGTTGTTTATGTGATTCTCATATTCATATTTTCTTATTCAAATTGTTTGTAAAACAATTTAATTTAATTGTGCATTTTGTATTAGTGAATTGCTTTTACTCCCCAGGGATCAAACCCCCCAGTAAACAACCATGTAATTTTGAATACTTGCATACCGTTACTTGTAGAAAGCGGACCCTTGCTCCCTATATATTTTGGTATTGTGTGGTTCCTACTAAACAGATGTACAATAAGATGGTGCTCCCAGTAAGCAAAGACGTAGGGAACGTCGTGCCCTTGCTCGAACTAACGCCCAACCTACGTCTGAGGACGAACTGCTGGTTAGCTGTATGGATCAGACACCACAAGCTATTTCTCCTCTTATCCCCTTGGATATCTCATTCCCGCTGGACCATTTACTTGGTGGCAATTGGTCTGGGTATCCGACCACGGACCACAAGATTCAGGAGAAATTACTAAGTCAGGAGAACGAGGTTATTCCCCCAGAAAACCTTTAGTAATGTGAAATTACAATCAGGTTGGCGTATTCGAGTGAAACATCCTGCGGGCACGGTACTCCCGAAATATTGTGACATTAAGTTGGCAACTGGGAAGATAATCAGGGTTCGACTCCCTGCACAATCCTACTCCCATCCCCATGTGGCACATCCCTCAGTAGATGTTATTCAAGCCTGCCAACCCGCTCTGCCAACTAAAGTCTCATCTGCTAGCCCACGCACCACCATCACTACTCTAAATTAAACACCTCACCATTACATCCCTTTAGGATCTCTGGCATCCTGCGTATATTGGCGACCCTAATTGTGAGAATGATTGCGCTACCTGGGCGGGAGGCCACCTCTATCTGACTCACTCAGGGGTTTGATTCCCCTCCAGTCCATGGTAAACCTGCCCCCAAGTGACCGACTGCTGTATCAAAACCCCTAATGCCTCCTAAGGCTATTTGAAGGAATGGTAATGTCATGGTAGGCTAAGCTGGAATTGGCAGGGCGATCAACGTTAACCTACTACCCTATAGGATAGTCAACCCCCTTAGCAACACGCATCAACCTGATACGAACGATGGTGGGCTATATTTTAATAACTCCATAAAACCTAAGCAAAGCAAAATTTGTATTTTAAACATTTGTAAACAAATACTAAAGTCCACGCGAACGAAGTTGCAGGCACTGCATTAATTTCTAACTATACATAATAAGACATTTGTAAATTCTATGTGATAAATATTTAAAACTTTAAAATTAATTTTTTTTGTTTTGCTTGTAGAAATTATTATGTACAAATTTTGACTGGCACTACTCACGCCATATTTCAATTTTCTATTTCTATTTTTAAAATATGTAAACAAATCCTAAAGTCCACACAAACGAAGCCACTGGAACAACTAGTTGAGAAATAAAAAAGAGTAACAGGGGAGATAGATTAATGCTCTAAATAATAGCTGTGTGAATAAACTTAAATCTAATTTAGTTCTTTCATTTTTATTAAGACCTCCATCTTTCAGGACTCAGATACACCACTCAGGGGTCTTTTAACACTGGTTTAAAAAGTGTGATGGAGAAAATTATTTAATAATCTGTTGTAAATCAAGTTAGGCAAAGTCTAATAATTAGTGATTGTAAGACAAATTCAATTAATTTTGTAAATTTTAGGCTAAAATAATAAGACTGTTAGTACAACCATCACAGTGAATCTTAACTAGAAAAATGTCTGCAGAAATGGAAGCACTGCGATCATTGATTGAGAGGCTGAGTAGCCAATTGAGTGCAAGTGTAGATAGCTTGAGAGTAGGTGTAAATAGTGTGAATGAGAATGTAAATAACCAGGTAACTAATGTGAGTGAGTTAGTATATAAGAAAATAGATAATATAGACAGGAAAATAGACACTGTGAATGAAAATTTAGACAGCAAAATAGAAGGCATTAGCGAGTTGGTGAACACGAGAATGGAAACTGTAAATGAAATAGTGAACAGTGTAAATGACTGGATGGACACTATCAGTGGGAGAATGGACAGTGTCAGTGAAAGGATGGACAATGTTGAGAATGAAGTGAAACAGGAAATAAGTGTGATGAAAAAGGAATGGCAGAAATTTCTGCAGCAACGGAATTCTACCATTACAACATCGCCAGCAGAGAGCAAGGGAGCAGTACAAGTTGTGACCAACACAGCAACCTCGGAAGATAGTCAGCAGCTCTGCAGTATAGGTGTTGCGCATCCAGGAGTAAGGAAGGAGGTCTTAATTAAGCCCACCCCTTACGATGGCCAGACTTCACGGTAGGAGGACCAACACCATTTTGAAATAGTCACCAACCTGAATGGCTGGTCAGCCGAGCAGCGGCCTTACTACCTCGCAGCCGTACTGAGAAGCCCCTCACCGAGCATGCTAAAATCTCTGCCAGAGCAACATCGACTGGAGTACCCCACACTGGTGTTGGCCTTGGAGCTACTTTTTGGCGATAGGTACCTGCACATGCCCACCATGCACAGCTGCGAAGCTGCACCCAGCAACCAGGGGAGCCACTACAGGAACTATGCCAAGACATTGTGCGACTGTCCCAGCAATCCTTGGAAGGGTGTCCTGATGAAGCGCACGACATAATCGTAGTCAGCTTCTTCATTGATGCCATCGCCAACACATGTACGACAAGCTGTATGTTTGGCTGCACCCCATAACATGCAGGATACCCTGGCCCGAGCACTGCAAGTGGAGTTAGCATGACAGGGGGCCGCACCCCGATGCCCGGTACGGGCAGTGACACTCATAGAAAACAACAGAGGCAGAATAACGAAGACACTGAAGGATTTGCAGATGACAATGAGGGGCATTGTTTCCAAGGTCCATGCTACAGAGCCTCCCCCTCCCCCCAGCTAAACAGTTAGAGTGTTGGTCATGTGAATAGACAGGGCATCTGAGAGACTACTGCTCACAATAACAGCAATAGCAGAAGCAGCAGCAAGACGTAGGTAGCGAAAAGCAGATGAGAATACAGTACATTCGGAAAACTTGTAAACACAGATGGGGGGATGGGGGGCGAAAGACAGTTACTGCTGGAGAGAAGGCCCCAATGTTCTTCAATGTACAGTCTGTGAAACAGGATTGGGATGCAATACTGGTGGAGGGGAGCCTGAATGATGATCCTGCTGGATGGTCGTCGACACTGGGCCGACCATAACAGTGCAGACATCCACAGGCCTTCCCGCCAGCGATTGCCTGATGACAGAATATAACGGTGCTATTTAACTACAGTAACAGGTGATACTATACATGTTAGAGGTAAGAAAAAAATGATCTTGAAGCTTGGTGACCTTAGCATAGAAGTACTAAGTAGGCTGGGGTGCTATATCGATACTCAACTTGGTGTGCTATTGGTAGGCAGTACGGAGATGGTGGTGTCAACAGGGCCTGATTTCTCCTCCCCAATTAGCTGCCCACTTCTAGTCAAATTGTCATTACAGGCAGATGTCAAGGAAAGTTTGTCAACATTGGGGTCTAATTGCCAGCAGAGAGGATTGGCATTCTGCCAGATAAAGTTGCTAATTCTGATAGTTTCCTAGTAATAATGATAAATTTGACCGATACTGACATTCGTCTTGAGGAGGAGGCCATTATAAGTGTTTGCAAGCAGGTCACACAGATACTTTGAAATGTTCCAGAAAATTCTAGATTAGAACAAATAGAATATCCTCTACTAGAAATACTGGATGAACTGCTAGTAAGAACAAAAGAAAATCTTAACTAGCATCAGGAGAAGTCTGTCTCTGAATTACTGCAGAGAAATAGGTATGGCTTCTCACGTGGACCAAATGACCCTGGATAGAGTAATGTGACCTTCCATCGCATTGATACAGGAGATGCCAGGCCCATGAAGCAGCCACCAAGATGACTGTCATTAGCTTTGCATGAGGCAGTTGAAGTAATTCTGAGGGTAATGAAGGAATCGGATGTGATAGATCCATCAGTTCGTCCATTGTTGTCACCCATTATACTTGTCAAGAAGGAATATGGCTCGCTGAGGTTTTGAGTAGATTGCCAGCTTTATAATGTGACAAAGAAAGGTTCTTATCCACTTCCAAGGATAGATGACACATTAAACAGCCTAGGTGGGTCACAATAGTGTTCTACTTTGGACATGAAGAGTGGGTACTGGTAGTGCGAGGTGACCTTAGAAGACCAAGAGAAGACTGCATGGGAAAGGAACCTGGCAATTCAAAGTTATGCCTTTTGAGCTATGTAATGTCCCTGCCACCTTTGAGTGCCTAATTGAAAAAAGTACTGCCTTTAGATACATGTCAGGTTTACCTAGATGACATTGTTGTGACAGGGAGAACATTTAAAGTGCACCTGTCATCCAACTGACAAAACTTAAATGCAGAGTTCTCTGGGATTATGTTCCTATTACCGTCAATTTGTACCTGGGTTCGCTACGATCGCCAAGCCACTGCATGAACTGACTTAGGCGAAAAGGAAATTTCATCAGCCCACTGAGTGTGAAGATGCTTTTAGTAAACTAAAGGAAATTCTGATATCTTCATCAGTCCTAGGTTTCCCGAAAAGTGAGGGAATGTTCATTTTGGATACTGGTGCTAGTGATGTAGGCATTGGAGCTGTGTTATATCTCAGGTTCAGGATGGGAAGGAAAGACCACTAGAATACTTCAGTAAGACATTGTATAAGCCTCATATAAATTACTCTGTTACATGCAGGGAGCTTCTGGCTATGGTGAAGGCAATGTCACAATTCCACCCCTACCTTTATGGGATGTTATTTTATTCTAAGAACCAACCATGCTTCATTATGCTGGCTACTAACCTTTAAGATCCCCGAAGGTCAAATAGTCCAATGGATACAGCATTTTCAAAAATATGACTTTAAAATACAGCACTGATCTGAATATGCCTTCACAGCAATGTAGATGTACTTTCTAGAAGGCCATGTGAGCCATTGTGTCATCATTGTGAATTGCAGAAAGACAAAAGTGGTGAATCACTTAAGGACTACAGAGGACAAGAATTCAAGGTTCTCTATCTTGTGATGGGACACCTACGTGAAGTGATGAGAGTATTAGGAAAGATCTGTTGAATGATCCCACTTTGCAGCCATTACTATAGTAAGAAAAAGCTGGTTTTCTGCCAAAATGGGAAGAAATATCTACTCTGAGCGCAGCAGTCAAAGCATACTGGGCACAATGGAATTCCCTCGTACTGAAGAATGGCATACTTTACAGTAACTGGGAAAGTAATGATGGAAAACATACACAGTTACAGTTGGTCCTCCCAGAATGCAGGGTCCCTGAAGTCTTAAAGGAACTGCATAATGCAGCAGCCAGTGGGCACTTTGGTGTTAATAACACCCTTGACAGAATTATACTGATATTCTACTGGCTTCATTGTCAGGAGGATGTTGAGAAGTGGTGTTGAATGTGTGACACCAGCACTGCGAGGAAGGGCCCAAGGACAAGTGGACAAGGTCACCTCCAGATACAATTGTAACAGATTACTGTCCTGTTCTCTCGTTGTAGTCCTCATTAAATACCAACGAACTAGCTCAGCATGAGTTGGAGAATTTGACTACATAATAATGAAAGTTTGTTGGTACCAGCGTTGACAATAAATAAAAGAAGAAATTAAATGTTTACTGGAGATTTATTGTCGTCTCTGCAAAACAAACAATTGACACTCGTAGCTGACAAACAAAAAAAACTAAGAGAGAATGGCAGCCTTCATAAAACTAAACTTCTCACTTCAAGAGTTGCAAAGACGAGAGAGAATCGTTATACTTTTCTCTCCCGACGCCCTATTGACTCCTCACACTGACGGAAAATAAATTTAATAGTTATTTGAAATGTCCGAAATTCAAAATAAGGTTAAAGTCGCGGGCACTGGTCGGTGCAAGTCACATGATCACTCGGTTGCAGGTTGTCCGACTGATAGCTCACAAACTATCTTGCTGCGACGAACTGTTGTGTTGTGATGTGTTGTGATACCCGAGAAAGGCAGTGCTTCCTTATATCGTGATCAAAAGTTTCATCATTAAAACTTATTATTTTTGAGCAGTCTGTCACATCAGCTAAAGGTAACCTCTGTTATTTCCCTTGTTTCACCATGTCGTGCAATGCGGTGGCAGCGTGTTTAGTTTACTAACCCAGTGAAACGGAAAAGGTGCGCTATTGTCCTAAGATGTCTGTTGTTGACGTCTGTTACTACGAGGAAATGAGGAAAGAAAAATAATAAATTTGGAAAAAAACGAAAATATATAGAATACAAACAAGTTCTCATTGCTACAACCTTTCAAATATTAAATGAATTACTATCCTTGACTGAAATATAGACAAGGTAAGTACTTCCAGAATCTGTGTGTGTGTGCACATGTGTGCGTGCATGTGTGCATGCGTGTGTTGTGCATGTGTGTATATCTAGCTGCAATGCTACACAATCTTGGAGCCCCATTCAAGAGGATGGCAGTAGATATTCTGGGTCCCTTGCCTGTCACAGAGAGGAGTAATTGTTATCTACAGGTGACCCAAGATTACTTTCCTTAAGTGGCCTGAGGTCATTCTAATACCGAACCAGGAAGCAAGTACTATGGCTGAGACACTCATAGAACACATCTTCTCTGGTTTGGGGTGCCACTAGAACTCCATTCATCAAGGAAGATCTTTGATGCTGCAGTATTCCAGAAGGTAACAAAGATTTTGGGGATGAAAAAGACTAGGACTACAGCCTTACACCTGCAGTCTGATGGGATGGTCGAGAGGCTTTACCGCACTCTTGAGCAGTACCTGGCAATATTTATGGCAGACAACCAAATGGATTGGGACTTAAATGTACCATTATTTCTCCTTTCTTATCATTCGGCAGTTCACGAGTCCACAAGGGTAACACTGTCAAGGATGCTGTTTGAAAGAGAACTTCACCTTCCTAGTGACCTGCTGTTTGGCCGACCAACAGAAGAGAAAACTGCAGCACCTGATGTTGCCAATGACTTACATAACACACTATTTGGCATTTATGATTTTGCTCAACAGCACCTCAGAGAATTTTGGGCGAGGTATTTCAAGGACACTTGGTGTGGCTGAACAACCCCCAGAGATGAGAAGGGTACTGCCCAAAGCTACAGAAATGTTGGGAAGGCCCCTGCAGGATTCTGAAGATCAATGATGTGGTCTTGCACATTTGTCGTCAAGGCTCTCGGGTGAAACTCAAGCTTGTCTGTATCGACCAACTGTCACTCTACGAAGGTCCGGATTTTGCAGAGTCTGTTGGGACAAACAGACTTCTGGAGGGGGGCAGTGTTACACACTAGCGAGTGGAAGTGAAGAACAGAGCAATTATATGATAATGACGTCCGCAAGTCAATGGAATGTTTTGAATGACAAGCGAGCGATACCCAGGAACTGCATATCTTTTACAGAAAGCTAGCAGACACAGTAATCCTTTTTGTGGCGCATGCTGCGGACATTGGTTGTATTGAGTCTCTGTATTTATCTGAAGAATTTTCTAGTGGTTTGTGCTCTAGTTTCTCTAAGCACTACTTGGAGTGCATCAAACTTTCTACGTTAAGGCCAACTGAGTAGCAATGGGTCTCCAGGCTGGGAGTTGTTGAGTGGATGAGTGGCTGAGTTTCAGCAATAGATGACGAGCAACGAGATAAGTGACTAGCTGAAGGAACATCTGCGACTGAGAGTATCAAGCAGTGAAGAGTGCGGCTGGCAGACTGGACTATTGGACTAGATGCATGAGTGAAAGACATTATAAATGTTGGGAACATACAGACTGAAATTGTGTTTATGAGTATGAGTTAATTGACTACAACCAAAAAGAGACATTAAGAAGGATGTTAATTAGAGTAAAAATAGACATAAAAAATTGTGCTCATTGAGAAATAAAAAGAGTAATAGAGGAGATAGATAGATTAATACTGTAAATAATAGCCGAGTGAATAAACTAAAATCAAATTTGGTTCTTTTATTTTTATTAAAACCTCCATCCCTCACAAGCTCAGATATGCCCCTCAGGCATCTTGTAACAATACTTTCTTGGCGTGAGTTGTGTATTCACTGTGATATGGTATTAAACATAATTTTCCTAAAAGACAAGTGTACATGTAGATGTAAGTCAAGGAGTGTTGTGTACTTGTGTTTTGGTTTCTTTGACATAGTTAAAAACTAATACATTTTATAATATGTAACCAACCTATTTTAGCTACAGACAATTACCAGAGACATTTAAGCGCCACTTAATACACTGAATAATGAAAATTACTGTACCTTGACAGGGAACAATTACAGTTCATTAATAGTCATTAGATCTGTACTAATATCTGATATAAATCCTGTTAACTACTGGAATGAAATAAGTCCATCTTTACATCTTCTGGATTTACTTTCCTTAAATCATAATCATGAAATGCTTCCGAATTTCATTAGACAGAAACTTGAAAACAGAATGCTCAAATTCCAGACAAAATGGTTTGAAACAAGTGGTTGGATACAATCTAGATGGAATTTTTCATTATTATAGCTAAAACTATAAAACGTCATACCAGAAAAGGCTTTGAACGACAGAAAAATGTATTGCGCATGAAAATAGGTTCCTCTCATTTACAGGCTGTTAGAAGTTATGAGCATTCAAAATTTCCTATTGAATCTATACCCATTAAAGTAACTGCACTTGAACCAACATGTGCTATAAAATGCTTACTGCTCATTGTCTCTTGGATGGGTTGCTTAGCTGTCCAGGGACTTACTCTCCAAGATCTGAGCAATGAAGCTGACAATCTAATAGAGCTTCTGGAGTTTAGGTCCAAGGAAAAACGAGAAAAAATACTTCACTTTGAGCACCAAAATAGAATTGTACTGATGAAATCATAACAGACTTATGTCAGCAAATTATTTTTGTAGATCCTGTTTTTTTTTTTTTTTTTTTTTTTTTGTGGTGGCTCAACAGATATAAATTTTGATGGAAAGGATAAAGAGAGAAAGGAAGGGACAGTGTGAGCACGCATGCATGCACATATGATGGGTTTCTAGTTCGTAGACACATCGCACGATACACTTGTTTATAAAAGTTAAATAAAAATATATAAAATGAAATACATAACTTTTATTTTATAAAATGATCTGTCAAATCTATGGTTGTGACGACGTAATATAATTATTCTTGAAAATATGAGTTCGTAGACATGCCACACGATACATTTATATCTGTACATTTTACAAGTTAAATAAAAAAATATTATTTATACATTTCATTTTTTATAGCACATTGAATTCAAGATGACTCCTCTGCCAAAACATGGAGTCACTGAGGCAAATTGAGGAGCACTTTTAATTTTAGCTATTAATGTAGCAGCTCAACACCATAGGGATGTTTTTTTGGGAGCTGTCAATATGGCAAACATGCAACTGTAGTGGCAGGAAAGCAAAAAATTAATTTTCGAGAAACTTCTACTACTATAGAAAATAAATTCTAGACTTTTCAATGAAAAAAAGAGGAGAAATTGAAGGGAAAAACAATACATTTTAAAGTAAAATATGGATGGAATGATAGAACAGGAAAAAATGACATACTGGCTACCAATATGGCGGCATACTGACTACAAAATTTGCTGTTGGAAACAAGATGGCCAACAGCTAATTTGCATAAAATCACAAAACCCCTGCCATGTTGGCACCTCGTGCCTCAAGCCGCTGTGCCCAAACATACATTTCCTATCTACTAAGTAGTTATGTCACGCTTAGCAAAATTTTATACTCTAAAATGTATAAAAAAAAAGCAAACATATTTCAGTCACTCCTGATATAAAATGTCATGTTTATATTATGGAACCTATTTCTCTTAATTTTCTGCTAACATATGACAGCACTCCAACAGTTGCAGCTTCATTGGTTGAGCAATTAGCCTGCCAGTTTCAGCCCATGGAGATCCATGTTTGAAGTCTGGTGTATTCAGTTCCAGATTTTTGCACCTGAGAAAACAAGTGGTTGTTGCTGACAGCCAGTGGATTTTCTGGGTCACTCTCGTTTCACCATAACATAATTCCATCACACCTCCACCTATTCCTTGCCACATCTTATTTTATTCATTGATTGATATAAAATGACAGGTCTGTCTTCGGTAAGGTTAGCCCATTCCACTTTGTATCAGGGGCAGCAGTGGCTGAGCGGTTAGCATGCTCGCCTCCCACCAAGGCGAACTGAGTTCAATCCCTGGCCGGGTCACTCCTGAATTTTTGCAATTAGGAATTATGCTGGACAATGCCGCTGGTCGACGAGTTTTCTCGGAGATCTCCCATTTCCCCCACCCTTTCGTTCCAGTGCTGCTCCATATTCACCTCAATCACGCTAATCTGCTCTCAAGACCTCGCTGTTAAGAGCCGCCCAAATCTCTTCACACACTTCACTCACTTTGCATCAACCTACAAATATCTCATTCTTGTTAGCCCTGCCTTGAAAAGCAGAAACAACATGCAAATGTCATTTGTATGGATACAGTGGTGAAAATCACACTTACAGACTGGACACTCACTAGTAGTTGATGATGCCACGGTAGGGGCTATACTTGGCTAATCCTATAGCCAGCAATGTCTGAAACACAGTGCTGGGCAGGGAGATGAGGCAGCAGGGCAGCCGGCTCGCGCTCGCCTTAGCCAGCGCTTTGGCCTGTAGAATGGCCTTCTTGGGGTTGCTGCATAGAGTACGTAGGTTGGTGGGCCCCTTGAATGGCAGCATGCTCTGGCCAGTCAAGTACCGGTTGAAGACTGATTTCATCAGGCTGTTGTTGGACATCTGCATCCCAATGCCCACACCTGCCCTCAGAGTTCCTCATGTACTCAACCGAAATTAGGTTTTAAATTATACAATTGCACAGAGAAAGACTCAAGACCATGGAACCTCCTTGTTACATTGGGCTCTGAATCCCAAAACTAATTCAATGTTCGAAAATTGAATCATGTCAGAGATTTGGCACAAACCACCATCCTCATCATCATCCTGTCGTCACTGTCGTCATCATCATCATCACAACACCATCACCACTATCAATATAGTCATAATCACTACCTTAACCATTATCACTATCATCACCATTACAGCCATTAGTATCATCACAATGTTACCACCATTAGTCCTCACTGTCATCTTTACCATCATTGCCACCATTATCATTGTCATTTTCATCATCACCATCACTAATACCATCACCACTATAATCACCATCAGTATAACAACCATCAATATCATTACCATCACCTCCATCAAAATCACCATAGTCATGATCATCAACATCAACATTGACACCATCACCATCATTACCAACATCTCCACCATCATCGTCATAATTGTCATAGTGTCGAAGTTGAGGATTTTGCTTTCTCTTACACTTAAAGACATGCAACATAGTTTCATATCTACGTATTTATACAAATTACAGTTACCATTTTGATTACTTCAAACACAAACAATTAACACTTGGCAAAATAACAGTAAAGCAATAAGAGAAGAATACTTTGCATTAAATTAAAGCCAAACTGTTGACGCGTGGCGCTCAACCTACTAATCAACGATGATTACGACTCATCGCTTAATGTTCCTACTTCCACTGCTACAGACGTATACAGAATTTTCTACATGAATTTTCTGCCGCCTACTCTGCCAGGCAACAAGAACTTATGAGCGAATTCTCTTCATTGAAGGTTACACAAGGCAGGCACCCCCCCCCCCCTCCTCAACCCTCCTTCAATGCGCTGAGAACCTACAAGCCGCCCACCACCAAGCACTGCTGACCCGAGTTTTTCGACTCCCACGCCAACCAGGGCAGGATGCTCGCCCTCCTCGCAACCCGCACCTGCAGCCAACAAGCTTCACCTATATAAGTCCGGACACTGCCGGGTTCGGGCAGTCATTCTTTGTCAAACTCTCTCACGACATCCCAGAGCACTAAATTCAGTGCTGAGACCTCCGGAGATCTCGTAAGCTTCAAGTACGCCCCCAGCGGCTACTTACCACATCTCGACGACCAGTAAACACATACATTCATATTTAACTTCACTCTGTCTCTTCTAGACACCTTTTACTTAGCTCAGTTTAACTTTAACTAACTTTGTATTCATCTAGAACCAGCTATTCCCCTTTGAACTTAGAACTAGGTCGCCTACACCTGGAACCGCAGTTACCTTCAGCACTCATCGGTTTGGTTGGAGGTAGTACGGGTCATGTTGTCTATTGAGTATTCAATAAACACTCATTGTTCACTACTCTCCCACTTTTCATTTACAGGGGCGTGAAGGATCAGTGGGGACTCTTAACACTAATAACCGTTCCTGTCTAAGTGCATTACGTAAGCTGTCAGACCATCGTACTCTATGCCTTACAAGGTAAGGAATGGCAAAAGATGTAGGGAACAATACCTAGCTCACGTTGCTATCAAACTGTGGATTGCATTACAACCTCCTACGCAGGAAAGGCGGGCGGAACGGAATCGCACCACCCAACTTAGGCATGAAGCAGTAGCGCCTGCTCCAGTCCTAGTAATCTACTTGTCACATTACTTTCGCACTCATCCATCGTGCACCCTGGGGTAAGAGAGTTGTTAAATCATACTGAGGCAAGATACGGCTGGGCAAACCTGAACTTCTGGAGCTGTGATGCCTACGACTGGAATCGCCGCATCGGAGTGGACCGAGCTCTCCACTACTGGGTGAAACCCACATCAACAACAACACCCAAGACGACAGTGTAAGTAAGCGATAACCAACACCTCTCGTCTCACGCCTTCTAACCAGAGTTAACCACCCCGCTTTTGATCTAGCGGAAAAATCCTAGACAACTGTGCCAGTCAGTCTAGCCGGGCACACGTCACTGTAATACTTATGGTGGTTTAATGGTAATATACTGATCAACAGAAACTATCTTTGTACCGATTGTATCTATGAACTGTTTTAATTGATGTATAAAAACATAAACTTAAGAAATCTATAAAAATGCATGTAAGTTCAAATTTAAAGTAGAAGAAAAAATGTTTTCAAAACAACTGAGTATTAAAAGTAACTGCAATAAAAACTGGATCAAATGGAAATTCACACAACTGAAAGAAAATATGTGATAATTATGGAAACAAATAATAAAGATGTGCACTACCATCCATCCATATTTATCAATCTTGCATTTGCAAATCAATTGTTTGACTTGAATAATTGTTTTAATGTTTCTGTTGTTGAATGGCATTATTTTAGGTTTCTGTGAATTATTAAATTATGCACATTAAATATTATGTTTGAAAAAATTACGAAAAAAAAAAAAGACAGCAAGACGAAATTTATGAAATTGTAATGGAATGAAGAAATGCATAAAACACAGTACTCGTTAGAAAATCTTATATGTCTTAGTTCTATTTGCTACAGATTCACTGATAAATCTTTGCTTATTACAGCATGTTTCATAATCACACTGGAATATGGAGAGGTTACATGCACTGCAACAATCCAGTACATCATAGGTGAACCCTTGTTCGGGCAGTTATGCTAAGTTGCTTTTTCATACCACAAGTTGAAACCACTATTCCAATATTAACAGACGACTGTACCTAAGCAGACTATATTGCTTTGATGAAGAAGTACACCACTGATCCACATTTTGTTCATTTTTATCGCAAAAAGACTATCAACTTTAGGTGATAGGCACTACAACTGGTTGTTAATAAACATGACTAAATTATGTTGCTGCTTAATAACCCCTGCTGCCTGGTCTTTGAATGACAAAATAAAAGCCACACAATTTACAACTCTTTCATTTCTCCAGAGCAGATGTTTAAACAAATTCTTCCAATGTGTAGGTTGCAGTAATTTCTGTTTCAAAGTTAAAAATTGAGTATCATTATAATGTGTTGCTGCATTGACCCAGTCAGATTTTGATATTGACGAGCGTAAATACTGATTCATAGGCAGATAAAAAAAATCGCAGCAGCACAAGATCTTAGCTTTAGTTATATACATCAGCTTAAATTTGTATTATTAGACTAAGTCCTGATAATGATCCAAAGCTCCATCAATTTAGATATTAATAAGAGTTAATAAATCACTTAGCGAATTACTAATAATTTTTATTAGTTGATCATGTTTACATGATGGTACTAGGTATTAGTATTAGGTTATTCATAAGCAGCTTTTATTTGAATCAGTGATGCTGAATACTGTAATTATGGTAAAAATAAGATGTGCTACTAGTAGAATTACTCTTATATAAATGGGTGATCTCAATGTAACTATGATGTCGTTTTCATTCCAACATTGTAATCTTTATTTGTTTTTGAGTGTGGTTGCTAGTTGTTCAGTATTTAACTTAATCCTACTTAGTCAGGTTATTCAGAGAAATGGATGTAAAGCAGTGCCCTGCTAAGCCCATGACCCATGTGTTTATCTCACAACTAGGGAAGGTTCACCTAGTACTAGTCCTGACTAATCTGGCAATTACTGAAGATTCGTGAATTTTGGGTTGCTAGATAAATTACCTAAAACATCAAAAAGAAGACGGAAAACACGAACAAATTAATAAGATTTGACAGCAAGCCTAACACCTAGCGATACCATGGTTTTGTGCGAGGAAGTAAAATAAATAATGTTCTTGCCAGTGACAGGCACCAATTCAAAGTATCACCTCGAACATCTCATACTCGGCAGACATCCTGGTGACGTCAAA
This sequence comes from Dryococelus australis, assembly GCA_029891345.1. Classification (NCBI taxonomy): domain Eukaryota; kingdom Metazoa; phylum Arthropoda; class Insecta; order Phasmatodea; family Phasmatidae; genus Dryococelus; species Dryococelus australis. The sequence goes on along the minus strand of CM056994.1, from coordinate 32,334,843 downwards.
GCTGTAGGTGCCGTCCTGCATGAGTCCCCGGATGTCACTGAAGGGCATCTTGTAGGGGCTCTTGGCGAGGGAGGAGACGAGCGAGGCAGAGTAGGCGGCATACAGTACTTGGGCGGTGAGGTAGAGCGTGAGGAATATTGTGCGGCAGGACCACGACTCAGGAGAGCTCTCATGCCCTGAAGCAAGGACCATGCCATGAACACACACTGTCCTGCTGCAAACACCTCTTGCCTATGGTTGTAAATATTATAATTGCTTTCATAGCATATATTCCGTTATGAGCCTCACTGTGTCAGATTGTCAGATACTCTTACACATACCTCATTTTAAATTTTTTGCTACAGCAGACTGCCAGGGTAGCTTAGATTATTATTTTTTTTCTTTTTTTAAATCACGAACATACAGGTTAACAAAAACAAAAACCTACCACCCAACCATCCATCAGCTAAATCAGTCATCATCCATTTCATCCATCATCTTCAGTTCAAGGTTCGGCTTCACCTACTATGCAGAAGTTCTTCGTTTTGGTGTCATAATTTCAGTTTCAGTGGTATTATTCGAAACGTTTGATTATAGAAAATTTACAATTTACTAGTTGTTTATTATTTTTGTATCTAAGTTTTACTGTGTGTTATTTCCTGCTTGCAAAATGGCAGACACTTATTAATAAAATATAAATAGGGAAGAGTTGGTTAAAATGGGATACTCAGTGTTTGATTGTGTTTAGCTTTATTTATGCGCTGGAATATATAATGCATATTGTGTGAGTTCATTGATTTATGTTCTTTCGTAAAAAGAATAAATCATCATGTGTAGTTTGATATTTCTGAAAATATAAATTTTTACTTTGAAAATGGGGAAGTATCCCGCTTCGGCAGACTAGTCTGATAAAACGGGATACTAATTTATATTGAGCAATACAAAATATATTTTGAATAAACTGAATTACTTCTCTTATTTTACAAATTATATTATCTAGTACATACGAAAACGCATATATAATCATTGAAAAGTGAACTGATATGACATTAATATTAATCATGAACATTACAATGCTCATTTACAGAAATCAGATAAATATTCGACACATTCGTTGGGTTCTAAGCTGCTGCATGATTCATTAGCTCAAAACTGACACTTGGTGCACTTAATCCATGCTAATTCAGAATAAGAGTTAGAGAATAAGTCGTTACAATAAATATATGCCTCATCATAAACTTCATCCTCTTCTTCTGAATTGCTGTCATTAACATGTAACTCAGCTTGTTTCTTCTCAGTCTCTCTATAGTCTGTAGTCTCTGGAGGTGCATTCTTTAGTTTTCTTACTTGTAGAATCACACTTAGCTGCCATTTTCTTTTTTTTATGCCTCCAACTTTTGCAGCCCTTGTCTGAACACTTTCTGCCAATTCATTATTGGGAAATTTTGAGAATGTCCTTCGGGGATATAGTGGAATTGGATGGTGAGCTAGAGGTAAAACAGAAGCACTCAGTTGGCAGTTGACAACCAAGCGAGACGAGGTAGACGGAGTAGGCTGATCAGCAGGTGCACTAGGTGGCTGCATTGTAGACACCTCTGTAGCTAGCAGTGCAGTTGTGATTGTAGGTTCAGGGGTAGTTGAAGATTGTGGTGTTTCTTGCTCCATAAGTGACAAGGTTCATGGTGCCCACATAATGTGGATTATTCAAGGTGTTCTACCCCTTCCTCCTGTATTAGCCTATTTATTATAATACTACTTCCTCCTTATCTGTAAATCACCCCCCATAAGTTAGCTGGTTGGGCGGTAGTAACTAACCGATAAATCAAAGATCCAAGTCTCATTGGATTGGATCTTGTCTTATGTAGGATATACAAATTATTTTATAGCTAAAAAATAATTAGGTCCTATCTTTATCAGCAGAAGTCTCAATGGAGAGTTTTCCAGACTCCACTTTTGTAACTCTAGTCAATAAAGTACTGCGTGGAACTTCATATTCTTTAGACAATTTGAGATATCCCATTTCCTCTTCAAGTACAGAATTAATGTCCTGAAGCATATTCTCCTTGTTCCATGAGTGACATTCAGCTGTTCTTTTGTACTTCCCATATTTAGGAGCCAGTTTGAAACACAAGAAGAGATCACACACATTTAGACACATAATTACAAATAATGTATACAAATAAAACAACACAAGTTGGACAAAACAGGATATCTAAGCAAAACAGATGGCTAAAACAGGATACTATCTTATTTCGCCAACCCAGGGGGTATTCCAATTTGTCCAACGACGTCATGTTCAGAAAATAATGGCATCCTAACCAAACGACACCAGATACCGCCTTTTACTTTCCACACATTTAAGTACAGACCATGGCTTATTTATATGAGACACTTACCTTAAAGATGATTAAAAGTTACCAACAGCTTCTAGGTATTTCAATTAAATCAAAATAATTTAGTAAAACATTATATTATTTTTAATTTTTCAACTGCACAAGAAAGGTGAATGCATTTCCTTACACTCTGAGCACTGTCGACTGTCCACCGGTACACAAAGGAATAAGTTTGTGCATCACTTGGTAGATTGCAGCACTTCCCATTGAAATAAGGCCAGTATTCTGTTTTACCATACTATCTCATTTTATCTAACTCTCTCCTATTCTGACTGGTGCAGAGCTAACATAGCAGGTACAAACTAACCTCGATTTATAGTAGTATTTGCAATAATTTGTGTGATATAGTATTGTGTTTAGTAAGTGACATCTGAAGTGATTTTTGTTCATTGCAAATGAAGAATGTGATCTGACTCCATCTTTGAATGTTGCTACCTTTATTTGTAGGTATAATACACCATCTGAGATTATAGAATGTTTGGGTCATATAGCACTGAACAAATCATTAAACACCACATGATATTGCAACGTATCTTGCCACCCTTACAGAAAATCTCCAAATCACAAAGTCCCTCACACATTAGGAGCAAGTTACTGGATAGCTTGGATACATATAAGGAATAACCTAATAATGATGATGGATTAATTTTAATGGAGATATGATTCACCTCTTTTGCAGAAGTCCTTTGTTTTCACCGGGTCGTAATTTAGGATTCAGAGTGATTACTGACAATGTACGACTATAGAAAATTTAATTTTATGAATAGTTTAATTATTTTGTGCTTAATCTTCGTTATGTGTTATCTGCTAGTTGCAAAAAGTCAGGAACATAGGGAAGAGTTGGATAAAACGGGATAGTATGGCAAAACAGGATACCAGCCTTATTTCGTTGGGAAGTGCTGCAATCTACAGAGAGATGCACAAACTTATTCCTTTGTGTGCCGGTGGACAGTGGACAGTGTTCAGAGTGTAAAGAAATGCATTCACCTTTCTTGTGCAGTTGAAAAATTAAAAATAATATAATGTTTTACTAAATTATTTTGATTTAATTGAAATACCTAGAAGCTGTTGGTAACTTTTAATCATCTTTAAGGTAAGTGTCTCATATAAATAAGCCATGGTCTGTACTTAAATGTGTGGAAAGTAAAAGGCGGTATCTGGTGTCGTTTGGTTAGGATGCCATTATTTTCTGAACATGACGTCGTTGGACAAATTGGAATACCCCCTGGGTTGGCGAAATAAGATAGTATCCTGTTTTAGCCATCTGTTTTGCTTAGATATCCTGTTTTGTCCAACTTGTGTTGTTTTATTTGTATACATTATTTGTAATTATGTGTCTAAATGTGTGTGATCTCTTCTTGTGTTTCAAACTGGCTCCTAAATATGGGAAGTACAAAAGAACAGCTGAATGTCACTCATGGAACAAGGAGAATATGCTTCAGGACATTAATTCTGTACTTGAAGAGGAAATGGGATATCTCAAATTGTCTAAAGAATATGAAGTTCCACGCAGTACTTTATTGACTAGAGTTACAAAAGTGGAGTCTGGAAAACTCTCCATTGAGACTTCTGCTGATAAAGATAGGACCTAATTATTTTTTAGCTATAAAATAATTTGTATATCCTACATAAGACAAGATCCAATCCAATGAGACTTGGATCTTTGATTTATCGGTTAGTTACTACCGCCCAAACAGCTAACTTATGGGGGGGGGGGGGGGTGATGTACAAGATAAAGAAGTAGTAGTATTATAATAAATAGGCTTATACAGGAGGAAGGGGTAGAACACCTTGAATAATCCACACTATGTGGGCACCATGAACCTTGTCACTTATGTTCCCTGTTCTGGTCACTTGCATAGGCTTTATATTCTGCTTACTCCTGTGTCTAGTATGTCGATCTTAATTTCAGATTTGGGGCACTACAAACGAATATTCACAAATGCTCAAGAGCAGGAATTGGTGTAACATTTTCTTGACATGAAGAGCCATTTTTTTGGGTTAGTGCTCAACGAACTTCGAAGACTTGCGAAGACTGGTAGAAAGGAATGGAATTCCTCATTCGTTTAGCAAAGTGAAACAAATGGCAGGTAAAGTATGACTATATTCATTTCTACAGCGACATCCATAACTCAGCTAGCGACATCCAGAACTCAGCTTGCGTTTTCCAGAGCTACATCTCTTCCTAGGGCCAATGGATTCATTAAAGCTGCAATAAATAAATTCTTCTCATTGCTTGATGAGATTTATTTCAAGCACAAATTAGGTCCAGGTCAAATATTCAGTGTGAATGAGACCAGCATCATGACTTTCCCAATAAAAGTAAGTTCTTGGGGTTGTGAGGAAAGAAGCAATTAGGGTCTATCTTTTCTGGTGAACGAGTAATCCTTGTAACAGCAGTAACCTGCATGAGCGCTGCAGGCAACTACATGCCTACTATAGGTTTGTATTCTTTCGACAGAGGGCAAAACCCGAACTTTTAGCAGCTTATCATCCTTCAGAATGGGTGTAGAAATGCATCTTTTTAATGTGGTTTAAGAATTTCATAGCATTTTCTCAGCCTACAAAAGAGAAGCCACTATTGTTGTTAAATGGACGTGCAATTCACACAAAATGTCTGAGGTTGCTGGAATCAGCATGAGTTAGTAATGTGATTTTGCTGGGGTTTCCACCACACACCACACATCTCCTGCAACCACTTGATGTTAATTATATGTCTCATTTGAGTACATATCACTCTTCTGAGGTTCAAAAGTGGCTACAGATGCACTCAGGAAGAGCAGTAATGATTTACCAGATAGGTAAACTTTACGGTGCACCATTCATGAAAACAGCGAACATCCAGACTGATGTTGATGGTTTCAGGAAGACAGGGATATATATCCATACAATCCAAATATCTTTCCAGAATGGATGTTTGCACCTGTAGAAATAACATCTAGGAAATTTGATGCAGATAGGCAAATGGAGCAAGAAACACCACAATCTTCAACTACCCTTCAACCTACAATCACAACTGCACTGCTAGCTACAGAGGTGTCTACAATGCAGCCACCTAGTGCACCTGCTGATCAGCCTACTCCATCTACCTCGTTTTAATTGGTTGTCAACTGCCAACTGAGTACTTCTACTCCAGCTGCTAGCTCACTATCCAATTTCACTGTATCCCTGAAGTACATTCTCAAAATTCCCCAAGGCCAATGGACATACCATGCTAATGACAGATGGCGAGGCAAAGCGGCCATATTAACTTCTTCACCTTGCAAGAATGAATTGGCAGAAAGTGTTCAGGCTAGGGCTGCAAAAGTTGGAGGCATAAAACAAAAGGAAATGGCAGCTAAGTGTGGTTCTACAAGTACGAAATCTAATGTATGCATCTCTAGTGACCACAGACGACCGAGAGACTCTGCGAAGAAACCAGCAGAGTTACATATTGATGACAGCAATTCAGAAGAAGAGGATGAAGTTTGTGACGAAGTATGCATTTATTGTAACGACTTATTATCTAATTCTTATACTGAATAAGCCTAGATTAAGTGCACCCTGTGTCAATTTTGGGCACATGAAGCATGCAGCGGTGAAGAACCCAACGAATGTGACGAATATTTCTGTGATTTTGGTAAATGAGCTTTGTAATGATCATTATTAATATGTAAGTCATATCAGTTCACTTTTCAATCATTATATATGTGTTTTTTATGTACATCATAAGTAATATAATTTGTAAAATAAGAGGACTGATTCAGTTTGTGCCTGTGCCGCCGAGATTAAGAACACAATATTCTAGCATGAACGCCATCATAAAGAGACATTGAAATAATATTGAAATTCATAACAAAATTATAGAAATGTAAAACAATATCTAATTTAATTTGTGCCATTTTATTTTCAATATAAAATATTTCACTCTGCGTGCATAGCACTTTCGTTTATGTAAACCCCGTAGGCGGTCATGATACGTCCGTACGAAGCTTGTCTCTGTATAGTCTGTCGAGGAGAGCTGGCGAGGTAAGACACTGTCACGTGTGCACTACAACTTTTGTTCACTGATGTGTAGGTTTCCATAGTCCATGTAGTTTACCGGTTAATCTATGCTTGCGTACGTTTTTGCCAGACATTTTTCCCAGCATTATGCTCCTGCTTTACTAATTTATTACGCCCTTGTGGCATTTTTAACTTAATCTGGGAGAAGGAGGAGAAATATGTCGGAGAGGTCACGCGACCCGCGCATTTTGAATCAGATGCCAATTGCCTATGTTTCTGGCATTTCATTGTAACTTCTGCATAATTTCTACACACAATTTTAAGAGCTTTATTTTTATGTATGTATTTAAGGGTAATTTTCTTGTTTGAATAATTTACTGCAACATCACGTATAACCACTTGGTTGACTGAAGCCAAGTCTTTGTATACGCCATCATTGCGTTTTTAAGAGCTTATTTATATAACATCGAATTAAATTGTACATAACCTGTAGCAAAGAACCATCTTGGCATTCGCCTGGACTTTTTTAAAACTGAAATCAAAATTGCCAGGCCAGGACGGGAACCCGTATCCTGAATACAAATCAAGTATATAACCACTGCACCAAATCGCTGGGTAGAGTGTATTGTACTCTATGGATACAGTTTTTTCGTGGTTTCTTCACTCTTTTTGAATGAAACCTTTGAAAAATCGCCTTACATATAACATGTTGGGTTGTTTCATAACTATGTCACGTATCACAGACATTTTGAACGTGCCTTAACATATGTATTTTGGCGTGTATAGGCTGCTTGCATGAATAGGCCGCACCAGAAGTTTTTGATGAAAAATTAGGGATAATTAATATTTCATGTATAGGATGCACGGAATTTTTATTTCTGAAAATATTGTTAAGTCACAATTCGATACAAACATAATAAAGTCCGACTTAATTTTTCCCCTACAAAACATTTGTGACAAAAAAATTTATGTTATGTTGCAATGTTTACGAATATACATCGTGCAATTACTATTCCACAGAGCTACTTGAGAAAGCAAAATCACAGCAACATGTTACAAAAAATGGCATCTTATCAATGTGCACTTATAGAGCCATGGCGGGCGTGCAAACTAAATAAGATATCTTTCTCTTGTACAGTAGAGAAATTATTTTCTCATGTATGACATCTATGGGCGAGCTCCAACATGTTTACATTTTACACGTGTGGGATGAAGGGTTTATTTTTAATGCGACTGGACAAATAACTGCAAGTGTGTGTGTGTGCGTTTTTATTCTTTTTTTTCTTCCCCCCCCCCCCCCCCCCCCCCCCCCCGATGTTAAGAATTAAAACATTAAAATGTACTGTATATTGACAAATTTATAAACATGTTTTGGCGAAACAATTAAAAAGAAAAAAGCCAATATTTTGTATATAACATGCACCCCACTTTTTGTAGTCATTTTTTTTTTTTTTTGTAAAAATGTGCTGCCTATACACGCCGAAATACGTAGAAGTACCTTCTTTTGGGATGAATTTAACTTTTACTAATGTTCTGTTTATAAATTTAAATGTTTCATATATAGTTAGTATGAATAAAAAAAAAAGAGAAAATAGGTATGTGGGTAATGCCTAGTAAGAAATAGTCCTTATGCATAATGTTATTACATTGAGTGCGCATGAATGGGGTTCTGTTGTCCCTTTGGGGTAAATTTTTAGACTAGGTGAAGCTTTGTTTGCATGAGGTGGAGAAATATCCTGGATGTAGAAGTTTAGCAGGGCTTCAGAAAAGTTGTAAGTAACTGTGAAGGGACTATAGTAGAGGAGGAGGGCAACCTTGCTGGCAGATGAGGCGCAGCACGGAGAGCGGTGCAGCGTGGAAGCCACAGCGCCAGTGGAGCGACTTCTCTAGGCCGCCAGCACGCAAGCCAGCGTGGTGCGTGGCCCAGGCGAGGGCGGCGACGGCAGGCAGCGACGCCACCAGCCAGCCCCACAGCTCCCCGGAGAAGGGCGACGTGAAGCACGCCCAGTTCAGCTCATGCCCGCTCGGCACACGGATGAACACCTCGAAACTGCAATACAGTGGAACCAAGTTACAACACCCCCTCCTATAACATTTTCCTGCTTATTACGCTGCCTTCTCTTGGTCCACAAACATGTTTTTCAATACAAAGTTACCCTCTTATAAATTTTTCCTGTATATAAGGGTGATATTTCTTGGGGCCCTTGAGAAATGTTATAACAGTGTTCTACTGTTCACCCAAGGGGTGGCCTTGTGTGTGGATGTACATGGTAAAATGATTAAGACTCTGCCACATTGTGATGCCCACAACATTGGGAACCTAACCTGACACAATTATTTTGATGGTATTGTATCAGAACATGTTAATATTTAGCCTGAAAGTTTAGCTTCAATAGTTTTTATTTGTTTAAAAACTTCTGCATTCCACAAAATCTTCCTCAACGTTTAAAATATTTTAGGTATCACACTATAGCGATGGCCGAAAATACAGCTACAAGTTTGTGACGTCATGCCAGCTCCACCCCTTCTTAACTCCCTGAATACACCGCTGCTTGCCGTCACTTGTCCCATTCACCCACCATCAACAATCCTGGACAAGATTTATTCTACTCAGGTTGGGAAGTTTAATGTTAAAGAGTTCGGCAACTAAGTGTACTCGCACATTGCAACCATAGAATAAAGGTAAGGTAGGTGACTTATTCATCTTCTGTGCATGTACCCAAATTTACCTACCCCTAAGGAACACAACTGTCAAAGTCGCATGGCCAACAAGTGATAAATGTGTTTGTTTACATCTTAATTTTTAAATGACGAGTAATTTTATATGAATAAAATACTTTCACCATTTTGAATTTAATCTAACTGCATTACAAACTGTTTATCGGAAGTATACATACATCTCAAAGTACTTGTTTACTAAGCAGTGTTCTAACCTCAAATCCAATCAACACTGTTTTTGTTAGTCACATTGGTAGAAAAGCAGTTCAATGTTGATGGGAATTGTTTGTGCATAGCCAGCAAGATCGGTGTACCTCATCCATAGTCTATGATTGTGACTGAATACGCAGGATTACAGGCCATCCGAAGTCGCCCGGGCAATTACAAAGTAAAACTAAGGACTGAAGTCATCACGTTATAGAGGCGACTCAGTCGTCCGACTACGCGCACCTTGTTCCAACCTGCAACCATATCCAAATTGTTGGGATTTTCCACAAAACCTTATTACACTGTAAATTGTTAGACACCTTAAAATTATACCAATTTTTGCTCTCATTAGCACAAAACAAAGAGAGATCAATTTCAGTTACTTCAAAATTTAAACCTTACAATTTCAACTGCATGACAATATTATTTTCTATAATGTGCTACCAACATTATCACGTGTTTACTGCTAAAAGCAGTGAGATTTTTCAGCAGTTGAGTTGAAAAGTGTTCAACCACGATCCAGCTCTATCCGTTTGTACCCACTTGATACATGACTTAAAAAGGAACTAAAGTAAAATAGTGAGATTGCGTACTGTTTCTAGATCAATTTCTGTTAAATAACTTTTTAAAATATATTTTTTTATACATAGTAAACACCCACATAACAGAAATTAAAGGCTTTTTCATTATCCTTTTTCATCTTAAGCTAGAAGTACACAAAACTAACTAGGAATTTAACGGAGAGGTTCCGTGAAACATACGGAAAGTCCGCTTTTGAAAATCAACGTGTCTGTAATTTTATGGATAAATTTTTACCAGCACTTTTTCATTAAATGCAGGAAACTTTTTTTAACAGTGTATACCTGGCTAGAGGAGAGGGTTGCACTTTTAAACAGTATAACATTTCGTCGAAGAGTGTTATTGTTAACATCAACAAAGTGGAAAATTTGATTATGACTAATATAAAATAGTTTATAAACTTTAGTTTCATAGATGTTTGAAATATTAAAAAATTTTTCATTAAAAGAGTATGAACAGATGATTCTGTGCTTAAATTTCAAATAAATGAACACAGTAAAGCCAAATAATTTATTTGAGCTTAAATTATTTTATCTCGACTATCATAAGTGCACAGAAAAATGAACATAACAAATATTAGAACATATTGAAATGAAATGTCACGAGAATGATATTATTATTGTGTATGTATATATGTAGCACCACAATAGAACTTTTTGTAAGCGGAGCTAAAATTTTTGTATGAAAACAAATTCTTGCAAATTTACAAAAACAATCTTGTAAACCTGTTAGAAGTTGTACACTTACAAGCGCAACAGCTGTACTGCTGTTTAAAAATACTTGCAGAAATACTGATATTAAGTAAACTGATGATACCATCTCAGAATTTCCAGTTAAGATATGTACTAAAGGCAGATGAGTCGTCACATCTGATAATCCATTTATTGTGAGGACTACTTTTCCTTGGATGACAGGGCAAAGTACACTTTGACTGGTTTGAAACGGATGTGTTCCCCAAAGTTACGGGTGACGCCGGCTAAGAGTCAGTGGCAGTCAGACCATGATGGTGCTCACCACAAACATAACACGTGGTGCAGTCCCTCTGCACGGACTTTCCCAAAACGGGATACTTGTTTTTCAGTGTTCTATGTATTTCTTTCAGGGTACAAAAATGTTTGCAAACAAAGTGTAATATGTTTGTTTTCAGGGTTTATGTAATGTTGTAATATTCTAATTAAAAGTGCGTGTGGCGCCGAAGAACAGGGCAATGATATTCAGGCTAAGATGCCTTTCAAAAGACAATCAATTAACAACAGAAATTTCATAACATTAATATTTTACTCTGCGTGCATAGCACTTCCACTTGTGTGAACCCCATAGGCAGCCATGGCAGGTCTGCGCAACCCCCTGCCTCTGGGCAGTCGTTCTAGGAGAACGGGCGAGGTAAGATGCTGTCACGTAAGCACTTCATACTTTTGCACTGATGTAGATTTCCATAATTTCACTTTAGTATACCAGTTAACCTTTGATTCGGTGACATTTGCCAGACATCCCCAGCATAATGCTAGCCGCTTAACTTAATAATTTTACAGCCCTTGTGGCTTTTTGAATGAGATGAGAGAAGATAGTGTCAGAGATGCCATGCGGCCCACGCAACTAGCGTATAAGGTACCATCCGCCCATGTTTAGGGCTTTTAATTATCATTTCTGCATAATTGCAACAACCAATCTTCAGGGTAATATTTGTGTGTAATTATTTTCACAGTTTTGTCATGTTTGATTGTTTTACGGCCACATCGCCCATGGCCACGTGGTTAGCTACCACCAAGTCCGAATCCGTGACACTGCTGCATTTAGAGTAGTAATTCTTGTTCCATTTTGTACGCCTTAATTGATCTCAGGGTAATATGTGTTATTTTCATTCAGGGTTCGTGTATTTTTGATGACTGATGCTTTTGTGTATGACCACGCGGTCATTTCCTATGTTTGTATTTTCCTACCATTCGGTTTGCTACGAACTTTTATATACTTGTGTATTAACAGGAACATTTTTCTGAATACCATCATCATTTTAGCCGACAACTCTTGCCAAATTTCACATAAAATAATGTGTTTCCTATCTGCAACACGTGGTCCACTAAGAACTTTATCCAGCGGCATCCGCGCCATCTAATGCTGTTTTCACACATTTGCGTGTTTATTTTGCCAGTCAATCTCGTGCCCCATGTTCATCCAGTGATATTTATGTAATTTTGTACGCGTTATTATTTTCTGTCAACCCGCCAAGTGTATTGACAGTCGCCACACAACACGTGATTCGGGGACGAGTCCTGACGAGTAGGCGTTAGCGGCAAAGATAAGCCCATAGTAGTGTTCATGTTAATTCTCCGTGTCCCATCTCTGGGTAAAATCTATAGTCCATCACAGCATCTGTAGACCCCTTGCCTTGTGGAGATTGTGCTATCACGCACCGCGAAGGATCACCCATCTAGGAGTGTGCAAGTTAAGTAACGTACTGGGGGAATCACCCACCGGAACTGGCTAGTTACGTTCGAGTTGTTAACCGAAAATTCATTCTTAGTACGATGTAACTTGCATAAATAAAAACAATCTTACCAGTGTAAAATTATGTATTCTTTTAGTGTTGAAACCCAGCTTTCTCCAAGTGTTCTAAAGTGCAATGTTTGGTATTGAAAGTGTTTTGGTAAATACGCAAGGGGGAGACGAACACACAGAACCCACAACATCCCTGAGATCCCCGAGTCTTAAAGTGCAGTACGTAGAACCACCGCTGGCACCCATCTACCAGGTAAAACGTGTATCGTAATTGTATCATGTCTCACCAGATGGGGTCACGGGTTTGCAACAAATATTTTGTAACAGTACAGGCCAGGTTTTGTATACTTGTGTGATTTTATCTGCAATAGTATTAATATAAACTTTTTTTTTTTTTTTATATATTTTGAGAAATGTTCAGACTTATTTCTTAATACATATTTTGTATTTGTTCAAAATTACTCTGTATAGCTAAATGTAAATGTGAGTTTTAAAATACGAGTACATTCACATGGTTTCGTATGACTTTCTTTGAGTAAAATATTATAAGTGACAAACATAAGAAACAGAATGCAGGGATAAATAAATTAAAAACTCTCTGAAAAATTCAACAGCTGTCAGCAGCATTCACTTTCTTATGTATATAAAATGTTAAAATGAGAGATTTGGGTAGCTCTTAACAACGGGTCTTGAGAGCTGATGTGGGTGAAATGAGGTGAGGATGGAGTAGCGCCGGAATGCAAGGGCGGGGAAACGGAATATCCCCTAGAAAATCCACCGACCGGCAGCATTGTCCGGCACAATTCCCACTTGCAAATATCAGATAGTGTTCCACCGCACGCTCAGTAAAAACTTTTTGTTGTTTTAAAATACCTTATATTAACACAAGATTAAATTATTGAAAAGACATATAAAGAATTAAAATATATCACTTTGTATGGATACATGTGGCATAGTGGGTAGTGTACTTGCTTCTAATTAGAGGTTCTACGTTCGACTGTCGTCACACCAAAGGGAATTTTCATAATTTGTAGTTGGGTTGGGACATGCCTGGAAGGTCCACATAAACTCTGTTCTGTGCATTCCAGGCTGACTTGTAGTTTCTATACCATAATAACTATTGTGTATGACCAAGTAGACAACTTACATTTTAGAAGTTCAAATAATAGCTTGTGGTTTTGCAGGAAAATAATTTGACAATTACTACACGTATTGTTTTAATTCTACAGGATATCCATTCATAGGTTACAGTGCATTTTTGTATAGATATTGAATATATCCTATACACTTTTTAAGCGATTTCTTGCAAAGTTTACAAAGGGTTTTTTTTTTGTATTGTTACCTAGAATTTTTTGGCAACTAGTCTCCAAACATTTTTTTTTTTTTTGTAAAAGTACGAAAAAGGTTTTGCTGTGTAGTACAAAATTAAGGAAAAACCGGAAAACAAACTAAAAACCATACATTTTCTTTTAAAAAATATTTTTTTAAATTACAGATTGTTGTAACTGAATTAAAATGTGGATACCAAAAATACAAAGACGAATGTCAAATACTATGAGGAAAAGAAATTGGCAAGTAAATTAAACAAAAAAAGTCACTTTCACCAAAAATTTTCTATATTTTGTGGAAAACACAGAAACCAGCATACAAATAAAATTTGAATATCAAAAAAAATAAAAGAAGGAAATATGTAACAGCAGATACTTAGATGAAACAAGGTAGGCGGGTCTTGTCCACAGTGGGGTCCCTTGTAAGGGAATACGTGCAGACAGTCAGAAATGGGGAAGACTCGGCCATAGCCTGCACAAGAGAATCCCACTGGCAATGGCCTCGAGTTATTTCGGAAAACCACAGAAAAAACTAATCAGAATGGTCATGCAGGGTAACAAACTTAGGTCCACCCAAACGCATGTCTAGTATGATACCACTGCGCCAAGGTGCTCATCGGTAAGTTACCGAGAACCCAGAACTGACTGCTTCATTAGTATTTCCCGGCAGTCATGACAAGCTGGAATTGAGTCTTCTGTATCCGCCACTGCAAAGAACATGAATAGTGCTACTTGCTGTCAGTCACCATCATCCTATTTGTCCGGACTACGCAGAACATTCATTAAGGGGCCCGCCTGCCTGGAGAATTTTTCTCCATGTTTGATGCAGAGAAGCATGGGAGCGATAAGGGCGACACTGCGACGCACTACAAGTGCGCCATTGCCGCTATGCGCAGGACTCTGAATTGGCGTGCAGTGTTCTAATCATGCTGTGTGTGCCTATGAGACTTTCAACGGTGACTATATAATTGGTAGGAAGTCCATAGCAAGGTTCAACGCAGGTCCCTCAATTACTTCCGTGTGTATACAACATGTATATTTTGAGATACAGTATTTTGAAAAAATACTTTTTAGCTATGTTGGAGTTCTCCGAAATGGTGTTTCTAATATGCGTAACATCTTGGGAGTAACCGACAGACGTCATCTGAAGTGTGCGTTCTTTTTGTAGCTTAGCACATTGGCCGCATGTTTAATAGTTTTGTAAAAAAAACTTGGATTTCTAACACACTACAATGGAGTTCGAACACCAGGCAGGTGGAGTGGCGAGTTTACTGTTTACCAGCGCTGATGCTAATGTTACATAATTTACCAGTAATTTTGTTTATTTGAGCATTTCACAAAAAAAAAATATTTTTTTTTTTCATGAATACTATTTTTTTAATCAGACTGACACATCAGGGTATTATGATGTGACGGTTTGTACCAACACACACAGGACAAGATCTTTGTCTCAGTGCAGTCTCCTCAATGAAAATGTAGATAATGAAAATACCAGAGAACCCCCCCCCCCAATGATATCATATCAAAATGAGTTTGGGTTAGTTCCAGTGAAAAAGTTGAACATAAATTTATTTTATACTAAGTTGACTCAGTTAGTTTTACAAAAAGTTTTTCCCCCAAGCACACAATAGTATATTATATATCAGAAATATAATTTGATTAAAACATTATATATTCCATTCCCCACAATTTACATTTTCATTATTAAATTTGATTACATAATACTTAACTTAAAATGGCAGCAAGTGCCTCCCCCCCCCTTCCCAATTAAAATATTATACGAACAGCAGTTCCACCCTACATGAATACCCAGTCATGTCTCCCAGATCCTGGGTGAGACCCAGTATATATACTTTATTTGAAAAAGTCTAGAAGGGTACAAAATATTCTTCTTTTGTCTTCCTCTGGAAGTGCGCTCTGGCGGGACGTCGCTGGCTGGCTGACGTCACGTGGTCAAGCGATGAGCAGGGGAGTGTTAGAGTAGTACGAGCCTTCGCCGGCGGCCTCTCAGCATGCAGCAAGCATTTACCAATCAGAAGTCACGCCAGGTGGACGTGACACGAGGTGGTCCATAACATTCCCCGATGTATCAAAGGTAGGTAAGCTGCACCTACAGCCAACACTTGTAGCAAACTTCATTTTAGGATTGGCAGATAATAACTTCCATTCGTTGTCCAGGGATAGCAGTCACAAGGATGGAAACGGATATGTAACGTTTGCAGGCTGATACATCACAGCTCTATAACATCATGACTAATAATACGGTTGAAATAAATGTGATCTCATTCGATTGGATATATAAGACTAAGACGTGAGCATGACCTTGAATTGGTGCCGCATAAGCGGTGGGGGCCCGCGACGACTGACACGCCAAACAACTTGCGGCTTCCATATCTTGGTGCCACAGAAAAAAATTGTGTATATATCTGCCAACTGTAGCCATAAAAGTCAAGTATCAATTCCGTTACTTTCACTTCATTCCAGTATTTCACAGTAATTATTACCTGGTTATCGCAAACGCATTCACATTAAACATGGCCGTACTCCCGAAATAGCCACACATAGGTTTTTTTGCCATAATTGGCGATGGCCTGTAATGTTCTTGTCATATCCTTTACAGCACCAGCAAAAGCATTAAAATACACTATAGGCTATCCATGTTAAAGTGTGTACTTATTGAAGCCCTTCTCATTTGGAATAATAGTCAATAAATATATTTTATTGTAGTCTTAGATGTTAATTTTCGAGTCTGGGGAAATATATACACTGTGCTTATTAATTACATGGCAATACTTATTTTAAAAAGAGGTGGAAGAATAATAAATGGCTGATAGGATAAAAGTAACTAGGGCTTCAAAAGTTCTTACTTTACCATAAACAGCCTATAGTTAGTATTCAGTTATCAAAGTCAAACTAGTAGTACAGCCCGAGCTGCATAAGATGATAATTAGACCTTGAAATGTTTCCCTTCAGTTTGAGTTCAATTTCGTTATGGCCTTCAAATTTCAATGAGAACTGTATATCAAGTATAATCAGAGAGCCAGAAATATCATAACCAGGTTTGATTCCCGACGGGGTCACTTATGGTTTTTGCATGTAGGAATCATGCCGGACGATGCCGCTGGTCGACTGGTTTCCTCTGGGATCTCCAGTTTCCCCTACCTTTGCATTCTGGTGTTGCTCCATACCCGCCTCACTTCATTATCATCGGCTCTCAAGACCTCATTGTTAAGGGCCACTCAAACCTCTCAACTACACTCCAGGGATACTATAAGTTAGAGGTCATTATCTTCTCATTAAGTCGCCCACGACAACAGCTAGTTACTAAAATAAACAAAACGTTGACATTATCTGCAAATACACATCATACGCACCTGGTGGTAATGAGCGGCATGGTGAAGTCGATCACTGACTGTCGAGTAGTGGTCATTGTTAAGTCAGCCACCGCCACGTCAACCTCGTTCCTCCTCAGCATCTCGATCATGCCATTCCATGACCCCTGGTACTGTATGCCGTAAGCACCGCCTTTGTTTTTATGGAACTTGGTCCTGAGGGAAAACCGTCCGTGTTTTAATTGTTTCTTGTGGAATATCTTGAAGGCTATCAGTAAATTGAAAATGTAACTTCAGAACCAAAAGTTTTATAAATTCCTGTGGTGCTATGACAGATTTCAACCACTTGTATTTTTCTGTTATATTTGTCATAGGACTGCAGGTTTTCTGACACACTGATGAATCTGAGCCAGAAATGACATATTATGTACATAAAAGTATATGTTCTCACTGACTCACTTATCAACGCACAGCCCAAACTGTTGGGACCTAGAAATAATACATTTTTGGTGTGCTTCCCCTTACAATATACACGCCCATCAGAAAGGTATTTTTCAAAAACATCCCAAGTGTGGGGTTTAAAGTAAACATAATAAGTTTTTATGGAATCCGGAGTTATTTTAAACCACTGCACCAGACTGTTTCAGCATACAGAACTAATAAAAAATTACCATACACGACCAAAATTGTCAGAAAAGTACATTCTATGTTGCATACGAAAGAATAATACATTTCGCATTTTGTAACACTGAATAATATTTTGCTAGACTTTAATTTTATGGTTTTAGAAGTAATTTAATAAGAGTCTATTTTCAATCCAAAATTACACTCTAAACTAGAATCAGTGAGAATTGAGCCAAATCATGAGGTCGGTTTGGATGTCCAAATCGTGTTAGGGAAGGATGACGAAGGATCAAGCATTTTTTATCATGTGTTGTAATGCCTGCATTGCACTCATCGGATTGAGGCTTCGATCTCCACAGCAGCACTTGAAGTGATGTTTACCGTATAGTTTTTACACAACCCCAGTCCTTGTCCGTAACATTGACATTATAACTAGCCTCATTGCGTGAAATGAAATAAAGATTTTGAAAATGTTCAACACGGATTCCCACTCCCTGTTTTTCAGTCAAGCATAGTGACTATCAGACATCCTCCCACCCCCTTTTTTCCTTCCTTGAAATTACTATCATTAAAATGACATGCAGCATTAACACAACTGGGGACTTGTAAAATAAAACTCCACTAAGAGTGCTGATACACACACTCATAATTAGCCTCTATACCCGAGAAATATTTTGGATAAGCATACCGCTTATACATCTATAGGCCGTTCATGGTAAAGTGAGCACTTTTGAAGCCCTATTTACTTTTTTTTTTTTTTCAACTAATTTATATCCTTCCACCACTTGTTAATGTAAACCCTGCCATGCGAGTAATAAACACGGTGTATACATTAACCATACCCAAAACCAAAAGTCCGAGGCCACACTGAAATGTATTTATTGGTGATTATGTCTGATGAAACAGCTTCAAAAAGTGCTCACTTTACCGTGAATGGCCTATTATGCAATTATGACTCATTGCCAAGAGTACCTCTTCCCCATCACTACAGACGTGGGTGACACGTTGCCTCCCCTACAGGCAACAGGAACTTATGAGCGAATCCTTCTCACCTGGAGGATACACAACCCGGCAGGCACCCCCCCCTCCCCCCAGGTGCGCTGAGAGCCAACAAGCTCTCCAGACGAGGCACGAAGCAGAATCGCTGACCAGAGTATTCCCACGCCAACCAGGGCAGGAGAATGTCATATCTCCCCCGTACCCCGCGCCGACAACATACAAGCTCCACTATATAAGTACGGACGCTGCCGAGCTCGAGACAATCAACCCTCCCTTATTCAAAGCTCCGTGCACTCGCAGCATATGGCCGAAATATGCTCTGTTACAGCCTATGGCTACGGAGATAGGCCGCCGCGAGGTAGCACAGTATTAGATCTAACACATATGTCCCCGAGGACATATGTTACATAAAATTCTTAGGTTATTTTGAAATTATATTAATAACTTAATCCCTTTCTTTTCACAGACTGTACCGTCTCTTCACGGATATCTGAAAACTAGCAAGTGTTGGCTCAGCTGTCGCTGACGCCGACGTTTACTGGCAACTCACCTTATTCTCTTTAATTTTCAGGTTCTACTGGAGAATCAGGGGGAAGCCACCCAATAGCGCCACTTCCCCCACCAGAGAGGTGTGCAAGCACCTCTCTGGTTACAAGCCAGTGTCTCCCTCCAATTGCCAAGGTGAAAGAAAATATAGTTCCCGTCCCCTCTATACTAGCTTTTTCATCTCTACTAACACGAACATGTTACACACACTCTGTCTCCCGTAGCATTTCTGATAAATGCATGAATATTTTGAATTCTATCCTATCAACTGGGTTTTTACTGTGTCTATACTGGTTTTTCCTCAGTCTTTTCTAGTGTTAGCTTAGCTATAAGTACACTTAGGGAGGTAGTCATGGCCCCAATCGCAGGCTATGGCTGCCCAATCTCTTTTTGCCATGATGCATGTCTCCTTGCATGATTTCCTATCCTTGTAGGCGTAAAGGGTCTAGCCTTGAGATACAATAAAATCCCGCCCTAACCACCGGGCTTTCACTTAACA
Source organism: Dryococelus australis (assembly GCA_029891345.1). NCBI lineage: Eukaryota > Metazoa > Arthropoda > Insecta > Phasmatodea > Phasmatidae > Dryococelus > Dryococelus australis. The sequence goes on along the minus strand of CM056994.1, from coordinate 32,315,159 downwards.
CTTAGTTATAGGGTAGTTAGAAAAAAATTAGCTCAAGACATTCTTTCGCATCTCTAGCAACCTCCCACAGCACTAAGTCAGTACTCGGAATCTTCAGAGAATCTTGTTACTTTCAAGTACGCCCCAGCGGCTACTTACTACGTACGTTGATGACCAGCAAACACAATCACATATTTATTTAACTTTACTTTGTCTCCTCTAGACACCTTTTACTTAGCAGTTTAACTTTAACTAATTTGTATTCGTCTAGAACCAGCTTTTCCCTTTTTACTTAGAACCAGGTCGTCTACACCTGGAACCGCAGTTACCTTTAGCTCTCCACGATTTGGTAAGAGATAGCACAGGCCATGTGTTTATTGAACCTTCAATAAACATGCATTGTCCCCGACCTTTCTGTTTTTCATTTCCAGGTTATTTGTTTGTATTAACAGTTGGAGACAGAATACGCTGTGCACTACGGACAGGAACCGGGAGATTTGTTTAAATCGAGTTAGTCTGACTGTGGATCCCTTTCAAGTATCTGCACGTCAGAAGACATACATATTAGACGGCTACCTGTTTCTTCACTGTCACACATTAGCACTAAGTCAGTGCTCGTGGGGGAGAAACAGCGACGCCACAGACACTAGAAACACCTTCACACGCACTGGGAGGCACGACAGACTCGGGTTACTTCTCACCATCCGCACTAAGTCAGTGCATGGTGACCGTAGCCTGAAGTTTTGCCGTTCATCCTAGTGCGAACACACAACCAGTAGAGGCTTGGCGGCCCCCACGGCTCCACGTTCCTGATCAGCCCACATACTGTGGGGGATCAGTGGGGACTCCTATCGAGCTCGTGCCGACAAGTCACTATTGGGTTACATTGTCAAACCTTCCTGTCTAAGTGCATCACGTAGGCTGTCGAACTGTTTGCCCTATGCCTCACGAGAAGAGGAGTGGTAGAAAACGTGGGGAACAATTCCTGGCTCACTCTGTCAAACCGTGGATCGCACTACCACATCCTACGCAGGAGAGGCCAGTGGAACAGGATCGCATCGTTGAACTCAGTCAACAAGCAGTCGGGCCTGCTTCGGTTGTAATCCCGAACAGCATTTGCAGCAGTAACCAAAACGACAGTGTTCTTCAATTGCCAACACCCCTCGCCCAATACCGCCTATCTAAACTAAACTACCCCGCTTTTGGTCTAACGGACAAAATCCTCGAACATCTTGCCTGTCAGTCTAACCAGGCACACGTCAACTTGATTATATATTTTCTTTTATAAGATGATATGCTCAATGGCAAGATTTTGTTCGTCGGCAATGAGCCATAAATTGATCTTTTCTAGTAAACTGCTTTATTCTCTTGTAGAGATTTTGTTGTGTGTTAATTGTATTTGTGAAAATATGTCTGTTGTAAGATGGGTCCCGAGGAGATTCAAAACAAGTGCATTCTGTAATAGTTAGCTTACAGTAATATGTAAACTGTAACGAAAAATGAAGGGGTAAACGGCTGCCCGCTTAGCGAATATGTATGGCGGGACAGCAGCAACGTATTCCGCAGGAGCCAGGCTTTTCGCCTGCAAGACAATCTTAGTGTTTTCACTGCCATTCTTGTATGTTAACAACCGTATACAATATGGTAGGACATTTTTGTCGCAGTTTGATATCAACATCATGACTTCCATGGCCGCGGTGGCAGCGCTGGTAGAGTGGCTAGCTCACCTCTGCCTACCACAAAGACAGCCTGGGCTCGATTCTCAGAGCTGCATCTCCTGCATTTTCCACATGTGGGAAACATGGCGCTCGTGGCCTTCAACCGGCGGATTTTCTCAAGGCACTCCTGTTCCCAAACTCCCTTGCATTCCTTCACCGCTCCATGTTTGTGTCTTATTCAAGGTATGGGGTGGCGGGCACCTACTCGCCCATCTCAAAAACCTCGTTATTCAATGGTCGCCAGTTGCCGAAATGCAAGAGGAGCTAGGTAGTAAAGGGCTCAAAATTGGAAGAAAATGGGGCACCCAGCTGTTTTTGTTCACCGAGATGTGTTTAAATATTGTACACAAAATGTAATGAATTGTTATAGGCCTAATGAATTTCTGAAACTTACATACATCTTGAGACTGCGAGTCTCATTTACTGCAGAAAATTACCAACTACGCCCCCTACTTAACTGCGAGCGGCGCTACAACCGACGTCCCATGTGCTAGCTTGACCACCTGCTGGCCTTACGTACACTGCACAACGCAATATCGAACAAAGTTAATATTTCCTAGAATTGAAAATATGCAAAAGACTTGTGTGCTACTTCGCGACATAATAAAAATCATAAATTTTTATCTCTACCTGTAACTGTGATGTACACGATGAACGAAGTACGTTTACGTGTTGTTCATCAAAGCCGGAGCCGCGGCTGACTGTCATGCTGTAAAGCAGCTGTTAATCTGAGCAGCCTGGAAAACATGGTTCATTGACTTGCCACCTTGGGCGCTAGTGTAGCGGTAGGGGCATGTGCCAGCGTGCGATGCATGCTGCTGGGATTACAACACCATAAAAGTTAAGTAAAATCCTAACATGTATGTAGGGCCTATAAGTCCAGTTAAATGTACAAATGGACTCTCTTGCTTGTCCATATATGCAGTAGAAATTTTATCTGGTAGGCCTCAACGTAGTTTGGGATGGTTATGCACTTTAAAAGTCTATTGAGAAAAGCCTGTTAGTTAAAAAATGTTTTTGCCTCTGCCTTGGCATTTTTCTGTAACTAATGTAACGTAGTTGCATTAAAAAAGTAAAATTCTGTATTTCCTAGGTTGGATACATGTTTGGAATAAAGTAACATTTTCACGTAAGATATTTTTAAGTGTAGGGAATACTTAAAAAGGTTACAATGAAAGGGAAAATAGAGAGAAATCATACAAGAGTTTTAAAAGAACACATGTTGAGTGAAGTACAAACGTATTTGAATTTCAAGTTAAATTTTCATGCTATGTCATGATAGAATTTTAAAGGCTGTTTTAGTATTCAAATTTGTCATTTTTCAGCCTTACGAGAATTATTGAAGCTTTTAAACCTATAAAAGGGTTACTTTATGCATAGCCAAAATAAACTCATTTGAGAGTTTTAATGTGGAAGATATGTTATGTAGTCGGATGGATACGTAATTTTAAATGTAGAAATATATATAATTCTAGTCAGTAAATTGGAAGTAGTGTTTTGTATTTTGGTACTTGCATGAATTTTATAATGTGTTTTGAAAATATACAAAGATTTTCCATACAGTGTGCGTATTTCTGTTTTCTAGAAATACTGTGTGCCTAAGCTGTTTTCAAAGTTTGGTTTGCTTGTTGTTTTCTTGGTTACGTGGCGTTTCTCGTGTCGTCCTGGTTTGCAGGACGTAGCGAGCCCCACAATCTTTTATGCAATGTGTAATTTAAGTTTTGATCACACTAAAGCGAAATTTATAAGAGAAGCAAAAATGTCTTAAGGCGGGCGCTTACAGTTGAGTTGAGCAGAGAGATTTGGGCAGCCGTTAACAACGAGGTCTTGAGAGCCAATGAGAATGAAATGAGGTAAGAATGGAGTATTACCAGAATGCATGAGCGAGGGAAGCAGGATATCCCTGAGAAAACCTGCCTATTGGTGGCATCTTACAGTACGATTCCCACTTGCCAAAATCCAGGAGTGACCTGGCCGGGGATTGATGCCGGTTCGCCAAGGTGGGAGACGAGCAGTCTAACCGTTCAGCCACCGTGGCCCTACGGGCGCCTGCAGGCATGCCGCCTCCTAGGTTGGAGACATTTTTTTGGCACTGGTGAGCGCTGCCTTCCCTCAGATGCATCCTCCAGTCACACTGTTAATGCTCTCATTAGGCTTTTAAAGCATGGGGCTGTGTGGTCTTCAATGAAGCAAATATGTTGTCACAATTAGCATTCTTTTTACGTTGAAATGAAATATTACTTTTAAGACTTATGTGTGCATACTATTTAAGGTTATTTTATTACAATTTTTACAGTAAACTTTTATTTAAAGAGTCTGGTAATAACTGCATAACTTTTAGATAAAGAGACCTAAATTTGAGCTTTTTAATAAATTTTATTAAAGGTCGAATCTTTACATTATATATTTTAAGCGCATCGGCAAACCCCACTGTCAGGTTACTTAGATTATAAACATGTTTGTAGTAACTAGAATGATATCTTGATGCTGACCTACACTTATAGGCCTGCGACATGAATTCCAGCCCCTGACGTTACTAAAAATGCATGGTTACCGATCGGTAACCATGAAGTTTCAATATACTTGGATTGTCCTGATGTTTGCACTGTCTGTCCACACCCGTGAGACGTAAAACATAATTTTTATTTTTTAGGAAGCAGCACATAGTCCTGTAGAAACATATTCTTGTGTGGAAAAAACAACTCTACATTCAGCCGTACAGAGACTGGCTACGAATACCAGTTAATAAAAATAGGGGCCACGTTGGCGTATTGGGTAGACTACTCGTCTCCTGTTAAGGCGAACCGGGTTCAATTCCCGACGGGGGTCGCTCCTCAGATTTTTGCATGTGGGAATCGTGCCGGAAGATGTTACTGGTTGGTGGGTTCTCCCGGAGATATTCCCCCCCCCCTTTTTCCTTTTTCATTCCAGCGCCACTCCATACCTCGCTTCGCACCCTCATCGGCTCTCAAGACCCTGACGATAAGAGCCGTCCAAAGTCTCTCCACTCTATTCCATTCAATGAAAGTTGCTTATAAGTATAAATTTTGTCGGACTGTAAATTGCTCTCTAGCATGAGCTTTCTAAACAGTAAAAACTTATAATATATAGATATGAAACTTTTTAACAAAAATAAAAATATTGAATGCTACATTTGATTTCTTTTGTAGTTCATGAAATGATAGTGTCACCACTTAAAGCCACATGGTTACGCAGTGGTATTTTACATTCCTAAATTGCTACCACTTCAAGTAAATTTTTTTCTTTTATGATGTTAAAAATAATATTCTCCTGGCAGCTAACAGTGGGATTTTCCACTCCTTTAGCCCCAAGTTCAGTTAATTTCGCTGAATTTTTTCGTTCCAGATTTTGTTTTATGTCTGCTTTCATCAGAAGAGCAATGCAAATACTGCAAATCAATCCAGTTGCATAAACAAAAAAAAAGATAATAAAGGCTTTCATTCAATTAATTTTTAAAACTATGTTATGGGATGATGATTTTCAAATTTTCAGATGGAATCAAAAAGTCAAGAAAATGAAAAATATTCATCAAAATTATCAAATATGCAGGTTTTATCTTGTGTGGTTGCAAACATCTATTAAAATATGCAATAGCAAACATTTATAACATAAATTTGCTCCCTTCAGCAGGCATGTAGGTTTTTTGGTGTCTTTGTGATCTTGGCGTGCTATTGTTGTGATCTTTACAAGTTAGGCTGCAAAACTTTGCAATTTAATGTTATATGATGGAAACGGCAGTCAATATAATGTTTATAATCTGAAATATGAGTAATCGGAAATATATAAAAACTGAAAATTTTGATTTTATACAAGTTTTCAGGGTAATGCTTCACAACCGACTGGCTCCTGATTTGCCCAATTGTGTTTAGAATTTTTTAAATAATGTTCACCTTCTGAACTCAAAACATGAGTTCTAAAGGAATAAAGATGTGTTCCATGGTTTAAAACTATTGCAACACTGTTGACTAGGGGAACAAGGTAAGTAGGTTTTGTTTTACCACAGAAACTGGGATGTACAGATTTAACAGAAGCCTTTACGTTAACCGTTAAGGATGATCTTAATACTAAGCTACAAATTATAGTTACGTGAAATTCGCGATTTCTTGCAGTGTCTTCCAAATAACTGCGAACAACCCAATTTTCTGCTTATGTCCATTTTCGTCAATTATTTCTTCCATGATGTATTCTTTCTGAAAAAAAAAAACTATATTAGCTTAGGTGGGTCTCAAATAGTCAAAATATTTGCACTAGCTCAGTGATGTCAGAGATTGCTGTTCCATATGACAGAGTGTGAGTGCTCGAGAGTGAGAGCATGGGTGCCTGTTGCAAGTGTGTGTCGATGTATGCTCTATGCATGCTCTCTGGATATTGTTTGTTTATTTATGTTTGAACAATGTCGTCATCCACACGATGCCGAGCGAACAAACCATTTTTCACTGTAAGTACATGTTTGCAAGTGTGAAAAAATATTTCTTTATAATTTATAATGAGTTCGCTATTGTATAAGTATCATATTTAACATGCATCGTAAAAGAAGTGATATTTAAATGGTATAAAAAGTAATAGCAGCCACAATTATAAGGATTAAGATGATTTGTTTACTTCAATTGAATGAAAACAATAAACAACGCACAAAAACAATACTCGTAAATTGCGAGTGTGAGTGTGGATCTGTTCCAAATGAAGAGTATGCAGGGAATTGTGGGATTGAGTGCGAGTGGAAGTGTGAACACAAACACCACAGTTAATAAAACTGACAAACATGGAACACACAAGTGTACCTAAATATCCATTCGCACGTATATAAACACACAACCATTGACACATCCTCCAACGACGTAACGTAGACGGGGAAGATCACAAAAATAAAAGAAAAATTTCTTCTGCCTCGGTCACAGAAGGTGCGCTGATAATGAATAGAATGATATACTAATTACATTAACTTAATGTAAAAATATACCACTTCATTTGAAGTCGAAGGATGGAAGTGCCTGGTGGATATAAACACAGAGCAACTGAGTGATCCATGAACAAACGACAACAAGCATCTAAGTCAGAATGGAAATGTTGCCACTAACCCTTTGAGGATGACACAGATTTACTGGCACTAAAGACAAGGTTGGAGTGAGCTGCCTATACTCTCCACTACAGCAATATCAGTTATGTTGGTACCTGTATTCCCAAATACCTTCTTCATATTGGTTCTGGCTACACCGAACATGCATAATCTACTTTACAACGTTTATAATTGGCTGGCCATCAGGCAACGAAGTCGTGCGTTGACTATGTACCAATTACCATGTCGCGACAGAGGTAACAAGTTTTACAGTGCATCATGTGCATTTGAGAAATTATTTTTTAAAAAAGTTTTAATATTACAAAATTTCAATGTTGGCTAACTGTAACTTTGAAGTGAATACGTCTTTAAATTTGCAACCATAGTGGGAGGAAATCCAGAAAATCCGATGATAACAAAATTGGGGGCTACAGTTTGGTATTGCAGCTGCGAATCTACATTCAAAATTCAATAACACCACTCGATTGCCAAAGAATCAAATAATATGTTATGTTGAGTGAGGACTGTGAAGCATTGCGTGCAGGGGGAGAGGGGGGGGGCAATTTTGAGTTTGTTTCGCCGCATCTTATAACTTCCGCATAGTATAATGACTAGGAGAAGCTACGACGCCCGTTTAAGTTTCAATTGACAGCTCTCACTAAGATCAATCGATTGTGTGTGTATAAACACTTGTGTGGCGTGGTTATGGTGAAATTGTATGAGTTTAATGTAAAAAATTAAGAAAACTTAACAACACAATGTCAGCCTATACTCGTCAAAAAGCCCAGTCTAAATACAGAAATTGTATACTGTTGGAAAGAGCATCTCAAAAGCAATCCAGTGATATGCATAAAACCCCATACGATCGAGTGAAACAGTGCCGGGAATGTAAAAAAATTAAGGCATATGAGCATGTCAATGTATAGACATATTCATGCAAAACAGCAGTGTCCCCAACACAGCTACGCCCAATTTTTTTTACTTAGATTCCGATAAACTCCAGCAAATCAGTAAAACTATAAAAGTGTTAGTTATGTCTTGAAGAGGAAAGAAATTTCTATATAAATGTATGCCCGATTATGTACGTGCATGCTCCTCAAAGGGTTAAATAACAACATATTTGCTGTAGCAATATTTGTTTTTAAAAAAAAAACATCTAAATACTTAGATGTAAAAGCTTAGTTCACCAAACATTCCTCAGTCTCTTCATTGCTCAACACATTCCTGAATTCATTCATAAACATTCCTCACTCTATTCTTTAATGAAAACACTCTTCAATTCATTCATAAAACATTCCTTAGTCTATTCTTTTCACAACGCATTCCTGAGTTCATTCATCAAACAATCCTCAGTCCATTCTTTGCTAAAAAAATTCCTCAGTTATTTCATCAAACATTCCTCAGCAGAAGGGATTTCTTTCTATTCTTCTTATAGCATGGTGAATAGTTGCCATTTGTCTATTACTAGAGAATAGGACACTTCAGCTCACCCAGAAAACTTATTTTGGGTTTAAGTCGAGGCTTTGAGTGGGCCAGTTAAGAAATACAACACAATTGTGTCCAAACCTTGACTTTGGTTTATGGGCAAGAGAAATAACGTGCCGGTAAAGAAAAGGGTATATTCCAAACTGTTATCACAGAGTGAAAAGGATGGTATTATCCACAACGTTTCGGAACACGTAAGAGTTCATCGGTCAATCGATTAAGCTAAGGGTCAAGGCTCAGATAAAAATTAAACTGTTCTAGACCATTTCACTATCGCCAAGAAATATCACTGTTGAAACAGCGCACTCCGGCGAATATAGCTCGCCAGGAGACTGCAACATCCATACGAGTGGCAGTCAGATCATGTAGCATGACTATATAGTAACTCCGCAAGACCATTCACTGCTCCACAGCCAGACGGCGGTGCTGGTTGCACCACTCAAAACAACTTCGGGCAGTGATGTGTATGATCAGTGGCTTACTGACAGCAGCACTATCATAAAGACTCCATGTTATCACCTCCTGGCGGAGAGTCATATCACTGTCCTCTGTATACAGTATATGACAGCGACGGAAACCTTCTGCAGTCGACGGTGTGGCTGTCTGAAGATTAGTTCGCACAACATGCTTCAGAGTTGGCCAATCTCGATTTGCCAATATCTTTGGTCAGTATTTTCCGTAGTTCCCTATTAATAATGGCATCATTTATAATTATATCGCGTTGTAACAAACTTCAGCACTGCGGTCATTTTACAGTGTCCTGTACACAGACTGGATTAAGGTGGGGTTTATTCATGTATAAAGGTAAATGAGTGTAACATCAAACAATGATGATTATAAATCATATTTATTGTAACAATCATGCATGAACACAATTACCATAGTAAATTATATATTATATTCCAGTCGAAAATGCAGGAAAAGTTGGTAATTACCATTATGAAATGGAAATAATTTAAGTTATCACAAATGGTTACCTAACACTTTTTATTCTATATTAAGATACAGAACTACTACCCATCCATTGTTATTTACTTGACTGGGTGCATGTCACTCAGGGCGCCCCTTAAAATATGTGCAGGTAGGAGCAGTGACTTTTTTCTGAGGTTGATTTCAAAAGTGCTCACTTTATCGCGAACAGCCTTTAATAAACTTTGCGCTCCAAGTTCCATGGTTGCAGCGGTACAACGGGAGCACTAAATACAATTTCTGTTTGTAGATGCACGTAGACGATAGGTACGCAGGTCGGTTGTCGCCTTTATCGCTGTTTGAAATCTGCTTTTTTTTTTTTTATTTATTTATTTATTTAATGTGTTCCCATTTATACTGATTTACGAAAAGAAAACATATTTCAGATGAGGTACGAATAATACTATCAATACATCACGCACATGATAAATGCTATTTTCGAGCCCTCCAGCACACCTTAAAAATTGCTTTTTCGCACTGATGTATATCGTAATATACTGGTGGAAAACATGCGAAACAATGATAGTGACCTGCACTGGATTTTGTTTATGATTTTCTTGCAATAAAACAATAGGATCACCACTTAAAGTCCCATAGGTACACGCAGCACTTCAGAAACACTGCGCGCCAGTCCAGCGCCTTGCGCATAGGAGTGATGGGGCACAGGGTATGTGTGTCATTGTCGCCCTTATATCGCTCCATGGTTTCTTTGTCTATGTACAAATGACTCTAAAGAGGTGGTGTACCCGGGTTAAGGTTACATCTACTGCAGGTTGGGAAGATCAAATTTAAAAATTTGGCCACAGAACATTTTTGCCACAAGGTAAGCGCTAGTGTCTGTAGTGTACCAGATTTTCTCAATTTTCTACTTTTAAAAAATTGTATGGTTGTAATAATCATAAATAAAATATAAAATAACTTCATAACTAAGAAAAATCTCTATCTTTTACATTCACGTAGCTTAAAAATTGAATTTAAAGTGGCGTTTAGGAACACTGCGCACCTAGCGGCGGAAATTTTCCCTACACAAAACTCTCCCATAAGAAATCACCAGACCTGCAAAAAAAAGCGTTATTATTTCAGGATAGACTGAATTGCAAGTTGCTATGTGTTTTACCCACTTCAGTCATTGGCAGGAAGTTTGTCTGTCACGCCTCGGAGAACTCTTGAACCAGTAATAATAGCCCAGCTGTGGAGTGGCCAATCTCTGTTAAGGAGATCAAGCAGGTATGTGACATTGATTAAAGTGCAGCGGCCAATATAACCAGGGACCGTGCTCACGTGTTTATAAGGCAGTGGAATCTATCCTCTCACCGGACGATAGTGCGAATTCCGCACATCTCTATAAATCACATTTTGTTCTGAACCTGTGTAGAATTAACGTTATAGGCTTTTGGTAAAATGAGTACTTTTGAAAGCCCTGCTTTAGATCTACTTCTATGCATGTTGTGTATTCTTCTGCCTTATGTAAAATTAACATTTTAATGGACCTCATCACTTTATTAATGCATCAGTCAGGTGAAACTGTGGAATTATTGGAAAAGTAAATATGTTACACATCTGGTTAACTTCACACTTAGATGCTTTAAAGAAAAACACAGAAAGTGAAAGAAATAATTTTGTTATCACAAATGGTTACCTCATACTTTTTATTCAACGTTAAGATATGGAACCACTTCCCATCCATCATTACCAACTTTACTGGGCGCATGTCACTCAGTGTGCCCGTTGAAGTATATGCAGGCAGGGGCAGTGACTTTTTCTAAGGTTGAATTCAAGAGTGCTCACTTTACCGTGAACAGCCTTTACCTGTGTGTAAGCGGCGTGTAGAATGGTGTGCTGCAGGTTGGGGCGGCGCTGGTAGAGGTTCCGCGAGGCAGAGAGGATGACGCCGCCATCCTCGCTCCAGCTGCCGTAGGCGCAGAGGCTGAGCTCTGTGGAGGGTGTAGTGCGGTACAGCTCGGTCAGCACATAGCCGCCGCCGCCCCTGGTGCTCGCCGCCAGCAGGTTGCAGTCGAAGGGCACGTTGACGCGTGCCAGGAATACGCGGGGCTCCTGCACCAGCACCAGCCAGCCGGTGAGCATCTGCTGCTGCGATGACAGCGCGCCCTGCCAACACACATCCTGTATAGTTAGACACCTGCAAAATTTGCATTATTATTTGTGAACAAGTTAGACTTCATACACGTGTATCTTTGCAACATGTTTGTCATTGAACCATAATTTATGTGACACACCCCTGGGTAACTCTGCATTTATAAATGAACTTTATCGACTGTGTGCTCTAATCACATGCAGTTCAGTTAGAAAGGGTGTGGCTTCACAGCCATAAAGTAGACAATGGAGAAACGATGCTGACTAGGGTGTATACAGTACTGTGGAGTTTAGTCTGGTTCAAAATAATAACACAAATTTTGCATGTCCCTATCTATAGTCTATTCAAGGTTTCTTCACACTTTTTGAAACAAACATTAAAAATCACCCTGTAAATGACATGTTCGTTTGTTTCCTAAATATGTAGTGTATTACAGCCGTTTTATACACCTATTATTATAAAAGTACCTTTTATTAAGTTAAACTTAACTTTTAGTTGTATTTTATTTATAAATTATAATATGTAATTTATAATTAATATTTATAAAAGCAGGGGACACGTAGGTGTGTTGGTACTGACTTATAAGAAATTGTTGTTATGCAAAATAATATTGCATTGAGTACGCACGAAGCCTGGCGCTTTGTCCCATTGGTGCAATTTTCTAGTCTTGGTTAAGCTTTGTTTGCATGTAGCGGAGGAATATCCCGGAAGTAGAATTTTAGCAGGGCTTCAGAAAAGTTGGAATTGGAAGTAACCGTGAACGGACTATACCCCTCGTGACGCTCCCCCCCCCCCCCTGGGCATAACCAGGAGCGGGTCCAAAGGGGTGTTACAGAGGATATGACTTCCACCCATCCCCCACCCCCTTCCAGGGGCCGGGATGGCTCAGTGGCTTGTGCACTCCCCTCCCACCTAGGTGAACGGGAGTTCCATTCCTGGGGGATCTCTCCCGGATTTCCACATGTAGGCATCGTGCCAGGCAGTGCTACTGATCGGCGGGTTTTTTCGGGGATCTCCCATTTCCCCCGCCCTCGCATTCCGACGCTGCTCCGTACTCACCTCGCTTCACCCTCATCGGTTCTCAAGACTTCGATGTAGAGAGCTGCCAGAACCACTTCACCCCTACCTTTCACAGACGTGAAACTGTCGTCTGGATGTTTAACACTGAAATGAAATATAATTATTTTAATACTGCATTTATATGCTTAATTTAATACAGTTTATTAAAATTATGATTAGACAGTGCCCTTCTCCCAAGCCACGAGTCGAAAATCTATACCTGAATCTATGCAATGGGATTTTTATCACCCTTCGCCACCCCTTCAGAAAAAAAAAACAAAGCCTAGTTCCGCTTCTGCAGGCGACTCCAATAACGGAAAAGAATCCTTATCGAAGAATCCCAAAGCAGCGGCGGCGTAGAGAAATTTCTCGAGAAGGGGGGGGGGGGGTGCCTTAAGAGGGGGTTACCCTGACTGTACTGAAGGAGGAAGTTTGCACTTGCATCAGCAGTGCTGACACACTTTTATATTAGCACAAATTGTACGGAGAAATAACTTCACAGCAAAGTGCATCATATTTAATAGTGCTTTTATCGCGATTAAACACTTATTAAAAATTTTAATACAAATTGGTGACGACCTAATGGGCACAGAGCCCCCAGTCCGTCTCTGGGTACACCCCTAATATAAAAATTCCACATTCTACTGTCGTACAACTTCGGCATCTTAAAAAAAAAAAAAAAAAAAAAAAAAAAAAAAAAAAAAAAAAAAAAAAAAAAAAAAAACTTGCATATTTAAGACATTCAGGCCCAGTAGACACAATGGTGTAAATTTGCCCGGCTAAAATCACCGTAAGAAATAAAAATAAAAAATTGAACCCACGCTTGTATACGGGACCAGCTACAATGCAACATTAGGCGTAAGATGGCGGCCTGCTCGCGGTAAAGTCGTAAAGAGGATTGAGTATTTTCAATTCTCTTACATCGAGTTCTACGCCGGCCAATCACGAGACGACATTTCCAACCACGAGAGCCAGTGTTGTGCAAGCTTGTAACAAGAACATAGTTATTAAATAAACTTTGCGGAACAGTTCCGATTTCCGTTTATTTAAATAGTCAATGCAATTATTAACAATTTAAATATCGCGAAACACGATACCCGCGAAACTTTTTTCATCACAAGTAGATTTAAAAAAATATCAGGTTAGCCAACACACAGTTTGTAAATACCGCGATATATGTACAGCCTGTCTTTTTTTTTTTTTTGTGCTTGTGTCTCAGCCGCTTAACAGTTTTCTTGCTGCGGTTGTAGCCAGTAGATTTTCATACTTCACGGTCACGCCACTGTTATTTTGTTACAGGACCGCTACGAAGGTTATTTTGGCAGATACTGTACACTGCAAGGCTCAGTGATCTCCTGATTCCTAAACCGTGCTACTGTTCTAGGCTGTGAATGGTTCAGCTTACTATTGCCGGACACAAAATAAAATGCAGCTCGTTGGTTATGATGACAAAATAAGTGCTGTAGCAGCCTGATTACAGTGTGCATCAAAAAAATTTCGTATTTGAAACACCTGGACCATTAATTAATGTAAGGTAATAAAGGGTTAAACGCAGTATTTACTCACGGCTTATCGCGTAAATATTAAATTAACGATTTTGTAGTTCGTCTCTTTAGCCACAACTTCCCTCCCTACATCCTGCCTGCCTCTGTCCATGAAGAAGATATCACAAAACCATTCAAGCAGAGTAATTATTGATAGTTACTTTAGTGCTGACTAAAAGGGTGGGTGTATAACACAATTTCAAACGACAGTTATACCAGTTTACTTAGGTCCATTATCTTTTATTTTAAACCATTTCTCTCAATGTTAGTACATATGTTAGTATATTACAAAATATACTAACTCCTTGGGTTTTACATATGCAACATTTTGTTTTCCAAAACAATTCGCTCACATAATACATTTAATATTTCCATACACCTCTATAAAAAATATACAGTAATTTCTCAGAAAACCATTCATTATTAACGCATATCATAATAAAACAACAAAAATATTTTGAATCAATCGCCAAGGCCTATGGGCTCAGAAGAATAAGTATCCTGAACGATTCCTTTTCCCAGTACATTCACCATCACACCAGTCCACACACATCTGAGCCTGAGGGAATTGCCCCCACCAGTACACCCAGGGTGTAGGTAGTGCTCACTCACCACACCAAAACCCCTCGCGGCTATGAGGCCACCATCTTGGATTCACATGACCTTTGAACCAGTGACCTTGACCTTGGCCACCATCTTGGATGCCGTCACCATCTTGTATGACATCATCGCCGCCATATTGTTTCCGGCCGCCATTGTGGATTCCATTTTTT